>JANUYF010000001.1:274342350-275767350 GCA_026167975.1 Phrynosoma blainvillii
CAGCATCCTGCAGAGACATTTGACTACAACTCCCATTATCCCCAATCAATGTGGTCATGGCATCTGGAGATTATGAGAACTGTTGGCCAATACACCAGAGGGTTGCCTGCTTGGGAAAGCTAACTTAAAAAATGAAAATCTGGAGGGTTGTCACTCCAAATCCAAAGAGGTCTAAAAACAATGCCTGAAACAATCTTGGCAACATTATAACCCTGTGAATAAGTAAATCTCATGTGGTTCAATATAATGTTATCCTGGGTGATATGTACATGTCTACTTGGAGCTAGAAATATCATCACAGAATGTCAGAGGCTGAACTTGTGTTTCCTGATTAAGCCCCTCTAAAACTAATGGAAACTTATCTTTCAGGAAAGAAGTATGAGATGAATGCTATGCTGAATGACAATTATGAGATTAGCTAATTTTCATAAAGCATAAGGATACATATGCTATAACCAGTTTTTTAAAATACCAAAAATGTAGGTTCTGCTGAGAGTCAATTGAACTCCCTGTGACTGGGGACAGTGGGTCAGTGGGGTGGCAAATTCACCTTGAGCATGGGTCTGAACTATAAAGCAACTACCAATGTGCTGAGACTTATCACACGGGGCCAAATCCTGACAGAATCCAAAAGGAATCCCGACCTAATACGTATTATTTTTCCGTGTTTACACACGACGTCGCACAGAACCCCGACAGAACCCTGACACAATGCAGCATGATCCAAGTTCTTTTGAATTTTGGTTTCTTCAGGAAGTACAATTGTGTGACGGGATTAATATCGCTTTTGCCATAAGTATGGTCACCCAATACGTATTGCCAAATATGTATTGGGGAGCATTTCCCCATAGCGCCGCCTCTCCAAGGGGACCTCCTCGGAGCCCTGTGCCGAGGCAGGGCCGGCGCTCCAAGGAGGACCTCCTTGGAGCGCCGATCCGACACAGGGCCGGCGCTCCAAAGAGGAACCCCCTTGGAGAGCCGGCCCTGCGTCGGATCGGCGCTCCAAGGAGATCCTCCTTGGAGCGCCGGCCCTGCGTTGGTTTGATGCTCCGAGGGGGTCCCCCTTGGAGTGCCGGCTCTGCGTCGGGGCTGTCACTCGCCACGGCTGTCACCCTTTCCCAGGTTGTCCTCGGTGCAGCCGGCCCTCCACACGGCCGGCGCTCTAAGGAGGACCTCCTCGGTGAACGCTGTGGCGGGCTGGCTGCACCGAGGATGACCTGGGAAAGGGTGACAGCCGCGGCGAGTGAGTGACAGCCGCGGCGAGCATAGTGCGCATGTGCAAGAACATCATTGCTTGTTCATGTACGGGATTTCCTCGCTAGTGTGTGCACGGCAGATACGTATTTCCTTAAATGAGCGATGATGCTAATTGCATGTGATCACCATTTGCGTAATGATGGTTTCTTTGCAGTTTCATTTCGGGTTTTGTCATTTCAGGATTATTATCGCTTTGTGGGCCACATGTGATAAGCTCCTTAGGGGCTCTACAGATGGCCGCAGCCCTGATCCAGAACTTTGCCACTCCAAAAAGAGCTGGCAAATGCCGCTTCTTTTTGGAGTGGCAAAAAGCCATCCTTGCCATGGTGGCAGTGGCTTTTCTTTGCTCCTTTGATGCAGCATGTCTAAACGCTGCACAAAGGGAGTGCCCTGACACCACCCTCCATCTGTTTGGGAGGCGGTGTGAGGATGACATAGGGGCAGAGTCAGGGCGGCCAGCATGCGGTCACCATGCCCTGACTCCACCCCCAAACTGGCCCCTTTGCACGGTCTGTATAGCCCCTTATCCCCAGAATAGCTTCAGCACCCTGGATAGTGCAATTTGAGTACTGGACTAGAACTCTAGCAGACTAGGGAGCCCCACTGGGTGACCTTGGTCAAGTCACACTCTCTTTCCCACAGTGGAAGGCAATGGCAAATCTCATCTGAAAAAAAATTGGCCAAGAAAACCCTAGAAGAAGGTCACCATGATTTGAAGTACACTTGAAGACCCATGACAAAAAAAAAAAAAAAAAAAAACCCACAAAGGTTGGATATCAACTTTAAAACTTGCTCTAAAACCCATTTCACTGATATGGGAGCCATTGGATGCTGCTCTTGAGGAACCTCTTTGATCAAGTTCCCAGATAGTGGAAAAGATCCACCTTCATTTAGACCTTGCTATTCCCTGTGAAAAGATTGGAGAAAAATGGGAAAGAAAACATGGGGATGTCATGGTGTGGTTAATGTGCACAGTGCAGTCATTGTCCTTATATTTATCCTTCCCTTGTTTTTCATAATGTGTGAATATGGCTCATGTCCAATGGCTTGGGGATCCAAATTCAACAACCAAGCTCTCAAAGCTGTGTACCAGAGTTACCTACAGGGAACTGCTCAGAGGGTTCAAGTGAAGAAATGGAAACATGTGCACAGTCCCAGGTACTAGAATGTGGCTCCAGCCATGAGACTATCATAACTAGTGTCTCTTTGCATGCATAATTCTAAACCTAGAGAAGTGGAGAAAACCTGCTTGTGTTGCAAACCATCTTCATAATATCTAGGCATAAGTGTTTCAGTGTATATAGAGAAATGTCTCATCAAGTACAGAAACTAAATTCCCTGTTGCTTTTACTCTAGCGTCAAGGAACATTTCTCCATGGGCCATAATTTGTTATCCTACTACATATATCTGATCTGCATTGCAATTAAGTGGAATATTGGCTTCAGCAGAATGTGGAGATTTATATTGGTATGATGGCAGCCCAAACTGCTTTCATTATGCCTTTGGCTTTTCTGGTTCTCTCTGCTGAACTATATTGAGAAATTCCCTTTCCATTTGAACAGCAAATATACCACTGGGTAATCCTGTCCAAGTAACAAAAGCATAATGGACTGGATCCTGAGCGTTCTTCCATTAGTGACAGCAACCTCTGAGTAAAGTTTTTGAGATAAGTGTTTCTGCTAATGAAAAGCAGGGAGAAAATTTGGGGCCACTTTCCCCTCCCTTCCCCTCTAAGGGGCACCAATAGCAGAAGGTACTGGTCGTGATAAATCCATTCCAGATATTCATCCAAATATTAAAATACCTAACCACACAGCACTGAACCCATTTTAATGGACAAGGTTCAGCACTGGATATTTCCTTTAAAGTTGAGATAAAAAACTGGAAAAAGATTCAGTGTCCTACTGACATGGAAACCAATGGCATCTGCTAATGCCCTCCATCTGTACTGAGTAGATTTGAAGGTAAAAGAAGGGGTAGTGGGGCCCAAAACAGAAATGCCCTCACCCCATTCCTACCAGGAGGTAGGATTCTTCTACAGATGAAAGGAAGCTTTTGGTCTGCAGGAGCCACATTTTGGAGTCAACCCAGTGAATTCCAAGGAACCATCACATAAACTGTCACAGGCTGTATTAGTTTTCTTTGTGTTACTAAAGCTACCATCTCCCTTCCTAGTTCTTCAGATGTTTTTTAAAATTTATGACCTAAAAACACAAATTCCTGAACACTTCCTCCTCCACACAGCTAGATGTTTTCTTTTAGATTTTACCCATTAGTCTTACATTCTTCAGCTAATCAAATATGGTTTTAGAGTAATGATTAAATGAGGATAATTTCTGTCTTGCCAATATTTATGCTGTTGATTCAATCACATTTTAAAAATTAATGATATGTATATAACATTCACTTGTTGTTGATGAATTTGCAGTAATATGAATAATGAATATAAGAAGCAGGGAAGCAAATACAGGAACAAATCACATCCCAGATATTATGATGCTTTACAGATTCCTTTGTGATAGTAGTTTTCTAGCTCAAAAGGATGAAACATCCCAGAGATTATGATGCTTTACAGATTTCTTTGTAATAGTAGTTTCCTAGTTCGAAATGATGAATTTTATCATGACAGTTTGCTTTGACAGTATCTGGTTAATCAACCCATTTTTGCATGTGGGACACAGTTCCTTGTAGGGGAAGGAAGAAAGGGTGTTCCAACATCAGTATGACTTCCATGAAAGCTATGAGAGTTTAAAATGGAAAAAAAAAAACAATGAAAAAAAAAACAGTTATCCCATAGCTTGATTTGAACAGTTACACTTTTTGGCTATACTGACTAGGAATAGTAGTCTATAATTCTGGACTACTGGAATAGTAGTCCAAAAGGTTTTCCAAGCTCTGACTGACCCAACACAATATCAAAACTTGGATAACAAGCCAAGTTTAATATTTTCTAATCATCTAGTTCTTAAAGGTAAAAGAAACATGTGGGAGGCTTGGTGTCATCTGGTCCCAACTTCCTTTGAAACTATAGGAAAACCGCCCACATGACAACTACCAGAGAGACCTATTTAGTCATTTAGCTGAGCATGTGAAGGTTCATACTTATGATCCTTCTGGTATTGATCAGCTAGGATACCCATCATCCTTCAGTCAAACTGTATTGACATCCAGAAGATTTAGGAGTCCCTAGAACTGTACACTTGAAGAAAGACTCATACAAGTAAGCACATGGAGCTGGAGTGTGTTCAGTAGCTAAATGGACTTTGAATTTCTGTTCAGAGAATTGCCCTCAGCAATGAAGGATACAAGTGAGGAGTGAGGGGTGTGAGGCTGGCATGGATGGGATGTTGGTGGCTGGTGACAGAGGAAGGGGCCACTGTCCAGCTTAAGCCCTTAAGTGTTCTGCGTAATGCCTAAATAGAGCCCGGGGACGTTTTCACACGGGGCAAAAAAGGGAGTCATTCCTACCTCCATCTGGCCCCACTCCGGCTCTGTGCAGGAAAAGTTCACACGACATCGCGGCAAGCCCCTCCTCATCCTTCGCCATCCCTGCGCCATCCCTACCTCACTCCGGGGTCTTGCTCGTCGTGTTCATACGACGTCGCAGCAAGCCCCGCCCCATCTTGCGCAATCCCTGCGCCATCCCTGCCGCTAGCCGGCTTTAGCCCCATCTTTTTAATTCCTTTTTTAAAAAGGAATTACAGGTGCTTCTGCCGGAGGCAATCAGGAGTCATTCCGGCGGCTGCTGTTTTCGCCGCCGGAATGACTCCTGATGGCTTCCAGGGGGCTTCCAGGCGGCTTTAGAGCCGCCTGTGTGAAAACGTCCCAAGTGTACTCTGTAATTGATAACTGCAGCACACCCTGTGTACTCAAGTACATTCTGCAATTTCTAGTGTGAGGCAATGTGTATCATGCTGCCATTTGATAGTTACTTTTGTTTCAGATTCTAAGACCTTAATTCAAGAAAATTAGGGGATGTGACAGCCAGTGGATCCATGGCTGCAGGAGCAATAAAGCCCCTCTCGGTTTTGTGGTTGTTCCCCCAGAGTGTGCCAGCATTAATGGAAGTTCTTTGTGCTGAATGTCTGTTAGGATAATACAGCACCTGGGTGGCTCTTGTACAACTTGGAGCAGCTACAAGAGAAGAAGCCATACATTTGAGAGTGGACTCAGGAGAAATACTTCTCTGAGTCTGCCAATGGAATGAATTTATGGCTGGTGTCATCCTCCCTCATCCACAATGACAATCTTGAGCACAGATTAGACAGAATACTCTATATCTGGATTTCTGGTATTAAGAAAGGCATTGGAGTAGATCAGGGAGTAAAACAAGAGGAACCTCTGGTCCATGTGCTTACTTGTATGAGTTTTTATTCAAGTGTACAGTTCTAGGGACTCCTAAATCTTCTGGATGTGAAGCAAAACTGTGGCAATGGCAGAGGAACCACAGCCATGCCAAGAGACCAACTGTAAAACAGCACAGTACATTGTATAATGAGATGATACAGTAAACCCCCATACAGCATACAGTAAACCAGCATACCAAGAGCTGCACATTTTGCAGAACTGTAAATAAGGATTCTTGTGCAATCCAGTTATAAGCAAAGTGTACAGTCAAATGATTAGTACCGTAAGTAGGAGATTCTGCAAAGTTTTTTTTTTTTTTTTTGGAAAATCTGTAGTTCTATATGACTGTTTAGATGATACTTTCTGAGAAGTATAGTTCTTCTGTCTGGTTTCCTGTTCTGAAATAATAGGGCATATGCCCATGAATTTGCATCTGAGTATTAAAAGTGGGAAAGGGGGAGGATAATTTTAATATTTAGGTCAAACTCAAACATCACAAATTCAATTTGAATTACTTCTTCCACATGTAATGCTGTCTTCTGATGCTTAATACACTCATTTTAAAAATAAATACATTCAGTGGTTGCCTAATTTTTGAAAGTCACACCCTTATGTTCTTTTCCAGCCACCCCAGGGGCTCTTTACTCTAGATGATACCCTCCATTGGTAAACATTTCCTGTTTGCCTGGGGGTTGCAGGTATGTAGGACAAGCCCATGATACAGTGTTCCAAAAGGTGCTCCAAACCCCTTATAAATTTATATATGGCACATAGTACACATTTGCTGCTAAATTTATATATAGCATGTAATACATAGACAGTGTGACAGCCAGTGTGGCATAACGGTTTGAGTGCTGGACTATTATTCTGGAGACCAGGGTTCAACTCCCTGCTTGGCCATGAAACCCACTGGGTGACCTTGAGCAAGTCCCATTCTCTCAGTCTCAGAGGAAGGCAATGGCAAACCTCCTCTGAACAATCTTGTCAAGAAAATCCCATGATAGGGTCACCTTAGGATTGTCATAAGTCAGAAATGACTTGAAGGCACAAAAAACAAACAAACAAACATAGATTGTAGCTAATACAACACAATATGGTCATGAGCTCCTGTTTTATCCCCACCACAACACTGGAAGGTAAAATAGTCTGAGAAAAATGACTGGCCCTAAAGTCATGCTATAATCTTCATGGGAAAGAGACTTTCGAACCTGAGTCACCTAGTTTGGCACTCTAACCAATATGCAGCTCTCACTCTTGGTATGCATTTTTGTGTGTGTGTGTGCATTCCCCACAATATGTGTAATGTTTGTATATTGTGTTGTGGGCTTTCCAGTCATTTACAGCTTATGGTGAGCCTAAGACAAGCCTATGATGTGGTTTTCTTGGCAAAACTTATTCAGAAGAGGCTTGCCATTGCTTTCTCTGTGGCTGAGTATGAATTGTCTAAGATCACTCAGTGGTCTCCATGGCTGAATCTTGGTCTTCCTGAGTTCTAGGAGAATACGGCACTACACTCTTGTAGTGTTGATATTCCACTTTTACTGCTTTGGTTGCCTCTGGTGGAATCCTGGGATCTGCAGTTTAGGGAAAGGCATTTAGAATTCTCAGCCAGAGAGCTCTTAGGTGTCACTGAACTACAAACCCCAGAATGCCACAGGAGACATCTTAAGTAGTACAAGTGGAAAAGCAACACTGTAAGATTGCAGTGCAGTAATCTCTGAAACCCAACGCACAAGCCACTACACTACACCATGCTGACTTTTATGTGCATGTAAGTTTACCAAATTCATGCACTTTGAAAGACATTTTCGACAAATACAGTGAGCCCTTGGTATCCACTGGAGTTTGGTTCCAGGACCATGCCCTCATAGATACCAAAATCTGTGGATGCTCTAGTTCCATTAAATACAGTGGCATAGTGAAATTGTGTCCCTTATATAAGAATAGTCAGAATACATCTTTATTGAATAAGTCTCCAGACCGTTTCAAATATATATATATGATAAAAGTAATAAAAATGATGATAAAAAGAAAAAATACATACAGAATTATATTTGAATCAGGTTACACCCCTCTTATAACTTGCACAACAGTCTATTTGATGCCCTTACCTACTTCTTGCTTCTGTAAAATAGCTGCTTTCATTGCAAACAAGGCAAACCTAAGAGTTATGAAAGGCTCTACTCCTTGGATTCCTTGGATGGAATTGTTTTAACTGCTGTCTTGTTTTAACTTTATACGCTGCCTCGATTGCCTTGCAGAAGGGCGGGTTAAAAATAAAATGTATTATTATTATTATTATTATTATTATTATTATTATTGCAATAGCAGAGATGTCTTTTTTATATATGAAATAGAAAAATCAAGGTTTGCTTTTGGGATTTTATATTATTTTTTTCAGGCCATGGATGATTGAATTTGTGGCTATGGAGGGCTGGCTGTATAATTCTTCTACATATTTTCAGACCATGGATGATTGAATTTGTGGCTATGGAGGGCTGGCTGTATAATTCTTCTACATATTTTCCCAACCTATATGTATATTTTTGTATATGCTTCACCTTTACATACACATTGAGTGAATAAGAGATTTCCTCCCCTGCTCCCCCCCCCCCCCCCCCCGCTTAAGAGCTGCACTGCAAAAATACTAAAGTAAAACCATATTCCATTTTGAAATTTGATTTGGGATATAGAAATAGAAATGTGAGACAAGCAAAATTCTCAGCCACCCCATTCTCTACCTGTAGTGGTTCTAGAAGTGTAGCCATGCAACAAAAAACATCGCCTTATAGATTAAAGATTAACAGACTAAAATAAACTTGTTAAATCTATAAGATGCTGCTTAACTCTTATTCCAATGGGAGCAGTCACCCTGCAAAAAGGAAATCACACATTTCACAGCTACTCCAACTTAAAGAGCTAGTTTGATCTACTTTGATTTTGCAATGCCTTTTTAAAAGACTAAAAACTCTTTAAAAAACAACAGATGAATATAGATTGATTTTGTTTGTACAAAATTTGTGTAAATCATTTAAATTAAATAATAAAATTTTAAAATATAACAGGATCATAGTAACCTGATCTTTCCCCCAACACCTGATAACCAATATTTGAAAAAAAAAAATAAAGCTTTTTCAAGGGACAAAAAATAATTCCAGGCACTGAACAGTGAAATTGATAGGCTTGGGACTGAAAGCAAAGACAATATTTCTAGGGACATTTATATAAGCCATCTGAAATTATTGGGCTGCTCAAGCACCATGACAATGGACCCTATTCTCCACAACCACCTTCTCCACCGCCACCTCACATCTCAGGAGGATGGAATCAGTTTCAGTTAGCTTGATGAAATGTGTTACATTCGCAGGTTTAAACTCTTTGAAACCAGTACTGGCAAGATAAAGATCGTGAAATGAAATAATACTGCCTACAAATTGAAGGCATACATATTGTGGCACACAGTTTCTCAAGAAGATTAAAGAGAACTGAATACTAGTCTTGCATGTTCCAGAAAATAAAAGGAACTGATAGCAGAAGAGTGAAAGTATGTTTATGTAAAATGGGGAAGAGAAATTACAGTAGAGCCTCATTCCTACTACATAATAAACCAGTTTCCTACTACACCAGTCTCCTTCTTTGGAGATCTTTAAACAGAGGCTGGATGGTCATCTGCTGGGGATGCTTTGATTTTGAGTTCATGCATGGCAGGGGGGTTGGACTGGATGGCCCTTGTGGTCTCTTCCAACTCTACGATTCTATGATTATATACATAATAAACCAGTTTGTAAACCCTTGTTTACACTTGTGCCGAATTTCTGCCATGGTTTGTTGAGGGGGCCCCACCTCTAAAGCCATTTAAACCATTTTTTCTAGATCCGAGAAATTCCCCGCATCTTTTGAAATGAATTGATTCAGTGCAAGTGTGAACATGCTGTCTATTTGATTCGGTTCCTGCGGTGTGATCACCCCTGTGGGGTGACTCCATGTTGAATCGATCCATTGCTGAATGTGAACACAAAGTGGATTACATTGAAACAGGTAGGTTCAATCATGGTTCTAAATCGCTTCATCAATTCAACTCAAAAAATAATTTATTTTGTAGTAGGAATGAAGTCTAGGTCAAAGGGCCAATCTATCCCAGGACTTTCTGATAGTCACTCAGGGCCTTTGCAGACTGCCAGAAATAGTGCAAATTGAGTTCACTTTAAATTGAGGCACTGCCCTTGCTCTGTGCTAGGGAATTATGGGAACTGTAATTTATTGTGGCACCAGAGCTCTCTGACAGAGAAGGCTCAATGTCTTAGAAAAAAATACAATTCCCATGATTCCCTAGCACTGAGCCAGGGCAGTGCCTCAATTTAAAGTGGACTCAATTTGCACTATTTCTGGCAGTCTGCAAAGGCCCTCAGACTGCCCAAAAAGCCAAAAAGAAATAAACACACAAAACCCAACTGTAAAGAGTTAGATGGCTACTGCCGCTTTTGGAAAAAAAGGATAGGGCAAGATCTTGCACCAAAGGTATGATGTATAACCTTATGATGACAGTTACATTATTGACCCAATTCACATGCAACTGAATTGTGACAATGCACAATGAGGCACACTACACAAAATGTCTTATTGGGTAATGGGAGCTCTCATTATGTAATGGGATATGTTGTGCACTGGACAGATTGTGCACTGGGGCCTTGTATGCATAGGGATGTAGCAACCCCTCTTAAGCTTGTGTAGTTGTCCTGAGGGCATATCCAAAGAAGAAGAAAAAAAGGGGGGAGTGTAACCCAAGTTATACCCAGAGAAGTTGACCAACAAAAGTTAGGATATATAGATATTTAAGAAATTGTAACACAGACTAAAACAAGGCAACCATAGGGCCTTTGCAGGCCGCCAGAAATAGTGCAGATTGAGTCTACTTTAAGGGTTAGGGTTAGTGCTACGGAATCATGGGAATTTTTTTTTTCTGAGACATTGAGCCTTCTCTGTCAGAGAGCTCTGGTGCCACAATAAAATACAGTTCCCATGATTCCCTAACTCTAACCCTAACCCTTAAAGTGGACTCAATTTGCACTATTTCTAGCAGTCTGCAAAGGCCCATAGTCTACATTTGAATAAATCTAACACTAAAAGAATAAATCACACACTATTCAAAAAATAAATTGGGCTGAATTCCTTGGAAGAAGAAGAAAACTTTTCATCTGTTTTATAGCCAAGCCAGATGCGTTTTGACACCAGTCTTCCTCAGTTACAAGATTGTCCTCAAATCCTCCAAATTTTATATAAATAGAATACACTTATACACAATAAATCTGTTCTAATGTGAAGTACAGAGAGTGAAGGAGAGACATTAGCACAGATTTATAGTGCATAAGTGTATTCTGAAGAATCTGAGGACAAACTTGCCACTGGTGTTGAAACGTGTAAGTCCAATTTATTTCCTGAGTAGTGTGTGATTTATACTTTTAGTGATAGATTTATGTAAATGTAAACTATGGTTGCATTGTTTTAGACTGTGTAACAATTATATCTATATATCTATATCTTAACTTTTGTTGGTCAACTTCTCCTGATGGCATAGCTACATTTCCATTCTTCTGACAATATGACATAACAGCTCACTTCAACTTTAAGCGACTGTAAGTTGATTTATGACTTCATAACTTCCCAACAGAATGATAGCCATGTTTCATATGTGTGTGTGTGTATATATATATATATATATATATATGGTAAACCATGCAGCATGGGGGGGAGGAATCTATTCAAAAAGTGAATTGCCACTTCTGGACATTTCCAGCTGGAACAATTTGCCTTTTTCTTTTTTGGCCCTGAAAAAATTGTTGGGGAATTGCAGGGGTTGAGGGCTGTCACATCAAACTTGGTAGGCTGTATGGAGATTATAGCACAACAAAATAAAGCGAGTGATCCCCAGCAGGATACAGTCACATTTTGGATTCAGCACTGATATTATCATACTCAAATTGACGTCATTGCTGCTGGGCGACTGCAACCCAGCTTCATCCCGGGTCCCAGCCACACTTATCCGGCCACTTTTCCAAAATGGGTGCATGCTGTTTTGGAAAAATGGCTGCCTAAGCATGGCTGGGACCTGGACTGCAGCTGGGTTGCAGGCGCTCAGCAGCAATGGCAGTGATTTGAGTATGATAATATCAGGGCTGAATTCAAAACACAACTGTATCCCAGCAGGGATCAATTGCTTTATTTTGTTGTGCGATAATCTCCTATGTGGTTGAAGGGCTGCAGTTTGCCCACCTCCATTGAAAAAGCCAACTTATTCCTACATTTTAAATTTGTTTTAAAAGATTCCCAGGAAATAACTGAGCGCTATCTGACTAGAATAGGAAGGTAATCTTCTCTCAGGTCAGATTTGTTTTCTACCAAGTCGGTGACTCTTAAGTCTTTCTTTCTTAACCTAGGTCTCTCTAAACATCATTGCCTATGTTTCTTATCATTCCAGAGGATTGGCTGCCCAGGGTTAGGATTCCAACATCTCAAGCCTCTGTTTATAGATTACACAAACAATCCTGTGAATGTTTACTCAAACATAAATAAATTTCCATTGCTCTGAATGATGCATACTCTGCAATGATTGTCTTTCGAGAGCCACAACATCTTCTGTTTGACATCCAGAAGGAAAGATTGACATTGACAGCTATCCTATAAGCTGTCTTTATTGGCCACAAATATCAGAGAGAGTGCTTGGAGATTCCCACCTGTTCTTTGCTCTTACAGCACTCTTAGATCCAAAACACACTGCAGAAATAATCCAGTTTGAGACCACTTTAACTGCCCTGGCTCAATGCTAGGGAATTCTGAGAACTGTAGTTTTGTGAGACATTTAGCCTTCTCTATCTGAGAGCTCTAGTGCCACAATAAACTACAATTCCAAGGATTCCCTAGCACTGAGCCAGGGCAGATAAAGTGGTCTCAAACTGGGTTACTTCTGCAGTGTGTTTAAGACCTTAGTTAGAGATGTGAAAATCTCCCAGTTTAATTTCCATGGTGTTTCTCAGAAGTCCACCACCTTACTTGTCGCATCAAATTCAGTACTTACAAATCCCCCTCTACAGAAATTTTGGCACACGCTTTTTCTAATATTTTTATATTCCAACTGTATATTCTGTATTCTGATATTTCTAATATTTTATGCATTTCTCCTATTTGTATGCATTTGTTCCATTGAATAAGGAATGCTTATCCATATCTCCCCCATGTGCAAATTTTTAGTCATGTGCACTTACTTTGGTACAGTCAGAGTGAGGAGAAGGAAGATCATCATCATCCTCACCACCAGCATATGAGGCCTTGTGGAAAACTGGATGATGTCTGCATACTTTCTTTAAAAGTCTCACAGACCACAACTTGATTAAATTTATTTAAAAATTTTGGTTCATGCAAATTTCTTTTCCAGATCTTTTATTAATAAACAGACAGGCCTAGATAAACCATTCACTTGAACATTTCACAGATGAAAATGGGATGCATGAATAAGCAACAGCAGTGTGTGGTCAAGATGTGCAAAGTTATTAATGAGGAAGAACATATACGTTAGGAGAGGCTGCAGCAGCTTGCTTTTGCCTGAGTCTCCAGGGGATTCTACCCCTCCTCTCCTTTTCCCAATGCTAAATTAATTGAGTGGAAACTTTGAACTCAGTTTGTAGCAATTGCAGTAAGATGAGGACAAAGGGGGAAAGTAGGAAGAGGCGAGAAAAACCGGGGCATTTTAAAAGCAGTGGGATGACAGAGGTCCCTGCTACATCAGGATAGCTAGAGGGTGTGCTATATATTCATTCTCCAGGAGATCAGTCTCTTGCAAAAGTGATAAGAACAACTCTTTTTCCCTATTATCAGTGCCACTAGAAGTTGGAAGAAGGAACTGCTAGGAATTCCAGCTGCACTAGATAAATATAGAATGATAAAAACATCTCAAAATCCAATGGGTATGAGCTTTATTTTATAGACCAGTTAGACCTATTAAGCTACATGTTATGAAGAACAACGTTATTGTCCATTCCTCTGTGGGTTTATTTTGTAAATGTGAAACAGCCTAGCATAGAAAACACCATCCTGAATGATCTCTTCTATGAAACCAGAGAATAGACAGCATTGCAAGGGTTAACCTGAAGGGGGGGGGGGACACAGACTAGAGGGGAAAGCATGCACAGTCCCACATTTGACCAGCATATCAATAATTTTCTGTTTATTTCTGAGGTGAGAAAAGGGTTTCCTGACATTTGGGCAATCCCTCCAGGATGAATGCAAGTAGCTGCAAGGTTTCTGAGGGATGCCTGGCACTTTGGGGAAATAATATGTGCAAAAAGGCATAGCTTTTCAGCACAAAAATGTGTTCTCTCAGAAGAACCATGTGTATTCCTATGCAGAAAACATGTTTTCTGCACACACAAAAACATGCATATTTTCTTACAGAAAATATATTTCTGTACCAAAAAAAGGGGGGAGTTCAGCACAGATAAACCATGTGTACTTCTGTATAAAAGAGGTGGTTTCTGCATAGAAGAAAAACCATCTATTTCACTACAGGCAAATATTGTCCAAAACATGACTAGAGATTGGGAATTGCACAGAAAACTTCATGTTCTCATACAGCATGAGAATACTGCAAGAATTATTCATTATTCATACTGTATATTTTACATTTCCCCATTCAGTTAGCCTCATTACAGATTAGTCATGTTCGGGTTAAGATGGGCAACTTCTGACTTTCTAGGTGGTGAAACTTCATGCAACAAGTAAGGAGAAGGCATCCCCCTGATATATCCATGGCCCATGTTTTCTTCTAGATGTTATTACATTCTGTTTCCCAACATATCTCATTACTGGCTAAGTTCACAAGGGCTGCTACAGTCCAACAATATTGGGAGGGCAAGATTCTAGGTTATACATAACTTGCATTGCACAGAGGGATATGAGCAGATGCATGGATGTTAGAGGCATGACCTCCCAATGTGTTTAGTGGCCAGCCATGTTTATTACTGTTGATGTGTTCATGTCATTGGGAAAGAAGATGAAAGAACTATCAGACACTTCTGTCTGCAAGTACTGTTGCCAGCACTATACATAGTTTGAGCCTGAAAAAAATGAGTAGCAGCTACATAAATATTTTATACAGGTGTATAGGGATTCAGAATTATTGTTTTCTTTCCAGTTTTTATAAATCAAATGTTGTATCCTCAAAAGCAATCCATCTGTGGAAAGTTTGTTCAAACAACCTCTGCTGCACAAGAATCTGTGATTCAGTTCTTTAGCTCATACATAATAGGGGAAGGAGGAACTGCAGAGAACAGGCACAATTATGCCAAGCTAGCAACAGCCAATAGAGTCTTGAGCTGTTGGTGATAAAGAATTCTGTTGCTGACAGTTGGAGTCAGAACTGGGTCTGGATGTGTAACAGTCCACAAAACAGGGACTGTGAGGGAAAAGCCCAGTAGTGAGGAACTTAGTTTGAATAGAGCACTCCAAGTGAGGGAGTTATTGGTATTTGATATCCTGTGGGATATAGTTAGCCTGAGGGCTAGTACAGAATTAGGGTTGAGAGTCCTAAATGAGAGTATCTGGTGTTCTCTAAAGTTAAAGAGTGTGTAATAAAGTATAACAAAGCCAAGTAAATGAAACATCATAACAAATGCAACATTGTTAACCATCATTCAAATAAAGTTTTATTGTTATTTACTTACAAGCTTATCTGAACCTGGAATCATTATCCACACTACAGAGAAATACAGAAACTAGGGAGAAAATCCCTAGATATAAATAAAACTGGTCTGCTACTTCACATATTGGGACAGCGGTTGGATAACAATGCCCATTGGGCTGCCATCTGAGGGGGAAAAAAGTTAGGTGAAGGAATAGCTCTTCACATAATTTGGTAGCTAGCATTGGGATAAGGAAAAATCTGGTGCTCACAAGTGTGCTTGATGATTGGTGTTACAGGGTCTGAGTTTGAGGAACCAGAAACCCAAGATTTGGTCTGAACTTGAGAGAGGAAAGTTCAGAGGTTTGAGTTTAAAGTAAAGGCATTAGTGTCAGGGGGGTAATCTCTGAGATAATTGTGAAAGGTAATTTGTAAGAGATTACTTGGTAACTGACCACGCTGGGGGGGGGGGAAGTATTATTACCAGTCCCTGAGGTAATTTACTGAGGTAACTGTAGGGGACTACAGAAGAAAAGAGATAAAGCAACAGAGTGAAAGTGGGTAAAGTCACTCCATATCTGAAAAAGTACCAAAGCAAGAGCACACTGAAGGAAAATATCTTAGCAAACTGATTTCTGAGGTAAAAATTTGGAGTAAAGTAGGAAATCACTGGTTTGCCATTAAGATCCAAGTGTTACCTTAGTAAAAACTGATTAAAAAGTAGTTAAGAGTATTTCCTGAGTTTTGGGTAATAGGAAATACTATAAAAATGCTCCTTAAGAAAGCAAAACCCACTGGGACAGAAATAGAAGTTGTGGGAGAAGAATTGGTAATGAGTTTGGACACCTCATTAGCTGAATCTCCTGAGAGTGTGGAGATTTGGAAAATAAAAGAGAGGATTGAAATGGCCAAGATTGAAAAGGAAAATGAGAGGCTTTTAAGGAAAAAGAAATAGAAAAAGAGCTTGAAAAGGAAAGAATAAGGTTAAGACAAGCTGAACTGGAAAAAGAAGACAGAGAGAAGAAAAAAGAAAGAGAACAAACATTAAGACATTCAGAGGTGGATTTTCAATTGAGAATGAGACAGATGGATAGGGAACCTCAAATACAAACTTTTGCTGAGGTAAATAGGTTGCCTCAAATTGACATGAAGAGACTTCTATGATATTATAAAGGAGATAACATTGACTCCTTCTTCACAAACTTTGAGAGAACTTATGAAGAATTAAAAATAAAGGCTGAGGAAAGAATGAGTTATTTAAGATCACAAATCTGTGAAGGATTATCAGAAATATATGCTGAAATGAGGGGAGAAGAATCTCAAAACTATGACTTGTTCAAAGAGATGGTAAAACAGAGATTTCAGTTAACTCCAAAACATAATCGAAGAGAATTCAGAAGTTTGAAGAAAAGAGGGGATTAAACATATGTTCAATTAGGATGTAGATTAGATTACCTATTAAAAAGTTGGATACATGGGTCTAAGGTGAATTCAGAAGAGGAATTACAAAATTTAATAAGTTTGGAACAATTTTACAATATCATCCCTCAAGAATATAAATGGTTGGTACAAGATCAACAGTGATTGAAGCAGACCACATGATGGACCATTTAGTCTTAATAAGAGAAGAAGGGAGCAAAAAAGTGTCAATACCTGAGGTAAAATCTCATTGGAGTGGCAAGAAGAATTATAAAAACTGGCAAGCTTCGAAGGATAGATCTGGTTATGGAAAAAAAAAAAAGTCCTGGCAATGGGATCGAACAAACGAGGCTGAGAGTAAAAAATTTGGGTCAAGAGAGTGTGACTCTGAGGTCAATAAGAGAAGTAGTTGGACTAGAGAAGGTCACCCAGATCTGAGGTATAGAACATGTTATGAATGTGGCAATAAGGACATTTAAAATATAATTGTCCTAAACTTGTGGAGGGAAGTAGAAAGAGAGGAAGGCCACATGCTAGATGGATGGACTTTATTAAAGAGACCATGAACATGAGTTTGCAGGAGCAAGGAAGAGCAGTATAGGACAGGGGGGCATGGAGATGTCTCATCCATAAGGTCGCCATGGGTTGAGATCTATGCAAAGGCAATTAACAACAACAAAAACTGAATAATAAAGATATAAAGTCAGGTACCAAAATCAGCATATTATGTAAAATCAGTCAAGCCTACAGAGAAAGACTGTTGCCACAAGGAGAGTTCTGAGCCAGCAGTTGCCATGGAAACGACAGCTAAGAGAGTGACTTTGCCAGCTCACAGTTCCCAAGAACTTGTTTATTAGTATCAACTGCACCCCAGGAACTTAGCTCAGAGGAACACAAAGAAGTTATACAAATAAATGATACTTGTATCTGGGGTTATAGAGATTCTGGAGCAGAAGTGTGTATAATTAAACCACATTTAGTGGAACTTCAATATATGTGCCCAAATGAGACCATGATTCGGATTAGTTTAGGAGGGACTGTATTTTTTGTTCCAGTAACCCAGTTAAATATCACATTCAGAGTACATAAGATGCCACAGAAGTTTGCAGTCCATGATGATATTCCAGTGTCCTGTCTCATTGGGAATGAATTAGATAGACACTTTAGATATGCCTTAGTTACTATTAGGATTCCTGAGTGAAATAATTTTGGATTTGGGTAGTTCTTTTATTTCCAAGATAACACAAAGACTATGGGAAGTTTGTGGAATTAAACATCTGACTACAGCAGCTCACCCAGAGAGTAACATGCTTGTGGAGATATTTAACAGGACTCTAGTCAGAATGATAAAGGCATATATAGCCGAGAATAAAAACAATTGGGATAACAATCTTCAACATCTTTTATTTGCTTACCAAAAAGTATCTCAAGATAGCCTTGGTTTTAGTCCATTTGAACTATTGTTTGGTTGTAAAGTGAGAGGACCTTTAGACCTTATTAGACATGAGTGGGAGGATCCAGTTGGAAAAGAGCCCGAAGATGCAGTGACATATGTATAGAACTTGATGTCATCTTTAAGTGAAGCTTTACAGTGTGCAGGAGAGAATTTAAAAGTCTGCTCAAAATAAACAAAAGAACTGGTACAATAAGAAGGCAAGAAACAGAGACTATCTATCAGGAGATGAAGTTTTGATTCTTCAGCCAGTAAAAGGAAATAAACTACAACATGCATGGACTGGTCTGATTCTGATTTCTGAAAGAATCAACAATGTGAATTATACAGTGGACTTAGGAAATGAAAT
This sequence comes from Phrynosoma blainvillii, assembly GCA_026167975.1. NCBI lineage: Eukaryota > Metazoa > Chordata > Lepidosauria > Squamata > Phrynosomatidae > Phrynosoma > Phrynosoma blainvillii. Next base: position 274,360,847 of record JANUYF010000001.1, read on the forward strand.
TGGTTGTAAATTTGTACATGTTAATATGTTAAAACCCTATCAAAGAAGGGAATATTTGGTACTATACTCCATTAAAGAGGCAGAGGAAGAGAAAATTCCCATTCCAAGTTGGGAATGTGAAAAAGTTTTGGGAGGAAGTGCACAAGAGGTTACTCTTGACCCTTCCTTACCTCTCATCAAAAGGAAGAAGTAATTGGCCTGGTAAGCAAATATAAGAATATCTTTTCAAATCTACCCAGTAGAGTAAAAGGAGTATACCATCGTATTAGAACTGGAGATGTTAATCCCATTGCTACTTCTCCATATAAACTAACCAGTCATTTGGCTGATATAATTGCTAAAGAAATAGAAGTGATGCTTAAAATGGGTATAATTAGACTGTTAACTTCACCTGCAGTTGGGGCTTCACCTGTAGTATTGGTTGAAAAACCTGATCGTACCATCTGATTTTGTGTAGATTATAGGGAACCTAACAAAGGAGGGATGCAGACCAGCACTTTAGGCCGGACTGGGGGTGGAGTTGGGGTGGGGCAACTGCACACCAGCTGCCCTGACTCCATCCCAATGCCACACACCCGACCCCACGGAGCATGGTGTCAGGGCGCCCTCTTGGTGAAGCATGCAGACATGCTGCACCAAAGGGGCTCGAAAGAGCCATGGCAGCAGCTCTAAGAGTGGCTTTTTGCCATCCCAAAAAGGAGTGGCATTTGCCTGCTCTTTTGAGGGCAGCAAAAAGGGGGATTGGTGCCATGGCATGTGGTTGCCACAGCCCCGATCCACTGCTCCCAGGGGTAGCACAGAGCTGCTCCTTACGGGCCATATGCATCGGCCCAAAGTAACTCAGACAGATGCTTATCCCATGCCTTGGTCTGAAGATTTAATTGAGAAAATCTTGGGTAGTAATACATTGTGTAGGGCTCAATGTATTACTACTCTCGATTTGAACAAAGATTATTGGCAAATCCCCATGAGTCCACAGGATCAGTCAAAACAGTCGTCATTACCCATGTAGGTTTATTTGAATTTACTGTATTACCTTTTGGTTTAAAGAATGCTCCATCAACTTTCCAATGCTTAGTGGATAAAATATTGGCCGGTTTAAAACACTGTGTAGTAGCCTATATCGAAGACATTGGGATATTTAGTAATTCATGGGAAACACATGTGGGACACTTAGCAGAAGTCTTAGAAAGACTTAAAAAGAGTAGTTTAACTGTTAAAAGTTCTAAATGCCAAATTGGAAAAAGGGAAAGCTGGTACCTAGGTTATGTGATAGGAAGCGGAAACATCAAGGCTGAAACTTCAAAAGTTGAAGCTATAATTAATTGGCCAATTCCAACTTCGAAGAAGGGTGTCAGATCATTTTTAGCGATGGTAGGTTATTATAGGAAGTAAATACCAACTTAAGTACTATTACAAGTCCCTTTTTTCCAATTTGATAAATCTGTTAAAATCCAATGGTCAGAAAAATATAATAACGCCTTTAATGAACTGAAACTGCACCCATACTGGTGGCTCTAGATTACTCAAAAACATTTGTGGTAACTACTGATACCCTCCAATGTAGGAATAGGGGCAGTACTAAGTCAAGAAGGTAAAGATGGTCAATTGCACCCAGTGTTGTTCCTAAGTAAAAAGTTGTTACCAAGGGAAAAGCATTTGGCCACTATTGAGAAAGAATGTATGGACATAGTCTGGCCTTAAACAAGTTAAAACCATATTTGTAGGGGAGAAAATTTATAGTAAGAACATATCATTGCCTGTAATATTCAACAAAGGATATTAGATTCAATTTAACAAAAGAGAAATATAAAATTTGCACTGGCACAAAGGACACAAGACGCCTCTTTTGTGTTTAAACAGGCCACAACTTTTATTTAGTTGTACAGGGTCTATTTGCAAGGCAATAAACATTAACAAATTTGTCACATGTGTAAGTGAAGGTGTAACCCCCCAAATGGGTGATCCTTCACCGCACATGACAAAACAAGTAAACAATAATATCAACAAATTTACAAACCCCTCCCCTCCGGAAGTGACATCATATAACGTCATATGGCATCATACAAATTAATGACGTCATGCATTTAACTGCATACATCATTTCCTTTAAATTTGTCTTAGGCCAATTTTACCCCAATTAATTTTAATAGCCAGATTAATTTTCCTGTGGGGTGGAGGTCATTACCCACCACAAGAGAGTGTAGCTAGGCATCCCCTCTCCCCCCCCAGACAGCTTTTAGAATTTGGTCGGAGAGTGCTGTAATGTACATCTCCGAGCCTTCTGGAGAGAGGTGTACCCCATCCCCCCTGTACAGTACAACTGAGGCCGATCAAGTTTGATTCCATGTTCCACCATGAAAATGCCCATTTTAGAGAGCTGCTTAGCAACATAGCGATTCAACCAGCGACGAGCATAGTTGATCGCCGCATCTTTTTGAGCTCCAGACCAACTACGCCGTGGCAAGAGCTTAGTCCAAAGTATTACAGCAACCAAGAATATCTTTTGAATTTCTTGCAAATCCCTCACAATCTGCTTTGCCAGCTGTAAACACGGGGTCTTAACTAAATCATTTCGCCCCAGGTGTATCACCAAAAACCGGGGTTGCGGACGCGATCGTGCCAATTGTATGATCCATGGAAGGAGCACTCCCCACATCATGCCCCTTTGTCCAAACCACACAGTGGTTCCAATGTGCGAAAGTCCCAGAGTGGAAGCACGTCGATGCTCCATAAGGTGGCGTTCCACCCAGAAGACCTAACTATGGCCCACAATCCATATTGAACCATGGCAAAATCCAGCTGAAAAGAAACAAAACAAATTAACGTGGCTGATCAGGAGTCACATTCCCTGATGGTCTGACATATGACTTAAATGCTCGGGAATGCCACCAGCCAATTCTGCAAATATCGGCTTCACTCAAACCATGAGTGGCTGCAGCTGTTGCTGCCCCAATGTGGTAGGAGTGTGAAGAAAAACAGGCCTGGGGCAAATTAGCCCGCCTTAGTGTCTCCTTTAACACTGCCCTAAATTGAAATTGAGTTAAGGGCATACCAGACAGATGAATGAAAAGATAGCCCACCACATTGGGCCTAATCTTCAAATAGTTGACCATTGCTATTACCGGGCAAATCTGCCCAAGAGGTGCTTTTGCTAAGAAAATAGACTGACCCTTTGCTATCTGATCAGTCTTGGAGTGCCTAACACAAATCTGAATCCCTTGTTCCATTAATAAAATGTCAGAAAATAAAAGAGCCCTGCCAGATTGATCATTACAAGATCCTGTCACAATCTCACTAATTCTTAATGCAGCGAAGAAGGCTAAAGCGAATACCGCCTTAAATAAAGCCTCTTTTCCAGATGAGTTACATGTATCAGCTAATCGTTCCCATAATTTAGCCAGGACTGGTCCTGTTATTGGCCATCGCGAGTCCTTTGTTACAGGGGATTCCCTAGACCAACCTTCCACAGCTCTTTTGATCCTAAAGTCTGTGGTAGGATCAAAATAACCCCTTTGCCCTAGAGTGAAATGCCAGGGCTGCGAACCTGCCACTAATAGTGACAGGTGAAAGGCCTGCCTGTCTAAGATAAACTATAAAATGTAGGATCAGGTCAACCCTGATCGGCCAACTTTGATGCACCCCAATTTCCAATAAAAATTGATTAAACAAATTTAAAGCTGTTTGATAGGACTTGCGCGTAGATAGGGCAATGAAATTCAAGATTTCCCTGTGAATTTCTAATCTCCAAGGCTCCATAACAAGGCCAGTACCTCCAACAGATGTGTCTATGCCTCAGGAGCTAGCTGCCGGAACCTGGAGAGCTGAAAAAAGGGCGTCCGCCAAAGGGTTAAGCACACCAGGAACATGTTGAGCTTTGAATAACACATTATAATTTACGCATTGCATGACCATCGCCCTTACTAAACCCATAACTCTAGGAGACTTAGAGGACTGAGAATTCACCACATGAACAACCGCCTGGTTGTCACACCAAAACCAGACGGTCCTGTTAGCAAACTGGCTTGCCCATAAGTAGACAGCCACCACTATGGGGAAAAGCTCAAGAAACGTTAAGTCTCTGGTTAGACCACTTTCAACCCATGCAGAAGGCCACACCTCTGCAGCCCACTGGCCATTCCAATAAACACCAAAACCATGAACACCAGCAGAATCAGAATGCACCTGAAAGTCTGTCCTCAGCAGCATTTCAGATCTCCAAAACAATGTGCCATTAAATTGATCCAAGAAGGTGTCCCAGACCTTCAAATCCTCACGAATGCTCTTTGTGATTCTGATGTGATGGTGCTGCGCCACGATACCTGCAGTAGCCCTGTATAATCTAGCACAAAATGCACATCCTGGCACTACAACCCTACAGATGAAGTTCAAGAGTCCTGTAAGGGACTGAAATTCATGAAGTGTAGCTTTTTGTTTCCCCAACATGGCACTAACCTGCTGCCTCATAGCCACCAATTTATCATTTGGTAATTGTGAAATCCCATCTATGGTGTCAATCTCGATACCCAAAAAGGTAAGTCGAGTATCTGGCCCCTCAGTCTTTTCCTACGCTAAGGGCACACCCAACTCATACATTAATTCCTGAAATAGGGCTAAGGAATCCCTACATTGGGAAGAATTGGGATTCCCAGCGATCAAAAAATCATCTAAATAATGTGTTATGGCTCTATTGCCAGTCCGCTTAACTGCACACCAATAAAGAAAAGTGCTGGATGTCTCGAAAGCAGAACAAGAAATCGAGCATTCCATTGGCATGGCTTTATCAAAGAAATACTTTCCTTCAAATTGAAAACCCAGTAAGTCAAAATCATCTGGGTGAACAGGCAGACTTAATATTGCATTTTGCTAAGAGGGCTCCCTTGCCTAAATTCCTAATCATCTTAACTGCTGAGTCGAATGATGCATACTTAACAGAGGCAAGCCTGGGATTTATAGCATCATTCACAGAGTCGCCCTTTGGATATGATAAATTATGTATCAACCTGAATTCCCCAGGAACTTTTTTAGGAACCACACCCAAAGGGGATAGATGGAGGGTGGAAATAGGCAACTGATCATGCAGTCCCAAAATCCTTCCTGCAGCTATTTCTTTTACCAATTTCTCTCTCACAATGTTCGGCAGCTCCCTTACAGAATGAGCATTGGGCACAAAACCATGAACCCTAGAACCTGTATAAGGGATATAAAAACCTAAGGAAAAACCATGAAATAAATAAGAAGCAGCCTCTTTATTAGGGTAAATCTTTAGCCATGCCACCATGGTGTCTAACTTAATTGGTGATGGGTCCTTTTCCTTCAGGTGAAGCTGCCCAGGGGGCAGTAGCCACTCCTGGCCACTTGCCTCTATTGCAGGAAGCTCAAGGGTGACCACTTCCACAGGTGTTGCACTTATGCTCAAACCTGTAGGGTTGCCTCTTGCATTTGCCTGCATTAAAATCCCAGCATATGCCAAATTGCCTTCTCTCTCCCATGGCAGGCCTCCCATTCGGCCCTCTCGGCATGGTAACCATTGGGGCATACCCATTGTCACACCTGCTCGAGGGGGAGGCCCCCACCATAACATCAGCCCAAAGCTTGGACTGAACATGTCTCCAGGACAAGGAGCGATTCTGTGCAGCTCTCATTCTAAACTGCTCGTCGTATTGTAGCCAGGCTGCACCTCTAGAGTTATGATGGCAATTAGTGTATGCTTTTATCATGATCTCCTGATATTTAGAAAAGTCAGGAGGTCTCAGTGGTTCTTTTTCCTCTATAACACCTCTGTAAATAGTGAAACCATAATCCAATTCACAAAATTGCGCTCCAGCTTAGGGCGTTTGAGGGCTTGAAACTCTTTGGGAAGACTGAAAACAATCCCATCTTTTACCATGATCCTCGGCTCTGGATTCCTGAAGGTAAGAGTAAATAAGTCAATGTATTCTCCCTTCCAAATCCTTTCTTTAGTAGAAAGAGGAAGGTGTGAACCAAGGGGTGTGGACATTCCAGCGTAAGGGGCAGATTCCACTTGCCCAACTGCTCCAGATAACAAAGGAGAGCTCGAAAGAGACACCACAGAGGTGTTACTAACCACAGCCATTGCCTGACCATCCTGCGCCCTAGTGTCAGGGACCTGTGAAAGTGCAGGTGCCTGCACGGGTACCACCATAACGGCAGGGTTGGGCTGTTCCGTAGCCACACCCTGAGCAACCTGGCCACCTGGAGGCCATACCGAGACAGGCCAATTAGCATGTGCAATATTAGGAGACAAACCTGAAACAGAAGCTTGCTGGGAAGCATCGCCAGCTGACCGCAATGGTCCCCCGAAGTGTGGCCCTGCAACAGCTCGGGTGTCAAGCGCAGAAGAGGCAGCAGCAGCTTGATCACCTCTTTCCTCTTCACGGGTCTGCTCCATTGCACCAGCATCTGGAAGAACCACTCCTCATAAGAGGTTATATAAATCAGCCATGGTAGGTCAGATACAGGGGCAGCCGCACCCTGAGCTTCCACACCAGGGACCCTTTTCAGGAGATCCCACACATCAGCAATAGTGGGGTGCCCAGCCTCCACAGCCGAAACCACAGAAGGACCTGGTGTACCATCCATCACCTGAGCCTCAGATGCCACAGGAGAAAGCAGCACTTCTGAGCTGATGGTACCAGAAGCACCAGCAATAGGGCTGATGGCTGTAGCCCTTTCTGAACAAGTTGATTGCAAAGAGCGACAACTGGACAGTAATCTCATCATCTCTGCTGGTAGACTGGGAAGGCCTCTTCGAAGCAGATTGACCAGAGCTGGGCGCAGCCACAGCCGCACACCTTTTAGATTGGGCCTTACTGTGTGGCATCCTTCCTCTAGTGAATGGAACACGGGCCAAAGAAAAATCACCCAACCTTGGATGACCACCACCAGGCCAAAAGGCCACCTTTTCCCAAGTCTCACAAGAGATGCAAACAGCCAGGAAGCGTCACTGGCAACCAACCAGGGTGAAAAGTGTCCAACAAAGGGTCCTATGCAGAGCCCTAAACTGAAGACAGCCGTCTTCCAACACACTCACTGCTGGGGAGAAGTGCAACAACCCTCCCAACCAGCGATGGGGTCCTGACCTTACCAGACTGGGGTCGCCAGGGCGGTGCTGGGACTGTATCCAGTACCGGGTCCACGCACCTGATGAGGATGCCTGCTGCAGAGCCCTCCTCGGGTGTACAACCCCCTGAGAATTGGGGACTCGGAGGCCCTAGCAGGCCCAGAGGAATGGCCCAAAGGCCCCGCTTGGTCCACTGGGATGCTCAGGGAAGATACCTGAACACTCCTGCTTGTAAAAGGAAGAGAAATCCATAAAAGACCACAACGCAGCCAAAGGCCACGAGTAAGCACTAGGCACAAGCCAAGCCAAAGCCAGAGCAGAGAGCAGAGTGATGTTACTCGCTCAGTTCAAGCTCGAAAATGGCTGCCTCCACATGGCAGCACAGAGCTATAAAGAACACACTCTCGTCCCAAGTCTTGTGAGACCAGTAGCACCGCAAGACTTAGAATAGCAACCAGACAACCCAATTGGACAAAGCGCACGGGTGTTCTCATTCCCCTGCATGCTTTAACCAAACAAGCTTCTCATGTCCTTATTTGGCCAGCACAACAAGAAACCCCTCCCGACTCATCAGGGGGTGTCTTTCTGAGTGTACTCACTACTTGTGAGGCAGAAGGATTTTTAATAATTGATGTTTAAAGCAAATGCAGAATGGCACAGTTTCAACGAGGGGGTAATGTCTCCAAAGATAATTGCATTATTTGAAAGGGAGAAGTAGAACATTGCAATCTTCAATTTCTGAGTGGAGTTTGCTGTCCTCTTTGTCAGTGCACTGCTTTTCACTCTATTAAAAATGGGAACATTATAATGTTTGAGAGGCCTCATTTTTAATCTCACATTAACTGCCTATGCAAGCAAAGTGATGCTCAAATTCTACAACAAAGAATTTTACTGTATATGGAAAGAGAAATGCCAGATGTCCAAGTTGAGTTCAAAAGAAGAGGCACTAGGAATCATATTGCAAACATATGTTGGTTAACGGGACATAGAAAAGACTTTCAAAAGATAATCAGCCTATACTTTATAGACAATAGCAAAGCCTTTGATCATATAGATCAGGGGTAGGCAACCTTTCCCCTTTAAGGGCCGAGGGACTTCAGCTCCCAGAATCCCAGGAGCTATTGGCCAACATGGGACTATTGGCCAACATGGCTGAGGCTTCTGGGAGCTGAAGTCCCTCGGCCCTTAAAGGGGAAAGGTTGCCTACCCCTGGTTTAAAGTGACCAATTAGGTGTAAGGGATGAGTTTCTTTGTCTGTGGGTGTATAAAACCACCAGACATTTTCTTTTTCCTTTTGCCCAATGATCTGAATGCTAATTCCATTGGGACCTGCCAGCAATAAATCTGTGTTTTTAAAGTATTTTGAGGTCTCCTGTTCTGCTTCAACTATGGCTAAGAACCCTGGATGCTGAGAGTTAATTTGCTATTGTTTGTTTTTCTACTACACTTGGGCAAGGGAACAGGAAAGGAATTATCAGGTTGCTAGTTCATTCCTTGTCCTTGTATTTTTAGTCTGCCCTGGGCAGTTAAGACTCTTATCAATCAGGTATAACAATTTAGAACCACAGCTACAGATCAAATATGTCACAGAATTTCCTCAGAATTACAACTTTGACTTAACTTTCAACCAGTTCAGCTATTTGGTTGTGGTCAGACCAACATGAGATTCTACAAATTGCCATCATCGTGCTTATAGTTGGTACAGATGGAGAAATTAGGAAGTAATCCAGTTTCATAAACAATATAGTAACTGACAACCAGGATAGTTGAAGAATGAAACTATCTCCACTTTGTATCCTATTGCTGAGAAAACCATTCCATTATTTAAGAATTATAGTCAATGAAATGGACTGCTACATATATTCAGCATACCAAAACTGTGTGCCCTTGACACAACTAGATGTGAGTCACAACTTATAGAGAGGGATCACAAGAGATCAAAATCAGCAGAAAGACATAAAAAGTTCTAAATGCCATATTGGAAAAAGGGAAATCTCCCAGAAACAATTTTTTCATCAATGAGCTGCAGCTGTTTCCCATTTGTTTAGCAGATATTTGCCGCTTTGTGAAATACATAAGTATGCATTATCTATGCCAAAGTTCCCAAACTCTGAGCGAGCATCCCAAAGTTAGGGCAATAAAACCCTTTCTCAACCTCCCTCCATGTAAACAGAGACAAAATAAAAGCAGCTTTTCTGGACTTATCTACTGCTAGCCATGCTGAAAGGCAGCAGATCTAGGGCAAAGGGAAGAATCCATTTCCTGTGCTTCAAGATCCAATTTTGAAGACTGGTTTATATATTTTTTAAAAAATCAAGTGTTTAATCCTTGAATGGATCCAGTAAGGCTACAAATGTGGTACAATCAGTCCCCACACTAGGAAGAAGGCCAGAGTATTCTTTTCCATGACACATTCATTTGCAAAAGACAAGGAGGGATTTTCTTTTATGTTAATGAATATGAGCTGCTCATTGATACTGGATTGCCTGCAGGCTGAAGGGACTTTGCATTGCAGAATCTACCTACTGCAAGGTGGCTACAGGTGCATCACATAAAATAATGACAATGGAAAAGTGCACACAGAAAAAGAAATACATATTTCAAATATGAACAAATACATTTTAATCAGTCAGGGGTAACTGTGTTGGTTATTTAGCAAATTCAAATAAAAATCCATCAGTGATACCTTTATTGGCCAAGTATATTGTGCATGTTGGTTGATCAATAAAGTTATCACTGATGGATTTTTCTTTGAATTTGCTAAATGGCCAACACAGCTACCCCTGAATGTTTTCTGTATCGTGAGATACCACATTGTAGCTGCAACAGGGGAACCAAGAAGGATAGCCTGTGGACTGGGAACTTCAACCAAGGCAAAACTATTTTTTCTTCTTAAATTTGGACTGAATGTGCATGTTTTACCTCTGCATCCACCAAAATATTGCTGAAGCAAAAACATGGAGACTTCTTGAGGAAGCCATTGTTCTCTGCCACAAAGAAGCCTGTGACCTCATTGGAATGGGGACATATTGGATTGCAAAAGAGGGGTCCCTGTTGAGATGCAAATGGATTTTAAATTTCCTGGACTTTGCAAATCTCCCTATAGCCACAGGGCCAGGAGGAATAGCCTGCCTGCAAAATATATCCTCCCCACCATATACCATCTTAACTAAAGACTGAAACTGTAGCAACGAATCCTTAGGGGAATTTTATTATTAGCTCAAATATGCGAGAGTAGGCTTGCTACAACAGCCCAATGAGACCGCTCTCCCAGTGTTTATACCAAGAGACCAGAGAATCCCAAGAAATGGATCTGAGACAGATATTGGTTAGCCACTAGATGTCTAATTTATTAAAATAGGGGAAAACTCACTCACAGAACATGCACTCACGCACACACACAAGGCTCAGGAAGATCAAGGTTGGAGTTTGGAACAGAAATGCAGGCATTACTAAGGGTGATGCTTACCAAAATGTAGACCTCCTCTGGGAAGCGAATGGGATGCGAGATGATGGAAGACAAGTCTAGCTCCGCAGCCTGGGGTTTGAGCAGACTTGCTGGTAACTAACTTCAGAGGTCAGAGTGACGTGGAGTCGTTTAGACCAAGAAGGTAGCACACTGACTGCCCAGAATCTGGGGTAGATATAGGGCAAAACGGGCCCTGGGGGCGGAAGGCGATAATTGCGATGATGGCACCCTGCTGTATAGGGTGCCATTGTATTTGGTGGTCTTAATCCGAGGAGTCAATACCCTGGGGAAATGTTTGGGTGGGTGACACAATGCACCTTCCTATGGGTGGGAGGGTGTCAGACTGGATGACACAATGTAAACCTTACACCTTGGATGACTGAGGGTGCTTGTGACAGAGTCGCACAATACATCCCTTGATGGTTTGGATGATCTCATCATGTAAAGTCCCATTCGCAACTCTCCTGACTATCTGGAGGAAATGCATTCCTTAAGAATTAAGGGTGGGTTACCCATGCCATGGGTGCAGAGGGCTTTTGGCCTCTTGACTCTACTGCCAGGGTTCATCTGGAGGTCATTTGGGAATTTAGCAAGGGATCCAAGGGTGGCATATGGAGTTATTAATATTTTTGGATATGAAGGGGATTCTGGGTAACAAAACAACATGTAGGCATTTGACTAACATCTTCAATGGTTTTTCTCCTGTTTGGTTTGTAATATCTTGCTTGATTAAGAAGCCCATGGAGCTTTGAAAGCTTGCAACAAATATATTGTGCATTTTAGTTGGCCAATATATGATACTTACATATGAAAGGGACATCCACTGTAGAGGCACAACTCTTGGTGGCCATAAGATCACTTCCTTGTGGAGTTTGGCTTGGTAGTAATGGATTCTCTCTACAGGACTAGAGGACTAGTTAAGATGGTCCACCAGTGGAATCCAAAGAATTCTTGGATGTTCTGGAAGATTTCCCAGAGAAGAGGGTTTCCAACTTGGTTGATGCCTTTGTTTCATGATGGCATCATGAGGTGGGAAGGGTCATGTATACAATTACTCCCAGGTGCCTCGTCTAGTGCTATGAAGTCCCATTGGTTCACAGAAGATCTATAGGCAATCAAACAGGTCAAATGATGACTAGAGTCACTATGTTACAATGGTCAGTCCAATGAAGAATGGACTTGGTGACTTGGGGTATATGAGGACAGCTTTAACTGGTTTTCCAAACACAGCCTTTTCTAGAGAGGCATAAGCTCCCCGGGAAGCTGCTGCTAGTACAAAAGATTCATGACAAGAATAGCTTATAGAAACCATAACACCAGTTTTAAAGGAGGAATTGCATTGGCTACTAGTATGTATCAAATTGCTGTTAATGACATTTAATGACCTACATTTCTTGGGACCTTCATACTTGAATGATCATCTCTCCTTTTAGATTCCTACCTGAATGCACATTGGAACCTGATAGAGATTCACTCCTCTGAGTCCCACCAGTCGAAGCAATACTGTGTGAGCATGTTAATGGGCATTCTCTGTTATCATACCCCAGTTATGGAATTCCATCCCCTTGGAAGCTGATTGGTGCTGACTTTGATTTCATTCCAGTGCCAAGTTAAAACTTGGGATGTGATCCTGCTCCAAGCAGAATCTCATGCTTTCCTCTGCTTCAGCAGCTCTCAAGTCCTGGGAGGACCCAGTGCTACTGATGCTTGTGGGGAAGGAGGTAGTTCATAGGATGAAGATGTGGATGGTCTTCTCCCTAAGGGGGAAGGGGAAAAGGTGCACTCTATCTGGGAGCTCACCCTAATTTCTTTACCCCCTCAGAGATAAGACCAATCATGTCTTCCTCCTATGCATTGGCTCTCTCCACACTGGTAACCAGCAAGTATAGCACCCCTCCCAGGGCTTAACATCTGTCTGAAGGAGATTTTAGATAGGATGGAAAGAGCTAGAAGAAAATCCTATTCTACCTACTGTCAAGTTGTGCAGGTCTGCTTTAGAGCCTAATGATTTCAACCTAATTTGTGTGTGTGTGTATATGAAACCTTGCTCTGCACCTAAGGTTCATGAATTAATTTTATTGTTTTAAATTTTAAATTGCTTTAACCAACTTTGTTGTGAACCATCCACATATCTTATAATATTGTTTTGGGTATAAATATTTTAATAAATAAATAATAAAGGCAAATCCACCCATGTAACAGGTCTAAGGGCCTTTGCAGACTGCCAGAAATAGTGCACATTAAATTGAGGCACTGCCCTGGCTCAGTGCTAGGGAGTCATGGGAATTGTATTTTTTTCTGGGACATTGAGCCTTCTCTGTCAGAGAGCTCTGGTGCCACAATAAATTACAGTTCCCATGATTCCCTAGCACTGAGCCAGGGCAGTGCCTCAATTTAATGTGCACTATTTCTGGCAGTCTGCAAAGGCCCCAAGTAGCCTGTCAAAGTCGGAAGCAAAAAACAGCTTTACATATTCCTGAATGAATTGCAAGTGAAACACTACAGGTATGATCCAGCCCTAAGATTTTGCTAATATATTTTCCATGACTCCAGCTTTAAGTTGTCTGTCTTCCCATGCTGAGCATCGTTTTCTAATTTCCCTCTTAATTATCCCCTTTGCAAGCAAGCTGCGCTGGAAGTGGCTTAGCTTCCCACTGTCAGAGCAGGAACAAAAGGTTATAAAATATACAGTTTGCTTTTTTTAAAAAAAACCTTCTGGTACATATTTTAGAATATAATATGTATGAATACAAATATTGAAACATGTGCTGGAGGGTGGGTGGGGTGGATTTAGCTTCCATTGTGAAAAGATGATAGACTAAAAAAATAGGATGGGAGGATTGGGAAGAGAAGATTACAGGTCCTGCATTCAACTATCAGTGCCTTTTGCATTTACAGCAAGCTCTCAGTGTTGTAAAGGAGTGCTGGAGTATTAAACAAAGAAATAAAAAAAAAGAAAAGCAATATAAAGGGTTGTATGCTTTTCATGGGAAAGAGAGAGAAGAGAGCAAATAAAGCAAAGCTGAAAGCAGAATGGGTTTTGTCACTGTTAAATAAATAGGATTCTGTTTATTCACCTGGGAATCCTTTCGAGTTCCATTATGGCTGGAAGGTGGGATGTAAATATAACACTACATACAATATACATAAATGAAATTATGTTTGTGTTTGTTACTGCATCATGTGAAAATTACTGGATTGATTTTCACCAAATGTGGAGGGCATGGTTGGAACAATCTGAACTAAACTATTTGCTATATGTCATACATGAAATTTGTTTTGGGGAGCTGTGAAGCACCCCAATTATTTTTTTATGGGATCACCAAATTTGTTGGGTTCATTTGGGATGGTCTGGCTTAGGCTTCATAGTGTATGTGAAATTCATGTGATGGGGCTGGAAGTGTAACCCAGTTCTTATTGTCATTTGTACAGTGTACTGTGGCACATTAATGCTGAGTTCAAAAGATTAGATTTTTGAACATTTGTTGGAATTAGACAAATAACACTTAATTGTTACCACATCACACATAAACAGCAAATCTGGAGGAATGTTTGGAAAGGTCTGAGTTAGCATACCGGATTTGTGGCATACACAGATTTCACTGACGGTGTGGGTATTTCATTGTGGGTATTTCAAAGCACAGATTTCACTGGGGGTGTGGGGTTTGGTTGCTAATCAGGACAGACATACTTCCTCAAGGGCAACTGAGACTGGTGTACAACATGAACACTATATGAGCACGCAAACAGATAGCACTCACCCACCAAATAAATTGAAACTGAACAATAATTAGCACTGTATACTCATTCTCTTAAGCATCACTGGGAATTACAGCTAGTAATAAATATAACAATATCTATTAATCACAATGTTTATATGTCTGCATGTTTGAGTGTTTCTCTCAAAGTCTGTGAAACTAAACCAAACCAAATTGAACCAAAACCCGGAAATTTTCATGGCTCCTAAGAGGAATGCACATTTTAAGGGTTTTTTTTTTTAGCTTTAAAATTAAATAATGAACATTAATCAAGATGTGTCTGTGTCCTGCAATGTCATCTTTGTGCACTAGGTGTCCCTAACCTACCCTAGAGACAAGACTGGAGCAAGGTTATTAATTTCTTCCTCCTCTTCCTCACATTTCTGAGACTGAATCAGTGCACACACCCAATAATGAGTAACAGGCAGACACACCATTTCTTTACATTGGTAAAACAGTGGATCACACCCATCTTCATAACAGGCAGAAAAACTAAGGGCCTTTACAGACTGCCAGAAATAGTGCAGCTTGAGGCCACTTTAACTGTCCTGGCTCAGTGCTAGGGAATAATGGGAATTGTATTTTTTCTGGGACATTGAGCCTTCTCTGTTAGAGAGCTCTAGTGTCAGAATAAACTACAGTTCCCATGATTCCTTAGCACTGAGCCAGGACAGTTAAAGTGGCCTCAAGCTGCACTATTTCTGGCAATCTGTAAAGGCCTTAAGTCTGTTCTAGTTCATTTCTGCAAAAAGTAGCTGATTTCCAAAGCAACTTATTAGAAAAAATGAGTTACTTCCTAGATGTACACCTTTGCTGTTGTTGCGTGCCTTCAAGTTGTTTCCAACTTATCACAAACATAAGGTGGCCCTATCATGGGGTTTTCCTGGCAAGATTTGTTCAGACGAGGTTTGTTGTTGCCTTTCCCTGAGACTGAGAGCATGTGACTTGCCTAAGGTCAACCAGTGAGTTTCATAGCCAAGCCGGGAATTGAACCCTGGTCTCCAGAGTCAGTCCAACACTCAAACGTACACCATGCTGGCTCTCTAGATACATCTATAGGCTTCATGAAATCAAAAATACTGGGTTCTGGAGCACATGGAAGCATACACATTCCATCATCCTTTTTTCATATATGTATGCTCAGTGCATGTATGCTCAATGCATAGATATTAACAGTAGCATGGCCTACTCCCATAATTATTGCAATGTGTGAGTGAAATGTGGAAAAGGCAATGGTTACTGGTGAATGTGGAAGATAGCAGCCTCAGATCCACTGAAAATAAAGACAAAAATGTAGGGAACGAGACTCTATTCTGACCATTTGAGACTCTTCACTAGGCTAACCAAATGTACAGCAGAGATGTCCTCTTATTTCTAAGAGAAGTGCAGAAGTGAAAATACTGACAGAGTTAAAGGCACAGCAGACTTATTCTTCTATGCATCTGATCATCTCATCCATTGCTTAGGATGCAGTAAGCATCTTTTCTCCTTAGGATATTAGTGCTATGACCTTTCACTGAGAAAGGATTGAGTAACATCTGCTTTTTTTTCAGCAATACCCCGTTTCCTGAATATAATTTCTTTGTATGCCCTGAAGGAAGAATATTGTATCTGTGGAAACACACAAGGACGCATGCAACAGATCCTGCATATCAGCCAATATATTGATCAGCCACAGTTCTTACCTATTTGAATGTGCTGATGAAGCAAACTAATTTTTGAAATTAAACTAGAACATGTAAAATTCAAACAATCTATTTCTAAATCTATCAGTTCTTTGCCAGCACAAACCCTGGCAAACTTCTCCTTTGTTTGTAGAGACTGGGGTGGGCAGGTGTGAATCAAATCAATAATTAATTCTGAATGCTTCATCCCTCTCTGTTTTTTCAGTCTGAACATCAGTAGTTACTGGTATATCATGGAAGTATAGAGCACAATTGCAATCAATATATTTTTAATAAGAATATTGTGGAAAACCAGCTAAGCAAACAACAGCCTTCAAATGTGAGAAAGTGCAAGATAAGAGGAAGGAAAAATTACAGCAGGAGCTGACAGCTTATGAAGGAAACTCTGCCCCAGTGGCTAATCCTCTCCACATGCTCTGTTGAATGAGGCATTATCTCAAACAGCCATGTGTGTCTCATTGATTCCAATTGGGCTTTCCAACACTATCCCCCAACCCCTCCCCTGCTCCCTTTACACTTTGAGGAGAAGAATGTTTCAAGTCTGCCAAAGAGTGTGTAGTGTTTTCCTTACTTGCCTTTCAGAGTGTTAAGAATCTATTGTTAGAAATTGTCTTATCCATCTGGACCATTGCTCCATACATTCACCTGGCAGCTACAGAGGGGAGACATTATTATGAAGTCATTTACATGCAAACAGATTCACAGGAACTCACAAAATGACAAGGAGGTCACCAAAGCTCAGAATTTCTTCTGCTGTGACTAAATATCACTTCATGGCATCTATCTATTTGCAAATTTTTCCTGGTCTGCCCAGGCCAATCCACTACATCTAGGGTCCTTTCACTCTAAACATTCATAGTACTATGGCCCCACTTTTAGTGCCATGGTCCAATTGTATGGGGTTTTGTAGGTTTGTATGGGGATTTGTAGTTTAGAGAAGGATATTTGGCATTCACAGTCTTAGCCAGAGAACTCCTCTGGTACTTTGATCAAACTACAAAGCCCAGGATTCCATAGGATGCAGCCATGGCAAGTAAAATGGAATCATAGCACTTTAACTAGACAATGTGAAGTGGGCTGTGCTAAAGCTATATTATTTATTTGATTTGTATGGAATAAAAGAATGAATAAATAAATAAATAAAAGGATGATGCTTTTGTTTGGCTTTGTTTGGTTCCAACAGCTTTTCTTTAAAGGGTCATTTCACAGGTAGCCAAGCAGGCTGGCATTGTGTAATTTGACACCTTTATTTAAATAGACAGAACCTGGTTTTCTCTCTCTGTAGGTGTGTATATATATATATATATATATATATATACACACACACACACACAAACACACACACAAACACATATGACAATACTTTGCCAACAATTTCAGATGTTAACACTATATGACAAATATTGACTTGTCAACTACAGTTTGATCCATATAGCAAATTGACCTTATGGGAGAATCCAGATTTGATGTCAGTTTTATGAAAGGCATGGGCAAATAATACTATTGTTATCTTAATTCAAATATTTGGTAGGGCTGAAAGTTTCTACCCTTCTAAACTCTGTATCAGCTAAATGGCAGCATTTGCAACTGAAACATTTGCTACAATCCATATTTGACCTGCAGCTCTAAGTCCTTAATACTGAGTTTGACCAAGAATCTAACCCAACAATGTGTGTGCACATGCATGTAAATTTCTGTAAATAAGTATGATGTCCAAGGTTTACAACAGAAATGGAACAGGGAATTGGAATGCCTAGTACTGGCTAATCAATGGTTAGCTGTTTTAACATCTATAACAAGTATGGGTTTAGATCTCCAATTATGTCTTATACAGCAGAAATGGTTGTTTTTGGTATATTGGTCAACAAAACATCTTTTTTAAGAAGGGGTTATCTAAATTAGCAGGTTGTTGAAGATATAATGTTGCTAATGTTTCCTTAATATTTTGGAGCTGTCCTGCAGTTCCCTCATTTTGGGTGAAAGTAATTAGGCAGATGACCTTGGTACTGTACAGTGTGCATGTTCTTTTGAATTATTTACTGTATCATTGAAACTAATGAAGGGGCAGCAGAAGTAGATTTTTCACGCCATTTTGACTGCTAAAAATTAATTCTTCAGTATTAGAAAGATAACTATTTCACCTGTGATTTAATGGATAGAAGGCTCAACTATAGCTACAACAGCTGAAAGAATGATGTACAGATGAAACTTACAAACAGATATTATATTTGGACATTTGGTCAGCTTTTATAGAAACTTATCACTACCATGGTTGTCTTTCTTTTCTTGTTCCCCCCCCCCCCTTTTCTTATACTGGAAGTGAGAGCCTTTCTTGTGTACTTCTATCATGCATTTAAAAATTAATTTTTAAAAATAGCCTGAATATTCCTGAATTGGCATGTAGTTGTGTGACACATGCACCCATTTGGCAGGTAGTGGTCAAGATCCTACTTCTACATCATGTAGCCTTTCACATGTAGTTTCACATCCTTCCACTACTCAGTAGCTGTCGCTTACTGATGGGGAAGGGAGATAACAGAAGGAAATTCAGACCACAGAAAGCAGCTGGTCTCAGCTTGGTAAGGGATAAGAATTGGATTTTTCATGCCCTTTGACTGCTAAAAGATTGATTCTTCAATATTGGATAGTGCATTTTCAAATGGAATGTACCTACCTTTTCTTTTCTCCAGGAGTCCAGAGCAGCTGTATCTTCATGATCTGAATCACCTCCCTCCTATCATTAAGTTCTGTAATAGCTGCAGGTCCCTCTGCAAGGATTTGTCAGCTCCTGGGCAGTGGGAGTGCATTTTGGATGGAGCACATACACAAGAGAATAGCCTCCTGTGCCCAAGCCCCCGCAAAAAAAAAAATAAAAAAAAATAAAGGATTTGTGCAAAGGGAGGCTTTTTGGATTCATAAATTAATATCTTACACCCCTAAGGGTCTAAATGAACGTTTGGATTTGAGTCCTTTCTTGTGATATTATGACATGTAACTAATGTTTGTATTACTCACATGCTAAAGTCATAGCCTTTAAGTGATGTTATGGGTTGGAGGATATATAGTTTTTTACGTATTAAGGATAATAGTCATCATTTGTGATATGATTGTATGACACGGATAATTGATTATAATACGCTGTGTATTATTACTGATGGTTATTGGTATGTTATAAAGTTATAATAATTTCAGCCAATAGATCAGGCTTACTTTTGGGACTTATAGAGTGATATACCTTGAATATGCCTTTAAGAATCCACATGTAATAGATGACCACCTGTAGCCTATTGTAAAGGCAGAGTATATCTTGACATACATTTGATGTAGATTTTTGCTGAGCATTTTTCTCCTCAGTCAAGCTAAATTGTGGATGAATTTGGAATAATGGAATATCTGAGTATATCAATTCTGATACAACTCACCTATATCTGCTGAGGAAGACATCATCAATGTCGAAACGGCCCTAAAAGGACTCCGGAGGTAGCCGTCCAAGCATTCATCACCACATATGAACTGGTTGCTGGAGACGCTACAACTCATTTTTTGGACTTAAATTCCTTAAAGGATAAGCTTGACTTGGCAGATGCATACAAAACTTGTCTGGAATTTTTCTGTGGAGTCATTATTTTTAATACACATACACATGTTGTGTGAGCTATTATTGTTTGTTAGATTGTCTGGGTTGTAATTAGTTAATTAAGTTCCTTTGTGTTGTGAGTTTAGTGTAAGCCTGCTGCTTGGTTTTTTGGAGACCTGTCATCTCTACATTGTTTTGTGATCACAGCAAGTTTTCTTGATCTGTTATGTTGATGAATATTGCAATGACAAAATATAAAACTTCCATATAGAGGCACCAGGTCAGGAAAAAATAGTGCCTTCATGTGTACACCTCACGAACCAGTCAAGAGCTGCAACAGTTTTACATTCTACTGAAAGCATGTGATTTACATATAAGTTACACCAATTCAATATACTAAGTTCAGCATACCATTTTCCTAGCCAGAGTAGGCCAGAGGGTGTTTCTGTCTGCTTACAGTAATCCAAACATGTAATGCTATTTTGGTTCATTTCTTGACATCTCATGAGAGACTGAAATTAATGAGAACACAACCGGGCAGTTCTACTGCTCTTTCTTCTACTTTTTACACTTTGATAATAACAATTTCTCTTTTGCCTGTGGGAGTAGTAATTACTCTTTAGGACCATCATTAATTGTAATTTTCAAACTGGTTTTCCTGCTGCATTTTCTCTTTTCAGATCTGATGTATTTTTACATTATAATAAAATGGAAAATACTAGAAAATGAGCTAAAATCAGGTATTGGGATTGTGCAGACAATTCGTAAATTATAGTTATGAATTAATAATAATTCCTTGCCAAAGAAAGGAAAGCACATTAAAGTTGCATTTAAATTGGTAGGTCATGCAATAGTCACAACAAACTTCTCATTTTGATTTCAGTGGCATTTAAATATATTTAGTTTTCTCTGGATTTGGGTTGTATTATTACTATTACCATTATTATTGTTATTATGGCTACAACATTTAAGTGGATTTCCAACACTTGTAATCGCTATAGCTGTGGTGGCGAACCTATGGCACACATACCCTCTCTGGCATGGATTCTGAGGGCATGCAGAGAGATGGGAGGATGGGGGCAGACAAGGAACAGGCACACACCTGTTCTTCCACTTGCCCTGCCCTTTTATGCCTTTAGCTGCCTCTCCGGAGACAGATGAAGGCCCAAAAGGGTGGGGAGGGGAGGAGGAGAAACAGGTGTTCCTCTTCCCCCCCAATCCTTCTTCATCTTTAGCTGTCTCTGGGCAAGTCCCACTCCTGAAAAGTGGAAGTCCCCCCCCCCCCGAAGGCAAACATCCTGTCCCTGGAAGTCTCATCCCACAGAAGTCCCCCCCCAACACTGGGTAACACCCAGTGTGGGAACTCCTTTGAGTTTGGGCACCTGGTGTTCAGTATACTGTCCTTAGAGAGTCACATCCTTTCTAACTTCATTGACATAGTCCATGACCACTAACTGTGTTGATGTTCACTATCTTAGATGTATATTTAAAAAGAATTGGACAACTCTTGGAAGAAACCGATTATCTAGACCCATTTAAAACTGGCTTTAGGACGGGATTTGGAGTTGAGACTGCCATGGTTGCCTTGGCTGATGACCTTCGTCTGAACATCGACAGGGGTAGTGTGACCCTGCTGGTGCTCTTAGACCTCTCAGCGATTTCTGCCATCCTTATAGGAGTTAAAGATAAGGAACCTCTCAGGAAAAAAAAGTGGCAGATCTAATTCTAGCATATGTTTGAATACACAGGGTTTCATATGCATACATTTAGAGGTCACATATGTAAAGCCCGGGCTCGAATCTCTCCGTTTTTGAATTCCACCATATTTTAATTTGCTAAATCTAAATTTATTTCCACCATTTAGATTTTTATAAAATTTTATCAAAAATGAATTGGTCTGACATTCTCATCCATCCCTAATCCTCAGCCAGCATGGCCAATGGTCAGGATGACAGGAGCTGTAGGCCAAAACATCTGAATGGACCCATGTTAGGGAAGGATGATAGACTCTTATACTCTGATTGTGTGTTCTGTCAGAAACATTTTTGGCTTTGCCACATTACATGCATACACAAAGGCTTCCCTGTCCCTTGACAGGGAACAGGGAACATGGCTGCCTCAGAGATATATTGTAGGCAAGAGATATTGGCTAAATACAAGGAGTTCCTACCATCAAAGGCTTCTCAGTCTCCCTTCACTAAGGACCCATGTTGGGTCAGGGGGCAACTCTAGAGATCAACACAGGACCAATCACTTTACTGAAGTGAATTGAGAAACCCACATGTGTGGTGGTTCCTTGTGTGGTTTCCAAAAGCACACAGAGCCCTAAAGCAAAGACCATTGTTTTGCTTGCAGTTAGTAGCCTTTAAATTTCAGAACTACATTCTTCAAATACTGACATCACTCTGATTTTTGCCCTTTTTTCTTTCAAAATGTGTTCTGAGTTACCATACTGTCATAAGGCATCTGACACTTACATGGGCAACATTTACAACTCAGATTTCCCTTGATAGGGAGTTGGTTTGCATGTGAGTAATGTTATAGGTCCATGTTTTCGAACCTATGGCACACGTGCCAGAGATGGCATATGAAGCCATTTTCCCTGGCATGCAGAGTGGGGAAGAGGAGGAAAAGGTGTGTGCCTGTTCTTCTTCCTCCTGGCCATCCCAGGCCCTCAGTTGCATCTGGAGAGGCAGCTGAAGGCCAAGCAGGGGGCTGGGAGAGGGGGAGGAATAGGTACTCCAGAGAGGCATCTGAAGGCCTGGGAAGGTGTGGGGTGGAGAAGTCCAACCTCAGAAGTCCCACCCCCATAGGGCAGAAGTCCCACCCTAGATGTCCCACCTCCAGCACAGGATAATGTCCGGTGCCAGAAGGCTGTTTAGTTCGGGCACTCAGTGCTTAAAAGGTTTGCCATCACTGGTATAGGCATTATTTTGAAAGGTTGTGATATGCAAGATGAAATTGTTATTTTTCTCCTGCCATACCAGGAGGTAGAACCTGAACCAAAAGATTAATATTACAGGAAAGGAGATTCTAAATAAATATGAGCAAGACCTTTCTGGTGGTATGACTGCCTTGGAAAGTGATGGGTTCTCTTTCAATGGAGGTTTTTAAACAGAGTTGGATGGCCAGTAATGCTTTAGCTTTGGATTCCTGAAGTAGTGGGAGTTTGGACTAGGTGATTCTTGGAGTTCCTTCCAAACTTTACACCTCTAGGTCTACTGCCACACTGCAGAATTTATGCAGTTTGACACCTCTATAACTGTCATGGCTCCATCGGATGGAATCCTGGGATTTGTAGTTTGTTGTAGCATCAGAGCTCTTTGAGAGAAGGTGAAATATTTCACAAAATTAGAAATCCCAGGATTCTGTATGATAGAGTCATGGCAGTTAAAGTGGTGTCAAACTACATTAATTCTGCAATATAGTTGCATCCTATGATTCTATTATTCAGACCTCAAGTACCCACTTTGCCTTTGGTCCTGCAGATATTTTAGAGTTCCTTACCTTCTGAGAAATGAAGTTTGGGAAGTAAAAGGCCAAAGGTCCCCCACCCTTGCTGCAGTGACTGAATACACTTGCTGTATCAGTCAGAAGGCAACCAGGAACTTGGAGCCCAGAGTGGTGCCAAGAAATCAGATCCCAGGGACTTGGTCAGTAGGGCTCCAAGACAAAAAACTTAAGTCAATAAGGGGTGCATCTACACTGTAGAAATAATGGTTTGATACCACCCTAAGTGCTATCACTCCATCCTATGGAATCCTGGGTTTTATAGTTTTAAAAGGTCTTTAGCCTTCTCTGCCAATGAATTCTGATGCTTCACAGAAATATGAATAGCAGGATTCTGTAATATGGAGCCATGGCAATTAAAGTGGTGTCAAACTGCATTATTTCTACAGTGTAGATGCATCCAAGGAAGCAGACAGTCCAGGAATCAGAGCTGAGGTCAGAACATAGAAGATTGCTCCTATTTTCTCATGTGAAGTCCCAGAACAAGCTAAAAGTCTTTTCTAGGATCATTTTCATTGCTTTGGCAAGGCCCAAGGCCCGTTGTGGTTCAGAAGGGCCAGTCCAGACCAGGACCTAAAAAATCTTTCACTGTCCTGGTTAATGTTCCAGTCTGAAGTTTTGGTTGTTCGTCACATATAGCAAGGCTCCTCCTTTTAGCCCTAGTTACTCCTGGCAGAGCTCGTAAATCCATCACTTCAGTTCAAAATGCAATCAGTGGTTTGACGCAAGCAAAGCAAAGCAGCTTCATTTATATACCGCTTCATATCATGCTATGGGATGTCTAAGCGGTTTACAACTGTAACCTCATTGCCCCCCAACAGTTGGGTACTCATTTTAGTGACCTCTAAAGGATGCAGGCCTGAGTCAAGCCTGAGCCCTGGCTAGTATTGCACTTGCAACCTTGTGGTCTATGAGTGAGTGGCTGCAGTACAGGCATTTAACCACTGTGCCATGAGTCACTATCTTTACTATTGCCCAGCCTTATAAATATTGGAAAAAATATGTCACTTACTTTGGACCTTCAAAAGTCCAAATACGTGTAAGAAGCTAAAGAGACAAAGCATTTGTAGAGACAGTGAGTTCTGGAAGAAATTACTTCTAACTTGGACCATTCGCATGCCCAATGAGTCATTGTTTTGTCTTTTCCCCTCTCCTGACGTGTTTGCAACCTTAAATGAAACATTCATAGTTCAGGAACAATTGTGGCTAAAGAGCCTCATACAGGACTAAAAGGTCCAATTCCAATTGCTGGGATTAAAGCAACATAAATGAATCATAACTCATTCCTATATGTAGTCAAGCATCAAATGAGATGTGCTCACTGTTTTCAAATCAGAAACAATAAACAGCTTACCCACCGCAGCTTCTTTTGTATGAATTGATTGAACCGTGGTGTCTTTTCTCAGAATGAAGGTTTGTGGATCAGAAAATGTAGTACTTAACAGTAAAAATAGACAAGACTCACTACATTGCTTCATTTGGCCTTAATCATCATATGGTATTTGGTGGTATCATTTCTTCTTCTTCTTCTTCTTCTTCTTCTTCTTCCTCTTCTTCTTCTTGTCTTGCATGGGAAAATACAGGGTTGTGGCTGAGTGGAACCCACACCCATTCATTAAGCACTTTGATCTATTTGCCTGCAATACAATATGTCCAAGAGAAGAATGCTATTTGACTGGTAGGGTTGTCTGTCCCTAAGTAAGGATATTATTAAGAAAATCCTACATTGCTATACAGCCTGCCCATTGCACAGTTCTGTTGGGTTCCTGGGAAATGAAGCTGTTTGCATGAAAACTAAAAGCAAACAGGCAATGTCAGCATGGCAGTTGTTATCACCTTGAATTAAGTGATACGTGCTGAGGTTGCCAATGCAAAGAATGATTTGCATAGTTCAGTGTGTCTCCCCCCCTAACACACAGACGTGAGCAGCACAGGGTTAAAACATACCACTGTCATTCTTCCAAGAAAGATTTTTTTTAAAAAAATAGTCTGCTCACTTCAACTGTCTGTGTTGCAGCCCTTCAGCAATGAGAGCACAAGGCATAAGAAGGCAAGTGAAATGTATATATGATCAAACATTTCATTAGCATATATAAGCTGGAACAAGCAAAACAGAACTTACTGCAGATTACCAGCTTTGTTCTTCTAGTCTTCTTCCAAACTGCCTTCACACATATTGCCCAGGGCAGTGGTGACTGGTGGTTGAGTGAGTGAGTGAGGCAGTAAATGGTAAAAGGGCTATCCAAGGTACCGAACCCATTTTAGAGATAGCTTTTTGCACTTTGGGTAGTTCTTTAAAGTTCGGATTTACCACCCCACTGATATAAGAGTGATTTGCCACTCTTGGTTTTAAAATCTTCGAAGTTGTCTTCATGAGCTACAGCAGAAATAAACTTTACCACAAATCATTTATTTCAGTACTTGTAGTACCTTTGAGACTAACTGAAAGACAGAAATTTGCAGCATGATCTTTTGTAGATTTCAGAAGTACACTGAAGTCTAGGAAAGCTCTTTCTTTCAGTTAGTCTCAAAGGTGCTAGAAGTTCTCTCTAAGTACTGATTCTACAGACTGACATGGATATCTTTGAATTCTACCATTCAGCTCAGTGTTACCTTTACCAGGTGTCAGGAACCTGTGGTCCTAATCTACAAACCCTGCCAGCGAAATAGCCAGAAGTCAATGGTGATGTGATTTGTAGTAAAACAACACCTGGAGGTCCACAGCTTTTGAATCAAAAGTTCACACCAAATGGAAGTGGTGTTCTAAAATTTCAGAGAAGATTCTTTCCCAACTCTTTGTGAAGATGCAAAGGTTTGGATTGGGACCTCAGAAAACCCTTGGTTAGAACTCATATCTGGTTAGGGGATTCTGGAATTCTTGTACAAAAACGTATTTTTTCTAAGCTCTGCCTACTAGTTTCTTTCTTTTCTTTGAACTACATTTTCCTCCCTCTGTTATTCCAGGTTTTGTGAGTGTTCCCATTGGAGTTGGGTGGGGGAGAAGAATATGTCTTCTGTTTCCTCAGAGTATACAGAATTATAAATTAAAATGAATGGTTCTGGGAGGACAATTAATCACACAGTTTCTACGCACTTATGTGGAGGGACGGAGAAGTAATAGGCGAACAAGAGAGATTTATATTATTCTGTATAGGGTCTTAAACCATGGAGGCCCTGTCCCTATACAAATAATGTATAGATTTCCTTACCTATAGCATTCTGTACAGAATAATATTCAGAGAAGGCACAGAATTTAACTCAGGAACATCTGCTAAAGCTTTTTACCTCCAGGTAACCCTGCCTTAGGTAATGAGAAAAGAACCAGTGTTGTTTGTCTCATTCTAACCCATATGTGCTTCCATCACAAATAATCATTTAGACAGTAGGCAATCATTTCCTCCTCAGCACAACAAATAGAAATGCGATAAGGCAGGACAACTTGAGTGACATTGTTAGAGCTGTGCAATAAAGCTAATGTTGCACCTGCTCACTGTTGAAGCTACTGCCAAAACTCTTGCTACCTGTTTTTCATATGCACAAAACTTCACTTACAACATTAAAAAATACTTTTGTAATTTTTAATTGCAAACTTTCGAAATGAGGCATCTGCAAAAGCTGTCATATTGTGCAGCAGTAGAAAGGATTTCTTAAACTTTTTATGGAACAGAATTATTATTGCAACAGGTCAGTAGGGTCAAAATGAATCCTCTTTGCCCTTTGGATATCTGTGAAAGAAACTGGTTATATCTTATCATTTAGGTGAAAAACAGGCCCTGTGCATGGATCCAGCAAAAATGTCATGTTTCCAGAATTTCACTTCTCAGGTTTGCTGAGCTGATCCAAGACTGCAGTGGAATGTGAAATGTAGGCTATGCTGAAAGTGTGTGGTTCTTATGAGCAATTTTTTCTCTGTGAAGTAGCTCTAATTTTTCTAAGTCTATAAGATATATATAGAGATATATATATTTGGTCCAAGTCCAGCAACAAACCACAACCCCACACTGATTATAGTATCACTAAAACCATAGAGACCCTGGTCTACAGACTAACTATAAAAACAGCAAGAAGCTAAAGAAAACAGGATGAGGAGGGAAGAGGAAAACAGAAAACTCGGGTGCCAAGTCTTAAAGATTTATAGAAGCATTTGTAATGACAAGGTATATATTGCTCAGCTCAAGGCAAAGTTGCACACCATCTCCTCACAGTGCTTACTCTTGTTCTCAACCTTGGGTGTTTTTTTTAAAGATTTGTTTTTAAATATTATGCATAAGAGATAGTTACCATGCTTAACTTTGTACATGCAATTAATCTCATTGCATATACAAAGTTAAGGGTTTTTTTATACAAATTTTTAAAAACATGCTGGTTTTGTGCAGACAAGGTGTGCACATGCTTGTCATTATTTGCGGATGCCTTTTTTTTTTTTTACAAAGGCATTTCTTTTAATTCACTCTTTTAATGAAGTCATTCATTCATTCATAATTAATGTTCCTTTAGTGTAGTTTTTCATACTTTGTATTATATGTTAAAATAATACAAATAAAATTAAACTTGTTCTTTTTTGAAAACAATGGGGAAAATAACATTTGACTTTTCACATGCATTTCAAAGTGGTATAGTCCAGCAGCATTTGCTTCATGTGAACCCACTGATTGTGCTGTTTAGCTTCTAGACAAATATTAGTAGAATTCTAAGGATTTCTAACTGAAACATTCTACTAAATGTGAGCTAGTGGTAACATTTTTTTGCTTTGATTGTTAGCGTGGTTACACAGCACGTGATGATCCACGTCAATGTGCAGCACCAGGATCACAATCTTCTCAGATGCCGGCAGTAGCTTGTCAACTGGAGAAGTATCTCTCCCCTTCCAGACAGAGTAAGGAGACTCTATAGACAGACGTCTCTCAGATGAGGCTTTAATCTTAGTTCCTCTATGTACAAGGCTATATACAGCAACAACGACAACCATCCAACCAACCGACTATCCACAACCACACGTGTCCAGAGGCATCTGCCTTATATAGCCAGGGCTCCATGTGGCCCTCTGGCCCTGCCTCTTCCTGTGACACCTGTCACTCATCCTGAGTGACTCTGTGGTTTTGCAGCAGTTGTTTGTGCTTTCCAGCACCAGGTGACCATCTTCATGGTGTCACTTTCCATGACACAGCATGACTCAGCATGACTCAGCATCAGTCAAATGCTGTGTCATCATGGCTACTGCTATTCCCCACATTGTACATTTTCCCCTGGGATTCCTTTCTAACTTTATTTTGTTTTTGGATTCCTTTTCTATGTGAAGCATGGCAGGTGACAAGGAGCAGTAGAGTCCTTTTCGTGGTAGTATCTTGCCTGTTCAATACCCAGACCAGTTGTGTTTTGCCACCTTCCAAAACTTCTACGGTTTTCAGGTATCTAGGAAGCCCTTCAGCTGAAAACCCCTGAACTATTCAGGTGGACACTGCTTGTTCAATAATAGCATTACATAAAATTTACCTCCCCATATCTCAGTTTCCTTGGAGAGCAGGGAATTCCTGACCTTTTTGTGGTGGGAGATCAATACTCATTTTCACTAAGTGCCCATACAATAGTACAAGGTATACCTATTTTGGATCCCTACATCTGCTCCTTCCCATCTCCTATCTAATGGTATGGGATATTGTGGGCAAAGCTGCAAGTTGTAGGGTGGATTGGACAAAAATCACCTTGCTGTTTTTCTGTGGAAGCTTCTGTTGGATCAATCTTCTCTGAGCAAAGACAGCCATTTGACACAACACCTTTTTTGGACTTCTCCAGATGGGATAAATATGTCTGGAGGTGGTGGTGTTTCTTGCTGTACTTCCCAAATTTTTAAAACAATAACCCAGTGACATAAAGAATGGAATGAATGGATGGATGCAGTGGTGAGGACAATTGGCAAAACCCAACAAAGGAATTATTTTGCAAGGATTCATGCTTAAACCAATCTAGACGAGACTTTTCTTTCTTTTCTTTTTCTCAACAACATTATTGACTAGCCAAAGGGCATTTTTTCTCTTTTGTGTGTGTCCTTTGGGGACAATTTAAGGCAAATGCTTTTTATCCTGCTGGCCTAAAGTTTTAATAAGCCCATGAGTGTTCCTATGTTGGGTTGTGGACTATGGGGGGATGCAGACCGGCACATTAGGCCAGCCTGGGGGTGGAGCTGGGGCGAGGCAACCACAAGCCTGTTAGGCATGGTAACGCAGTGCGTGGAGACCACGTAACGTGAAGCACCAGGATCCAGACTTCTCCGATGAAGCAGGCTGCTTATCAGCTGGAGAAACTCCTCTCACCTTCCAGATAGAGCACAGAGACTCCACAGGCAGATGTCTCACGAATGAGGCTTTAATCTTTGTTGCTCTATATACAGATATGTACAGCATATACCAACGCAACTCCAATCCACAATCCAACAACCCACATGTGTGTCCAGAGGCTTGTGCCTTATATAGCCTGTGCTCCACATGGCTTTCTGGCCCTGCCTCTTCCTGCTAGACACCTGTCACTCACCTGAGTGACACTGCAGTTTTACAGCACTTTTGCAGCAGTTTCTGTGCTTTCCAGCACCAGGTGACTACCCCCATGATGTCATGTCCTGTTGCATCAGCATGAGGCTGCATGACTCAGCTGTGGCCAAATGCTGTGTCATCATGGCTGCTGCACTATCCCACAACGTACATTTTCCCTTGGGACCCAATCCTAACAAAGCTGGCCATTCCAACTCCACCCTGACTCCGCCCCGACGCCGCGTGCCCGTCCTCATAGCACATGGCATCAGGGCACATTCTTGGCTCAGTGTGGATACACACTGCATCAAAAGGGCACAAAGGAGCCATGGTAGCAGCTCAAAGGATGGCTTTTTGCTGCCCCCAAAAGGAGCAGTATTTGCCTGCTCTTTGGGGGGCAGCAAAGAGGAGGATTGGGACCATGGTGTGTGGTTCCCGTGGCCTGATCTGCCGCTCCTAGGGATGGCCCAGAGCTGTCCCTTACAGGCTGTCTGCATTAGCCCTCAGTTGGATAGTGGACTAGGGGGTTGCAGACTGCCAGAAATAGTGTGAATTCAGTCCACTTTTAGGGTTAGGGTTAGTGCTAGGGAATCATGGAAACTGTTATTTTTCTGAGACATTGAGCCTTCTCTGTCAGACAACTCTGATGCCACAATAAAATACAGTTCCCATGGTTCCCTAACTCTAACCCTAACCCTAAAAGTGGACTGAATTCACACTATTTCTGGCAGTCTGCAACCCCCCTATGTTGATTTTTGGACTCAAGGTGAATTATTTCATCTTTGATGCAAATTTGAGGAACCTGGTTTCTCTACTTACTTAGATATTGAATGCACTTTTCTTTGAATGAAAAGAGAATTATGAGTCCCTAGTGCAATCATCATTGGTCAGGATGTTTTGTGGATAGGGTTTCTAGGTCAGAACTATCCCAGGCTCTGAGATTTTAGGACCAAAACCTGAGACATAGGGAAAACACCTCGTGACGTCACAGAAAGCAGGCTCTGATGTTGTAACAAGGGAGTAGCCCTTGATGATTTCACTAAGTATCAACCACAGTTATAGAGGAAGCCATTCAAATAAACAGCATCAAGTCTAACAAAAGAGGAAAACAGATTTATACATACTTCTCAAGGCAGTGCTCTCACCCTGAGATTCCCTTCCTCCCGGAATAGCAACCCTAATTGTGAATGATATTTTTCCTCATAACTGATCTGATACACCAAAAATCTTCTCATTTCTCTGCCACATCTGCAATATTCTTATGGTGAAGTGCTTACATTATTTGCAGGGAGATGAGACCAGCTTTGCATGATCACTTTCCAGGATCTCCCACACCTGCTACACCAATTACCTGGTAAAATTGCACTCATACTGAATGGCAATAAATAAATAAATAAATAAACCAATAATAAAGATGATGAAATGGCAAAAAATGGCAAAAAAATAAACCAGTCGCAAAGATAATGAAAATGCTCACAAAGGGAGCTCTCTGTGTGTACATGGTAGAAAACAGAATCATGAGAGAAGCTGTTTCAACTCAGATTAGATTTTGAATATTATTGTGTGAGTGCTTTATTTTTCCTTTCATTTTTCAACTCGACCCTTTTGATTGTGGTTAGGATTCAGACTGAGATTGTCAACATGCCAGAATTAAAATCTAATTTGGGTTTTACTGAGAAACAAAAATACCAAAAATTTCACAAATCACAGTTGCTGAAATCTGAGGGTTGGATGTGTATTGACTTGTTTTTATATCTCTCCAAAACAATAGGGCATGCAGACATTCTTAATAACCATTAATTAATAACTCAGGCTGTTGAGTCAAATTATAATTATTTCCCAACTTTCATTCTGTGTTACATTTATAAAGGGCTGGGGGGGGGGGGTGCCTTTTGTTTAGGGTCTGGCATGGCTGCTCACCAAGCAGCTGCACCAGACCCAAAACAGGTTGTCTGGAGGCTGAAACAATGCACCTCAGCAGCAGTGGCATTCCTGTACTGGGTGACACCTGGTGCAGGGTGCAGGGCTTCCAGAGTTGGGACTTCTGGTGAGATTTCTGGGGCAGGGGGGCGCACGGGCCGGAGCGATACCTCCATGGCCCCTAAAAGGCCCTAGGCAGGCTTAGAAGGCCCTGAAAACACCATGAAAAGGTCTGGGGCAGGCCTAGAGGGCCCCCAAAAGACCCCAGGCAGGCCTAGAAGACCTCAAAAATGCTCCAGGTGGGCCAACGAGGCCCCAAAAAGGCCCCAGGCAGGCCTAGGAGGCCCTGAAAATGTCCCAGATGGCTGAAAAAGTGCATTCAGGGTGCAGGGAGCTGATCTGGTGTCACCTCCATCTTTGGTGTCACTCCCCTTCTGGGATGTCACCCAGTGCAGCCTGAACCCCCTGCACACACACCCCTAGTGACACTACTGCCCAGCTGCAGTCTGGCTGGGCAGTGGCTGGGCAACTGGTGGGCAGACAAGTGAGATGGAGGGAGGGAGGGGCAGTCTGCATCCTCCCCCCAGCCCTTTCCTTCCTACACTGGGTGACACCAACTGCACTGACGCCCCTGCCCAGGGGTGCAGGGAGGGAAATGCAACACAGAATTTTCTTAAATTCACTTGTACATTCAAGAGGCTATTGTCATCTGGCTTCCACCACTCTGCCCACAGTCAACACGAGAAGCTGAGCTGACCCAAGATATTTTGCTGCCTAAAGCAAAGGACAAAATGCCACATTTGGAAGTTGGCAGAACTGGGATGGGGTTCTAATTAAATACAGTCGGCCCTCCATATCCATAGATTTTATTATCCACAGATTCAAACATCCATGGATTTTTTTTTTTATCCACAGATTCAAGCTTCCAGTTTGAAAATATTCCAAAAAATAGAAATTCCAAAAACAAACCTTGATTTTGTCATTTTAGATAAGAGACACAATATTATTATGCCACTGTATTTAATGGGACTTGAACAGTCACAGATTTTGGTATCCACAGGTGGTCCTGGAACCAAACCTCAGTGGATACTAAGGCCCCACTGTAATGGAAATTGGAATAGCATCTTTCTATGACAACTGAGGCCAGCAGAGCATTTTAGAAAAACTGGGCAGGTGATGTGGCACATAGAATGCTGCCCCTCAACAAAGGAACAGGCAGAAGAGCCAAGAGACTGCTATTGCTGTTCCCTCCCTGGCAAACATCTGTTGCCCCACTTTGCATAGCAATAGGGATGGTCTTAAGGAGGAAAATCCAGAATATATAGCTAGACTACAATTTGCAATAAGCAATTACAGTATATCTGAGTCAGTATGGCTCAAATCCCTGCTCAGCCATGGAAACTCACTGGGTGACTCTCGCAGCCTCAGAGGAAGGCAAACTCCTGAACAAATCTTGCCAAGAAAAGCCAGTCATAGGTTTGCTTTCGGATCACCATAAGCCAGAAATAACATGAAGGCACATGACAACAAATATTAAGCAGTGTGCAACAAGGGTAGTATGAAATAGGAGAAATGACTCTAGATGTAAGTTACAGTTATTGTTTTGGTAAATCCATCTTAGGATAGGAAAGGAAATAGGCAGAAGATGTTAACTGAAATGTGGCTAGAAAACCCTCTAAAAGTTTGTTCTCATGTATGGGTGTAGCATCCATGATTGGAGTTGGAGCTTTATGGGTGCACCATCATCTAAACTCCATCTCTCACTAATCATTTTACAAGAGTTGATACCTCTTTGCTTCCAACAGTCACACTTTCTCCAACTTAGGAGAAGGCAACAGCAAACCACCTCTAAATAAATCTTGCTAGGAAAATCTTGTGATGCAGAGCTTCTACAGACGGCACTTTGCACCATCTTAGAGGCAGGGAAGGGGAGGGGCAGCCACATACTGGGCGCCCCAACCCCTTCCCGAGGATGTCATCATGGCACAGCATCTTAACGCACTGCGTCAAAAGGGATGCAGAAGAGCTGCACGGTGGCTCTTCGGGTGCCCTATTTGCTGGCTCTGGAAGGACCGGCATTTTAGCATTCCTTTCAGGGCCAGAAAAAGGGTGGATTGGGCAGAGGCATGGGGCAGCCTTGGCCCTGTTCCTCCGCTTCCCAGGGCAGCCTGTCTGCATCCCCCCACAGGTTCCATAATTCAGAGTCAGCTTGAAGGGACATAACAACAAAATACAGCTAACTGGGTAAAAAAGGAAAGGAAAGCAGAGTAATATTTGCCACTATTATATGCTTTCATGTTGACTCTGACTTAAGGTGATCCTATTATAAGGATACCGGAAATTGTTTTCAAGAATAACATATCTCCCTACTCGCTACGGATTAGCTTCGGGTTCTGTGGAGTTTCGGGGCAGAGTCGTGTGTACACGCGGGGAAACAATACAGATTAGCTCCGTGTTCTAGGGCAGCGTCGTGTGTAAACACGGGGAAATAATATGTATTAACTGCAGGTACCCTTTGGATTAGCTCTGCTCTAGACCCCATGTGATAAGGTCCTTACACAGGATAAGACTGTTAGAATGAAGTCTGAAACCATCAAAACATTTATGGAGCCAATGTGCCCATGTGGCATGAAGTCACTTCTGAACATTCTTGGGGAAGCAGAAGAATCCCTCCTCCAAACCTGTCTGTATAATGCAGCAAATGAGAGATGGTAGACAGGGTGCTATGGGAGAGTTTAACTTCATGCTCTGGTCAGCATGTTCAGTGGCATACTTTGGTAATGAGACAGTAGAACTAGGGAGATCAGAATTGTGCCAAGCCCTGATTTCTTTTTCAATGTGGGCCTTTTGTGCTTCATTCCCACTTGTTTTATGTGTAGCTCTTTTAAACAGAAGATCAGAATGAGTGGCCAGACACAGTCTGAGCTGTCAGCAGTATGCATCGCCACTGAGCCCTACTCAACATGATATCTACTCTTTGTGAGAAACAAGGCAGCAGCTCCGGGCTTGATAATCACCTTTTTGTTGAGAGGATTTGGGACTTGATCAATAGCTTCCTTGTTGCATATACTGACCAGCTGTATCTCAATTCAGTGATGGGTTGGTGGGAGCGTTCATTTAGTATTTTTCTTTCTCATATTACAGACTTTTGGTTTCATCTGAACTTTATCAAGAGATAATTTTTGTGTCAGAACCCACGCCTGTTTTTTTGGTTTTTTGTTTTGTTTGGATTTTTTTTTTGTTTTGTTTTGTTTTTGTTTTGTTTTTTGGTTTGTCAGCTTCATTACTCTAGTTGCAGGCTTTCTCCTCTGGCATTCTCCCTACTCTGAATTACTTAGCACAGAATAACAATCCTGGTGAAACTGTATAATTAAATAGTAGAGTACGACAGAAGGTGTGGCTAGGATGAAATAATTACCTCCTTCAGGTGCTGTGAGACTTTCAGTATGAATTATTTTTAGCATGATTAGGAAAGGTGCCTTTCTTCTGCTTAATCCTTCAGATTGTTGTTCTTGTTAGCTGCACTTGAGTTGATTCTGATTCATGGCGATCTTGTGGATGAGACTTCTTCAAGTATCCCTATCCTCCACTGCTCTGCTCAGGCCCTGCAAGCCCATGACAGTAATTCCCCTGATCAAGTCCATCCATCATCCCCTCCTTCTTCTACTTTCTACCTTTCCTAGCATTATTTTTTTTTCTAGGAATCCATGCCTTCTCATTATGTGGCCAAAGTATGACAGCCTCAACCTGATAAACATAGCTTCCAAGGAGAGCTCTGGTCTTATCTGTTCAAGGACCCAAGTACTCCTTGGTATCCTAAATACTCCTCTCCAGCACCACATCTCAAATGAGTTGATTTTCTTTCTGTCTGCTTCCTTCACCATCCAGCTCTCACATTCTTACATGGTAATGGGGAATACAATGGCCTGAACAATTCTGTGCCTGAACAGAATTGTTCTGTGCCAGAAATAATCCATCTTGAGACCAGTTTAACTGCACTGACTCAATGCTAGGGAATCATGGGAATTGTAGTTTATTGTGGCACCAGAGCTCTTTACAGAGAAGGATCAATGTCTCAGAAAAAAACGGGATTGTTCGCTTTATCGTGTAAGCCTCCTCAGTTGTATTTTACAGAGAGGCAGGATATAAATAAATTTATCATCATCATCATCATTGTGAGCAGTTCATGATATGTGCTACAATTGGCACCTGGTCTGGTTTTGGCCACAAGAATAAAGCTCCTCTATCATTTGCTTCCAGTTATGTAGTCAGCCTGGTTTTTGTCTTGACCATTTGGTGACATTCATGTATATAGTTTTCTGTCTGGTTGTATGATGCACTTATTTGCAATTAATTGGTTATTGGGCTCACAGAATTCTATCAGATGCTCTCCTGCTTTATTCCTTGTTCTCTAGTCCAAATGTTCCTACTGTTTTTGATTCTTCTTTGCTACCAACTTTAGTATCCCAATTCCCAATGATTAGCTTGAGCTCTTGTGTTAGTGTGTTATGAATTTCTTCCTGTTTCCTCTTCTTCTGCATCTGTAGTTGGAGCATATACTTGGATTATGCTGATATGCATAGATTTCCCCTGAATCCTTGACAATATTCAATCCGACTTTGTGTTGTATCCTTTGACTGCTCTAGCTACATCTTTCCTTAGCATGAAAGCCAGTGACAAATGCATAACTCTAGGGGATAGTCTACATGTTTAAAATATTCCTCATTCTACGTGAATAGAATGGGATCCAGCTGCATGCAATTCGTAGGAGTTCAGGCTTTTTGCAGCAGCCCCCCAGAAAACTCCTTAAACCCATGTTGGTGAACCCATGGCATGTGTGCCCTCTGTGGCACATGAAGCTGTGTTACCTGGCACACGGCAGCCACAGGAAGGAGGGGTGGAGAGGCTCCATAAATCTTGTGCTGCAGAAGTCTGCCTTCCCCAGTGCTTCTAATATTTGATAGCTTTAGTATACTCAGGAATTGAAGTTTTGTCTCTTTTGTAGGAAGTGTATACTTTTTTGTGCATTCTCTAATTTCAATTTTGTGCATTCTCACGGAAAACTGAGCTGAGACAAGGAAGGGCGGGGTGCTTCTGGCTGGAAGCCCCACCCCTTCCAACCAAAATCCCCATCCCCACACAAGGCACAGTCCTAGGAGATGCCATTGCCTTCTCCTCCTCCTCCCAGACTTGGGTGCAGGTATTTGAGTGTGCCTTTAAGTCATTTCTGGCACCCTCTCTTGGGCTTTTCTTGGCAAGTTTCATCTGAGGAGGTTTGCCATTGCTGTTCTCTGAGAGGGTATGTTTTTTACGCACGGGGGGTATGTGCCTTTAAGTCATTTCTGGCACCCTTTTCCAGGATTTTCTTGGCATGCTTCACTAGAGGAGGTTTGCCAATGCCGTTCTCTGAGGCTGAGAGAGTGTGGTTTTGTGTGTGTGTGTTGTGCCTTTAAGTCATTTCTGGTGACCCTATCACAGGGTTTTCTTGGCAAGTTGTATGAGAGGGGGTTTGCCATTGCCTTACTCCGAGGCTGAGAGTGTGTGAATTGCCCAAGATCACCCAGTGGGCTTCATATAGCTAAGAGGGAACTGAACCCTGCTTCCCTGAGTAATAGCCCAATATTCAAACCACTACACCACCAGATAGCTCGTCCTCCTTTGTGGTTAGATGACCAGGCATCCTCCTTTTCTAGGACACATCCTACATTTCAACCTTCTGCCCAGGAGGAATTTCAGAATGCCTTCCATTTTGAACATGACTAAGAAGCATGAATTTATATTTATATTAAAGTTTAAATTTTATACTAAGTATTTTTTGGTCCTTCACCCTCCATTTTGTGGTGTCTTGTCCTCCTTTGTAGTTGGGCAACTGGATGTCCTCTTTTTCCAGGAATTTCAGAATGTCCTCCATTTTAAGTATGACTAAAAAGCCTGAATTTATATTTACATTGACTAAAAAAGCCTGAATTTATATTTACATTGTGTTTTTAGCTTACGTTTTACATTAACTGGGTTTTTTTAGTCCTACATTGTTCTTAATGTCCCACATTTTGTGGTGCAGTGCCTTGTCCTCCTTTGTGGTTAGGCAACAAGACATCCTCCATTTCCAGGACACATCCTACATTTCAACCTTTTGTCCAGGACCATGATGAAGAAGCATGAATTTCTATTTATATTAAGTATTTTTAAATTAAGTTTCATATTAAGTGTTTTTTAAGTTCTACTTTGTTCTTGAATGCCCTCCATTTTGTGGTGCCTTGTCCTTCTCTGTGGTTAGGGCAATATCTGGTCACCCTGCCTTAAATGCCATTGCAAGAAACAGCATGGATAGCATGGGAATGTCTACATTTGGGTGTTGATTTTAAAGTCCTGCTGGACAAGGTGACTAGTTCTTGTCCTAACTGTAAAAGAGGACAAGGCACCGCAAAACGTTGGACATTCAAGAAATAATGTAGGACATGACCAAAGAAAAGCTAGAAACATTTAATATAAATGTAAATTCATGTTTCTTAGCGATGCTCCAAATGGAGGACATTCTGAAATTCCTTCTGGGCAGGTTGGAACATAGTATGTTTCTTCCACAAAAGAGGACAAGGCCCTGCAAAATGTCAGACATGCAGGGAGAAATGTAGGTCATGAGCAAAGGAGGAGGACAAGGCATCACAAAATTTCGGACATTCAAGAAAAATGTTGGACTAAAAAACACTTAATATAAAACTTGAGTTACAAACACTATGAATATAAATTTATTCTTCTTAGTCAGGCTGAAAAAGGAGGATATTTTGAGATTCTCCTGGACAGAAGCTTGAAATGTAGGATGTACAAATGTAGATTTGTTCAGAGGGGGTTGCCATTGCCTTCTGAGGCTGAAAGAGTGTGATTTGCCCAAGGTTACCTGGTGGATTTCTGAGGCTTCATGGGGAATTGAACCCTGATCTCCCAGAGGACTAATCTCTCAAACCGCTACACCACACTGGTGTCCCGAACAAAACAAATCTTTTATAGGATTTTCTTAGCAAGATTTGTTCAATGGGGGTTGCCATTGACATCCCCTGAGCTTGAGAGAGTGTGACTTGCCCAAAGTCAGCCAGTGGGTTTCTTGCCCAAGCAGGGAATTGAACCTTGGTCTTCTGAGCCACAGTCCAATATTCAAACCACTACACCATGCTGGCTCTTGTTGGTCATATAGCAAAGTAACATCCAAAATCCACAAAATAGTGATATTCAGCCACTGGTGTTAGGGCTGCATTTGCACTGCAGAAATAATCCAGTTTGGTGCCGCTTTAACTGCTTGGGCTAAATGCTATGGGATCCTGGGATTTGTTGGTTGGTGAGATATTTAGCCAGAGAGCTCTGCTGCCACAATAAACTACAATTCCTAGGATTTTCTAGCATTGAGCTAGGGAAGTTAAAGTGGTTTCAGACTGGATTATTTCTGCAGGGTATTTTGGACCTCTGACTTTAGCTATGGCCCTGCCCCAGAAATCCCACTCCCAGAAGTCCCACCTCTGGCTCTCGGTGACACCTGGTGCGGGAATGCCACTGAGTTTGAACACTTGCTCTCTAAAAGTTTCTCCATCACTGCCTTAAACTCTGCAGAAAAGGACTTTGCAGTTTGTTAATGGAGTGTCCACTGAAATCCACAGAAATGCGCATTATTGCACATATGGCCATCTGTTTGCTTCGCATGCATTCAGATGGCTACATTTTCAGCAGAGGGGGGTGAGTGCAGTGGTTAAATGCCTGTACTGCAGCCACTCACTCATAGACCACAAGGTTGAGAGTTCAATACTAGCCAGGGCTCAGGCTAGACTCAGGCCTGCATCCTTCTGAGGTCGCTAAAATGAGTACCCAGCTGTTGAGGGGCAATGAGCTTACATTTGTAAACTGCTTAGACATCCCATAGCACAATATGAAGCGGTATATAAATGAAGCTGCTTTGAATAGATGTTAATAAATGTTAATTTGTAGTGGAAAGTGAAGATAATTTAACATCCATGGTGAATGTGTGAAACTGCACACCAAGTTGCATAATACACCTATGTGTAGATTGTCCCTAAGTTTCAGATTCGTAAATGCTTTATTGAATTCCAGCCAAGATATGAGAGAGTGGAGCAGGAGACAGAAGGAGAAGAAGGAAGATCCCAGGAAAGATTACTGAGGGGTGCCATGGCTGACCCCCAACAGCTGTGGCCTGAAGTGGGTCTCCCAGTGGGCCTCCCCAGAGCAAGGAGGAAGAGGAGGAGGAGGGAGACAGCAGGAGCAGGAACAGCAGGAACTACTGTGCCCATGAGTCCTTTGGAGGGCAGTGAGGCATCAAACAGAATGGAAATAGAAAGGAAGAAGGCGGCCTCAATGTGGAACAAATAAGACAACCAGGGAATGTCGCTAATGGGGAACCAAAGTGGCCTCCTGTAGAAACATTGGCTTGGTTCCTCCAAGGAGGATCTCCATCATCATCCAGAGGGAAAGAAGGGCAGGCCAGCTCTATCAGGCCTGGCCTAAAGTATGAAGAAGAGCCCTCCCTCCAGTCCATCTGCCATGGTCCAGGCCTCAGAGGGAGAGAAGATCTGTTGGACTTATTCCCCTTTCCCACCGCCATTCCCTTCTCCTTTTGTGTCTTGTCTGTTTAGACCAGGGCTAGGCAACCTTTCCCCTTTAAGGGCCGAGGGACTTCAGCTCCCAGAAGCCTCAGTCATGTTGGCCAATAGCTCCTGGGATTCTGGGAGCTGATGTCACTCGGCCCTTAAAGGGGAAAGGTTGCCTACCCCTGGTTTAGACTGTAAGCCTGAGGGCAGGAAAATGTCTAATTAAGAATTCGTAAGACACTCTGAGAGCCTTTGTGGCTGAAGAGCAGGGTATAAATACTCCAAATAAATAAATAAGATATGTAAATATGATGTACCAAATGCATCAACCCCAATGTACCCCATATCATTCCTGCAGGATTCGTTTGCATGATAGTACAGGAATCAATCAGTGACATAAGTATTGATATGCTGAGAGGGTTGAGACAATTAAGTTGATCATACGACACTTTGAAGAACGGGAACAGAATGGTGCAAAAATGCATTTTACTGTATGGGAGAATGCCACCGATGCCGCCGGGAGTCACTGATCCATTCCCCAGCCATTCATGGCAGTCGATTTTTGAAGGACGTCCTTCAAAAATCGGCTGCTAGGAATGGCTGGGGAACGGATCAGGGACTCCCAGTGGCATTGGTGGTATTCTCCCATGCAGTAAAATACATTTTTGCTCCATTCCATTCTGTTCCCTTCTGTTCTGTTCTGTTCTGTTCCCGTTCCTTAAGTGCCGTGTGATAAGCTTATTTAACAGGTAAGTATTGGGCTAAACTGTGGTCTGGTAGAAATTATTTTGATATTATACAAATAAATTAACCCTTTTAAAAACACGTTCACTTCAGGTATCTAATAGCTTTCTAACATGTGTTTGTCATTTTGATAAAGGAGTAATACAAGAGTCTAAAGTATACCTAAGTTCATACAATTGCTGCAATCCCTCGTCTAGAACCAATGGTGGACTGTGCCATCTGACTAATTGGGTTTGAAACCCTATCCTGTCTGGATTGATAATATGATCAGGGGTTCTTGGTTTTTAGCATTATCTTGTTTAAATTTTATTGTAAGCTATCATGCCAAGAGAAAGACAAAAAACATGTAAACAATATTATTATTATTATTATTATTAAAATACTGTGTATATCATAAATAATGTCAATAGACAAACTACCACTGGTCTGGTTGGGATCAGGGAAAGTGTCAGCTGTTTCACAATTCCTCTTACTGAGTTTTTAATCACAATATACTTGAACCAATACACACATTTTGGGAAAATGTGATGTTGTGTGACAAAAAGATCCGGGGGGGGGGGGGGGATTTGGCTTAAACCTCTAAAGCAATGCTATTAACTTGGCGATAGATGTTCTTGCTGTGTTCATTTCAGAGGCTTGCTCTGGAAAATATATGTATTTCCCCAAACAATTGCTCACATGCTGCCTATCTATGGCTGCCAAAGTTAATGCAATATTTTATGTCCACAATCAGAATATTTACAGAAAACATACTGGATGGAATTTCATGGTGTTGCTATGCTCTTTCGCCACACTCTGCAGTGTTCAAATGTGTCCAGAATTGCTAAGCATGAGGCTGGGAATTTGTTACAGAGAGGTGAGGCTGATTATAGGAAGCACATAACCCCCATGTTGCCACATAGCTATCAGTTCGTTTCCAGGTACAAATAAAAGTGTCAGGTTTGACCTACAAAGATCTACATAGTTTACATTCAGACTATCTGAAGGAGATTTTCTCCCTCCATGATACTTCTGAGCCTTAAGATTCTTGGGGAAGGGGATTCTCACAATCCCAGCCACTTTCACAGGGCCACTGTATGAAGCCATATTAGATGGAATTCTCTCCCACTGGGGGCAAGCCTGGGTCTCGCTCTGGTCTCCTTTTGCCAGAAGATAAAGATCTCTTTGGCTGCACCCACATGGCAGAAATAATCCAGTTTGATACCACTTTGACTGCCATGGCTCAATGCTATGGAATTCTAGGGATCGTAGTTTCTTGTGGCATCAGAACTCATTGACATAGAGGGCTCAATGTATTACAAAACTACAATTCCCAGAATTCCATAGCATTGAGTCAG
Organism: Phrynosoma blainvillii; assembly: GCA_026167975.1. NCBI lineage: Eukaryota > Metazoa > Chordata > Lepidosauria > Squamata > Phrynosomatidae > Phrynosoma > Phrynosoma blainvillii. Next base: position 274,403,043 of record JANUYF010000001.1, read on the forward strand.
GGCAATTAAAGTGGAGTCAGATTGGATTATTTCTGCACTGTGGATGCAGCTTTTATTTGAAGAGGCATTTGGCAATTAATTGGTTGTGCGGATGGGCATGTTTACATTGTGCTTTTTAATCTTTATATTCATGATTTTGACATAATTTTATACTGTTTTAAATAATAGGTCTTTTAACATGAAAGTTAATTTCTTTTCTCTTTTCTCTTCTCTCTCTCTCTTTCTTGTTTTGGATGTATTATCAGCTTTTTAGCTGTATTTTGTCCCAACCTTATTGTATGCTACTTTGGGTTTCATTTCAGGAGAAAGACAGGATATGCCTAAAATAAATGTGAAAAATTGCAAATAAAAACAAATTAGAAATAAATAAACAAATTACAGACTCCATTTTAATTGCTTCTTATTGATCTTTTGAGGACTTCACACTGTGGAACAAGTTATGCTTACTGCAGGAATAAGCAATCAATCTTGCATTGTAGGTTTGTTGGAATGTATATTGTGAAAGGCCATTGCCCTTCCCTTCATCTTAAATCACTAGGGCTGGTGCTGATGAGGAGCAATCCCATTTACTTTCATTTGTCTATTTTTAATCTCAGCTTTCGTAAGAGATTTTGTTTCATGTCTGCCACTGTGATTACATATTTCAAGTATAATGCTTCCATTTTCCTGTGGTTGCATTACTGATGAACCATTTTTTAGGATTAAGTGAGGTTGATATTACAACCTTCTGGGTTCACACAGGTAGTGGCTTGGTATCCCTGTGTTTGTTTAAATCTCTGTGTCTTTGAGCAGAAAAGTATAGCAACTCAGCATGTAATTACCTCACTTTTCACTCATTTCTGTGGATGTTGTTTTGTTGGATGTTACTTTGAAATACTAGCAGAATGTGGAGGTAGAATTGTCAGCAAATTCTCTTATGGAGGCTTCAGAAAATTTGAATACCCCTCTACTGTAATAGAAAATAAGGTTAGGGCCATTAATTGCAGTATTCAAGGATGAGATGGAGTAGTTGGGCATGATATTTGGAGAACATCTATTTTCACATCACTTCCAAATTCTAACCAAAGAAGCCAAGGACTGTGAGCACTTTCACAATAATTAAATGTGCAAATTACACCCAAGGATTCTCACAAAGTCTCTTGACAGATGACTTGTTCACAACTGATTACTCTCATTTTTAAGATTCAAAATTATATTAATCTTCATTTTGGGGGCATTATATCATTGAGTTTGTTTTAAAAAAAGACTACAACATAGTTCTACATATGAGAACATGGATGTGTGTGTAGGGGGGGATGACAACTTTTCATGTACTTTTATATACTTATATTGGTAGTTCTTCATCATAAAACTGTATCTGCCTTGAAAGCTATAACATTTTGTTAACCTGTAGAATCTGTAGTTAGGTGGTATATTTAAGGCCTAAGCAGACTGCCAGAAATAGTGCACATTAAATTGAGGCCCAGCCCTGGCTCAGTGCTAGGGAGTCATGGGAATTGTATTTTTTTCTGGGACATTGAGCCTTCTCCATCAGAGAGCTCTGGTGCCACAATAAATTACAGTTCCCATGATTCCCTAGCACTGAGCCAGGGCAGTGCCTCAATTTAATGTGCACTATTTCTGGCAGTCTGCTTAAGCCCTTAGTTAGCTATAAGTTTGTCAAAGAATTATTTAGAGTGGCACCATGAAAGTTAAAATGGTTTCAAAGTGATGTAATAGTGTGGTGTGGTTACGCTCTCAAAGTGTGTCTATGCATAGAGGTATGATGTTTCTTTCATTGCCTTTGGCTTAATCTTATAGTATCCTGGGATTTTGGCTTTACTCTGTTTTAGCCTTGTTGTTGGGTGCTCTGGGTCCCATGTAGGCACAAAGTCAGCAGATAATGTACATACATCCACCCATATAAACATACATTTGTGGGCATTTGGACTTTTCAAAACTGAAGTTCAGATGAATGAATTATAAGTCCCTAAGAGAATTCTCAGGACCTCACAAAGCTACAAATCCCAAGAGTCTGTAGGATGGAACCAAGGCACTTGAAGTGGAATAACATGGCTATAACTGTATGGTAGAGTGGGCATCTAATATTGTCTCTCAACCAATGCTCAAATGTTATAAAATGCCAGGAAGCATCCAATGATCTTTTTCCAAAGGAAGCCAAATCTGGGAGGAATACTACACCCTTGAAAATTCTCCCCATTCCAAGATTTGGGAGCCTATCATAATATGCTGTCCTTCATTACTGCTACTTCTAGCGACAGCCTGGTAAAATGACTACAACAATATAATCATTAAATACAGAATTTAAAGATGCCATTTTAAAATGAGAAAGCAGTGGAGAACAGCAGAATAAAAATCATATTATCTACTTCTGTTATTAAACGCCTTGGAAAATTTTTAAAGCCTTGCATAGGACGGAAAACACGAGTGTTGGTACTAAGTGAGCTTCCCTTGCAAGGGCATTCCAAAAATGGGGTACAACCATAAAAAAGACCTTGTTTCTGTGCATCACCAGCCTCACCTCAGCAGCTGGAACACCCTAGCAAGAGACCTTCCATTGAAGAATTTAAGTATATATGGAGACAGGTAATCCTTCAAGTACATAAGCCTTGAAGGTCTTTAAAGGTCAAAAGCAGCACTTTGCTATTGCAAAGCAAAGCCATTTAGCAAACACTACAAAAGAGACTAGTCAAACTTCAAATCCAGTACTTGTTAAAACATACAAATGACCAAATCCAATTTGCAAACATGGATGTTCCCAGTTGGATGAAAATCGACATGAAGTTTGCCTAGGCGGGGCCTCATGGGTCCTCCTGCCGAGATTTGAATTCTGGGTATGTTTCAAAATCTATGATTATAAATTCCACAAAATAAAAAGAAAACCTGTGGGAAGACCCAAGATCAAACTGTTAAAACCCAAAGAGAATTTGTTTACTTGAAAATGAAAGCAATTAGCATGTAAATGTATTAATATTTAGGAGCTGTTATATAAGCTACTTTCAGAGGTATGTGTATGGGGGTCCATTTAATACTTGCTAATGAATAAGCAACATCAGAATACTCAAATATTTTCAAATGTCATGAGACAGTTTCCCAGTGAGTCTGCAAGGTCCATAGGATACAAGATCAAATCTCAAGTATACTTTCTAGGAATTAAGCCCCATCAAATCTTGTGAAACCTATTTCTGAAAAGCGAGCATGATATTGTATTTGCAGGTCAGGATTCTCTAGCTCTTATAGCAGATTCCTCTAGCACTACAGTCTTTATAACACCTTCACTCCCAGACAAATGCAGCTATTGGCACCAATATTAGTTTCACTCCTAAGGCAGGAAGGGGAATGAAAAAATATTATATTCTATCTGCAGTTCCCTTTTTTACTCTGCAAAGGTTGCTCATGTCACTATAAGTGTGCTTCACCACAGGTAGATTGCCATCCAACCCTAAATCAAAATCTCAATCCATGATTAAAGATCAATGGTGTAACACACATATACTGTCCCTCCCCCTCCCTTTTTTTTTTTTTCTGGAGCATACAAGAACTCTCTGGCTTATTGACTGAAACACTCCTGTGTTCCTGAATCTTTGATGGCTAATGTAACTTTAGCTGGTAATTGTATAGATGGAGTTGGGCAGCTTGTCTCTGACCCCTTTGGATTGACCTTGCCTCTGGATAGCTGGAATGGTGCAATTCATGGAGATGCAGGAATGTTTGCATCCCAAGGCACCATATGCTGTTGACATTGAAATACTGATTGACAGATTTAAGGTTAGAAATAATTTTTCAGGTCAGAGATCAATAGCAAATCTAGGAGTTTGACACAGCTTGTTTGTATTTCTTTGGGTACCTCCCTTCCATTGTCTTCTCTGGTTTAGCTAGCTTGAGTCATTACCAGATAGTAATGAAAGATACACCTGCTTTTTAGATTTTGACACACCATAGTTTAGATAATGCAATATACTGATTGTGTAGGCCAGTGTCTAACCACTTGTGGGATGCTTGGAACATATTATGTCCTCTCCACATACTTTGGGGCTCTGCAAACTGGCCCAAAGGGCTGGCCTGTGGGTAGAGTTGAAGCAGGGCAGCTGCACACCGGCCGTCCCAACCCCACGCTAACACCATCCTGATACCCCACACTGTTATGCACAGCACCTGGTGTCAGGATGCCCTCCTGGTGCAGCGTTTAAACACACTGCACCAAAAGGGTGAGGAAGAGCCATTGTGCCGGCTCTTAAGGCGGCCTTTTGCTACCCCTAAAAGGAGTGGCATTTTGCTGCTCTTTTGGGGGCAGCAAAAGGGAGGATTGGGGTCATGGCATGGGGTTGCTGCAGGCCCGATGTGCCGCTTCCAGGTCTGCAGAGGTCCTTAATTAAATGCTTGGAGTGAGGTTGTAGAGTGACAAAGATTAGGATTGCCCTTTTTGAAATATGTGATAATGTGTTGTATGTGCTTATTGGTACATGGACATAGATGGCCACCATACAAAAAAGCAACCTAATAGGGCCAGAGCCCTTTCTGGTATGGCGGAGGTCTATGCTGGTGTGCCAAGTGTTCCAAATGTTTGGAGGGTGAGGCTGCTGGGTGTGTATCCATGGCAGGACAGGACTAGCCAAAGTGGCCTGCAACCCACCTGTTTGTTCTTTCTATATATAGAAGGGAAGGGCTGTCTACATTCCTACATGACAAGCAAATGGTAAAGTCAACTCTTAAACTAGCTGGATGCAACAGTGCTAATCTAAAACTACTTTCTTCAGTTGGAGTTGGTGAAGTATGCATTTGGTTTACTCAGATAAGCCTCTATAAACAGAACAACATATTGATATGTATGATTTATTCCTCATATTCAAACTAGGCACAATGATGGCAGCCATGTTTGCTATTCTTAGGTCTGTCCAATGCTGGTAATTGTGTGCTAAGGTAGGCAAGGTATAATTTTTCTATCAAAAGAAATGTATAGGTCCATTCTAGTCCATCCATCTTTTGCACTGCTATGTAATTTCAGGTGTTCCCACCTCCAGTCTAGAATGTGCCAGATACCATGAGAGGATGGAAGTGCCTGGAGGAATGGAGGTTCACTCCTTGTTAACTCTTAAGCAGGGTTGGGAAAATCTTCTGTCTCAAACCTGGAAAGCTACTACCAGTCAGACAGTCCTGTGAGAGATGCACCAATGGCAGGAATATAAGCAAGCTTCCAGGGTCCATCCCTAGCATAAGGTGGTGATCTTGGAACTCAGATAGCCAACACAAAGACACACATGTACAATGTCTGTCTGAATTACAGCAAGATCACCTTTAGTTTGTGCAATCTTAAAGAGTGTCCTGATGTTAGCCATGTTTCTGACTAAAAAAGAAGAAAAAAAGAAACATTTCAATTTCTTAATTGAAATTGTGCACCAAAAATTATACAATATTTCAAGCCTGGAAGATCTTTATGATGCATTAATTTTTCAAAGATGTATTGAAAAATATGATGAAATATTTGTGTTTTTTAAAGAATAAATAAGAAAGTCCTCTCAACTACCACACTGCAGAATTAATTCAGTTTGACACTGCTTTAACTGTCATAGCAAAGCAAAGCAGCTTCATTTATATACCACTTCATAACATTCTATGCAGTGTTTCATGGCTTCATCCTATGAAATCCTGAGATTTGTGGCTTATTGTGCATCCATAGTCATGTTGTTACAATGGAGAAACTCTGAGCCAATATAATGTGCAAACTCAACCTTCATTTCAAAAATATTTGAGTGGCAATGCATTTACCAACAACAGAAGTGCCTAGAGGTTGGATGGATATTGAATTGCCTTGAGGCTGCAAAAATATTGGATTATGTTCTTTAATGGACATTTGAAACTCTCAATGCAGTTAATAACAGATGAAAGCATGAATCTTGAGTGTCTCTCTTTCACCACCAAGAATAGACAATAGGATCTAGAAATGAGGGTGAGTGAGCCACATTGGTAATGACCTGAATCAAGTTGCATGTATTTGTTCTCCTTTTATGTCTCTCCAGGGTATAACTGCTGGAACTTTACAGTTGTCATTTTTTTGGCTGATAAAGGTAAATATATGGCTCAGAAACAGGGGGCAAATTAATGGAAAGAGCATAGCACATTGATAAAATTCATTTTTTTGCATGAAAAAGTGCTCAAGTCTAATTTGTGACATATCCTTATAAGGCTGTTCAAGACTTTTATCTGAAATGCTGGAAAATGAACTAAACCAAGAGATTGACTTGGGGCCCATTCATGCTATGCAATTACAGCACGTTATTCTGCTTTAACTGGCATGATTCTGTCCTATGGAATCCTGAGTTTTGTGATTGGTGAGACATTAGGGCTCTCTGACAGACCAGGCTGAATACCTCACCAAACTACAAATCCCAGGACTCTATAGGATAGAGTCATGGCAGTTAACGTGGTGTCAAACTCCTTTAATTGTACAGTATTGACACATCTTAGAACACAAAGCAATTGACTCAAACAACAGGAAAAGAGATTCCACCTAAACATTAGGAAGGACATCCTGTGGTAAGAGCTGTTTTTTCCTACAGTGGAATATGCCCCCTCAGAGAGTGGTGGATTCTCCTTCTTTGGAGTTTTTTAAATGGCCATCTGTCAGGGATACTTTGATTGTGTCTTCCTGCATGGCAGGGGGTTAGACTGGATGGCCCTTGTGGTCTCTTTCAACTCTACGATTCTATGATTTAACCACACTGACATTAATAATATTAAGTGTAAAACCAGTGAGACGATCTATCTGTCTGTCCATGAATGAAAGCAGCTACCATGCATCCTTAAAGTATGAACTAGTCAATAGGGAGAGAAAATATATCCTTCTAGTCATCTTGAATCTTGGGGCTGCTCCTCTGCTGGTCCTCTGGTTGAGGAATGATGCTGGTAGATCATTTCTGGTGGAAGGACACATTGATTTTATGGAATATTTTCAATGTTGTCAACAAAGTAGGCAATTTAATGTGCAGTAGAAATGTGACTCACTTTAGAAATATGAGGATAAAAGACATATTCACATTGTAATGTAGCTCGAAGTGATGATTAATATTTGCCTCTTTGTTGTGTTGTCTACCAATTGTCATGTCTGAAGAAAATAGTACATACGTCATTTTGAAGAAAAATATACAAAAACTCAAACCAAAACTATTCGTGATGAATGATCCTGTTAGCTTGAAATACTTTTGCTGAATGTCATCCCCCACTTATAAGCTATTTCCTCTTCTGGATAAATATTATGCATGCAGGTGGTGAGTAGAAAGACCTTGTGATGTAGGGTTTGACTCAGAAGTTTAGACCTAAGGTTGACAACTAAGAGAATGGAATGAACCTATTGCAGATTCAATGATAGAGGTAAAGCACAGGCCCAAGTGGTAGAGGCATACATTTTCAGGAGGTGTGGAGGAGAAGGCCAACAATTTTTGCTAAGGTCAGCAGGAAATCCACTACTGACACTGACACTGACATGGACAGAAGTCAGACCTATTAAGCCTTCTGTCAATAAGGTGGCATTCCATTTGTTAGCAATTCAACAAATGTCTGAGGTGGCATTCCATTTGTTAGCAATTCAACAAATGTCTGAGGGAAGAGCTGTAGAGGTGTAGATGCCAAAGGTGGCATTCCATTTGTTAGCAATTCAACAAATGTCTGAGGGAAGAGCTGTAGAGCAGTTCCATCTGGGTCATGATCTCTGCCATCCCCAAATTTGGTTGTGGGATAGAAAAGACTCTCATGGGCCTTGAGATTTGGTTGTGGGATGGAGTAAATGTTCTCATGGGTCTTGTCTGCACTAGCCAGATAAATGGCCTCCCTCATCCTCTTGGTGGAAAGACTAGATGACGCATGGCCCAAATCCCAGTTCTAGCGTGAATGGACTGGACAACACCTGTTCCATTCAACACCAGAACAGGAGTATATCCCCCTTAAAAATGAATTAAAATACCTCACCAGTTGCTCTAGATCTTCTGAAACCAGGCAACTATTTGAAATGCATCCCACTCTGCCACCTAGCACATCTGCCACCATGGCCAGTGGCTCAATCTGAGGTAAGAACAAGATGCCCAGCCATGTGACTGAGGCTGGGTGCTTCATGCTGACCTTGGAGTGAAGCAACCTTCAATAGGGGTGGATGTGCCAGGCAGCTCAGTGGGATGCACATGTGGTCAGCTGTCCCAGCATTGGAATGGAGGGCCTTTGCAATGGGAGAAAGTCAGGGCACTTCTGGGACCAGGATACTCCAGGCTGTCCCATGCCATCAGAGACAGGTCCTAAGGCTTCCAGACAGCCATGTGTAAGAGGAGGGAAACTTTTCCTTGGTTTGAAGGTGGAAGATCTGTTGCACATGAAAACTTGCTTCTGTTGAGACTGTGAACAACTTTATCAAAACATGCATGGAAATTGTCTTTTTATTGTCTAGCCCATTTGGGGGGGCTTTTGGGTGAAAAACAGGATTCAAGTTTACAGATTTTTAAAGAAGGGTTAGGCATGCTTTATCTGTGGATTCCTGTGCTGGCAGGAAACTAAACAGGACAGCCCTTGGAGTCCCTTCTTCTCAATGTGTGCTAAGTCCCAATGAGAATGGATCCATTGATTCAATAGTAAATCAACACTTAGGTAAGTTCAAATTACATCTACTATAGTGGAGACTAAGAACTAGATTTATCCCTGTAATAGACAAAATGAACAACTCTCCTTCATTTTGGTAGAACCAAGGATTTTGGAGAGGTGGGGGAACTGCTCTTCTGGCAGTTGGCCTTAAAAGGAACAAGAGGAACAACTTCAATTTTTGAGGGGCGAAAGAGTGCTCAAGCATCTAAAGATTGTTTCTACTTGCCCAGTTTGGTTACAAAGGAATTCTCCAGTGGACCACTACTGAAAGAGAATATAGATGTTGCTATATTTGCTTTGTTTGGTTTTTTTCAAACAACGATTTATAGCAGTAGCAATAGCTCCCAACAAGCTAGGTATTCATTTTAGTGACCTCAGAAGGATGCCAGGCTGAGTCGACCCTGAGCCCCTGGCTGGGATTGAACTCACAACCTTATGGTTTGTGAATGAGGCCCTGTACAGATTAGCCACAAGGCCTGGCCTGGGAGTGGAGTTGGGAGGCGGTGATCACACGCCGGCCAGCCCAACTCCGTCCCCACGTCGTCTTCATGCCACCCGCCCAAACAGACGGCGGCTGGCATCAAGGAGTGAAGAAAAACTGCAGCCGCTGCAGCAACAAGGGTGGCTCTTTGCTGCTTCAAAAAGGAGCGGCATTTGCCAGCTCTTTTTGGAGTGGCAAAGTACTAGATTGGGGCCGTGGCATGCTGTTGTTGTGGCCTCAATCTGGCGCTCCCAGGGGCAGCATGAAGCTGCTCTTTAGGGGTTGTCTGTAGAGCCCCGAGTGGCTGCGGTACATGTATTTAACCACTCCGCCACCAGGGCTCCAGCCCCTAGTTAAAGCACTGTCTTATCCCTAATGCCTTAGGTTCCTGCATCTCTCTCCAGATGTACTAGAACATTCTTATCTCCAGCAGTATGCACTGCACTGAAACATCTCTCTCAATCCCTATCCCCACATCTACTCTGCTGCTGCCTCCCAGTCTAGGAACTCCAGTTTCTTTATGGACCTCTAAGGAAACCTAAGAAACACCCAAGGAATGAAAACACAGCAAAGATATGAGTTCTAGGTGTGAAAAAATGGCAATGTCTCACTCTCTGCAATGCTAGAAATTTGGAGAGTGACGGAAAGCTTAATTTGGGAAACAAACTTCTTATTTAGAGAAGCAGCACCCTCTAAATAACAATACAGCCAGTATTGTATAGTGTTTTGAGTATTGGACTATGACTGTGGAGACCAGGGTCCAATTCCTCGCTCAGCCATGAAACCCACTGGGTGACCTTGTGCAAGTCACACTCTCTCAGCCTCAGAGGATGGCAATGACAAAATCCTCCAGAACAAAACTTACCAAGAATACCCAGTGATAGGTTTGCCTTAGGGTCACTAGGTATTCTTGGCAAGTTGAAAATAACTTGAAGGCACACAGCAACAAGAAGGAACACCTGTTCCAGACACGCCAGTGTGCTAATATTTTTGGACTTAGATCAGTTTTTTTAAAAAAACAAAAGTAACAGGGAACTGCAATAAGGTGCTTAGGGAAATAGATGACTCACCTTCCTCTGAGATTTCCAAGAAAGCTGGTGTGTGTGCAGGAGGAGGGGATTTCTAATTTAAGATAAGACATAATACCAGTTGCCTTCCCTCCCATATTTCAATGGGAGGGAAAGGAATTTTACATGTTCAGTGTGTAAAGGGTGTCATTTTAATGGAACAATTTTACATGCTCAGTCTTGTTTAGCAAGTTGGTGTATGCTTGATCATTCTTCAGATGCTTTCCAAGTCTGATATTACTGTTGCTTAAACTTAATTATTACTGCCAAATAAAGTAGACCCATTAAATCAATGGAACTTATACTGGTGTTGACTTAAGAAGCTCCTTTTGATTTAGTGGCTCTGTTTAATTGACCTAGCAATTAGAATTAGTCTAATGTTTTTATGGTAAGAATTGAAAGTTAAATATGGCTATAACTGGTTTTGAAATGGAATCTGATGGTGTAAAGTCAAATTTCAGTTTCTGTATTTCAGTTTGCATTTATATCAAAGGAGGGACTTGGATATAGCTAACTTCTCCACCACCCACATAACTGAACTGGCCAGGATGAACCTAAGCCCAGTGTTAGGAAAAATTTGCATGGATTGTTGTTGTTGTTGTTTTATGCCTTCAAGTCATTTCCTACTTATGGTGACCCTAAGGTGAACCTATCATGGAGTTTTCTGGGACTGAAAATATGCAACTCATCTAAGGTCACCCAGTGGGTTTCAATGGCCAAGAGGGGAGTCAAATCCAGGTCTCCAGAATTGTAATCCAACACTCAAACTGTATAAATATACAGTTATAAAAACTGATATAAAAACTGTATCACTAGGAGTCTTGCTCTTTGGTGATCACCTTTGAACCAGGTTTGATTTTCATTGGAATGTGGAGATGGTCTATCATGATACATCATGTATTGTGTGCCTTCAAGCAATCTCTGGCTTCTGGTGATACTATCATAGGCTTTCTTGGCAAAATTTATTCAGAGATGGTTTGCCATTGCCTTCCTCTGAGGCTGAGAAACTTGCCCAGGTTCACCAGTGGGCTCTTGTGTCTGAACAGGGATTTGAACTCTGTTCTCCTGGACTCCTAGTCCAACACTCAGACCACAACACCACGCTGACTCTCTGTGTGATACATCACATTGCTCCTCTATTATAAAAATATTGAGGGTCTATTACAGCAGTGGTGGGAACCTCCAGCCTAAAGGCCTTTCTGAACCACAAATTATCCAAATTCACCCTGCCTATGCCTTAAGCTGCATCCTTTGCTCTGTGCTCAGGATCTACAACTTTGAGGTAATCATAGTACTTTGAAGCACTGACTCTTGAACCCCCCTAGCTTCTCCCAAAAGGAAAGAGAAAAATAAAAAGAGATGATTCGAGTGAGCAAAATAAATGTTGGTGGGGTGCAGTGGTGGATGGAGGGAAAAGGGACTTTTAAATCTCACATCCTTCCTGATTTCCTTTATCTCCTCTCATGCTGCTCACTGGGCAATAGCCAACGGGTGGAAAGATATGTAAAAATTACATCCTCCAAGTTTAATCAGAAGGAAATCAATTGATTTCAGTGGACTTATGTATATCTAGATCACCTCTTGCCACCCAGATCAGTGACAGGCAACTGTGGCACTCCAGATATTTTAAGCAAAAAAAGGGTGAGGGGAGATATCTGGATGGCCACATTTTCTCAACCTTTGGCAGCTCAAGTGTAATATGTCAGCTCTTTCCATGACTGATGCCCTTTACCCAGCTGTGATAAGGAGCAGGATGAATTGATCGTTGTTGTTAACTGTCTTCGAGTTGATCTCAACTCATGGTGACCCAGTGGATGAGACATCTCCAAGATCCCCTGTCCTCAACTGCTTTGTTTCGCTGCTGCAGGTCTCCCTCTCCTTCTCCTGCCCTCTACCTTTCCTAGCATTACTGCCTTTTCTAGCGAATCATGCCTTCTCATGATGTGGCCAAAGTACGACAGTCTCAAATTAGCCATCATGTCTTCCAGGAAGAGTTCAGACTTGATATGTTTTAGAACCTATTTATTTGTCTTCCTGGCCATCCACAATATTCTCAGTTGATGGTGTAAGATAAATATTCATATCACCATTAAAAGAGTTCCTGATTGAGACTGCAGCTCTGATACTGTAAATAGGGATGTTAATAGAGCTGAGAATGTGGCTCAGCTACAAAATGCTACCAGTTTATGCAATTCTATCAATCACGATTAGGCTTTCCCCCATAACAGCATGAAGCTACTTACTCAAAATTGTGTTGCCTGGGATTGATTTGGAAACTATATGGGTCAGACATAGGAAGAAAAACAACACTAATAAACACCATTTAAACATCCAGTTAACACTATATATCCACAGATTCAACAATCCATGTTTTGAAAATATATATATTACAAAAAGAAAACCTTGATTTTGCCATTTTATATAAGGGACAGTATTTTACTATGCCATTGTATTTAATGGGATTTGAGCATCCATGTATTTTGGTTTCCATAGGTGGGGGTCCTGAAACCAACCCGAGTAGATACCAAGGTCCCATTGTATAGATACCAGCATATAAACTCTGGTCAAAACATCTTAAGGTGTAGTGTGATTTACACTTATTCAAGTTGCTATGGTGTTAATAAGGAATATTGAAATGTGCCTTAAAGGTCAGTCTGATGCTTTCTCAAAAGTTAGCCAAACTGTGTATAGTCCCGCTTATTCCCAGGTAACATGCATAGAAACACAGCCATAGTAATTGTCTTTTGTCCATTTCTAGCTTTATGCTCATGTTTTGCACAAGACTGGAAACTTTCCAAGTGTTGGGACACCAAGTGTGGAAGAAAGCTAGGCCATCCAGGCCATCTGCTTCAAATAAATCCCATTTGCTGTGTGAAAACTCATTCAGGTTTTTCAAGGTTTGGATGTATTCCAGCCCTTGTGCAATGCTCCATCTCAGGCACAGACTGATGTAATGTCTTATGAATTTGTAGGACTGTTGACAGAATGTACCGCCCTGTGAATCATGTTCACAGAGAAATTTTAATCATCCCTTAGAAGAATATCCAGGTTTATACCTTTCTCACAGTTATTTACATAAGGCTTATGGTCCCCATGGTTACTCAAAGGAAGATGCACAGCTATGTAGCATGGAGATTTTTTTTTAAAGGACACTTGGAAGGGAATCTAAGGAGTCTACTCATTCTATAGGCTTGTAGCTTGGTGTTTGATGTAACATGAAAAAAAAAAAAATAACCTGGCTTTCAACTATACTAATTTAAAATATAGAAAGGCAGCTTGATTTTATTTCCAGAAAACATTAGGCTCTTGCCAAAAGGTAATGCAAGAAATACAAAGGGCATATGCATGTAAAAGCAACACACACACACAAAATCAAGTAATTCCAAAATTTCAAGATTTCAAGTATGATATTGAATAGCCACCACAAATAACCAAAGGTCATTTGGAACATGTTGCAAATGTATAATATCACAACTCTAAATAAGCAAAAACCATTAAAAGAGGTGTAAAACAATGAGGGGGGGGGAGCTCACCTAATCCTCATTTGGAAACAGAAAATTGTGTTCTCTTTTTTTTCTCTGTATGAGCAAAGATGGTTTGCATGAAAAATACCTGTACAGAAAAAGGCATCCAGTATGTGAAGTCTTGCATGAGCACAGCTGTGCCTGTGGAACTTTTCATTGTGCCTTCCAGACTCTCTGCACCTCCTGATTTTTATTTGGTTTTATTCATAAAATCATAGAGTTGAAGGTATAAGAAAGACCATCTGATACAAAACCTGCCACAGATGTTTGTTGTGTGCCTTCCAAGACATTTCTGACTTATGGCAACCCTAAGATGAATGTATCACAGGGTTTTCTGGGGCCGAGAATGTGTGACTTGCCCAAGGTCACACAGTGGGTTCCAGGACTGAATGGGGAATCGAACTCTGATCTCCTGAATCATAGTTCAATGCTCAAACCAATACGCCATGCTGGTATACACAACTAAGGCACTCCTAAAAAAATGACCATCCAACCTATGTTTTCAAACATCTGAAAATGCATAGTCCACTACCTCCTGAGGCAGTCTATTCACACTCAGACAGCTCTTATTATCAGGAAGTTCTTCCTAATCCTTATAGAAATGAGACTAATATGTATTCGGTGGCAATAATTTTCAATTATTCAGTTACATTTAAAAAAAAAAAAAAAAAACACCCAACAACACCCTTTTAAACTGGGTGTTGAAAAGGAAAACATTGTCTGCTATTTCCAGGAATACTTTCAGACCTCACACGAACCACAAAGGCATTCTTAGAAAATAAAAATGGTGTGTGACTATGGCCTAGCATTTTATTTTGAAGCACGCCAGCCACATGGGAGGGAGGAAAGAAAAAGCTAACCTGAGATGGTAGAATGTGATTCATGGAGATGGTGGTGTGTGGGTGTTCTGCCAAAGGAGTGTGAGCATGCAGCAGCTGGTTAGTTTATAAGGTATTTTGCCTAGACTTCAAAAAATAAATAAATGTGTGTTACATGTGCATACATTTATCTTATGGCTGTGTATCTTGTTTCTTTGAGCACCACCAGTTTGCATTCTGTGAAACACATTTTCCCCACTACTGCTTTATGGGAGCCAATATGGGATACAGCATGTGAGGCTCAACCTTCACTTCTGTCTTGAATTTGGTTTCTTGGTCTAATTACTTATCTCCAAGCTTCAGGAGTTTGCCAGCTGCATAATGCATGTTGGAGAGGAAAATTGGCTTCAAACAAGTGGTTTTGTATTTGAGAATTCAGATTTTGACTTAGGCTTTTCACCAAGTTAATATTATTATAGCTTCATTATCATTTATTTTGGGTTTCTTTCCAGGATCTGGGTATGATTTGATTGCTCATGACTTTTTGTGGCCATTTTGGAAGATTGCTCCACATTTTCAAATATTCCAATTAAAACTCCAAAGACTGATGACTTAGGGTGCATCTGCACTGTAGAAATAATGCAGCTTGACACCACTTTAAGTGCTATAGTTTTATCCCATGGAACCATGGGATTTGCTTTACATGGTCTTTAGCCTTCTGTGTCAAAGAGTGCTGGTGCCTTACCAAACTATGGGGGGAAGCAGACGAGGGTGTCCAGGACGCCCTGGGCCGGCGCGCCGCGGGGCCGCAGCCTCCGCACCTCGGCGCACTGGCGGCGTCCCTGGAAGGAGCGCTAAATCAGCGCTCCTTCCTCAAGACAGCGAAAGTGCGCACTAAAAGCGGCGGGCGCACTTTCGCTGTCTTTTCCGCCGCGGAGCGTCCGGTCGCCGCGGCGTGAGGTCATCCCCGGAGCGCCGGCCGTGCGGAGGGCCGGCGACTCCGAGGGCGACCTCAGGGAGAGGAAGGGGCGCCGCTCGTGCGGCTGCCCCTCCTCTTCCCTGCCCGGAAGACGACTCTATTAGTCGTCTGCCGAAGCCCTATAAGTAACAGGATTCTGTAGGATGGAGCAATGGCAGTTAAGACTCCATCCTACAGATTTAATTACAGACTCCATTATTTCTACAGGGTACATGCACCCTTGGTCTTTTTTGCATGTGAGATTATTTTTCCTTGCAAAGTCATACCCTCCTACATTTCACAGATGACCAAGTAACATCAGTGAAGTTAAGATAGCAAAGATTATTAATAAAAGAGAACACACAAACTAGGGGAGGCTGAAGCAGTTTGCTTTTGCCTCAGCCTACTAGGAAGTGCAAGATGCCCATCATCTTCTCTCCTTCTTCTCTGCTGAGTTGATTGCAAATGAAAAAAGGAAGGGGGAAAATTAGAACATTAAAAGCAGCTCCAGAAATGGGACAACAGAAAATTAATCAGGACTGTCAGTGGCAAACTGGGACAGTGAAAGGGTAGGCTAGGTAAATCCATGTCCTCACAAAGTCCTAAGGTTTGGGATAGACAAAGGAGGCTGTAGGTATATTCCAAACAACAATAAAATCCATTTTTTTAAGTGAAAGATTGATAGAGCTTATTCTTCTCTCACACTAATATTTGATTCAAAAAAAAAAACTTTGAGGGGACAGTAATCAAGGCAGGGTGCAATCCTATGTGCATGATAGGCAAGCTTTATATTAAAACAAGGATAGGGAGCATACAGTTTTCATCCTGCAGTTGTTGTATTATTGTAACTCCCATCATTTCTCAGCTTTGCTTATGCTCAACACGGAGGATGGGGAGGGATGGGAGTTGCAGTCAAATAACATCTGGATGACTGTTATGTCCCCCATCCCTGTGTTAGAATGTGAACAATGTTACACTAACTACATGTTGTGGAGGTAAATTCTTCCTGTATTGCCTCCCACTAACAAGAGCAGTGAGATATTTTTTGCTATGATGTTAGAGATTGTTTTCCAGGATTAGGATCTGCCTGGCAGAATATTCAAAGGGGAGTATTAAGTTCTTTATCTCTGTGAGATTGTAATTGCCTAGGGAACTAGGTCCTGCCACTGTGTCATGATGGGCCTTTATACAGTTATGATTAATTGCCAGGTCATGTCAGGAATTTCATCAGACAAGTCTGACAAAGGGAAAAATTTGTGACAAGTTTTACGGTGGAAAACAAGAAAGAGTGTGGGAGGAAGTAACATTCTTTCCCACTTCATTGGATGGTATAACATGTGGTCCTTGGAGATCTTGTTTATAGGAGTTATGGTTTAATTTTTTCAAATGGAGCTCATTTGCTTTGTAAGAACATGTTTGGAGTTTATTGGAGAAATTCCACAATCTACACTGGCAGTGTAAACAATACACTTGCAATATACTGAGAGGTTTGAAATATGTTACATCAGAAATATCTTTTCCACCTTTGCTGCTGAGTATTGACATTTGAACAACTTTATCAAAGCATAGCTACTTTAAAATAAATCCTTTGTAGATGATACCATTAGTTACAAGGCAGCAGGACCTATTAAATTTCTTATTACTATTCTGTGTTTATTTAAGCAACAACTAAGTTTTTACATAGCTTCCCGGATGGTGTGACTTCAAAGCTGGTTGTTCAGCTGCAATTCCTATCAGTCCTATCTGATGCTGAATGTTCAAAAAGTTGGTCACTGAAGAAACATATAGTGATTGTAAGTCACAAAAGGGTATATCACTCCAATGTCTACCTGTGATAATAATAATAATAAAAATATGAGGAGGTGATGCTAGTCTAATAATCAATGCAAAATTCTGTCCAGAAAACTAGCCCTTTAAAAGGGGGCATTTGTCTTCTATGGTGACCCTTGGATTATTATAGTTCCATAGGACTATAGTGTTCCCATTGAGAGTCTTAAAGTGTATTTTGTCTTCTGTTCAGTTATGGCTTATATACCAATTTTTGTGACAGTCAATGAAAGGCATTTTACCCCTCAAGTTTATAAATGGATAGTAATGTAGACCTACATTTGTAAAGTAATAAGAGGATAAGAAGACAGATTTTCTTATATTATTAATTTATGTTTTACTATTAGAAATGTTTACAGGTAATACATAGGTCAGTGGATGTTTCCTTGCATTATTATTTTATTTAAGATCCAAAAGATATCAACACATTGGTTCAGGTGGCATATGGTGCTACTTTTCTGGTTTTAATTTTGCACTGATTATTAGCCTGATATCACCTCCTTGTGTTTTTTCTTATGATTATAATTAAGTGTTAAGCAAATGAACTTATGCTGCATCTCCACTGCTGAAATTACCCAGTTTGACATTACTTTAACTGGCATGGCTCAATGCTATGGAATTCTGGGAACTGTAGTCTTGTGAGACATTTAGCCCTCTCAGGCCCAAAACACATGGGCCAAATAAAGCACTTTAAGAAGCTGTGGGGGTGTGGCACTTAAATGACACATGTCCCCAAAGTTGCCGGAAGCCACTACAGTGTCATGATCCAGTCCTTTGGACCGGATCAAAAAGGAGCCAGAAATATCTGGCTCCTGGTGGTGGCTGGCTTGGGACCATGGGGCAGCTCACTTTGGAAGCAGGCTGTGCGGTTGCCATGATTGTGGCTGCCACTCCTTGCTGCCCATTTGCTTCACTCCCAAGTCAAAGAGCTCTGATACCACAACAAACTACATCTCTCAGAATTCCATAGCCTTGAGGCATGGCAGTTAAAGTGGTGTCATGCTGGATTATTTCTGCAGTGCAGATGAAGCCTTAGAATTTTCTCTTTTTTCTCTTCTCTCTTTTTGCCTCTCTTCCCTTTTTCGTTACTTTTATAACTTTGGAGTATTTTGAAAAAAAGTATGATGATCTCCGTGGAGCCCATGACATATTTAATTGGCTGTGCTCATTCAGATTGTATGTAGTCTACAACAGTTCACACTCCCCTTCCCCTTTAAATTTAATCTCAAAATTGGTGATGATGTGGGACAGAAGCCAGAGTGGGAAATGTCATCTCCTTTTTCCTACTTCCATTTGAAGAGCTGGATTGCTATGACAACCACAGTACACTTCAGTCTGAAGGCATTACAACATAAATACTTTTATGCTAAAGTGTTTCCTGAGAGGAAGTTTAGGATAATACAAGATTCATTCTATTATGTAACATTCTTGTTCAAGGTCTCGATTTCAATCAGAAAACTCTTCAGAAAGAGTCCCAGTGAGGAAGGAATAAGGTTCAGAAGTATGAAGAGGGCTACAAGAGACCTGGCTGAGAATCAGGCAAAATAAAATAATCTAAAGAAGTGAAAAGATGGAATTGTATACCCTGTCCTCAGTGTTATTTGTAGAATGGTGAATCCATACAGAATGCATCTGAGCAATGAATGTTGCCTCAGGGAAACACTGCATCCCAAATTATTGTTATCTTGATTTTTTCAGTGGATTCAGGAATCCATAACGTTGAGTATTTGTATAGTTGTACAACTATTTTTTTTTATTATGTTTCACCATGTGTGTGTGTGTAAATCAATAAAACAATGTACAAAACAAATATTTATTTACCTACATGCATGATGATTAAATCACAATTGTATATTTGCATTGTTAAACCAGTGCACATATTCTTTGATAATGTAGATTCTGGAAAAGAACAAAGAACCTGAAAGTTATGATAAATGGTACATGTGCTGATTCCTGAAATAACGTACATACTCATGTATAAGTCTAGAAATTTTAGTCAAAAAATTGACCTCCAAAACCTCAGTTGACTTATCCATACAGTCAAAGTACAGTACTTTAACTCTTACTAAAAAAAGAAAAGAAAAGAAACCATCGTCTGGTGAAAGGCAAGAGTTTAATCCAGGGGTAGGCAACCTTTCCCCTTTAAGGGCCGAGGGACTTCAGCTCCCAGAATCCCAGGAGCTATTGGCCAACATGGGACTATTGGCCAACATAGCTGAGGCTTCTGGGAGCTGAAGTCCCTCGGCCCTTAAAGAGGAAAGGTTACCTACCCCTGGTTTAATCCATTCTAGGAGCACTTAAAAGAAGCACCAACCCCCTCTACTTTTTCATCAGAGTTTGTCACATGAAGGATGGGGTGCCATTGTCCCGTTCCTGTCCTGTCCTTTCCATCTGGTCATGGGAAGGACTTTCACACATGATCTGTTGTTGACCCAGCAGGGAAGTGCCAGTGTCAGTGATTGTGTGAATCACTTTCACATGAAAGTGGGCTAAAAAGCACTTTCAGCCATGAACTAAAAGCACTTTATCCTGTCATTTGCAGTCTTTTGTATTAATGGAAGAATTTGTTAATACCATGATGGCTGAAAGCACTTGTGCAAATCACTTTTTCCAGGGGTATGAACAGATCACAGACAGGATAAGGACAGGGAAGTGATCCCGTCCCTGTCCCACCCACCCCCCGATGTGATAAACTCAATCCATACAGTATTTAGGATGAGCACAAACAGTTATGCCTGCTGGGATTTTGTAAATTCTTTGGCATTGTTTTCCTTTGCTTCTTCCTTTACATCCTTCATTACATGCACCTATGTTTTACCTTTGACGTAGCCATGGATCATATCAAAATCCATAATTTTGGCCCTAAAACCTGCCATTAAGGGCCTAAGCAGACGGCTTAAAAGGCCGTCTTGGGGGCAGGGAAGGGGAGGGGCAGCCGCACGCTCGCCGCCCCCTCCCCCTCCCGAGGTCGTCCTCGGAGCAGCCGGCCCTCTGCACGGCCAGCGCTCTGAGGAGGACCTCCCGCCGCAGCCTTTCCACGCGCTGCAGCGGAAAAGTCAGCGAAAGTGCGCCGCAGCCTTTTGCGGCGCACTTTTGCTGACTTGTGAAAGGAGCACTCATTTAGCACTCCTTTCAGGGGCGGCGAAGGTGCGCTGCAGGATCGAGGCATGGGGATGCCTCGGTCCCGCGGCACAGCTTCCCAGGGCAGCCCATGGCCGCCCGTCTGCTTAGCCCCTAACTTATACATGAAGTTGATTTATAGTCAAGGATATATGGCAATTTTAGAAATGTTTTCATCTAGACTGGAATTCAAGAGCACTGATACACTTAATAAACCCTCTGGAACAACGAAGAACAGAATGGTGAAACTCTCATTGGGAATATGACTTTATGGTTCACCTGTAGTCTTTAATCAGTGTGATATAGTGGTGAAAGAACATTGGCCTGGGATTTGAGAGATCCAGGTTCAAGTCCTCAATGAGCAATGAGCATTGAAAAATAAAGCGACTTAGCCCTGCCGGGATATCGTCACTTACGGGATGCAACCAGGAATTAGCACATGAAAAATGCAACTGCATCCTGGCTGCTCCCTGGCTCCTGACTGCTCTTAGCCCACCAGTTTTCAAAAATGGGAGCTTTTCATGTTTGCAAATCAGCTGGCTGAGCGTGGCTGGGAGCCTGGATGCAGCTGGGATGCGGTTGTCTGGTGGCATCGGCAGCATTTTTCATGTGATAATTCCCGATTGCATCCCGTAAGCGACTGTAAATCAATGCAATAAGCCCCTTACTAGATTAGCTTGGGCAAATCACTTTCTCTCAACCTGCCATATTTTATCAGGTTGTTATAGTTGGGAAAAACTGGGAGGAGGAGAACAATGGACACAGCTTTGAACTCACTGCAGCGAGGACAGGCTATAGGTTTAACAATAAGTATTAAATCGTACCTGAAGGTTCTCCTTATGTTCAGCTGTAAAATGATGATGAGGTCCCTTCAATAAATTGTGAGTGTGTTGCAAGTTACAAACACACATCAAGAATATACTTGTTACTCAGACTGGAATCTTATCTTTCATGTATTAATCTGAGGATGCAACAGCATACATCTGAATAATCAGGAATGCAAATGAAGAAAAATGTAAATGTTCTTACTTGCAAATACTTGACCAAGTTTTTATTACATTGCTCCTAGTTTTCTTTTTATAAAACTATTCTCTGTGGCTGATAGACTCAAAATCAAGACCTCCAGCCATTTTTCTTAAATCAAAAATTTGGAATGTGCCATGTAAATCTTAGAATGTATCTTGGGAAATATATGATACATATTGGGTGTAAGTCACTATACAAGAGTGAGATGTCTCATGAGATATGGCTCTAGGGTGTTAGATAAAGTATACAGTTTTTATCAACATCAATATCCCTTATTTGAACATCTTCTTGCCTCCAAGGCATATTTCCTTCTGCACGGAAAAGATGTGGGTTGCTTCTGAAAATTAGAAATAACCTTAAAATGTGCATGATTTTAAAGTCTGTGCAATATCATGAATTTTGCTCCACCTTTCAGCAGTGGCTAACTATAGTGAAATATTAACAGGAGGCTCAAGCAAGTTATCTTGTTGGAGTACAACTCCCAGAATCCTCTAGTCTGTTTTTTTTTTTTTTTTTTTAAAAAGACCTTTACTCCAAAGAAGCATTTTTTTCCAAGTTTGACCAAATGTTTTTAGGAACCATAGGAACAGAGGAAGCCTTTATTTATGTTACCATTCAATTTACTTCTGAAATACAGTGCTGAGGCAAGGATTGAAGAGGACAAGTGTAGGAAAAGACATACTTTCAGATACCTTAAGTATCAGACAGCATTATCGTCAGTTGTTGTTGTGTGCCTTCAGGTTATTTCCAGCCCTAAGGCAAACCTCTCATAGGGTTTTCTGTGGCTGGTAGTGTATGACATGTCCAAGGTTATTCAATGGGTTTCCATGGCTGAGCAGGGATTTGAACCCTGGCCTCCAGAGATGCAGTGCAATGCACAAACCACAACACTACAGTGGCTCAAGCCTTCCAGGTCCCCTCCTGGTTCTACCCAAGTAGGTTGGTATGACCAGAGACCAATCCAATGAGCTGCCACCATCCACCGATTTACCCCCCTTTCCTAGTAACTTAAGTGGGAAATCTGCAGAGATTTCTCTCCCCTCACCCCTGTGGAGAAAATGAGACTGAGCTGACATGAGAAGAGTGTGAAAGTTGGAAGTACTTTAATGGAAAGCTTTATTCTAAGCAAGAAATCTACATTGGCAAGATGTATCAATCTTCATGAAGGGCACCTTCCCGTCAGGCACACTAAGGTATTACAAGTAACAGAATAGTCTAGATCATATTCACTGAAGATCACAAAATAAAAATAAGCCCTGGCATGGGGAAACCAAACACCACAACTACAAATGTGATTTGGAGTCCTTGATGTTCATGGGGATAGCTAGTTATCTGGATATTTTTGTCTAGCCTCAAACAGTTTCCCCAAGGGGGAACTGAAACCCCCTGTCCCACTGTGTATCACCAGTACCAGTGGCAATATGCCTCCCAATTGGGGGGGGGGGGAGTGTATTTCTTCACTAATTTCATTCTTGAACAAATCAACCACAATTTTAACAATTGTCTTCCTGCTGTGAGAAAGTCTTTGAAACTCTTTGTTTGCAATTTGGATCTCATTCTTCACAACATTTGCATGTAGTATATTCTGTACTTTGAAATTCCCCTCACACAGTCCTAGATATTGATATTATCTACATACTTCCTTACTGTTTGTCTGACCCAGGAGTGGAAAGAAAAAGCTTTTATGCACAGAAAATAATATTTCAACACAGAGAATACTGTTTCCTATGCAAGAAAAGCTGTAGTTGTGGACTTACTCTGTGCAAAATTAATATTTTGTAGTGTGCACATATTATCTTCTGTGCAGAAAATGCTGATTCCTAAATAAAATCCTTTTTTTTTTTCTACACACAAAAACATGTGTAAAGTTTGTGCCGTCTAAGTCTCAAATTGCAAAGATTCTCATCAGTCTGGGTTTCTCCTTGTCCAAGTTTCCCAAGACTCTAAAATGTGTTTTTAAAAGGCTTTTTTTCAAAAAACAAAAACAAAACAAATTTGAATATTCTTTCCATTTCTCCACTTTAAAAAAAATACTTTCTGGTGAATATTTGTGAGAGAGTGCTATTGCCCACCTTGTGTGTTTCACACAGGTGTCAGGTTGGTTACAGTAGAAACACAATGTTGG
Source organism: Phrynosoma blainvillii (assembly GCA_026167975.1). Taxonomy (NCBI): domain Eukaryota; kingdom Metazoa; phylum Chordata; class Lepidosauria; order Squamata; family Phrynosomatidae; genus Phrynosoma; species Phrynosoma blainvillii. The sequence continues at coordinate 274,426,611 of JANUYF010000001.1, forward strand.
ACTACACAGGACTTTGATCTGATCCAGCAGAAATCTTCTTATGTTATCACAAGGGAAAGAATCATGCAGACATATTATTTTTCTAAGGAATAGACCTCCTCTGATCATTATTTGTACAGAGGTTCTCTGGGGAGCTTTACTGAACACAATCTGCATACCATGCCCACCATACTTCATTTCTAAATGTATCCTTTTAAAAATAGAATGCAGATATTTCTCTGCAATCACCTTTTCAGAAATAATCCTTTTGGAAAATGCTTGCACAGCTTCTACTTTTGTCAAGGAAGTGCCTCTCACTGATGTGTAGAAAAGTATTTTATTTTTTTCATGAATAATCACAAGACCCAGAGGATTTCATGTTTACTTTACTATGGTAAGGTTTACAGGTGTCTTGAAATAATATGCAGGATCTACCCAACCTAAGCACTGTGAAGGTCCACTGATTACGAAAGTGCTTCACTTTGCTAGAAATGTTGTAATGAATTTTTAAATTAGGAATATTTTTTCTCTCCATTCTTTTCCTTTATCATTCCATGGGTTTGGTAGATATTTATATCTCTTTTTTGCTTGTTTGTTGTGTGCCTTCAAGTTGTTTCCAACTTGAACCTATCTTGGAGTTTTCTTGCCAAGATTTGTTCAGAGGGGGTTTGCCTTTGCCTCCTGTGAGGGTTTCCATGGCCAAGTGGGGATTCAAACCTTGGTCTCCAGAATTGTAGGCTAAGGCTCAAACCACTGCACCAAGCTGATCCCCACGCTAATACCTGCTCCTATTAAAAATGTGGTCCTGCTATCTTTCACTGCCAATAATGTGGATGGTATTATCACACAATCCTGGATATTGATATTATCTACATGCTTCCTTATGGTTTGGCTGACCCAGGAATGGAAAGAAATTTCATTGGCTCCAATAGCATCAAAAATGTAGAAATTTCATGACCTTGAGACTCTATATGAGTAAATACAAAACTCACCTCAAGTCATTTGGGGAGTTTACAGGAAACTCCTAAGATATTTAACGGGAACAAAACAATATGAATGGCTCAAATAAACATATTTGAGAAAAATATGCAGCAGCATATTTTTGTTAATGGGGGGATTTCTGTGTAAATTAGTTGACTTGTGTGCAAATATATGTGTAAATCAAGAGAGGAAACACGGAAAATAAATGAATTTGAATTACAGTCCAGGAAGGCAACTCAATGTCTTGCAATCTGATTCAAAGTGAGTGTGAGTAGAAGATGGAGGTGGGATAGAAAAACTGAAAAAATCAAGACATATGGCCTTTGCAGACTGCCAGAAATAGTACACATCAAATTGAGGCACTGCCCTGGCTCAGTGCTAGGGAATCATGGGAACTGTAATTTATTGTGGCACCAGAGCTCTCTGACAGAGAAGGCTCAATGTCCCAGAAAAAAATACAATTCCCATGACTCCCTAGCACTGAGCCAGGGCAGTGCCTCAATTTAATATGCACTATTTCTGGCAGTCTGCAAAGGCCCTGAGTGATTTTCAAGTGCCTGGTCTGACTGTATGACTTAAAACATTATGGGGCCAATGGAAGTTGTCTAACTTGAGCAGACATCCCCACTAAGATTATCTGTCATCACCATGGTATGATTCCATACTGCAAGGGAATGTATATGTTTAAATACAACCACCTTCTCACACAATCAGCACCTTTGTGGAGAGGAGAATGCAAAATCCAAAAGAAAGACTCATCCAAGCAGCCAGACCTATATGGTCACATTTTTGTCAAGTGCTCTCCAGTTTTGTGCAGTCATACCAGCTGTGATTCCACTTAATGAGGGACTATATTACCTGTTTCAGGGCATGTTTACATGGGCCACTTACATTAGTTTGTCCTCGTGTTGCCCTGTCCATATGAGCACGGCCAAAAGGCCAATTTGAGTGTGGACTGTCTTCATTTGGGAAAGCTAGTTCCTCACTGAATCTGGGCCATCCCTGCCTTAATATGGTTTAAAAATTCACCATTTGGACTTCCGGGTTGGTATGGCATTCTGTTAAGGCAGTCCCAGAAATGGGGCTCATTAGCTTGGCAAAGTTTATGGCTAGAAAGATTCTATTTGGTAAAGCCAAACTCTCCCTGGTAAGGGGGGGGGGGGGTAAGAGGGCACTTTAGTTTCCCTGAGTCGCTGAATTCTCATTACTGAAGGACCAGAGGAAGACTGAGAGAGGAGAAGAAAGTGAGGAAGAAGTAGGTGCCTGTATTGCCCTGCCGGAGGTAACCACCTGAAGGGTGGTATGGAACGCCGCCAATTTTTTTAATTAATGTTATAAAGCAGTTTCAACAAAGCAAAGTCAAGATGGTAGATTTGAAGTTAAATTACTACCTCAAACTTCAGGCTGACATAGATGGTTATCTGTATCCGAGGGAGTTTCAAGGTCCCAGGATACATCGAGAAGGCAAACTAGATGTCCGGTGGCAGAAGCGTGGAAGAAATTTTTACAGAGTGTGGGCTCATAAGCTGTGGATTGAGAGACTTGTAGTGTTTTGTTTCCTTGGAGCTGGAAGCAGGCTGCAAGAGGATACCTTAGCGTTTCAGCTTAATCTCTTTAAGTTGCTGTGCCTTTAAGAGTTCCTGAGCCTCTTTGCCTTTAACTGAATACAGCGTGCAGCATGCAGGAAGTCGCCAATTCTGCTAGAGCTTTTGGGAGTGGTAGTTTACTGAAACGGACTAATAACATCTTAAGGCCAAAAGGAAGTAGGCAATGATGCACACTGGGAAGTGTAGTTTGTTTTAGTTCTACACCCCCATTGTTAGCGATGAGGCTTGGACCTTGGGTGAAAGAAGAGGCATCAGCAGGAGAGAAAAGGCTTTTTGGAGCCATAGAGGAAAGCGGTTTTCTAGATTTGACCAGTGAACCTCCCTTGTATCTCATTGGAGCCTAGGTGAGTGCTGGAGGCTTCTTTACTTATGTACAAGCTGAACCTCCGATAGAGCTTAGGTGGGCGTGGAGGCTTTTTGTACACCTTGTGGCAATTGGGATGGTCAACAGCTACATCTGGCAGAGGAATAGACAGAGAAGATATGAATTGAATCACATGATCTTCGAACTGAGTTCTGGAAGATACTGACGACTTTATTTTGATAAATCAGACCTTCTGACCTACGGAGACTTTTCAGACCCCAAATCAGAGGGGTGGGAGAAGGTGTAGAATATTGAGTAAATTTTTCCTGGGTTGTTGACTATGTAATGCGATCCTCATAGATGGAAATTTAAAGCATAGTATAGGGTTGGAAATTAGCTTGGAAACCACATTTTGGTTTAATGTAATAATAAGGAGTTGAATTTACCCTGTGAATATTGAATGATTTAATAATATTGACATTAGCTTTTTCTATTCTTCCCTCCACACTTTTAGGCATTGTTGGAGGTTTTGTATGTTCCGGTTATTTTTTCATTGGCTATCTATATAAGGGGGCATATTGGTTTGAGGTATTCATTGTATTAACCTCTTCACTGTGCTATATCATCTTTGGGAGGTTGCAGACTGCCAGAAATAGTGCAAATTGAGTCCACTTTTAGGGTTAGGGTTAGGGTTAGGGAATCATGGGAACTTTATTTTATTGTGGCACCAGAGCTCTCTGACAGAGAAGGCTCAATGTCTCAGGGAGAAAAAAAAATCCCATGATTCCCTAGCACTAACCCTAACCCTAAAAGTGGACTCAATTTGCACTATTTTGGCAGTCTGCAACCCCCCTTAGTATATCTGAAAAATACATATGACTTCTAGGAGCCAAATGTTAAAAGCTCAAGCTCCCCAACAGAGGAGAACTTCAATTGACCAATCTAAAGACCAGTCCAGAGGCGGAGATCCCTACCTTATCCTGTTGGATGAAATAAAATCGATAAGAACAGATCTTAGTATGGAAATACAGGATTTAAGGCAGGATAATGCCTTTATGATTTTAAGGTTGAAATTAAGAGGGAGCTCAGAGCAGAAATGAAGGATGTAAGGCATGCAATAGATAAGATTGCAGTTGACCTTAACAAAATGAAGACTAGGATGTACAAAAGGGAAGACCAACAAGGGCAGGTTGAGGAAAAATTGGAGATGATACATGATCTACCCAGGAATTTTGAGGAAGAGAAGGTAAGAAATGATGCGAAGTACAGGGAAAGGTCAGTAAAATTGAAAGGTCTGCTGGAGTCGGAGGGAGAAAATCTGATGGAAATTCTATCCTCAAGCTTAGCTCTTTACCTAGGCAGGCCAGAACATCTCTTTACTTGGAAATAGATAAGGTTTTTAGGCTGGACTCAAGGATAGCTCTTCAAAGAAAAGTGCCAAGAGATATCTTAGTCAACTTTGTAAGGAGACATACACGAGATCAGCTCCTGAAATTACAGAATGATACTCCATTGATGATAAACAGTGTAGAAATAAAGATTTTCAAGGATGTAGCTCCAGGCTTGATGAGGAAAAGAAAGGAGTACTCCTTCTTGACTAACCAACTGTTGAAATTTCAGATACCATATAGATGGATAATTCCGGAAGGGTTATCCTTCTGGTTTAGAAAAACAAAAAATAGAATTAAAATCTTTATTTGAGGCTAAGGAATTTTGGAAAAAATATAGAGGAGACGAAAGATTTGAAGGCAGGAAGGGACAATATGAAGCCAGCAAACCTGAGAATAAAGGGAAAGAGAAGGAAAAGCCTAATAAGTCAGATAAGAGGCTAGACAATAAGGAAGAGATAGATAAAAAGGAAGAGGGGACAAATACAAAAAACAAAGATATAGATTCCTCCAAGCTGAAACCCCCCAAGGAGGGTGAAAGTATGGTGGGAGACAACACTGAGCAAGACAAGATTGATAGGGATGAGATTCAAGTTAGAGAACATGGCGAGGTGGGACAAGGTCTTGATACAGATAAAGCAGAGGAAGAGGAAAGTCAAGATTCGATTGACTTAGGGCAAGGGTTAGGGCAAGACATGGACGAAGAGGTAGAATCACATATTATGAATAAGATTTGCAAATTTGTGTCTTGGAACATAAAGGGCCTTAATGGCCCAGTAAAAAGGAAATGTATTTTTCAATATCTGATAAAATTGAAAGCTGAAATTATATGTCTACAGGAAATAAGAGGGCTGATTTGAATTTACTTAAAAATAATAAATTGGGTAAAGAATATACAGCATGTTTGGAGAAAAGGAAAAAAGGGATAGTTCTATATGTTAAAGACAGATATGAGCCTGTAGAAGTGCTGAGAGACTCACATGGTCATTATGTTGGGGTGGAGCTGATGTGGAATGGTTTAAAACTTTTTGTTTTAGGAATTTATGCACCAAATGAAAATAAAAGGAAATTCTATACAGAGTTACAGTCTAGACTTTCAGATTTAAACATTGATTCACTGATTTTGATGGGGGACTTTAATGGGGTGATGGACCCCTATACAGACAGGAGCTCAGTGAAAAAGATCAAACCAAATCAGGGGAAATTGCCTAAGGAATTTTTTTATTTAATAAACATTTATGATTTGATTGATGCTTGGAGAATTAAACACAAGTTGGCCAGAGATTTTACGTTTTTTTTCAGAGTCACATAAATCCTGGGCATGGATTGATATGTTTTTTGTCACTAAAAATATTAATTTAAAGATTGCCAAAATAGAAATACTTTGTAAAATAGCTTCGGACCATTACCCAATCACAATGGATATTAGAGACAGACCAAAAGAGCTTAGTTGGAAACTAAACAAAACATTATTGAAGGATAAATTGGTTAAAGAAGCCAAAGAGCAATTGGAATATTATTTCTCCAAAAATAATCTAGCAGATTTACCCCATAAGGTTAGATGGGATGCTTCAAAGGCTGTAATTCGAGGATTTTTCATTAAAAAAGGCTCAGAGTATAAAAAGAAAAGAGAAGCGAAGTTTAAAGAGATACAAACCCAGTTAAAAGCTACAGAAAAGCTGTTTAAATCAGATCCTCATAACACCTTATTAGCTAATCAAATTAAAAGCTTAGAAGGAAGGTTGTCACTGATCCTCTCTGAAGAAATCGCTATGAAAATAAAATTTGCTAAACAAAGGATGTTTGAAGGCTTAAATAAACCAGGTAAGATGTTGGCATATCAATTGAGGCAACAAAAAGCAAAAAGATTGATACATTGATTGAAAAAAGAAGATAACTTAATCACAGATCAAGAGGAACTTATTCAGATCATTTGGAAATTTTACAGCGATTTGTATAAAAAAGGAGACTTAGGGGGGTTGCAGACTGTCAGAAATAGTGTGAATTCAGTCCACTTTTAGGGTTAGGGTTAAGGTTAGGGAATCATGGGGACTGTATTTTATTGTGGCATCAGAGTTGTCCGACAGAGAAGGCTCAATGTCTCAGAAAAATAACAGTTCCCATGATTCCCTAGCACTAACCCTAACCCTAAAAGTGGACTGAATTCACACTATTTTTGACAGTCTGCAACCCCCCTTAGGGGGGTTGCAGACTGCCATAAATAGTGCAAATTGAGTCCACTTTTAGGGTTAGGGTTAGTGCTAGGGAATCATGGGAATTGTTTTTTTTCTGAGACATTGAGCCTTCTCTGTCAGAGAGCTCTGGTGCCACAATAAAATACAGTTCCCATGATTCCCTAGCACTAACCCTAACCCTAAAAGTGGACTCAATTTGCACTATTTCTGGCAGTCTGCAACCCCCCTTAGACTTAACTTACCTTGAGAACTGTGTGGAATGTAGTGATATCAAAGCCTTTTCTGAAGAACAAAGAGATAGTCTGAACAGGAGGATTTCTACCCAAGAGATTTCGGAAGCAATTCAAAAGTGTAAAACAGGTAAAGCTGCAGGCCCGGATGGATTCCCAGCAGAGTATTATAAAATCTTCAAAGATCAACTAATAATACCATATGAACAGTTTATAAATGATGTCATACTAAATGAAGGTCCAGCTACATGGGCAGAAGCTAATATTTGTCTAATCCCGAAGGAGGGCCTGGATAAAACTGAGATCAGAAATTACCATCCCATTTCTTTGTTAAATGCGGACTACAAAATATTTGCCATGATTTTAGCAAATAGATTTTAAAAAGTGTTGGTGGAATGGGTAGCTCCAGATCAAAACGGCTTTTTACCGGGCCGTGGTATCAAAGAGAACATAAGATATTTGTTGAATGTGATAGAGCACCAGGAGAAAGATATTAACCATAAACTTGTTATGGTTTTTATCGACTTTGAAAAAGCCTTTGATAATGTGGGCTGGAACTTTCTGTTGAAGTGTTTACAAAAGGCTAATGTAGGTAGTAATTTTATGAGGTGGATTGAGATCATATATAAAAGACAAACAGCTAGGGTGATTGTAAACACAGAAAGAACGAAACCCTTTCAAGTTCAAAAAGGGACCAGACAGGGTTGCCCACTGTCACCTTTACTATTTTTGATGACCCTAGAAATTCTAAACAGTAATATTAGAAAAAATGGTGATATAGAAGGCGTCCGAATTAAAGGCAGGGAAATTAAATTACGAGCATATGCAGATGATCCAGTGCTGATATTATCCAATCCTAGTTGTATGGGTGAGGTCATGACAGAACTGGAGGCATTTACTTCAGCTGCAGAGTTAAAGATAAATAGAACAAAAACAGCCATGCTGACAATGAATTTATCGGATAAAGAAAAAATTGACATACAGGAAAAAAACAGGTTTCTAAATAAGAAAAGAAATTAAATATTTGGGCATAAACATAACAACAAAAAATGTGGATCTTTTTAAAAATAATTATGAAAAGAAATGGCGGGAGATAAAAAAGGAATTAGATAGGTGGACAAAGTTGAGATTGTCATGGCTAGGGAAAATCTCTGCTATTAAGATGATTATTCTCCCCAAGATCCTTTTTTTGTTCCAGAACTTGCCTATTATTAAAATGACGTTCCTTTTAAAACATGGCATAGGGATCTTTCCAGATTTCTATGGTCTAGGAAAAAACCTAGGGTGAGGCTAAAAGTTCTTTATGATAAGGTGGAAAGGGGCGGATTGGCTTTGCCTAATTTGAAATTATACTTTGAGGCATGCTGTTTCGTTTGGCTGGCAGACTGGTTTATGTTAAGAAATACGGAATTACTAAATCTGGAAGGAGCAGACCTAAGGTATGGCTTTCATGCCTATTTATTTTATGACAAAGTAACGGTCCATAAAGAATTTAATAATCATTTTATATGCAAAGCCTTATTACGAGTTTGGGGGAAATATAAGGATATATTGTGTAGGAACATTCCGTTGTGGGCCTCTACGAATGAAACTTTTTTTAGGCAGGAAAGATTAATTAAAGAAAGGTGGATAACTTACAGGGACCTGACCAAAATGGCAAAAGATACTAGCAAGCTGGAATTCAAAACAAGAGACGAATTCAGGGAAGAAGGTCATGAGTGTAGCTGGTTTCTGCACTATCAGTTAAAAGATAGGTTCATAAAGGATAAAAAAGATAGAGGGATTGGGCACTCAGAAGCTGAATTTGAAAATATTCTAAAAGACAGGAATCATATAAAGATCTCTTATTTTTACGATTTATTGTTAAAACTGGACCAAGAGTCGGAGGTGATCAAGCATAAGATGGTGAGGTGGGCTAGCGATATAAAACAGAACATACCAATGGAGCAATGGGAGAGATCCTGGTCAGTGCGTTTAAAATATTCTCTTAGCTTTGATCTAAGGGAGAATTTCCAGAAGATGCAACATCGGTGGTACTTGACACCAGTCAAATTAGCTAAGATGCAGAAGGGCACTAGTAATAAATGTTGGCGATGCCATAAAGAGGTCGGTATCTTTACGCACATGTGGTGGCATTGTAAATTTGCAAAAAATTTGGGCATAATATTCATAGAATAGTCACCCAAATAATACCTGATGTTGGAAATTTTGATCCAAAACTCTATTTGCTAAGTATGCCAGCCAACAGGAAGGCAGAGAAAGAACATGGCAAGTTAATATACTACTTCACAACTACAGCTAGACTAGTGTTTGCATTGAAATGGAAAAGCGCCTGTAGTCCAGAGATAAAAGATTGGTTGTACAAACTAATAGACTGCGTAGTCGCAGATAAACTCACTCTGTTTTTAAGAGGGATATCTTGGGATGATCTGAAAACAACATGGGAACCTTTGACAAACTTTTTGGCAAAAAACGATTACAGTGAGCTAGCTGCAAGATTATGGGAATAATTTTGTAAAAAATGTTAGAAGTTTTTGATATGAACGTAAACTTCTCCTCGCATATGGTAGGAGGTAGAAGTCTAGGAATTAATTTTGGAATTGAAATTTATTTATTGTTTAGCTTTGAGGTTGCGTTTAAGCATGGTTATAAGTACGCCGTCAAAACTTTGGGAGTTTTGTTTATCGTAGGTTGTATGTAATTATGTTTTAAGGGGTTGGAGGGGTGTAGTTGGTGAGAGGGGAGAAGTCGAGTATGTTAGTATACTGTTTTGTGTTTTGTGTTTTAACTGTTTGTCACTGGTCTGTATTTTGTACTTAATAAACAAATAAAAAATAATAAATAAATAAATAAATAAATCACCATTTGCTCTGGCATTTTCAGGAAAATCTGGAGCAACACCAGGCAGCAGTTTCCAGATCATTTGACAGGGGTGCTTTAGTGTTCCTGCATGGCAGGGGGTTGGATTGGCTGGCCCTTGTGGTCTCTTTCAACTCTATGATTCTATATAACCAAGCCACCTACCACTGGTGGCAATACGATATGTTCCCTTTCAGGTCACAACAAGGTGCCCAGCCATGTGTTGATGTTGGGTGCCTCATTTTCAACCTCAGAAGGAGTGACTATCATCACTGATGGCAGCATCAGGCACTATAGTGGGAGACATGTGAAGAAAGCTGCCTAAATAATGGAGGGAATTCAGGTCAGCTTGGGGCCCAGACTACTCTGGGAGCAGCCTGGTGTATTCTGGCCAATGTAGACCCATATACCATCTCACTCACTCAATTTAAAAGCAATCTAGTACTACTTTAACTCCTATGGTTCCTTCAAAGCAAATCCTGAGATTTGTAATTTCAGGAAGTGCTTAATATTCTCTTCTAGGGAGGTCTGGTACTGAAGTTCAGGGGAGAATATTAGATCTCTTTAGCACAGAATTATTTTAAAATCCCACTAAACTACAAATCCCAGGATCAGATTCCATAGGATTGAACCATGGCTTTTACCAATTACAATAACCACTGTTTATCAAATTGTTATCACTGAGAAGGGTAGTTATACTCTAATACTAAAGTGGGTTGGGATGCCAAGCTACTTTTTTTTAAGGCAGAGCTATAACCAGAAAACTCAAGGAAATTTATGGGTTCACCAGAAGTCAACAGGCAAATGGAAGGTACATACATTATGCTATAATCACCCCATTACTTTTCTAGTGGACATATTTCAGTATAATCTAATAATCCCATTCCCTTTTTCCCTTCCATTCCCAACATATGCCATTTCTTTTATCTCCCACTCCTGGCACCAGGCTGCACCATATGAAAAAAGGTCTTGCATTGCTGAGCAAAAATGTGAAAGTCAACTGATTCCACCAAGCTATCAGAACTGAAGGAGGAATTCTTTCTTGGTTCATAACATAGTTCTTTGGTTTTGAATGGCTTTTGCAGAATTCAATAATCAAAAGAGAACTTTTTGTAAAGTTAATAAGGTGACAGCAATTGATTTTTTCTGCAAATTGTTCTCCAGGTTGCATCATTCATTTAATTAACTTGAACTGAATAACAGTAATTAACCAAAACAAAAGTGAAACTGGAATGATCTGGGGACTGTGCTGAAAAACAAAATATACCTTTGAAGAGGCAATGTCTGGAAGGATTGCAGTTGTAGTGGTTCCATTGTTTTTATAGGTTTTTGAAACAAAAGTAATGATTTCGTACCACATCAGGACTCTCTCTTTAGCAGGTTCTTTCTCAAGAAAATGATTTAAATTATTCTCCCACCAGATATTCCTGGTGGATTGTGCTCGTTATCTTTATGAATACATCTGTATGAGAAAGCACAAGACTGATATTCCCTTTGTTTGAAGAATTCAGGAGAACTAAAATTAGGTTTACAGTGACACTTCCAGTAGCATTCTTCTTGTTCTTCTGTATAGTTACAACCACAGCCCCTTCATTATTTAATGAAATGAGACAGAAAGAAATAAGTGTAATAATGAGCAAGTACTATGTTTTTCTTTTTTTAAAAAAAAAAATAATAGTTTCCATCTGAATGGTTTTGTGATTGGCATTGGGTGGATACAGTCAGAACTGATTATACTAATTCAAGATGCAAATCAAGAAGCAGTTGGTCTCATACTACAGGCACTATTATCAATGAGTTTATTAGACATATAAGAAACCTTTACCCAAATTACTGGGGGCACTGAGGGAACAGGCAGTAAGCTAGGACTTACAGCCTATTGTACAAACAGGCTGACATCAATGCAGATTATTTCCTCCACTCCACATAGGCCTCATGGACTTGCTGATTGCTGTTTATGTGTCTCGTCCCCACTTGGAACAATTTCAGAAATGACTTCGATCGTTCAGACTCACTTTGAACCACAACAAATCCCGAAGAACCACACTTTTTGAAGAGTAGTTTTCTGGTGGTTCTTTTGAAAAAAATCAGTTCAAGAACATGTTTAACAAGTGTGACCAACGGACCTGAATCGAATTGAATTGTGGAGGGGCTGCTGTGCTGCTCAGCGGCAGCAGCAGGGGCTGTTGCTGCTGGCACCAGGGTTGGCTTGCCGGCTTCACCTGGCCCAGCCCTGGTGCTTTGGGGGCCATACCGACTCTTTTGTGTTCTGGAGGCACGGGGGGGGGGGGGGGGTTGGGAAGGCCGGTCATGGTGGCCTCAGATGCTGGGCCCATGGCAGGTGGGAGTACCCCCAGGAGTGGAGCCCGGGGGCTCTTTGTTGCCAGCGGGCGCACCAGGCCTCTCTAGCCGCAGCTAGTCTCCCAGCTGCATACAGCCTTGCCAGGCCCTTGGGACGGAGTGCCCCCCCTCCTCCTCCAGCTTATTCCATGTCGCTAGTGGAAATGACATGGCATTAGGACATGATTCGCTTCCATAGTGGGAACAACGCATCAGCCTTGATCAAATCGGCAACCCGGTGTCAACATGTTTTGCAAATCGGATTTAAATGTAAGTGAGAATGAGCCCTTAATGACCTTACACATTACCTATCAGGATTTTGCACATATTAGGATTTTGCACAGCTGCATTTTTAATGAATGTTTGTGGGGGGGGGGGGGTTCTTACTAAAGATTTAAAATGCAAAGATGCTCTTTTCAGAATTTTCCTTTTATTTCTTGCTATTTATGGGAATTGCAAGGTCACAAGTTCCCCATTCTTTTTGGTTTTTTTAATCATAAAAACAAATCTAAAATTTGTACAGTATTGGCACAGAACAGACTGACTGCAGTGAAGTGGGCAAAAGAGTGGGGGATTCTTGCCTTTCCCTAATCTCTACCAAACTTACCACTAGTAAAACACTCCTCCTCTCCAGCTGGCCAAAATGAACTAAATATAGCACTAAATATAGCATCCTTCATTTCTCAGCTGCTTTAAACATTCACTCAAGCTACCTCAATGTATTGTCTTCTGAAAGCCTATGTTTCTATATATTCAGCATAGAACCAGATGAACACAGTTTCCAATACAACCATCTTCAGCTGGATTCTTCTCTAACTAATAACTTCCAATGTCCAAACTGTTTATTTGCTCTTCCTTGTTCTCTCCAGCCTCTCCTTTCCAGCTGAACCCAGGAGAGGGCAACCTCTCTCTATCACACCCATAATTTTATTATTCTCGGACTATTTTGTTCTAGCCACTGTAATGCTAGTAAAATGGCCACTGTCTCCTACATGTACTTAGAAAAGGAAGGAAAAAGAAATACCTGCAACTGGAAAAAACAAACAAACATGGCATAAAAGTGACTTATATGTACTATAGGATCCCTGGGAACAGTGGCAGAATCCAATGATGCCCACACACCAACTATGCATGGAGGGAGCCAATCCCATCTTCATGTACAAAACGTCTCAGATAGTACATCTATTCTACCAGCACATCTGCTTCACCAAATTCTGACAGAAATAATCATCAAATAATAATTGTGTTTGCAAATCCGTGTGCGTGCACATGCAATCAGGTGCATGTATGCACACATGCATTAAGTAAAATAATAATCTCTTAACATGCCATGGACTGTTGGAAATCCACTGACTCAAGTTTTAGCCTATAGAGATGCTAGTGATTGGCCGTAATAGGCTTGGTGTTGGCTGTGGCTGCATCTGTCCTGCAGAAATAATCCAGAGTGGCATCACTGTAACTGTCATGGCTCAATGCTATGGAATTCTGGGAATTGTAGTTTTGTGAACCATTTCACCTTCTCTGTGCCACAAAAAACTACAGTTCCCAGAATTCCATACCAGTGAGTCATGGCAGTTAGTGGTGACAACCTGGATTATTTCTGCAGTGCAGATACAGCCATAGCCAACAACATGCCTATTATGGCCAGTCCACAGGCATCCCTCTAGGCCAGGGGTTGGCAACCTACAGCCCATGGGCCGCACCCGGCCCGCCGACCCCCGCCGCCCGGCCCCTGCCCCTGCCACTGCCGCCCGCTGCCACCCCCTGCCCCCGCTGCACCGCCGCCGCACGCATTGCAGCCGCCATTTTGTTTGCCAAAATGGCGGGCGCGACTCATTTGTGCATGTGCAGTACTCCTGCGCATGCGCGAACGAGCCGCTGCTGCCATTTTGTTTGCCAAAATGGCAGCCGCGCAAACGAGTTGCAGCTGCCATTTTGGCAAACAAAATGGCGGCCACGGTGCATGCAGTGGGAGCACGGCAGTAGCGCATGCGGTGGCGGTGGTGGTTGGCAATGGCGGTGGCAGCCACCATTTCCCCTCCCCTGGCCCGGCAGAAGACCTGGGGACCAGTGACTGCCTCCAGGTAAGTAAACCTTGCCGACCCCTGCTCTAGGCTAAACCTTGAGCCAGTGGATTTTCAACCCTTCATGGCACCCAAAGAGATTATTATTTTACTTACTGTATGTGTACATACATGCACATGATTGCATGTGCACACACAGAGAGACTTGCATACACAAGCAACATGAAATGTGTATTTACAGTTTCTCAAAAAGTGGATTTCAATATACCGTAAGCAAAAGTGCATGTATTGCATGGTAGATCAGATATACAATGGCATTTAACTAGCTCCTTCTCTTCACAGTATAATACTTAATACGATTTTTATCTTAACATCTAGAATAATCAATTTTCCCTATATACACATTAAACTTTTCACATTCTGTAGCATAATCCAGTGCCAACTTCACAGTCATGGGATTTACATAACTTGAGAAATCACCAGACAGATCTAGAAATGCAATGCCTGAAGATTCTTTCCTTTGCAGTTCACATTCGGCTACGCCTTGCTCATTCAAGAATGGAATGAACATGTGCCAAATCAAATATTTGACTGTAAGTTGTTCCTCTACCTGTATGCACATTCCTGGTATCTGAAAAGATAAACACACCCTGCATTTGAGATATGTTGAGAATGATCTTTAGAGTTTATTAAGTTTATTAAGGTATGGTTTAAAGGCAAATGGAAGTCCCCTTTTTGTTCTTAGTTATCCAGAGAAACTCCCCCCCCCCAACTTAGGCAAGTTGAAGAGAAACAGAACAATGGTATTATCAGAAATTATGAACAACATTCAAAATACAGCCTGGACTTTCAAAAGGAGACAGAATGAGTTGCCAGGATCTTATGCTTAGGATGCCTTAGGATGCCATAAAAGGAGATGTTTTTATTGTATCTCAACCTATGTCATTTTTAGAATTTTATGTGGGAGCAGTCTTCCCATCTAGATAACACTGTCTTCTTCTTGAGGCTTGTGAGGTGGTCTCATCTGCTACCACCACTAGTGGAGCCTGTACTTGTCTAAGGACCTCGTCTTTGTTACTCTGAGTAAGGGCCTTTGCAGACTGCCAGAAATAGTGCAAATTGAGTCCACTTTAACTGCCCTGACTCAGTGCTAGGGAATCATGGGATTTTTAGTTTTTGTGGCACCAGAGCTCTCTGACAGAGAAGGTTCAATGTCTCAGAAAAAATACAATTCCTATGATTCCCTAACACTGAGCCAGGGCAGTTAAAGTGGACTCAATTTGCACTATTTCTATCAGTCTGCAAAGACTTCTCACCTGAAGTAAAATCCCACCTCTGGTCACTACCTTGTGAAACACCCTTAGAATTATCTAAGGTGTTGCCATCTTCTGTAAATACCCAACTTGGGGGGGAAGCAGATGGGCGGCTGTGGGCCGCCCCGGGAAGCTGCACCACGGGGCCGAGGTATCTCCACACCTCAGCCCCGTGGCACAGCTTCGCCGCCCCTTGAAGGAGCGCTAAAATAGCGCTCCTTCCACAAATCGCTGAAGGTGCGCCGCAAAAGGCTGCCGGCGCACCTTCGGTGACTCTTCCGCTGCAGCGTGTACGGACGCTGCAGCGGGAGGTCATCCTTGGAGCGCCAGCCGTGCAGAGGGCCGGCTGCTCCAAGGACATTTTGGGGAAGGGGTTGGGGCGCCCATCGTGCAGCTGCACCTCCCCTTCCTTGCCCCCCAAATGGCGCTTTTCTCCGTCTGCTTCCCCCCTTAATCAGTTGCTGACACCTCCTGTGATGACCACCTTTGTGGCCCTTGTTGAGTGGATTCCTTTTAATAATAATTGACTAATAGACTAAGAAGGAGAGCCCTCCCTTCAGTCCATCTGCCATGGTCCCGGTCAGAGGGAGAGAAGAACTACTGAACTTATTCCCCTTCCCACTGCCATTCCCTTCTCCTTTTGTATCATATCTTTTTAGATTGTAAGCCTGAGGGCAGGGAATTGTCTAATTAACTATTTGTAAGCCACTCTAAGAGCCTTGTGGCTGAAGAGTGGGATATAAATCCTCCAAATAAAATAAAATAAAATAAAATAAAATAAATAATACCTCCACCAAGATAACAGCTCCAATTGTACTTCTGCTGCCACCATAGGCACAGACACTGATGCGCTTGATCTTCATGCTAAGTATCACTAATCTGATAATAGTGTCACAATTGTTGTTGCTGTTGTTGTTGTTGTTATATTTATTTATATCCCACCCTTTCCCCAAAATTGGGACTCAAGGCGGCTTACAATATTTAAAAAAAGTGGTAACAACCCAGGAGGCGCGTGTGCATTTATTACAAAACACAAATTTATCAAACCATTTCTGATTATTTCATCTACTGGAGCAAATGCTTACAAATAAGCATCCTAGCTTAATTTTACTATTATTTAGTTATTCTAAATATCCTCTCACAATGACCCTCCACAGACGGGACTCACTTCCTGATTGAACTCTTGTTGTGTGCCTTCAAGTCATTTCTGACTTATGGCAACTCTAAGGTGAACCTATCCCAGGGTTTTCTTGGCAAGATTTGTTCAGAAGGGGGTTGCCTTTTGCCTTCATCTGAAGCTGGGAGAGTATGACTTGCCCAAGGTCATCCAGTGGATTTCCATGGCTAAGTGGGGATTTGAACCTTGGTCTGCAGAGCTGTAGTCCAACACTTGGGCCAAAATCTCACTGTTGTACTTTCTGCTAACCATCCTAACTGTTTCACGTAAGCTTTTACCAGCCACTCCCCACTCACCTGCAACATTCTCATCCCCCCACAACAGAGCACTTATCTACTATTAAGACTTTTTTTTATGTATTGTAAACGCTCAATGACATATCTGTATTTACATAAGTGCAGAACATCACACAGAATGGTTCTCCTGTGTTTTCTCATGACTTCTTTTGTCAATAACAATAATAATAATAATCTTGGCAGAATGGTTTCCCAATGCCTCTTGATTGCTAGACCTAGGAGCCCTTTGTCTGAAAGCATCATCAGTCCTAGCCATAGCCTATCTTTGGATCACCTGTGTGATCCAAACTAGGAGGATATTGTCTTATCTGAGACAACATGTTAAGTTCATTACTAGGGAAGATTTGTATTGGGAACTTCCTGGTTCAAAGTTCTCTATTTTTATTCATTATATCGCACATACTCCACCTGTTACATGTTGTAAATCCTGGCTGGTATAGTGGTTAAACTAGAATTAGGAACTGAGTTTAAATCTACATTCTGCCACAAAGCTTACATGGTGAATCTGGGCCTCTCACTGTCTCTCAGCCTCATCTATCTTCCAAGACATTGTGAGAATAATACAGGATTAAAGGCTGGATTTTTCTAAAATGCAATAAATAGAATTCGATATCAATATTTCTGGATTGTGCCATGATAATGTAGCAAATGGCAAATGTTTAGTTTTACACACAGTCTAAGAATTCAGAGAAACAGCTGTGTTAGTCTAGATCAGTATGCAAAGGGATCTTGTAGCACCTTTTACCACTCCTTTTTTGCCTAGTTCTTTTAAAAGATGTGGCCTTGCCACAGTTTCCGGCCATGCTTGGGGTGTGAGTCATCTAATTGCTATGCCCTGAACATGGCTGGAAACTGGTTTATTTGGCTCGTCTGTTTTGAGCCTTGAAACTAACTGAGAGAAAGAAAGAAGTTGGTAGTATTAGCTTTCATAGACTTGAGTCTCCTTCCCCAGCTTCAGTTTCTAAGATGATTCAAATAATATGTGCATATAATTTAAACAATTTTATAATGATATTTTTGACAATCCTGAACTTCCACTATAATATCAGATGCAATTCACATGCTCTTCAGCATGATGATGAGCTTTTGCAATCTTGTGACTTAAATGCAATGTTTACACATTTTTGGCTAAATGCCATTTCTTCACAAAAGGCATTAAGTGTGGTTCTTTGCCCTAGGCTGAACTCATGGAACTGTTATTTTGTTATTCTCCGCTTGAAATACTTCAATCATCCAACCAAGGAAAAGAAAAAAATATATATTGCACAATTGTGGTGAATAACTACAAGTTACAGACATGGACAGATAAGCTGCAAGAAGTTTGCTCGGATTGTATGGTGAAAGAGAAGTATAAGCACCAGTTTATTCCTCCTGTTTATGAATGACTCACTAACACCAAATCATAAATTATTGAAGTAAAGGATTTGAGATCTCACATGCCTGCAATAAGATAGGTTCAGACCAAAACAAAAAGCAAGCTAATAATTGAAATTACTGTAATTATTTATTTCAGTAATGTGTCACCATTCATTTAATCAGCTCAAGACAGTGTACATAGGTCTTCTTGTATCGCTCTTTCCCCATGACCCTGTGACTAACATGGCCACCCAGTTAATTATATGATACAGTAGGGTACTAGAACTTGAAACTCCTGAGTGGCCACCAAATACATGTAACCATTGCAGCGATACACATTACCCAAGCAATATTATTCTTAATGAGTGAAAATCTCTTTGATTAGATTCTCATTAAAGAGGAATGGTCTATTTGTGTGCTATTAATAGGAAAACTAGGAAAGTTCTACAGTCAGTTGTAATTTTATTTATTTATTTATTTATTTTCATTTGTATGATGCCTTTCTCCCAGAAGGGACACAAGGCAGTTCACAAATAAAAACATTAAAAACAAACAAACATTACAATAAAATTTCAAACAGTCGAAATCATCTAAAAACAGTATCAAATTATATTAAATATACAAAAGTTAAAAGGCATGATTAAAACACACATACTCCATAAAAATCACCTTCTTGTGATTATATGTTGAACTCCTGATTAAATAAAAACATGTTAGCTTGCTGATGAAAGGCAAGCAGGGAGGGGGTCAGCCTAGCTTCCTATGGAAGGGAGTTCCAGAGGTTGGAAGCAGCCACCGAGAAGTCTCTCTCTCTTTCTCTTTCATGTCATCACCAAACAAGACTGTGATGGTGCCGGGACCAAGATAAAGCCTTCCCCTAAAGATAAAGATCTTAGTGCTCTCTCAGGTTTATATGGGGAGATACGGTTCTTCAAATAATCTGGATCTAAGCCAGGGGTAGACAACCTTTCCCCTTTAAGGGCCGAGGGATGTCAGCTCCCAGAAGCCTCAGCCATGTTGGCCAATAGTCCCATGTTGGCCAATAGCTCCTGGGATTCTGGGAGCTGAAGTCCCTCAGCCCTTAAAGGGGAAAGGTTGCCTACCCCTGGTCTAAGCTATAATTGTAACTGAGGTGATGTACTGTATATACTTGGCTATAGGTCAGCCTCATGTATAAGTCGAGGGCAGGTTTAAGGGACAAAATTAAGGATTTTGCTATGACCTGTGGATAAGTCGAGGGTAAAACTTAGGGGCACGTAATAAAGGATCTAAAGGATGAAGCAAAAGAAAACAGTTACAAAGAACTTACAGACTTCCAGCAGGCTTAACTGTTTGTGCTCACCCAAAAGACTGGATGGAAGAGGTAATAGAGGAGGGTCAGTGCTTCCAGGACAGATTACACTCTTGTGTTTAAGCAGGGGATGGTTTCTTTTTTATATATAAGAGTTAAAGTGCAATATTTACATTGTGGATAAGTTGACTCATGTTTTTGGGGTCAATTTCTTGACTATAATTTCTAGACTTATAAATGAATATATACAGTAAGTGTGAGATGTTGTTTGTTGAAGAAGAAACTGTCGGAATATGTTTGCATTCTCCTGTCACTTCTTAGTTAGATAGGGACTTCCTCCCTCCCCCCTCTCTCATTCTCTCATTCTAACTATCATGTGACTTTGGTCAGTGACTCTTGGAGACAATTGAACAGCTCTCTCCCAAGATTCTAAACGGATAGTAAGAGCAGTCAGTAGTTGTGGTTTCTTCCTGCTATCTCAAGATGGTGAGATTTATCTCTCTTTACCCAAACCATCACCAGTTAGATTAGGTTTTAGTTTTGTTATGTATATATTTAATAAAGACATTATTATTTGTTTTTAAACCACAAACTGAATGTTTGTTGTTTTTTTGAATAAGTCTTTTTTTTTTTAGGAAGGCAGATTAAGAATAAATAGTATATTTATTTTTTGCTGCTCTGCTGATGAAAGCTGGACTCTCACAAGTTTAGCTTTCATACTTGCTTATTTTTGTTTCTCTTTAAAAGGGTTAACACCCTGGGAAACTCAAATTGCACCCCACAGAAACAACATCCCTTTGTATTGCTAGTGCAAAGGGCAGCAAGGTGTGCTGGCAATGCAGTACAGTGTGCAAGGCCACATTACAAGCAGACCCCATACCATCACCCCTAGATTGTGCAGGATAGTCCCAGCCAGATCACACAGAAGTATTGATGGTATTGCTTCCATCTGACCTTGGTTAAGATGTCACCTTGTAGCCCACAAGAGAGAATCTTCTGGAACAGTTTCCCCTGGTGAGCTGAATACTCACATTTTCCCTTCTCAGTCTGCCCAGTGGAGACTTTTGTCTATGTCCCACTATCCTCATAGCAGGCTTGTTTGGTGAAGACTCAAGAGAGGCACTTCGTAATGGCTGCTTCCAAGCCAAAGAATACTCTTCCAATCTAAGCTAGCTGGTTCCCTCCATGTTGACCTTCTTCCAGCAGGCAGAGACTGCCAGTAAGCATATGCAATCCAATTTTTTTTTTTACAAAGTATGTCACTCATACAAGAATGTCAAAAGGAACATTTGATATGCTGTTATCTTATGCAATCACCTTCACTGAACTGATGCAAGAAGAGCAAGATGATGAGGTTCTTTTATCTCCGCTACCAGGGCTCTCCATGGAAGCAACGATGATCAAATTGAGACTATCGTACTTTGGCCACATCATGAGAAGGCACAGATCACTAGAAAAAACAGTAATGCTAGGAAAGGTAGAGGGTAGAAGAAAGAGAGGAAGACCACAAACCAGATGGATAGACTCAATCAGGCAGATTATGGGCAAGGGCTTGCAGGATCTGGGCAAGGCAGTGGAAAAGGGGATTCTTGGAGATGTCTCATCCACAGGGTCGCCATAAGTAGGAACCGACTTGAGGGCAGCTAACGACAACAACTTGTTTATTACTTAACAGAGCACTCCTATATTCACCTGATATCTAGGATGAAATTTTAAGGATCGCTCTCTCAGTCCGTTGCCTAATACAAGTTTGGGATTAGGCTGGTCAGCACATTTGAGATATGTGACCACCAGCAATCAAGTAGTGAGGTGAAATGAGGGCTCCAAAAATATCTCAAACTGGTAGGGTGAAGTCACTACCCATGGTATAGTAAAGATTTGAGGTGATGATGCATAGAGCTGATTCTACTTAACTATCAGGATTGAATGGTACTGGTGAAACTCTTGGCCTAAACTGGACGCTAGAGCTGTCCCTGAACAAAGTCTAATTTCTTTCCTCCCTCCTGTAACCCTGCCATGGTATTTTACTTATATTCGATAGCTGGAGGCACATTGTTTAGCTTCCTCCTTCCATTCCAGATTGGTCTGAATTGTTCCAAATTGCTTTGTACCAGGATGATCTACTTTGGATTTGATTCAGCCTGATCAGGACTCCAAATGAGTTTCATTTATCCAATTCAATTTGGAATTTGTGAAATGGTTGCACTACTTCAGCACAAATTCATTTGCTTCCAGTGAAGGATTCCACTCCAATGAACAGCAATGCCAGAAAACCCTTTGGTCAGATGTTCTATCTTAGCCTGACCTACATTACAAAGGTGTTGTGAAAATAATGTAGAGCAAAGGAAAATGATGAGATGAACTACTTGAGCTTGATCTACCTGAAGGGAAAGAAGGATATACAGTAAATGTAATAAATAAATAATTAAATAAATATGCAACCATTGTTCAAACAAACAAACAAACAAACCAATTTTAGCAGTGTCACATATCTAATGGATATGTGATAGAGCCCCAAGTGTCTCAGGCAAAGAAAATGATAAAGCTATTATACAAAACCCAAACTTCAAAATGTGCATTTGTGATGCCTTTAATTAGGTCAACCAGACAGTGGAAAAACGATGCCAGCTTTTGATATTCATTAGTTTCTTCATTAGGTGGATAGTGTTAATTTCAATACCACCACTTTTCTTTCTCCAAGATGAACTCTATACCAACCTTGCCAGATAAAGAAGCCAGTGAGCTTTGAAAAATAACATGCATTTTGTGCCTTCGGGTTGGCCTAATAAATCTATCACCAATGTGCATCCTGGAATTGGGATAGGATCTAAAATAAATAGCAGTGACAACCTGGTCACAAAAGCCACTTCGTAGATGAGGTGGGTACAATCCATTCTTCCTCCTTATCTTAAGTATGGGTTGTTCTCATTTACTCTGGCAAGACATTATACATATTTTCATGCCAAGAAAGTAATTATTTTTATTGCAAACAGAAGAACAGTGTGAGGTCCTACATTTTCTCAACTTAAGTGACAAGTAGCAGTGGGGTTTTCCAACCTAAGTGATTACTTTGGTGATGGTGGGGAATCATTCTTTCCCTCTCTTCTTTTCAAAGCCAAATAGTTTTTATCTGTATCTCACAGCTTTGCAACTTGCACTTTTGCCAAAATAAGGCTCCATATTTCTTTGATGATTCCGTGCAACTCAAAACTCACAGTCCAATTTGATCATGTTTATTCAGAAAGGCTGATCTCACTGAGTGCAGTGATGCTAGCCTGGGATTCAAGGTTCCAGCCAGGTCCCTGAACTCCAGTGGCAGCTGCAATGAAATGCCATTTTGAGAATCATATGTCCGCCAGATGACGCGCTGCCTTCTCCTCTGCTTTTGCCGTTCGCTTCGCAAAATCTCCCATTCTGGTTGGTTATTTAAATCTAGCAGCAGCTTCACAACCATCTTGCTAAATTCAACACATCCCTCCCAGCATTAAGGGACAGCTCTACCATTAGGCAGAGTGAAGTGCCTACCTCAGTTGTGGGATACCAAGAAAAGGCAGTATATCGTTACCAAATGTACTGATATATTTTTACTAGAAGAGGAGAAATGTCTGTGGGACTTTTCTGCCTTATGATCTAGATCAGGGGTCGGCAACCTATAGCCCGCGGGCCGGGGCTAGCCCTCCAAGGCCTTTGGAGTGGCCCCCACCAACCTCCGCCGCCGCTGCCAAGCCTCGCTGCCGCCGCGCGCGCTGCCGCCATGCCACCGCCTTGGGCGTTGCAGCCGCCAGGAGTACTGCGCATGCACAAGTGAGTTGTGGCTGCCATTTTGGAAAACAAAATGGCGGCCGTGACATGTGCGGTGGTGGGGGGGGCGGCAGCAGCAGCCACCTGTGGAAAACTAAGAGGAACTTGCCTACCCCTGATCTACAGTAACTCGCCTGGCTTTGACTACTATGCACTTTGATTTGGTTGAGTAAGGGACACTGCCATAGGCTATTCTGAGGCTGCATCTGTGATGTAGACATAATGCAGTCTGACACCATGGCTCAATGCGATGGAATTCTGGGATTTTTGGTTATTAGCTTTCTCTGCCACAACCAACTACAAATCCCAGGATGCCATAGCACTGAGCCACGGCAGTCAAAGCAGTATCAAATTGGATTATTTCTGCAGTGCAGATGCAGCCTCGGACACCAAAACATCTTGTGTAGGCCCTGTTAGAATTTATTTTTGTTTTAGTGTCTGTCAATTAAGATTTTAGCTCAACTTGGTTTTAAATTATTGTCAACCACTTTGGGTCCCACGCCAAGAGCAAGTCAGTGTATAAATTAAATGACTGAATTAACTTAATTACTTTGCCATCCTCTCCCCACCACCAAACTCTGTGGAACAGCTCCATTTCAGTGCATGAATTCTTCCTGTTTTCTTGTCCTTCTGTTCTCACCTTGTCCAAACTCAGAACATCTTTTTCACAGTCTCCCTCTTAGAAAGAAGACCTGAGTAAATAAAGAGCTGGCACTGCCACAAAAATTACCAAGAACCGTGTGACATCTTCAAGTCCTGCACATTTTGTTGTTGTGCGCATTTATTTATTTATTTGACTTACCCCTATCACGGGGATTTCTGGGACTGAGAGTATGTGACTCTTCCAAGGTCACCCAGTGGGTTTCCATGGCCGAGTAAAGAATTGAACCCTGATCCCCAGGGTTTTAATCCAATGCTCAAACCATTACACCACTCTGCTTCTTCTTGCATGTGTGTCATGGCATAAATGTACATCAGATTATACATCTTCAGACAATGGTTACTTTAGGGATATCTCCTTACTTGAAACGTATCTGCATTTCCCTCCACACACCCAGGGGATGCATCCTGGACTTTTTGATTATTATAGTGATTAACCTTGAGCAAGTCACACTCTCTCAGCCTCAAACCCTCCCTTCTGAACAAATGTTGATAAGAAAACCCTGTTGCCTTGTTGCATTGTTATAAGTTGGAAATCACTTGAAGACACAACAACAAATATGCCTTATTCTTCTCATCTTCAGACAGCAATGGTTCCTTTAGGGATGTCTCTTTCTTTGGAACATATCTGCATCCCTGCACCTCAAGTTGGTGCCTGGGTACATTTCCTGGGCATTTTATTATTACAAGTTGAGTCTCCCTTATCCAGAATGTGGAAATCTGAACTATTTCAAATACCAAAACATTTTTCATGGGTGGTTAGGACAGCAACACCTTTGCTTTCTGATGGTTCAGTGTACACAAATTTTGTTTCATACACAAGATTATTGCAAATATTATGTAGAAAATTACCTCCAGGCTATGTGCATAAGGTGTATATAAAACACAAATGAATTTTCTGTTTAAACTTGGGCCCAATCTCCAAGATATCTCATTATGTATAAGCAAATACAGTGGTCCCTCCACATTCACTGGGGTTAGGGGTGAAGGATCCCCATAAATGTGGGAAAACTGCAGATAAAAACACACTATTCTTTTGATCTAAGAGAGCACTTCTCTAGGAATCCCCAGGTCCTCCATTGCAACTCTGTGGTCAACATCTCCCAGAAGTTGACCATAGTTGATCATGCTGGAGGACCTACAAATGCCTAGAGAAGTGTTTCTGGCATAGTTGCATTGGAGGACCCAGAAATTCCTAGAGAGAATGTGTCAGTCAAATCTGCAAATAATCAAATCCGTAAAAGTCAAAGCTGCAAATGCGGAGGGACAACTGTAAAGGCATTCTGAAATCCAAAACAGTCATAGTCCTAAGTGTTTTGGATAAGGGAGACTCAGCCAGTACAAGGAGGCAAACACATTCAAATTCTTCCTCAGAATAAATGTCCAGGACTTGCCAGAAATAGTGCAAATTGAGTCCACTTTTAGGGTTAGGGTCAGGGCTAGGGAATCATGGGAACTGTATTTTATTGTGGCACCAGAGCTCTCTGACAGAGAAGGCTCAATGTCTCAGAAAAAAAACAATCCCCATGATTCCCTAGCACTGAGTCAGGGCAGTTAAAGTGGACTCAATTTGCACTATTTCTGGCAGTCTGCAAAGGCCCTATTTGTAGAAATAATGCAGTTTCATAGACACCACTTTAAGTGCTGTTGCCCCATGCCATCCTATGAATCCTGGGATCTGTAGTTTTACAAGGTCTTGAGCCTAACCTTTCCCTACTGCCTCACACAAAAGGACCAGTCACAAGACTTTCTAGGATGGAGCCATGGCCATTAAAGCAAGATGACCAGGAGTCCTCCTTCTCCAGGACCTGTCCTACAATTCATTACCAGGAGAAATTCCAAAACGCCCTCCATTTTGAGCATGCATTTACATTCCTAGGCATGTTTAGAGCACTGTTTCCCAAACTTTGGTCCTCCAAGTGCGTTGGACCTGAGCTCCCAGAAGTCCTGGCCTTTTGAGCCAACCATCAGGAAAGATGGGGGCTGAAGTCCAAAACATCTGGACGCCCAAAGTTTGGGAAACAATGGTTTTGAGCTTCTTCATCATCTTATTCTTTTGGTAGTATCCTCCATTTTGTTGTGAAGGTCCTCCATTTTCATAGAATCACAGAGTTGGAAGAGACCCTCCCCCCAAGAAGGGCCATGCAGTCCAACCCTATTCTGCCATGCAGGAACTCACAATCAAATCACCCCTTATGACAAATGGCCACCCAGCCTCTGCTTAAAGACCTCCAAAGAAGGAGGCGCCTGGTCCTCAGGCCACCAAGAGTTAAAGTGGTGTCAAGTGGCATCAAGGTCAAAGGGCCTGAACAGACTGCCAGAAATAATCCATCTCTTGAGACCACTTTTTGGCACAGTGCTAGGGAATCATGGGAAATGTAGTTTGTTGTGGCACCAGAGCTCTCTGACAGAGAAAGCTCAATGTCTCAGGAGATAAAAAAAACTACAATTCCCATGATTCCCTAGCATTGAGCCAGTACAGTTAAAGTGGTCTCAAGATGGATTATTTCTGGCAGACTCTTCAGGCCCAAAGTCAACTTGAAATCAAGGGACACAGATAATTGTTGGGCTACTAATGACTCCGCTCGCTTGGCTCGGTTCCTCCTCTAGAGGGCGCCTTAGAGCCGGTTGGCCCAGAGAGAGAGAGAAAGAGAGACAGAGAGAACGAGTGAGAGATAGAGCACTCTTTCCATAAAAGGGCAAGAAAGGGGCGGGGCATCACGGGGCTACTTCTGATTGGACGGCAGCGGGGGGTATATAAAGCCGGCGGAAGGCGGAGGGAAACAAAGCCGCTTGCGAGGAGCTTGGATGGAGGATCGTATATCGGGAGCAGCAGTATAAGGAATAGAGGCGCTGCTGGTGGTGGTTCTTCAGCGGCTCCTTCCCTCTCCCTTTGGCTTCTTCTTCTTCTTCCTCCTCCTCCTCCTCCTCGCCTTTGGGTTTGACTCCGAGGGGACAAGCGAAGGCGAGGAGCATCGTCCAGGGCACCATCGTCCTCAATGAAGGAAAGAAGAGCCAGCCAGAAACTCTCCAGCAAAGCCCCCATGGACCCCAACCAGAATGTCAAGTGCAAGATCGTGGTGGTGGGGGACACCCAGTGCGGGAAGACCGCCCTCCTCCACGTCTTCGCCAAGGACTGCTTCCCGGAGGTAGCCGACGAGGCCTTGGCTTCAGATTTCAATTTTGTTTTTAGCCCTGTCCGCACTGCAGAACGCTAGTCCGGTTTGAGAGCGATTTAACTGCCCTGTCTGAAGGCTAGGGCATTCTCCGCTCTGGTGCCACAACAAACCGCGCTTCTCAGAATGCCCTAGCCTTCAGACAGGGCAGTTAAACCGCTCTCAAACCGGATTATATATACATATACCGTGTGGGTGCGTGACTAGTGCGGGTTTGAGTCGAAAGACAAAGCTCGCTCTCTCTCTCTAATATAGGCAAGACCAGAGTTTCTGTTGCAGTTTCCAAACTAAGGACCTTTTTTTCTCCATAAAGGAACCAAAGTCCTATGGAGCCATGGTTTTAACCTTTATCTTTTAAAAGTCTCTATAGCGAGCGAGACTTACAGTCTCTAGGTCGTCTGAACCGCTCTGGCTGCCGCCGCCCGCTGCATTCTGGAACTTGTAGTTGAGGAAGGGGCATTTAGAATCTTCAGCCCAGAGCCTTTAAGCCTCAAGGAACTACAAACCCCAAAATGCAACAGGAGGCTGGCATTGCTGTTCAAGCGACCTAGCCCCCACCCCCCTGTTTTAAGAGTGTGGTGAGACTAAGGGGGGGTTGCAGACTGCCAGAAATAGTGTGAATTCAGTCCACTTTTAGGGTTAGGGTTAGTGCTAGGGAATCATGGGAACTGTTATTTTTCTGAGACATTGAGCCTTCTCTGTCAGACAACTCTGATGCCACAATAAAATACAGTTCCCATGGTTCCCTAACTCTAACCCTAACCCTAAAAGTGGACTGAATTCACACTTTCTGGCAGTCTGCAACCCCCCTAAGGGGGGGTTGCAGACTGCCAGAAATAGTGCAAATTGAGTCCACTTTTAGGGTTAGTGCTAGGGAATCATGGGAATTGTTTTGTTTTTTTCTGAGACATTGAGCCTTCTCTGTCAGAGAGCTCTGGTGACACAATAAAATACAGCTCCCATGATTCCCTAACCCTAAAAGTGGACTCAATTTGCACTATTTCTGGCAGTCTGCAACCCCCCTGAGGGGACCTTGGGCTCCTTAATGCAGTCTTTCTGACTTGGGAGTAAGAAGACCCATAGAGAGGAGTTACTTTTGAGGAGACCCTGTCTGACATTTGTCTAGGCTCCTGGACAGCATCCTAAGAAGGCCTTTCCAGGTGGAAAAAAAAAATTGGGGGAAAGTGGACGAGAGAGTGTTCCAGTATTAAATGGATTGTGCCTCTTGGCCCATATAGTTTGAGTCCCCCTCCTCTGAAATGCTAAGGAACAGAAGTGTTTTGGATTTGGGGATATTTGTTGTTTGTGTGCTTTCCAACCTATGGCAACTCTTAAAGCAAAAACCTGTCACAGGGTTTTCTTGGCGAGTTTCTTCTTCGCCATGGCCATCCTCTGAGGCTGAGAGAGTGTGACTTGCCCAAAATGACCCAGCCAGGATTCGAACCCTGGTCTCCCAGAGTCCTAGTCCAACGCTCAAACCACTACTCTAGGCTTATACATAAATGGGAGCTCTTGGAGATGAGAGCCAAGTCTAAATAGGACATCATTTATGTTTAGTGTATACCTCTTGCTCATACCCTGAAGGTAATTTTGGACATCGTATTTTTAAGAATAATTCTATGTATGAAACAAAGTTTGTGCATGCTGAACCCAAGGTGTCACTATCTCAACCCCCCTTGTAGACAGTTTTGGAGTATTTCAAATTAGGGAATTCCAGATAAGGGGAGACTCAGCCTGTTTAGGTTTTTCCTTTGAGTTTAATTGAAGGTGGCAGGATGTGTAAAAAGTGGATGGATTACCAGTTGTGAAAGCAGTTTTAACTCCTCGGTGGGTAGGAAATAATTCTAATTTTTTAAAATTGTTTTTATCTTGTCAGCCACCTTGGGTCCCTTCCTGGGAGAAGAGCAGCATAAATAAATATTTGGAAGAATAGGGCAAATTTCGGGGGGGGGGGGGGGGAGGAAGACATCTTGTCTTATTCCTATTTGTCTTCAATAACTCCTCAGTCTCCCAATCCCATAATGATGATGTAATGGATGTCTTGCTAATGACCAAGAGATGCTAATACTGTGTTTTTCTCTCTTTTTTTCCTTGCCCAGAACTATGTCCCTACTGTGTTTGAGAATTACACGGCCAGTTTTGAAATAGACACCCAAAGGATAGAGCTCAGTCTCTGGGATACTTCTGGTAAGGGATCTGCTTTCGGAGCAGGAATGCCTGGTCTGTTTCCATACCATTCCAGTGACTCATACGGGGTTTGTGCAATAATTATAAACCATGGCTAAAATTGCGGCTAACACCCTGCAGAGGAAACATCTATTGCCCTTCTTGAGTGGTTTTCTTTCTTTTCTCCCTCTCTCTTCTGAATCAGTCCTTCGGGCTTTTTCCCCCAGCCTGCCTGCCTGCTTTCTTTCTTTCTTTCTTTTTCTTTCTTTCTTTCTTTCTTTCTTTCCTGTACATTGTTTCTGCTGTCTGGTGATTGCAGTTACATTTACCTGACTTTCCCATTGTAACTCTCTCCAAAGGTTCTTGTGGTAATTAGCCGAACAGATGGGAGTACAAGCTTTTCATTTTAATATTTGTCACCCACTGCTGTGAAAACCAGCATGTGTTCTCCTTTTGGTAATACATGATTATACAGAAACAAGCAGATTACTGACTACACAAATGCCTACGTGTGTTAAGTGTATTTTTTTTCTTAGTGATCCCACCTCCTCTTGTTTCTCTCTCTCCTCCCTCAAATATCCCTCCGAATATGTGCCTAGGAAGTCCTTCACTGAATGTTAGGAATTCCAGTGGGCCTAGGCAGGGGAAGAAAGTTACTTTTGTGGGTACCGTAATTGTTGCGTGGAAACCAGCAGAAGGTGGGAAAGCTTTTTACCCAAGGAAATTAAGCTGGCTGGTTCCATCTCTTCTAGGCTTCCAGCAGGCAACCCAAATTGTGTTGTTCTGCATGGCGTTCAGTGTTTGCAATTGCTGATTAACTGTTTCAGAACTGGATTCTAGATTGCTTTTAGACTACATTTGGGAGTTTTTAAAAGAGTATTCTAAAGTGTTTTTAAAATGTTTTTTTAATCTTTGTATTGATTCAGTTGGATTTTATTTGCACACCTCCTCTGGAGTCCAATACAGATAGATAAATAAAACCTGACCCTCACAAGATAATAAGGTAAACCTAAGGAGGGAGAGGAAGAGAGAGAGAAATTCAGAGAGGTTGTACAGTGACATGTATAATTTGTTATGTTACTGGTGGTGGTTGTATCAAATCATTTCCAACTTAGGCAAACCTATCATAGGGTTTTCTTGACAAGGTTTGTTTGGAGCAGGTTTGCCATTGCCTTCCCCTGAGGCTGGGAGTGTGACTTGCTTAAAGTCATCCGGTGGATTTCTGTCTGAGCAGGGAATCAAACCCTGGTCTCCAGAGTCATAGTTCAGCACTCAAACCACTATGCTGTGCTAGCTCACTGTGTTACTAGTAGGGACTTGCAATAGATTCAAAGCCATTTTGAATTTTGACTAGATTTGAACAGGATCAGCCACAAACAAACACAAGGCCTTCACTTAGGCAAAAACAGCTCAAAAGTTGCATGGACATGCTGGCTGGGTTATTCAGGAATTTGTAGTTGCAAAAGGTAAATTTTCCAAGATCTGGGCATAGAATTTCTTATCTGCAATAAGATGTGGGTCTGAAGTTGTCATAATCACTAGAGAGCTTATGAGGTGCAGCAGCAGGCCTTGGAAGGCTAGTGAAGAGCAAAATGCATCCCATAGTGGGAGACAGGTGGGATTTATATTGAATAAAAACAAGTAAATATCTCTAAATTTGAAGGCTGCCTGTACCTGTGTAAAACACTAGGAACCTAGGGACCAAATGTATTTAAAGTAGACTTTTAGTCTATGAAAGCTCATGCTGCCAGCTTCTTTCTTTCAGTTAGTTCCAAAGGTGCTACAAGATCTCTCTACATACTGATTCTACAGACTAGCATGACTATGTCTTTGAATTCTACCATTAGGGACTTGTGCCCTAGGGTGCAGACCCAATGTTGAGGGATGATGGGAGCAGCAATCCTTCAACATCAGATAGGCCACAAGTTGCATATCTCTCATTAAGTAGTACATGGCCAATTTTCACATAGGCATAGAAAGGGGTAGATAGGCTGCAGATTGAACCCAGGGGCTTATGTATACAAACCATAGATTAGTGAAGAAAGACAGTTCAAAAGTGTGTATGTGTGTGAGAGAGAATGAAATTCTGAAGTAAAGGTAGGTGAGTGTTGTATTCTCAGTGACCAGGGGGCTACTGACACGACTGTCACAGCTCTATAATACACTTGTCACAATTTTAACAGTATGGGCTTGACAATTTGTGAAGCACATGTAGTCAGTGATAGTATTACATGAACTTATCCCAAAGGGAACTGTAGCCTTAAGCTGTGGAACATAGTGCTTACAACTTGAACATCTTTTTCAGTAAGGCCATTAAAACTCTTAAATTAAATTGGTTTTGGAGGCCATGTCCCATGTGCTGGTTCTGGCTTGGTGATGGGTCTGATGGGCAAATAGAATTGTAACCATGAGGAGTGAGCAGAGAAAGTGAAAGATTCTCTGAAACAAAGCATCTGCTTTGGTTTACATCTCCCGTGACCATTGCCCATACTGACTGAGGATTGTGAGAGTTATGGTTTAGCAACTGGATAAGGCACCAGGTGGCTGCACTGTCCAGATAAATCAGGAAAACAAATTCTTGAGAGTATATTACAGGGGTAGGAATCGTGTATGTCCAAATATTGTTGGACTGCAACTCCCATCAGTCCTATGCAACACAGCCAATGGGGAAACAGTGAAGTTCTACTGGAGGCAGAATACAAAGATATAGCTGTGTTAATCTGTGGAATCAGTATGTATGTAGAGAGATCTTGTAGCACCTTTGAGACTAAGGGCCTTTACAGACTGCCAGAAATAATGCAGCTTGAGTCTACTTTAACTGCCCTGGCTCAGTGCTAGGGAATCATGGGAACTATAGTTTTTTCTAAGACACTGAGCCTTCTCTGTCAGAGAGCTCTGGTGCCACAGTAAACTGCAGTTCCCATGATTCCCTAGCACTGAGCCAGGGCAGTTAAAGTGGACTCAAGCTGCATTATTTCTGGCAGTCTGTAAAGGCCCTTAAGTCTACTTCCTCAGATGCATCTGGTCAACTGGAGGGCCACACAATTCCTTTCCCTGATGTATTGGATTCATCTTAAGAAGTCCTCAAGATTTTAACTTGCCATTCTCTGTGGGTTGTTAGATATCTATATCTCTTGATTTGTGGTGGTGGTGGTGATGAGGATGAGGATGATGAGGATCTTTAAGGGCCTTTTGTTTTAAACCTCTTGCAAAAGAAACCCATTGACTGAGAAAGGGGCTATACTAATCTGTGCTTAGGGAAAAGAGGTCCCCCCCCCAATTTGGTGGCATTTTATGGCAGATTAAAGAGTCCTGGAAGAGCTCATTGGGGCTCCCAAGGAGATGGAAACAAAGGAATGTCCGGGTGGTGAGAAAAACAGCAAGGGAATGCACTGGCTCTCATTACCTAAAGGCTGCAAAAATGCAGTAAGGGGGGAGACCACCCAGTATGGTTGTAGGCATCCATCTGAGGACAGAGAAGCAGAATCTAGCTGAAGGGAAGATGCCTACTTTACAATAGAAACTAAAAGTCCCTCTGGGTCTCTGCAGGAATTTCAGGAATTACTGCAGTGGCAGGATTTTTATTTACTCATTTGTTGTCTTGACAGTCACCAAGCATGAAGTCTGTTGGTGTCACCTAGGGCTGTCCTGCAGGAAAGGGAAGTTCAAGACAGCAGAAAAGGATGAAAGTGGCAAGTCTGGACTTGTCTTGTAAATTTGGCAACCCTTGCACAGCTCTTTGGAAAAAGAAAGAAAGAAAAAAAACCACAGTTATGTTCTTGCCTTGGTGGTCTTAACAGCACATTATTGCTGTTGGCATCATTGGAATGTGTGCTGTTCCAGATGTGGATGACAGCTGGGAGGCTGGCTGTTCTGGTTGTCCCTTTATTATTTCCATTCCACCTTCCCCCTTTGTTCTCATTCCACCTTCTTCTGCCACAGAGGAATGTTTGCTGCCTTTCTTGTTCCACTGCACTTAAAACATAACTCTCCACCCTACCCCATTGCCATAGCAGGGGAATTAACATGAAGTGGAAAGGTGCAGGAAATAAATTAATGAGAAAGAACCATAGTTAATGCAAGACTTGCTTTTTAATTTTCTTTCAAGAAGCACCAGCTGTCATGGACTACAAGCCTCTTTCAGGGTAAAGTATGAAAGGGTAGGGTATAAAAGGAATAAACTTTTAAAGTTGATAATGCCTAGGAGTTAATTCCTATTGAATTCAGTAGGAGGTATTCTGAGTAAACATGTTTTAACTTAAGTTGCAACTGACCTACACAATTCACTGTTGTAGAAATTAGATCCTAGAAGCTAATGATAAATTATCTTGTATGTTCGAAACTTACAAAGGCTGTTGCTTCTTGGGGTGCATCTACACTCTAAAAATAATGCAGTTTGACAGCACTTTAATAGTTGTAGCTCCATCCTGTTGAATCCTGGGATTTGTATTTTGCAAGATCTTTAGCCAAAGGGTACAAATACCAGGATTCAGTAGGATGGAGCCATGGAAGTTAAAGTTGTGTCAAACTGCATTATTTCTAGAGTGTAGATGCACCTTAGGTCTTCATATAGAACAGTGTACACTCCCTTATTTTCTTGCAAAATGGAAAATGACTTTAAGCAAAACTTTGGCTCAAAAGTATTAAACACTTCTTTATGATCCATGACTCCATGTGCTTTGTTCTTCCCAAGTGATAGATTTTGACACCTGTCGGTTATCTTCATATCAGACAGGACTTGGAAAGTTAATTTTTTGAACTACCAGAGTCCCATCTGAATAACTTTTCTAAGCCTTACTTTCATATTGACTCTACATCACCATCTATCATAGCTTTTTGGTTCTATATAAAGATCAGCTACATTTATCCTTGCAAATGCCCTTGATTTAGAATTATTGCTGGTTAACCTCAATTTAAATAGAATCTATCTAGCCACAATCCCATATCTGCCCATTTACAGATGTTGCTGTACCTCATTCTTGTGTCTGGAATCAAGAAGATAATAGAGAACTATCACCAGATTTAGTACCAGGTAACCAACAAGTGTCAAATCCATATACTTTTAAGGCAAGCAGCATAATTTCACTTGTCTACTTTGATAAAAGATCCTTTAACTGTGGAACCTACTTCCAAGTGGATAGAGTTGTAGCTTGAATCTTAGTCTATATCTGGGTTAACTACATATATTTTCCAGTGAGGGTCAATACTTAACTAAATTGCAACTGCAACAGCTGGTAAGAGGGTAGCTGAATGGCAATAAAGATCAATGACATATTCAGTATTTTGCTACTAACTTTCATTAGGCCCAACCATATTTCACTTTTTTAGTAAAGGCAAAGATGAGAAATCTAGAAATTCATGAATGCAACAAAACTTTCTTCATTTTGTCTGTTAGAATGAGATTTTGTAATTTAATTTATTTTGGCAGAACTGTTGTAATGTTTAGAATATGCAACCACAATGATAGAAACTCATGAAATATTATATTACTGGATCACATTTACTGTGCTCAGTATTGGAAAACCACACAAGGAAATAATGACCCACATTTAATGATACCACTTGGGAGATAACTTTTTCTTAGGATGCTTGCTGAATTTGATAGTGGTACTCTTTAGACATCATGATATGACTTCATTAGTCTCCAGTGTTCTCATTAAATGATTGTGTCTCCTTTAAATCATCACTTGTCTTCAGTGAAAATTTTCAAATGAGCCATGTTCATAATTAAATGGAGTTAATGGCTGTTTGACTTTTACAGTTATACCCACTTATAGGTGAGATTCTGCTCCTGTTGTAATTGAGGGCAGTAGCAAAGGTCCACAAATGAAAGAGTAAAGGTTGAAATCTTTGCATCTCTATCTAAACCTGACCTGACTGAAAACAAAGGGTAATTCATTGACTGAGGTTTGGAGTCTTTCTTGTGGAAGCTCACACATTCTGTGGTTGGCCCAATAAAATACCCTGCCCCACTGAAACAGTGCAGCAATCTACACAGTGTTCAATGGTGCAACATGGAGAACCTTTGGTTCTCCAGCTCTGATCAGTCCCATCCAGCATGGTGAATGACTGTTCATCTATTGGTTTGATTTGTATCCCACTTTTCTCGCAAATAGGACTCAATGGGATTCTGAAAGTTATAGTCCAACCTCTCTGGAAAGCTAATGGCCCCATTCTACTGTTTTACAGTATTGGTCATCAGGCTTTTAATAGGTATGCCACAGGATCTGAAAGTTTTGCTGTAGTGGGTTCTAGATTACATATGTAACCCCAAGTGTCTTTGTGTAATATAAATTCCAAAATGCAAACTTGATTTTGCCATTTTATATAAGGGACAACATTTTACTATCTCATTGTGTATAAAAGGACTTAGTCATCTACAGTTATTGGTATCCACAAGGTAGTGGTCCTGGAACCAAATCTCAGTGGATACCAGTGGTCCACTGTAAATTTACCAGTGTGGAGGAGGATGTTATTTCAGATGAGGAAAGCAAAGTGTGCATGTGGTCCTGTTTCTAGGCTATAGATAGACCTAAATTGAATCTCTCCTGCTTCTGTTCAGAAAGGCCACAAATACTTGATTTCCATGTTTTTGTACAACCTGTGCCCCAGATTAATGAGCCCTGGTGGCGCAGTGGTTAAATGCCTGTACTGCAGCCACTCACTCATAGACCACAAGGCCATGAGTTCAATACCAGTCAGGGCTCAGGCTAGACTCAGGCCTGCATCCTTTCGAGGTTGCTAAAATGAGCACCCAACTGTTGGGGGACAGTGAGCTTACAGTTGTAAACCACTTAGACATCCCATAGTGTGATATGAAGCTGCTTTGCTTTAATGATTTACAATGTTCAGCAAGATAATGTACCTTGGGTATAGAGAATGTTTTCATCCTGTATCACATAGAATCATAGAATTATAGAGTTGGAAGAGACCACAAAGGCCATCCATTTCAACCCCTTACCATGCAGGCACTCCCAATTAAAGCATTCCCGACAGATGGCCATCCAGCCTCTGCTTAAAGACCTCCAAGGAAGGAGATTTCACTACTCTCCGAGGGAGTGTGTTCCACTGTTGAACCGCCCTTACTGTCAGGAAGTTCCTCCTAATGTTGAGGTGGAATCTCTTTTCCTGGAGCTTGCACCCAATGTTCCGGGTCCTAGTCTCTGGAGCAGCAGAAAACAAGCTTGTACCCTCCTCAATATGACATCCCTTCAAATATTTAAACACATGGGTAGATGCATCTCTACTTGGAAGGGTATTTTGGTGATATGACTAGAATCCTGGGTTTTAACACAGTTGGTAGGTCATGTGCATCATTCCACCCTTCTCCCCCATCATAGTAGTTGAAGAATAATTTTCAGTAAATGATATATAATTCTGTAGTCACATTTATATGGTACATTATAGCAGTAAATGAGCTCATTTTTAGCAAGATCATTTCGGAGTAATATTTCATTTGGAACTCGAAAGCACCTTGAGGTTCTATCTAATGGAAGCCATAAAGATCATTGACCTGTTTCCAGCTTCTGCTGAATATCCTATCAAAGCTGAAGCACATGCTTTATAGTCTCTCATTAAAATGGACTTTTAAAGCATTCCAATTTCAATTGTCCAGTAAACCTGTGTTGAAAAAGACACCATCTATGGGTTTAATGATATTCTTTACGCTTTGTAAACAGTCGAAAATTGAGTAAGGCTAAAATGAAAATGGGTGGAATATTCTTACCAAGAATACTCATGGTGGCATGGTGGGGAGATGGCATGTAATTAAAACCTGAAGAATTTCATAACTTCAAAGCAGATGGACTTGGCTATGACAGCTCACTCTGGCTCTCATTCTATGTGGAATGGATTATAGATTGGACAAGCTGTTTTACACCCAGAGCATTTTGTGGAAGTCCCAAAATGCTGGAGTATCATATAAAATGCGTACTTATTACTGAACGAATTAAAAGCTAGATTTCATGGCTCTACATTGCATCCTTCCTATTCTTGCCCTTGGCAGTTGATCACTTAGGGCCTTTGCAGACTGCCAGAAATAGTGCACATTAAATTGAGGCCCAGCCCTGGCTCAGTGCTAGGGAGTCATGGGAATTGTATTTTTTTCTGGGACATTGAGCCTTCTCTGTCAGAGAGCTCTGGTGCCACAATAAATTACAGTTCCCATGATTCCCTAGCACTGAGACAGGGCAGTGCCTCAATTTAATGTGCACTATTTCTGGCAGTCTGCAAAGGCCCTTAGTTCCCTGAATCCAATGTTACTTAGTTACAAAATATGATGATTGTCAATCTTTTTAAAAAAATCATTTTGTTGAGAAACCGGATGTGAGAAGCTTCACTTCCTCAACAAGGATCCTATTTACTTATTACTTATTTGGAGAGCATGGCTTTCAAATGTCTGAATAACCGTCCATCGTCTTGAAACCACTGAAATGAAACCTTGTAATTCTTACTGTGTCCTGAAAATGGAAAAGGTGCCTGCTTCCTTTACAGTGATCAATGCAATTGACTATATGCCTGCCCAGATCCTTGATTTAAAAGCCAGCCACCAAAGCTTAATTGGATTTTAAGAAACGTTTATCCAGCAGAGCCTTGGAGATGAACAGGTAAACTGATAACTGGCCAGCTTAGGGAATTGGTAATGGGAATGAAGGAGGCAGCCTTTAGCCCTGAGGTCACTGACACATATCTAAACCAGCCAGTGACCACAGGTTATTGCTCTCTGTCATTATATACTTTTTGACACTGCTCTGTAAGAAAATGGAAACGATAGCATTTTCTGTGGCACAAATTGATAATCTACAGCTATTGCCTGTCAGAGGAGAAGCCACAGCTGGGGTGTAGGGCAAGAAGAGAGAGGAGATGATCCTCCTGCTTGGACTGCATGGAGGGAAGTGTGTCAGCCAAGGATGTTACAGTTGTCACCTGTGTCCCAGGACAGTGATGGCAGACCCATTTCCTAAAAGTTCCCATTTGTTTTTATGCATAAAAAAGTGTTTGAGTATGGTGGTAAAAGTTTCAGGAAACTTATTTGTAGGGAACGTAATACTACAGATGTCTGGTGTGGGGATGGGAAAGGTGGCTTTCTTGATGTTGTTGGGCTGCAAATCCCATCAGCCTTAGCCTAAATAACTGAGGGGGATGGATTCAGTCCAACAACATCTGGAGGGCCACATGTTGCTCATTTCCTGGTTTATAGCTGTTTAGGACCCATAGTTTCTTCCCCCTCCCCACAAATCCTGGGAACTGTAAATGCTGAGAAGATTCTTAGGACTCCTCATAAAAAGAAGTTCACAGGGTTCCCTGGGCA
Source organism: Phrynosoma blainvillii (assembly GCA_026167975.1). Taxonomy (NCBI): domain Eukaryota; kingdom Metazoa; phylum Chordata; class Lepidosauria; order Squamata; family Phrynosomatidae; genus Phrynosoma; species Phrynosoma blainvillii. The sequence goes on from JANUYF010000001.1 coordinate 274,465,064, forward strand.
ATTAAGTCTGTATTTCAACAGAAAATTTATGAGTCCATTAGTAGTAGAACTGTACCACTTGACAAATGCACCTAAATATAGGATGCTGCTGAGTCACCACTTGAGATTGCCATCAGATCAGGAAGCAGATTGGATTGAGAAGATTATCACATTGAGGCTTACCATCCATAAAACGTCCCTAAATCGTCTAGCAAGCGCAAAGGTGTGATAGTCGTTTGCGCTTGTCGCCGTGATTAAATCGTCATGGAGGCGTCCCCTCGCCTCTCCCGTCGTCATAGTATTTGCGGAGCCTGCCATTTGTTAATAATGGAAACTTCCATTATTAATAAATGGCAGCTCCACACACGCTTTAATGACAGGAGAGGTGAGGGGACACCTCCATGATGATTTAATCATGGGGACAAGCGCAAACGACTATCACACCTTCGTGCTTGCCAGATGATTTAAGGACGTTTTATGGACGGTAAGCCTCTGTATGATAATCTCCAGAAACTTGGGTTCTTTGCAGACTGCCAGAAATAGTGCAAATTGAGTCCACTTTAACTGCCCTGACTCAGTGCTAGACATTTCTGAGACATTGAGCCTTCTCTATCAGAGAGCTCTGGTGCCACAAGAAACTACAGTTCCCATGATTCCCTAGCACTGAGTCAGGGCAGTTAAAGTGGCCTCAATTTGCACTATTGCTGGTAGTCTGCAAAGGCCCTTAATGAAAGATTCAGTAGTTCCTTTGGCAGCTCAGTGGAGCTGCCAAAGGAACTACTGAATCAGTGGAGCTGCCAAAACAAAGAATCCTTGGCTTTGTTTGTCAGCTCCAATGAGAAGCCTCTAGTGTTCACTTGAGACTTAGGGCAGATCAACTTGGACCATTTGGATGTTGGAGCATCGTGTTTGTTGTAGTTTTAGATATGGTGATTATTTCCACAATCTATGCAAGATTTCCCTTATCCTGGTGCATTTCCTGGTTGTAACTATGCCTTTTTATTCCCACCCATTTTGAGGGCTTCTGTGGTGGTGGTGCTATTTTCCAGAAAAGTTCAGAAGGTTGTTGTGTTTGTGAATTGCCAGAGTACATACCACAAAGTGTATGGGCAGTCTCACCAGGGAGGTTACCATAACATGACTAGTATGGGTGTTACCTATTCACTAACTTCCTTCACAGCCCTGTCCTCTCCCCCGTTGGACTTTGGTCACATACTTGCAGATATCTCTTTACCCTGGATGGTAGCAAAAAACGTGGCTTTATTACTTACTCTTTCCAATTATCATTGCCCAAGTGTCACCTTTTGGGAATACTTACCCAATTTTGACACCCTCTTTCCTTTCTTCTGTAATTTAATCCCTTAATTCCACTGAATGCTTTATTGGTGTTTTTTTTTTTATTATAATAATTATTATGCCAATGTTGTCTCCTGTTTTAGCAAAAAAAGAGTGCTATGATAAGGGCATATGAAACAGAAAGCAAGCATTGGGGTGGGGGCAGGGGGGGAGAAATAGGGGAGATGTGGAGAAAGTTTGCCCAAAGGGGGTGGCCCAACAGCAAACCCTACCCATTGCTGCTGGAAAAAAAACCTGTCCTGAAAAGTGAGGGGGAAGAGGAAAAACAATCTCAATGGACTGGAGGTAATGCCTCCCCCCCACTACAACCTGTAACAAAAAGAAACAGAAGAAAGTGGTCTCACTTGACACAGAAGCATCACATTCAGTGACTCCCAGGAAATCCAGCTATGTATTTTCTGGCACTTTTTATTACACTTAACAGTCTAGGGGGACATCTACACCTATGCCAGTCCCGGAGCATTATGCTCCCGACCAGCTCCGGACCAACCACAATGGGGATCGCACACACTGGGCTCAGCACACTGACACTTCTGCTGAGGTGCAAAATGGCTGCCAAGACAAGGAGTCCAGGCATTGGTTTCTGACCTCAGCATACTTGGTGGTGTACCAGGCAGGCTGTACATCTGCCTACGAGGACAGCTCTAAAATCAGGCCATCTCATTTCTCTTTGTGGCTCTTGGTTTGTGGACAGCTGGATCAAATTGAATCAGATCCAGTCACACTGTCCACAAAAAAGCAGAGGTCACCCCAGGGTTTCTGGGAAACACCAAGATTTTCCCAGATTTTGCTTAGTTTGGAGCAAAGTTGGGTTAAAGGCAAAACAAAACAAAATGTGGGTTGTCCCCAGAAGTAATCAGAAGTTGTTGGGACTGCCAACACTGGCTTCACGGTGAGTGTCCATTTTTCACTGGTGAAGACAATGCCTAGATCTTCTGTTAGTCATGATTAGAGTTTGTTGTTAACTCCCCTCAAGTTGACTTGGATTCATGGTGGCCCTGTGGATGAGCTATCTCCTTGACCCCCTGTCCTCAACTGCTCTGCTTAGATCCTGTAGGATCAAGCCCATATTGTCCCTTACAATGGCTTGCACAATCTTCATGTTACTGTTCAGAGTAGACTCACTGAAAACAGTAGAACTGAAGTTGGTCTACTCTAGGCTCTGCTGTAAGTATGGTTCTTAAATCCAATCCATAATTATGCTTCTCTCAAACTGTGTCTGAGATTTTAAATTATGCCAGGGATGGAGAACATATAGTCTTTTAAAAACTTTTGGACTCTGTACCTAGTGATGAGGGATAATGAGAGTGATATTTCTTTAGAGGGCCATATGTCTACAATGTTCTCTGAGCATTTAGTTGATTTAAATGGCCAGTTTGAATCAGACTGATACAAATATATAAATGGGGCATACTGTAAAATAAAGGTGTCTAGATGGATACTCTGAGGCCAAAACTGTATCACTGCTGCATGTGTATTCATAATTTCTTTGAAGCTTGTGTGTGAGAGAGAAAAAGACAGACAAATCTGGATCTGAAGCTTTGTTGGCGTAACAGTGATTGCATCAATCTGGGCATTCAGTCTGTGCATTCTCTCTCCTTTGGGCCTGGTTTCAAATTTTCTTAAACCATCTTGTGGAAAGAGATGGAACAGAGTGCTATTGAGCTGCAATGAAAAGAATCTGTTTAGACTTGATGTGCATTCCTAAGATTCTTCAGGCTCTGAGGATTTTCATCTGGTAAGGAGATTGGAATGATGAAATGCCCTATTGAATTCTGTCCCAGCAGCTTTTTGTTCCTAGCTGTTCTTTCTTTGGGCAGCAATAAAGGATGCCACTATTGCTGTCTGAAAGAAATCAGAAAATGTATTGCTGGTAAAGCATGCAATTTCTATGTCCTCTTAAAGAATGCACTTAAAACTGCCCATTCATGGACTCACATTCTTTCCCAGAGAAGACTGCCAGCTTGTCTTTATATGAAAACTGCATCTACTTGTCTCAGCATGCAGCATTGTAATAGCAGGATTTTTTTTTTCTCCTCTCCATTCTTTGGCTTGACAAATGTAATCACAGGCCTGATTTGATTATATGTGCAAACCATACATATATGCATGTACATATATGGAGAGTTAGATCTCCTGAGGAGTGGTGACTGAGCCCTTAGGTATGTGTTAAAGGAATTGTTTTTTCTGGGTGAGGCTTTTCTCTTCTCTTGAGCAAGCAATGTCTCTGTCCAAATTTTAATGATCCTTAAAAGCAAAAGGCTTATCCTGCCTATACCTGTCCTCAAGAATCTCCTGATGAGAAGGGAAAGTGGCACCCACGCTTACAACTAAATGATAGCTGTGTATGAAAACTGCAAGAGGAGAGACACCTGCCATGCAAGAGGAGAGTCAGCCTGTAGGGAACTGCATTGTCCCCTAAGGACTATAGCAGATGTGGAGAACCTGTAGCCCTCCAGGTGCTGCTGGAGTCCAGTTCTCATTAACTGTAGACAATGTGTTGATGGATGAGGAGTTATAGTTCAACAACATCTGGAATTTTACAGCAGTGGTCAGTGTGTTGCAAATAGATAGAACAATGGATCGAACAAACTACCTGTTCTCTTTGAAGAACTTTTTGACTTTAGGTAAGCTATAGACATATGAAATACATCAGATCAAATGGGCTAACAATTTTTGGCAGGCTTTTCTGAACAGGCTGAAAACTGTAATGAATAGCTTCCTGCACCACCAGTCTTGCCAGTGTTGGGCTGGTTGCACCAAGATTTTTGATATCCAGGTTAAAGTCCCTACTGAGCTATAAAACTCACTGGTGACTATGGGCCAGTTGCTTTCTCTATCGGACTGAGAGGACAGTGGAGGTAAAATGGAGAAAAACAGGGAAGCTGTGGTTCTCTGAACCCAAATCTCAGAGTGCTGAACTGGAAATAAGGCCTGTCTGTCTGGGCTTTTGCCATTAAAAGCCATGAAATACAGTTAAATGGCCAATAGTATGCCTCAGAGGATTGGGGCAGGATGATCATTTTGGGACCAAAAGAAAAAGGACCCCCCCCCCGAATTTGGGGGGATGGGAGAAAATGGCTCAGCTCTCTGGCAGTTGTTTATGCTTGGGCTAAATAGACAAATGGTCTTATGGGTTATAAGGCAGTTTAATGTCCTTAATACTGTCCTAGTCAGTAACTACTAAACAGCCTGAATACAGAATGGGAATCTACAGAATTTTACATAAGTAAATATGGCTACTGGGTTCCTGTACCTTTGTTTGCAATATTCCCCTACAGTAGCTACTTAGAACCAATGCCACTTCCAACCAGAAGCTAATGAAACTGCAGTTGTTCCAAGCCTTTTTCCAGAAGTAGGTTAGTCTTGAGGTTACAAATATGTACTCCCATCATACAAAATATTGCAAGGACATGCTTGTCTTAATACAGGCTCTCACAATCCTCCTTTGCAATGTAAACTGCAATCCCCAATCCAAAGACTAGTGGCAGCTTTTAAATTAGAACAGATGCCACTGTCTCTTCCTGCTGTGACCCATGCCTGCCTGAACCAGGTCTAATAAATCAGATACTGTGGTAAGAATAAGGAAATGTTCCCTTCTTGAAGAGGTTTAAAATAGCCTGTTGCATGTTTTACTCTTGTACTGAGATGAGCATAATGTTAGCTTATGTACAGTAGCTGCTTTCCTGAAGCAATATGCAGGCACGCAATTATAGGCAGTGGAGAACTTGGAGGAAAATAGCTGCCTGGCATTTTGTAGCCAAAGCTTCAGTCCATATGTTCCTGTTTTCTTCAAAAGCAACATTCCTCAAATTCTTTCCTGGTGATCCTTAGCAGTCCAGCTGGACTGCTTTCAAATGAGTTCCTTTTGTTGTTTACCTTACTGTTACCCTGAAACAGCAGGCACTATTTTGCAAGACATTGAAGGAGGGGGGTATAATTCAGAGAAGAGTGTTTCCTAATGCAATTAAATTGTACTTTTTGTGAAAGCCTTAGCAGTCCTGTTTTCATTATTCCCTGTTATTTCCAATGTCAACCTAGACTGATGAGTGATTCTTTTACTGTACATTTAATGCCTAGCATGTTGCCAACAATCCTATATGCCATTGTTGAATTTTTCTCTAAGGGTGGACCCTCTAAGGGTGGACAAACAGTACCATCCTACATGCCATGAGCAGGTTCTGGGGGACCTCAAGATTTGCAATGGTATCACAACTTTATGGGGAGGGAAATGAAAAGAAGTCCCACTCCTCAGAATCAGTATAGTGCAGACTGGGATACTTGGTGGTCATTAAAGAATGGAAAACAGAGTGAAGAATGGAATAGAATATCTTCAAAGCCTTGGCTGACTGAGACCCTGAAGCATCTTGTTACAGATCTCAGTGCTGAGTACTAATGTGCATTTATGGTTCAGATTCTTGGTAGAGGCCTCTTAACCATTTAAAAATATTTAAGTCATTGAGTTCTATAACAGCTGGCCTGTTTCAGCAAGCTTTTTAGTTTCGGTTGAACTGGCCAGAAAGGCTAGAGGCAAGGCTTAAACTTCACAGCAGAAGATAAATTCCTTTTAAGGAATGTCTATAGCGCCTAGTGGTTCATTAAGCTGTGGGTACTTGGAAACATTTACTGTATATACTCCTATAAGTCTAAACATTTAGGTTAAAAAAATGACCCCAAAAATCTGAGTCAACTTATCCACAGATCAGTGTAAGTGCTGTACAGTCGTCCCTCCATATCCATGGATTTGCGATTCACAGTTTTGATTACTCGCGAATGGCAAGCCCGCGGCTCCCTCCCTTCCTGCCCTCTTACTTACCCCTGGGCTTACCTTTGCCTCGGGGGCCAGGAGGAGGCCTTCCTAAAGTTCAGGAGGGCCCAGTCTTGGCCTTTCCTTGGCCACATTGGCCTTCTCCAGGCTGCACCGCTAGGCTAGTGCGGCCTTTTCCAGGCTGGGGCAGCCTTTTGTGGTGTTAGCCAGCTGCCATTAGGCCAGTGTGGCCTTCTCCAGGCTACGCTGGCTGCCACAAACAGTACAGCCTTCTCCAGGCTGGTGTGGTGGGATGCCAGCTGCTAGGCCAGCATGGCCTTGTGTGGGCTGTGCCAGCTGCCATGAGTGGCATGGCCTTCTCCAGGCTGGTGGGTATGCCAGCCGCCATTAGGCATGACCTTCTCTTGGAGGTAAGGAAGTGAAGGAGGGAGGGAGATAATTCATTTCTCATTGTCCTTAATGGCATTGCCATTGGGGACAGTGGGACTTGAATATTTCTGAAATTTCATATTCACAGGGATCTGTCTGGAACAGATTCCCCCCAAATCTGGAGGGACAGTTTAATCTGTCTTGGAAGCACTGACCCCCTTATACTCTCTCATCCTTATGGGGGCAAATAGTTAATGTCTGCTGGAATTTTGTAAGTTCTTTGGCATTGTTTTCCTTTGCTTCATCCTTTGCATCCTTCATTGCATCCTCCTAAATTTTATCCTTGACTTATCCATGAGCCACATCAAAATCCATAAATTTGGCCCCAAAACATGCCCTCAACTTATACATGAGGTCAACTTATAGTCAAGCATATACAGTATATTGTTGATATATGATACAAATATGTTATTGATGCTGTATATTCATAGTTGCATGTAAATGTATATAGTGCTTGGAAAAGTTACTTTCGGGACTACAGTTCCTAAAATTTATCATGCAGCGTGGCTTCTTAGACCCATCCGGTTGGATACTGTGGAAAATGGAATGCTAAACTACATGTTCCATAGATCTGATTGAGGAGCGCTCTGGTTTGGGGACCTGCCAAGTTGTTCCATTTTTAGGATGCCACCTCAAAAAGGCGATTTTTAGTGGACTGCTGAATTTGGCTTGTTGGGTCACAAATTGTTTGGCTGAATTTGGCTTTTTGGGTCACAAATTGTGCAACCTTGCATGGAACATTAAAAATATTCTAGAAGAGGGCTAGGTAGGTTTTCCCACCCGAAAAGTTGTCTATAGTCTCCTGGCTTGGCAGACTCAGCAGTAAGGAGCTGTGTGGTGTATGAAAAAAGATCTTGATAGTCTGCACCAGGACTGAACAACTACTCTAGGAGAGATACCAATTCCCTCCTCCCCAATGGACAATACAGTCATATTTCAGAAGTGATGTGACATCCCTTTGCCTTCAGTTTTGGTGGCATAATGTCCATTTTGCAGTGGCAATGGGGAACAAATTGCCACCCAACCACTGTGTATTTTTGGTGGTTTGGACAATTTCCAGGTGAAAATCAGGCAATCCTTTAATATTTTTTTCTTAAATTCCAAGTCCAAGGACTTCCTAGGGGCTGTGAGGGGCAAAATATGAGTTGGGTGCCTCATGAGCCCATGGCCAGCACTTTCTCCACCCTGACCTACAGCATGCATATAAGTGGTATGTTTGTGCATTGCTACACTTGTTAGTATACGTTGCAAAGATGACAAGTTTTATGGATACAGGTTAAGCCCTTTAAGCTTTCCTTGCATATATCTCTTTCTACTCCTAAAGGTTGGGTAGCTGGTCTTGGTTAGTTAGAAAAGTTGTTTATGGTAGCATTTCGTCAGGAGTATATCTGCCTTAACATAGAGTGAACCTGACAAAACATGCATAACAGAAGCTCAAGTAGATTCTGGAAGGTGTTCAGATGAGGAAGGGAATCTAATTCTGCTCTTTAGAGGTATTCTGCCATTCCTGATCTAATGCCACCATCTTTCTAAACAAAGGAAGTGGGAAGATCTGGCCCTCAGATGTTACTGGACTGCACCTCTCATTTTCCCTCATCATTGGCTCTGCTAAATAGGACTTATGGGAACCCCTGGAAGGCCACATATTCTTCCAAACCTTCTGGGAATGAAAGCATGTTGTTCTAAATAAACGTTTTTAACTCAATCAAGTTTAATTTAAATGCTTGGAGACTTCAGAAAGCCCTTTAATTTTGTAGCTGCCCTGTTCTTTAGTCATCTGGATTGATGAGAAAGAGTTCAAATTCTTTTGCCCTTTGAATAGGAGCTGAAAATTGTGTGTCTGTGAGAGCCATGTCTGGGTAACCTCACCATGTGCCTCAAGTATTGCTGCATGGCTGCCCACAGGAATGCTTTGCTGCAGTGTGGAGACAATCTGCTAGGCTGTGGGTTGACCCACAGGGTGATCCCACCATACCAACCAAAGCAAAACAGAAGCTCTCTGTGTAGCAGCCACTGCAGAGATGGAGACAGTTCCATTTGAAGGTGGTGTATATTAATTTTAACTAATGGTGGATGTGAACCTTTTCTGGTAAGAATGGGATCTTGAACTGGTAGACCTGACATTGATATACATCCATAGCTTAGTCTCTTGTGGCACATCATTTTACACCATGTACATACTGCTTCTTTTTCTCACAATCCTAACAGATTTCATTTAATTTAACAGGGTCTCCTTACTACGATAACGTCCGCCCACTTTCTTACCCAGATTCTGATGCCGTCTTAATTTGTTTTGACATTAGCCGTCCAGAAACACTTGACAGTGTATTGAAAAAGGTAAGCTTTCTGGAATAACAGTAGATAGTATGCAAAGCTATGAAATGACATTGTTTCCATCTGTATATATTTACAGTTAAAGTAAATGTTTGTATATAAATTCAGGACTTGGAAGAATTAATGTTTGGACAACAACCCTCCAAATTCCCCTAGTCAGTGCTATATTTTGTTGGGTATTATGATAATTGTAATCCAAAAGTAACTTTTCTGAGTTCTGGTTTAGGCTGATTTTTTTTTTAAACACCAATAGATTTATTTAGAAATATGATGGGAATTATTAATGGTCATAGTCCAAACAGATATGAGGTAAAATTAGATAGATCAATCTATCTCTGCTCAGCATCTATCCCAGCATTACACATAGAGGTCTCCCTACAGCAGGGGTCGGCAAGTTCCCCTTACCTGGGGCCAGTCCGGGGATCCCCGGTCTTCCGCGGGCCGAAGGTGGTGGTGGGGGAATGGCGGCACGCGCACTCACGCGTGCGTGCATGCACAGTACACCGGAAGTACTGCGCATGTGCACGCGCTTGTTCGCGCATGTGCAGTACTTCTGGAGTACTGCGCATACGTGAGCGAATCACAGCCACCATTTTGGAAAACAAATTGGCGGGCACGACGCGCATGGTGGCGGCGGGAGTTGGTGGCGGCGGCAGCAGCAGGGGTCGGTGGGCGGACCCGGCCCACGGGCTGTAGGTTGCTGACCCCTGCCCTACAGCTTCATACTGTTTACAGGAAGAAGAGTGTATGTCTGGGAAAAGCTGCTGTGAATGTAGATGGCACATCAAGCCCAAAAGATTTCCAGAACAAATAATAATAATAATAATAATATTAACAACAACAACAACAACAACATTTATTTATTTATTTATTTATTTATTTATTTATATCCTGGCCCCTCTGTCAAACAATCGGGGTGGCTTCCTGACATTTTTCCTGACATTCGTGGAAACCCTGAATACTGCTGAACACACCCACTGTTTCCTGTACTTTTTGGAGGCCATAAACCAGAAGTGGGAAGGCTTTGCCCTCAGGTTGGTCTGACTACACTCAGGAGTATGGAACCTTTAGCCTGAGTCAGCATGACCAATGGTGAAGGACTCCGGGAGTCCAAATTATCAGGAGGGCTGAAGTTGCTCCACTCTGCTGCATCTATGTGTGAACAAGCCTTTCTTTTTTTTCCTCAACAAGTTCTTGGAAGGGATCAGTGTAGGTTGAGTCTCCCTTATCCAAAATGCTTGGGACCGGAAATGTTTTGGATTTTGGAATATTTGCATATATATATATTGAGAGATCTTGGAGATGGGAGCCAAGTCTAAACATGACATACATTTACATTTCATATACACTTTATTTGTTGCGTGCCTTCAAATCATTTCCAACTTATAGCAACCCTAAGGTGAACCTATCATAAGGTTTTCTTGGCAAGTTTCTTAAGAGGTTTTTTTTTTTTCATTGCCATACTCTGAGGATGAGAAGGTGTGACTTACCCAAGATCACCGAGTGGGTTTACATGGCTGAGCCAGGTTTCGAACCATAGTCTCCAGAGTCCTGTCCAATGCTCAAACCACCACACCATGCTGACTCGCACCTTATACTCATAGCTTAAAGGTGATTTAACAGACAATATTTTAATAATTTTGTGTATGAAACAAAGTTTGTGTACACTGAACCATCAGAAAGCAAAGGTGTCACTATCTCAGCCATCCATGCGGACAGTTTGGGATTTTAGAATTCCGGATAAAGGATACTCAACCTGTTTTTCTCTGCTCCAAGAGCAATTACTCAATATGCCAACTGCTACTCCCCTTTTCACCTTCACTTCCTGCCACCCAGTTTAAATGATACTAAAATAAACAATGCTCACATTCTTATAGTTGCTGTCACTGTTAATATCAGCACAAATTTGGAATTAAGTTTTTCTGTGTGTTGACAACATAATCTGACCTACAGAGGGTGTAAACTAGGAAAAGCAGGGAGAGCTCATCTCTGGTCCGACTTGTGGCACACCTTGTGCCAGTTGCCTCCTCTGTTTGAGTTTCTGCCTATTTCACCCACCATAGTGTGCTTTAGAACACAACAAATATGTGATAGTGTTGATCTTGATTTTAGCTAGGAGCAATTAGTGACAGTCAACTGCTGTATTCTCCAAATACCCTTCTAACCTCAACCCAGAATTCTCTGTCTCCTATTACTTCCAGTTAAAAGCCATTGTGTAGCTATTCCAACCTTCCCCTCCACCCCCCACGATGGATTTTCTGTAGTAAGAAGAGAAAATAGGAGGAACAGTGGAAAAACAAACCAGAGACTGGCGTGAATCCTGTTAGTAGTCCCAATGTTAGAATCCATTGAAATGATGCATTACCTGTGTGTTGACCCACCATTGCCCAGTTGACTTAGAGGGGAAGCAGACGGATGGCACAGGGCCACCCCAGGAAGCTGCGCCTCGGGGCCGAGGTATCCGCACACCTCGGCCCCGCGGCGCAGCTTCGCCACCCCTGGAAGGAGCGCTAAAATAGCACTCCTTCCGCAAATCGCTGAAGGTGCACCGCAAAAGGCTGCCGGCGCACCTTCGGCGACTCTTCTGCTGCAGCATGTACGGACACTGCAGCGGGAGGTCATCCTCGGAGCGCTGGCCATGCGGAGGGCCGGCTGTTCCGAGAACGTTTTGGGGAAGGGGTTGGGGCGCCCACCGTGCAGCTGCCCCTCCCCTTCCTTGCCCCGAAAACAGCGCTTTGCGCCGTCTGCTTCCCCCCTTAGTGCATCTATTTTAGCCTAGGCTAACCAGCAGGACTACAAGGCAGCATAGTTGTCTGGAATGTGCGTAAAATCCCATGAATGAGGCAGAGTAGATGAATTATAATAACCTCATTTGGAAATACATGAGCACACACTGAAATTTAGATTTTTGGGCTGTTGGTGATTCTTATCTCTGCACCTCTGTTAGATCTGTTTTATTGGCAGACTTAGTACTCAGCACGTTGCAAGTTACAGTGTATAAGTTGAAGACAGTGATATAGTCAGTGTGTGTAATCAAGCAAAAATGATTTGTAAATTCAGTGGGACTTAAACATGTGGTCATGTGGAGGTGTTTTCCCTCATGCAGTTGGGAACATTGGAAAGTGATGGGTTGGACAGAGTCGCATATGCATGTAAGTCATATATGCATAAGTTCTATACTAGGGATTGGGAACTTTGGCACTTTACATTGAACTGCAGCTGCCATTCTCTCTCACTTTTGATCATGCTGACTGGGACTCCTTGAGTTGAAGTCCAAAAGCATCTAGAAAGTTGTAGGGTATCAACCCTATTCTACAGACTAACACGGCTATATCTTTGAATTCTATTCTACACAGTGTTTAAACTAGAGAATGGAATTGTAGGTTTCCCTACATGATCTCATCTATGCATTGAAATAGCATCTGCATGGTTTCACACGTTCTTTAATTCCTTTACTTTTAATGGGTCAGTTATTATGGGTCAGCATCAGTTATGCAGCCAAAAAGGCAAGCTTACTGCTGAACATAAAGAAAACAGAAATAATAACCATAGAGGATCATCACAAGTTCAACCTTGACAATGAGGAAATAGAAATAGTAAAAGAGTTCCAATACTTTGGATCAAACTTAGATTAGAACAGGGACTACTGTCAAGAAATCAGAAGAAGATTAAGAATGGGAAGGGCAGCTATGAAAGAACTAGAAAAGCTCCTAAAGAGCAAAGATATACAATCAAGCACGAAAGTTAGAATTGTACAAGCCGTTATATTCTCCATTACCATGTATGGATGTGAGAGCTGGACAGTTAAGAAAATAGACAAAAAGAGTATAAATTCATTTGAGATGTGGCACTGGAGAAGAGTGCTGAGGATACTGTGGACAGCAAAAAGAACAAATAAATGGGTCTGAGAACAAATCAAGTCTGAAATTTCCCTGGAGGCAAATATGACTAAATGAGGCTATCATACTTTGGCCACATCATGAGAAGGCATGACTCATTAGAAAAGGCAATAATGTTAGGAAAGGTGGAGAGAGGTAGAAGGAAAAGAAGAACACATGCTAAATGGATGGACTCAATTAAGGAGGTCATGAGCATGGGTAGGCAACCTTTTTGAGCTGGGGGCCGGGTTGCTGTCCCTCAGACAATTGGGGGGCCGAAGCACCATAAATAAATAAATAAAAATATTTTTTTTTTAAATTAAAAAATTTAAAAAATATGCATGCACACTCTCTCACCCCAGAAAAGCCATGGCAAAACCCCTGTGGAGATTTTGCCAAGAAAACCCCAAGAACAAGTAATAACAACAATAATCAATATCATCATGGAGGGCGGCGGTGGCAGGACCTGGGGCCGGTCCAAAGGCCTCGGGGGGGGGCGCATCCGGCCCCCGGGCCTTAGGTTGCCTACCCCTGGTCATGAGTATGAATCTGCAAGAGCTTAAAAGAATAGTGGAGGATAGGGAGTCTTGGAGATGTCTCATCCACAGGGTCATCATGCGTCGAGATCGACTTGAGGGTGGTTAATAGCAACAACAACAAGAACAAATCAATTATGCAGGATTGCATTCATTTTTACGCCCTGTTAGTATACATTCTGTAACATCTCACATTCTAAATTGCTACTGATACAATACTTTCACAGATCAGATGTTTTTACACGAATGCTGTGCATTTGGAGGGAATATGCAGATAGTATGTATTCAAGGTTCAAGTTTTGTGTTGCAATGCAAGTTAAGTTGTGTGCCTTGCAGAGTGTGCCACTTGTGTGACGTAGCTTAAAATCATATTTTTATCTGATTATATACTTCTGCTTGTAATTTGGGCATTTGTTTAGACTTGCTTCAAGAAGCTTCCTTGATTATATCCTTTTTGTCAGTTGAGTCTATGAGTCATAGAGAGGGAGTAACTTATGCCATGGCAGCTGGCCTATCTGTAGGGAATGTTAAGCCTCCTGTTTCATATCTTCACTCTCTCTCCTTGCAAGCCTCTTGGGGATGGAAAAGTCTTCATGCTTTAAGTCAAAGTAGCTGCAGTATAGAAATGTAACACATCTTCTGACAAGCAAACAGCTCCCTTTCTAGTAAAAAAAAATGTTTCTGGTCTGTTTTGAAGTACCGTATTTCATATGGAAAGAGGATGATGGGATGTAGATGTTTATAAAAATTGCAAATAACAAAAGGCTGCATTTTCTCCCACATCTGAAAATCTTTATGTGGTGGGATCTTTATGACTTTTACTTTTCTTTGTGTTGAAATTGTTTTGGAAATTGGATTTGTATGTGTATATGTTAGAGGATGGACAAAGTTATTTTTTTAACTACAGTGCCAAGAATCTCTCAGTCAGTATGTGGAATTCTGAAGCTCCAAAATGGTAACTTCTCTGTGCTCTGGTTCATGCCTAGAAATGGATTGTTTCCATTTCCATGCCCAGAGAGTCTTCAACTGGGAGTACTTATGATTTGATCCAGAGATGGATGCAAATTTTATCTTTTCCACAGTGGTAGCAGATCTAGAAAAGAGAACTAAAATTATTTAGTCTTGTTCTCCTTAAGCATCCATACTCTTGACTGAAGGTAAAGAAGGCTTTTCATGCCATAATATCACAGCTTTATGTGTGTTTGGTTAGAAACAACCCCCACTTGCTTTTGATTAAAGTCTGTATAGTCTGCAATTTTTTAAAATTCAATCAGTGTTCAGCAGGTTGGGAAATATCAAGGGTTTAATACCACTGTTTCAGTGTAAGAAAATATATCTGGTCAAATGATGACACTAATAATTGAAGTATGGTTCTTTAAAGCACTTCAGTTTGTTAATGCATTCTTCTCAATGTTTCTGTGGCAGTACTAACAAAGAAATCCTTTTATAGTGGAAAGGCGAAATCCAGGAGTTTTGTCCCAACACCAAAATGCTTCTTGTGGGCTGCAAGTCTGACCTGCGCACAGATGTTAGTACATTAGTAGAGCTGTCCAATCACAGGCAAACACCAGTATCATATGATCAGGTAAGTGCAATGAGATGTTTTGATTGTTAATGGATTGATGCATGTTTTTCATTACATTTCATTGGGTTTTGGGATATCAGAAGAAGATGACACCAGTGATTCTCCACTCTGTGAAATCCACTACTGTTCCACCACCTTCACAGACTTTGTTATGCACAATAGCATAGCACATCTTTTAGTTTATATTCTGTACTGTAACTCATCTTCCAGATGACATTTAACTACATCTTCCATCAGCCCTAGCCAACATAGGCAGTAATGAGTGGTGATGGGAGCTGCAATCCAAGAAGGGTACACATTGCCCTCCACTGGTTTATCCACATCTGCTGGGTTTACTTTCTGTACTAAGTTGTTCAAACTGGATAAATGGTTTGGTCATAAGTTCATCTGATCTCAGTCTGTTCTCCTCACCATCTCTCTCTGCAGGAAAGACGAGACCAAACCCCTTTTCTATTGGTGCTGTGTCATAAAATAGAAAATTGCTGTTCTGTGTGTGTGTGTGTGTGTGTGTTTAAATAAGCTATAGGGGTAAGTGTGTGTGAGAGTAGATTATCCAAATTTTCTGAGAAGTGAATTGTTTTACATGGAATTAACTCATCATTCTGTATGGGATTTTAATGTGAAGATTGCTTATGAGTGAGAAAAAGAGAGATCCAGAAACATAATTCCAGTGTGAGCACAACAGTCAAATTACCTATCTCTAAGGCACTCACATTCACAGTTAACTGGGAAGAAAATTCCATTGAAAACAGTGAATGTAACTTCCAAGTACACTTGGTGCTATATGCAAGTTCTACTGCTTGTTTTGAGGGGCAGTGGTCTTCAGTACACAGTATGCTTCAGTACGCAGTCACATTTTTAAAATAGAGTTGCTAGTTCTGTGGTGCTAGTTTTTCTTTTTGGCATCACACAGGCCAGGCGCTTAATGCCAAGCTCTTCAGTTTTCCATGTGTTTGTATTGGTTGGAATTTGGCAACTAACCTGATACGAAGAGAGAACTGAAGTCAGCTCATGCAGGAAATGTTGCTCTTTTCTCTCCCGTTGCAAACTGAGCCAGACAAAGCCTTGCCATTGTGTTGCTAATAACTGACCCCCAAGGAACTTATCCTGCTTGAATTGCATGCATGCAACATACTTGGGACTTCAGAATGTCTCTAGCCATCTAACTATTGATTACCTATCCTCTTGTGCAAAAATGCAGAATTATACCTGCCTTAGTTTAGGAGGCCACTTAGGTCTAATCTGCACTGCAGAAATAATGAAGTTTGATACCACTTGCCATGGCTCCATCCTGTGGAATTCTGGAAACTTTAATTTGTTGTGGCACCAGAGCTCTCTGAAAGAGAGAAGGCTAAATAGCTCACAAAACTACAAATCCCAGAGTTCCATAGCAGATGATGATGATGATGATAATGATGATGATGCTTATTTGTAGCACTCTTTGCCAAAGGGCAGAATACCAGACATATATAATCAAGTACATAACAATAAAACAAATACTATCATATACTAAAGGTAAAATCTCCACCACCCCACCAGTTGCTACTCATACACCTTGCAAGTAAAAGCGGTGTCAAGCTGCATTATTTCTGCAGTACAGTACAGAGTGTTTACTCAGATGCAAGTCTCATTGAGTTCCCTTGGTCTAACTCCCAAGTTTAAAATATTGCAACCTAAGGCCAAACATTTTAGACTACAGATCCCACAAACCTCACTCAAGAAACTGTCATTCAAACTTCTTTCATTTCCTACCTAATCACTTGTCACCTTGGATAGACTTAGGAGAACTGCAGTCTATAAACCATCTGGAGGTTGTCCATCCCTGAAATGTAGTCCTACTGGATGCAACTTCTGGATGCATTTTTCAAAGAGTCCTAGGAGAAAGAATCTGTCAGGAGTTCAGTCGCTCATCAAATAGCAACAAGGGAATGCACGTCCAGCATTTTCTCCTTGGTGCCAGAAATTCTGGGGTGCGGAAGGAAGAAAATGGAGGATAGAATTTCACAGATGGCTGTTGAGGCACCCAAGTAACAGTAGGGAATCTTCTCTTTTTAACTTTGCCAGCAATCTTTCCTTGGAGGTCTTTGATCCCCTCATTGTTGAATCTCCACCTATTCAGTTCCACTTCTAATGAAAGTGACTCTAATACCCATGTTTGAAGCTAAGCTGAATTTTTAAAATCTTACAGAGCTTAGTGTTGATTGAAATATCCTTGGAACAGGTAAATTTTTCCTCTATATCACATCTTAAATTTGCACTTCCTGAATTTAGGGGAAAAAAATCTCTATTGTTTCTCCTGTCTCTGCCACTCCTCCCCTTAGAAAACTTCATTTGAACCACAAACCACTGCATTATTTCCAGTTTGGTCATGACTGTCTGAGGTCCCGTGTAATAGCTACAGTCGTGTAATAGCTGCCTATCTCTTAGTTTAGACAGAAACATTGCAGGGGGAAGCTATAGGGACTAGAAAATCCATAGAGCTGTGTTGGTTTTGGTAGTGGCTTCCAAGTTAATATGGTTTGGCCTTTTCCCAAGGCTTTATGGTATATTGCTTTGTGGCAGTCCACCATAGGCCTCTGGGGGATGCATTTCTGTGGATTCTGAATCAAGGCTTTCTGTAATAACATACAAAGTGGATATACCCCAATATTTTTCTTCTCACGGGTTACCAATGTGGTGTCTGAGGTCAGGTTTTCTTGCTGGAGATTAATCGACTAGCATAATCCAAAACCATCTGTTTGCCATTTCAGCCTGTTAGGAGAGACAAAAGGGTCTCTTTCTCCTCCGCCTCCAAATACCAAATTGGCAGAAAGTTTCTCTCTCTGAGTTTAGTTCCTTCAGTGAAGCAGTTCAAAATTCTGATTCTGCCTACCTTTCATATTCAGCAACCTAGAGGTTCCTGGATGCTGTTCAGATAGTTTTGTTAAGCCGGATGCTCTAGACCAATAAAGTATGTGAGGCATTTCCTAATGTTGGTGGCAAAGTTTATGTTTTTGGCTAGAGGACTGTTTCTGTCAGCCTTCTACATTTTAGTTAGGCAATTTCCTCACCTACTTCTGTACCCTAAATCAGAACAAATCTGTTTCAGGTCTTGCAACCGGAAAGCAAAGTAGCTATTTATTTTTCTCCAGCTTACGAGCTTTCTGTATAGAATTGTTCCAGGCATCCTTTATCTATACTTCTAAAGCCTTTGTTTTTTTGAGCAATTATAAATGGCTCAGTGGCAAACAGGGCTTCTTTAATATTAACTCTATTGATTTAGGGAAAGACTTAGAGATCTGAAATAACTTCTCTGTCACTGTCTCTCCTATTCTCTAGTCATACAGTTTAATCCTATCCCTGTTTATCTGCAAGTAAATCTTGTTGATATCAAGTTCAAGTGTGTGTGTATATATGTGTGTTTGCATCTAGTTTCACCCTTACCTTACATTAGAAATAGAATAGATGCCATCTGATCTCAGAAACATTTTAGCTACCCTCATCTCCTGAGTTTTGAACAGCTCTATTCTGTCATTTTAAGAGAACTTCCAGTAATCTTCCCCAACCCATTTTCCTCTAGATGTTTGGATTACAGCTCCTGTCATCCCCAGCCTGGTCAGCTCCTGTCAGCTCCAATGACTGGTCAGCTGGCTGGGGCTGATGAGGTTTGTACTCCAAAACATCTGAAAGCCCTTAGTTGGGGAAGGCTGATTTGGGCTGTGTCCACACTGCAGAAATAATCCAGGTTAATAATAATAATAATTTTTTTTTAATAATAATTTTTATTTAATACCCCGCCCCTCTGAACACAATCGGGGCGGCTTACATCATAAAATTTCAACAACAGTTAAGAGCAATTTTATCCCCCTCCCCCCCTTAAAAAGTTATTAAACCCAATACAAGTTAAAAATAAACAATATAAGGAGAAAAGTCCTCCATTAAAACAAACAATACATATATTAAAAAACAAGAAATGGCGGCGGATGTCATATGTTGGCTCAGAAGGGACCCAATTTATTAAAAAAGGGAGCATCTCAGAGGGAAGAAAATTCCAGAACATACTAGTGGATTAATCCGGAAACATCACTTGACATCACTTTAACTGCCATTGCTCAGTGCTAGGGAATTCCGGGAACTGTAGTTTTGTGAGACATTTATCCCTCTCTGTCAGAGAGCTCTGACGTCACAATAAACTACAATTCCCAGGAATCCCTAGCACTGACCCAGGGCAGTTAAAGCAGTCTCAAACTGGATTATTTCTGCAGTGTGTTTTGGACCTTAGAAGCTGTGAAAATAGATTTGTCTAACTTAATTTGGCTGGATTTGTTGTCCTTTGCAGCTTGTTGTTTTTTTTAAAAAAAATCCAACAGCTGAAGGTCACAATCAAAACACACCAAGCTGTGTGACCTATGTTGGGAACAAAATAGCAGACCTCCCAGCCCTGAAAGTCTATTCTAGCTGCTGTACAAACATTGGCTTGTACCACAAGAGTAAAGGTAACATTTTTTCCTTGGCAAACAAAGTGCATCTACCCAGCTGTTTTGGATTCTCAGTCACAGTACAACATGCTACTTTTATGTCAAAGTCCATGACTCTGTGTCTCTAGAAGCTACTGTCATTGACTCCTTCTTGGCCATGGCTGAGATGTGTATGAGCTCTCATGAACTGTCCTAGTGCACAGATCAAGTGGGCATGTCATCTGTCAAGTCCAGTAACCTCTTAGTTCAGAAATCCAGGCTTCAGTAGTGAAAAATTAGAAAACCTTTATTCAGCAACTATAGATGTATGCCACAGAGGTTTGTTATCAGAGCTAACCAGCAGGCATTAACAAAGCATAGTTAAAGCAGACACAATTTCAAATCTTTGGTGGGCTATCTTCTCATTTGTTACAAAAGCAAAACATTATTTTCTTTCTCTTTTCCCATGGAGCACCCCTTCTTGCCACATTTGTGGCATTGTCAAAAAAACTGATCTTGGATCTTCTCGAGACAGCCTTTACTCCCTTTTGTCTGCTTGTTAACCACTAAGGAATGCGGCCAACAGTTTTTATACTTGACATGCCACAGTATATCCCCTCATTTACCTGCAGTACTGTATAACACATTACATGCCCAGTAAATAACAAGCGAGTGAAGCTATACCCTTTATAGTAAACATGCCAAAGAATGGCAAACAAGCTGAAAGACATTATCCTATGAGATTTGATGACAACTTTAGGGCTTGCCAGGATTTAAGACTATTGACATGAATTAATAAACTGCGAAGGGTTGAACCCTACTGTAAACCTGGCCATGTTGCTCTACTGTAACTGATCCTGAAGCTCTGTCAGGCCAGAAGCACATGAGTAATCCTTCTCTCCTCAAACCCGCTCCAGCTATGGGTGTAGTCTTCAAATCCTCCCTTCCTGGCTTTCTCAGTGGGTTTATCTTTATCTTTTATTTTTATTGGATATGGAAAAAGTATAATTACAGTACAAAGAAAAGAAATACAAGAGGGAAAAGGGAGGGTACATGGGATATGAGGATGGGCTAGAAACACGTATATTAAAACAATATATATATATATATATATATATATATATTATTTTATTATTAGATTACAGTGGCTAACTAGGAAAATTGTGTGTTTTCATATGCTTTCCATTAGCATTTTCTGATTGTGCAGCTTGTTCTAACTCTGGATGGACTTCTGTTGGTGGCTGCTGTCAGTATCAGCTTCACTGAATGCCTAAGCAGACTGCCAGAAATAGTTCACATTAAATTGAGGCACTGCCCTGTCTCAGTGCTAGGGAATCATGGGAACTGTAATTTATTGTGGCACCAGAGCTCTCTGACAGAGAAGGCTCAATGTCCCAGAAAAAAATACAGTTCCCATGATTCCCTAGCACCGAGCCAGGGCAGTGCCTCAATTTAATGTGCACTATTTCTGGCAGTCTGCTTAGGCTTTTTGTCTCATGGGGAGGGGGAGAAGGTTACAAATCAAATTAAATATCTGTTTTTTCTTCCCAATCTTTTACAGGGAGCAAACATGGCCAAACAGATTGGAGCAGCCACTTATATTGAATGCTCAGCTTTGCAGTCAGAGAACAGTGTAAGAGACATTTTTCATGTGGCTACACTGGCCTGTGTGAACAAAACAAATAAAAATGTCAAGCGAAACAAGTCACAGAGGGCGAAACAGCGGATTTCGCACATGCCTGGCCGGCCGGAACTCACAACAGTCACCACAGACCTGCGAAAGGACAAAGCTAAGAGCTGTACAGTGATGTGAAGGATTCTGTCACCTAAATGGCGATGGCAAGGACATTGTGTTTGTGTGGGATAGGTGAAGACTCGACAAGAAGTGGCCAAGGAAAATGGTCTATTGTTATGGGCAGTCAATGCTTCAAGGCCGTGGCTCACCCTCACTGGGCAAGAAACTAAACTGGGGAAGCCATTATGTAGAGGAAGGAGTGGATTCTGAAGGGATGCCAATGTTACTTGGATAAATACCAAATATGAAGGGAGCTCTTTTTGAATGTGCTAAAGAAATTGAAAGGATTGGTGGCACCTGAAGAAGTGATGTCCTGGAGGATGCTTATTTTTAGATCTATTTTTGAATACCGACTTTGATTTTTGATTACGTGCTAAAATATTGCTTTTAAAAATAAATTTACAGTATTCCTACTCTCTTCATTGTGAAGCTTTCCCCTATGAAGCAGTTTGATTTTTTTTCCCTCCCAAAGGGTATGATTGCTTTTCCTTTATGTTTATCCTTAAAATAGGAAAGAGAGGTCATCCAGAGGAAAATGCTGTGTTAAGAGGCTTTAAAATATAATTTCTTAATGAGATGACTAGAGTTGAAAGAACATTAAGCAAGTCAAGTTCAAAGAGCCTCCAGAAACTTCAAATTGGAAAAACCCAGAAGAGGAGGAGGAATAACTTTTAAAAATATGTATGTTAACCTATTTAAGGGTAGTTTTCAAGTGCAGAATCTTCCTCTTCACCATTGTGACTGTCGTGAAAAATTCAATAATGGGTCTAAAAGCCAAGATATTTTGATGCCTTCTTTGCAAGGAAATTGTAGACTATCTGGATATCTTGGGTTGAATCACAACGCCCTAACAAATGAATGGTGCTAAGGTTTAGTTATTTAAAAAGCTCCTTAATTAGAAAGGAATGTTAGTCTTACTGCCCTCCTAATTGTCGTCTTTGGTATGAAGGAGGGCAGCCTCAGCACTGTGTAAGGGAATAAGTGCTGCTCTGCTATACAATTTTTCTACACTTCTATACTGGGTGTTGTTGTTGTTGTTGTTGTTTTTTAAAGCTAGCACATGAGCCAACCTACCCAATTATCATCATTATGATGCATCTCTTAAAATGGCTGCATATGGATGACCGTCTCTTATTACACATTTTCTGTTTACTTGTAATGAGCACTCTGAAGTGGGGGGAGCAAGGGGGAGCCTGGAGGAACTGCAGAGCCTTTAAGGGGTCCCAAGTGGAAACTGGATATTGCATTAATCCTGAAGGTCTAATGCAAGCATATCCAGACAGTGATCATTAAACATTACTTGTGTGACCCACATTCTGTCAAATTCCTTTTCGCTGACTGATGACTATTGTTGCATCCACTAAGCCAGTCTTGAAAATAGTTTGCAGATGTTGTTATGCTTTGGAGGACACACCAGAACTCTGCTGAGAGAGTGTCTCTAAGGCTTGTTGAATGCAAACATTTTCTTCTCCAGTGCTTCATTTTTGAAGTATTTATTTCCACAAGAATTCCAGCTATATTGCCACCGTAATATGCTTTTGATTGATGCAATGGTATGCTTAAGGCAGTATTAAAAAAAAAAAAAGCTGGCAAGTGCTTTCTGTATTTAAGTATTTGTAAAAAGAAAAATAAGTTAACTGTTTCAACACAACATCCATCATGTTTTAACAAATGTCAGTCTCTTTGTATGTTTGGTTATTGTTTCTGCAGTATTTATTTCTTTTCTTTTTAATAAAAAAATGTTTAGTCGTTTACATTTTGCCTTGTGTACTATTCTTTTGTGAACACACTTTGTGCCTCTTAGGCTGAAGGACTTCAGCTCCCAGAATCCCAGGAGCTATTGGCCAACATGGGACTATTGGCCAACATGGCTGAGGCTTCTGGGAGCTGAAGTCCTTCGGCCCTTAAAGGGGAAAGGTTGCCTACCCCTGTTCTGTACAGACATAGCTGGGGCCCTTTTGCACTGCATGGTTGTGATTCCACTTCAGCTCCCATGGCTGCATCCCCTGGGATTTATAGTTTGTCCAAAGTCACTAGAGGACCTCTGGCTAAATCCTCCCCCTAAACTGTCAATCCCAGGGTTCCATAGGATGGAACCATGGCTGTTAAAAGTGGAATAGGAGCTCTAGTGTGTGAAAGATTTTCTAGGTGCAATATTTATGGGATATTGGGGGATTTAGAGGCAGCGGTGATCTACTTGAGCACACCAGTGGCCTGTCTCAGATATGTGTAACAGATAGGCAAATTGCAGCCCTCCAAATGGTATTGGACTGCACCTCCCAGCATTCCTCACCATTTGCTTTGCTGGCTAGGACTGATGAGTTGCAGTCCATCAGGAGGTCTGCACAATTTGAACCTGACCTGAACTTCACTTTTAGTCCAAGCTGCAGTAGAATTTCTGGATTTATACTCCACCCCCAAAAAAGTTGTATAAGGGAGCTCCTAGGTTTAGTGGGGCAGCTTGTTCTTTGACTTTTCTATTCCCCTTCTGCAGCTTGCTAGGACAGATCTAGTGTCTGAGACTTAAAGGAGTCACACCCAGAGCTTGGAAAAGTTACCATTTTCAATTCTACCTTCCAGAATCCCCAGATTCCATAATCTAGAAGTATTAACACTTAAAAAACAACAACAACACTTTTCCAAGCTCTACCATGTGGATTTGAAATGTACTGAGTGTTGCCTGCCTGGTGAGTTCAAAGGCTGACCTTGGGCTGTGCCTCTTGAGGACCAAACTAGACATAACATCATTATTTTTATTTATTATGTTTATATCCTGCTTTCTCCCAAAAATGAGACTCAAAGCAGCTTACAGTTTGAAAGCACAGTACAATCAAAAGATATAAAAGTAATCATTTATCTGAATGAAAGCTGTGTGAATGGTTTCTAAAGAGTAACAGGTGTGAAAGGAAAGATCCAGATAGGGATCCCCGTGTGAAGATAGGGTGTAAGTCTTTGGTTTTTAATCTTGTGCCTCCTGCCTCACTTTGCCTCTGGATTAGAGACTCTCCCCATGGTTCCTGTTTGTTTTTAACCAACTGTTGACTCTCTCATCCAGCACAGCAAGGAATGTTAATTTCCCTATTTAGAATTCTTGTATTATGACCTGCAATGGCCCCTTAAACAATCCCATGCAGTTGTATAAAAAGAAAGGCTTGCTCATTGATAAATGTCCAGCCACTGTTTACTTCAATCAGAGCAAGAAAGGTAATTTCCACATTACAGAATGTGATTTAGTAATCCTGAAAACTGATGCATCACTCGAAGCACAACCTGTAATAATATGGCATTGCTTCCCTTTGGGTTTTGACCACAAAATGGCAGCTTTCCTCAATTTGGGAAGTGTTTTGATGAGATGATAGAGGGTAGGGGAATATAGAATATATACCATGTTTCTGTGGCAGTTGGGGCATAATTTAAAATGGAAATGTTTTATTTATGTGAAATTGGTATGAAACAGATTGGTGGGCCCATGTAGTCCATAGGCCACACTTCCCTTATACCTGTCTTAAAGGATACTTTGGGTTCATATTAACCATTGCCAGTTGCAATGAAATGTATAGATGTGACTGGAATTCTTAAGAAATTAATCACTTTGGTGGGGAAGGTGGGCTACATGTAATACTTTATAGTTTGTGACTTCAGATGTGGTGGTTTTGAACTAATGGAAGGGTGTGTGAGTAAAATCAGCTGAAGTGTTGAATTTTACAGCGGTCCCTTTGGATTCATGGGGGATACATTAATAATCTTTATTTATACCCTGCCTTTTGCAGATCAGTCACTATTTACTGGGGGGCCTGCAAATCCAAAATTTCGCAAATATTCAAGTCCCATTGTCCCCAATGGCATCATTGGGGTCAATGGGACTTGACTGTGAAATTCCCTCCCTCACCAGCATCTTCCCCCTGCCGATGGGGACTTTAATTAGAGCCCATGCCACCGGACCTTGTAATCGGCCCTGGCAGCCATCGGGACTCGCTTTTCCGGCAGTGCTTGGAGTCTGACATACGCACGCCTCGTCCCCTCCACTGCAGGCAATGGGCACATCATACGTCAATTGGTTGTAGTGGAGGGGGGAGGTACATATGCCAGGCCCTGAATGCTGCTGGGAAAGCAAGTCCTGATATCTTCCAGGGCTGGTTTCAAGGTCCAGTGGCCGAGGCACCAATTAAAGTCCCCAGTGGCGCGGGGGGGGGGGGGGGGTAGATGCAGTGAGCCGTGGCCTTGGCCTTGCGAATGATTAAAACTGCAAGTGCCAAGGCCATGAATCCATGAAACCACTGTATTTCCAACCATTGGAGTTAGCATCAGAGCATTATAGCCTAATTTGTCTGGCTACTGTAACAAACCCCAAGCCTGGAATACCGTCTCTTGTTTTGCCAGGATGTCATGCCAATGTTGCATTGGAAATTGGCATAGTTATATAAGTGGCAGCTTCTCTTTCCAGACGCAGGCTCAGGTAGAGCAGCTGTATGGTGCCCAATTAATAGTAACCATTGATAATGAGATTTCAGTGACAGGTAATCTCAGCTGGTCAGACATCATTTCACTTCCTGATCCTCAGATGACTCTTGCTGAGTTAGCACAGAGCCCATCACTGCTACAACTGTCTCCTGAGCAGATGTGGGAAGCATTGCAGAGCGGAGGGATGTTCTCAAAGTCCAATTCGGGCTTTGGAGCCCAATACGAGCACCTTCCAGTTGTTATCCAACATAACTCTCCATGCTTTCATAGATGAGTCAAGCTAGGGAGATACCCTATGTACAACAGGTTACATATATGCAACACACCACCTAAAAAGACTCCCTGTTAAGATATAGGTAAATAGGGTTGCCCTGTCTCAAGAAAATGACCCAAGTCTCAAGAACTGTTTCTCCACATGAGAAAACGAATCTCAGAATCAGCAAAGGAGGAAGAGGAAGTTTCAATTATTTGAAGTGGCAATAAAACCTAGGCACCCATCCCCGCCTGACTCCAGAGCTCTCTGACTCAGCGCAAACGCATTTGTATGTGTGTTGAGGTTTGACAATGGCAGTGCTCCAAAAGGCAAGGGAGGATACTGGGCATAGAGGCCTATCGGGCCCTTTTGGAGCAAGACGGAGTGGAGTGCCAGTACTGCAACTTGGACATTTTTTGTTGAACGAAGTAGTGGTGTGGGCTCCTGAGAAAAAAATATTAGGAGTGGTGGCAACAGTTGCAGATACTAGGTGTACCTTGCTACCTGGCTGGCTGCCACATTTCCCTACCCCCAATCCCTCACATCTTTGACTAGCAGGGTTTTATCAAAATTCTGGTACCCTTTACCTAAGGCCTTTGCAGACTGCCAGAAATAGTGCAAATGGAGTCCACTGTAACTGCCCTGACTCAGAATCTACAGAATCATGGGAACTGTAGTTTATTGTGGCACCAGAGCTCTCTGACAGAGAAGGCTCAATGTCTCAGGAAAAAAAATACAATTCCCAGGCCAGTTAAAGTGGACTCAATTTGCACTATTTCTGGCAGTCTGCAAAGGCTACCAGTTACCTGGTTCATGCCCAGTTCCATGATCAGCTGATTCCAAAGCAGGTCCTGTCTTTCTTTCCACCCATGGTTGCCCACCTTGGTGATGCCATAAAGGGGTCCCCCCCAGTTTCAGGTTTTCTTCCCAGAATTCTCAAGGAATGGGATGCTACTGAACTGGCCCCTACAGTACCAAGTATATTAAATATACCCATTAAGTATTAACATTATATTAAGTATATCTATTAAGTATACCCATTAAGTATATCCTACAGGAAATGGGATCATAATACCCTATGAAATAGTCACGTAATGCCAAAAATTATTTATTTATTTAGTTTATTTATTGCAAGATTTATATCATACCCTTTATCACAAGATCTCATATCTATATACAAGTGCAATTTAAACAGTTAAAACATATGAAATGTTAAGACTGCAGATGTAATTTAAACAGAATAAAAATAACTACTACTGAACAACTGAACAGGTTAAGCAGTTTAAAATTATTACATATAACACCAATTGACCATATAACACCAATCTTAAAATCACTTCACTGGCTGCCCATTGGTTTCTGGGCCCAGTACAAGGTGTTGGTTATCACCTTTAAAGCCCTAAATGGCCTGGGTCCAACCTATCTTCAGGATTGTCACCTCCCATATAATCCACCCCATACACTCAGATCCTCTGGGAGGAATTTGCTGCAGCTTATAAAAACTAGGCTGTCTGCAACTGACCAGAGGACCTTTTCGACAACCGCTCCCAGATTATGGAATGGCCTGCCGGATGAGATCTCTCATAGAATCATAGAGTTGGAAGAGACCACAAGGGCCATCCAGTCCAACCCCCTGCCATGCAGGAACTCAAAATCAAAACATCCCCAACAGATGGCCATCCAGCCTCTGTTTAAAGACCTCCAAAGAAGGAGACTCCACCACTTTCCGAGGGAGTGTGTTGCACTGTCAAACAGCCCTTACTGTCAGGAAGTGCCTACTAATATTGAGGTGGAATCTCTTTTCCTGCAGCTTGCATCCATTGTTCCGGGTCCTGTTCTCTGGGGCAGCAGAAAACAAGCTAGCGCCCTCCTCAATATGACATCCCTTCAAATATTTAAACAGGGCTATCATATCCCCTCTTAACTGTCTCTTCTCTAGGCTAAACATACCCAGTTTACTAAGTCGTTCCTCGTAGGGCATGGTTTCCAGACCCTTCACCATTTTAGTCACCCTCATCTGGAAACGCTCCAGTTTTTCAATATCCTTTTTGAATTGTGGTGCCCAGAACTGGACACAGTATTCCAGGTGAGGCCTGACCAAAGCAGAATACAGTGGCACTATTACTTCCCTTGATCTAGATCAGGGGTAGGCAATCTTTCCCCTTTAAGGGCTGAGGGACTTCAGCTCCCAGAATCCCAGGAACTATTGGCCAACATGGGACTATTGGCCAACATGGCTGAGGCTTCTGGGAGCTGAAGTCCCTCGGCCCTTAAAGGGGAAAGGTTGCCTACCCCTGATCTAGATACTATACTTCTACTAATGCAGCCTAAAATTGCTTTGGCCTTTTTAGCTACGGCATCACACTGTTGACTGTTGTGGTCCACTAGGACTCCTAGATCCCTGTCACATATAGGCTTGTTAAGCCAGGTGTCCCCCATCTTATATCTATGCATTTCAATTTTTTTTGCCCTAAGTGCAGTACCTTACATTTCTCTGTATTGAAATTCATTTTGTTAGCTTTGGCCCAGCTTTCTAATCTATTAAGATCATTTTGAATTTTCATCCTATCCTCTGGGGTATTAGCTATTTCTCCTAATTTGGTGTCATCTGCAAATTTGAGAAGCATGCCCTCTATTCCTTCATCCAAATCATTGATAAAGATGTTGAAGAGCACTGGGCCCAGGACAGAACCCTGTGGCACCCCACTGGTCACTTCTCTCCAGGGTGAAGAATAGGAGCCATTGCTGAGCACCCTTTGGGTTCGGTCAGTCAACCAATTACTAATCCACCTAACATTTGTATTGTTTAGCCCACATTTTACTATCTTGTTTGCAATAATATCGTGGGGGAACTTGTCAAAAGCCTTACTGAAATCAAGATAAGCTATTCTACCGCATTCCCTTCATCTAGCAAGTTGGTAATTTTATCAAAAAGATCGGATTAGTCTGGCATGACTTATTTTTGAGAAAGCCATGTTGACTTTCAGTGATTATGGCATTCCCTTCTAAATGTTCACAGACTCTCTGTTTAATGAACTGTTCTAAAATCTTTCCTGGTATTGATGTCAGACTAACTGGGCGATAGTTGTTGGGATTCTCTTTCTTCCCCTTTTTGAAGATGGGGACAATGTTTGCCCTCCTCCAGTCTGCTGGGACTTCTCCTGTTCTCCAGGAGCTCTCAAAGATTATTGCCAGTGGCTCTGAGATTACATTTGCCAGTTCTTTTAATATCCTTGGATGTAGTTCATCTGGTCCTGGAGACTTAAATTCATTTAGGTTAACCAGCTATTCTTTTATCACCTCTTTTCTTATTCTGTGCTGCATTTCCCCTATTGTGTCCTCTGCTCCATTTTCCTCAGATTGAACACCCTTTTCCTTTTGTGAGAAGACTGAAGCAATGAAAGTGTTGTGTAGTTCTGCCTTTTCTCTGTCCCCTGTTAGAATTTCTCCATCTTGTCTGTGCAATGGTCCTACCATTTCCTTCTTCTTTCTTTTGCTACGGACATATCCAAAGAAGCCCTTTTTATTGTGCTTGACCGCTCTAGCAAGCCTGAGTTCATTCTGTGCTTTGGCTTTCCTGACTTTACTCCTACATGTGCTACCTATTTGTTTGAATTCTTCTTTAGTGATTTCGCCCCTTTTCCATTTCTTATACATTTAAAACTTAGTTTAAAACTTAGTTCAGTTGAAAGTTCTTTTGTCATCCCACCCAGTTTCTTGAGACATCTCCCATTTTTGCTTCTCAATGGAACAGTTTGAGATTGTGCCTTCAGTATCTCCCTTTTGAGAAACTCCCATCCATTCTGAACTCCCTTCTCCTTTAGTATTCCTGACCACAGGATCACTCCCAGTGTTCCCCTAAGTTCGTTGAAATCAGCTTTCCTAAAGTCTAGTGTTTAACTATGCCTAGCTTCTCCTTTCCACTGCATAAGAAACTCCAGGAGAACATGATCACTCCCACCTAAGGATCCCACCACTTGCACCCCATTGACCAGGTCATCCCTGTTGGTTAGGATCAGATCTAAAATAGCTGATCCCCTTGTTACCTCTTCCACCTTTTGGAATTTGCTAGACCTTGGAGAATTGGCTGAGTTTGACTTCCAGCAAATATCAGGATAGTTGAAGTCACCCATCAGTACTACATCTCTCCCTTCTGGGTGTGCGGTCATCTGTTCTAGAAAGGCATCATCCAATTCCTCAGTCTGACTTGGGGGTCTGTAGTAGACTCCTACTATAACATCCCTGTTGTTTCTTTCCCCTCTAATTTTTATCCAGATGCTCTCCACCTGATTTCCAGGATTTCTCAGGTGTAAACAACCCTGACATATAATGCTATTCCTCATCCTTTCCTGTTTGGCTTATTTCTCTTAAAAAGGTTATACCCCTCTATTCCTACATTTCAATCATGAGACTCATCCCACCAGGTTTCAGTGATGCCTATTATATCATACATACTTTGTTGTGCTAGGAGTTCAAGTTCATCTTGTTTATTTCCCATGTTCTGTGCATTAGTGTAGAGACATATAAGAGCATTTGTCCTTCCCACTTGCTACCTGTGTGAGGTTTTTTTCCTTCCACTGTTGTGCCCTTGCATCATTTGCCTTGTTCCCTCTATAATACTTTTACTATTATCTCCAGCTCATGATGTACTCCTGCCTTCCAAGATACTTTCCAAGATACTGTCTCCCTCCCCAACATGACTCAGTTTAAAGTAATATTACCACCTTAGACAGCTTTAAAAAGGCCGTTAAGACAGATCTCTTCCATCAGTCCTTTCCCGAATAGATATCCCGGCCATCAAAAGACAGCCCAATTTGCTCCCCGGATTCTGCTGCAGTTACTGTTTATTTGTATTAGCATTTTAAGTGTGTTTTAAATTATTATAGTTTAATAGAATTTTAAGGGGGGTAGGATTGTGGATATGAAATGCATATTTTAATGTTGTAAGCCACCCCGGTTGCGTTACACAAAGGGGTGAGATAAAAATAAATTTATTATTATTATTATTATTATTATTATTATTATTATTATTACATACTAGGGTGTTTCTAGGGGATGCAGGGGGGTGTGGACCACACTGGGTGACACTTCAGAGGGGGGTGTCCTGGTGCGCTTGTGTGAAGGAACTGCCTTCCAATGTACTGCTGCACCTCTCCAGGGATAGACCAAGATTCCTGGAGACTGAATATCCTGCAGATGACCTGGTCAAACCAGCGGGATGTGGCAAGGAAGATGACCAGGATGTTGTCAGCACACCATGGTGAAACCCTGGAGGCCACTCCCTTCACTGAATGGTTCTTGGATCCCTTTGGGAGTAGTGAACAAGGTGGGTAGACCGGAACAGCCTGGGACATGGATGGTTCCTTTGGGTGTCCCATTCCACCAGCCATTGGTGGCAAGTAGATTGGAGTCTTTCTCTTCTACAGTAGCCTGATCTACCCCTGTGGGACCATTGACCTGGTGGCTCTGAGGATGGGGGTGACAGCATGAGTTACCCACTGGGTGGCACCAACCCTACTGATGCCACTGTGTAGAATATTTTGAAATAAATATAAATTAAATTTATATTTCCATGAAAGACAAAAGCCAAAGAAGGAAAGTTTACTATGCAGAACCCCAGTTAGTAACACATGCTATCCTGAAAAATCTGCTTGCTTCCTTGGTAAGGTTGCCTTTCCCAGCCTTGTCCAAGTTTTATTGGACTGCAGCTCTCATTATAGGCCAAGCTCTCTTTTTAAGGGGAATCTGGGAGATATACTGTAGTCACAAAATGTAATTTTTCCCCAAAATCTGGACATGTTTAATCAAGGGCATCTGAAGGGTACCAGGTGTGGAAGGTTGATATTAGGCACTAGTTCTGCTTCCTAAAGTAAGAAATTAGCAATATGGTGAAAATTAATGTGCCTAAAGCAGTGACATTCACTATAAAAGTAAAGGAGGTTTTAAAAACAGGGAACATGAAAACTAACAGGATGATGCAGGAAACTTGAAGGCTTGTTGGATATCAAAAGGGAGGTATTGTGGGGGGGGGGGATAGATTATTTTTCTTTAAGAAAGTGCTTTAAAACTACCATCATAATGGAATCTTTAGCTAATGGAGATCTATTGTGAAAGCATGTCATAAATCTCACACTAGAAGCCTATTTTGATCCAACTATTTTAAAAAGGTAGTTTATTTGTATTTTGTGGGTATGTATGCTGCTTTGCAAAGGATTGTAATAAAAAAACATTAAACAAAAATAATTGGAAACTTCCTGAAATCATTAAACTCTTTTTGTAGTTGCTGTTTATAGACTCCCAAGGCAATAACACCTGATGCTTACATGAATTTATTGAAAGGCACAAATTTCAACTGGAAGATATATATCCATCCATCCTCTGCTACTAGGCGTGCCATGAGTATAGGCTGACCATAGGAGTTTACTTCTATGTAAAATTGCAAACATTTGTTTCTTTTGCCTGGCTGGATTGATGGACTCATTCCTCAAAGAGAAGCCTATTTTTAGAAGAGGAGCAAAGAAACATGTGGCAGAACATGGTTGTTTTCTAAGTTAAAGTCTTTGCTGCTTTCAGAATTCTTGTGCAATCCTGGAAAGAAATGGCTCAGCTGCTATGTTTGTAAAAACTTGGAACTTTGTTTGGATGCACTGAATTCCCCCTGCAGTCTTGAGGATCTTAGAGGCTAAAGGTTTTGTTTTTCTACTTGATTTTCCAATGCAAGTCAAGACAATTATCTTAAAAACTTATCTTCCTTAAACATGCACTCATCCATCCCTTCTTCCTTTCTTGGATCAAGCAGGAGGTACATCTAGTCCAGTTCTTTGTCTCACACTGGACAGACAGATGTCATCAGGAAGGATTGCAAATATCACACAATGTAGATCAGAATTGGGCAACTTTAGCATAAAGAGCTGTCTTAGCCCTCAAACTCATCAGGAACATCCCCCAATGAGCAACATTTTCCTGGCAGTAGTGGCAAAACAGAGCAATTTTCCTTAGAAGCAAGAAAGGGAGCTTGCCTTTGATGTCCAACCATGGAATAACAAGACTAGACACAGAAACTTGGGTTAAACGAGGACCACTTTATTTGACATAAACCTATTTAAGTTGGTTGGACCTGAAAGGAACAAGAGCAACCTGATGTGGGTTCAGCTGTGGCCAGGTGTCAACTTGGTCTTCGACTTCAGATGACGTCTCCCCTCTCAATGATTGTCTTAAAGCAATAATGGACTGGATGAGGAAAAACAGATTGAAACTGAATCCAGACAAAATGGAGGTACCAATGGTAACGGCCCTGAACCCAAGTATTGGGACACAATCTCCAGTCCTAGATGGGGTCACACTCTCCTCAAAGGACTGTGTTCACAGTCTGGGGGTGCTCCTAGATCCGTTGCTTCAGATGACAAATCAGGTGAATGCAGTGGTCAGGAGCACCTGCTATCAGCTTCGGCTGATATGCCAACTGCGTCCTTTCCTGGAGGTCATGTGGTACATGAGCTGGTAACCTCTCATCTCAATTTATGCAATGCACTCTACACGGGGCTACCCTTGTGCCTAGTTCGGAAACTTCAACTGACACAGAATATGGCAGCCAGGCTGGTCTCAGGTAAAACCAGAAGAGACCGTATAACACCTATTCTAAGATCGCTTCACTAGCTGCCTATCATTTTCCAGGCGCAGTACAAGGTGTTGGTTATTACCTTTAAAGCTCTAAATGGCTTGGGTCCAACCTATCTTTGGGATCACCTCCTTCCGTATAATCCACCCCGCACATTAAGGTCCTTTTATTGTAACCTATAAAAACTAGACTATCTGCAACTGCCCAGAGGAACTTTTCGGCTATCACTCCCAGACTTTGGAATGGCCTGCTGGATGAGATCTGTCACTTGACCACCTTAAACAGCTTTTAAAAGGCTATTAAGATGGATCTCTTCCGGCAGGCCTTTCCTGAGTTGGTAAACAGCCACCAAATGGTTATGCCTGTCCCTGATTCTCACTGTAGCTATTTTAAATTATTTGTTATTTGTAATTTTAAGTATGTTTTTATATTTTGTCTGTTTAATTATATTTTTTGGGGGGTGGGCTATTGGGATTGTTTGTTTTATTTTGTAAGCTACCTCGGTTGTATTTTACATTTTACAGAGAGGCAGGATAATAATAATAATAATAATAATAAATTATTAACTCTTGACTATCTCCTTAGCCTTCATTGGCTAGCTCCCCTACCAGCCACTTAACTGCAAGGTGAACCCATGACCTTATAAGTGAGAGCAAAACCCCCCAGCTCAAGAGATTTTGTTCTCTGTGGACTTCATTGCCAGAGGGTTGAGCCCTAGTACAGTCATCCTTTGTGGTTGTTGTTAGCCACACTCGAGTCAATTTCAACCCATGGTGACTGGCTGAGACATCTCCAAGACTCCCTGTTCTCCACTATTCTGCATAGTTCCTGCAAAGTCAAAACTGTGATTTTGTGGGTTTTTTGGGCTGTGTGGCCATGTTCTAGAAGAGTTTCTTTCTGACGTTTCGCCAGCATCTGTGGCTGGCATCTTCAGAGAACATGGCCACACAGCCCGAAAAAATCCACAAAAAACTATGGATGCCGGCCATGAAAGCCTACGACTTCACATTCAAATCTGTGACCTGTTTAATAGAGTCCATCCATCTAGCATGTGGCTTTCCTCTCTCTCTCCTTCTCTCCACCTTATGATTTTTTTCCAATGAGTCGTGTCTTCGCATAATGTGTCTGAAGTATGACAGCCTTAGTTTTGCCATCTTGGCTTCCAGTATGATTTCAGGCTTGATCTCTTCTAGAACATTTGTTTGTCCTTTTGGCTGTCCATGGTATCCTCAGCACTCTTCTCCAACACCACATCTCAAATTGGTTGTCTTCCTATCTTCTTTGTTAACTGTCCAGCTCTCCCATCCCTAAATGGTTATAGGGAATACAAAAATGGCTTGTATTTCTAACTTTTGTGTTCAGTTATATATCTTTGCATTTTAGGATCTTTTCTAGTTCTTCCATAGTTACTCTCCCCAACCTTAATCTTCTGATTTCCTAGCTGCAGTCCCCATTTCTATCAATGTTTAATCCTAGGTATTAGAATTCTTTTACCATATATCCTCATTGTCTAGGTTAAATCTGTGTAGATTCTCTGTGGCCATTATTTTTGTTTTCTTTATGTTCAAAAGTAAGCCTGCATTTGTACTTTCTTCTTTGAACTTCCTTAGTAGTTGTTCCAGGTTTGAGATGTTTTCTGCTAGTGTTATGGTGTTGTCTGTGTATTTTAGATTGTTGATATTCCTTCCTCCTGTTTTCACTCCTTTCCTTCTGTGTCCAAACCTGCTTTCCTTATAATATGTTCAGCATATAAGTTGAACAGGTAGGTGATAAGATGCAGCCTTGTCTGACCCCTTTGCCAATTGGGAACCATTCTGTTTCTCCATGTTCTGTTCTGACAATTGCCTCTTGTCCTGAGTACAGATTCCTCATCCGGACAATCAGATGTGTTGGGACTCCCATGTCTTTAAGAATGGTCCATAGTCTTTCATGATCTATAATAATAATAATAATAATAATAATAATAATAATAATAATAATAATAATAAATTTTATTTTTATCCCGCCCCTCTGCATAGCAATCGGGGCGGCTCACAACAATTAAAATACAATAATTAAAATACATTTAAGTATCCCGATCCCTCCACCCATCCCTCCCACTATAAACTGCATGTTGATTTTATTTTGGAATTTCCTGGTGCACTCCATCCTCTTGGGCAGACACACTGCCCAAGTGGACAGCAAGCCAAATCCACTGGGTCAGATAGATGGTGGCAGTTCTGCAACAATCCAAATAGGCATGTGAAGGTGCAGACAGGCCTTAAATATGCTATGACCCCACCCCACATGACTTGCACCACTTGCAAAGTCTCTGCCCATGGATACCATTAAAAAGGTGTACTTCCCCCACAGCACCTTTCATCATGCTGGTCCAGGTATATAATGCATGGTTTTCAAGCTGACTTGTGTTTCCTGTTGAGTGATTCAGCTTGAAAACAAGGTGTTTGCCCCCCATGTGCCTCCCCCCCAAAGGAAAATTGTTCTATTTTCCATCACAGACTTATGGCCTGATACTTTTTTCTGCAGCACTACTAAAGTTGAAAACAAGGTGCATACTTATTAAAAAGCCATAGTTCCGGGGGGGGGGGGGGGGGGAGTTGCCACTGGGCTACTACATTTCTACTACATTTCTATAGGGTAGCAGAGGCAATGGGGGACTGCATCACACTAGGGTTGCTATCCCTCAGACAATTTGGGTGCTGAAGCACCAAAAATAAATAAATAAATAAATAAATATAAAAATAAAAAAATAAAAATAAAATAAAAAAATAAAAAAATATGCATGCACACTCTCTCAGCCCTAGAAAAGCCATGGCAAAACCCCTGTGGAGATTTTGCCAAGAAAACCCCAAGAACAAGTAATAACAACAATAATCAATATCATCATGGCGGGTTGCAGCAGTGGTGGGGGTGGTGGCGGCTAGGCAGGACCGGCCCCAGGCTTGTCCAAAAGCCTCGGGGGGCTGTATCTGTCCCCCGGGCCTTAGGTTGCCTACCCCTGATCTAGATCAAGGAAAGTAATAGTGCCACTGTATTCTGCTTTGGTCAGGCCTCACCTGGAATACTGTGTCCAGTTCTGGGCACCACAATTCAAAAAGGATGTTGAAAAACTGGAGCGTGTCCAGAGGAGGGCGTGTCCAGAGGAGCTTGGGGATAATTATTACCTCACGGTTCTTCAAAAGTGTGATGGTGCTGCTTCTGTCCCAGCCTCTGCCTTCCTTATGCCAGCATCCATAGCCCCACCTCCCTGCCTTTAACCATTCTCAGCATGCCTTTCAGTCTGTATTTATTTTTATTTCTATTTATTTGAATGCACTTGTGCAACCATGGCAATTTGTTAGGTTAAAAAAAGAAAGATAATACATTGGGTGTGTGTGGGGGGGGGGGGACAGACTGCTTTGGAATAGCAAAGGAGAAGAAGGAGAAGCATAATCATGCCCACTCATACCATGTGACTGCCTTCATATTGGAACTGCAGCAGGATTAACTTATCACACTCTCTCAATAGTGAAAAAACAGTGTGATTGGGGAGTATTGATGGGTTTTGCCCATCAATGAAAAGGAGCACTCCAGCAGTGGATGGACTACAGACTAGCTACTGGGCACACAGTGTCATGTGAAAAGGTTCTCACCGGGGATTAGAAGGGAAGAAGAGTGACAGGTGGGACAAGGTTAGTGAATGCCTTGAGACTTGGCATGGCTTCTCCTAGAAATTAAAGACTCATTTTGATAAGTCAGCTGCAGCAGAACAAATTCTCTTGTGCTGCTATATAACTCTTCTTTTGGATTCAGGCAGCTCTGGGGGGCTGTGGTCCACTGCTATCTTATTTTGGCAAAAACATTTAGGTTTACTAGCCAAATCCCTCTATTCAAAGAAGCAAGCATTTATTTCTGAGAACTGTGATGGCTGATACCTCTTAGACATTAGAAGTCCCATTTGCTGGCTTTTGCTGCTCTGTGGACTTTTAAATCTTGTTTTGTGGACTCCTAATCATCTCAGTGACTGCTCCCCGAATCTGGAACTCCCTGCCAAAGCAAACTGGTGGGATATTTCCTCTCTCTTGTCCTTCTCTTGGCAGGCAAAGACCTTTCAGTTGGCTTTTGCATGTAAACTGACAGCCAGTCTGCAGCTGAAGGGGATCTAAGTAGTAGGGTGAGGTCTATATCTTTTACTGTTGTGTTTTAAATTGTGTGTTTATGTTATGTTTAAATTAACACTTCTTTTGAAACATGTGCTTCATTATCAGTCACCCTGAGTTCCTTTTTATTATTTTGGAATAGAGAGAGAGTAGAAATCCAATCCAATAAATCAATAATGACCCTAGGTAGCTATTTTTTTCTGGAAGCAATAGGTCATTGTTACAAGAGGAAATAATTTATTTCTTATGTTTGGCAGCAAGTCAAGTGATTGCACAAAAGTGGAAATAAGGAAAAACCAATCATTGAGTTATTTGGAGACAGAAAATTTGGTTCTTAGTTATTATAGAGAACTTTACAGCACAAGTTAGTGCACAAACATATTTGTCATTTCAGGAAAATGAATTCTTCAATATTTGATAGCCTTCTCTCTCCCCCCTCCCCTCCATGTTGATTGCAATATTATTGATCCTACTCCATTGAGAATTCCTGGAGAACAAGAGAAGTCGCAAGAGACTGGAGGATGACAAATGTTGTCCCCATCTTCCAAAACAGAGGAAAATATGACCCAAATAATTACTGCCCAGTCAGCCTGACATCAAGACCTGGAAAGATCCTAGAGCAGATAATGAAATAGACAGTCTGTAGGCACTTAGAAAGAAACGCCATAATCACTAAAACTCAACATGGCTTTCTCAAAAACAAGTCATGCCCAAGTAATCTTATCTCATTTTTTGATAGAATTACAAGCCTGGTAAATGAAGTGAATGCTGTGGATGTAGTACATCTTGATTTCAGTAAGGCCTTTGACAAGTTGCCCCATGATATTATTAAAAAAAAAAACCTAGACAATGTGGGCAAGATGATGTAACTGTTATTGGTAAATAGTTGACTGGCCAAACCCAAAGGGTGCTCAGCAATGGCTCCTCATCATCCTGGAGGGAAATGACCAGTGGGGTGCCATAGGGTTCTGACTTAGGTCCAGTGCTATTCAACATTTTAATCAATGACTTGGATGGTGTAACAGAGTGCATCCTTATCAAATTTGCAGGTGACACTATATTTGGTGAGGTAGCTAAAACCCCAGAGGACGGGATCAGGAGTCAAAATAGCCTTAATATGGTAGAGCAGGGGTAGGCAACCTTTCCCCTTTAAGGGCCGAGGGACTTCAGCTCCCAGAAGCCTCAGCCATGTTGGCCAATAGCTCCTGGGATTCTGGGAGCTGAAGTCCCTCGGCCCTTAAAGGGGAAAGGTTGCCTACCCCTGTGGTAGAGTGCGGGTCCAGAATTAACAAAATGAATTTCAATAGGAAGAAATGCAAGGTACACTTAGACAGAAAAAAATGAAATGTACAGATATAGGATGGGTGACATCTGCTTAACAACAGTACATTTAAGCAGGATTTAAGAATCTTAGTAAACATGTGCTGGCAACCTCTTGCCTTGATTTCTGTAATGCGCTCTACATGGGGCTACCCTCGTGCTTGGTCCAGAAACTTCAATTAGTACTGAACATGGCAGCCAGTCTGGTCTCGGGTACATCAAGGAGAGACCATATAATACTTGTATTGAAGTCTTTTCACTGGCTGCCTATCAGTTTCTGGGCCCAGTATAAGGTGTTGTTTATTAACTTTAAAGCCCTAAATGGCTTGGGTCCATCCTATCTTCAGGACTGCCTCCTCCTATACAATCCACCCTGCGCACTTCGGTCCTCTGGGAGGAATTTGCTGCAGCCAATAAAAACGAGGCTGTTGGCAACCTCCCAGAAGGCCTTCTCGGTAACCGCTCCCAGACTATGGAATGGCCTGCTGGATGAGATCCTTCAGATTACAACCTTGAGCAGGTTTTAAAAAGTTGTAAAGACGGATCTCTTCCAACATGCCTTTCCTGACTAGATTTCCCAGCTTCAAGAGTCAGCCTATCTTCTCTTCTCCAACTTCTGCCATTGCTGCTGCTACTGTCCTTCTATTGTTGCTCTGGCAAAATTATTTCAAACATGTTTCAATCTATATTTGTTATGTTTTAATGTATAATTTGTTTAATATTTTCTTAAGGGTTGGGTGGGTTTCGGTTTTTTTTGGATGTGTACTATATTTGTATGACAATTTTAATGTTGTAAGCCACCCCGATTGCTTTTCAGAGGGGCGGGATATAAATGCATTATTATTATTATTATTATTATTATTATTAAACTACAAGCTAAACATGAGACAACAGTGTGATGCAGAAGCTAAAAAAAGCCAATGTGATTCTAGGCTGCATCAATAGGAGTGTAGTGTCTAGATCAGTGATGGCAAACCTTTTTGGAGCCAAGTGCTTCAACTAAAAGTTTTTCCAGCACTGTGTGTTACCTGGGGCCAGGGGTGACACTCCCCCCCCCCCCCCGCACCATTCCCAGCCTCCAGCTATCTCCAGAGAGATAGCTGGAGGGCAGTAAAGTTTGGGGAGACAGGAACAGGTGCACACCTGTTCCTCCTTCTATCCATATGCTTTTGCCAGCCTCCAGCTGCCTCCAGAGAGACAGCTGGAGGCTGGTAAAGATCAGGGAGAAGGAGGAACAGGTGTGTGGAACATAATGATGGTGAGAGCTATTCAAAAGTGGAATATGCTGCACACACTCAGAGAGTGGTGGAGTCTCCTTCTTTTGGGATTTTTAAACAGAGGCTAGATGGCTGTCTATCAAGAGTGCTTTGATTGTGTCTTCCTGCATAGCAGATGGTTGAATTGGATGGACTCTTCTAAGTGTGGAGATTTCCACTGGGGTCATTTCCACAACTATTGCACTTGTGCAATAAATGGGAGCATCATGAAATTGTGCTTTGCCATTCCGCACAATTTTGCACTTAGGATATTCCACTGGGTTGTAGACGCGTGAGAGGGATATGTTTAGTTCTGTGCCACTTCTATTTTCTGCAGTGGATCATTATTGTATCATTACATACATAAGGTTTTGAGCAGGAAGTCTTAGTCGTGTTCTGTACAATAGTGAGAGCATAGATTTATTTGCTTCTGCACTTATATATTCACGAGACTGAAACAATATTGGGTTCTTATTCATGGGAGTTTATAATTAATGTGAAGTCGTGCAATAGTAATGATTTCCAGGCATACTGACCACAAGATGATCTTGACATCATGTGATAATCTTCACTCAGTAATGTTTCAATACTGCTACTGTTCCAGTTTTTACCCCAGTATGATAATCTCCTGCATCATTCTATGATTCTGTGAAAACAACTTACTGATTGGTCTAGAAGACAGTAGTTCTCAATATTGCAAATATTGCTGAGCTTCAACTCCTAGAAGTCCCAGCCAACATAAATCAGAGATTCTAGTAGCTGAAAGGCAGAGCCTCTCTGTTTGAGGACTGTTGGGTCTCAAATAAAAATTGTATTAGGTAGGGAGTTGCTAAAATTGAAACAACTACAAAAACAGAGTATACAACATTCAAATATATAGCCATGTTAGTCTTTAGAATCAGTATGTAGAGAGATCTTGTAGCACCTTTGAGACTAACTGAAAAAAAATAAGTTGGCAGCTCATGGTGCTACAAGATCTCTCTACATACAGAGTGTGCAACAGGGCATCAACTAGAATGATGGCACTAGAGGATTCTAGCAGCAAAGAAGTACCTCATGAAACTACAAATGCCAGGATATCATAGCACAGACCCATGAAAATTCAAGTGATATCAAACTGCTACAACTGTGAAGTGTAGATATACTCAGAGATAGAGATCTAGTATATCTCATACCCAGTTTATATACCACTATGCTATAGTTTAAAGTGTTTATTATGCTATAGCAATCCACATGCTTGATCACAGAATCACCAAACCTGGTGTGATATCTAATGGAACCAAAACAAAGGCTATATATATTAGATTTTGGACCCAATCCATCATCTAGTTCAGGTACTACAAATTTTTGATTTTTGATTTCTATTTTTTTGTGTTTTATTCATTTAGTTAGGTATTCTCTAAAATGTATGTTTTTAAATTCAGTTTTGTCAAAGCACCATACTCACACATATACTAATACATCATATTGGTGGCAGCTGCATGTGGATTTGTATAACAATACAAACACTTTAAATTATAGTATGGTGTTTGTGTGGGAGTGTGAGTGTGTGTGTGTGTATGAGACAGAGATGTTCCTGTAATTTATTAGTTACTTTTATATATACTAATCAAATGGGTGAATATTACAGAGTTCAAATGCCAGCTTCTGGTGTGCCTTATGCAGTGCATCAGATTTTCAGAGTAACTGAAAGATACCTATTACATTTGATCCATGTTAAAGTAAATAGTTACTTTGAAATTGTTGCTGTAATAATAAATACTTTAAGACTTAGTAACTATAAGGACAAGTAATTACTTTTAAAGGTAACTTACCAAGCCCATGCGTGCTATATTAGTAATTATGATGTGTTCCTCATTTACCTAGTTCAGTTTCCCACAGTCACTGGCCTACATAAGTTATGCAGCCTTCTCTTTAGCCATTAATAGTTAATGGATGACTGGAGAGAAGAAAGAGGATATGAAATGTGTTTTATGATACATTCAAAGGATGAAATGATGTATGAGAGTCCTAGCTCCTGGCTTAAGGTTTAATTGTCTGTGGATGTACTGGATTATTGAATCCTTTCTTTCATCCACTCTGCAAAGTAATTAATTTCAGTTAGCAGTAGGAACACCTGATCAACTGATATTTTTAACAAGTGATGTGTATGGAAGCCTGCATATATATAATGTTATATATTGCATTCACATATCCAGAGCATACCTATCAGCTCCAACACTACAGAAGCTTTATTTTGTTCAAGTGGAGCTTATTCTAAAGTATGTGTAAGCTTCAGAGTTCAACCCAATGCATCCCTGTTGGCAGTGCAATTCCCAGCAGGCTCCAAGTCCTCAAGGATGTAGCTTGGGAATGCTCTTGGAGACATCATGATCCATTGAAGCTCAAGTGACCTTTTTTCCATCTTAGGTTGGCATTCCAATGCTGAGGTACTGTGGGTGGCCAAAAAGATAAACAAATGGGTCCTAGAAAAGATCAAACCTGAACTGTCCCTGGAAGCCAAGATGAATAAACTGAGGGTATAATACTTTGACCACATCATGAGAAGGAGTAGAAAAGACAATAATTCTTGGAAAGGTGGAGGGAAGTAGAAAGAGATGAAGACTTTATATTAGATGAATAGACTCAAGCAAGGAGTCTGGTGATGATAGCACGTATGAGTCATATGTAGAAGGGATTAAGAGTGACATTTAATTACTCTTGATTCTATGAAGGAACTTCTCCATCTAAGTCAAATGTCAAGTGTGCTACCATTTTGAACACTGCTCCACATTGGGATGCACCATATTAGCATATAGGTTAAAAGGTAATAGTTTCCCTTCGACATGAATGTCTAGTTGTAACTGACTGTAGGGGGTGGTGTTCTTCTCTATTACTAAGCTGAAGAGCCAGTGTTGTCCGAAGACAACTCTGGTGGTCATGTGGCCAGCATGACTGCACAGAATGCTGTTACCTTTCCACTGAAGTTGTACCTATTTATCTACTTGTACTTTTACATGTTTTTGAACTGCTAAGTTGGCAGAAGTTGAGACTAGTGATGGGAACTCACATGCAGGAGGGGTGGAGAATCTGTCATCCTACAGATGTTGAAGTGCTACTCCCATCTTTTCTCATCTTTGGCTATGCAGACAAGGGATGGAGTTCAACAACATCTGGAAAAACATGTGTCCCCTGCTACTGATATGCAAAATAGGTATCTCCTAAGAAGGTCATACGTTTGATGAAGCCTTGTTCATACAGAAGCTAAACTGTGTACCATAGCTGACATTCAGCAGGGTTCTGAAGAGGGGAGAAGTCCCTAATAAACATTGATGTTGTCTATCTTGATGTACTCAGACTTGTGTAGCATATCTGATGAATGGTTAAAACATGGCTGTCCAAGGTGGTGACTGTCCAATCCAAGCTGTCTGAAGAAGAAATCCACTTTAAAAAGTAATAGGACAAAGGAGTAGTGGTCTGGGAACAGATCTGTTCCAAACCTTTTGTGGTTTCAGACCAACTTAAAATGATAAATGCATTGCCTGGATGCATGAATTACAGATAAATGGGCCAGACTGCTATGAAGGAACAGGCTGATTAAATATTATACACCAGGAATTGAGCCACCGTGTAACTTAATAGAGGTCTAATAGAAAATCTAATAATGGTTTTTATTAACATTCCTTCAAAATTGTAGGTCATGGGACTCATCAGAAATGGCCTATCTCTGGGACATTAATAAGGGAAGAACAATTTGCACTGCAAAACATGTGAGCTTGTTCTCTTCTTTTGCAACAAGATAGGTTTTGTGAGGGAGGGGGAGTGAATCTTATCAAGCACAGCTGACTGTTGTTGTTAAGTGTCTTTGAGTTGAGAGACCAGCCCAGAGATCCTCAGCCTTGAGTTGAAAGCATAAGTTTGCAATGGGGGAGGAAGAAGTCCTCATCATGGCAGAGAGGTGGGGAAGAGGGAAGGACAGGGAGACAATTCAGGGTTGGGTGAGTGTGGCAACAGAAGTAGCACTGGGAGGTTAGTATTATTTTGCAGAATCAACAGTCAGGCCAATAGCTTTTCACCTTTCTTGCCCCCTCGCCCATGATGTCCTTTACCTCCACAATAAATTCCCCTGCCCAGATGTAACAAAGTCAGTGCAGATATAGCATGGCAATGCAACCTTCAGGGAGTACAGGTTCCTGCCTAAACTGGAGGTGATACTGGGGCAGCCCTGGGACAATTGGTCAATATTGCTAAACTTCATAAGAACAACAGAGCTTTCACAGAAAAAAGTTTCAAGGAATATGGGGAAAACCAAGATACAATGCAACAAGGGAGAAAGGGGAGGGAAATAACTAAAGAGACAGAGGCAGAAAGATCCATAGTGAGGGGCAAGGAGTGCCTTGAATGCAAAAAAGTGGTGCAACACAAAGACCCAGCTACCCTGAAAGTACTGAAAAATCTATTGGCACAGACCATGGCTGACATCAGAGGGGAACAACGTAGAGTGGCAGTGGTGCCTACAAAAAATGTGGTGGTAGCAAAAGAGGAAGAGGAGGAGGCAATGAGAACAGCCTTGGCCCCAGCTTCAACCCTGCTGCCACAACTATCTCCATCAGTACAACCCCTGCCACCACCATGGCAATGGAGACCATCAGGGACACCAGAGGTGATGCTGGGGCAGCCCTGGTGCAATTGGGTCAATGTTGCTAAACTTCATGAGAACAGCAGAGCTGCCTTGGAAGAAAGTTGCAAGGAATACAGGAGAAACTGATATGCAATGTAATTATGTAGAGAAGGAGCAAGCGGGGGGGGGGAGAGAAATAACTGCAGAGATGTAGGCAGAAGGTTTCAT
Organism: Phrynosoma blainvillii; assembly: GCA_026167975.1. Lineage (NCBI taxonomy): Eukaryota > Metazoa > Chordata > Lepidosauria > Squamata > Phrynosomatidae > Phrynosoma > Phrynosoma blainvillii. The sequence goes on from JANUYF010000001.1 coordinate 274,510,035, forward strand.
AATTGTCTGCTGCAATGTATGGGCAATGTGTGTTTTCTTGCCAGAAAGCATCACCAACTACACCTTCAGCAAGTGCAAACTGGTAGCAATCTTGGAAGAGAAGTCTTAGAAGTGAATAAGAGGAGATTATAGCTGTGTTGTGCCTCTTCAATGCATCAGAAAACAGGAAGACTTCCTGGATAGAAAACATGAATCATTTGTATGATCAAAAATTGATCATACAAAACCAACAGGAAGAAACTGCCAAGGAAAATGAAGAGTCTTGTAAGTGAGGACACATCTTGGAGGAAAGTCACTATCAGGAGCAGACTGTACAGAAGGGATTCAGAACTTCTCCAACTAACTAGTTCCTTCCTACATATTCATGAGGAAAGCAGCAGTGAAGTTGTGCAAACAAGAAAACAGCAATGAGGGATACCACATGCCAAGGAAGGAGTCAAGGTAACCACCAGCTACAGCAAGAAGAATCATCTATATATTTTTCCAAACATGTTTAGTAGATGGTGAGAATGTTGTTAATGTCATTTATTTAGATTTCAGCAAAGCATTTGATAAGGTCCCACATAATGTTTTGATTAGCAAGCTGATTAAATATGGAAAAGGTAGGAATGCTGTTGGGAAAAGAATGTGACTTTTTTTTCAGTGACTGTGCTTCAAATTGGAAGGAAGCCTCAAGTGGAATGCCTCAAGTTTCTGTTCTAAGGCCACTATTCTTCAATATTTTTGTCAATGATTTAGATGATATTTTTTATCAATGATTTAGAAGTTTATAGATGACATGAAACCAGGGTGGGTGGCTAGCACATTTGAAGATAGGAACATAGTTTAAAAGGACCTAGATAAACTAGAAAATTGGGCACAAATTAATAAAATGAAATTTAGCAGAGGCAAATGAAAAATTCTACATTTAGGACACAAAAACCAAATGCACAGGTACAGGATGGAGGAGGGGGATACCTGGATCAGCATTACTACATGTGAAAATGACCTTGAAGGTATTGTTGGTCATAAGTTGAGCATGAGCTAGTAGTGTGATGCTGCAGCAAAAAGGCAAATTCTATTTTTGTCTGCATTAATAGAAACACAGTTTCCAAATCAAATGTAACTGTCCCACCATATTCTGCACTAGTAAGGCTTCATCTGGAGTTTTGTGTTCTTTTTGAGAAGGTTACAAATAAGTAAGAGTAGGTTCAGAGAAAGACAACAAGGATTATAAGATGCATGGAGAACAAAACTTCTGAGAAAAGGTTGAAAGAGCTGGGTATGTTCAGCTTGATGAAGAGAAGACTACGGGGTGGCATGATCACACTCTTTAAATACCTCAAGGGCTGTTACAGAGAGGAGGGAGCATGCCTGTTTTCTGTTTCCCAAGAGGATAGGACCAAGTCTAATGGTTTGGAGTTACAGGATGTTAGGTTTTGATTTAACATTAGAAGGAACCTTTTGACAGTAAGAATAAGGGAACCAATTGACTATAGAGATTGTAGAGTATCCTTCATTTGACATGAAAAGGCACAAAATACAAATTCTGTTTAATAGTCAACATGACTTCTCCTGTAATTAGAAAGAGAGTGAAATTTCAAGACTTCTCATTATGAAGGGTTGATTTTCTGGCATTTTCTGGCATAAGAGCTCACAGCTATAAACTCAGTGTCATTTAGAAAGCTGTAAAAGGCCAGGGTGCTGCCAGCCTAGTGTAGTGGTTTGAGCATTGGACTACAACTCTGGAGACCAGGGTCCAAATTCTGGCTTACCCATGTAAACCCACTGGTGATCATGGTCAAGTCACACTCTGTCAGCCTCTCAACAGCAACCCCTCTCTGAAGAAACTTGCCAGGAAAACCCCATGTTAGTTTCATCTTAGGGTAACCATAAGTCAGAAATAACTTGAAGGTGCACAACAACAACAAACAAACAAAAACAAAAACAAACATAAATCTCATTTATTATTATTATTATTATTATTATTATTATTATTATTATTTAAAAAAACCAGTTGTGAATTGTGTTGAAACTGAAGAAGTAGCCATTTTGGTAGCTGTTTTGTAATAATGGTGCAAAATGTATGGAATAACAATTAGATGGGAAAGTAGAAAAAACATTGAGACATAATAATAAATCAGATTCAGAACCAAACAGAAGGCTGATCAACTCTAAAATGTGAAATTTTATGCTTGACTGCTAAAAATTAGAGAATTTCCTCTGTTATTGAAAGCTCTATTTATCATGAAGTCAGTTCAAGTAAATTCAGTTCCTGGGCCTTTGCAGACTGCTAGAAATAGTGCACATTAAATTGAGGCACTGCCCTGGCTCAGTGCTAGGGAGTCATGGGAATTGTATTTTTTTCTGGGACATTGAGCCTTCTCTGTCAGAGAGCTCTGGTGCCACAATAAATTACAGTTCCCATGATTCCCTAGCACTGAGCCAGGGCAGTGCCTCAATTTAATGTGCACTATTTCTGGCAGTCTGCAAAGGCCCTTTGATATCCCCATCCCAACATTCAGAGCTTAGAATTTTAGGTTTGAAAATTAATTAGTAATGTTTAGCGTTGAAAACTGGGAAATTAATTCATTGCTACCAGCACAAATCATTCAAATCATTATTTAGTTAAATTATCATTGATTAACTCATTATTTCAAGTGAAACAGATCATGAATTTATATTGAATGGCATGGAGAATTTCACCATTGGCCCTAGGGGAAGGTTTGATTACTGGCACCTTTGTTTTTAGCTCTTTTTATTGTTTTAACATTGGTTTCCCACAACTTGGATTTTCCCCCAATTGGACTACAAAATCTATAATGCAATTATTGCCTGGGGATTGTCTGGGAACTGTCACATTGGGGAAGGCTGTCTTAAAGTATATTAACTCATTTTACAACCCATTCAATTATGTTTTGTTACTGAATCTCTCTTCTTTCTACCTCCTACTGTCCTTGCTAACATGTAAACTGGTTACTTGTATTTCAAATTTCTTCTTTTCTAAAAGCAAATAAAGAATAGCATGTTTTGATATATGGAAACCTTTACAAAATATATTTACCTGTTTATAAAGGCTGGCCTGAACCAGTGAATCAGAATTAAACCAAGATATGAATGTATTTAGCCAGTACTTATCACACAATGTCATCTCTATTCAGTTGCCACTTTGCATTTCCATTGTTCCATTTCCATTGTTTCTGTAGCACACCTTTTCATTGATGGGGAAACCCCATCAATGGACTCCTAATATTGCTCATCTTCCATTAGTCCTTTAGTGAGATTAATCCCTTTCACAGCAGTAATGAGATGATTCTCATCTTCCCTTCTTGCTGTTCCCATGTAGCCTGAGATGTTTTTATTCCATGCCATTTTTTAATTTATTTATTTTTGCTGTGATTATGTAATTAGAGCAAAAATTAAAAATTAAAAACCTGAAAGGAATGGAGTAAGAACAACCTCAGCAAAGGTACACATGCACCGAAAGGCACGGAAGTCAGGGTTATGGAGCTGGTGAAGAAAGGACCACGGATTGCCAAAGGAATACACTCACATGATTGAAGAGAAGTGTGATAGTGCATGTCTTCAAATTGGTATGTTTTTGCTTTACTAATGTGATTGTTGCAAGAGAGAAAAAAAAAACTGGTTTGATAAAGTCCCAAGACTGCCTTGATATTATTGATTGTGTGTTTTTAAAAATTATTATTTTACAATTGTTTTTAAATGGCTATATTGGGGTTTTTTTAAATATAAATGTCTTTATTATGTTCACTACAATATAAGTAGTAAAATAACCATGACAGCAGTAACATCTAGAAGAAGGGCTATTGAGTCTTCATACCCATTGAAGAGGGTCTATAACAGGGGTAGGCAACCTTTTTGAGCTGGGGGCCGATCCCCCAAAGTCGTCCGTTCCAGCAGGCTGGGGGGGGGGAATGCTGGCACACACGCTCATGCACACGTGCGGAATCCCTGTTGCCGTCGCCGCCGCGCGCGCGACCCCCAGCGAGTGCTGCCGCCGGCGCTGCGCATGCTGCCGCATCCACCTCCGCGCATGTCGCAACTGCCATTTTGTTCTCCAAAATGGCGGCTGAGGTGTGTTTGTGCATGTGCAGTACTCCTGCGCATGTGCAAATGCATCACGACAGCCATTTTGGAGAACAAAATGGTGGTTGTGGCGCACGCGGCTGTGCAGCGACCAAAATGCACAGCGGCAGTGGCAGGCAGCGGCGGCGGCGGCAGAGGTCCGCCTGGGCCGGTAAGGTTGCCGGTCCCTGGTCTATAATATTATAGTAAAAAGAGGTGAGTTAGTATGTTCCAACACTGTCACCCTATGTGCTCTTATTTTGAACTGAGCCCTGTTGAACACAAGAAGCCTCATTTCCAAAATCAGATTCCTAGGCTTAGCCAGTGTCATGTCTTTTCTGCTCAGAATGCCAAGAAATACTCACTATGGGTGTGTTGAATGTGACACAGTGCTGGCAAATTGCAGAGTCTCATAAAAGCCTGGAGCGCACTCTTGTAGAAAATGTCACAAGAGAAGCAATTGGTTCACAAAATGCAAATCTGAGTGTGTGGAATTGTATTTCATGATTAAACTCTGCCAGCCAAGCTGCTCAGCAAGTGTTAAATTGACTCCCCCCCCCTCCCAGCCCTACTACTACAACTTACATTGGCTGAGGGCTGCAACTTTGTAATTTTTTTTGTCTTTATGCACCATATGAGAGCTACTCCATTGTATTTTCTCTGCATAGAAATCACTTCCATTAATGAATAATAGCCTGGAAATGCCCTTCCAGAATCACAGATTTGAAACACATCAACAGTGTCTGAGCTTTTTGATGCCTTTCCTGGAACCCTTTCAAGGAAGGATGAGGAAGAAAATCATATTACTCTACTGGTGGCTACTAAAATTGCTTGACAAAACAAAAACAGAGGCCAAGCATTTGCTTCGGATATAATATGCCCATTGGCACAAAAACTGAGAAGGATGGCTCAGTAAGGAGTACTGCAGACCACTAAAGTGCCCATGTGGGCATGTGCCAAGTGCTAAAGTACCAAGGCAGGTGATGAAATGAGTAACTAAGGGATCCATACCCAATCTGGCACCCTCCAGATTGGTTGGTCTCCCATGATCCTCAGCCACCACAGTCAATGAGCACAATATGTGAGTATTATGAGAAGCATGCACCAGCACACCTGGATGGTGTCCAAATAGGGAAACCTGCATTAGGACTTGGAAATGATATGAAAAATCATAAGCTAAAAAAAGAATAGAAAAGGGTGATGGGATGTGTTTTAATTAAAATTAAGTGGAGGTGGGGGAAAGGGATGGAAATGTATAATTTAGTACAGATACTTGGTCTGCATACACAGAATCAAAGAATGTTGTGATGGCAATACAAATCTTCAAAATGTATATGTTCTTTAACAATGCTGAACTATGCCTGAGAGCTAATATTTCAAGGATGTTGATAAATTGGAGCGTGTCCAGAGAAAGGCTACCAAAATGGGGAAGGGTCTGGAAATCATGCCTTATAAGGAATGACTTAGGGTGCTGGGTATGTTAAGCCTGGAGAAGAGATGGTTAAGGGGTGATATGATAGCCCTGTTTAAGTATTTGAAGGGGTGTCACATTGAGGATGGAGCAAGCTTGTTTTCTGCTGCTCCAGAGAATAGGACTTGGAACAATGGATGCAAGCTACAGGAAAAGAGGTTCCACCTCAACATTAGGAGGAACTTCCTGACAGTAAGGGCTGTTTGACAGTGGAACACACTCCCTTGGAGTGTGGTGGAGTCTCCTTCCTTGGAGGTCTTTAAGCAGAGACTGGATGGCCATCTGTCAGACATACTTTAATTGTGATTTCCTGCATGGCAAGGGATTGGATTGGATGGCCCTTGTGGTCTCTTCCAACTGTATAATTCTATGATTCTAAAATCTGCAGGAGTATGTGCCAGCCTTTTTATCTGATTACCCTAAAAGTCAAAGCATTTTGTGCATGATGATCAGACACGCAAACACGCTCACCTTCTAGAATGCAGCAGCAACAGAACCTGATACATGTAGGCTCCTCTTTTTTTAGTATTTTAGTAAGCATTTAGTAAGCTCCACTGAAACACACAGGACTTTCTTAAAGTAAACGTGATCAGTCAGCACAGAGTTTATCTTCACTCCTCATATGGTATGTTTTTCTTTTATTATTTTTAAAAATATTACACCTCTCACTGTCTCTTGAGGTGGAACAGATAGGCAAAATAAAGTGGTTTCTAAATGCTTTGAAGGCAGGGTGTTTAGATGCCACACACCTCCAAAGTGGGTGGAAAACATACCGAAGCTGTGCTCCAGTGCTAAAAATCAGAGCAAACAAAACCCAGTATAGTTCAACTCAAGGAGGAAAATGCACATCTTCATGTCTGCATATAAACTCCCTGAGCTGAGTGTGGGGCTGCAGCAAAGAAAAGAAAGGAAAGTGTGAGAACTCCAATGGATATAATTACAATATACACAAACCAGACTGTACAACAGGATGGCATGGGGTGAAGAAGAGTGAAGGGAGCATATGGGGGGAGACCCTCCATGATTGTGCTTTGCCCATGTATCCAATGCCTCATACAGATGAAGCATCACACATGCAACTGTGTGGCCAATCAAAGGGATGGCCATCCAATTGAATATCATCTGGGTGGACATGGGAGGTACTTGGGACCAGTGGTGTGATTGTGCAATGGTGCATGTGTATGGAGGAAACAAAAAACAGTGGTGCGGCTTGATGCCACACTGTGCAGTTAGGCTGTGCACATTTGGCCTACCTTAGGAGTGGGCCATGTGGGCAGCGTGGTTTTGACCCACTTTGGTGAAAAGCAGGATTGAGCCACTTTTTCTTGCTCATCTGTTCTGGGCTACAAACAAGAATTCCAAGGAGCTAATAATAATAAATATTCCAATACAAACTCTAGGAAGCCTCTCAAAAGGCAGAAGGCAGAAGAAAATCAAAACAACAACAAAAAAAGAAAGATAACACAACAGAGTACAAATAAACTGGACAACTTCATCACAGGACTAAAACAGAATTGATAAATGTGGCATTTTAAAAAAATCTGCAGCAGGATGGAGGTCAAACCCAATCAGCATTCAACCCATGCTAAAGACCTCTGGAGGAAAAATTCAAATGTTACCCTGATGTTGGAAAATGCTCAGTGATGGGAGCCAGGCAGGCTTCTCAGGAATTGATGTTCATTAAAGCTGGTACCACAACAAAAATACCCTGCTAACAATAACTGATTCTTAGTTTTTTGTGGGTTTTTCGGGCTGTGTGGCCATGTTCTAGAAGCCTAGTCTACATGATTAAAATATTCCTTATTCCAGTTGAATAGAATATGAGCCGGCCACATGCAATTCATAGAAGTTTGGACTTTTTGCAGATGGAGTGGCAGAAAATTCCTTAAACTCCTCAGAAAAAGGCTTCACACCTTTTCCTGGAGTATCTGCGAACATTCACAGAAATACACATTATTGCACATGTAGCTGTCTGTCTGCTTGGTATGGATTTGAATGGCTGTACATTTTTGGCAGAGGGAGGGAGAATAGATGCAAATAGATTTGAATTTGTGGAGGGAAGTGAAGACAATTAAACTCGAAGTGAAAGTGCAGAATTCCACAGCAATGCACATAATACACTTATGTGTAGACTAGCCATTGGACTGAACATTGGAGATCTATATTCAAGTCCCCACAGGGCCATCAAATTCACTGAGTGATCATCAGGCAGTCTCATTCTGGCCTACCTTGCTCTGGGGACTTTACCTCTCCAGCCCCGTTCTTGCAGCAGTCACACTAGGAAAAATAAAATGGCAGCATACTGCTTTGCAGCCATCCATCACCATACCTTAGCCAATTGTGCAACTGGAGCTGCTCTCCCAATCACTCTCTCTTCCTGAACTCTCCCTTAACCCCACATCCCTGCCTTTCCCCACCCAGCATGGTCTTAGGGATTTCCCTTCTTTTTTCCATGCAGTTCTGGAGCTCTACTGCCCCATGGAAGTAAAAAAGAAAGAAAGAAAACAAATAGGAAAAAAGTTACCAGGGTATTTTGGAATAGCGAGGCAGAGGGGGTAAGGCGGGAGGGGAAGAGAGGACACTGTGACACCATGTGGCTCACAATTGTGCAACTGCTCCAAGAACCATGTTTTGCACCTGGGGACTTGGGCAATTGTCAGGGCATGTATGGGTTTCCCCCATGAATGGAAAGGGATGTGTTGGGGACTGGGTGGGTACAGGCTGGAGGCATCATGGTGCTCTGAGTATCGCCAAAGCCACTTCCTTCCTAGTATTCCTGTGGCTTAAAAGCTGAGTGCAATAATGTCCTCACCCTGCTCTACCTTATTATTATGAGCTGTACTATGAAGACAAAGGGGGGTTGCAGACTGCCAGAAATAGTGTGAATTCAGTCCACTTTTAGGGTTAGGGTTAGAGTTAGAGTTAGGGAACCATGGGAACTGTATTTTATTGTGGCATCAGAGTTGTCTGACAGAGAAGGCTCAATGTCTCAGAAAAATAACAGTTCCCATGATTCCCTAGCACTAACCCTAACCCTAAAAGTGGACTGAATTCACACTATTTCTGGCAGTCTGCAACCCCCCAAAGTGAGGAAAAATAGAGCCATATATGCCACCTCAGGTTCATAGGAGGAAAGATGGGGTATGAATGCAACTAATGGATAAATAGTCAAATAGAATAAGTTTGAGAATGGGAATTCAAGATGACTTGCAGGGGAAGTTCTGGAAACTTAGATATCTTACTCTCCTGATAAGATTTTACCTACTTACTCAGCAAGCTTGTACACTAACTGTAAAATTATTCTCAGGGTATAGATTATTATGTAGCTAGAAGAGCTACATTTAGTTTGAGTGTTGGACTATGATTCTAGAGACCAGGGTTTTAATCCCTGCTCAATCATGGAAGCCCACTGGGTGACCTTGGGCAAGTCACACTCTCTCAGAGAAAGGCAAAGGCAAAAACCCACCGAACAAATCTTGACCAGAAAACCCTGTGATAGGCTTGCCTTAGGGTCACCATAAGTCAGAAATGACTTGAAGGCACACAAAAGCAAAAACAGAAGAGCACATGCACACACACATATGATAAGAGGTTACAGGATACTCAAAAGAACAAAAAAAATCTTGAGAAAAAAAGATTCTATGTTCTAAACAGCCTACAATAGCCTATTGAGGACTGAGCATACTCATTGTTAGATGAGAAAAAATGGGAAATTGGGGAAAGAGGGGTAGATTTTACTGTTGTTGTCGTTGTGTGCCTTCAAGTCATTTCTGATTTATGGCAACCTGAAGGCGAATCTGTCATAGGGTTTTCTTAGCAAGATTTGGTTACAGGAGTTTTGCCATTGCCTTCCCTTGAGGCTGAGAGCATGTGATTTGCCAAGGTGACCCAGTGGGTTTCATGGCTGAGCCAGGAATCGAACCCTGGTCTCCAGAGTCATAGTCCAACTCAAATCTGTATGCCACATTGGACTATAGCAGGGGTAGGCAACCTTTCCCCTTTAAGAGCTGAGGGACTTCGGCTTCCATAAGCCTCAGCCATGTTGGCCAGTAGTCCCATGTTGGCCAATAGCTCCTGGGATTCTGGGAGCTGAAGTCCCTCGGCCCTTAAAGGGGAAAGGTTGCCTACCCCTGGACTATAGTGTCCTGCAAAGGGTATAACTGTTTTATTGGAATCTTGGATGCAAGCATTCTAAATCAGATTCATTGTAACTAATTTAAAGGAAGGTTGGACAGCACACAGCCCATGGACTCACTACTCAATAAAGTGATTGAGTGACAGCCAGGGTACCTCCCAAACTATAAAGTGACTAGCTCAATTTAACTACACAGGATTCCCCCCCCCCTTCTCATTGCTTTCCCCTGTTTTTTTCACTTATTTGAATACAACATGTTTTCCACATCTATTAATTGCATGGAAACCAGTTTCGTGTTCTTCAAGAGACTCAGTCAGCAGCCCCAACTATGTACCTCTGCACACTACATATCTGTCAATTTATCTATCAAAAGTTCCTCAAAGAGTGCTGGTTATTACAGTTTCCTGGAGGCTCTTAGAATTCTCTATTCCAAGTTACCCAGCCCAGCATAAAAACCTAGATGTCCCAGAGTTCCAAGTTAGTAACCATATTTCCCCTCAAATAGCCATTTAATCAGTACAAGTCCACCATGGATTGATGCCCAATGTCTGCTGTACATCTTCAGTCCACTGAATTAGAATTTAATTTAAGTTGATAGATAGAAAGGAGCTGTTAGAAAAACCAATGGAATGCAGAAAAATGTCTAAGCAGATGTAGAACCCCACCCTCACCCCCGTTCTGTCTTCCAATAATTGGTTAGGAGTCAAAGTAAATGAAGTAAAACTGAAAGCAAATTGGAAAATTGGTAGGTTTGCAAATTTTCAAAAAAAGATATTTTGGAATAATTTCTTCCCTAGCAAAGAATTCAGAGGAGAGATGGAACAGCAGGGAGTGAATACATTAAGGTCCCCCCTCCCTGGATATTTGGTTTCATATTTCACTCTTCTGTGATGATTCATGTGATTCTATTGTTTCAGCCTTTCCCAGAGTGGACTGCTGAAAATATCACAAAATAGTAGGTAGTTTCAGCTCAGAGGATTCCCGTTATGAAGACGCTGAGGTATTTCAGGATGCAATTAAAGTTTGTTGACAGGGATGTGGAGAGTGATTTTGGAGGGGAGTATGGTTTTGAGGAACTTCTCTCATGAAAAAGTGGGCAATCTTCATTGTAAAAGCAAATGCAGGGAGCCTTCATGCCTCTCTGAACATTGTGTAATCATCTTGTTTCAAAACACATCACCTCAGGGGAAATAAATCTGTTTCTTGTACACACATACACACACATCCCATCACTGTAGAATGAGATACATAATATGTGTATCTCTCATCCTACAGTGTCATAGCTTGAGTCTGATCATTTTAATAACATTTCTAATTTAAAAACCCACAGGAGTTAAATTTTTGTCTCTACACTTTCTTCTTCCTCAGCTCTGTCTCCTGTATCTGTATCAAAATTTAGACTGAACATCTAAAGCAAGAACATACTTCTTATGTAGCTCATACTATGCCAAGTGAATTGTAAAAACCTGTATAATGTAATAATGGACATGATCCCGCTAAAGGTAGGAGATATGAGCAGATCCTTAAATTCTCTCTTGTGGAAAGCAATGGGTTGAGAAAGTGTTTTGGACACCATATATGGAGACCTTGCTGCTTTAGTATTATAAGGTGAAACTAAAGAGATATGGGAGGCAGATAGCAAAGCCTACTAACAGTTCCAAACACTATTTTTGACAAATATAAATCTGGTATGCCTCATTTTCTTTTGACTACACGTAAGTGTTGGTAATCTTTCATCTATGAATGTTTTACTACTGACTTCAGTAAGACTTGCTGGATCTGTCAACAAATCTTACAAGCTAGTAAAAGTAAGATTTGAAGTTCAGGTGTTGTTGAGGCATACAATATACCTGGAGCTGCACATTTATATATGTGCAGAGGCATGCAGAAATGTAGACAATAACCCTACTGCCTAGTCCTGCAGCTTCCTCAGTAGCACAGAACTGCAAAGGACAATTTTTGACTGCCAATCTAGTATTAGAAATAGGGATATAATAACAGTGACTCAGGAAGGCATAAGGAAACAAACATACAGTTTGTTAATGTATATATGCTAGCCATTACTGTATCAGGCTAGCCATGCTCCATGTACGTTTAAACATTATTAATGTAGGCTAAATATTACAGATTCTGGTAATCCAACAGCAAATGTTTGTACAGGTTAATCTCTACTAAATGTCCTGATGTTGAAACATGTTATCTTAAATTAAGAGCTGATGTGGTACAATGTCTATATGTAGCAGAAAAGAATTGCTTATTTAGGGCAAGTGAACATTTCTATCCCCTGTTACATGAACAGATCTTAAGAAAGAGGACCTGCATTAAGGCCAGAGGATATTCTTGATGACCTCTTGCTTATTTAACTTTTGGGTTTGTCCAAGAACATAAATTCAACCACAGCACAATCAAAAGTGCTGGCTGAATGTATAGATCTCAAATGTGTAGATATAACATCTGTTTTAACTGGCCCATGGAAGTGGATCATGCTTGATGTAGCATCAGAATCACTTAAGCACCTTTAAGAGTAGAAATGGACAAACCTGTCAAATTCAGTTTATGTCAGTTTCAAAATTTTCCAGGCCTCAGTTTATTCTGTCCCATTTCCTTAAAGGTTTATGTCTTTTTGAAAAGTCCCCACGGAAATGTGTATGTGTTATGTACACACTTCTCCTAATATATGTGTTTTTGTTGGCAATTTTATCTAATGTATGGGGTTTTGCAAGCAGTTTTTCCTTAAAGAATACTTTCTTCCTGAATCTTTTCCCTCACTTAATATATACATTGTTGGGCACACTTTCCTCTAGCAAATGCCTCATGGTATGCTACGGAGGGAGATACTGCATCCCAGAATTTCAAGACATGTGAACACTGAAGGACAACTCTGTTACAGTTCATGTGAATTCTGGTGAGTAAATTTGGTCAATTCTTCAAGCATGTGTGAATTTCCTCCCATTTGAATGCAAAGGATGAGTTGTTATTGCTTACTTATGTTTATAAATCAAACCAAAATGGTGGCACTTCATGAATTCATGCTGTATTTGCTCTCTTTTGCATGGCCTGTTTTTCTTTTCTTTCTCTTTTTTTTAGGCAGCAAGGCCACTTTTCCTTTCTAAGTAAATGGAGCCCACGGTGAGTGGGGGAGTGGGCAGGGGGAGACCCTTTCAATCAAACTCCCAGCAGGAGCAGCCAATGTTCTGTGAAACTCAGTGGGGTCAGGATGGCTTGCCAAGTTCAATGTCCTTCTTACCATGCAACATTCTTCATAATAATATGATTGCTCTCTCACACACGCCTATCTTGCATGTGTCATATTACCTGTATAAAGGGCTTTGTCACGCTTGCTTTCTATGTACTCTTGAATCTGTCATTTAGTTTTGTTGAAAGTTCAATGGTCAAGGCCATTGTTTTTCTGGCTCCGGCTCCAGGAGGAAGGCCACGGGGCTCTTCAAATGTCAACGGCATTCATGTGCAAAACAGCAAATGAACTGCACACATTATCTTTTAACCAAAATAAATCTTTCAGACCATCCCAAGCATCCTAAAGGATGTTGCACGCTTGAAGGTTGGTTATTAGCGGTACCAAATGCTGTTGTAGCATCTGCTCGCAACTAGCCAGAAATCATGTTTAATAACAAGAAAATCTACTTCAGCCAAATCCCTGTTGGGAGAGCTTTAGCCTGAACAAAAGGCCCTCCTGACTACTGATTTCCATAACAGATGTAGTATCTGATGCATGACAGCTCAGTGTGGTGTTGCCACTCCATTATTTTGCTGCATATCCATCTGTAAGAAATTGCTTTGTAATTTTATTAATTGCTCCTAGTGTCCTCTACCTTTCAAATGCATTGGTCAGGTGATATCTATTTATGGCACACAGATCATTGTAACCAATGAGTTTCTCTTTACTGTAAAGTTAAAAGCTATTGTCTTTATTAACACAAGTGATGAAAGACTTCTATAAGCCAAGTCCCATTTATTTATTTACAGGTGACATAAAGAAGTATTGTCTTTTCAGCTATCATCAAATTTTTCTGATCTATTCTACTAAGACAGAGGAACAGGGGAAATTTAAGGTAATCACATGGCAGGTCTAAGCATAAGGTGAACATAGAATGCACTTGTAACTAGAGCTAGGATGAGCAGCTGTGAAAGGCTAGGAGACCAAATTAGCCTTCCAGGAGAATTTGAAGGGCCACACATTGCACAACAGTCCCATGCACCATCATCAGGGGTTTTTTTTGCTCTGAAATATCCCCAAAACATTCTCATGATGAGGCATTTTTGTCATTTTTAGGCCTTTGTGGGCCATTTTAGACTCATGAGAAGCCTCTTTTAACAACAAGAAGTGAAAATTTCTTTTCCTATTTCAAAAGAGACTTTTCCTGGGCCTAAAATGACCCAGCCACCCCCAAAAGAACTTGGCAATATGCCTCCTATGGCCTAGAAAGCATGATGGAGCAAAACCAAAAAATCACCTTGGGAACCCCTGGAGGGGATGTCACAAAATGGCCATGGAAGCCACGTGTGAATTGTAGACCACATTTTGCCCACCCCGACCTAGACAGTCAGTATGTCTAGCCCAACCCATGAACACAAAAATCAAGACAAAGATAAGGCTAGATTGTGCTTGACTATATTCATGGAAACTCATTTTTCTGTGTTTATTTATGTACCTGATGGCCCAATCTTGTGAAATTTGTTGAACCCAATCAGAAGTAAAAAAGAGAAGAGGATGTACATTTCTTAACAGACAATTGTCAGCCTTCTCCAGAACAAAATATGCTGCTTGGGAAATTAAGCTCCCCCAAATATATGAAAGATAAAGGTTATATCTATACCACAGTGGCATATAATACATTGCATACTACAATATTACATCCCACTTTAACTGTTATGTGTTCATTCTGAGGAATCCAGGCATTTGTAGGTTTGGGGGTACTTGGAAATCTCTGTAAGCAGGGGTGTTACTAGGGTGTATGGGGAATGCAGACAGCACTGGGTGATAACCGGGGAGGGTGACACCAGTGCTCCCCAAATGTCTGCCTTTTGGTAGAAATGGGATGTGGCATTCTTTTAAAACCCTGGAGCTCAGTGGAAGAGAAGCATGAAGGGAGCAAGGCTCAGTGAGAAGAGAAAGGAAAGGCCTCAGGAGTTAATTTTTTTGTTTTGTTTTCACTCTTTTAAAGTTTTCTTTAAAAACATAACATCTTGCCAAATTTTCACTTTAATCACATGATACTTTGTAAATGTCAATACATATAGGCTGTGCTTATGATATTGTAATTTAAAGATGTTTTGCTGGCTGTTTACATTGCAACTATTGCCATTACATTCAGTGGTATACAGGAATTATGATTTATGAGTAACATTAGAACATTAGGGCATTACTAGGGCATTACTAAAGATTCTGTATGATGTGGTATGGGAGGAGACCAATGGGAGTGAGAGTAACACAATGAGTTCCCACATCAGGTGATGCCAACCCTACTGATGCCATTGCCTGCAAGAGAGTCTACTTCCTCAAAAATAACATCACTGGTGCTTTCTGGCAAAGCATTCCCAGTACCTCACTAAACTACACATCTGTTGATTCCATAGGATGGAAACATGACCATTAAAGTTGGGTTAAACTGAGTCCTGGTAGTACAGTGGTTAAATGCCAGTACAGTAACCACAAAGTTGTGAGTTCTATCCTTCAGGGCTCCAGGTTGTCTCAACTGTCCATCCTTTTATAGGTTGGTAAAATGAGTACCCAGCTTGTTGCGGGCAATTGGCTTACACATTGTGAACCTCTATAAAGTGGTACAGAAATGTAAGTGCTATTGCTATAACTGCTATAACATTATAATCTAGATACACTGGAATCCCCAGTTGATCCATTGTTATGAGGCCATGAATCCCCTCTCTGTTTTATTGCCTCTCCTCCTGAAGCTGGTCCATGTTGAATGTAAGCTCTCCTGGTGATGAATGTCTTTCAGGAAGAGAGCCCAGCATTCTAGATGGCTGCCATACAACCTGGAGCAGCTGTGGGAGATGGTTTTTTAAAGGAAGAGTTGATTTGCCCCCCTCACAGCAATGGATCTTCTGGCTGCCCCTCTTTCTACATGTGGCATGCTACTTGTGCTTAGGAGGGGAAAGGAGAAGCTGTTGAGAAGCTGTTCTGTTTTCCTCAGAAAAAAATGCAAAAAATTACCAAATGAGCAAAAGCCCTTATAATGTCACCCAGCATGCAGGGTTGCTTTTGAAATTCTTTGTTCTTGCATGTGGTAGTGAAATAAGTGATGTACATCCCATGCTTAAGCCAGCATGGCATAGTAGTTTGACTGCTGGATTAAGATCCCAAGAGATTTGAGTATGATGGAAACCTTTATGGTGATTTTAGGGAAGTCTCACTTCCTCAGGCTCAGAGAAAGGCAATGGTAAACCTCCTCAGAACAAATCTTGCCAAGAAAACCTCACGATAGTCCAAAACACCTTGAATGCACACAATAACAATCTATCACCCACATACACACTGAGAAAGATGTAAGGAAGTTAAACAAAGGAAACTAAAAAAAGGAGAAAGACATCACTTAGGAATGTGTATTCATTTAAATCTGTAAGAAAAATAAACACAAAAAATCCCAATATTACATTATTTATATTTACTAATTATGAAGTAATCTTAACAAATACAATGG
Organism: Phrynosoma blainvillii; assembly: GCA_026167975.1. NCBI lineage: Eukaryota > Metazoa > Chordata > Lepidosauria > Squamata > Phrynosomatidae > Phrynosoma > Phrynosoma blainvillii. The sequence goes on from JANUYF010000001.1 coordinate 274,526,386, forward strand.
TATTCAACTATTAAACACAATTTACACACCCCATTTTACAAAACCAAACAATTGAGCTCAGTGGGGTTCTTCCAAGCAGATGCATGCAAGACTGCAGCATAAATACACTTTAAAGAAACAGCAAATTGATTGTTTGTGAATTATGTTAATGGGTTTGCAAGAATCAGAAGGGGGCAAGCAAATGACTTTTGAACAGGGGGAAACAAATGATAGTTGGTGAAACGAACAATCTTGTCATGATATTTTTTATTTTCTGTTACAAGAGGGCAAACTCAAATGAATACAACAGTTATTATTTTTTCATTGCTTCAGTCCTACTATTCTCTTGAGTCATACTAATTCCTCAGATGAATTAAAAATTATCAGAAGAATCCCAGAACTCAAGCACAGCATGAGAACAGCTTTCATTATGTATTCTGAAGAAAAAGTGGGAAACGATAGAGCCGTGTCATAGAAAATCCCCAAATTATCAGCAGCCAGGTTTATCAAATGATAACTTTCTGACCCTGTGCAAGCTTTCTTTCCATAATGAAGCTAACAGAAGGTGCTGAGGCGTTGCCTCTGACAAAAAGCAAGTGATGTCATTGGAAAGGATATGCTTATGGGTACTGAGGTGTTATTATCAGGACGCCTTGTTGTCTTTTGTTCTGTAAGTAGGTAGATTGTTGCCTCTGTGGGCAGGAATGTGTGGGATTATTTGTGTTCCATGTAACTGTCACTAGTACTTCTGCAGTGCCTTAGTGTCTATGCATGTATGAGCATGTCAAGAATGCTGCCTAGCAGTTTCTTTAAAAACAGGAATGTAGGTAGTGTGGAAATAGTTATATTATCAATCCATCTACTCCAGTGATGGCAAACATTTAGAGTCTGAGTGCCCAAATTAAAACTCAAAACCCACTTATTTATCACAATTTATCATGTGCCTCTGGCTTTCTAGTAACAATCTGTGATGGGGCGATGGCATGCATCCCACAGAAAGGGCTCCAAGTGCCCCCTCTGACAAGCTTGCTATAGGTTTGCCACCACTGATCTACTCTATCTATCTGTCTACTTATTTGTGTGTGTGTATATATAATATGTAACAGTTTGTGTATAGATGCTGTACATTTGTGCATGGTGTGTGTTTGCCTTGTGATTGTATTCCTCATGCACGCTGCCACAAGAACCCACCTTTTCATCTCTTATGTAGGGCAGGATGGTAATCATGGCTCTCCAGATGTTGTTGGACTTGAAAGGAGCATCAGCCATGGCCAGAATAGCTAATATTGAGGAATGATGGGAGTTGCGGTCCTACAACATCTGGAGGGATGTATGATTATCACCCATGATGTTAAGCATTAAACTGGAGAAAAGGTCTTAACTCCATGGTGGTTGACCAGTCTGAAATAATTCCAGTCTGTTTTCAGTGATAACTGAAACCTTTTGATGTTTGTCAATAAATAAATACTATTCTCCACCATCACCCTCAAAAGATATGTAGGCATGAGTGGAAGGAAATATTTTGCTTTATTCAAGATGTTACAGATACTAGTCAATAATATTCATCCATCATGTACATATAAGCACAAGTATTCCACACAGTAACCCCTGAGGAACTGAAACCATCCTTTGTAGAAGGCAGGAAAACTGTTCAGCCAGTAACTGAAATGGTACCTGAAAGGAAAACAATCTTTGGTGTTCATTTACTACACAGACAAAAAAGAGTATCAAAGGGGCTGTACAGACCGGCTACAAGGGCCGGCCTGGAGGCGGAGTGGGGACATGGCAACTGCATGCTGGCCTTCCCGATTCTGGCCCCATGTCGTCCTCATGCCGTGCACCCCACCACATGGCAGGAGGCATCAAGATGCTCCCTTGGCTCAGTGTTCACACACACTGTGCCAAAGGAGTGCTGAAAAGCCTCCACAGCCATGGCAAGGGGAGCTTTTGACCACTCTAAAAAAGGAGTGGCATTTGTCAGCTCTTTTTAGAGTGGCAAGCCTCCGGATCAGGACTGCGGTGTGCAGTTGCCACACCCCCATCTGGCAAGGAAAGGAATGGTGGGACACTGCCCCTTAGGGGCTGTCTGTTCAGCCCCTAAATCTTCTTCAACTGCATTATTTTTTTTCTTGCACAGAATCATATTGTACATACAGTGATAACTTGGGGGGGGGGGTGTTTGAGGAAATTCAGGTATAAGTGAGTTGTTTTTTAAAAACCTTTTCCTAAAGGGATGGATCTTGGAAATGAGCATTGTTTAATAATTTCTGGGTAGCCCTAAACAACAACAACAACAACAACAACAAAACAGAATGAAATAAAAGGCAACTTTTCAACCTATATACAGAAAGAAGAAGTGGTGACATGTGTGTAGAACAGATGGGGGAACCAAGGTAACAGAGACAATTGAGATCCCTTATGAAAAGCATCCTCACAGCACACCAGCTGTCTAATTGCAGGGTTGCAACTCATCTATTATATCCACTCATCCTGACCAAGAAATGAAAAGCCAATGAAGAGTGCTGACTCTGTTTCTTGTACAGAGTTTCTTGTACAGAGCACATGTAGACTGGAGATGGGTACATGACTGTGTTCCTTCTCTTTCCCTGGCCAAGCATACATCTTTCTTTGGTATGGAAAAGAAAGCTCTTCCTAATCCAAATATTACCATTGTTCTGCCAAGTACTCTGAAACTATCTATCCTTTTAGTACCATAATGACTGTTTGCAACAGTGAGTCTGGCTCACTGGTAGACCATTTTATGTTAAGTACAACAGAGACTGGAAAGTTACTTTTTCAACTACAACACTCAGAATCCCCTCCAGTTAAGACCTAGTTCATGTCCAGTGAAGTTCTGTTCTGTTCTGGTTTTTGTTTTCTGTTTTTTGGTTTTTTTGGGTGTTTTTTTTTGGGGGGGGGGGGCTTCTGAGCTTGATCATTCAGGTTATACCAAGGCAACCTTTCCTCTACATGTGCTGGATAGAGCATACCAATCCACCCCCTGAAAGAATTAGGCTCTATATGGGCCCTTGGAAGAATTGAGTTCTAATTTTCCAGGAAGGGAGATAGAAAACTCATCACATAGGGGTCAAAATATTTGGTACCAACCTGTAGTTTCTAGCTAGCATAGACTGGGATGTGGGTATATTCTCCCCTGGGGCCACCATGGAATCAACAAAGAACAGTAGCTAAAGAGCAGCTAGGAATAAACTTAGGGAGTACATTCTATCATAGTTTCATAGAATGATGAAATTGCAAAGTTGGAAGGTGTCTTGAGGACCATCTAGTGACTACATTCTAGTCCAATCCCCTGACAATGCTGGAAATCCACAGCTAAAGCATTCCTGGTGGATGATAATTCAACCTCTGTGTAAAAACCTCTAAGGAAGGAAAGTTCACCACTCTACGAAGCAGTCTATTATACTGCCACAGTTCTTGTTGTGGTTTGTTGATGTGTGACCTCAGTTCATTTTCAATTTCTGGGGACCCTAAGGCAACCCTATCACAGGGTTCTCTGGGACAGAGTATGTGTCACTCAATGAATTTCCATGGCTGAGAGGAGAATTGAACCCTGTTCTCCAGAGTTGTAGTCTAATGTACCACCAAGAAAATTTTTCTCTAACATTTTTAGATTGTAAGCCTGAGGGCAGGGAATTGTCTATCAATTTGTAAGCTGCTCTGAGAATATTTTTAAAGAGTAGGGATAAACAAATAAATAAATAAAACATGTAGCCAAAATCTTCTTTCTTGCAATCTTGTCATCATATCTTTAAAGCCTTAATAGGGAACCTCTGCCTTTCTGGATGTTGCTAGACTACGGTCTTCATCATTCTTGGCCATTGCCCCAGCTGGTGAGGGCTGCTTGGAGGTGGATCCCAACAATACTGGAAAGCCACATTTTCCCTATATCTGAAGCACAGCCTTAATCAGTTACAACTGTTTTAACAAAAGTAATCTATCTGATTACATTTATTATTAATTTCCACATAGTTTCCTTGGAAGCCTGTTGTCAGGCAAAGAGGCAAAATATAAACAAATTTAAACAAACACTTTCTGATAAAGTTAGAAACCTCTGCATGATTATACTCAATAATTTCTAGTTTGTATGTTTGCTGCATTCCTGATTGTTTACTTTCATACACCTACTCTTTTCTTGCATCACTACAGCCATTTGCTCCCTCTTTCTCCTCCATTAAAGCATGGACAAGTACTGCAAATAAAACTAGTTTATATTTTTTACAAAGAAGTTTCTGCTGTTCTCTCCTGCTACACCCTGTGTATGTGGGTTGATGAGCATGAGATTGGCTGTTGTCTATCTTTTGCTTTGCCAATTTGATTATTCTGTAATGGAGGTCCACAACTATTTCACATTTCCCAACACTCTCATTTCCCCCACATTATATCATGTTCCCCCCCCCCCCTTGTTCAAGGGGGGAAATATATATCACCTCACCCATTATGGAAGGGGATGACATACACAGATCTTGGGAGAATTCTATTATGGACTACGTTTCCTAGAATCCCCCACCCAACATGGCCACTGGCTATGTTGGCTGGGGAATTTAGGGTGCTGTAGCCCAACAAAGTATCTTTTTCCAGGTTCTGAACATTTGTGATTGCTTTGGCCCTATTTGTACATATTCCAGTGTTACAACCCAATTTAGCCTTTGCCAGTGTTGCTGAACTATGCCAGTGGTTTGGCTTGGCAGCTGTCTTTAAATAAGTCTTTTCCTTTTCCTGACACAGTGAAGTTCTTTGTTTTTCAGCTCTTTCCTTAGGTTAATAACAATTTTCATGTTGCAGCTGCAATTAAGCCAATTTATTGTTTCCTGTCATACTTACAAGTCCAGCGGGAAGGGGACTTGGAAATAAGGCACTAGGCTAATCTTTGTTGTTCTTCTTTTGATTGCCTTTGTAAATCAGAAGTCAATGAGAATGGCCGAGCCTAGAAAAAGAATGTGATTTTGATGAACTGATCTCAGGTGAGACCTGTGGCTTTGATGTCAATGGGGCAATGAATCCATTCCAGGTCTTAATCTGAATTTTAAAGGTGATATCCAAGGGGCTAAGTGCATTCACTGTCTGGAAGACTTCAGAGTCTCTAGATTCCATTGCTGATCACAAATGATGCCCACTAACAGAGAGGACAAAGAGACATGGTGGCTTGTTGGTTAAGCCATGGTAGGTTGGCAGTTTGAGGCCCAGGTGCCGCATGATGGAGTAAGCTCCCATCACTATTCCCAGCTTCACTATTGCTAGCAGTTTGAAAGCATGTAAAAGTGCAAGTAGATAAATAAGTACCACTTTGATGGGAAGGTAACAGCATTTTGTGCAGTCATGCTGGACACATGACCACGGAGTCATCTTCAACAACACTGGCTCTTCAGCTTAGTAACGGAAATGAGCATCGCCCTCTACAGTCAGATATGACTTGACAACCTTGTCAAAGGGGAAACCTTTGCCTTTTACCTTTAAGAGAGGACAGCTGTTGTCTCTGCAATCCCTCTAACTACACTCTGCCCCACCACCCTGAATAATGAACACATCTGATCTTGACTGATTTCAGAAGGGCATATCTAGGTAGTACAATGCCTGGATGGGAATCCAACAAGATCTCTAGGTAGGGCCAGGGAAGAATCTCACTGGAAACTCTGAAGAGCCATTGCTTCCAGTTAGACAAACCACGGACAGGTGCACTAATGGTCTGAAATGGTACAAGACAATGTCCTATTTTCCAGAGTCTGTTGAAGTTCTTTTCATGAACTATATTTCCCATAATCCCTCAACTCAAGGGAGCTGAAACTTTGACACTTTATTTAATGGAAACAGGACTTACATTTGGAATTAATTCTGAGCTGCTCTTTCTTTATGGCTGCAGCCAAAACTTGTCCCTGATCTTCACGCTTACCATCCCAATTGACACTGATAAGACTATGTTCATCTTTCCTTCATTCACTCGGAAAGATATGCTTCTGTAAGAGTATCAATGAGGCATGAAATGAAAAATCTCCCAATTTCCCAAAAGAGAACACATATAATGCTTTAATGTGTTATTTATTTGTTTGCTAATTGGTATTGTCTTAGGACAAATTGCCTTCATTAAACAAAACAAAACCTCAAAAGCCTAATAAATAATCCCTTATTTCAGACACGCAAGCAGAAGTCGTTTCTTCCTGTCAAAATTAGCCTACTTATTTTTCCCTACAACCAAATCCTTTTCTACATCCACACATCTTCATTATAGCAGTGAAGTAAAAAGGGGAATTGGACAAGCTGAACAGGAAATATAGACACTTACTTTATTGACCAGATTCAAGATACTTGAAGTAACTGGGGAGACACTTGTGGGCAGACCATAATTGGCATGATCTAATTCTTTGGGGGAAAAGATAGTGGCATCTGCATGTTTTAGGGTTGGAAACTCTTAAAACTAAAAGTTATGACTTGATATCAGAGAAGTTCCTGGAGATTTCTAACAAGTCTGAGTCAGAATCCACTAAAGAGGTACATTCACACAAGCTGCACAATTGTAGCACACAATTCATAGTAGTGTGGAAACTTGTAGTCTTTTCATAATGCCTCCCAGAATCGTGCTACATCAAATCTTAGCATCCTTCCTGATGCAAGGAAGAGGACCTTCTCAGGGATATCCTGTGAAGAACACTGGCTGGTAAATGTGGATCTGGTGAAAAGACAAGTCCTCAAAGTACTGACAGGGACAATAACTTGCATGAATTACTAGGATGCATGTTACCCTCTTGGAGTTTAGACACAGCACATATTTATGATAAATGTCTGCAAATAGGGTTTTGGTTCTCTCTTTTCCCCCTGATATCACTTTAATCAGTAGCTATCTCCTCCTCCTCCTCTTCCTCCTCCTCCAGTACTACTATTACTACTAGTCCTTCTCCACCCTCTTATCCCTCCCTGAAAATATTTAAAAGAAAGGGAGGACAAACCGTGGCCCATGAGCTGCCTTGGTCCTCAAGAGGGTAATTTTCTAAATTTATTTTAATTTTAAATTTTAGCCTCTGAGGATAGGTCAGCATGTTTGCCATAGTTTTTGCTCCCTGAGCCATTTTAGGAAATGCTTTTAAAATGTCTTTGAAGAAGAAAAAAAAAAACAGAAAGTGAAAAAGAGGTGTGCCTTCTGCTTACTTCCTTTTATTGATTAACATCTGTCCAGGGCCTAAAACATGCTCAAAATGTCTCACACATCTGTTAGATGGTGCTGGGGGTGTGCATTTATTTATTTATTTTACAGGGAGGATCTGATGTGAGGTGTGGCGGTCTCCTAGTGGTGATGCAGCCCTTTAGTGTTCCACAGTTGTCCACTCTTGAAAACAAATTACTTTTATATGTTTTATCAGAAAACCCCATTGTAACTTTGCCTTATGGTTACCATAAGTCAGAAATGACTTGAAGGCACACAACAACAACAACAACAACAACAACAACAACAACAATCAGGAAGACTTCCTTGCTTCTCTCCTAGACACTTTGTGTGTGCACATATGGGTGGGATGGTAGGTTGGCAGGCATGGGACTGGTTGTTTTTCAGCTTCTGCCCTATCAATTTGATTACTCTGCTTGAGAGATCCAGTGCTATCTCTAAGATTTCCCAACAGGCAGAAGCCCACTCTCTCTGTTTATGGGCCAAATAAATCCATATATGGACAAAGAAAGCAAGTGTGGTGGTTCCTTAATATTGACAAGAGTAGAGTAGGTTCATAGGAGGGAAGAATATGTACTGGAAAAATTTATAGAAAGATTGAAATTTAAAAACAAAAGTGAGGGAAATGAATCATAATTTCTCTTTTTATGTTTTCTTAAGAAAGGTTTACAAAAAAATAGAATATCTCTTTATAGCTGTTATTTCGGCAATCAGGTTTTTTAATTATTAACTACTGTTGATGTGTTTCCATATATGTATTTATAAGTGATTAATATGTAAATGTTTGAATATATGTTTATATGTCTGTTTTCATTTGTGTGGAATGTGTATTGCTGTATGGATAGGTTACGTTACCTAGAAATAATTAATAAAATTATAATTTAAAAAAGAAGAAGAATGGAGTATGTTTCCAGAGTTCTGAGTGCATATTGGATAGAACTTTCTATTACTGCTGCAAAAAAAATAGAGGAGAGTTTGAAATAGTTCACATGCCACTGCTTTCAGTGGAATACAAATATTACTTCACACCATCATAATCAGAGATGTTCTCATTGATTTTAAACTAATCACACTTAACTCTTTCCACAGTGGTGATGCCATCAAAGTTTTCCTGAGTAATTTTACTTCTCTACTTGCTTCTCCATTCTCCTTTTTTTCAATGAGATACTTATGCTATACTTAGAGTTCTATCAAGGAAAGGAATAAAAATTAAAGGATGGCTTTTTCAGAGGTCAAAAATCACTTGCCAAAGTTTGCATGATAAAACCAGTGCAATTACTGGATTTTCCCTCTTCCACTATAATCTTCTGCAAAGGTTATTGATTTGCTAACAATCAAGGATAATTTTAGAGAGCACAGGAACTGTTTCCTGTTTTCACATGGTATTTTTGGCTGTTTTAGGGCTGGCTTTTGCTGAGAGATGAGAGGATATTCCCTTGCTGTTTTCTTAAAGGTCTGTCAGCAGCCTTAGTTATCGTTTGAATGAAAGTTTTTGTTGATGCACCTGTAGTGCCTGGGATAATGTATGTGCATGTCAGAAAGAGGGCTTACATCGCTTTGTTTCCCATACTGCAATTCCTCCCTTCCTTTTCATCACCAAAGGGTCTCTTCATTTCTTGATCCACAGATGTCTAATTGGTCATTGTTCAACATAGATATGAGACAGATGGAGAATGATCTACTGGGAATATATGGAATCCCCAGTCTGCAATTGAAATGCAATTGCCTCTTTCATTCTGATTGGTGGTTTTCTAGGTAATAGAGAGAAAGTGAGAATAGATTATTAATAAATACAAGAAACTTAATTCAGAATGAGAATTCTAAATCAACAGTAACCATAGCATCTGTAGTGTTTTTTCAGTTTTTTTCTCTCTCTATCTCTTTTTCCCTCTCTCCATGTCTACATGGGTCAAATAAACCAGCCTCCCCTTGTCCTCTCGGAAGGGAGTCTGGACAATATAGGGCCCAATCCCTGAGTCTGGTGAGAATAGTCTGGTTGACATCCAGTCTATTTAGTGTCAAACCCACGGTATACCCCTCTTAAAATGGTGTAAAATCAGTCCCTGTTTTCTCTGACCTTTCCAGAAAATCTGGAGCCCTGCATTCCAATGCCAAACAATTGTTTAAAACGAATCCTGCTGTGCCATCTAGCATGGTGGCAACAATGGAGAGTCACTCCTTCTGAGGTTTGAATGAGGGACTCAGGCATGTGATCAATGATGGGCCTCTTCTTCTGATCTCAGGAATGATATATATGGCAGGAATGATATATATGACAGTGTTCTGATCTCAGGAATGATATATATGGCAGTGTTGACTGAACTGGTTGAACATCGTCTGGCCAATTCACAACAGAACAAGGACCATATTCTGCATCATTTAGGGGGGGTTGCAGACTGCCAGAAATAGTGTAAATTGAGTCCACTTTTAGGGTTAGGGTTAGGGAATCATGGGAACTGTATTTTATTGTGGCACCAGAGCTCTCTGACAGAGAAGGCTCAATGTCTCAGAAAAAAAAATCCATGATTCCCTAGCACTAACCCTAACCCTAAAAGTGGACTCAATTTGCACTATTTCTGGCAGTCTGCAACCCCCCTCAGACTACTCACCATGATTACAGGGGGAGGATGTGATACTTGGTCCATGTGGACATGGCCTTAGAGGAAGTCAATGGTAAATCTCCTTTGAATAAATCTTGCCAAGAAAACCTTCACGGCAAGTCAGTGTTGACTTGAAAACCTTCATGGAAAGTCAGTGTTGGCTTGAAAGCACATAAGAACAACAAAGGGTCTCAGTTTCTAGAATAATTAATATATTGGCATTTTCAGTTATTGAAGGTCCTTTTCATATAGTTCCTTTTTAAGCAACAGCCACATAAGTAGAAAAGCATCCATCATCACCATTATAGCTTATAGCATTATAGCCACTTGACAATGGCCTTGTGGGAACCTAGCCAAAGGGAGATTTGAACCATGAGTGCTGGTCACAGCATGGCACGAGGAATCTCTCAGAGGAATGATGCATGCCTTCAAGATTCTCCTCAGAGAACTGGTTTGGGAGCCCTCAAGCTGAGGCTGATTGCTATATGAAGACACACATGACTCATTATGAATCAGGGAGCCTATCTAAAGTCACCATTGCTCTTGGGGTAGGGTTAGTTTAACAAATTTTCTGCAGTAATTGGTTTGTTCAGAGTTTATTGGCTAGCATCTGTGATGTCATCCAAAAACTATTTGCATTCACTGATACAGTTTGGCTTTTTGAAAAATAAACTAATTATTTAATTGTGATGAATAAATTAATGAATATATACCTGACATTGTTTAAAAAAACACAGAATAAATATGAGCAAGCCTTAACATGTTTAAAAAGATGTTTTATTCATCCCGATTATAAACAATAATGCCCCGTTTAAACTATGGAACTCAGAAATTTCCAAATTCATCTGGAGCGAGAGGAGGCCCAGAGTGAGATTTAAGGTGATGCAAGACTCCAAAGAGAGAGGCGGTCTGGCTTTGCCCAATCTACAACTGTATTTTGAAGCCAACTGCTTAGAATGGATTATGGATTGGCTACTTAAAGACAAAAAAATGCTTAATTTAGAGGGGGTTGATCAGTGCTTTTGATGGCATGCTTACATCTTCTATGACAAGCAAAAAGTCCACAAGGACTTTATGAATCATTTTATAAGGAAGGCGCTATTAAGAGTGTGGAGTCTACATAAGGCTAGAATATGCCCAGGAATACTGATCTGGACAAGCATACATGAAGCATTTTATAGTAAAGAAACTGTAAGGGAGGGAGACTGGTGTCTATATAAAGACTTAGTTCAGATTTCGAAGGTAGCTAATAACTTGATATTTAAAACTCAAGAACAATTGGTTAAAGATGGTATCAATCTGGGCTGGTTTTTGCATAGACAGTTTAAGGAAAGATTCAATATGGATATGAAGAGAACAGGTATAAGAACAGCAAAAACCTTATTTGAAGAACATCTATTCTCAGATAACACCCACAAAACAGCTCTCTTTTACAAAATGTTACTAGGATTGTCCATGGAGGCAGAACTGGTGAAAGATCAAATGATTAAATGGGCGCAAGATTTGAAACAGAGTATTAAGTTATTCCAGAGGTTTGGAATAAAACGCTTAATTATACAACCTGTTACAACATAAGAGAAAACTACTATAAGATGCTATACAGGTGGTATCTGGCCCCGGACAAACTAGCAAGAATAAACAGAGGTTATTCCAACAGATGCTGGAAATGTAAGAAAGAGATTGGCACATATTGTCATGTCTGCTGGTACTGTAAGGAGGTAAAAAAATTCTGGGTCAAAATACATAAAACTATCGAAGAAATCCTTCAGGTACAATTTGCTATAGACCTTAAATTATATTTGTTAAATATCTGCGAAAATGAAACCATGGAACGGAAGCATGGCAAGCTGTTATTCTATATGGTAACATCGGCTAGACTGGTTCTAGCAGCTAAATGGAAAAAAAGAGATTTACCATCTATACAAAATTGGTTGTTTAAGCTAATAGACACAATGGAAATGGATAAATTGACTAACTTACTAAGAGGTCAAGATTGGGAAGTTAGTAAGAATATATGGGATCCTTTATTTAACTATTTACAAAAAAAAGAGGTTTAAAGTGCAGGTTAGACAAGAAATTAATCGGGAAACGGATTAAGAGATTAAATGCTTGAGGTGAATCTGTATAATAGTAGATTAGAGGTGAATCTGTATAATAGTAGTTTTGTAGATAACAGAGAATAATGATGACAGAGAAGGAAAGAAGAAGTTTACTCTTTCCTCTCATTTAATGGCTGAAGTTTTTTTTTGCATTATATAATTTATTTCTTAATCAGAGGAAATCAGAGAAAGAATGTTTATAATTATGGTTAAAAATGACTTGATAGGAGTTCAGGAGGTCATAATTTTCTGTAAGAGAAAAGTGTAAGTGTATCTGGAAGTACGATAAGGTATGTTCGAATGTGATTGGAACTGTTTAGATGGTTTTAGCGTAAGTATGGATGTTTAGCCGGGATTATTCCTTTTTTGTTCTTTTTCTTTGACATTGTTAGTATGTGTATTGTAAGTAATGTTTACATGTGTAATGTAATGTATGTAATGTGATATGTATGATTCTTTTTTTTCTTCTCTATACTTTTTTAATCTTTATTTTTTCTGGGTGTGTTTTGTTATGTTTTTCATTATAGTAATCAATAAAATTAATGTAAAAAATAAATTAAAAAAAAGATGTTTTATTCATTGAAAGTGTGTAACATGTTTTAGCCAAGTACAATACCATCCAAAATCCACAATACAGTGATACCTTTATTGGGTCAAGCAGAATGCACAATATACATGCATTTTGGTTGGCCCCATAAAGGTATCACTGTTTTGTGTATTTGAGATGATATTGTACTTTGCTATATGGCCAACACAGCTACCCCTGGATATATTACAGCCAGTTAGTTATATTATATTATATTATATCATATATAATCTGTTATATATGTTATATATAATCAGATTAACAAATTAACAATGCCTACAGAGATCCCTCATAATCCATTTCCAAATTTTGTTTTGTGAAAATTTGTCTGGAAACAAACTACAATTTTATTTTATTTCATTTCATTTATATGCTGCCTTTCACCCAGGATGGATCCAAGGTGGCTCACAGATAAGAAAAACATTTTAAAAAACATTACAATAAAAATCCAAAACTGTTAAAGTAATATAAAAAACAGTATGAAAGCACATTAAAATTTACAAAAGCTAAAATGTGTGTAATTTCACTGGATTTCATTGACTATTTCTCATATCTTTAAAAACAGAATAAATCAAGAAAGTAGTTTGCCTGAATCTTGTGGGGTCAGTTTTAGAGGCCAAGAGACAGATGACTATACCTGTACACAATTTACTAGTATATATGTGTGTATTGTTTATAATTGTAGAGCTGAGGAAGCCTAGCTCATGCCACAGCTGAGGAACTGGCTATGAGTCATTTCTTTTCTTTTTTAACAGTACATCCGTCTTCACCTACAGCTACCATGTTAAAGATCTGTCTTAACCCCCAAACTCTGGAATGTGACAAATGCATCCTATAGAAAATACATAGATGGAAGTAATAAGTCTTCAAGAAATGTGTTAAAAGCCAGATGGATTCAGGGCTCAAGAAGGTGCTGTAGCATACTGATAAGGCAATATGTTTGGAAGTTGTTGTAGGAAACTTTCTAAATCTGCCAGATAGGCCTAAGCCTGACATAAATGCTGGAGAGCCCAATACTATGGTGTATCGCAAAAAGGAACAGAACATAAATCAAAGGGAGGTGGTATTATAATTACTTATTTCACTGATTAAATCTCCCATAATGTGAGATGTACAGTATAGCAGAGGTCATTAAGGCTTAACTAGGATATAACTCAGAACTGTCAAAATGCCTGAGTGATTCTCCAGGGGTCACTTGATTTTCTCTTTCTAATTAGTGAGACTGGAAATTTAGGGAAAGGGGAGGAAGAGAGAGGGAGAAAAAGAAGTTCTAAATGAACCTACCTTAACATGAACATTGTCTTTCTGGCTGTTGGTAACCATAAAATAACGGACATTACTGTTTGGAGAAAATAGTTTGAGCAGAGGGAGCCAGTCAGCACTCCTATCCTCATGTTGCAAGTCTGGTTTTGAAGCAAAGGCAACTTGCCACCTCATAAAGATCATCCATAGCTGAGATAAGGTATGATTTAACATTAGGTGGATACTGTGTTTTGGGTATAAATTTAGAATATTTAGTTTTAGTTGTATCACTGTGTCATGGTATATTATATATTGGCTGGAATTCACTAAGGCAGCTATGAGTCCATAACCTAGAGTTACACTTGTGACAGATTTGTATTCATGATCCCAACATATTCCCTAGTTTAAGGGGATGCATAGAGACCATGATCGCCCCCATCCCCACTTATTAGGCAGCAGCCTCTGCAATTGATGGGAGTCTGTTCCTCTGTTGATCAGGAAACAGCTGAGGTTCCCACTCACCCTTGTGCAAGCAATCTCTCTTGTGAGGGTGTGTGAAGTGACCTTGCTTCTGGCTGTTGCACTAGAGATTGCCCATGAGAGGTGGCTAGCTTCTTCCAACTGGCAAGGGAAACAGATGCCTGTTATTCACAGTGGCTGCCATCCAGTAGGTAAGGATGAAGGATGTTGGACCAGGAGACACTATGTAAAGAAAAAGGTGAAGATTTCCCCTTGACATGAATATCAAGTCACAACTGACTGTAGGGGGTGGTGCTCATCTCCGTTACTAAGCCAAAGAGCCAGCATTGTCTGAAGATGACTCTGTGGTTATGTGGCCAGCATGATTACACAAAATGCTGTTATCTTCCCACCAAAGTGATACCTATTTATCTACTTGCATTTGCATGCTTTCGAACTGCTAGGTTGGAAGAAGCTGGGACTAGTGATGGGAGCTCACTTCATCACACAGCTCTTGGGCCTCGAACTGCCAACTTTCTGACCTTCTGATAGTCAGAATTGACATCCTAACTACTAGGCCACCATGTCCCTACATTGCATAGCTACCCAAAAAAAGATGGTTATGCATTTATAACTGTCTTGGTGAATTGTGGCTCTCACTCATACTTTCACAAAATAAATAAATAAATAAATAAATAAAAAATACAAGGCAGGCACATAGGATTTTACTAATGTAGGTAATTACTGACAAACTGGTTCTTTCTAGAGGCAGGGCACAGGACCTGTCCTATGTTTAGGTTGAATGAGGAGGTGCCTCAGCCACCAGATGTCTGGAGAAGCAGTGAAATGTCAAAGAACATGGCTGGGTAGGAGGCATGATCTCCACTGTACCTCTAAGGAAGCATGATGCCAGCTTGAAGATGCAGTCCTGCTAAGAGTGTCATATTAATGTAAACTGCCTATACAATCAGCTTCTCTGTGTTGAATAAACTGCCATCTTTCCTCTGCCCCAAGCAACAGGCTGTCTTGGGTTGGGCCTGGTAAAACACCAGTTTGCCAGTCCACATAGATGGACAGAATAGACTTGAAGTATCATCGCAGAAAGTAGTGTCTAACTGCTTCAAAGATATTTACATTGATGTATTCCACCTAAACATAAGGAATAACTTCCTGATTGTAAGTTCTCTTTGATAGTGGGATGGACTACCTCAAAAGGGTGGTGGATTTGATGTCATCAGAGATCTTCAAACAGATGTTGGATGGCCATCTTCCAGGATTGTGTCAGCTATGCATTCCTGCCTGACAGGGGCTTGTACTAGATGACCCTCACAATCCCTTCCAATTTCATGATTTTATGATATTTGTTCAGGTGTTCACTTCCCATACAATTAAAATTTCATGTAGGAGAGAGTCCATTGGCCCCATCTGCTTTGCCTCATTCCCAGCACTCATTTCCCCCCTTCTTCATTTATTAGAGGCTGAATGTCAGCAAAAACAAGTTTGGTCTCCATTTCTAAGCTCTCTATGTGATTCAGAGCACTGTAGAAATAATGCAGTTTGACACCAATTTAGCTCCATTCTGCAGAATCCTGAGATTTGTAATTTTGTGAGGCACTAACATTCTTTGACAGAGAAGGCTAAAGATTTTGCAAAACCACAAATCCCATGATTCCATAGGACTGAGTTACAGCACAGTTGTGTCAATCTGTGTTATTTTTACATTGTAGTTGCATCCATAGTCTGTGGCAATATGATGGATTATCATGCTGACCTATACATGAATCCATAGCAAGGATGACAGAAGGGCCCTCCCTCCATCCCAAGTGACACTGCTGTGGCCTTGGAGGGAAAGAAGAACAGGTGAGCACAACTCCATCATGCCTAGACCCAGAAGCAGATGAAAGGCCCTCCATCCATCCTAGCAGCCACTGATGCAGCTTCTGAGGGAGAGAAAAGTAGCCAGAATTTGCTGGAATTAATCACCTCCATAGTTGCCATCCCCTTTTCCTTGTATGTCCTATCTTTTAAGACTGTTAGCCTGAGAGCAGAGAATGTCAAATTAACAATAATAAACTGTTCATGTAAAATGCCATGAGCACTGATGATGTTATATAAATAAATGATGATTATGGTTAATAATAATAATAATAATAATAATAATAATAATATGCTGAGTGTATCCAGTGCTACATACCATATTCATTGTTTTAGTCACTCATAAACTGTGACTACTTTAATTTCAGCCAGTTAAGGATGCTTAAAGGCTTGACAGATGTGCAAGTCACTGGGAAAGTTTTAATGTAAGTGTATGGTATGGATATGGGCCACAATCCAGCACAGAGTTTGTTGCCTTTACATTCCATGAAACTGATGAGTTTAAACATGCCCTTCTCTCTCTTGGATCTTGGATATGATCTCTAAGCATCACTTGATAATGAGCTTGACAATTCTTTTTTAAAAAAAATGCTGAGTGGCTTGTTCTGGACTGTTACATTATGTAACTTGAACATTTGCCAGCATTAATCCAGTCAAACACATGGATTCAGTCTTCCTAATGCCTGCAATCTAGACTGAGAATGAACTGAATGAATCAAATCCAAATAGTTCATTAGATTCAACTGCAGAGTTTGGAAGTAGGTTAATGATGAAAGTTGAGAACTACTCGGATAGAGAGACACCACCCTACATGGACAAAGATAATCTGGTTTCTAGTAATGTCCATTTTTTAGTGTTGAATTCTGACTGGAGACCAGGATTTGATTCTCACTTGGCCATGAAATCCAATTACTGAGCAAGTCACACTTTCTCCACCTCAAAGGATGGCAAGGATAAACCTTCTCTGAACAAATCTTGCCAAGAAAACCCCATGATTGTTTTACCTTAGTGGCAACATAGGTTGGAAATGACTTGAAGACACACAACATACACACCATGCACTATATATGGGTTGTCTTTAAATAAAGTTGGGAAAATTCAAAACTGTGTATGGTGTAGGGATGCTATTACAATCACATTAAGCTTCTACTTCACTAATTGCATTGGCTCCCAATTTATTTTCAAGTCGCAACCCACAGATCTGGTTTAAAGACCTTCTGGGCCTGGGAACAGAGAACCTGAAAGACTTCTTGAATCACCATGCACCTAGCTATATGCTAAGATCAATTCTAAAAGCCTTTTTAAATGTTGTGTTTAATTAGTTTTATTGTATTTTGTTTATTTGTTTCTTTGTTTTGGTGAGTCCATCTTAGAACTTGTATGGACAGTGTATTTCCAATAATACAATAACATTTAAGTTTGTTTACAAAGTACTTTTACAGTTTGCCTCTGGTGCTTTTACATTTACTATTTATTGCTTCTCTTTTGCAGACATCACATCTTGTATTTTCTATTTCAAAACAGAGGGTGGTACAGAAGTGAATTAAGAAAGCTGCAAATGGAAAAGAATTTCTGGCAACTACAACAGTTCTTCTATATGAGAGATTTATATAGAAGTGGTGGACCAAGATGCTAGAGTTTTGTCAGGGGGTTTCAATCAGTACTGTTTTCTCTGGCAATTTACTTGTCAGAAAGATTTCATTTTGAGCTAAAGACATTAAGCTGCTGTTGTTACTGGCTTTTCTTACATACCTATATCTTTAATTTGTCTAAATGGAATGATGGATGAGCAGATATCATCATCTGGAAATGCTGAAGCCACCTTTATTGCTTGCAGAACCCATTTCTCTGCTAAAATGGGGGCAGTTGAGAGGTATGCTGGTACTTCTGCAACATAACAAAAAGAGAGGGAGACACCAACAATGGGCTCTATGTGGGATTGACTTCATTCTCCAGCTCTGTTGTGTTCCTCTGTAAGGCAGCTAGTTGATTTCCTGGTGGTGGCATCAGTTGCCACCCCAAGTTGGACAATATAACAGTGGCGACAGTGGGTCCCTATTTAGCCTGGCACAAGAAGGAGCCAACGTAGCCAAACCAGGATCCCCCAAAACAGAAAGATTCCCCAGCTCCAAAACACATGGCAGAAATAATCCAGTTTGAGACTGCTTTAACTGCCCTGGCTCAATGCTAGGGAATCCTGGAAATCCTGTGAGACATTTAGCCTTCTGTCAGAGAGCTCTGGTACCACAATAAACTACAGTTCCCAGGATTCTCTAGCACTGAGCCAGGGAGTGGTCTCAGAGTGGACTATTTATGCAGTGTGGTTTGGACCTTTGTGATGGATGGGAAGGAATAGCCTACACTGGCTGTCTCTGGACTTCTTGAAGTTTCTTTTGTGCTGGGATCATGTTTTTCTCAAGCAATTGCTTGTGCAAGAAACATGGGGAGGAGGAAGAAGAGAAACATGAAGAGAAACTTTAAGCCTTTGCAGACTGCTAGAAATAGTGCAAATTGAGTCCACTTTAACTGCCCTGGATCAGTGCTAAGGAATCATGGGAATTGTATTTTTTTCTGAGACATTGAGCCTTCTCTGTCAGAGAGCTCTGGTGCCACAATAAACTACAGTTCCCATGATTCCCTGGCACTGATCTTATACTAAACAATTCTTTTTCTTTATGTGTCATATTCATAATTAACACTTTAGTTTTTTTCTTTATTAATTTTTAATCCTGAATATCTTTCATATTCTTTTAGAATATCTAATAACTTTTAGATATTTTCTTGAGGTTCTGCCAAGTAGATGACCATATCATCTGCATAAGCTCTTAATTTCATTTCATATCCCTTCATTTTGACTCCTGTGATTTCTTTCTCTCGTCTGATGTTATTACATAATATTTCCAATGTGACTATAAATAATAATGGAGAAAGAGGGCAGCCTTGACATGTGCCTCTTTGTACTTCACAGTTTTTTGTTCTTTCACCGTTTACTATAATTTGAGCATTTTGTTCTGTGTACAAGGCTGTCACCCAATTACGAAAACATCCCTCTCCTACTATTGTTGATAAGACCTCCAACATAAAATCCCATCTAATATTATTGAAGGCCTTTTCCATGTTGAGAAAGATCATCGCAATTTGTTTATCCAGTTTTCTTTGATAGTATTCAATTACATTGGCTAGGTTTCTAGTATTGTCCTTTGTATGTCTGCCTGGAAGAAAACCCTTTTGATCTGGGTGTATCCATTCTTTTAATATCTTTTTAATCCTTTTTGCCAGAATGCTGGGAAAGATTTTATAATCCACATTTAAAAGCGATATGGGACGATAATTTCCCATTTCTAATGGATCTTTCCCTTCTTTTAAGATTAATGCCACATTTGCTGATTTCCAGGATTCCAGTATTTTCCCTTCCTTTACTCCATTAATATTTGGAGTTTTGGTGTTATTATCTCATATAAGTTTTTATAATATAATGCACTCAGGCTGTCTTGACCTGGTGATTTTCCTGTTTTCATTTCTTTGATTGCTTCTGTTATCTCTTGATTAAGTTCTCTCTTTTCTTCTATCTTGAATTCCAGAATAGTTTGTCCTTTTAAGTATTCTATCTGGTCTTTTTTGGATGTTCTCACTTCTTTAAAGCTTTTACTAAAATAGTCACTAAAGCATTTTTTATTTTATTTTTGATTGGTCCAAATTTTTCCTTTGTCTCTTATTTTTGTAATTAATATCTTCTCCCCCCCCCCCTTCTTTTCAGTCTTAATGTCATCCATCTACTTGGTTTATTTGCAAATTCAAATTGTTTTTGTTTTATAAATTTCAGCTTTTTCTCCACTTCCTCTACTAATATCATAAATATTTGTTTTTGGAGTATTTTTATCTGTGATTTTAGCTTTTTGTTTCCCAGGTTCTTTTTTAACTGATCTTCAACAGATTTTAGCTCTGATTGTAATTTTACCTGCTTCTCTTCTCTCTTTTTCCTTCTTTCATAATTTTGTTTAATAAAAAAGCCCCTCATAATGGTTTTGCTAGTATCCCAAATTATATTGATGTACATATGCTCTGTCATGTTAAACTCAAAGAATTTTAAAAAGGTGTCCCTAACTTTCTGCACTATTTTTTTCATCTCTTAATAATGTTTCATCTAATTTCCAGCAGTAATCTGCTTTCTTTTTTCTCCAGAGTCATTTTTACCAGACAATGATCAGATAAGGTTTTTAGTAGAATTTCTATATTTTCTATTCTAGTTTTAATTGAATCTGTAATGAAGAACATATCTAATCTTGACCATGAGTCATGAGGGTTAGAGTAAAAACTAAAATCCTTCTAACATTACCATATCTAACATATTAAAGAAGGTTTTCGGGAGTTTTCCTTGTGTTGCTTTAGAATCATTCTTTATTTTTCTGTCAATCAGAGGATTTATCACCCCATTCCAGTCTCCTAACAAAATGACATTATCATGTGGGTACTCCATGATTTTTTTTCCAATATTTTTTTGTAAAAGTGTACTCTTATTATCCAAAGGACCATACACCCCTATTATCAAGACATTTAGATTTTCCCATTTGATTTTTATTCCAATGAAATGGCCATTATTGTAAGCAAATAATTATTTTGCTTCAATAGTGTCTTTTATGTATATTGCATATTTTTTTTCACTGAAGCAGAGATGAATACATTTCCTAATCTATAATTTTTAAAGCTCACTTCTAATTTTAAGCTGGGTCAGGTAAAATGGTTTATATCCTTATATGCCTTTGCAGACTGCCAGAAATAGTGCAAATTGAGTCCACTTTAAGGGTTAGGGTTAGCGAATCATGGGAACTGTATTTTATTGTGGCACCAGAGCTCTCTGACAGAGAAGGCTCAATGTCTCAGAAAAAAAACAAACCAATTCCTGTGACTCCCTAGCACTAACCCTAACCCTTAAAGTGGACTCAATTTGCACTATTTCTAGCAGTCTGCAAAGGCCCTATATGTGATCATTTTCTCAGCCAGCCCAAACCACAATAGTGTAGACTGCAAGGAAATCAACTTGCCTGTCAGGGACAGTCAGGTTGAGGACATGGAGAACTCTGAGGATGAGGATGCTGAGCCAGGTCCTAGCTTGGTGATACCAGTTTCCATGGATTTAGTTGAACCTGAGTCTAGCTCTGTAGGACCCACTGAGGAACAGCCCCTGCCTCAGCAGCCTAGCCTCCTCCCAGCAGAAAGCCCTCCCCCCCAGCAGAGGTTTCAGGCCTGGAAGAGACAGAGGAGCAGGACATGGAGGTACCTACCTTTGCTCAGAGGAGGACAGAAAGGGCGTGCCTCCAGCGTTCTCCGAGGTTATCAGAGAAACACGCTGCTAAGGCCAAACAGCTGTGAGTGGGAGCTGTGCTATATAAGCAGCTGAGGAAAGCCGAGTTCCTTGTCAGAACTTATTTGAGATTACTGGTGAAAGCTTTGGACTCTTGACTCCCGGCCTGACTTTGGACTGATTTGGATTTTGTGACCTCTGGACTGGATTGGACGACCTGCTTTTTGGAACCCTGGATTCTACATTCTGTGGTCTACATTCATTGACTTGCCTTGTGGACTCTGGACTCATTGTTTTGCTGCTTGAAGCAATCAGACTGGTACTGTACTTGCTCTTATCAACCACACTGTTGGCAGCTTTCCTGGACATTGCCATCCTCCCAGAGAGAGAAAGAGAGAGAGATAAAATTCTGTTGCGCATGTGCACAGAAAAGCTTGGAGGTAGTGCATGGATTGTAAATTTTTTACCATGGATTTAGATGAAAGAAGACTGTATTCTAAAAAGAGCTGAGAATATGTCAAGAGTGTTCTCAGCTCTTATGGAATAGTTGACAAGACCAAGGAAGCAAAAAATAACCAAACTTGTAACTCATTTTATGAAATATGTCAGCCTTTCATTATTTGAAATCTGAGGAAATAGATCAAGTCTATGAAAGATTATGCTACTACTTCTTTTACACAGTAAGTCTCAATGGTCCTTTGCATACAGGCTTTCATTATGTTAATGGAAATAATGGAGATGTAGCTACAACAACAAAACTTACCTTTCAAGCTACACAGCCCCCATAACAGGAATAACAGGAACAGGATGCACAGGAGAGTGGGACAATAAGTGATGACATACCCACCCTTTCCCTATAGTGTTGTGTGATATGATCCTGCTGGGCCCTGTCACAGAGTATTGGTGCCATGTCAAACACACACCACATCCCTAATGTGCCCTGAAACTTTACTGACACAGAAGCCATGCCACTGATTATTACACACACACAGTTATACATTCAACAGATGCCTATACTCAGGGGCAGGCAAACTGTCCCCTTTAAGGGCCAAGGGACTTCAGCTCCCAGAATCCCAGACTATTGGCCACATGGCTGAGGCTTCTGGGAACTGAAGTCCAAAATCCCTTAGAGGGCCGAGTTTGCCTGCCCCTGCATGTCCTTCTGAGATATAGGCTGCATCCATGCTTTAGAAATAATCCAGGTTGATATCACTTTAATTTCTGTTGCTCAATAATATGGAATACTGGGATGTGTAGTTTTGTGAGTATTTAGCTTTCTCTATCAGAGAGCCCTGAATTCTGTAGCACTGAGCCATGACAGTTAAAGTGATATCAAACTGGATTATTTCTGCAGTGCAGATGCAGCTATACTCATTTCACTATATATCTTTATGTTATTTATGTCACTACATTCAGCCCTCCATGTCCATGGACTTTTTATCCACAGATTCAAGCATCCATGGCTTGAAAATATTTTAAAAATATATGAATTCCAAAAAGCAACCCCTGGTTTTGCCATTTTATATAAGGGATCCTATTTTACTATGCCATTATATTTAATTGGACTTAAGTATTCATGGATTTTGGTACCCATGGTGGGGTCCTGGAACCAAACCTCAGCAGATACCAGAGGGCCACTGTATTTTTGGATATATATTTATATAAAAATATATTTTGCAATAATATGTATGCAAAATGCATATTTTGGAGGTAAAATAGTCTCAGAGTAGTAAATTTTGTTTAAAATATAGTTAGAAAAATATGTATTTCCCCATGAGCTTTAAAAATTCACAGATTGACATGGATATAGGACAGAATTGTCTTATGAATGAACACATGAGAATGACATGAACTACAATGCGCTGATCTGTCCACCCTTAGTTCAACTGACTTAACATGCAAGTATACTTAAAAGGTAGTAATATGACTCTAAGGCAAGTCTACTATGGATTTTTCTTGGCAAGATTTGTTGAGATGGTTTGCATTCATCTAAGGCTAAGAGAATGTGACTTGCCCAAGGTCACCCAGTGACTTTCCATGACTGAGTAGGGATTCTAACCTTAGTCTTCAGAGTCATAGTCCAAAACTCAAACCACTACACTACAGTGGCTCTGCACAGAAATATACAATAGAAAAATGGCTGCATCACTTATCTCAAATCAGTGAATATTCAGATTGTTAGCTATGATTTGTGAAAACTGTAAATGAAACTCCTGAACAGACTGCCAGAAATAATCCAGCTTGAGACCACTTTAAGTGTCCTGGCTCAATGCTAGGGAATCATGGGAATTGTAGTTTTTTTCTGAGACATTGAGCCTTCTCTGTCAGAGAGCTCTGGGGCCATAATAAACTACAGTTCCCATGATTCCCTAGCACTGAACCATGGCAGTTACACTGGCCTCAAACTGGATTATTTCTGGCAGTCTGTTCAGGCCCTGACATATCTTGAAGATCCTCTGCTTTTTTAAAAAAAATCTTATCAGTTAACTACGTGCATTTTGCCATTTTTGTTCCTACTATATTTCTTGTTCTGCTAAATCCAAATCTAGGAAAAGCAATTTTTATGGATTACAGTGTAACTCCAAGAATACCTCAGCTAGTTTAAGTAATTGACTAATTGGGTGGGGGGTTCTATAAATTGTAGTTCTAGAAAGTTACCTTTGTCAGACTTTAGACAAAAACAATATGTTAATAATGATGCACTATATCATTACCAGTTACTTTCTATAAAGAGTTTTGATAGCTATCAAAATGTTTCCAAACAACTCATGGAGGGGCATTTCCTTCCATTGTAAATAAAAGATTTTACAGCAGAATCCTATACATGTTTATGAAAAGTTCAGTGTTCAATGAATGCAGTGACACTCTTTCACAATCAAGTGTGTGCAGGCTTACAGCCTCCAGGGAACTGCACAGCTGGGAGGTATTTCTAGCTTTCCCAGCTAATGCAAATATTGTATTTCAGTGAAATGTAGTTCCCACACCTGCAAAATTGTTGTGGATTTGGTGGTGGTGGTTGTGATGTGTGGGTCTGTGTGTGCTGCTGTTGTTTAGGAAGTGAACTGAAAGATAAAGGTAGAGTGGATGGGGTTTCGAATAGAAAGCATTATATCTACGGTAGATATAATCCTGTCTTAAATATTTTATTAATGATTTATAAGGAATCATGTGCAAGCTTTCAGTGGAGATAAGTACATTCTGGAAAACTTCTTGATTCATAAATCTTCTGAAAACAGACCTGTAAATGAAGCCATATTTTTTTCTTCTTTGTTCAGAGTTTTAACACTTTTCCATATCTGCTTTTGAGGAGAAAGATGAAATGTGAGTATCATATAGGGATATTTCTTTGCTAGAAATAGTTTCTTTAAACATTCCTATTAACAGCAGTGTCAGAGACTGGGCAAAACACATCATTCCAGTTTAGATTTTAGTCTACTGTTTGTCCAGGCACCACAGTATATGTTTTAAAAAAGTTAAAACATATTTTTTAATCATTTGGTTCATCAGTTAATACCGAAGGTGAAGTATGCCTATAAATTTCTCAAGTGTTTTCATGATTATGGTTTGCATATGTGTATGAATAACATATCAAATGTCTAAAGTATAGATCAAAGATTATTTGATGTTACAAATGAAAGGCTAAGCCTACTCTGAAGGATGTGATACAGAATTGCTTAAATAAGAAAATTTAAGATGGTGTACCAGATTATTACCATGACAACATTTTTAATGCCATTGTTTAATATTTGAGGCAAGGGCTGTAGTACATATTTGCTGGATGTAGATGAGCCATGGGCCAATTAATGGCATCTCTAAGCAGAGCTGGGAAATACTCCTTTCTGAAATTCTGTGCAGAAACAGTTTAGTTCAAAATGTACTGTATTTTGCATAAATTACAATGCCATTGCTGTCTCCTGATAGAGATGAGATCTCTCAAGGAGTTGAAGAATCCTTGAGATGCTGTCTCATGCTGTATGTGCACTGCCAAAAGGCAGATGTTTGTGGAGCAGTAGTGTCACCTCCCTTTAAGGTGTCACCAGGTGTGGCCTACATCCCCCACACTCCCCAATGATGATCTGCCCACCAGTCTATTCTTCTGCTTGGAATGTGCCCTTTCCTTGCTTGGAAAAATAATGCTACCTTTTGCTGTCACTGTGCAGTGCCAGCTCAAAAGGTGTCCCACCCACCCCCAACTGCTTTGGCATTCCCACACTCTGGTGATGCTTGACCTAACCTTCTTTCCCATGATTGGTACCTAAATGAGTACTGTTGCAATATCCTGCACCACATCCTTTTCTGCCAGGAGCAATATGCCACCCATATCCTTTCCTGCCAGTAGTGCCACCAAAAACCTTGTATACCCCACATACACCTTTCCACTTTGAGGTTCTTTTCCAACTGCACTCCTCTTCCTTCACTGCCTGATTTTTGTTTTTGTTTTCCACAGTACCACAACTGCAGTATTGTGGAATCTCTCTGGCTGTTTGGCTTCATCATTTTGCTATATCATAATGGTGTGTATGCAAGGGGGGACAATCTGAAGAAGAGACAACACAGCAAGGGGGGAAATGGTGAAAAAGTACACCCAGTTAAAACTTGCATGACTTTGCTGTAATATGGTTACCTGACTCCTGGCCTTCATCCCAATAACACTGAAGCACACGTTCCTTTAAAAAGTGTGCCGCTGGTATCACACACTGGTAAATTTTCTCTTTTAAAAGGTGGGGGCAACCAAGAGAGAGTACCCAGACAATGAGGGGGGGGATGGAAACCCTACCATGATGGGGAAACCCACCACCTGCTCTCCTTGCAACATGACACCCTTTCCCCTCCCACCAGGACACTGACACACAAGTTCCTGGTACACCTCTATAATATTGGGGCATTGATACACATCTTCCTTTATACTGGAGGCATTACAGAATTACAATTAGCTACTTTTGAAAAGCTAAGGTGTGAAAGAGGTAAACAGGGAGAGCAGGGAGGGAAGGAAAACACGAGAGCCTCTTTCTCATCTGCTCAGTGGAAATAGACTAAAGTTGCCCTCCATGGGAATGCAAGCAAGAGACATGCATGGCTCACCCACCGCATACCCACAGAACACCACCTGACTACTTCAGATCACTACAATTCAAAATGAGACTTTTGCACAAGAAGGAGTAGCAGAACACTAGGGGCTTTATCACACTAGCCCCCTATGCACTGCAGTTATGCAATCAAAAATAAAATGGTAACATATTGGTTTTGAAGCAACTACCATCACACTTCTTTGATTCACATGACTGGGACTTCTGCCCCCATTGGGCTCTCTTCCTATCCTCTTCCTTAACCCCTTCCTCCCTCCTTATGCTTTACCCAGCATGCCTTTAAGGCTTTTTTGTTTTGCTTTTTAAAAATCTACTTTTTTGCACAATGTTAGAGCTCTGCAGCCCCAATTTAAGCTTTTTATTTGTAAAGCATTAAGGCTTCAGGTCTCCAAAATTGTGTGAAATTCAGGCCTCCTCCAGTGTGAAAAACAGCAAAAAAAAAAAAAAGCATTAAAAATAGTGAGGGGAAGGAGGGAAAAGGGTTGGAGGGGACAATGACACCAATTGCACAAGTGCCCTGGGAATGGTTTTTCACACCATTTCCCCCCATGAATGAAAAGGGATGGTTGGGGGATGGGGCAGCTACCAGAAGGAAGTAGCATTGTGTGATCAGCATCACTGATACTGCTTCCTTCCCAGAGGAATCACAGTTTAAAAGGCGTGTGTGATAAAGACCTACCAGAAAAAGAGGAAGTCATCATTTCAAGTTGAAACAAAAGTGGTCTTCCACCAGGAAACCAGCAGGAGAAGAATGATGTCCTGTGATAAATCACAAAGATGGAACTATCCTTGTGCAATGGGAATAGAACTATCTCATGTGATAAGCTCCTCAGTCTCACCTGGAGTCTCATTTATGTTTAGTTTTCTTCACATTCCTAGCTACCACTCATTGGATGTTTTCACACTGGGCTTAAGGCAGAAGCAATCCTACCTCACTCCGGCCCCATGCCGGCTCCTTTGCCAGTGTGTTCAAACGACGTCGCAGTGCCATCCCCAGCATCATTCTGGGTCCTTTCTCTGCGTGTTCAAACGACGTCACAGCAAGCCCCGCCCCACCCCGCCCCATCCTGTCCCATCCCCGGCATCAGCCCCGTTCTTTGCAATTCCTCTTTTTAAAAGGAATTGCATCTGCCGCGGCCAGAATCATACTGGAATGATGCTGCTGTCACTAATGTGAAGCTGCAGGATCCATTCCGGTATGATTCTTTCATTGCTTCCATGCGGCTTTAGACCCCAAGTGTGAAAACATCCATTGTTAAGAGACCAATGGTTCCCAACCAGCCAGACATGTAATTGGAATTCAACTTCTAAGGCCAATGGTCAGGGATTCTGAGAGTTAAATTTTGAGTCTTCCTGGTCGAGACACACTGGTGTAGACAATGCTGAACTAGAGATCAGTGATCTGACTTGGAGTAAGGTAGATTGATGAGTTCCTGGTATCAAACTGTACTTTTCATAAGATGCTAGATGCTGTGTATCTTACAAATGTAATTTAATTTTATTATTTCTGTTAATATCCTGCTGGACTTGAACCCCAACATCACATTCTCTGTTAAGGGGCTTGGATGTTGGCTATCAAAGCATCTCTGGGTTGGCTCTAATACTTCCTTTATAGCCAGCTTAATGTAGGATGGTCTAGGCACTGCCACTTATGTTTTCTCAGCATGGACACCCTAGATAAGTGAAATCATTTCTCTTCTGTATATTGAACAGACACTGTCATTAGTCATCGTTATGTTGGAAGTGAGAACCGTGGGTTCTGATGACCTGGAAAAAAATTATAATTGATAGAATTCCTCCTTTATGCAGCTGCAACAAATTTAAACATGTGCTTGAATGTTACTGAATACTTGCCTTTCATTTAGTCTTTAGACATTATGATATAAGGGCTTTATAATGTCATCATATTTGTAGAGTGAATAGTAAGGCAGACTTGCCATTTCTGCCACAAAAGACAATAGTACATGAAATATACTAGGATGTATAAAATGCAATTTTTATGCTGGGAAAAAAAAGGATTATGACTGGTATATATGATGATCAATTTATTTAATATCTGCTATGTTGAGCAGACCTGAATCAAGAACTTACACCATGGGGGGGGGGGGCATTTGAAAAAGCAGCTAATGTTACTCCTCATTTTGGTGATTTGGGAAAGATTATTCATTTAATGTGCTTATTGCATTCACTCTGAACTGGCTTTGTTTCCTTTCAGGAACATGAGCACAATTGCACATCTGATTGGCTACATAATATCTTCATGCCATCCTGTTAATTATTTGATTCTTGGTTAGATGAAATAAGCTGTATGACCTGTCTAGGAGGCATTGCCCTTCCTCATAATTGGCTTTGTTGGGTGTTGATAAATTTGTGTAGCTAAGGCTAAAATTGAAACTATTCACTACATGATTCTCAGTTTTCTGGATTAACCCTTGTGACTAATCAGGAGGTGGGGAGATGCAGCAATTGGAAGAAAAATTGTGCAAAACCAGATGTAGCTGTAAGGAAAACAATAACAGTGAGTACGATTTTTTAAAGGGTAAACATTCTCACAATTTAAAGGTTTTAGAGGAATATTTCATTTTTATTTGGAAACTATGACTTTTGGTCTGGAAACTAAAAGTGGAAAACATTTGGTGAGGCCCAAGTGATCTTTGAAAACCCAAGAAACAGAGCATGATATAATTTGAATTGTTTACAAATTAGAAATTTATCACTAATTCATAAATAAGTGAATTGCTGCCTTTGTTTCTATTGTGTTTTGTTTGATAATGATATGATGGTTCATACAACTTAACACTATTTGTTGTAAAACTGTGTGCATATTATTTCAGCCAGGGAAGTTGCCCTTTTTGTATACATGGAATAGTGTATCCCAATTTCATCCATACATCCCTTTTATTGAGAATAGAAGTATTATCTGTGAGAAGAAACTGACACTAAAATGACATCACCACATTGAGTTGTCCCCTTATTCTATGTAACGTAGTAGGATAATGCATGCTATATTCTGATACTATCACCACACTGCGTTTTTTCCAACCAATGGTGGGGTATGAGATTGTACATAGAAATTCACAGTATAAATTTTGGTATTTTTCTAATGACTAACATGGTTACACTTTCCTTTTTATATATATTACTGGATTCCCTCTGAAATCAATAGCATTTTGTGGCTGAATCTGAAAGCTGAAGCTTTGCCTCCTACAAACCAGCAAAGTACCTTCAAATGTCATTGATTTTAGAGATATTATATAATGTGTTTAATGTTCCTGTTGAAATTAATGGAGCTAGGCAGCACCTTGCTTTTGGCTGCTATGCATCTTGTTAGGAATCCAGTGAAGGGATGATGCCATCTGGAAAACTTGTAGGTAATGCAACATTGACAAAAATGCTCAGTTTCTGAGGGTTTGTCCACACAGTTAAAATATTCCTCATTCAAATTTAATAGAGTGTGATCTAGCCACATGTGATTTGGAGAAATTCAGCCCCCCCCCCCCCCCGTTTTCCAAAAGAACTTCCACAGACTATACAGAAAAAGGAATAAAACTTTTTACCAAAATATCTGCAAGGCTACACATTATGAAATGTGTAACTGTCCGTCCATCTCACATGGATTCACATGGCTGTGCACTTTCAGCAGAGGGAGGCTGCATAGATGCACATTTGCACAGGAAAGACAAGACAATGTTGATATGAATGTGCAAAAAATCCTTAATATGCATAATACACTTAGGTATAGACTAGTCTCTGGTGAATGTAGAGTTTCATGTGGAGACTCTAGAGTGCCTTACTATAAACACATGTAGATTTTAGATAACCAGTATAGTATGTTGGATCAAGTCTCCACTGAGTCATAAAACTCTTTGAGTTGCCTTGAGCCAATGCATTTCTCTGAGCTGAATCTGCCTCTCAGGATTGATGTTAGGAGGGTTGAGTGGGAAAGTGGAAAGTCATGTGCACTGTTTTGATCTCACTGGTGAACTGTAAATATAACTAATCAACAGCAACTGTTCATAAGCCTTCAAAGATGTTTCCAGATAGAATCTTTTGGGGGGTTACAACATGCTCAATTTCCCTATGGAGGACAATGGCCACTTCCATGTTTATTCCTCTTTACTTCTCAAAATGGCAGACAATAGGCTAATAATGAGGCAACTCTAAAGATTGGCTGTTGAGAGAGGAAATCCACAATGGTTACAGAGATTAGAAACATTACTTTTTAGGACTTTAACTTCCAGAATTGTCCCAAAGTTTTCCAAGCTCTATTATTATGGTACCTGTTCTCTTTCTTCCAGTTTATTACTATCAACAACGAGGGAGAATATTGATGGCATGTGTTCCAATATACAGCTCTGTTCATCAGGGCTGAGTTTCTTGATACTTTTCAATACTCCTGAAAACATCTATTAACAATGTATTTTTGTCTGTGATACAAACTTAAAAGGGAAGCTGACAATGAAAGAATATAAAATGGAAAGGAAGTTTGCTGTAATTCATGGAGGAGCTGCTTAAGCAAATTAATCATCCTCACAAAATTATGCACACTGCTGGGAGTGGGATTTGATTTTAATTGTTTCCTCATGTGGCCATCTAGGACTTAATTCAAACTGTCACTCTGCTTGTGAAAGCATTTTATTATTCAAACAAAAATGGAGAATTGATTAGACTGCACACTGGCTTTATCTTTAAGAATTTCTCCTGTGCACCAAGTAGATGAGTTCACTAAAATAGTTTCAAATGTGCAGACTTCTATGAGTTTTGGCAGTGAGAATGGACTGATTCCTCCATATATTTTCTTTCCTAGAACAACATCATACCACCGTCCATGATCCCACCTGTTTCATCCATTTCACACATATCTACTTCTACCTACTCTGTTTTATGGTCTGGTAACCAATGTGAAGTAGCATTTTATTATCAATACTGTTATGGATTGGGACTTGATTTGGATGGGTGTCCTTCAAAACACTGTTTCTCTGTGAGGTTAGGAAGTGATGTAGTGGGTCAGCTCGGTTTGGATAATTAAAGAAAACAAAAATAATGACCATGATGGATCTTCATAAATCCATCTAGGCAATGAGGAAATTGAAACAAAGACTTCCCGTATCTTGGATCAAAGATTGATCAGAACAGAGACTGCAGTCAAGAAACAATAAGAAGATTAGGAATGGGAAGTGCAGTGATGAGAATTAGACAAAATTCTAAAGAGTAAAGATATATAACTGAGCACTAAAATTAAAATCATCCAACCCATTGTATTCCCCATCAACATATAAAAATGAGAGAGCTGGAGAGTGAAGAAAGTGGGTAAAAAGAAAATCAACTTATTTGAGATGTGGTGCTGGAGAAGAGTGCTAAGAATACCGTGGACAACCAAATAGACAAACAAATGGATCCTTGAACAGATCAAGCCTGAAATGTCCCTGGAAGTCAAACTGAGTCTGTTGTACTTTGGTGACATCATGAGAAGACATGAATCATTGGAAAAGACAATAATGCTAGGAAAGGTAGAAGGCAACAGAAAGAGGGAAGGACTGCATGCCAGATGGGTAGACTCAGGGCCTTTGCAGACTGCCAGAAATAGTGCAAACTGAGTCCACTTTAAATTGAGGCACTGCCCTGGCTCAGTGCTAGGGAATCATGGGAATTGTATTTTTTTCTAAGACATTGAGCCTTCTCTGTCAGAGAGCTCTGGTGCCACAATAAATTACAGTTCCCATGATTCCCTAGCACTGAGCCAGGGCAGTGCCTCAATTTAAAGTGGACTCAATTTGCACTATTCCTGGCAGTCTGCAAAGGCCCTCAATCAGGGCAGTCATGGGCTTGAATCTACAAGACCTAAGCAGAGCAGGGGGCTTGAAGATGTCTCATACACAGAGTCACCATGAAACCAAGTTGACTCAAGGGCAGCAGCAGCAGCAGCAACAACAACAATGGAGGCTTTTAATGGCAGCCCTGACATGGCTTCTAACTGCTTCCAAACAGTGCCCCAGTGGAACAGGATGGAGATGGAATTCATATTGCAGTAGAAACACTACTTTGAAGACACTCGCTATGGGGACATAAATGGCATAAATGATTCCTGGCAAGAAGATTTGGATGTTAGGTATTTGCTGGATGAGGTACCTGTTTAAATCCACTGTTAGTTTTCTACTAGAGTAGACTCACTGAATCACTGAAACTTTCATATATGTTGACTTAATAACTGCTCATTGATTCAGTGTGCCCACTCTAGTTGAGACTAACATTTGAATTTAGGGTAGTTGAATTGCTTGTATATACTGAACAATGCAATATACATGCATTTTCTATGGACCCAAGATCTGAATTTCCACACAACAGTTTCAAAATACAGATCTGATTTTCCTTCCCCTTCCCCTTCTCTGCCTTCTCTGCCCCTACACACACACACACACACACACACACACAGAGAGAGTTTAGAGATCCTGCTAAGTTTAGAGATCCTTTTCAAATCTGGAGACCTGGTAAATGCCATCTGTGAAGCAAAGCTATACTGATGTATAATGCTATTCCCTTTCTTCTTTCATTCCAGCCCAACACTATGGTGGCCTTTGATATTGAATTAAACAGTAATTGAGAAAAGAGGGAACGATATCTCACTTCAACCTTGGTCTTAAACTATCCTGTCAGATCCATATCTGTCTTGAGTAGTGTACTCATTGGCTTGTCATAGATGTTTCAATCAAATGTATCACCTCCAGTTCACCCTGCTGAAAATGGCTTTGCAGGCCTGCTAGCTGCATCACTTTCATGAGAGCAGGCACATAATCCCCTTCTTTACTGTGAACTTGAAATGACAAGCTATAATCATTGCTATACTTTAAAATTTTTACACAGTACATTCCTGATTCTTAAATAATAATTCTTATATAACCATTCTAAAGAATTGGAACACTACCTTCTCATAAATAATTTATTTATTTTTTTCATTTTCCAGAGCTTCAGATCAGAGCTTGAGGTTTCTGGAATTTGTAATCCAAAAATAACTTTTTCAAGCTCTGGACCTAGTGCTACTGCATACGTTTTGGACTATGGCTCCCATAATCTCCAGATGAGTTTGGCTATTGTTGGGACTGATGAGAGCTGTAGTCCAAAATTTATGGAGATCAACTGGGGAAGGATGGTTTGCACCATAGCCAGCAACACATGTAGATTCTCTTGTATTTATTTATTTATTTATTTATTTAGGAGCCTAGCATTCCTCTTTCTGTAGAGATCTATTGGGGCATAGAATTTCTGTACATGATGAGAAGGGTGCATAAAATTTTAATGTTTATATGATCAATGAATTTTAAGGTGTATATGTCCTAAATCATTTGGACTTGTCATTGCCATGGTACCATCTGACAGAATCCTGAGATTTATAGTTTCGGAAGTATTTAGACTTCTTAGCAACTCTCATGAAGTACAGTCTCCAAGGTGTCTCAAGAGGAAGGAATGAGAACTACATCAAACTACCTTGGGAATGTCTGCGAATACATACATTTTTGGATGTCATTTTGCCTAACATACACACTTTTGTCTAATATTATCCATAACATATAATAATATACTGCTTTTTTTGAATTCTGTTTCCCCTAATATACATATTTGTGTATGCATATTTTGATAGAAGAAGTCTATTACAAAATTATGGAGAAGTACGAATACTGAAAGACAACTAACTTTCATTTCACATGTTGGTTTGAAAATGCAAAATTAGATAGGTTGCATCAAGATACAGACTGGATGCTTTCATTCTCTATCCCTAGCCATGGGCAGAACAGATGGCAGTTGTACTCCTGCTAAACATATGACTGGTGCTGTTAGCTATGACCTAGGTGATCATACATTGAAGTGGGGATTACTCCCTCTGGGGAGCTTATTTCACCTTCATGTGGGGAACCAGTACAAAGAATATTTACCATCTGTTATAGCAGAGGAAGAGATCTTTCCATACAACAATGTAGCCAATGATAATTGACTTGAAATCAATAGGTTTAGGAGCACCTGACCCATGTCCTCATCCTGACAGTCTTGATCAAATGCTGGAATTGCCTGTTTTAGTCATGCATCCCTGCATTAAATGACATCATTTCCTGTATTAATCTTCTGCAAGACAGCGAGTGTAAATTATTTTGTGTCCTGTTGTTGGCTTTGATGGCACATTGAGGCCACTGTTTCTTTATCTATTTGGTAAGTGACATTTCATCCCGTAGGCATGCTAGGAGGAATAAATATTGATTTCTCATAATATCATTTGTTAAAGATGAGGAGTTCATGCCCAGTTCACTTTGCGGATCATGGCTGTCATAACCATTAGGAGTTATTGAAATGTTTTCTTTTTTTTAAATAATAATAATAATAATAATGAGCGGACATGAAATGCTCCATTTTAAAGCACATGAAAATTTTCTTGTGTTCATGCTATCAATTTCCATTAATTTACTGCTCACAAAAAATCACCCTATAGTTAAATGAAATAAAATATAAAAAAATATAAAATGAAAGAACATTAACAAAAAAATTAAAAATCAATTCTACGCTCTCCATCATACTTTGTTGCAAATCAGACTTTGAATGAGTTTGATATGTGAGACTGGATTTGATTCAATTGGCATTGCATATTATAGGTAGGTTCAAAAGTCAAATCCCAGATTATGAAGAATGATTTAAGGAAATGAACCAGTTTTGGGGCTCTTTCTTAATGCTTTTTTCTCCATAATAGAGTGAGGTCAAGAACCTTTCCCTTATATAACCCATGGAACAATTGGTCTACTTCTTAATGTCATTTATTGCCATAGTAGACATGGAAAGAAGTCTTTCTTTGACACATCCATCCCAAGATGCATAATGGTAGTAGCAGTTAGGAGCAGCAGTAATAAACTTTTCCTGGAAAATGTGTTAAATTATGTACAACATTCCACATCACAGAGATAAAATGTTAATAAATGGTACATGCTAAGTTTTGAAAAGCCTATCAAAAATATGCTCAAGAAGAATACATCTGAACAAATTAGTGTCGTGCCTATAAAAATGTGATCTTTTTATTAGTAGGGATTGTGTCAGTGAGCCATGATGTGATTTCTTTGGCACACAACTTTTCAAATCAGAAGCAAATTGTTTCAGTGTTTTATAGGTTTGCTCACTTCTTATATTGCATAGTGCATGCAGCAATGAGGTATAGCCAGGGACAAAGAGAGAGAGAGAGACTATGGTGCCAGAGAGAAACTGAGAAGGGTGGGAAAGGAAAAGAGAAAGACAAGAGAGGAAGAGAAGGGCAAGAGGTGATAAGAAAGGACTGTGACAGGGGAAGGAGGAAGTTATGATGGTGCTGAAAAAGAGTCAGGGAAGAAACAGTAGAGAGATGAGAAGATCATCTGTTCATGAGACTTCATCTGCATTGTAGATGCAGTTTGACAGCACTTTGAGCTGTCGCTCAATGCTATGGAATTCTGGGGACTGTAGTTTTGTGAGACATTTTGCCTTCTCTGCCAGAGAGCTCTAGTGCCACAACAAGCTACAACTATAGCACTGAGCCATGGCACTTAACAAGCTGTCAACCTAGATTATTGCTACAGTATAGATGCAGCCTTAGAAAAGAAAACCAGAAAGGTGGAAGAAAAAGAGAAGAAAAAACCTCTCACAATCCACTAATTGTTTAGCAATGGTTTGGGGAGTGGAGTATGTCTGTGGCATTTGCTCTAAGCCTAATATCATTGGTCCTCCCTCTTGGCTTTGTGCTCAGTTTATAAATCCATGGAACAGAGAACATGTGACCCTAAAGATGCTTTTTGAACCTAGGCTCAAAGAAGTCCTAGACAGCTTAGCCAATGGTGAAAGCCAATGGGAGAAGCAATCTAGCAACATCTGGAGTAGGATAGAAAGAATATTGAAAAATGGTTAGGAAATGGATAGAAGATATGTTTTGTGAGTGTCCGGATTACTCCAGTGACAAGAAGAATCCTGGAGTTGTGAGTATCTTCAATTTGGTACTTATTCTGTACAAAATTTGCACATAATATTTTTGAAAACAACATTTTTTTGTGCAGAAAATACAGTGCAAAAAATATGAGTGGATTTTGTGCAGAATAAACATGCAACTACAGCCTCTTCTGCACAGAACAGTATTTTCTGCATATAATATAGTATTTCCCCACAGAAATTTTATTTTGTGAGCAGAAAATGCTGTTTCTTGTTTTCTGCACAAAAATACCATGTGTGATTTCCCCCCAAGAATAAGTCTCAAACTTGCTTGCAGTGGGAAGAAAACTGTTCAGATTGCTCATTGTTTTCTTTGAGAACAAAACCTGTTGTTGTTGTTGTTGTGTGCCTTAAAGTCATTTCTCACTTATGGCAACCCTATCATGAGTTTTCTTGGCAATAGTTGTTAGGTGGGGTTATGCAGTAAAGTATTATGCCCCTAATCTCAAGACCCACAGATTTCCCATCCTTGTCTTAGTCTGTGTGCAGTTGCACCTAAAAACACAGAAGATGACCTGGTGACCTGGCCCTCCCTCCTGACATCACTGATGCATCCTTACCTCTGCTCTGAAATATAAATTAATTGTCTAATTCTCTCGCATTTTTAGTCAGGGATGAGGAATTCTTGATTCTCCAGTTGGTTTGATTACAATTCCCATTATAGCTCATCGATGATCATGCTAGTTGGGCTTCTGGAAACTGAAGTCAAAAACATCCTCAGGGTCAAAGGTACTCTGTCCACACTTTAGGCTTTTTAGAATCTTAGTTGTGCTGTTATTATTGCTGTTTCAAGTGGCACTCATGGTTACAAATTTACTCTGTCCACACTTTACACTTTTTGGTATCTCAGTTGTGTTGTTGTTATTGCTGTTTCAAGTGGCACCCATGTACTTATGTGATTACACATTTCATATGATTTCTTAGAAAAATTTTTATGAAGCAGCAAAACTGCTCTGCAATAGAGTGGTGTGGGGTCATGATTTTACTTTCCACAGTCAATCTACAATGTTCTCAGGGCAAATTCTAATTCCAGCTTACAAAACTGGCTCCCTCCCCCAACAATTGCTAAATAAATGTATCTAAGAACAATATGAAGGTGCAGATGTATGCATCAATAGCTGGAAAAAATAGCACCATTTTGTGCAAATTGCTTCCTCTGCTCCTCACCCTCCCACCAGAAATGTCTTTGTTCAAAAGTCTTCTGATATGTTTGTATTTCTCAGTGAGTCATCTCCTGAACAATTAAGTATCAGCTGCAAGAAGCCATGCTTCAAATACAACAGATTAAAACAGAAATAATGGTTGCCTGTTCCTAATATAAAGCATTGTGTCATACACTAATCAGAAGAGGCGAATTTTAACAAAAGGAAATGAAGGAATAGATTACATAATATTTATAATAACTGCACAGCACAAGATATTTCATTATTCTGTACAAAGTGGGCATTTAACAGAATTTTCTACTCTGATCTAATTTTGACATGATCTTTACCATGCAATTGAATGTGTGGATGACTCCTGACTCCATAATGTTTTTAGAATCAAACTTGCTGAAGATACATCTCTATCTCACAAAGTGGTCCACAGCAAGCACATAATTGCTTTGATCCTATCAGTGTGTTTAGCTCTGCCTGTACAATTCTGCACCTTTCCACTTTCCAGCCACTATCAAGCCCCAGGATGGACCCCTGCAACTGTCACATATCAAGGATTTCTGGATGACATTGATTATATGGATCAATTTCAAGCTGGCTTCAGCCTGGCTATAGGAATGAGACAACATTGGTCACCTAGTGGATGACTCATGCTGGGAACTGGACAGGGGAAGCATGTCCCTGTTGGTTCTGCTGGACCTCTCATTGGATTGAGGTGGAAAAAAGAGATAGAGCAGGGCTGCCTCACTGGGGTGCAAAACAAAAGCACTGTTTTGCAGTGGCTTCATTCTTTCCTGGATGGGCAAATCTAGAAGGTAGTCCTGGGTGAGTCATGTTAAGACTTCTTGGCTATTGGTCTGTTGGGTTCCATGGGGCTCTGTTTTGTCCCCTATGCTATTTACTATATACATGAAGTCACTGAGAGAGGTTGTGCAGAGTTTGGGCCAGGTGTCACCAGTATACTGATGACACCCAGCTCCATCTCTTCTTTCCACCTCAATCCAGGAAAACTGTCCTTGCTCTAAACTACTACATATCAGCAATGATGGACTGGAGAGGGTGAAAGTTCAAACTCAACCCAGACAAGACAGAAGTACTCCTGGTCAGTCAAAAGATAGTTTGGGGAATATGGATTCCATCTGTACTGGATGGGGTAACATTCCTCCTGAAGACACAAGTCTGCAGCTTGAGTGTATTCCTGCATTCAGTCCTGCACCTGAATGGCCATAGTTTCTGCAGCACACAGGAGTGCATTTGCACAGTTAAAGCTAGTGCAGCAGCCTTACCCATTCCTTGGGGCATCTGACTTACCTACAGTGACACATGTCTTAGTTGTATCCCAATTGGGTTACTGTAATGCAGTCTGCATGGGGCTGCCTTTGAAAAGTATTTGGAAACTTCAGTTGATCCAAAGATTGCTACTGGGTGCTGGTTACAGGGAGCACAAAACTCACTTGTAACAGCTCTACTAGCTGCCAGTCTCTTTATGGTCACAGTACTAAGTGCTCGCTTTGACCTTATATAAAGTCCCACATGGCTCAGTTTCAGGCTATTTAAAAATGACAGTTCCATTCTTTGCAAGGTGCAGGAGAAGTCTGGATCAGATACAGGATGCCCAGATCGGGTACAGGATACCTCCTGCCTGGACATGGAGGCGTACAGTGAAATCCTCCTATTAAACTTTACATCCAGTGTCTAGCACATAAGAAAAACACAGTGAGATAATTTCCATGGTTTACAACTACTACCACAGCTTCTTCAGAAGGTGACAATGTCAGTCCTATGTATAGCATATTCATTGAAATGAATGGGGCTGGTTTGTCATTACTAAATTAAATATAATTGATTGCTATGGCAGTATTCTAGCTATGTCTGGGCCTCACACTATGTCTCTAGCTGCTCTGGGTCCCAGTTCTGGGAAAAGAGTGAGATAATAATAATAATAATAATAATAATAATAATAATGATGTCTGGCATTGCATTTAGCTCCATATCTACAGCAAAGAAAAAAGCAAAGCAGCTTCATTTATATACCCCTTCATACTGCGCTATGGGATGTCTAAGCGGTTTACAACTGTAAGCTCATTGCCCCCCAACAGCTGGGTACTCATTTTAGCAACCTTGGAAGGATGCAGGCCTGAGTCTAGCCTGAGCCATGGCTAGTATTGAACTCGCAACCTTGTGGTCTATGAGTGAGTGGCTGCAGTACAAACATTTAACTACTGCGCCACCAATCAATGCTACCAGCAACCAGTGGTGGCTCTATTCTGGGGTTCAGTCCATGCAAGACATTAAAACTATTTGGGGGGTAGAGTTCAATACCCTAGATAGTTCTTTATCCATATAACATGCAGTAAAAACCAGAGCGTATTCCCTACTTCCACTGACATGGGAACCACTAACACCCACAGCAAACCACCCTTGAATGCAAACCTATTGCTTGTCTTCTGAGGACTTTTGAAAAGTCTTGTCAGTATTTAAACTACCAGAATTGCATTCTTGTTCATGAACTTCTGAAACACAACCTTTATAGAATTTCTTTTTAAAGTTAAGAAAAAATAATCTGAGTAATCCCTAAACACGTTTACTAGGGATTAAGACCAGTTGAACTGTGAAGTCGAAGGCTTTCATGGCCAGCACCCATAGTTTTTTGTGAGTTTTTTGGGCTGTGTGGCCATGTTCTAGAAGAGTTTCTTTCTGATGCTTCACCAGCATCTGTGGCTGGCCAGTTGAACTGTATGGAGTTTTCTTCTCAGTAAATATGCTTAGGACAGGCTACAACACAGGATAATAGGTAGACAGTTCAATTCCTGACTTGGCTGGTTCCAATGTTCAAGGCAATTTCCATCCAAAAATATTTTTCTTCCCCTGAATATTGTAGACTTTTATTTACATTATAAATCAAAGTTGATGGAG
The DNA here is from genome assembly GCA_026167975.1 of Phrynosoma blainvillii. Classification (NCBI taxonomy): domain Eukaryota; kingdom Metazoa; phylum Chordata; class Lepidosauria; order Squamata; family Phrynosomatidae; genus Phrynosoma; species Phrynosoma blainvillii. The sequence continues at coordinate 274,566,846 of JANUYF010000001.1, forward strand.
CTCAGGTTTTAATCCAAGGCCTTTAATTTCATTTGGATAGGACTAGGATTGTTTACTCATTTCCACTGCACTTCAAACATGACAGTTCCATTATCTGGTATAAAATATTAGATCATTGAACTTGGGCCACAATTAATGCTTGGGGTATCTTTCATGCTATATTTATTGATTTATTGTCATATTGTTGTTACAATTTTAACTATGTTACTGTTTATTACTGTTTTAAGGGGGGAGGGATTTGTTGTCTTACTGTAACTGTTTTATGCTGTAAACCGCCCAGATTGGGCAACCATTGGGCGGTATAAATAATAATAATAATAATAATAATAACAACAACAACAATTATTATTATTATTATTATATAGTTTATATCCTATTTGCAATATGATTAAATCATTGAGCTATATTTGCTTAAGCCTTAGCACTTCAGTTCAATTAGGTCTGCATCCCACAGCTCATGATGTCCAGATGTGCTGGACATCATTTTCAGTTATGATTCTTCATTCTAAGGTGACAATCTGAGAGGGACATAGAAATGGGCATGCCATGGCATTCTTACCCCTGATCAATGACATCTAGGATGTATTCCCACTACACAATTATACAGCTTTGATACCCATTTAACCACCCCTGCTCCATCCTATAGAAGCCCAAGATTTGTAGTGTCATGGATTTTTCTAAGAACCTCCCTGACCTATATAACTGAAGAGTCCTTAGGATGGCAATTCAAATGGAATCAAACTGCTATCATTACAGAGCATTACACACTCCCAGAAAATATCTCAAAGTCAACTCCATTCAGTCCAGTGGGCTAACTTCCAAATAAAGATGTTGAGGACTCCAATCTGAATTAAAGCAGACCAATGTGAGTGATGGGCAAATATTAAACCTATACACTGTCCACACTATGTCACTGCTTCCCTCGTACCTCTTGCCATAACATATTTACACCCATGACAGAAAATACCCGATTCTGATAGCTGGAGGACAAAAAGCACATAAAGAGCAGCGGCCTGGCTTAGATTTTGTGACTTCCCTGGAAACCAAACTTGTGTTCAAATAAAATATACACAAATGGAATCATACTTAGTACAAAGGATCGTTGAAAGCACTAGGCTGCAAAGCTGGTCATACTAGCTTAACAATATATTGGATTAGCCACATTTTTGGATACACAGCCAGATCTCTCAGAAGTGCAGACATTCCCAGTGTTTTAGAGGCAGCCCCACATTCTTGTCAATTCATCACTTTGAGTTTTCTGCAGCCTCTGTATAGCCTCCTTACAAAGAGATGTCAGCCTTCTGAAGTTATTAAAACATTATTGGCAGCTATATCCAGGTATGTGCAAATCTTTTAAAGCTTGAGATTTTCATTTTCTTAGAGGCAAGCTTGTTGCATCATGAGTCTACCTCAGACTGCAAATCTCTCAACCCTACTCCAATGTGGTCTGGAAACCTGTATGAATTTTCATAGTGATTTTCCAAAAGGGACAGATTTTTGTGTACATTTTCCCAGATGGTTGAACTTCTTTCACATTTTTCACATTTTCCCAGATGGTTGAACTTCTTTCACACTTTTCACATTTTGTTTTCAAAGCACACTTTGTAATATGTTATGAGTCACACTGAAGTGCAGAAAAGCATAGAATGCACAAATGGCATTAAGGTCTATGTTGGGGTTCATGAAGTAAGGACTGGGACCTTTTGCTTTAAAATATGGAAGGCAAAAGTTTTACAAACAAACCTAATGCTATCTAAGATTTTATAAAATTGTTTCACCAAGGCAATAAAGCACTTCTTCCCCTGAAAAAAGGAATGACAGCTGGCATGGATGTCTTCAACCCCAGCTGTAAATAAGTAAGTCCCTAAAATATTTAGAGATTGTTCTTCCATACTGCAGACCTTCCACCTTTTGAGTAGTGATTTCTCTAGGGCTGCAACTGCACTGCAGAAATAATCCAGTTTGACACCACTTTAAATGCTATGGCTCCATGCTATGGAATTTTGAGAATTGTGTAGGTGGTCCTCCTTGTGTAACCCCTCCCCCCTAGAAAACCCTATGAGGAGACATCGAAAGTGTCACACAGGCAGGACAAGAGCATTAACAGAGAGAAAGATAGAAACTAAAGGAAAACACGCTTGCAAGAGCAGCTAAGGGCAATCAAAAATGATGAAGCAAACAGTAAAAACTCTCAGAAAGACAAACCCCATCAGAACAACACCACACATAAAACAGGGACATGGAATGTGAGAAGCATGAGCCAAGGGAAGCTAGACATAGTGAAAATGGAAATGCAACACATGAACATAGCAATACTGGGGGGGTGAGTGAGTTAAAATGGACAGGAATGAGCCACTTTGAATCAGACAACCACACAGTGTTCTACTCAGAGAATGAAAAGACAAGAAGAAATGGGGTGGCTTTCATACAAAGAAAAGATGTTGCAAAAGCAGTCAGAGGATACAATGCAAAATCAGACCAAATCATCTCAATAAGGCTCCATGGGAAACCTATGACTATCACCACAATTCAAGTATATTCACCAACCAATGAGGCAGAACAAGAAGAAATTGATAGATTTTATGAAGGAGTACAGGAAGAAATTGACAACACACCAACACAGGATGTCAAGTTGATCATTGGAGATTGGAACACAAAGGTAGGAAGTAAAGAGGAATAAAAAATGGTAAGCAGATTTAGACTAGGCAAAAGGAATGAATCAGGTGAGCATCTGATAGATTTTTGTAAAGCCAATAACCTATTCATTGCAAACACAATGTCAACCCTGTCAACTGTTACATTTACTTTTATCAAGTAAATGTGTCCTAATTTCCACATCACTACAGCAATGGCAGAATGATGGACCCACCTCTTGCCTTAGGGCCTTTACAGACTGCCAGAAATAATGCAGCTTGAAGCCACTTTAACTGTCCTGGCTCAGTGCTAGGGAATCATGGGAATTGTATTTTTTTTCTGAGACATTGAGTCTTCTCTGTCAGAGAGCTCTGGTGCCACAATAAACTACAGTTCCCATGATTCCTTACCACTGAGCCAGGGCACTTAAAGTGGCCTCAAGCTGCACTATTTCTGGCAGTCTGTAAAGGCCCTGCAGCTTTATTTTGGTTATGCATCTAACCAAGTAGATGATGAAATAAATAAGGAGGCTACCACAGGAGAGGGCCTAAACTAGCCTTCCCTACCCTGGTGTCCTCTATACTTTGTGAACTTCAATTCCTCATAAGCCCTAGCCACAATAGTCAACATTCAGAGATGATAAGATATATAATCCAAAACAACTAGAAGATACCATTTTGAGGAAAGCTGTTTTAGATACAAGAAAGAAGATGCTGTCTACAGGGGCAAGTATAGGGCAAAGCAAAATTTTCCAGTTTTTAAATCTAGATTTTGGGCTCCACGTAGCTATGGTGGCCCAGGAGCAGGGGTGTAAATCTTTACTTATATCATCATTGCGTCCAAGTACAAATAGTTCCTCTAGTTTTCTTCCTTGTGGGAGAGAATGAAAATTTCCATAAAATGTTCTCCCAATTTTCACATTCTGAAAAATGTTCCAGGGAATTCTTCCATTCAGAAATATATGTGGTATTTCTGAACAAAACCCACACTTTCGCTCAGAAAACACATTTTAGGCACAGAAAGAGTGCACTGAAATCATGCTCTTTGTGAAAAAGACATGGTATTCTGAACAAAATAATTGCCAAGAACATTTGCCAGGTATGATTACTGGAAGAAAGTTATTCAGAAATTTTGCTACTTTTTCCCAGTGGGGCTTCCCGAGCCTCAGGAGACTCTTTTCAATGCAGGGAAGCAAATAAAAACAATGATTCTTTCCATTCTTACCCAGAACTATGTTTTCAGACAGTCACTGTTGGACAAAACATTGTCTGTATCCAACCAGAGAATTCCTGGCAATGCAAAGATGTTCATGTTAGTTGATGAGTCTGTTGGCTCAGCTGTAAATTTCTGGGCTTAATGCTGATGTTCGCAAATTTCACCAGTAAACTACACTCAGAATAGCTAGCAAACAAGATATGGAAGGGAAATGATCTGAAGAATTTAATGAAGAACCAATGAGGATTTTTTACAAGTACAAAACAGTCTGGTGAAGGAAATTAAAAAAAACACAGGACCTCTGTAGTAGTAACACAAAAAAGAGCAGAGGGTTTGAAAGTTATGATTTTTATATGATTACAGCATAGATGGTTGCTTCTGCAATTGTTCACCATCAAACTCTGATAGGGGAAACATCTTTCATCCCTTGCATTGTTGGGAATCAATTTTGATGAATTTCAGAAGCAACCTATGGTTTCATTAAGAAGGTATGTACAAAATGAGCTGCAGTTTGAATGTCAGCCCTAAGTGGATTAATGTAATAATGTTTTTAATTAATTGATTTGAAATGAATATAATGAATTGGTTTAATGAAATGTTTCAATGTTTTTATCATTTTTAGTGTTATTTTACTATCTTTAATAATTTTATTTACTTTTATGTTTTGATATCAACATTTATTGTAATGTTTATTGGGTTTTTAAATGTAAATGGTTTTGAGATTATTATTTTTTAAAAGAAAAGAGATATAAAGTGTCTTTTAATCAATCAAAGAATATACAATAGTGATTACAATTTTCTCTACTCAAACCAAAAGCCTGACTCCTTTATCTGATCCCCACAAGGAGGTGGTCATCCATTTTATATGTGATGAAAGAACATGTCATGTCATTATTGTAGACTCATGCTAAGTGACAATCCAAGATCTGTTGTTGTTGTTGTTGTTGCTGTTGCTGCTGCTGCTGCTGTTGCTTTAGTTAATTGAGAAGACCCTCTTGAGCTTCATGAAAAAACAATTCTGGTAAAGTAAAAAATAATGAGAAGCTTGGATATCTTCCTCAACACGTCTGTTGTTAATCCATCTTCATGTGTGTAACACATTTTTTAACCAGTCAGGTCACTCTGCAGCATTTATACTGGCTGTTTTATTAATCTTTTTTCAATTACAGTGTTGTTCCACATATAAAATCAGGCACTAAGCTCCTCAGCCCTGTAATTAACTAACCATCTGTGTGAAGAATAAACTCCTGAACTTTTAAAGAAATGTGGGCAATGCACAGAAATTCTCTGAGGCCTGGAACAAACTGAATGATTCTCTTTTAGATGACTGGGCATTAGCTTATAATGTGTGTAAGCCTGTGGCTGAGTGCTAAGCTGACAATAAATGATTGTACCACTGAAACCAGCTTGGCAAGTATCTTCAGTTTCACCACCTGCTTTCCTTGGGATGTCTATGATGTAACATATTTGATGATAGTGTCTTGACCTATGTGTGACTTTGCATGTACTTTTCCATTAAAGTACCAGACTTACCTTACTAGCCTGTGACACTACTGGTATCATACATTCATGTCATCAGATTGGCTATAACTTGGTATTAGCTGTAGAGTGTATTTTACCAATTCTCTGTGCCACATGATACCAATTGCAGAAAATTATGCAATGATTTGCACTTTCACCTGCCTTCCTGAGGAATTCATCAGACCCCCTATTAATGTATCCCCTTTCTTCTATGTATAAAACTAATATTCAAAAATGGAATAAGCAACTTCTGAGGAGCTGGTGGGTCATTTTCCATCTCCCTCAGACGTCTGACAGGCTGCGCCCACAGAGGCCTGGAGGAACTAGAAAAGGGGATCCCTAGGCCCTGCCTTGTACTGTGATTTTAACCCATCTATTTCTTTTCTTACCCATATGCTTTAAATATATTTTCTTTGCATATCTGCAAACAGATACATAGACACAATAATTATGTTTACTATTTTTAGAATATTGTATACATTTATAATTTGATAGCAGAACTAGAATACTGCATCTTAGGTTTCAAAGCAGAATATTTTACAAAGTATTTTTGGATTTTTTAAAGTATGATTGCAAAGAAAAAAAACATTTAAAAAAGAAAGCAAGGAAAAAAATGGTATGACTTTAGACCAGGCATATACTTTAATAAAAAATGACCATATTTCCAAAAATACATTTTCTAGACAGAGGATGGCATCTATGACATGACTAGCATTTTAGTGGTAACTCACAAGCAGGTAAAACAATGGGATCTTTAGATGGAATGTTTATCTTTCCAGCTTTGGAGTACAACACTTTTGGCAACAGTAAGAGCACACAGAATTCAGCCACATTGACCATTAGTTAAATTCCATATCTGAGGGATATGATTTAAAAGAACATAAAAGTCTAGAAACATAATCCCCCCCCAATACAAAACTGATACTCAACCCATTTGAAATGTGGTGCTGGAGAAGAGTACTGAGAGTACAATACGCAGACAAGAAGACAAACAAATAGGTTCTAGAACAGATAAAGCCTGAACTCTCTATGGAAGCCAAGATGCAGACTGCCAGAAATAGTGCAAATTGTGTCCACTTTAACTGCCCTGACTCAGTGCTAGGGAATCATGGGAACTGTAGTTTATTGTGACACCAGAGCTCTCTGACAGAGAAGGCTCAATGTCTCAGAAAAAAATACAATTCCCATGATTCCCTAGCACTGAGACAGGGCAGTTAAAGTGGACTCAATTTGCATTATTTCTAGCAGTCTGCAAATATTGAGGCTATTGTATTTTGGCCACATCATTGAAAAAATGAATCCTTATCAAAGACAATGATGCTAGGAAAGATGGAAGACAGCAAGAAGAGAGGAACACTGCATACCAGATGGCTAGACTCAGGAGAATACCGCACTACACCGTTATAATGCTATTGTTCCACTTTTACCGCACTGGCTGCCTCCTGTTGCATTCTGGGGTTTGTAGTTCACTGAGGCCTAGGAGCTTTCTGGCTGAGAATTCTAAATGCTCCTTCCTCAACTGCAAATCCCAGAATGCAGCAGGAGGCAGCCAGAGCAGTTAAAGTGGAACAACAGCGATATAACAGTGTAGTGTGGTATTCTCCTGAGTCAGGGAGGACATGGGCCTGAGCAGACAGGTTGAGGACAGGGAGCCTTGGAGAGGTCTCATCCACTGGATTCCCATGAGTTGAGGCCAACTCAAGGACAGTTAACAACAACAAGGCACCCAATCAAAAAGGATTTAAAGCAGAATATTGGTCCATATAGAGACCCAGAGTATGTAGTGGTTTGAGTGTTGGACTATGTTGGGGATTCAAGTTTCCTAAGGCTTCAGCCTTTGTTAAGGAAGCAAAAATTATCAAAATATCAAAAATGTCAAAGCCCAGCCTGTTAGGGTCTAGCATTAAAACAGCACAGTAGCAGAAACGTGTCCTTGTCTAACAATGCTCCTCTAGGAACTGAGGCTAACTCAAAGACAACACAAATACCTTGTAGTTTAAAAACATAACTTTACTAATGGCTTGAATCTACATATGCATGGAGGCTACATCCCAACTAGCTAATGAATAGTTCAGGTAAAAGAAGAAATCTTTATTTCACCATCTTTCCAAAGAAAGTTGAGAGAGCAGGGAGATGGGAGACTGGAGAATAGGGGAAAATCTCTTCTTCTTTTTTTGTGACAAAACCTCCTAAAGGAGGTAAGCTGAATCACATTATTTGTTTACCAATTTACAAAGGTATTTATTGCTTCTGTGATTCAACAAGGCCCAAATGGTATGTTTAGAAGAAGGGACAGAGTGGAGTTTGCATGCATGGAAGACTCTATCTATCTTAGGAGGGGGAGAGAGACTGCAATTATTTTCCAACAGACTATGGGGCATTGCAAACCGGCCTAAAGTGCCAGCCTGGGGGTGGAGTTGGTGTGGGGCAGCCACACATCAGCTGCCCTACCCCCCACCTTGATACCATCCTGATGCCGTGTACCCGCTTGCATGGCAAGCAGCATCAGGATGCCCTTCCGGTGCAGCATGTAGACATGCTGCACCAAAAAGGCATGAAAGAGCTGTGGCGCCATCTCCTAGGGTGGCCTTTTGCTGCCCCTAAAAGGAGCGACATTTTACCGCTCTTTTAGGGGTGGCAAAAGGAAGGATGGGGATCATGGCATGGCGTTGCCACGGCCCTGATCTGCTGCTAGCAGGGGCGGCCCAGAGCCGCCTGTCTGCATAGCCCTTATGACTCTGGAGAACAGGGTTTGAACTCCCATTTGGCCATGGAAACCCACTGGGTGACCTTGGGCAAGTCATACTGTTTTGGCCTCAGGCAAACACCCGCTGAACAAATCCTGCCAAAAACAACAGGATAGGATCATCTTGGGGTCTCTATAAGTTGGAAATGACTTGAAAGCACACATCAACAATAATTGTTCTATATACCACAGTTATTTAAATCTCCAAAGAATTTTGAGCTGTATGTATTCCTCTGCAGCACTTCCCTACAAAGAGCTCTATGAAAAACTGGTGCTTCCTGATGAAAACCATAATTTTGATGCAGTTTTCTCTTTTCTGCTACTGAAGTAAACTGCAAGCCTTATGTGTATCAGTCAACACTCTTGGCTGCTTAATTTCAAAACTACCTTTTAATTTCTTACACGAAGAAGAAAACAGAGCACTCTGCCCATCACAATAAATTCCATGTTGCATCACCTTTAGATAATTTGCCAGATTGAAGGTCATTATCAGTTGCTGTTTAATCAACCCAATCATGCATGTAGGCAAAGGTTAACTGAGCACGAACTCATCTGACTTCCTTTGTCAAGTCAAGACAATTTGTAGACTAATAAAACAGCCCTGATTGCACTTAACAACACCTGCTTTGAAAACCAGCCTCATTAATACTGTACTAATGAGTCAGAAACCTTATTGCAAGGACAGCATCAAAGGTACTGATTTCTCTGCATTCTAGTGATCTGCACACCAATAAATAACCTGTCATGAAATTATTATGATTATTGCATTAAGGAAAATAGATAGATAGATAGATAGGGCCTTCAAGTTGCCTGTTGACTTGTGGCAACCCCATGAATTTCATAGGGTTTTCTTAGGGAAGCGATCCTCAGAGGAGGTTTTGCCACATCCTTCCTCTGAAGTGTGCAATTTTAAATCACATTATTGGCAATGTATTAATATGTACTAACATACATCCTTCCCTTTTGTATCTCACAATGAAGGGCCCCTGCTTTATGTGTGGTTCAGTGGACTGGATTTACACATAATGGGAAACATTTTAACTCTCAAAATAAAAGTAGTCTTTCATCTCTAAACAGGAATGTGTGAGAATTGGGAGGATGAAAGGCTTGTTTTTGGCAAGAACTTTCCAAAATTTGCAAATTTCTTCATGTGTTCTATGGAAAGAAGGATTTTGTTTTATTTTTACTTAATTTTTTTAATTCATTTTTTTACACGACAGACTGAATCTCTGTGTGTGTTCAGCACCATTACCAGCAACAGGCTCTTTATCTTTAAAAGCTGTCTGTCAAGGAAGTAGCCTTCTCCATGTTGGGAACAGATGTATCTCTTGAATTGGGTGGTAGAGATGGTTGAGGGTTTCATTCAGCTCATCCTTAAGATGAACTTACAAGAGCTGCAACTCCAGTCTCCAATTCAGCAGAAAGAACATGAGATTCTGAAATAACTGAACAGAGAAGCAAGTGAAACTGAGACAGAAAGATAGCTCTCTCTCTCTCAATAGTAGTCCTTAATTCAGGAGTGGGCAACTTTGACAGGTCTGGGTCCAAATTTTCTGTCCCTGAAATCTGAAAGCATCCACATAGACAGCCCAAAATGCCAAAAGAAAGAGAGCAGCCATGGCCCCAAGTCCACTTTTGCTTTTGAAAAATTGACATTTTTGACATTAAATAGTCAGAGGACATGAGGATGTATTAAAAAGGTGAATCACCACTTCTGAGGGTTCCAAGAGAGACAATTCACTCCTTCATTTTTTCCTTGGGGGCGGGCAGGAAAAAAAGTAGCCCAGGGATGTTGGGGGTGTTTGAATCTGTAAAAAGTTTTGGGATATGTAGCCCCAGGCCCACACTTTGCCCACTCCTGCCTTAATGGCTTGGTGTTAAAATGGAAACGTATGACATGGAGAAGCAGTGGACTAATAACAATACCAGCATTGTAAGAAGTCATTCCATTAAAAATCATATTAGGGCTGAAGGCAGATAAATGTTGAAGTCAGTATGGTCCTAATATTACTGTCCATGGAGTAGTGAGAATCTCAGTCCCTCATAGCTTTTGCCAGAACTTTATCCTTCTTGAAGATGTGCAATGTGGTACTTTCTAGGGGGAAATGAAAATCATATGAATTTTGGAAGAAGGGACAGAGGTTAAAGGGAGCAGAAACTAGGGCCAAAAAATAGTCAAGCCCACCCCATTTCCCTCAATTCTTCTCTCTGATACCACTTTATCTCTGTCATAGGAGATTATCACACATCTTATTTTGCCCGATCTGGGCATGGGCTTGAATGGGTGAAAATGGGTGTTATCACATGCCTTTCTGCTCAACTCAGCCGCATCACATATCCGATCAGACTTTTTTGAAAAGTACACCAGGAGTCCAGATTGGGTGCACGATGTGGCTGAGTTGGGCAGAAAGACGTGTGATAACACCTGTTTTCACCCATTTGAGCCCGTGCCCAGATCAACCAAAACAAGATGTGTGATAATCTCCATAATCTTCCTGTTATTATTTACAATTGTGCCATGGCCAGGGTTTCCTTTCTACATTTTCTTTAAAAATAAAATTGGCTTAAGTCCAGACTATCTGGAATATACAACAAAATCATATCTCACTTTACAAACCTGCCAGAATCTATGGGAGGGGGTGTTTGGTTTCTTTTGGTCCCTCCACCATTACAGGCTCACTTGGGGGGGTTGCAGACTGCCAGAAATAGTGTGAATTCAGTCCACTTTTAGGGTTAGGGTTAGAGTTAGGGAACCATGGGAACTGTATTTTATTGTGGCATCAGAGTTGTCTGACAGAGAAGGCTCAATGTCTCAGAAAAATAACAGTTCCCATGATTCCCTAGCACTAACCCTAACCCTAAAAGTGGACTGAATTCACACTATTTCTGGCAGTCTGCAACCCCCCTTGGTGAGGACATGAGAGAGAGCCTTCTCAGTGGTTGCTCCCTGGCTTTTCTTTTGCCAGCAGACAAATATTTTTTTGTTTACCTAGGCTTTTAATGTGTAAGTAAGGAGAGTTCTTATTGGAATGCATGTTTATTTATATTCTCTGGTGTAGTGGTTTTTAAAAATGTTTTTAAATTTTTATTGTTCAATTTTTTAATTGATGTGCTTTGAGAGCTACCTTGGGTCTCCCTCTGGGAGAAAGGTGGCATGCAAATGAAATTAAATAAATAAATGTTTGAAATAAAAGGTGCCAGCCACTTTGAAACTGGAACCAAGAAAGTCCTTGGAAACAAAAGGATGTCATGATGTATTGTTATTCCCTAGGGCATGACTGAGGGAAAAGATGGCTGCCTTGAGTGTTACGCTCTGTACAAACCAGCCAAAAGGGCTGGCCTGGGAGTGGAGTCAGGGCATGGTGACCACACGCTAGCCACCCAGACACTGCTCCAATGATGCCATCATGCCACATGCCCCACCGCATGGCGGGTGGCATCAGGGTGCTCCCTTGGTGCAGTGTACAGACGCTGCACCAAAGGAGTGCAGAAAAGCCATCACCACTGTGGCAAGGGCAGCTTTTTGCCACTCCAAAAAGGAATGACATTTGCCAGCTCTTTTTGGAGCAGCAAAGTGCTGGATTGGAACCACAGTGTGCGGTTGCTGTGGCCCCAGTCCAGCGCTCCCAGGGGCTGTCTGTAGAACCCCTTGGTTTCACTGATCCCACATTGCCTCCAGTCAAAGAAACCTGTCAGGCTTTTGAAGAAAGATAGAAAAACTGAAACACTGCTTACCAAGGATAACAGCAGGATGAATGCACAAACAACAATGAAAAAGAGTTCAGTTCTGTCAAAACTATCATATCTACTGGCAAGAATACAGAACAGTTATCATGGGGAGTTCTCCTCTTCCTGCCTTAAAAAACATCGTCAGAAGTTTCTTGGTTAAAATCTGCTGTTCTTTCTAAGTATCAAGCGACTGCCCATCGTTGTTGTTGTTATGTGCTTTCAAGTCAACTCCAAGTTATGGTGACCTTCTCCTTTTTTTGGAAAGATTTTATTACCTGAAAACTAATTTATTTGAGCTTCTCCAGGATTGGGCAGAAGGTCCTTCTTCTGTCTCACTCCCTCCATTCCTTGCTTAGAGACCACAGGTGGTAAATGAGAAGCATAGAATAAAAGAATAAAGCACAGGAGGATATTTTCAAGGGTTTGAAGGCTTGGTTACATGCCATCCCTTTAAATGAAAAGCCTCCTAGGCTCAAGAACTGTCGTAATGAGTCTTGGTATTGAGTCTGACACTTCTTTTCTTAGGCTCTTTTTCATTATTCCTCATTCGACTTCTTTTGACTAAATGCACGAATCCATTTCAGAAACGGAGATTAAGCCATCATTGGCACAGATGTTTCAGCAGCATTAGCCAGAAGGGTATAATGAAGCTACATTGGAGCTCAAACAATGACAAGCACTTGAGAATTTTTCATCTATACCAGGCAAGATAACGGGAGAATATATTGAAGAAGAAAACACAGCATTGCATCAATTAAATTAAACAGATGATCTGAAAGGCCTTTTATGTCTATAATTTCAGAGACCGTGAACCCTCTCTTCCATATCCTCCTTGTCCTCAAGTATGAATAATGCATTCTGTTACTCAAATCTTTCAGAACGATTTGACTACACATTTGTAACTATAGATGGAGAATGGTTTCCTGGTGGATACCATACCCTTCAATTGTCCCAGTTTGACAAGCACAGTCCCAATTAATTCTCTGTTGTCTCACTTTTCAGCTGCTATTAAAATGTTCCTGTTTCTCTCCTTCTCCTTCTCCTTCTCCTCCTCCTCCTTTCCTCCTTTGTCCTCAGCTTATCCAATTTCTGCAAATGGAATTCAAATGCAAAAGCACTTTAACTCAGCAAGGGACAGGAGAGGAGAGGATTCAGGCAAATGCAAACTGGTGCAGCTACTTCTAGCTTATGTGTTCTTCCTTATTAATAATTGACCACAATCTGACATTCCTTTGCCACCTGTGTCCCAGTTTTTATCTGCAAAATGTTGGGAGGGTATGGTGTGTACCATACGTGTATACCCAGGTATGTGTGTATGTTCATGAATGAATCCATGTGTTTGGAATCACACACTTGAGACCAGTGGTGGGCAAACTTTGTCTTGTCAAGCACCACCATTTAATGGTCTGGAGTTGTATGGTAGTGGTGGAAGGGACTGAAGCTGGCAGTTAGAGGAGCTAGTGAATAAGATAGGCAAGAGCAGCCCCTATTTCTGTTTCTTACCTCCCCCCTCAATCACCTTTATCTCACTTGCTCCTCACGTGGTGGACAGGATGCTCTGGCAGAGTTCTGAATGCTTACTTTCAAAGGGCTGCTGAGATTAGTCAGAGGGCCACAGGCTGCCCTAGGATAGAGTTGGTCTTGATGAACTCTAAACAACCCTCTGCCCTCCAAGATAGGAGAAAGGCCAGAGAGCTCAGGCAGAATGGCTGGGAGGGGTCACTACTGCTTGGGGACTAATAGGACTGATAAAGCATAGGGCACAAGATCTTTTGATTGTTATTCCGGTGCTTTTGGATTATGTTAGGCCTTCAGATTCGTACATGAAAGTATGTACACCAGAGTTCTTGAACATACACTGAACATGCCTGCCCCTCCAGGCTGCAGGGATGCCACTTCATAAGCTAAGCAGGGTTTTGGCTTTGTTACAAGATTGCTGGAAAGTATCAGTTAACCAACCAACCACTTTATTTATATCTTGTCTTTTCTCCAAAACCTGGATTTAGAGATCTCCAGATAGAATTGGTAGCTTCCTATGTTCATCACTGTTTTCTCAAGAAGGCTTTATGCTTCTTGAGGGAAACTTTTAGTTGGTGTTGAGGTAAAACATGCCAATGCAGTCCCATTTTTAAAAAAATATTTTACCTTTGTTGGAGCCAGAAACCTCAGATCATAAAGTCCCAGTCCATTGGCTCTTTCTTTAGGATTCCCCTGCTGCTGCTATAATGCAGTATCTTCAAATCCAGAATATACATCTGGGGTAGCCATGTTGGCCATATAGCCAGTTGTGTCATGGGAGAGGATGTAGTGGTACGGCCTGTGCTGGATGACACCCCAGAGGAGGGGTGATACCCGGTCAAGTCCTCCTCCCCTGCACCCTTCCCTTGTGCTGCTTTCTGTCCCCATGTGCGTTCACTGTCCCAGCTTGTCACTCCTTGTTGCCATGCATGTTCTGTATCCCAATATGCTGTCCCCTGTTCCCACACCCTTCCATACTTTTCCTTATCAGGAAAAGGACAGGGCAGCAGAGGGGGAGGGTGTGCTTACCACTCTGGAAGCCCCACCCTTGCGCCAGGTGACACCAGCTGCAGGGACACCACTTCATATAGCAAAGTCCGATAACATCCAAAACCCACCAAACAATGATAGCTTTATTGGACCAACCAAAATGCACAATATACATGTTGCAAGCTTTTGAAGCTCCATTCAGTATTCTCTGCCTAACAAAGGGGGCTGTGGCCTCAGAAAGGATGGAGACATACAGGATTGCAAAGGAAGTATCTTTTTGTGTTGCAAATGGATGTTAAATTTCCTGGACTTTGAGAATCTCCCAGTACCCACATGGCCAGAAGGAGGAGGGGCCAGCCTGCAAGAATATAACCCTCCATACCATCCGAACTGAGAACTTAAACATAAAAATGCAGGCCTAAGACTAACATCTTCAATTTTTTCCCTCCTGTATGGTTTTTAACACCTTTGCCTAATCAAGAAGCCAATGGAGCTTCAAAAGCTTGCAACATGTATATTGTGCATTTTGGTTGGCCCACCGTTTGGTGGATTTTGGATGCTACTCGACTTTGCTGTATGGCTAACATAGGGCCTTTGCAGACTGCCAGAAATAGTGCAAATTGAGTGCACTTTAAATTGAGGCACTGCCCTGGCTCAGTGCTAGGGAATCATGGGAATTGTATTTTTTTCTAAGACATTGAGCCTTCTCTGTCAGAGAGCTCTGGTGCTACAATAAATTACAGTTCCTATGATTCCTTAGCACTGAGCCAGGGCAGTGCCTCAATTTAAAGTGCACTCAATTTGCACTATTTCTGGCAGTCTGCAAAGGCCCATAGCTACCCTTGATAAGTCAAGCTGTTCACATTTGAAAACTCACTACATGGAGACATGACAGGGCATGATTAATGTTTTAAGGATGCACTTACAGGTTTGTGAAAGTGTATATTTTCTGATCCTGCATCATTAGCCTAGGCAACCAAACATTTAGCAGTCATCTTATTGAAATGCAACCTTTTGTGTTTCCAAGAACCTGGGATTTTCTTTAGTGTTAGAGAGTGATGAGCCACACCATGGTTAAGTTGTGGCCCAGATCATTTTAAAAAAAACCCTCAACAACGGGAAAACATGCACTCCCTTTCAGAATCAGTGCATCTCCCCTCATGGTTACTTTGATCATTGTTCTGAAGATAAGTAAAAATAAAGGCAATCCATATGTAAGCAGCGGGAATATAAGCAGTTCATAAATTTGTGTATTCCATGTAAGGTTTGGAATGTCAGCTCAGTAAGCATTCCAAGCCACATTTACATTTCATTTCTTTCATGTGTTCTGTTAATCTTTGAGTTTTAGAAGATTAATGAATAAAATGTGGTATTATGGAATGTGAAACTCCCTTAGCTCAACCCAGATGCTAATACTGTGAGATCGTTGTAAAACCACTAAAAGTGAAGCTTAGATTGGATAGGATTGTGTAAATCAGCGATAACCTTGCAATGGTGTAGTTGTGGGCAGACCAAGTTGCTTGAGAAACTGGTAGCCAAAAATGAGCAATAGTCATATTAGCATAACACCAAAAGATCTGAATTTGTACAGGATTATGGATATTTTTCAGGCATGACAGCATATCAAAGAGGATATAGAAGTATATTACACTGCATTAACATGGGAGCAACTATGTGACATCAGCCCAATCCCACATCTTTTTACATGGGCAGGTACAATAAATCTGATACTTTTTACTCCTCATGTCACTTTTGCGTAATGGCATTAAGGCAGGCTTAAAGTTGAACATAAAGAAAACAAAAATAATGACCACCGAGGACCTTCACAAGTTCAACCTAGAAAATGAAGACATAGAAATAGTAACAGAATTCCCATACCTGGGATCAAACATGGATAGAGATGGGGTCTCTAGACAGGAAATCAGAAGAGATTAAGAATGGGGAGGGTAGCTATGAATGAACTAGAAAAGATTCTAAAATGCAAAGATATACAACTCAGCACACAAGTTAGAATCATTCAAGCCATCGTATTCCCTATTACCAAGGATGGATGTGAGAGCTGGGCAGTCAAGAAAGATGATAGGAAGAAAATAAATTCATTTGAGATGGGGTGCTGGAGAAGAGTGCTAAGGATGCCGTGGACAGCCAAAAGGACAAACAAGTGGTCCTAGAGCAGATCAAACCGGAAAACTCCCTGGAAGCCAAGATGACCAAACTGAGACTGTCATACTTGGGACACATCACAAGAAGGAAGGAATCATTGGAAAAGACAATAATGCTGGGGAAGGTGGAAGGCACAAAAAAGAGAGGAAGGCCACGTGCTAGATGGATGGACACTATTAAGGGGGTCATGGGTATGGATTTGCAGGATTTAAGCAGAGCAGTGGAGGACAGGAGGTCTTGGAGATGTCTCATCGATAGGGGTGCCATGGATGGAGATCAACTTGAGGGCAGTTAACAACAACAACAAAATTACTTTTGCTTCCCACAGCCAGTGGCCGTGTTGGTATTCTGGGAGTTGTGGTCCAAAACAGAAACATCTTCCCAAGCTCAAATTAGTGCCCAGCTGTATGGTGCTTCTGATATGCAACCAGAGCATCTCACAGTAGTTCCTGTGTCACATACTGCTGTTTCATATCCATCTATCCAGATGATTTTAGGAAATCTGGTCCTAGGGGAAGGCAATGGCAAACCTGTTCTGAACAAACCTTGCCAAGAGAACCCCATCATAGGTTCACCTTAGGGTCACCATAAGTCAGAAATAACTTGAAGGCGTGTGCACGCACGCGCACACACACACACACACACACACAAGCTCTGCTAGTGGATATCTACCAAAATGTCCCTACCAAAACATATGCCACAAATGGTAATTAGATGGGTTTTGTAAGAAACAGCAACTTCTGTGTTACAGCCCCCAAATTTTGGAACTCTCTGAGAAGTTCAGGTGGCTTCATCATCTTCATTCTATTTCCAAAGTCAAAGCCAATCTTCCCTTTTCCTTCCTTCCTTCCTTTTTGTTCTGCCTTTAGTAGTTGGCTGGCCTCATCTTCCCATTGTGTGCAGACTGCATGGTAATGTTTAACCAGAAGTGATATAAAATGTGTTAAATACATAGAAAATATACTGACTGATGACATGCCTATTAGTTTTAAGAGGTCATATCTGGGCCTGTGACAGTGCAATCCTACCCATGTGTATTCAGCAATGAATTCCATTGAGTTTAGTAGACCTTACTCTCAGGTGTATAGAATTGCTTCCTAAATGTAATTTTTTAAAATCATTCTGGGAAGGGCAAATGCCCAGAAAGTAAGGAAAATGACCCATGTATTCATTATTTCTTTTTATGAATTACCTTTATATCCTGCCTTTCCGCCAATGAGCTCAGGACAGTGTATACAGCTCCCTTCCTCATCGCTTTACACTCACAAAAATCTGTGAGGCAGGTGTATCTAGCCAAGAGTGACTTAGGTTTTGTAGCTCACTGAGAGGTAAAACTTGAATATTCCAGGTGCCCATACAATATCCTATGCATCCTATTACCACACTGGATATATTACAGTTCTGGCATGAAAGCCATTGTCTCGTTACATGTCTTATCAACTAACGTTTGCTTTTTAAAGCAACATATACTGCTGTGCATTATAAAATGGTTGCTTTCCAGGCCAACACTGGGTTGATTGTTTTAACCGGTATTGTTTTATCCTGCTGTATGCTGCCCCGGTTGCTTTGCAGAGGGGCGGCTTACAAATAAAACCTGTTGTTGTTGTTGTTGTTGTTATTATTATTATTATTATTATTATTATTATTATTATTATTATTAACATTCCCTGGACTGGTGGCAATGATGAGGGAAAAATATGGGAAGAATATTCAGAAATATTTCCCAAATAGCTGAGAGACATTCTTGAGTGCTAGGAAACCCAGATGAGGACAATAACGGATAGATGAGAATCTTTGCAGTATGGGGCATATTCTGTGGGGGGGGAAATGTATATCTTTCTTTGCTTTGCTTTTCTTTCTGTCTTTTTTCACAGAAAACAGCACTTATTGTTACTTGATCAGAAAATGACAGCTGGCATTCTCTATTGTAGTTACACATTTGCAACCTATAGTTATGGATTTGTAACTGCTCCATATTTGTAAGACCAAATATTCTTACTATAATACCCTAGTCTTATCTGCATTGCAGAAATAATGCAGTTTGACATCATTTTAGCTGCCATGGCTCAATGCTATGGAATTCTGGGATTTGTAGTTTTGTGAAATATTTAGCCTTCTCTGTCAGAGAGGTCTGGTGCCACAACAAACTACAAATCCTAGGATTCTATAGCATTGAACCATGGCAGTTAAAGCAGTGACAAACTGCATTATTTCTGCAGTACAGATTAGATCTATGTAAATGCCCTTCCCAGACTACCTAAAGACCTGGCATGCATCCTCATGAAGTGATGGAGGTCTTTTCAGCTATCAATCAAGTGTGAGGAAGATGACATTTCTGTCCCCTCCCACCAGCAAGCAAAGCTGAAACAATAAGAGGTAGGACCTCATCTCAGTTCCTCATGGTAGCCTTGTTCATTGGTGGAAGAGGGCTGGAAATATCCTCCTCCTTGTGCCCAAATGGCAACCTAAGATACCTCCTTCATCTCTTGTAGTTGCTGGCTCTTAAGTTAAACTTGAAGGAGGTCAGGCCAGGAGATACTACTTAGTTACATATACGTAAGTCAGTAGCTGATGCCCAATATTGGTGCACAAAATACCCACATGCAAATTTTGTACAGAACAAGTCCAAACTGCAAATAGTCATTGAAAACTGCACAGTTTTCAAAGACGTCTTCACAGTAGGAAGGAAATTGCCAAGATTACTCATTTCTTCCTCCTAGAATGAAGTTAGTGAAGAATTACATCTTGATGAGGGAAATAATCACAATTGCTGCACCTGCCAATGTGAGTTCATCTCTTTAAATTTCCCCTCTGCAGCTGTATGGGAACTGACACATGTCTCAGCTATCTCCACTTTAGTGCAGAGTATTGTATGCAAGGTATATGTTGTGTAGGGGTGGGGGAAATCCATATTGTGTCTTCTTTTTCTGACATGGGAACTTTTACAAGGGTAGTCCACACTTGTCTCCTGCCAGAGATGGAGGAAAAGAACTGCCATCACCACTCATTAATACCAGCTTTGCACCTTGCCTCCCTCTCTTCCCTGTTCCTTTTCTCACACTAGTGTCACCTGCTTACTGTCCTCCCTTTAAAGCCACTTTAGCCACTTTATGCAATTACTGTTGCATTGCACAAAACAGATAGGCAATGATGAGAGGTGAAGCAAGTGGGGGAGAATGAGGGAAGTGTGCCAGGTTGCAAAATACAACAGGTGGCATAAAGAAAAGGAATAGAGTGGAGACATGGTGACGCGGTAGAGGGGTGGGAGGCATGATGGTATGAGATGAGGTAAGTGGAGGAAGGAAGATAAGGTGGGAGGCATGGCAGTGGGGCATGAGATGCAAAGGAGAGAGGCACAGCAATGGCGTGAGGTGAGGTGAAGAAGGAAGGAGGAAAGTAGTGGCCCACGGGCATGGAATAAGTAGAGGAGCAAAGGAGATGGAGT
The DNA here is from genome assembly GCA_026167975.1 of Phrynosoma blainvillii. NCBI lineage: Eukaryota > Metazoa > Chordata > Lepidosauria > Squamata > Phrynosomatidae > Phrynosoma > Phrynosoma blainvillii. The sequence continues at coordinate 274,586,807 of JANUYF010000001.1, forward strand.
GATGGTGGCAAAGGACTCCAGGATGGGAGAAACTGTTCTGTGTACTGTTCTTGGCATTCTGCCCCCTGAGGCAACTGCTTCACTCGGACTAGTGCATGAGCCAGCTCTGATTCTTTGCATAACAAACAGAATTTCTTGCAAAATTCTATCAAGGAGACCCCCTCAGACACACAAGTGTAATCCACATGTGCTTTGCAAGCAGAAGGTCTCTGTTTCATCCCCTGCCATTCTACAGTTAACATAGGCATCAGAAGATGTGAAGGGCAACTATCTGAGATCTTAGAGAGATGATGCCAACCAGAGAAGATAATATTAGGCAGGATGAACAAACTGACTGTACTTAGGGCCAAATGGTAGGTTTACCTCACCAAAGAGATATACTGAGGAGAAAGAAATCCTGTTGAATTTCTGCCTATTCTGTGCTGTGTGTGTGTGCATTCTTTTTTTAAAAAAGAAAAACGAGTAAGGCAAATTTCTACTTTTTAAAAAAAAAACTGTGTTGATTATGTAGAACTGCTGGGAAAGAAAAAGGACCCACAGCTGTCACTGGAAGCCAGTACAGAGCAGATATGATGAATGCAGTTCTAGTTCTGAAGAAGACAGACACACACACCCTGCAACATGCACTCACAGCTGAGAAAATAAAACAACAGCACAAAAAAAGTTTTCTGAATCCAGAAATCAAGTCTGAAGTGGAGGCTTGATCCAAATAACTGTTCATAAGGTAATGAAGTCATCACTGGGTGTGTGTATTTGGTGAAAAGATATAAACACATTCAAAGTGATTGGTATTGGTGACAGATGTAGGCAGGAGTCAGCAAAGCCCTTTTGGTTGGCTAGGAGAGCTTCAAAACAAATTTAATTTCTGTTTGGGAACACAGCTGTTTCTGTGCATGGCGGAGGAATGTTTGCTCAGAGTGCCAATAATTCATGTACATCTGCTGACAGTGGCTGCAAGGAAGTTGAGGCAACCTTCACATCTGCAAAGGTGTTGTGTTACTAGCATCTCTGGCTTTTTAAAATTGTTATTGTAGCTAAACTTATTTACTTCAGTCTGCATGCTAATCCATTTGGTCTCAGTAGCTCTATTGGCTTGATAATGCTTTCAAACAAAGACCAGTGTGTGATGTGTGCATTTGTTTGTTTCATCCAGCATAAATTACTGTAGCACAAAAGCCACAACCCACTGTGATTGTGTTTTATGGTAATCATTGGAGAAAATGCTCCATGCATTTATGCATCTCCAGGTACCCATTACCCCTTTCAACCTTGGTGTACATGTGCAACTCTGGGTTCCAGATGCACGATTTAGCATTCCCAGCCTGCAGTTGGGATGCCTTTCACCTTCCCTGAAGGCAACTGAGCTCACAAATCCCCTGGCATAACAATTCAGGGTAGAGATCCCTCAGTCTTTTCCAATCCAATTTCACTGATTTACATGCTTGGCACTAGAATGGGTTTGGAGTAGAGTGACAAGGATGGTATGGGCCTTGGACTAGGAACAAAAAGTGGATTTATGCTGTACCATCATAGTAGTTAAATGTCATTTTCACTGCCATGGCTTCATACTGTAAAGTTCCTTGGAGATGTAATTTGGCCAGAGGTATTTGAAATTCTCTGCTACATAGCACAGTGGTACATTCCACTGAATTATGGCACTTGCAGAGAATTATATATTCTTCACCAAACTACAAAACCTAGGATTTTGCATGATGGATTCATGGCGGTTAAAGTGGTATCAAGCCACTAAAATGTATATAAGTACTACAACAGTATTATGCAGGAGAAAAGAAAATGTGGCCATTGGACCCAACTTTTGTGGCCCCTGAAGCACACTGTCAGTACCCAAAGCTCTGGTTTGTTGTTGTTTTTTAAATGACTCATTTTAAAAAAATGAATCAATTTCTGGGGGCAATTTTCACTTAAAAACAATACAGCAAGCCACTCAAATGCACACCCTTTCCACAAAATGCAAGATGTAAATTAAGGTATTTTACAGGGAGGTTGTGCATTTGAGTGGTTTTCTCAAGATGCCAATAGGAGATGACATTGCATCATTTCCATCACCATGTTAAGAAGAACTCTGAAGAAGTCTGAAGAAAAGCAGACACATTTTCTTGTGCTGAGGTGCCTTGGCCTGTGGAAGGACCAGGGAGGATTGGCCTTGGCCCCTGAGCAGTTGCCCATTCTGGTGTTATTTATATACAGAACATGTCTGAAGAAAAAAACTATGTTATGTATGCTTTGTGTGGAGAAAGACACCCCCGACTTGTCAGGAGGGGTATCTTATTGTGCTGGCCAAATAAGGGCAAGGACTCCCCATTGGTGGATAAGGGTGTAAAACTTCACTACTGCGTTTTAGCCAATAGCTATAGTTAACAATCTTGTTAGTTACACGAGATTTTGAACAAGAGTTTGTCATTTATAACTTGTTGCCACCACGTGGAGGTAGCCATTTTGTTAGTCGAGACAGAGTTCATCAAACTGTTCTCGACTTTTGGCAAGCTTGGCTTTGTCTTGCTTCTTTGGTCACGTTTTTGTGGCTTGAGCCTTATTATCAACAGCTTGTTCACCCCGTGGGCTCTGGTTTTTACGGAGTTTCTCACAGGGGTGGGCGAGTGGCCTTCGGGCCGGCCTCCAAGGCCAGCTGCCTTGCTCTCCTTCTTGGGGGTTTTCACCTGAGATAGAGGTCGCAGGCTCTGTTTTCACCAGGTGTGTCTTCTGTCCCTTCAGGCCCTGAGATGCCCCAGCCACTCGATCTGGTAAGGTCAGGACCCATTGATGGGAGAGGGGGGGCGTATCACTGCACTTTCTTCCAGTGGTCTTCAGCGAAGGTTCCGTGTCGGGCCTTTGGCGGACACCTTTTTCCCTGGTGGTTGCCAGCTTGCTCCCTGGCTGTGGTGATCTTGAGAGACTTTGGGAGAGGGCGGCCTTTTGGCCAGGTTGGAATCATCCCTGTGGTGATTATTAGGGCCTGCGTTTTTGTCATAGGAGCTCAGGATGCCACTCAGTAAGGCCCAGGCAAAACGTCTGGTGGCAGTGGCTGTTCCCTCCACTATTTTAGCCCCTAAAAGACCTTCCAAGCCTACTAGTAAAAGTGAGGACCTTCTTGCCCAAGTTTCTCAACTAGGTAAGATGGTACAGGCTTGTGTGGCTCTTTGTAATCAGCTAGCGCAAAAGGAACTCCAGGCTACTGCCTCTTCACCGAGTGCCAATCCTTCGGGTGTTGACAATACAAATTCATCATCTTACATGGCTACACCTGAGTTCCAGTTGGCCGCTACCACACCAGGCCCGCTGGTGGCTTCAGCAGTGGAGCTCAGGCACCCCACGGTTGCCGATGTTTGGGACCTCCTGCAAAGAGTCCCGGGTTTGGGGATGCAAGGTGTGGATCGCCCTGCATCCAGGCAACCTACTTTGGCTGATTTGTATAACCTCCTACAGAGGTCTGTTGCTGCAAGTGGAGATATGGAGCAAGCGAGTGCTACGCAGAGTGGCGATCAAGCGGCAGCTGCCTCTGCTTCTGTGGACACTCGATCTGTTGTGGGCCCACAGCTCGGGGGACCTTCGCGGTCAACTACTGATGCCGCTCAAGCTTCAAGCTCAGGTGTGTCTATGGGCACTTTGAATGCTAATTGGCCTACTTCGGTATGGGCTCCAGGTAGCCAGGTTGTGCGGGGGGCGGCTTTGCAGCAGCCTAACCCCGCAACTTTAAGTGCGTACGCTCAGGCCCTTGCTGTTTCACAAGCACCTGATTCACAAGTGCATACTAGCTAGCCCCTCACTGTGGTTATCTCTGCCCCTGTGGTGCAAATTGCTGATACACACCTTTCTGGAGTGGTTGGCAATGTGGAACCGACTCCTTACGCGAGCATGTCTACACCCCTTGGTTCTCACCTTCCTATTTCCACTAAAGAACAGATATGGAAGGGAGAATATATTGATTTATTTACTTTAACATTTAGAGATCCCGAACCAAGGATTATGGTTAAGGATGGTATTGTTTTCAGCTTGCCAAAAGAATTTCAGGCCCTTAAACGCCCTAAATTGGAGCACAGTTTTGTAAATTGGATTATGGGATACACCATTTACAGAGCTGTTATTGAAGAAAAACAGCCCCTTAGATCTCCTGACTTTTCAAAATATCAGGAGATAATGATAAAAGCATATACCAATTGCTTATACAACTCTAGAAGAGCAGCTTGGTTGCAATATGATGAACAGTTTAGAATGCATGCAGCCCAAGATCCTGCTTTATCCTGGAGACATGTTCAGTCTGAATTCTGGGCAGATGTCATGGTAGGAGCCTCCCCCTCGAGCAGGTGTGATAATGGCTTTGTGTCAATGGTCTCCTTGCTGAGAGGGCCAAATGCAAGGCCTAACACGAGTGATAAAAGACAATTTGGCTTGTGCTGGGATTTCAATGTTCGTAAATGCAAAAGACAACCTTGCAGGTATGACCATAAGTGTAACATTTGTGGAGGTGGACACCCGGGCAACTCCTGTCTTAAAGGGAAATGAACGGGAGGGGGTGCTGCTTCACAGCCAGTGTCGACTGGAGCAAAAGGCCCCATCGCCAATTAATCTGGCTAATATGGAGCCTTGGCTTACTAAATATCCTAACATGGAGGCTGCAGTTTACTTATTTCATGGGTTTCATTCAGGTTTTCACATTCCTTATTCTGGTTCTAGGGTTTTTTATTCTGCACTTAATGCTTGTGTTTTTTCTCCCCAAATATATTTTTTTAGACATTAAAAAAAGAAAGAAATACACACACACAAAAAACAATACATCAAGTGGAATCTCACCACCTTCTTGATAATCACTTATTTAACATACAATAACCTATATCCTATATTACTTCATTCTCATCCTTTCCGAATGGATATCACTGTACCTATAACATATTTATTTTACTACACACCATTACTTATAATCTCTTTCCATTTCATCTCATATTGCTGTAACGACTTTCCAGCAGCGTGCATTGATAGACTGTCCATCAAAGTAATTCTTTAAGCTTATCATACCATTCCTTTATATCTGGAATCAAATCGAGTTTCCAATAGCGTGCATATACAATTCTTGCTGCTGTCAACATCTAAAGTACCAAGCTTTGTTCATCCTTATTCAATTCATAGAATCATAGAATCATAGAATCATAGAATCATAGAGTTGGAAGAGACCACAAGGGCCATCCAGTCCAACCCCCTGCCATGCAGGAACTCCCAATCAAAGCATCCCCGACAGATGGCCATCCAGCCTCTTCTGTTTCTTAATATCACAGATATAACTCCAGGTTTAGAGGTAAAGTTTTGTGCAACTTTTTTTCCATAATTCCATGGATCTCTTTCCAGAATTTCCTAACTTTTTTACACTGCCACCACATGTGATATAATGTTCCCAAATTTGTCTTACACTTCCAACATAATTTACTTCCCCCCTTCTTCAAGCACCTAATGCTTGTTCTGTGAAGCAATTGCCAGATATAGTCAGGGCAAAATTGGCTAAGGAAATTGCTGCAGGGAGAATTTCTGGCCCTCATGATTCCTTGCCTTTTCCTACACTCCGTTTATCCCCTCTGGGCATTGTCCCCCAAAAAAGCTCCTGGGGAATTTAGGCTAATTCATAACTTATCATATCCCAAAGGAGATTCAGTGAATGATACCATTGACCCAGGGCTTACCTCAGTTAGGTACACGTTGTTTGACTCAGCAGTCGCAATGATTAGAAACTTGGGTTCAGGTGCCCTGCTTGCAAAATGTGACATCAAGTCAGCTTTTAGACTTCTCCCTGTACACCCAAATGACTTTGATCTCCTGGGTTTCCAGTTTGAAGAAAATTTCTATTTTGATAAGGCTATGCCAATGGGCTGCTCAATCTCTTGTGCTGCGTTTGAGACCTTCAGCACTTTTCTCCATTGGTGTGCAGTTAAGAGAACGGGTAATAAGGCCATTGCTCATTACATGGATGATTTCTTATTCACTGGTTTTCCTGGTTCATTACAATGTCACAATACTTTGGTACAATTTCAGGAATTGATGAAAGAATTGGGAGTCCCTTTGGCTGAAGAAAAAACAGAGGGTCCTAGCACTCAATTAACCTTTTTGGGCATCGAGTTAGATGCTAATGCTGGAATTTCTCATTTGCCCTCTGAGAAGCTGACGGCCATGAGGACTCAAGTTCAAACTATGTTAAATAAAAAGTAGGCTACCCTACGGGAATTCCAATCACTGACAGGATTGTTAAACTTTGCTTGTAGGGTGGTAGTCCCAGGGTAAGCATTTTGTGCTAGACTTTACAAGGCCACTTCTGGTTTAATCGCTCGGCATCACCACGTTAGAGTCACAAGGGGCATCCGTGAGGATCTCAGAATATGGCACTCCTTTTTGGAGAATTATAATGGTGTTTCTTTCTGGAGAAATGAAATGCTGCTTCAGGCTGATTTTCAAGTACACTCTGATACTGCTGGTGCCCATGGCTTTGGAGTTTTTTGGAATGGCCAGTGGGCTGCCAAGGCATGGCCTCCTGCTTGGGTGGAATCTGGTCTTACCAGGGACCTTACCTTTTTAGAATTATTTCCAATTGTTGTGGCTGTTCACCTATGGGGATGCCACTTTGCTAACAAGACTGTTTGGTTTTGGTGTGACAACCAGGCGGTCGTTCATGTGGTAAATTCCCAGTCCTCCAAAAATCCCAAGGTTATGGGTTTGGTGAGGGCAATGGTTTTGCAATGTTTAAAGTTTAATGTTCTCTTTAGAGCTCAACAAGTTCCTGGTTTACTTAACCCTTTGGCCAATGCCTTTTCTCATTTTCAGCTTACCAAGTTCCGGCTTTTAGTGCCCCAGGCTACTTTACACCCGCGGGAGGTACCAAAGTTTCTCTGGAACCTTGGAGATTAGAAGTGTTCAGGGCAATGTTGAATTCCATTGCCCCGTCAACACGCAAGTCCTATCAATCAGCTTTAAATTCTTTTAGTCAATTTATGTCTGAGATCGGACAACGATTTTCATGGCCAATTAACGTTGATTTAGTTCTTCAATTTATAGTTTTTCTAAAACAATCAGGGTTATCACCTGTCACCATTAGGAGTAGATTGGCTGCCCTTGCCTTTTTCTCCAAGGCCAATGGGTTTTATGATCCCACTGGAGACTTTAGAGTTAGAAAGTCAGTGGAAGGATGGGCCAGGGAGTTTGTTATGCCAAAAGATGTCAGAAGGCCTATAAATGGACCTGTTTTGGCTAAGCTATGGGAGCACTTGGCCTTGGTCTGCTATTCACCCGAGGAATTGGTTTTATTTAAGGCAGTTTTTGCTACTGCATTTTTTGCCGCCTTTAGGGGAGATTGTTCCTAGTTCCAGGAATGACACTTCTGGCAGGGCACTTCTGATTTCCAATATTACCCTATTTGATGTTGGTGTGCAGATTCGCATTAGGCGATCTAAGACTGACCAATTTGGTAAGGGTCAGTCCTTAATTTTAGCTAAGGCCCAGCAGGGCCAAATTTGCCCTTGTATGGTGTTGGCTAGTTATTTATGGATCAGGCCTGAGATGCCCGGATATTTGTTTATTCATTTGACGGGTTTACCTTTAACACAATTTCAATTCAGGTCAGTTTTAAAAGAAGTTGTTAAGAAAGCGGGGTTACCTAGAAACTTCTTTTCTTCGCATTCCTTTCGTATAGGAGCTGCAATGGCTGCGGCCACTCATGGTATGAGTGAGCATGACATTCGTAGAATTGGCAGGTGGCGCTCACGCGCTTTTAAATCTTATATTAGACAATCGGGTAGTGGGACTCTCGATTAGTATTTCTGATTCTTTTTCCTTTATTTCAGCTTATTTCAGCCCGGGGGACATTTGGATCATTGGGCATAGCCTGGTCGCTCGGGCGGAATATTTCCTAAAGGAGCACCGTTCGAACACCTCCTTGGGCTTGGCTAACTTGGGTCACACGCTGTGGTTCAGTACAAGGGGAATGAGGTGGCCGGCACTCTTGAATACAACAAAGAATCTCCTGAAGTCGCACACACAATTTTACCCCCTGGCAATTGTCATCCACCTGGGGGAGAACAATTTGGTGCATGTGCCATGCCTTCAGCTGGCCAAACAAATTGTTCAAGATGCCCTAAAAGCCATGGTTCTTTCTGTAAAAATAATAGGGACCAAATTATTGCCTAGACGTTCCTGGGCTGGCGTTCAAAAAGATTCGGCATTAATGATGCAAGGAGATGGCTCAATTGTTTTGTGTCGAAGCAACTCTTGAAGAAGGGCATGGGTCTTATCCAACAGTCAATTACCCTTGATAAGCCACAACTTTTTTCTGATGATGGAATACACCTCTCTGCGGAAGGGCAATGGTTGTACATAGAAGCATTGTCTGAACAAATTTATGACTTTATCTGTGTGGGGTGGGGGAGAGGGGGTACCTAGCTTTGCTGTCCCTCCCTCTAGTGGCATGGAATGACTCCATCACACAGATACAATTAATTCGGTCAATTAAATTGGGATAGAAAAATAATTTGGCTCTAAACAAATTAACAGGAAATGATGTAATTAAATTCAGAATTATATCATAACAAATTGTGATGCCATATGACGTAATATGACATCACTTCTAGGGAGGGATTTGTTTACCAGTTCAATTATTTATTTAATTATTTATTTAATTATTTACTGGATTTTATTCCAGATTTGTTGCTTTGCCATGGGTTGCGAAGGACTATCTTTATGGTGGGTTAACCTCTTTACACCTGTGGCAAAGCTAATTTATTATTGTTTGTTAAAATTGACCCTGAAAAGCTAATAAAGTTGTGGCCTGATTTAAACCCAAGAAAGGAGTCCTGTGTCCTTTGTGCTAGTACAACTGACAGCTATAGTTCTATACTACAAATTACATTAGTTTCGTGCCATTTTCTCATAGCTCAATTCTAATGAATTCTGGGCTTTGTACTTTGGTAAGGGACTTAAAAGGTACTGATATACCCTGAGAAGAAAAGGATTCGGGAGGAAAGCACTTTAATTCTGTAGTGTAGACAGACACTCAGGGTACATTGGAAATTTTGGTTCCAATGGTTTGATTTGGAATTTTGGTTCCAGATTTACCAAACAGTTATAACAATTATATAACTGTGTAGTGCAGATACAACTTAAGCAACATAACATTTTATTTAAATATTCAGAGTGATGTCAGATGGATGATGCAAGAAACAGTTGCTCCAGGGGACAAGATGTGAACAAACAAGTTCACATGAAAAGAAAGGAGTTTTATTTTATTAAATAAATCTCGACAACATTGTAACAGGTACCTTTAAAAAGGGTGGGCTCTCCTTTATTAGAGGTTTTAATCAGAGGTGATAGTACTGTATTTTTTTCATCAATAAGGAATTGAACTAGATGACATTTAAAGTCACTGTTGGTTAGGGTTGCAATATTCTAGCTCCAGAATTCCAATCATCTATTTTGCATACTATGCAAATTATTATAATTATTCATATTATTAATTTCCACTCTAATCATTCAACTTCAGCACATTAATAGCTACCAGTACATTTCAGCCTTGTTCCAGTTTTATAGTAATTATTGTTCTGAAAGAAATAGTATAGAATAACATTTCGAGTTCTGGATTTTGAGGAGAGAGATTAGTATTCAAAGCCCTTCTTGATCATGAAATCTACCATGTAGCTTTGAGCCATTATTACCTCTCAGCAAGTATACATTATAGCTTTCTTGTGGGGATTGATAACCATACAGGAATTGTATGACTCGGTTGTGTACATTCCTTGTACACAACAGCATTTTCCCATGCACAGCCACTTTCCATAAGGTCATTAATCTGCATTGCAAAAATAATGCAGTTTGGCACTGCTTTAACTGACCTGGATCCATGTTATGGAATTCTGGGACTAGTTTATTGTGGCACCAACTCTCTGATAGAGAAGGCTAAATATCTCACAGAACTACTAATCCCAAAATTCCATAGCATGGAGCCATGGCATTTTAAATGGTGTCAAACTATTCTATTCTGACTGCACCTCATACAATGTAATTTTTTCCTAGACACCTAATAACACTATTTGGAACTGTACATACCAATGATTGTATTGCAGCTTTTGCCTGATTTGTTGCATCCCTCTTCCTTCACTCCAAGAACTCCATTGCATTTTGTGCAGTGCTTGCAAGGAGCTTTGCAAAACAGACTTTTCTTAGATTTTCTTCCAAAAAGATTTTCCTCCAGAGTTGTAACACTGGCCTAAGGAAATAAGAGAGGATGGGTCATAAATATCAATGACTGGAACAAGACTTCACTCATTGGCTAAGTACACTCAAAGGCAGCAGCACTTATTTCTCGCAAAACAATTGTACAGAATGGTGACTGAATATTTTTGCCCTTTCCCTCTGCTTCTACAAGAACTAAAGAGATTCTTTCGCCTTTCTTTCTTTCTTTGGTTCACAGATGTCAGTCATAGGTGTGAGACTTCACTCATTGACTTAAAGGCACCCAAAAGCAAGGCATTATTGCAGAACAGAATAGCAACTACAGCTTTTACCCCATAACAGCACTCCAAAAAGGTTAAAGAACTGATTTCTTGAAAAAGTAAACTTGAAGTCCAGACCTGATGACTGGGATCCTTCTCCCCTTTTTCACATTAAACAGAGGATACAATGGATATATGGATAAACAAATTCCAAAATGGCGTGGATCTTAGACTGATAGTCACCAACCCTAGCTGAGAACTGGAATCCTGCATATCTGAAGTTATGACAACAGCTCTTGGTCTTTTCAGGCAGCTCTTCTAGCCAGAAGCTGTCATAGTCTCTCAGACCATTTAACAGAGATGCTGCAGTGATCATTCCATTGCTCTGCCCTAGGATGTTCAGAATTTGATGTGTTGGCTTGTGTAATGTACTCCCCTTTCCTGTGAGCATCCTGTCAATGAATGGACCAGGTCTACAATCAAAATGTTCCAAAACTATTAATGTAAAGCTCAAAGACCACTTCACAATAATTTGAAGAATTAGATTTTGGTAACACTTCAGTATTAATAAACCACTTGCATCTGTAATTTAATAGTTATAAGCTAATATTTCAGCATTTCCAAATATTATTGTTAATATTTAATTGCCATTACACTCATTTAATACCCTTATTATGTGGAAATTCAGTCTACACAATTGTAATATTTTTAAGAGGAATAATGGGGCTACCTCCACAATCATCACCCCAAGATCACATCCCCCATAGTTCCTAAACTATCCAGGAGAGTATACACACTGCTCCAATGAACATGTTTCTGTCTTTGAAATAACTACTAGGTCTTATTCACAGTCTTTTCACTTTCTTTTATATAAGCTACCCTAAAGCATGCTATCCCAATTGTGCTGTTGAAGAAGAATCTTTATAGGCCATTTGAAAAATGTTGATTATTATTTTCAGTTCTTATTTACACCCCAGCTCATGAAATATCTCTCCCTCCCTTCCTCTCCTCCATCCCTCCCTGAGAAAACCCTCTCTCTCTTACTGTGAAGGCATCAACCAGTCAAAGTTGAGATGAAATGCTATAATAAGAAAGTGACATGATTTGTTCCATCACGGCATTGATCAAAGGCAGGAGAAGAAATCAGCTTCAGCCATGGCTCTTGGAATGGGCTATGGAGCTAAAGCACTTAACAATAAGACATGCTGAGACATCAGACTATTGGACTATGATCCCACTTTAACTGTGATAGTTCCGTTATAAGAAATCCTAGGATTCATAGTTCAGTCAGGTCTTAGAGCTTTCTGGATGATAATTCTAAATGCCCTTCCCCTAAACTGCAAATTCCAGGATTCCACAGGATGGAACTATGACAGTTAAAGTGGACTCATAGCTCTATAAATGTATAGTACAAATGAGCCTGAAAATATGATATCATAGCATCAGATTGCCCCATACACAGACATACACACACTTTATACAACAGGTAGCAAACAAACCATGGGAGTAAGAAACAAATACTAATGCAATAACATCACACATTTTCCCCAACTACTAGGGGAAAATGTGTTAGGATAGAGAACATGGGTCAACAGTCACATGTATGCACCCAACTGTAGTTTGGGCATTCTGGTTCAATGTAGCCATAAACTGGGAATAAAAACATAACATATGGAAACTCTCACTGAAATAATTTAAAGTGTTTGCCCCCTACCCCCTTACAGTCTTATGTCAAGTGAGAGGATTTATGTCTGATGAGTTAATGGAATGGATACCTATTTTAAATATGCCACAGTTGTAGTTTGTTCTTTCTTAAGGCCTAAGCAGACTGCCAGAAATAGTGCACATTAAATTGAGGCCCAGCCCTGGCTCAGTGCTAGGGAATCATGGGAACTGTATTTTTTCTGGGACATTGAGCCTTCTCTGTGAGAGAGCTCTGGTGCCACAATAAATTACAGTTCCCATGATTCCCTAGCACTGAGCCAGGGCAGTGCCTCAATTTAATGTGCACTATTTCTGGCAGTCTGCTTAGGCCCTTAGTCACTGTTTCTGAGCAATATTGCAACACCTGGAACCTCAAGACAGTTGTCAGCCTCTCTGAAATCTAGCCAGTCCAACCAACAACATTCCCCTTCCCTCAGTTCCCTTGATTTACCTCACTGCTGTGGTAACTTGTCATTTTCATGATTCACAACAGCTGGAATTCACTAGCGCAGTTATGGATGCATAACGTAGAGTTATGCATCTGCAACTGATTTGTAGTTGGTTCCTATGTATTCATGATCATGCCACCAACATAAGCATCACTCTCTGACATTGTGGGGAGAAGAAGAGTGCATTTTGCAAGAGGTCTCCCAAACCTGAAGCCAGTATTGTCATTTTCTAAAATAAAAGTCCACTTCAAAAATACTTTGGCATGCCAGTTGAGCATATTTCCTTCTCTTCCCCCCCCCCCCCCAAACCACCACTTGCAAAATCCAGGCTCCTGAACATAATCTCCCTGGGTGCTTCTTATTATGACCCTTTAAATGGAGAGGGCAGAGGAAAGTAGAACAATGCAACATTACACAGTGCATATAACATGATATTTGCAGGAACTCTGGAGTGAAATAACACATGTCAGTGTAAGTAACATTTTGTATCTGTATTTCAGGCTCTAGGAGCCATGGGAGTTACCTTTCCTTTTTACAGCACTCTACCTCAAAGTCTGAAAATGTAGCAGATGAACTCTTTTGTCAAAGAGAAGCCGATCTTTCTAATATCATTCCATTTCCTCCCCAGAGTAGCATAAATATACATTTTTTATTTACAGATGATCCTTCTACATTGTATAGAGTACTGGTGAGCTTTCCTTATATTTTCTGCATAATTTTGTATGATCACTATTAACTGAAAAGAGAGGGAAACAAATAAAGGTTTGAAACAATCCAGAAATAATCTGGAAATGTGATTGGGAGAGCTGGGGGGCGGGGGACAAGGGAAGAAAAATGTAATAAAACAGTCGTCATAAACCTTGAGATTTATGTTCAGAATACACACATAGTGATTATATTCAGGGCCATAGGATTATACTCAGGGCACTATATTCTTGGAGTGTTTATAACACATTTATATTTTTAGTGTATCTGATGCAGGGTTTGAAATCCTGAGAGTATTGAAATATTTATTTTTAAATATTCATTTCTGTGTATGTGTGAGTACCTTCAAGCTGAAGATCAATTTATGGTGACCCCATAAATTCTCTAGGGTTTTCTTAGACAAGGAATACTCAGAGATGATTGCCATTACCTTCCTTTGAAATATAGCCTAGTATTCCTTGACTTTTACATCCCATCTTTGTCCCTGTACTGGGACTGAAAGCAACTCACTCTCAACATGGATTAAAAAGCAGATACAACTAAAGGAATGACCTCAAACCTACACACACACACGCACTCAGCCATGGTTTTTAAGTGCTTTTATCTTCTTAAATTGTATTCTATTTTTAAACAAATGATATGTTTAAATATTGTAATAGTTTAATTCCATTTTAATTGTCACTTTTGTAAGTTTTTAATTTTACTGTGTTTTTAGACTGTAAGCCACATTGAATCCCAATTTTGGGAGGGGGAAAGTGGATATAAATAAATATAACAACAACAACAACAACAATATGCACATAACCTTTCTGGGTGATGGTTACAACAAACATAGAAAGCACTTCTACTCATCTGTCAAAATTTCATTCTTTCTGCTCTGCATCACAACTCACCCCTTTTAGCAAGGTCCCCGGCCATCTGTGTTGCATTTTTGAGAGACTGTAGTGACTATCATGGAGTGAGGTGGGGGTGAAGAAGCCTCATCCACCAGCCCACTTGCATGCATCCTGATTTTATTTCCATTTCCCCCCATTTTCCTTCCTTTCCTTCCTATAAGTTAAGACCCTTTCACACTATTCAGTTATCTCACTATGATTCCATTTCAACTGCCATAGCAGTGATGGTGAATATTTTAGAGACTGAGCACCCAAACCCAGTGGTGTTCCCACACCGGGGGTCACCTGGTGCCAGAGGGGTGGGATTTCTGGGGGGAACCTCTGGGGGTGGGACTTCCAGGGGGGGGGGAAATGCCCAAAGCACAGTCTCTCAGGCTCAGGCTAGCAGTAGCAAACCCACCTCTGATGAAACTTGCCAAGAAAACTCCATGATAGTTTCACCTTAGGGTGGCCATAAGTTGAAAACATCTTGAAGGCACCACACACACATCATGGTCTCTCAACCTCAGAGGATGACAGTGGAAATTCCCCTCTGACAAAACTTGCCCCATGATAGTTTCACCTTAGAGTCACCAGGAATGACTTGAAGGCACGCACACACACTCACACACATAGCACACTCTCTCAGCCTCAGGCTAGCAATAGCAAATCCTCCTCTGACAAAACTATCCAAGAAAACTTCATGATAGTTTCACCTTGGGTCACCATAAGTCAGACTTCTGGATGAGCTAATTTGTAAATTATTTTTATCATTTTTATCACGAGTAAACCAGCACTTGTAAGGGATGGAGGGTGCTCGGGATACCTGCCTTCCCTCTTGCCATTTTATCCATGAGTAAACCGGTGCTCAGAAGGGAGGGAGGGTGCTCTGGGCACCCTCCCTCCCTTCCATGTGCCACTTTACTCTTGATAAAAGTGGTGTGTGGCAGCAAGTTGAGGGGCCCCCTGCAATCCCAGTGCATGTGCCCATAGAGAGGGCTCCACATGCCGGCTTTGGCACGCATGTCATGGGTTCGCCATGGCTG
The DNA here is from genome assembly GCA_026167975.1 of Phrynosoma blainvillii. NCBI lineage: Eukaryota > Metazoa > Chordata > Lepidosauria > Squamata > Phrynosomatidae > Phrynosoma > Phrynosoma blainvillii. The sequence continues at coordinate 274,602,061 of JANUYF010000001.1, forward strand.
TCCTATGGATTCCTGGGGTTTGTAGTTTGGTGATACACTGAATTCTCTGGCTGAGAATTCTAAATAGCCATCCCTCAACTGCAAATCCCAGGATTCCATAAGATGCAACTATGGCAGTAACAGTGGAATTGTAGCACAGTAATTGTATGATGTGAAAGGACCCTTGGTTAGGTCTTTGATGTTGTTTTACTGCTGCCATTTGTGTCTACCTGTATTATTTTTGCAGCCTTTCTTGGCAACTGTTTTTGTTTCCTAGTATGTCTCAGATGCTGAGTTATTCCAGAACATTCCAGGAGAACTATTTTTCTGTTCTGATGCATTCCATTCCCTACCTTACTCCTAAAATGCTTCACAGTAGAGCACTATCATAGGGATTATAGCCTATTCTGGTCCTGCTGCTGCTATTAGCACACCTACAAAAAGGGAAGCCACTCCACTCCTGAATGGGTCCAAATGGTACAATTTTCAAAATGTGCCCATTTACTGGTTGTTACTTATGACGTGTGGTTCAGAACAAATGAAAAGTAAACCAAGAATAGTTTAGATTTGCCTCAGATTTGCATTCTTTTGAAAACATTCCGCTTAACAGGCTTGGCAGACTCTCTATGTACAGTGGATACTGTAGATGGAAAATCTGTTACTTTTGCTTTCTCCTTCATTAAAAAGTTTTAAAAATCAACTTCCTTTCATCCCATACATGAAACAATGAGTAGGCTTTGGTAAATTTCATTCCAATTTTGTTTATGTTTTCTATATTTGTTAAAAGTAATTCTAACTTGAAACACAGGAAACTGTTGTTTTTTTCTTATTATTATTGCTGCCAGTTTAGAAGTAGTCAAATGTTGGAAGTCAGATGACCTCTCCATTGAGAACTGGTGGTCTAGAATTTGGGATATGTGTGTTGGTGGAGAAACTGTCTGCTACGACGAGGCTTTGCATTGGCCACAGAAGGACTGACACATTTCAAGAAGACTGGATGATCTTTTTTGATTATGTTAATCATCACTGTCACTGGATCCAACTTCCAACTTCACATATATCTTTGGACAGACACTCTACACCTTGACAAGCCAGACTCTCTGGCTCTTACTGAGAACTAATTTTTTGATTCTGCTGCAGAATAACTACTCATCAGATACATACTTTGGCTCTTATAGTGAATTGTTGTTGTTGTTGTCATTGTTTTACAGGCATTATGTGCTTTATTGTTTTAACTCAATAAAAATTAATTAGAAAAAAAATGAAGTGAGAGGCACCTCTATCTCATGCACACCAACCATGTTCAGTAGGTACATTCTGGAGAGGACTTTCAGCTACATAGGTGTTAAAGGATGAGGATCTTTACAGTGGAAAAGGGTGGCAACCTTAATTCAGTTGTAATATGACTGCATAGGAACTGAAAGCCATAGTTTTGAGAGTTGAGCACTTGAAATCCTTGACCTGGACAGATAAATGTGCCAGTTCTAGATCCTGCTGCATAACATTTTTAACTCAACTTTCCATCCTGGATATGAAGAAATTTGCGTATTTTGGGTCAATTCTGAAACATTTTCGTAAGTTATTGAAGCAAAATTCTCACTACCCTTTGGATACCACTCTTTAATCCTCCTCCATAGCTACAATTCTGCATCCTGCTATTATTATTATTATTATTATTATTATTATTATTATTATTATTATTATTTCCATGTCCCTCCTCTCCCAATGGATTGAGGTGGGAGTACAGCAATAGAAATAAAACAACAAGGTTTAAAACATGGCAATAAAAACATGACAAAATTACAATAAAAATTCTTAAAACAAACATTAAAATTACAAATGCAATAAGACAATAAAATTAACATTAACATTAACAATAAAATTGACAATTACGTTTACTAAAGCAAATCCAGGCAATAACGGAGATCTTCCTTCCCGGGGGATCATTGTCTAGTGTTATTTTAGGTCGGGTGGGTAAGCCCGCCGGAAGAGTTCTGTTTCAAGTGCCTTTTTAAAGGCCTCCAATGTAGAGATGGTGCAAACCTCTTCTGGCAGGCTATTCCATAATTTAGGGACCCCAGCCGTAAATGATTTCTAGGAGGTGGAAATCAACCTAACATTATGATATTTCAATAGGTTTTTTCCAGGAGTTCCGAGAGTGTGGGGCGGATTGTGTGGGGAGAGGCGTTCCTTTAAGTAACATGGACCCAAGCCATATAGGGCTTTATAGGTAATAACCAACACTTTGTATTGCACCTGGAAGCTAATTGGCAGCCAATGAAGGGCTTTCAACATAGGTGTAATGTGGTCTGCCCTAGGTGCTGCCACATTTTGAACTAATTGAAGCTTCCGAACTTGGTACAAAGGTAGCCCCATGTAGAGCGTGTTACAGTAGTCCAAACGAGAAATTACCAGGGCAAGTACTACTGCTTCAAGGTCTTCCCAGTCCAGGTAGGGACGCAGTTGGCGAATCAGCCAAAGCTGATTCCAAGCACTCCTGGCCATCACATCTACTTGAGATGTCAACTGTAGCGATGAATCCAGGAGTACTCCCAAACTGCGTACGTTGTTCTTTAGGGGAAGTGTGACCCCATCCAGGACTGGATAGCACAATTCCCTTCCCAGGCCAGGAGTTCCTATCGCAAGTACCTCTGTTTTCTCTGGATTCAGCTTGAGTTTGTTTTCCCTCATCCAGCCCATTACCGACTCAAGGCAGGCATCCAGAGGAGCGACGCCATCCTTAGTCACCACAGCAGTTGGAGACATAGAGAAATAGAGTTGGGTATCATCAGCATATTGATAAACCCGCGCCCCATATCTCCGGATGATCTCTCCCAACGGCTTCATGTAAATGTTAAACAGCTTGGGAGACAGTATGGCGCCCTGCGGGATGCCAGATGTCTGCTCCCTTTCAGAGGAGCAACTGTCCCCCAGCCTCACCATCTGGGATCTGCCTGCGAGGTAGGACCGGAGCCACTGGAGCGCAGTGCCCCCAATACCTAACTCCCTCAGGCGTCCCAGAAGGATACCATGGTCTATGGTATCGAATGCCGCTGAGATGTCCAAGAGCACCAACAGGGTCACACTTCCCCTTTCTATGCCCAGACTGAGGTCATCGACTAAGGCGACCATGGCAGTCTCAACTCCGGCTCCCACCCTGAAGCCAGTTTGAAATGGGTTCAGATAACTGGCTTCATCCAAAACTGCCTGGAGTTGGAAGGCAACTGCCCTCTTGATCACCTTGCCCAAAAAGGGCATTAACGAAACTGGTCTATAATTGCTTTTTACCAGGGGATCCAGGGAGGGCTTTTTCAAGAGGGGCTTTACAACTGCTCGTTTCAAGCTTGATGGAAATTTGCCCTCCCTGAAAGATGTATTGATTATCTGCTGTAGCAATGATTTTACTACGTTGCCTCCCTGGATGGTTAACCATGAAGGGCACGGATTGAGAGGACAAGTCGTCCTCCTAACACATCCAAGAAGTTTGTCCACTTCATCGGTATTTACAAACTCAAATCGATCCAGTTTAATACAGTCCACAGAGTCCCTAGACGTCTCTCTTATTGGCTCTGTTACAATGCCTGCATCCAGATCGACCCTTATCTGAGAGATTTTATCTATGAAAAAGTCATTAAAAGCATCACAGCAGGCTTTAGTTGGTTCCAATAGTGGGTTCAGGGTTCACCACCCTGAACAGCTCTGCTGGACGAGACTTTCCAGATGCAATACGTGCAGCATAGAAAGATTTCTTTGCTGCATCTATTGCCACCCCATAAGAGTCTAAATGACTTTTTAGGAGTGTCTTGTCAGGTAAACGTCAATGTTTCCGCCAGCGGTGCTCTAGTCGTTGCGCAACCTGCTTCATATGGTGAAGATTTTCTGTATACCAAGGTTTTTTATTTGAAGCGGGTTGATAAGGACACTCAGGAGCAATAATATCTACAGCTCTGGTAAGGTCGTTGTTCCAAGTATCTACCAGGGCTTCGACAGAATCGCTGTCGTTCCCAACCATAGAACCCTCTAGGGCTTCTTGGAACCTTTTGGGTTCCATCAGCCTTCGAGGGCGGACCATTCTAATAGGTCCTCCACCCCAGAGGGGGGTATGGGTAATGACCTTAAGTCCTACTTTGACCAGGAAATGGTCCATCCATGACAGAGCAGAAATTTGAAACACTTCTGCCCACGGTTGTTCCTGATCCGTACTAAAGATCACATCGAGTGTATTACCAGCACAATGTGTAGGACCAAGACTAGTTGGGACAGGCCCATGGCTGTCATGGAAGTCATGAACTCCCGAGCTGCACCTTTCAGATCTAATAAGCTGGACTCAAAGGGGATGTTGAGGTCCTCCAGGATAAGGAGCCTGGGGGACTCCAACCCCAGCTCCAAGACCAGCTGTGTCAGCTCGGCCAGGGAGTCTGTTAAGCAACGGGGTGGACAGTATATTATGGGCCTCTTAAATCTTCACAACCTTCTCTTTCTTTTACTTTCCCTATCTATTCTTATCTACTTTTTCCCAATCTATGGGGAAAATATTCTGTACCAAAGCAGCAGGTTTCAATGAGGCTGAAAAAGCAATTTTGAAGGCATGTTTGAATGTGGAAAGGATGCAAAAAAAAAAAAAAAAAAAATTATACATTTCCCTCATAACAGTAAATTCTTATGATGTGCTAGTTAACAGGCATAAAATAACAGAGATGGTATGGACTGCTGGCTTTATATCTTTTTCTAAATTACCATCTGCTTGGCAGCATATGCAGAAAGCTTAACCTCTGCCTTATCCAACACAAGCTGGAACTCTCATTGAAAATCAAACTCAGTATGTAAATAAATAGTGAACCTGCACCAAATCTACAATTTATCTAAGCCTTCCACTAATAGAATTTCTCTGACAGCGCTTGCATTTCTAGGCTGGTTCTCCATTTTCTCTGCTGATAATGTATTGAGAATAGTATGAAATGGCTCTTCAGGTTTCAGATTGTATGATGTTAACTCAGTTTCAGTATAAATCTGACAGTGAAATTTCACATTAAGTTCATTTTGACCTCATCTTGTGCTTGTTAAATAGTTGTAATTGAGGAATGAGTGATACTTAAAGCAAGATGATGTTGATGTTCAAAGATGCTGGGGAAAAAATAAGACAAATTCTAAATGTTGAAAGAAAAACCTGAAATGTTACTTTAATAAGCAATCTGCTCTCCTTTTAGCATCTCAGGCAGTGAGGATTAAATTCAGAATGGCTACAACTGAAGAATTCCTAGCACTGAACTATGTATATCATTATCTGTGTGTCTCTCTATATGTCATCCATCTATTTCATTTATCTTCTGCCCACACTCTAAGACGGTCAGTTCAGTTTATGCAGGATTATCCTCTTCTATCCTCATATCAATCTTGTAATTTAATTTTGGTTAAGAGACTTGCCCATCACCATACAGTAAGCTTTAATAGCTAAGTAAGAGTTTAAACCAAGGCCTCCCATGAATAAGCCTGGCACACTATTCAGTGGTCACAACTGTTAGAAGTGGCTTCTTGTAATATATTTTACCACTATTTAAAAAAAAAAAACAACACTGGTCACTGAATTCTTCATCAGAGGTCCCCCTGTGCATGGCAACTAGAAACAGGACTGGAATCCTATTAGGGAGTTACAAGTGCGTAAGCATTATAGTTACAGTGCTATGCAGTGACTCCCATCCTGATCCCCAATCTCAATTCTGGGAAGCAGCCACTGTAAGCAATGGGAGTCCATTCCCCTGTTGATCATACTGTGGCTCACACTCCTACCACCTTTCACCTTTTTGAATGGCAGTCCTGTGGGAACTCGTTCTCCCACCCCTTCCACCAATTCAGGTGTAAAGGACCCCCACTATTCTTTGTATGATGTCCCACACCCAAACCTTAAAATGTTAGTAGTGTGGTTTGTTCTGAAAACGTAGGCCAAGTGATGTTTAAACAAGAATAAAAGTTTATTTTAAAACAGCATGGAACAAATATAACATTTGATGTCATCTGGGGGAGAGACAACAGGCCCAGCACCATTGGGCCTAGACTAAGAAGAACCATTACTTCTTAAGGGGTGGGTGGGTTTTGGGATTTTTAGGTTCTGTTTATATCAGAGGTAGGCAACCTTTCCCCTTTAAGGGCCAAGGGACTTCAGCTCCCAGAAGCCTCAGCCATGTTGGCCAATAGTCCCATGTTGGCCAATAGCTCCTGGGATTATTGGAGCTGAAGTCCCTCAGCCCTTAAAGGGGAAAGGTTGCCTACCCCTGGTTTATATTGTATTAACATATCTGAATGGTAATGTTTAATGTTGTAAGCCGCCCCGATTGCTCTGCAGAGGGGCAGGATATAAATTGTTGTTGTTCTTGTTGTTGTTGTTGTTACTTGTATCACGGCTTGTTACTGTAGACTTGCTTGGTTACATATAACAATGTTTGTTTCCAAATCACTTGTAATACTGTAGCCACACAGGCTAGCAATCTCTCTCAGGAGATAACACACCAGCAACTCCCTTCTCTAGAGTTCTTTTATGTGTTTCAACTACCAAAATTACAGTTCCCTCAGGAACTCCTCAAGACACAACCCTCTATCTGACTTAACTCTGTTCAACTGTCGAATTCCAACTGTCCACTCTGTCAGCTTGGAATTTTCAACAGCTTCCAGCTTGAATTCTATTGGCTGGCCCTCAGCTGCCTCCTGGTTGGCTAGCTGGGCATCCTATTCATCACACATACCATCCCACAAGGCATCTCCAGTGCAGCAGAGCCCTGGACTTCATTGCACAAGGCTTGAAAAGTGGGATTAGGATAGTAGCGTCTATGGCCATATCTTATCACATGATGCTGCGTCTGTCCAATAGTTGGTCTGTAGTCCATCGTTTCTGGAGTACTCCTTCTCCTTGATAGGCAAAACCTGTCAATGCCTCCCAAATGTGCTGCTTTTCCACTTTGATTCATGTATGATAAGTTCCTCCTGTTGCAGGTAGTCATATGGTGTGAGTGATTGTGATTATATTCCACTCCCCCTCCCCATCACTATTCCCAAGCAGGCTGTTTGTTGTTATTGTTATTGTTTTCTAAAAAAAAAAAATCTTGTCTTTACTTTTTATTTAATAGATCACCATGATTGTGAAATTGCACTAAAAATAAAAAATAAATACAAATAAAAAGACATGCTGGGAAGGGGTTTGGACAGGGAGGTGGGCTTAAGGAAGTGTGCATGCAGAAGGAAAAGGCTGGGACTGAAGCGGCAACATCACACCTTTGAATAGCTGTGCAATAAATACTGTCCCCAACCTGGTATGTTTGCATTTCCTACACAAATGCTATTGGATCACCTTACAAGCCTGGTATGATAAAGTGCCCTGTCACAATTCCCTTTTGCACTGGAAACCACTCATGCAAAGGGCTGGGGAGGGTCTCGGTCAGCTGCTTCCCAATTAATAGAGAAATAGATCTCTGTTGATTGCAGAGGCTGCTGCTCTGTAAACAGAGATTGGGAGACTTTCATAGTCCTCATGTAACCCCTAAATTAGGGTCTACATAGGAATCATGAATATAAAACTGTAATGAGTGTGTAACTCCAGGTTCCACATTCGTAACTGCCCAACATGATTCTAGTCAGGGTGATGTCCACATTCCAGTTATATTCTCCAAGTTTATAGTGGATCTTACAGTCCATCTGCCTTGATCCAGACTTCAGAGGGAGAGAAGATCTGCTGGACTTATTCCCCTTCCCCACTGCCATTCCCTTAAACAAGGTAGCCATCAAAGGGCAGAACAACAAATCTAAAGAAATAAAACTTTCATTATTAGGATTTTGTTTAATTTGTTGTTATCAGCCACAGTTAGAGGATTATTGTTAAAATAATTTTATTCACTGTTCAGAAATAACGAAAACACAATAATACACAATACAAAAAACCTAAACAGAGATAAACACATAAACATTAAACACACACACACATATGAAACACATTGCAATACCTCCCCTTACCCCCAATTGTCCTCCTCCCTTAAAAATAAAAAGACTTCCCATTTCTCTCTGACTGTAAACTAACAATGATCCTAAGTTTCTCCTCTTTGAAATAATACAAATGAAACAGAGAACTTCAGCATGTGCTTCTTTGGAAGCAGTCCCCTGTCTATGGAGCTTAATCCAAAACTCTCCACAATTTCCCCATTTGTGTCAATGCTGAAGAATGTTTGTAGTTTAATGTTAAAGGATGCTTCATGTCTATGCCAACAACAGGGCTTTCATCCTTGGAGCAAATATCACAATCCCTGATCATAGGGCATATTATGTGGCTCCTGGAGTCTCATGAACATCCTGGAGCCACCGGGACAGTACTACAACTTTGAGGCATACATTTTCATCTCTACTTTGTACGCAATGTTTTCCTTTTAAAAATCTATTTAATGTTTAGGGTTTTAAATCTATCAGACCACATCATAGCATTATTAAACAGCATACTCTGCTGGGAGGCTGGCAACTTTTATTTAGCCTGCTTGTTCAGGATTCATAAAGAGAGATGGGAACATTAAAAAGGGGCAGCAGGATACCAAATAATCAAGAGGCTGAGCTTCACATAAATTCATCCACACAATTCCTTTAGGTGTAGTCAAAGAATTTCACTACATGAAAATGGGTTCAGTTAACTCTTGGGTTTTGGGCTTTGTTTAACTGTTCAATAGGCTGGGACACCTACTTAACCTAAAATTTGCAGGAGCCATTTAAGCACAATCAGTGTCAGACCTCCAGCATTAGTCTTATGAAAATGTGTATGAATATTAAAGTGATCTGTTGAGAAACAGAGTTCATTCTGACTGTGTGTATATTCAAATCCTACTTAGCAGCAGCAGCTGGACAAATTAGGAAAGGACTTTGGCCCCCCACTAAAATCACTGTACTGGAGAATGATAAGCAATAGTTGCTAACAAAGAGTATGAATGATGTAGTTATCTGTTGAATGGCTCTGATGCATGATGTGCTATTATGTTGGCCAAAGCTTCATACAGATAACCAATGCTTAGAGGAAAGGAGATATGAATAATGATTTACTTGTAATTATTTCTTCCTAATAATATAATTATAACTGTGTTACAGTACCATTGCGACTTAATGATAAATAACTTTGCTCCTTCTGATGCCTGATTGTAACTTTTTAGTTACTTTTACAGTGGTGGTCATACCCCAAATAGTGCAATGGAAAATGTTTCAACCACTGGCTCATATTTTTGCATGTTGGTTTTTTATGGGCGTTGAACTGACAGTGAGCAGGATGGGAAGAGAGTGTGTTTTCCAGCATAGGCCAGAAGCTTTGAGCATAAGTAACTAAAAGGTATTATTTCATTTCTTTTAAACAACAGTAAAGGATTGCTTCCAACACTTAAAAAAATCCTAGATGGCAATCATTTACATGTTTGTATTTTGGGCCTTGGTACTGAAAATAGCATGTGCAGAGCAAACTTAGACTCAAGAAAGAGGAGTGAAGATCAGAGATGTACAGATGATACCATACTATTATAGTGTGTGTGTGTGTGTGGGGGGCAAATATTTCAAACAATTACTAAAGAAAATGAAAGAATAAAATGTGAAGGCTTAATGTTGAACATCAAGAAAACAAAAATAATGACCACAGAGGACTTATAGAAATTCAATCTAGGAAAGTATAAAATTGAAATAGTCAAAGATTTCCCATACCTTGGATCTGTGATCAATCAGAATGGAGATTACAGCCAAGAAAATCACCAAAATGCAGATATTTTTGGACTGTTCAGTGGGTCCTTTGTATCTATACTGGGGTTTGATTCCAGAACCCCACTCCCCTTTCTCCATGGATACCAAAATCTGTAGATGCTCAAGTCCCATTATATATAATGGCCTAGTAAAATGATGCCCCTTGTATAACATGGTAAAATCAAGGATTGCTTTTTGGAACAGAGAGAGAGAGAGAGAGATTAATATTTTCAAGCTATGGATAGTTTAATCTGTGGATAAAGAATCTATGGATATGGAGGGCCAACTGTATAACAGAATATAGGTAAGAGATTCATGTGGTTGTTTTGTTTTAACAGCCCTCTTTTTCAGGCAAGGAAAAAGGTACAGAGACCTGCTGCACATGGAAAGGACAATGTGCTCATTTTCTTTGTGGACAGAAACTTTTTTTACTTGGCAATTCAAGATTATGGCATTTCATCTTAAGTCTTAATGGCTCAGTCCAGTAATGATTGTGTCACATGGTTAGTCCATATATAGAAAGTGTGTAGGAATGGAAAACATGTTTGAAAATATTTGGAAAATGTTTGAAAAAGGTGTATTTTAAGTGTTGATAAATCCTAACAAGAAGAACCTGAAACAATGAGAATCTTCACAGTTCAGGACTTATTCTATGCAAAGTACATGCATGATTCTTTGGTGCGAAAAAAGGAAAAAAGAAAGAAGCATTTTCTATGTAGAAAACAGCACTTGTGAAGAGAAATATTATTTTCTGTGCAGAAATGTTATTTTATGCACAGAAAATGCTATGCACATTTTAAATTACTGAATTGCAAATAAGCATCAAAAACTGATCAAAAACTGCAGTTTTTGAAGACTTAAAGCAAGAAGAATATTTTGAAAATTACTCATTGTTTCTTTTGAGAAGAAATTTAGTGAAGAACTGCAACCCTAGGAGTGTGTGTGTGTGTGTGTGCAGCTTACAAAAGGGACGAGGAATTGACTGGTTCCAGAACTCATATTAGACTCAGAAAGCATGGCCAGTGGTGGGGTGATAGGAATTGAATACACAACATCTAGAAGGCCACATTTTCTCCAATCTTTGGTCTACATAATCCACACAATTTAAAATGGTCAGAGAAATGTGTGTGTTTTCAAAACAATAAAAACCAAATGTATATGATTCAGTGAGCAAATCTAAATATAAGGGGGTTTCTTTCATCAAAGGGCAGACAGATGAAAAGCGGTGTCCCTAATGTTAAGACGAAATGGCCCCTATTTTATTTTGTATTATGTTTCAACAGACGTTTGCCCTACATCTAAAAATCCCTCATGCAGTAAGAACCAATTTACTAAACATGCCGGTCATAATTATTTTTAATTGTAGTCATATGTATATGTTCCTGTTTTGTGGAATATTTGATGAGATCATTTTTCATCCTAGGAGGCTGGTTTTGATGATAATACAAAGTGATTGCTGTGGTTGTGCAAGAGTGGAGGAAATCACCGGGGAGAGCACTGATTGTTATGCTTACATTTTTCTTTGCCTGTGGATAGCAGGATGCCAAGCAGTATGAGAGGAACACTTTACTCAGCCCTCCAGCCTGAAGAGAAGGGGGTGGGTGGGAATAAGCATGCATAGGACTGCTTTGGGGCCTCCATTGAGTGTGTTTCGATAACAGATGTAAGACCCAGGCTGCAATCCTATACCCCTTCATCTGGAAGGAAAACTCATTGGACTCAAATATGCTTACTTTTGAATGTATATGCAAAGGATTCTTCTAGCACCTTTGAGACTAAGGAGATTACCACATGTGGTGCTAGTGATGGAATTGAAGTGGAATCACAACATATGATTCCTCTCTTTTTCACACAATGTTGTCACTCACCCACTGCTGATCCATTGTTATACCATTATTAGCATGCAATTTTGCACTGATAGGTATCTTTCATTAATGAGAAATTGCATCATAATAATAGTGTAACAATGGATCACCAACAGATGAGTGATGATGTCCTATAAAAAGGAGAGGAATCATAAGTTGTAATTCCACTTCAATTCCATCACTAGCGCCTTGTGCGGTAATCTAACTGTGTGAAAGATGTCGTAACATAAGCTTCTGGATACTTGGTCTACTTCCTCAGATGTGTGGAGTGAACTGGCACCCAGCAAGGATCTTTATAATCAGACTATATGAATGGCCATAGAAATGAAAAACTTGTCACTTGTGAGGTGACAACTTCAGTTTTAACTATGGTCCTTGAAGAACGAAGGCAGGAGCTAAGATGTTGCCTAAGGTCTGGGCGGGTGGCTAACCATATCAATTGTGGAGGGACTTTTGGAAAGTAGTATGTGGAGGCTGGGAACCAGAAAGGAGATGTGTTAAACTGACTAAAAGTGTCCTTGTGAAGCTGAAGTGTTAACCATTGTTAACCAGTTATAATACGTTTAGAGTGGCAGGAAGCCATTTTGCATACTGATATTCTAGACTTTCATGTCTTTGTCTCTGAATTCTGAATATATAGCAGAGGTAGGATGCCTTTTGGCCTACCTACATCTGGAGGGTCCTCCTTGATGTATAGGATTGTGCCATCACTTGCACATCTCCTTATCCTCTAAAAATGCCGTAAATCGGTCATGGGTAAACAGATCTCACCTATAGGTTTTGGTCAGTTTTGTGTCCTGAAATGAATTGTTGGTGCACGCTGGCCTATATGATCCATATGAAGTTCCACTGAGTTCAGAAACTGGTCTTTCTCCTATGTCCCAGCACAAGCACAATACACAAACAAGATGAGCAGCCAATCAGAAAAACCAATTCAGGGATTCTAAGAGACTTGCTTGATCTATCAAGGTGAAAGATTACAGGCTTGAAGAATCGGTAGCCATTATTTTGGCACGAGTGGCAGTAAATCTCTCAGGCATCTTTCTACCATCTCTAGCCAGAAAAATACAATAATAACAATTCCTTGTTAAATTTGCTAACCTGAGGTAGCTGTATCACTCTGACTCACAGTAGGGCAATTCCCTGTGGTTTACTGCAAATCATACAGATATTTATCACCCCACCCACTAGATCTATCTTCTGACACACAGGCTACTGCCACACTGCAGAATTAATGCAGTTTGACACAGCTTTAACTATCATAGATCCATCCTATGGAGTCCTAGGATTTATAGTTTGTTGTGGTGCCAGAGCTCTCTGACAGAGAAGCTAAATATCTGACAAAACTACAAATCCCAGAATTCTATAGCATTGAGCCATGGCAGTTAAAGCAGTGTCAAAGTGCATTATCTCTGCACTTTGCAGTCTTAGGGCCTTTACAGACTGCCAGAAATAATGCAACTTGAGTCCACTTTAACTGTCCTGAATTTTTTTCTGAGACAATGAGCCTTCTCTGTCAGAGAGCTCTAGTGCCACAATAAACTACAGTTCCCATGATTCCCTAGCACTGAGCCAAGGCAGTTAAAGTGGCCTCAATCTGCATTATTTCTGGCAGTCTGTAAAGGCCCTTTGACTACCTATCTTCCTTACATGTCATTTAATTCATCGATGACATTTCATGAAGTGCACAAAGACTTAGATCTTCTTTTTTGGCAAGGAGAAGCAGGCTAGTATATGGCACAGAAGAGAAAATCATTTTGGCAAACAGATTGTCAAAAAAATGCCAAGCGACAGATGTGACCTGACCGACAAAGTACAATGAATGTTGTTTATAATCAGAATTAGGCTCAACCATTTTCAGTAACTTAAAAGCCTATGACGCTGAAACAACCAACATGTTCAGGAGCTACAAAGTCAACCTTGGGGAGTTTTTCCATGTGGGAAATAACCAGACTTAAAGCTTCCAGTAATATGGAAAGTAAATGCACACTGTTTGCCAGGATTTTCTGCATGGAGTCAAACACAATGAAAACCAGCATATGGGTGGAATAAAAAGATCATATTAGGGGAATGTGCCAAGCCAGTAACAACAAAGAAAAAAATGGAGCTAAAACCCAAATCATGACTAAAAAACAATAGAGGCAGCCAAGCAGACAGGGTAATGATGACACATATTGTATATGAGAGGAGTTTAGGCAATTAAAATAGGAATGGGGGAAGTAGTTTGCAGAATGGGAAGGAAACAAATAGATTTGGTTTATCAGTCAACACAACTACTTTTCTCTCTATTACATGACAATTCCTTCTTTCTTTACAGCTCCTGGTGCCAATGAGGGAATTAAGATTAATTGAAAACCAGCAAAATTACTGTAATAGATATGAGCAAAGAATTGTTTCAGAGTCCCGCAAGACCCAAACCAAACAGGAATTATATTGTCTGGCCATGTAAAAACTTGGACTCCTGAAGGGGTTTGATGTAAGTGTTGCTTCCTGTTCCCATTGCTTGTTAATTTATTTTAGGAACATGGAGAATAGATATAAGGATTGATTTTCTATGTGAAATCCCTGCATGCATGCTATGAATGTGTGCTCCAGGAACAGGCTACTACTTGAGTTGCTGTGGTCACAACAGGTAAAAAATATATCACCATAATCATAGAAATCAAAACCACTGGAAGTTAGTGATGCACCAGTAGAACACAATGGATGCCAACAGTGGTTCATGGGTAGATGCCACCATTTTGGAATCATGCATGCACAGTGTTCTTATTCTACTTGCTTAAAACAGGGATGGAAAATGTGGCTCTCCAGATATTGTTATATGGCAAACTCCATTATCCTCATGATTGGCCAAGTTAGCTAAAGCTGATGACATTATAGTGTTTATAAGGCCATTATGTAGTTCTTTCTCTCTGCCTTAACCCTTGGTAGAACATTTATCAGATTAAGGCAGGAAGCGGTTCTGGCTTGCATGCAAGAACCAGAGCAGAGAAGAAGGATTTTGCTAGCAATTTTATTCTGCTCCTGAAACAGGCTGAAATTATTTGAGGATTTTCCCATGCAGTTTCTTATTCAGTCACTGACTTGCTTGTGCTGCTATGTTTTATTTTCCATCTAGGTTGCTTGCTATATCATCTTGCCTGTATACCAGAGCCTTGGGACCATGTCACTATGATCTTTCTGCTTTGAAAGGAAGCACCATAGTTAGCCACTGCTTGTAAGTCTGAACTAGTAAGGTTAGAGGATTTGGCAATGGCCATTCTGCAGTAGCCATTCTTAGCTCGAGGACTGGGGGAGCTGTAGTTTTAAAACACAAGTATTCCAAGCCCTGACAAAGATTGCATCAAAACAAAACAAACCTGACTGGGATGCCATTTTGGGATAAAGCTGGAATACAATCTCTTAAACAAACAAACAAACAAACAAAGCTGGAATCCAAAGACTTGTGGCAAGGGTGCTCGATCTGGCTGACAAGCTTTTGCTGTTGCTACCTTCAGATAAAAATCAGAGATAAGAGAATTCAGGTATATGGAGGCAAGGAAGTTATTGCATGCAGTTGAATTATGCTTTGTAACCCAGGGAGCTCTTGCATTGAGATTTATTCATAAGCACACATGCATGCAGTTGATCTGTTCCTTGTCCACCTGAGGAAACGTCCACATTTCTCAATAATTTGGCTTTGCCATCTTAAGCTTTGGGCCTTCCCTGTGCTCACTGCTGGAATATATTCCCATCCCCCACAAAAACACAAAAGCAAAAACAAAACAACAACAAAAGGTCCCGAATTGGGATCTGGCTTTTGGACTGAAAAATCTTCCTGCCTTGTTATATTGAAGGCACAACATTTATCTATTGCTTGAGAATCTGCAAAAAACAGCCTAGTGCCCACACATATGAATTCTTATGTACAGTGGGCCCTTGGTATCCACTGGAATTTGGTTCCAGGACCCCTGTAGTCCCATTAAATACAATGGCATAGTGAAATTGTGTCTCTTATATTTTGTTTGTTTTGTTGCTAACTGCCCTCAAGTTGATCTCAACTCATGGCAACCCTATGAATGAGACACCTCCAAGACCCTCTGTCTTCCACTGCTCTACTTAATTCCTGCAACCCCTTAATACCTGTGACCTCCTTAATACATTCCATCCATCTAGCATGTGGCCTTCCTCTCTTCCTACTTCCCTCCACCTTTCCCAGCATTATTGTCTTTTCCAATCAATCTTCTCTTCTCATAATGGGTCTGAAGTACAACAGCTTCAGTTTGGTCATCTTGGCTTCCAGGGAGTTTTCCAGCTTGATCTGCTCTAGGACCCATTTGTTTGTCATTTTGGCTGTCCATGGGATCCTCAGCACTCTTCTACAGCACCACATCTCAAAGGAGTTGATTTTCTCCCTATCATCTTTCTTAACTGCACAGCTCTCACATCCATACATGGTAATAGAGAATATGATGGCTTGTATGATTCTAACTTTTGTGCTGAGTTGTATGTCTTTGCATTTTAGAATCTTTTCTAGTTCTTGTCAAGCCCGTGTGTCACTTTGGTCTGGAAAATGACATGGATGTGGCCACTGAAAGGAACTGAAGCAATGGTAACAGGGTTACTACAGTTCAAGTGGCAGGTGCATGAGTCAGTATTTGGAAAGCTGTGCATTATGGGAGGTCTGATGCAACACGCACATTAGGTAAGACCAGCCAGGTATGCATCATGGGAGGCCTGATGCAACAGGTGCTGGGGATGAAACCAACCAAGTTTCATTGGTGCATGGTTGTCACATATTCCTAAGAAGACCACCTATATATGAGAGAGGGTCAGAATCTCCATTGTTGGTTAGTTGTGGTTGGTGGTTCGTGAATCACTTTGTTGGTCTATATAGCTGTGAGTATTCAAAATGGATATCTGGTACTCTATGTATCTTTGTAAATATTTGCAACAAAGATTAAAGCCCTCATTGAGTGAAGTCTCACTATCCAGCTATTCCTTTCCCCAAGCTGAAAGCAGCAGCCAGTGTAGGGGAGGATTTTTCCTGTGCCATTTGGAGCAAGATTCTTTACAGAAGACCATTTTCTGGGCATTCCTGCCTTTGTGCTTTAACTCTGCATGTGTGTATGCCTCAACAGTTCTTTCATAGCCACCCTCCCCATTCTTAATCTTCTTTTGATTTCCTGACTACATTTCTTTTGTTTGTTTTGTTGCTAACTGCCCTCAAGTTGATCTCGACTCATGGCAACCCTATGAATGAGACACCTCCAAGACCCTCTGTCTTCCACTGCTCTACTTAATTCCTGCAACCCCTTAATACCTGTCCCCATTTCTATCCATGTTTGATCCCAGGTATGAGAGTTCTTTTACTATTTCTATTTCTTCATTGTCTAGGTTGAACTTGTGAAGATCCTTGGTGGTAATAATAATAATAATAATAATAATAATAATAATAGGTTTTATTTCTAGCCCGCCCCTCTGCTTGGCAACCGGGGTGGGTTACAACATATTTAAAACAAAAACAGTTTAAAAACATTCCCTCAACCCAACTATAACCCTCCCACCCCATTAAAACTGGATTAAACTAATTAAAGAGCTAAAATAAGAATAATACAGTAACAAGAATAAAAACATCAAGGGCAAGCAGGCAGTGGTAGGAAAAGGGAATGGATAGTGACCATCTCCAGCTGAGCCAGGAGATTATTCCGGGAAGCCCTGCAGGAAGTTTTGAAGTTCCCACCTCACTTTTTATATAATACACAAACACACACACATATATAAATATATAAATATATAAATATTTTATATACTTTATATAAAATAGCAAAATCAAGGTTTGCTTTTTGAAATTTATATCTTTTGGAAATAGTTTCAAGCCGTGGATGATGGAATCTGTGGAAAAAGAATCAATGGATATGGAGGGCTGACTGTATTACATTTATATCCTGCCCCTCCAAGGATTTCAGGCTGGCATCTGTTCATATTTTATTCTCACAACAATGGATATGAGGTAAGTTAGGTTGAGAGATAGCGTGTGGCCCAAAATAGCCAGTATACATCAGTCCTCTTATTTTGTGTAGATGTAGTGGATCTTAGGAACTTGAAATGTAGTAACCTGTTATCTGATACGAGGAAGCATATATCTTACCAGGTTGCACTATTCATGAGAGCAGCATAAAAATCAGATTGAAAATCCTGGAACACAACTTTTGATGGTTTTAAAATCTTGGCTTGGGACTGTCTTGTGATGTTTTTACATATACACTACCTTTTATGTCTGTTCTTATGTCAATGGATATTTCACTTTATTGTTGTCTGTTGTATTTTGTTATATTTGCAATGACCAATGGCTAATCTTGGACCATTGGACATTCCCAAAGTAACATTTTCACTCAATGTTGAACAGGCATTTGAATGTTCTAGCTCAGGGGTAGGCAACCTTTTTGAGCCAGGGGCTGAGTTGTTGACCCTCAGACAATTGGGGGGCCGAAGCACAATAAATAAATAAATAAATAAATAAATATTTTAAAATAAATAAAAAATTAAAAAAAATATGCATGCACACTCTCTCAGCCCCAGAAAAGCTATGGCAAAACCCCTGTGGAGATTTTGCCAAGAAAACCCCAAGAACAAGTAATAACAACAATAATCAATATCATCATGGCGGGGGGCGGTGGGGGCAGCAGGACCAGCCTGGGGCTGGTCCAAAGGCCTCGGGGGGGGGGGGGGCACATCCAGCCCCCAGGCCTTAGATTGCCTACCCCTGTTCTAGTTGAATAATCTAAACATTGCAACAAGCTTGGTTTTTTAATATGCTTTTGAAAGTCCATTATTATTTTTCTATACATTTGGAGTTTACCAACAAAATACAACTGTTGGCGCAATTGTTTCTTCCTCTTGCTATGTTACCATGCATGTTATGACATTCTGAATAAAATTTCAACAAATTACTCTACCAATGTGCTGGAGTTTTGCCTAGTGTTCAAGGAATGTGCTACTGCCTATCTAGCCACAACAGTTTCCCAGAGCTATTATGGAACATGCATGTATGCCAAAACCATATGATGCGATAACTTTGGGGGAGGAAAACCTGATAGTTTCTTCAGTCACTCAAGGAAGAAACTCATAAGCTTGTCTAATCCAACTGGGGCAGCTCGGGAGTTCATGGAGACCATGACAAACATGGGCCTATCCCAACTGGTTGACCAGGCCCACACATTGTGCTGGTCATACCCTCAATGGAGTTTTTAGTATGGAACAGGAATATCCATGGGCGGAGGTTACAAAAGCCTCCGCATTGTCATGGACGGATCATTTCTTGGTCAAGATGGAGCTAAAGGCCACTATCAGCCCCCCCCCCCGGGGGTGGCACACCCATTAGAATGGTCCGCCCTTGAAGGCTAATGGAACCAATTGCTTTAGAGGGTTTAATGGTTGGTGATGCCGGTGATTCTGTCGAAGCCTTGGTGAATACTTGGAACACCGATCTTACCAGGGCTATCGACATAATCGCTCCCAAGCGTCCTTTCCAGCCCGCTTCGAATCATAAGCCCTGGTATACAGAGGAGCTTAGGAGGATGAAGCAAGCAGGACAATGACTAGAGTGCAGATGGTGGAAGACTCGACTCCTATCCAATAGAACTCGCCATAGGAAGCATCTTGACTCCTATTGGGAGGCATTGCGTGCAGCGCAGAGATCCTTCTGTTCTGCATGCATTGTGTCTGCAGAGTCCCATCCAGCAGAGCTGTTCAGGATGGTGGGGGAATTGACGAAGGTTCCTCCAGCACCAAACCCCCTACTTAACCCAACAACAGCCTGCTGTGATGTGTTTAACATCCACTTTGCAGATAAAATCTTTCGGATAAGAGCCAACTTGGACACCATTGTTCTGACAGAATCTGTAGACGAGGTGTCCAGCAACTCTGTTGATGGCGATTTACTGGATCAGTTTCAATCTGTGAGTACTGATGACGTGGACAAGCTCCTTGGAAAAATGAGGAAGACAACTTGCCTTCTCGATCCATGTCCATCTTGGCTGGTCGTCCTTGGGGGGGACGTGCTGAGAGTATTCCTACGGGATGCAATCAATGCGTCCTTCAGGGAAGGCATTGTACCATCATGCTTGAAGGAGGTGGCCATTAGGCCACTCCTGAAAAAACCTTCCCTGGACCCCCTGGATAGAAACAATTAAAGACCAGTATCCTTGCTACCCTTTTTAAGCAAGGTGGTCGAGAGAGCAGTTGCTCCCCAACTCCAAGCAGTTTTGGATGAAACTGATCATCTTGATCCACTTCAAACTGGCTTCAGGACAGGATATGGAGTGGAGACTGCCATGGTTGCTCTGACCGATGACCTCCACTTGGGCATTGACAGGGGTAGTGTGACCCTGTTGGTGCTCTTGGATCTCTCAGCGGCTTTTGCTACATTAGATCATTCCATCCTCTTGGATTGCCTGAGAGAGTTAGGAATCGGAGGCACTGCTTTGCAGTGGTTCCATTCCTTCCTTTCGGGCAGATCCCAGAAGGTGAGGCTCGGGGACAGTTGCTTTTCCAAAATTGAGCTTAATTGTGGTGTCCCTCAGGGCACCATCCTGTCCCTGATGCCATTTAACATCTATATGAAGCTGCTGGGTGAGATCATTTGGAGGCATGGAGTGCGGTGTCATCAGTATGCTGATGACACCCAGATTTACTTCTCCATGACCAGATCATCGGCTCAGACTTCAGATGCTGTCTCCCCTCTCAATGACTGTCTCAAAGCGGTAATGGATTGGATGAGGAAAAACAGATTGAAACTAAATCCAGACAAAACGGAGGTACTGACAGTTATGGGCCTGAAACCAGATTTGGGAATACAGTCTCCAGTCCTGGATGGAGTCACACTCTCCTCTAAGGACTGTGTTCACAGTTTGGGGGTACTCCTAGATTCGGTGCTTCACACGACTAGTCAGGTGAATGCAGCGGTCAGGAGTGCCTGTTATCAGCTTTGGCTGATACGCCAACTGCGCCCTTATCTGGACATGAGGGATCTGGAAACTGTGGTACACGCTCTGGTAACCTCATGTCTGGATTACTGTAACACACTCTACATGGGGATACCCTTGTGCCTAACCTTGAAACTTCAACTGGTACAAAATATGGCAGCCAGGTTAATTACTGGAACATCTAGGAGGGAGCATATAACACCTGTGCTCAAATCCCTCCACTGGCTGCCGATTAGTTTCTGGGCACAGTACAAGGTGTTGGTTTTAACCTTTAAAGCCCTACATGGATTGGGGCCATCTTATCTAAGGAACCGCCTCTCTCCATATGATCCCCCCCACACACACACTTCATTCCTCTGGGAGGAACCTGCTGCAGCCCACGAAGACCAGGCTCTCACAGACCTTCCAGAGGGCCTTTTCTGTGACTGCTCCCAGATTCTGGAATGGCCTGCCGGATGAGATCCATCTTATTACCACTCTTGCTGCCTTTAAAAAGGCAGTAAAGATGGATCTCTTCCGGCAGGCCTTCCCGGAATAATTGCCCGGCTATCTGGAGGTGATCTGCTACTTACCCCTCTTGCCGCCACAACATGTTAGCCAAGGAATTGATTTTATTGTATTTTATTTGTGTTAATTCTGATTTTACTTCCATTGCAGTTTAATTCAGTTTTAAGTGGTGGGAGGGTTAGGGTGTGGGATGATGGGATGTTTTAACTGTTGTCTTTTTAACCTTGCTGTACGCCGCCCTGATTACTGAGCAGAGGGGTGGGTTACAAATAAAAATTTATTATTATTATTATTATTAGCAATAGTCCAAATAAAAATGATTTCATAGGATCATACAATAGGAAGGGGTTTCATAAGCTATCAAGTCCAACCCCCTACTCAATGCAGGAACTCCAGATAGATCATCTCTAGAGGATAGCTATACATCCTCTTTCTGCAGATGTCCAGAAAAAGAGACTGTCTGTATAGCCCCTTAGATATATTGGTTACTGGGAGCCAGCATGGTGTAGTGATTTAACTATGACTCTGGAGATCAAGGTTCAGTTTCCCACTCAGCCATGGAAATCACACACTCTCAGCCTCATAAAACCCCATGATAGAGTTGCCATAGGGTCGCCATTAGTTGGAAATGACTTGAAGGCACACAACAACAACAATATATTAATTACTGCAGTTCCATGCCTTATAACAGAGGCCTCTGTTTGATCTAAGCATGGGGAGAGCAAAAGGGGGATAGGTTGGGAAAGGGCTGTGGTCTCCAGTAGCTCAAGCAGGGCCTGGCGTAGAAGCTGCATTGTCTGCCTGGAATGATCAGGTAAGCTATGGCTTAGACAACTATGAAATTGGGATTTGATTTGGGAGAAGGCCAGTATGTGTGTTTTGATATTTACTATTGTGACATTAACTTACAAAACTCATGCATCCTCAGAACTTGATTCCTAAATCTTGTGCAGCATAAAATGTGCACTGCATCCCAGGAGAACCCACAGACCCTATTACCTAGTGAATATGAATATTACGGTCAGTGAACATTTGTTACTGTGAATTATGAAAAGATTTTTACAGGGGAAATAACTTTGATGCTGCAAAGTCTGTAGCCTGTGGAGAAATGCTGAATCTTTTAAGGTTGTCTTGCAGTATTGCTAATAGAGGCTATGTCTTTTTTGAGTCTAATGCTAGAATCTTGATCCGATTATGATTAATTCACACTGATTACAGTCGTCCCTCCAGATTCGCTAACTTCCCATTCACGGTTTTGAATTTCCGCGGATGGAAAGCCAGGAGGGACAAAATGGTGCATACATCTGAGGTGCACATGCAGAGCCATGTGCAGGGCTATGCAGCCATTAAAACGATGGAGCTCCAAAATTTGTGGTTTTTCGAATTCGCGGGGTGGTGGTGGACCGGAACGAATCCCCTACAAATCAGAAGGGACTACTGTATTTTTCCCCCCTTTGGCATTTTCAATCCATAGCTGGAATTACAAGAAACTACCAATAACATTTGCTCAACACATTTGGGTTTCATGCCAAAAATATGCTCAGGACTGACTACCCCATCAATCTCGTACTGCTTTGTTCAAGGTGGGAAACTGAAAGCCCATGGATTGTGTGTGCCCCCCTCCCATCTGTTCCCATAAATATTAATCAATTATTTACCATTAAATTGCCAAAATACATTAACGGAAGCAGACAATGATTGCTTTAAAGGCTTTGTGTGCTTTGCTGCCAAAACCTGGCAGCAAACACCCAATTAAAACAACCATTTCCTGCTTGTTTTAACAGTGTTTTCCTGTTTGCTATCAAAACATGGCAGTGTGATTTGCCACCATATTTCAACAGTGTGGTGGCCAAGTTTGTGTAACCTACAGCAGGTTCCCAATAGAGCTAAACTGGCTCTTGAACCCACCCAAATTCCCCACCCTTGTCATAGTACACTAAGCAGATTAATATGATATAAATTATTATGGGCCCTGTATAAACTAGTCATAAATACAGTAGATCCATTTCATAGGCATTTTGAGATGCCTCTCAGATCTAGACATCTTATTAGCATTTTATGAAATTTTTCATCATTAGGCTCATGTTAGTGTGCATAATCACTATGCATATCCAGAACAGCTTTAGTTCCATTTTGTAAATAGTAACAAGACAGAAGTGGTACAGAGCAATGTGTTAGCACTGGACATGGGACAGAGAAGTCTGCTTGGTCATGGAATTTACCATGTGATTATGAGCCACTACTACCTCTCAGACTCTTGGCAAAATCATCTTACTAGGAATTGTATGAATTACAATTGGTCATCGTCGTCATCATCATCATCATCATCATCATCACCATCATCATTTTGTGGACAGGCATTTTTAATGCCATTTTCATCAAACCGGTGTTTACTGTATAATTCTGAAAAATACAGAGGCATGAAAATATTACAGTACATCCCTGAGATTAATTGCCATTTGGCTCCCAGGAGAAAATGCAGAGGAAAGTAAGGACAAGCTTACAAACTACACCTCCTTCCCTTGCATTTTGTCTCATTTTCTACTTGTATCTCTCCTTTCTTGCACTGTCCCACTGCACCACCCATCCTCTCTTCCCTACTTCAGTCTCATGCTTTGCCTCTTGGCTTCACAATGCCTTTCTCTCTTACTCCACAGTACTACCTATACCCCCTCCTTGCCTGCCATCAGACCTTCATAATGCCTTCCTCCATCACTTCTTGTTCTCCACCACTTGCCCATTTCACCCACCCTTCCCTTACATGGATGCCCCCAGGCTCCCGAACTCCCTTCCCAGAGAAGCTAGACTGGCACCCTCCCTATTTTCTTTTTGCAGACAAGCAAAGACTTTTCCATTCTGATAGGCATTTGATGAGTGATGATATAAGGCCCACAATGTACTGGATGTTGCTAATTGTGCTGGTGTGAGTGTTTTAGTTTTAATTATTTTTTTTACATTGTAGATTTTTAAAAAAGTAATTATTGTAAACCACTTTGAGTCCTTACCTGGAAAAAAGGCAGAATAGAAATAAATACAGTCAGCCCACTGTATCCAGATTCCTTACGGCAGTTAAAGCCATGGAAGTTAAAGTGGGGTCAAACTGGATTATCTTTGCAGTGTGGATGCAGCCCAGGATAGTATCATCTGTGGCTATACCCTACCACGTCATGTTGTGTCTGTCCAGTAGCTGGTCTGTAGGATTATTTCTGTAGGATTATGAAACCCTGCTCCAATTCCACTTTTCAATCCTCATGCGATAAAGTCCTTTATGCATTCCCCTTGCCTGTTTATTTTGCAAACACAATGAAAAGTGTTCCATTTTTGCCACCAGGAGGAAAATAAGTTATTTTCTCCCCTCTGTCATATTTGAATTTATTTAAATATTTAAAATAATAAATTAAACATTTATTATTTCATTTTTGTAAAAAAAAACTTTTCAAATTTTAGGAAATATTCTCTTAATTGTCTGAGTGCGATTCTTGACACAAAGTAGAAGTGTATTTTTCTTATATTTTCTTGTTGATATTTAACAGCATGATGCAGCTGCTGTTTTACTTCTCATCCCTCCCCCAGCCACCATTTCCATCTGCTGAAACAGTGACAGCCGAGGGTGTGATGAAAATAACATTTCATACATTATTGTAGAAATCAATTTGTCACTCTTAAGAACACTGCTTTTCTCTGGAGAATCATGTTCTCTTGCTGGCATTAAGAGGTTAATACTTGAGGAGGGAGGGGGAAACCAGAGTGGCAATAATTGGGTTAAGCCTTAAATGAACAAGCATTGTTAAACAGCTGTCAACAGGCTTAGCACTGAGAAATACCATTTTGCTTTACTTAATTGTGATTGTTCTCAGAAAGTGAATTTGCACCTCAAGAAAGAAACAACCCCCTCCCTCCATTTCAGAAAACAATAAGAGCCAGTTTACAGTCAGCATTACATGAATTTTCAGAGAGAAATATTTGGAAGGTAGTGGTGGGAGAAACCACTACAAAGCATATCACTACGACTATGAGGAATAAGATGAGCACTTTCAAGAAAGATGAAAAGAAAAATGGCACAACATTGAAGAAGGGCATTTGGAATGCATGAAGGGTGTGCGGAGTCCCCCCCCCCCCCAAAAAAAACCCCATTGGATTTTATGTAATGAGCAAATGAGAAAACTAGAAGAGGAGATTAAAGCCCTGTTTGTCATGGACGGAGATTTCCAAAAATGCTTATCAGTCCTTCACAGCTGAACGTAGCTCAGATTAAAAATGATCTGACAGAAAATGGGCTGACTGCAAAAATGGGGCTTTACATCCAAGCTAATTACAAAGTGCATATTAAACATGAGGCCTGTGAGCAGAGCAGCTGCAAAGGTCTTTATCTATATTAAGAGACTGCCCACCTACATAATAAGAGTAATTACGGAGAACGAGAGTTTTTTGGAGGGAGAGGAGGGAATTACATGTAAAAGGGCAGCATTGCATTTCCCACCAATTTTGTGGGTGTATTTAACAGCTTATGTGAAGGTGCCACTTTGTTTATTCCTTGGGACAGGTGGCCTTTTCACACACACCGCCCCTTCAATACCACAGACACATATGTGGTTTGTTCAGCAGAAGCAACATTTTATTCCTTTCTGTTTTATAGTGAATCTGACTTCACTGCAGATGGAAATTCTAACTGAATCCAGGGACAACACTGCCAAGTACGCACTACTCCAGGCCCATCACAATATCATGATACAAGTACGCACTACTCCAGGCCCATCACAATATCATGATATTAACCTCCATGCTTCGGGGGGGGGGGGGGGGGCAAACACAAAGTTAGTGCCAAGGTGTCATGAAGAATAGATTGTACCACTTCAGATTGGGATATTTTTCTCAACTCTTGGAAAACTGATGTTTCTGTACTCCACCTAATAGAAACCTCCAGCCAGTATGGCTATTGACATCCTATCCAAAATCATCATCCTCATCCTCATCTTTATGCTATTGTCCATTTCTGGTGTAGTTGGTTTTCCATTGGCTTCACAGTACCTCACCCTGATTGTCTAGCTGATGATTCTGTACTGTAGCCCACTTTTCATCTCATGTCTCGGAGCACCAGCATCTGATCCATGCTGACTCTGGTGATGACTGATTCAGTACAGACTTTGTTTTCAGTTTTTGCATCATATTGAATGAAGTGTTTAGCACATTTTGTCAAAAGCCTGACTTGGTGGATCTACCAGTAGCAATGCAAACATCAGCATTTCTTAGCCTCTTGTCAATTCCACTGTGGAAAGGTCATGCCATGGTGAGCTTGTGGAAAATGAAAACAAAGGTAGGTGCTATGGAGAAATTCCAAACAGAGTGACAAAAGATTTGTATGAAATTTCTATAGATAAGAACACAATTGTACAAATAGAAAAGGTTAACTTACTTGGAACATGTTGCATTATTAAATTACACCTCCTGGATTTCTTGATTCTTAGGGAGAATTTGAATAATCAATGGTCCAAAATTCCAGTCTGTAACATCTGGTTGACTGTGAAACCTACTGCTACTCCTATTGCCATTACTCTTTTTACTGAGCTCTGTTCTTTCTGATTGTCTCAGCATGTAACCTAGGGGTAGGCAACCTTTCCCCTTTAAGGGCCGAGGGACTTCAGCTCCCAGAATCCCAAGAGCTATTGGCCAACATGGGACTATTGGCCAACATGGCTGAGGCTTCTGGGAGCTGAAGTCCCTCGGCCCTTAAAGGGGAAAGGTTGCCCACCCCTGATGTAACCACACTGGAGAAAGGAACTTATTAAATACAATGGGCCTTCCATATCAGTGGGGGTTCAGTTCGAGGGGCACCGCAGATGCTTAAAACCACAGTTGAGTGCACCCATATTATTCAGTGGTGGTGATATGAACACATATGCTTCAGTGACCAAAATGGTGAAAGGTCTGGAAACCATGTCCTATGACAGGGGTAGGCAACCTTTCCCCTTTAAGGGCCGAGGGACTTCAGCTCCCAGAAGCCTCAGCCATGTTGGCCAATAGTCCCATGTTGGCCAATATCTCCTGGGATTCTGGGAGCTGAAGTCCCTCGGCCCTTAAAGGGGACAGGTTGCCTACCCCTGTCCTATGAGGACCAGCTTATGGAGCTGGATATATTTAATCTGAAGAAGAGAAGGTTCACGGATGACATGATAGCTATGTTTAAATATTTGAAGGGATGTCATGTGGAAGAAGGAACAAGTTTGTTTTCTGCTGCTCCAGAAAATAGGACACAGGCCATCTTCCTGTAGTTCAAGCTACAGGAAAAGAGATTCTACCTAAACATTAGGAAGAACTTTCTGATGGTAAAAGCTATTCAACAGTGGAATATGCTGCCTTGGCATGTGATGGTGTCTTTTTCTTTGGAGTTTTTTCAACAGGCTAGATGGCCATCTGTCAGGAGTGCTTTGATTGTGTCTTCCTGTATGGCAGGAGGTTGGACTGGATGACCCTGATGGTCTCTTCCAACTCTATGATTCTATTAATAATATGGGATGTGGTGATCCATGGGCAGTCAAATGTGTGGATTGGAAGCCTGCCAATAGGGAGGGACCACTGTATTTCTCATAGATGTGCTGGTTTACAGCATGTTAGGAGTTTTAATATGAAGGAGATTTGAAAATGAGGACACCTCTTCTTTTACCAGTGCATTCCTATTCTCATTCCTGACAGGAGAGAGGATCTGATAGTAAACAAGCCTTTGATTCTCATGGTTGAGACTTTACCAGTCCTGGAGGTATTCCTTAATATCCCCTAGTTCCCCTTGGTGGTGAACCAAGCTAAGGACATTCCAATCACCTTGGGTTGATGAGGCAGCTGTAAATTTTCTCTATGAATCTACTGATCCCATATCACTATTGGGCCTGTACAGACTGCCAGAAATAATGCAGCTTGACCACTTTAACTGCACTGGCTCAGTGCTAGGGAATCATGGGAATTGTATTTTTTTCCCCTGAGATATTGAGTCTTCTCTGTCAGAGAGCTCTGGTGCCACAATAAATGACAGTTCCCATGATTCTCTAGCACTGAACCAGGGCAGTTAAAGTGGTCTCAAGCTACATTATTTTTGGTAGTCTGTAAAGGCCCATTCTTACCCTGGTAGTGTCCCATCCAGATTACTGCATTGTGCTCCATAGGAGGGCTACTCTTTTACATAACTGAAAATTTCAGCTGGTCATTTATCAGCCAGTCCTTTGATTAACCCATAAGAACCTGCCACTCACCATTTGCTGTGACTGTACTTTGTGGTAGCTGGTGGCTTCCATGTCAATGGGATGGTATGGTGAATCTACTCCACGTTTTAGTCCCAACTTCAAAGGAACTATGCTGAAACCTATCTCTAAATTAGTTGGATAGCTCCTTTAAAGTTCAGATTAAAAGGTACAGCTGGCTCATTGCCCTACTGACAAGAGAGCTACCAACAGGCTGTGGCTTCATTATTTTCAAGTTCAGTTCAAGCAGCTTCCCAAGGTATTGTGCACAATCAAAATACTGTAGAAGCTTTCAGACCCAGTTATGCAAGATGTTAATGTGAAAAATTAAAATGGCAGCAGATCTACCCATCCTTGCTTATTGGAGGGCCAAGGGCAGGCATCAGTGGGTGGCACTGGGATACTGGCAGCTGCTGAAAGGTACCATATGCCAACACTGTTTCCATATGCTATGGTTTGTGAGCATGTCATCAGTTGAAAGTGGAGCAATGGCATAGTGGTAACACCACTAGGGTCCACACTCCCCAATTTTGCTATAAATGGTAAAAAGGAGAGAAAGAAGCAAGGCCGGTGATCACACCATCTCACATTTTTTTTCTTCCAGTTTTCAGAGGCAGTTATTTAACATGTTTGTTTTGTTCAGCAATAACAACAGGCATTAAGTGGTCCTCAAGAAATGTGTCTGAACACTCTGAGAAATCTGAGCTTAGATTTTGCTTTCTGTTCAGCAACAGGTCTGCAAGTATGAGGTGTTTCTTCCTCCTTCATATGGATGTTAGGGACTTCGTTCTGGAGAGAACATCATTAATTTCAGTGGAATCAAGCATATTTAATCATTTCATTGATTTGTCAATAAATACATAATAACAATAGCACCCATCAATGAATACATAATACATAATAACAATAGCACCCACCAATGAATAGCCATTTCGTTGCTTTTCTGCTAATCACAGGGCAGAACTTTGAT
The DNA here is from genome assembly GCA_026167975.1 of Phrynosoma blainvillii. Classification (NCBI taxonomy): domain Eukaryota; kingdom Metazoa; phylum Chordata; class Lepidosauria; order Squamata; family Phrynosomatidae; genus Phrynosoma; species Phrynosoma blainvillii. The sequence continues at coordinate 274,631,318 of JANUYF010000001.1, forward strand.
GCAGGTAAAGAATCCATGGTGCAGCTACTTCCACTTCCTGTGTTCTGCAGTCCAGTTCTGACCAGGGCAGGAGGGTATGCAGATGCATGTTTCTCCTTGCAGTCCATTAAAAAAGTTAATATTAGTGAGCAGAAATTAATTGTCAGGGTACAGAGTCTGTTCTCGCGGCCTTGAAGTCTGTGGTTTTGCATATTCATGGAGGGGCGACCTCCATTCAAATCAATGGGGTGCGCGCCTGCGGGAGCACTCCCCATTCAAGCCTATGGGGCTTGAATATTGGCAAGTCTCTGTTTTTGCAGGGGCGGGGGGCCAGAACAGGATGAATATACATCCATTGGGGAATGTGAAAAATAGTAGTGTCTCTCCCAAGCAAGTAAATAGCACAAGATGAACAACAACCAGTCCCACATCAGTACTCCATACCCATAGGGCATAGCAGGAAAATAAAGAAGACTCGTCTTCTTTATAAAAAAAATATGAGGTAGGTTTGTTTATGAATACTAAATGTTTCATCACATCTCATGGTGAGAGGCTCTGTTAACATGTGCTTTTGAAATATAGAAGAGAGAGATATCTGAAGGGTACAAAATGGAAAGTGAACAAATACAAACTTCAGACTGATGCAGAAAGAGACTGTGGCTAATAAGATCAACAAACAGCAAATGATCTGAATATATGCTATTTCTAAAGTCATACAGAGACATGCAAACTAGCAGCTACTGAGTACAGGTGTGCTAAGGCTGCTACCTCTAACAGTATGATGGATACTGTTATACTATCATAATGTTACTGCAGGGCTGCATCTACACTGCAGAATTAATGCCATTTGATATTACTTTAATTGTCATGGCCCCGTGCTATGGAATTCTGGGATTTGTAGTTTTATGGGATATTTAGCCCTCTCTGTCAGAGTGCTCTGGTGCCACAACAAACTACAAATCCCAAGATTCCATAGGATGGAGCATGACAGTTAAAGCAGTGTCAAACTGCATTATTTCTGCAGAGTGGAAGCAGCCAGTATCTGTCATACTATCTGTCATTCATACATACTATCTTTGTTGCACATACAGTACAACTGATAGACCCTATTCTACCCCCACAACTGTATACATATGCTTTATTACCCAAGGCTTTAATATCACTCTCTACTATACCTGAAGAAGTGGGTTTATATCTATAAAAGCTCATGCTAAAATAAAAACCTATTAGTCTGAAAGGTGCTATCACATTCCTTTTTTTCTCCCCCTCCCTTCCACTTTTTTGTTTTAACATTATGTTGTTATTTATATGTTTACTCATATCTTCTTTTAGTTTGAGCTGATCACCTCATTTGAAAGGTACCCATTTTTAGAATCAGATGTATGTATTTTGCTTTAAAAAAAACAACCCCAAAACAAATACTGGCTAAGGATAGGGGACTAATTATAACCCCGCCAGGACACAAACTCATTTGTAAACAGATCTACTTTGGTTCCATTGCCTTTTAAAGACTCCTTATATTTTTTTCAAGTGCACTGTACTGACAAGTGAACTGCAAATGTCAAACTGGACTGGGGTCTTTAGAGATTAGCCATCACATTGGAACAACCAGTACCCAACTTCTGTCAAAAATTTGTCAACATGGCCATTCACAAGCTGGATTTAGTGTTTCTGCTGGGAATTGAAATGTTCATCTTCTAATGGAATCCTGTCTAGACCACCAGGAAGTTGTAATAGGCAGATAAGTGTGCTAAAAGGCTATCCATTCCAATCATAAATGTGGCATTTGTCTTGCAGTGCTGAAGAGTCACTTGGGAAGATCTTAGGGCTTGTTTGGTTTTTGTTTTTTTCCTTCTGGCCGGATGTCATAAAACATAGCATGGACTTCTCTGGGTATAATTTACTTTTAGGATATTTACCAGTAGGATAGAGCATTGGAAATGGATAGAGAATTTGTATTCTATGACTTGGCCAGTATCTACTGTATATACCCATGTAGAAATGTAGGTTAAAAAATTGACCCAAAAAACTTGAGTTGACTTATTCACGGGTCAATGTAAGTACCGTACTTTTCCATATGTATGTGTATATGTATATATATATATATATATATATATATATCCACCTCCTGGTGAAACAAAAAAGTTTAACCTGCCCTGGAAGCACTGGCCACCTTCTACTCTCTCATTCAGCCATTCTTTAGTACAGGGGTAGGCAACCTTTTTGAGCCAGGGGCCGGGTTTCTGTCCCTCAGACAATTGGGGGCCCAAAGTACAATAAATAAATAAATAAATAAATAAATAAAATATGCATGCACACTCTCTCAGCCCCAGAAAAGCCATGGCAAAACCCCTGTGGAGATTTTGCCAAGAAAACCCAAAGAACAAGTAATAGTAACAATAATCAATATCATCATGGTGGGGGGGGGCGGCAGCAGTGGGGGGGGGGGCGGTGGGGGCGGCCGCGGCAGGACTGGCCTGGGGCCGGTCCAAAGGCCTCGGGGAGGCACATCCGGCCCCCGGGCCTTAGGTTGCCTACCCCTGCTTTAGTATGAGCACAAATAGTTATGCCTGCTGGGATTTTGTAAGTTCTTTGGCAATGTAACATGCATCTGAGAAAGTAGGCTCAAGTCTATGAAAGCTCATGCTACCAACTCCTTTCTTTCACACAGGGGGGCCACCCTGGGAAGTGGAGGATTGGGGCCAAGGCTGCCCCATGCCTCGGCCCCAATCCTCCCTCTTGTCGGCCCTGAAAGGAACGGCAAAATGCCGGTCCTTTCAGAGCCAGCAAATAGGGAGCCCAAAGAGTTAACGGTGTGCGCTGTGATGACGTCTTCGGGGAGGGGTTGAGGTAGCCACTGTGTGGCTGTCTCTCCCCATCCCTGCCTCCAAGATGGCCCAAAGGTCCCTTTGCTTACTTAGGGCCAATGTAGATGGCCCGTTTGGGACGGAAGAGAGCCGCCCCGGGGAGTGGTGGATTGGGGCCATGGCAACCCCATGCCGTGACCCTGATCCTTCCTTTTGCCACCCTAAGAGCCAGCGCCACAGCTCTTCTGTGCCCTTTTGGCGCAGCGTGTCTGCATACTGTGCCGGAAGGGTATCCTGATGCTGCGTGCCATGTGTACGGCCACGTGTCAGGATAGCTTCACAGTGGGGTTGGAGCAGCCGGCGTGTGGCTGCCTCACTCCAACTCTAACCCCAGGCTGGCCCTTTGGGCTGATTTGCAATGGCCCTTAGTTACATGTAGGCCTTGTCTACGTGAGTGATTTACCCCGAGTTCTCCCCAAGCTTGTTGTGTCCTACTTACGCAATGCAGGGCCAAAGTCCCAAATCAGGTCCAGACTGACTTCATGATGCCCACACCTGATTCAGGGCTTCTTCCCCCAACCTGCATTTAAATAACCCACTATTTGCTGTGACTTTTCAGAGTGGGTGGTGTTCAGTGACAATAGCACCTGCCTATGGGTGCGAATGGCTCTGAGGTCAGAACAAAGGCATGCAGTGTCAATTACATGGCTGGGTACCTCTTTCTGACCTCAGCAGTGGTGTGTCCTAACTGACAAATGGGAAGGCAGCCACCCCTCATCACTGAGGAAAACATCCAAGATAAGGGATAAATTCAGGGAGAATTTGGGATCAGAATACTCTGGGAGAAGCCCAGGGTATTATGATAAGTGTAGATGATCCCACAGTGATATCTTCAGGCCTGACCCCCTCCCTGTCCACCTTGAGAGTCAGCAACCACATCAAGTGAAGGAGGTTCATTCAGTTTCTGATCAGGGTGCAATGAGGAGGATGTTTCCACCCCACTCCCACAAGGCTACAACAAGGACTCGTGACAGGGATTTTCCAGTTATCACAGCCTTGCACGCTGGCAGAAGTGGGTAAAATCATCATCCTCGTTCTGCCCTCATCAGAAGCTGAATGAAACTCCTTCACATGATCTGGTGAGAAATTAGTTGAATTTATTTTTAAATAAGAGCTCAACAAAATTAACACATTTCTTTGTAAGCTAGATGGAACAGATTTTTAATTTTAACAAATAAATTTAATGTTGATGAAAGGGAGATGCATCCATCTTGGCCAGAGGGCTTTTAAGTAGTGAGCTCTTAAACACTTGACATGTTATAATTATAGTTCTAAAACAAGGTTGCTACCTCTTTTTCCTCCTCAAGTTTAGTATTTCTTTGTTAGTTTAGTCAGTGTAACATACTGCCTTTGCAGACTGCCAGAAATAGTGCACATTAAATTGAGGCACTGCCCTGGCTCAGTGCTAGGGAGTCATGGGAATTGTATTTTTTTCTGAGACATTGAGCCTTCTCTGTCAGAGAGCTCTGGTGCCACAATAAATTACAGTTCCCATGATTCCTTAGCACTGAGCCAGGGCAGTGCCTCAATTTAATGTGCACTATTTCTGGCAGTCTGCAAAGGCCCATAGTCCTAATACCAGGAACAGCTGTACTTGTTGAATCGGGCCACTGTACATTGTTGAGAATTATACTAGTTTTTTTTAATGAATGTAGAAAGGAGAAACTGCAGCAGATCTGTCCATCACTGGAAAAGGGAAGTTAAGATTTCTGAAACCCACCAAATGTGCTCTCTTATGAAACTGACAGAGAGAAAGGCCTTGAAGGGCTCTTCTCAGTGACCCCTGGAACTGCCTTACTGTAGGATCCACCAAAGCACCTGCTGCATAGCATTCTCATCAGATTTAATACAGAGAGCAGGATGAAAGGTAATCAACCATAATACCTACGCTTAAGTAAGTAAAATTTGGTATTAAAATTTGTGCATTTTCTGATAACCCTATAGTACCATGAAAATTACATATTTTTGTGTGATTACTTGTGCCTAGCAGATGAATTAAAGCTGCAACCCTATGTCTATTTGTATTGTATTGCTGTGTTCCTTGAAGGCATTTCTGATTTATAGAGACCCTAACATGACCCTATAATGGAATTTTCTTGGGATCTGTTCAGAAGGGAATTGCCTTTGCCTTCCTCTGAGGCTGAGAGAGGGTGACTTGCCCAAGGTCATGCAGTGTCTTTCCATGGCAGAGGGGAATTCAAACAGTAAAACACTGCAGAAAGGCGGCAAAACTGCAAAGTCATCCTGGTTGAGTGACAGGTGTCAAAAGGAAGAGGCAGAGTCAGGAGGCCACATGGAGCCCTGGCTATATAAGGGAGTTGCCTCAGGACACATTGTGGTTGTTGTAGTGGTGAAGTCATGGTCAGTGTGGTGGCATGTTGTTGGTGGATCGTGATTGATGTATAGTTGTATGATAGCCTTGTACATAGCGTTAGCATATGTGCATGACCTCTGAGGGTATGTCAGCCATAATCCCCTAGATGGCAGGTCATGTAGGCACTGAGAGACCTGCCCAAGACCACTGAAAAATTCCCTACCAGACAGGTTTGGGAGTTGCCAAAAGGGAAAGACCATTACTGGAAAAGACACATAACAGTGTTTATTTGTCTTGAGTCTCACACTTAATGGGGCAGTGATCAGATTTGACTGCACCCTTTTCTCTAGCCTCCCTTCCTTGATAGTTTCGAAACCAAATGCATTGCTTAGACTATGCTCATACCTAGGCTGACAAAGCTAGCCCATCAACGCCTTTGTCTAACAGCCATTAGGCTTATAGCTAGAAGGCAGAAATTCCCTATAAGAACCCTTGGATTTCTAGGCTCCACATGCTATCTTGAGAGTGCATGCAGACTCCATGTCAGTCTATACTCTGATTTAGCTCCTGCAGCCATCTCTTCCCTTCCCCCCATTTCAGCAGCCGTGCCTCATCACCATCATCATCAACCTTCGCAACCAAGCCAGGAGAAGCCTTTGAAAGTAAGTATTTCCCCTCAGCTTAGCTCCTCTCAAGCTATCCTTGCTTTCACCCATCTTTCCTTCTAGAGTGTGCTGCATGTGTGTGCTATATTTGGATGCATGCAGTTTTCCCCACTTTGTTAATTAATAAATATTTAGACTTTAATTGGATAAGCCCGTCTCCACATCTTCCCTTGAGAGATCTCTTAGCCCTCTGGTATATATAATGGTACATGGTTCCGCAGGGCTTTGTTGGGCCCCCACTCTTGCATATTTGAGCTAATTATAAATTCCCCTAATTAGATCTGATCCTGACAACAGAGGAGCCAAGATTAAAAGCCTCATCTGAGAGACGTCTGTCTCAAGTGTATCTGTACTCTGTCTGGAAGGGGAGAGGTGTTTCTCCAGCTCACAAGCTGCTGCCTGCATCCCAGAAGGTGGTAACTCTGGTGCCAAACATTGATGTGGACCATCATACACTGCATAACCACGCTAAGAGGCAAAATGCCACTCCTTTCAGGGGTGACAAAAGGCCATCCTAAGAGCCTGTGCATGGCTCTTCTTCACCCTTTCTGGTACGTCGCATCAAAACGCTGCACTGGAAGGGCATTATGACGCTGTGCGCTGTGCATAATGGCACGTGCCATCAGGGTGTCGGTGTGGGGTTGGGGTAGCCAGCATGCAGCTGCCTCACCCCATCTCTGCCATCAGGCCGGCCCTTTGGGCCAGCCTGTAGAGGCCCTGTGTCTACTTAACTGGGATTGAGTCCCAGTGAACACAGTAGAATTTATTTGAGAAAGATGTCATAGGACCTTTATAGACTGCTAGAAATAATGCAGCTTGAGACCACTTTAACTGTCCTGGCTCAGTGCTAGGGAATCATGGGAACTGTAGTTTCTTGTGGCACCAGAGCTCTCTGACAGAGAAGGCTCAATGTGTAAGAAAAAACTACAATTCCCATGATTCCCTAGCATTGGGCCAGGGCAGTTAAAGTGGTCTCAAGCTGCATTATTTCTGGCAGTCTGTAAAGGCCCATAGTCAGTATAGAGCAGCACCTGCTCTGCATGCAGAAGGTCCCAGGTCCAATCTCTGGCATTTCCAGTTAGGACTGGGGAATGCTCCTGTCTCAAACAATGAAGAGTAGTCATTATCACGGAGTATTAAAAAATGCTGGTTCAAAATGGACTAATTCTCTGACTATGCTTTAAGGCAGCTTTATACATTTCTCTATGGCCTTCAAAGTAGAGCTGCCCTGAATCCCATTTTGGGAGGAGAGTAGGATATAAATCTCATAAAAAATTGAAGATAGAGATGTCTTGGATTGCACCATATTTTTTCCTATTCTTCACCAGAAATATGGAAAGAAAGAATACTGTATGGAAGACTGCATCATTGCCAAATCTGATTGGATTTCATTCTATATCTTGGAATTTAGTTTTTAATTTGCATTTTGGCCACTGCTATCCTATGTGTTACTTTAAAAAAGACTTCAAGAAACCACATCCTTGGATCTCTGTCAAGCTTTAATATCAGCTCAAGGTTTATTGACTGTTTGTTCCTGCACTTTTCCCCCCAGTGAAACATTTTTGATAATTTGTGATCTTCCATATGATACATTTTTATCCAGTCATTTTAAGTGATGACTGTGCTCCAGAGGAAATTGAACACATAGCAACCTTAGTCCTAAAACAGAGAGCTAGATGATTTTATTAGGAAGAGATCTCTTGATGAATTGTAGTCATGGAAGACTACAATGGAGTAAAAAGGAAGACCTTTTTAACCCAAAGTGAAAACAGAACAATCATAGATTAGAGTTATGTAAAACCTAACACTATTTCTTGTCTGCACATGTAGATGTGCCAGCTTCTCAAATGGGGATCCAAATAATTACAGTATTTCCTGGCATATAAGACTACTTTTTAACCCAGGAAAATCTTCTCCAAAGTTGGGGGGCGTCTTATACGCCAGGTGGAGGAGGAGGAGGAGGAAGAAGAAGAAGAAGAAGGGGTGGCGTGGCATGAGACAGGAGAAGGAAGAAGAGAAGAAGTCTGGTTAGAGGAGGAGGGGGAGGAAGGGGTAGCGTGGTGTGGTGTGAGGCAGGAGGAGGAAGCAGCAGCGGATAAGAGGTGAACCCCTATCCTGGGGTTTTCTTGGCAAGACTGGTTCACAGGAGGTTTGCCATTGCCTTCCTCTGAGGCTGAGACTGTGTGACTTGTCCAAGTTCATCCAGTGTGATTCATGGCAGAGTGGGGAATCAAACCCAGGTCTCCAGAGTGGTAGTCCAACACTCAAACCACTACACCATGCTGGCTCCTATTCCCATGTACTACCTATGAAACAACTGCAGACTTTTTTTGTTGTTCTTGTGTGTCTTCAAATCCTTTCCGACTTATGGCAACCCTAAGGCAATCTTATCATGGGGTTTTCCTGGCATGTTTCTTCAAATGGGGGTTGCCATTACCATCACCTGAGGGTGAGAGTGTGTGACATGGTCAGGGTCACTTACTTGGCCGCAAATTGTACATACCCCAGAATGCATCACCTAGTATATTGGCAGTCCTTCCCCCCAACACTTTCTCATTTTCCCCCATTGGAAGAGGGGTCGTCTTATACGGCAAGTGTATGCCAAACTCTATATTTTAGCTGGAAAAGTTGGGGGTCGTCTTATACGCCCAGTCATCTTATACACCGGAAAATACGGGGTACTTTCTGCTGTCCATTTTTTTAAAAAAATTGCCACAACTGTAACAGAACAGCATGCTTTTCATTTGTTCTCTCTGCATGTCCCTCTTTCTCTCTCTGTCTAGGCCAGCTTGCTCTAATTATATCTGGCAAAATTTGATTTCAGTGACCCAAAATTTATAAGAGATGTAATTTACCATATCTAGAGGACATCAGGTTTGGGAAGGGTACTCTAAACATTTATCAGAGTCACATTATATACCTTAAAGGTAGCAGATCCTATCTGATCTTGGAAGCTAAGGAGGGTCAGTTCTGGTTACTACTCAGAATGGAGTATGCCAATCAATAACAATTGCTGTAGGTTATCTTTTAGAGGAAGGAACTGGGAAAACCACCCAGTTGTGACAGCTGGCTTGACAACAGTATATGTGAAAGGGATCTACGAGTCTTAGTAGACTACAGGCTAAACATGAGTCAACAGTGTGAGGCAGCAGTTTAAAAAGCCAATCTGATCCTAGGCTACATCAATAGGAGTATAATGTCTAGACTGAGGGAGGTAATAGTACCACTCTATTCTGCTTTGATCAGTCTTCACCTAGACACCTCATATTGTGTTCAGTTCAGGGCACCATAATTCAAGAAAGATGTTAAAAATGGAGTGTGTCCAGAAGAGGGTGACCAAAATTATGAAAGGTCTGGAAACCATGCTTAGGAGGAGAGGCTTAGGGAGCTAGGTATGTTTAGCCTGAGAAAGAGTAGGTTAAGAGGTGGCATGATAACTTTGTATAAGTATTTGAAAGGCTATTATAATTGAAGATGGAGCAATTTTTTTCTGCTGCTCCAGAAGCTAAGACATGGAGCAATGTATTCAAGCTACAGGAATAGAGATTGCACCTAAACATTAGGAAGACCTTCCAGACAGTATGAGCTGTTGAACAGTGGAACAGGCTCCCTTGGAGTATGGAGTCTCCTTCTTTGGAGGTCTAAACATAGGCTGGATGGCCATCTGTTTGGGGTGCTTTGATTGTGTATTTCTACATAGCAGGGGGTTGGACTGGATGGCCTATGTGGTTTCTTTCAGTTTATGAAACCTCCATCCCATATAAGCATTTTTGGTGTTCATTGTTTGCTCCATGAATCTGTTCTATATTCTGAACATTTCCTAGACTTGAACTTGTTATAAATATCTAGGGGAAGAAAACTGTCATTCTTCAAATTTCCCAACAGTTCATATATGCTGCATCTCTTTCTGATATCAAAGTCAAAATACACATTGCCATATTTAAGGAGAAAAACCCCATATTGTAGCAATGGGAGAAAGAGTCAAGTTTCATACTGGTGCCTTGGTGTAGTGGCAGTGCACCTTTGTCTATTTTTGGGGGGTAAATAACCCTGTATCCATTGTGTGAAATTTGGCTGGGGAACTGCTGGTCCTTCAGATGCTCTTGAACTCAAGTTCCTAATCAAGTTCTGGTTTTGGGTAACACCGGTCAATGCTATTTCGTAACAGAAAACATCTTTTGCTGTATCAGCGTGTTTCTCACTATTGCTCTCATTTGGTATAATTTCAAGGACCTCACAAACTTTTTGAAAATCTACACAGACAATGCACACGCAGATGTGTGCATAGGCAACTTGTTAAAATATCCTGGGTATCTGTGGTTTGCATGCTGTCATCTTTTAAAGTCTTATAGAAGAAAAACTTATTCCATCAGAGGGATGACAGGTTGCTGGGAGTACAAATCCATCAGGACTACTTGCCTCTGCATCTACTGCTCTAGAGATACTTGTGTGCTGTTTGCTTTCAGATTCCAGTTAATAGCAATAACAGCTTCATTTATATACTGCTTCATACGGCACTATGCAGTCTCTAAGCGGTTTACAACTGTAAGATAATTTCTCCCAACAAGCTGGGTACTCATTTTAGCAACCTTGGAAGGATGCAAGCCTGAGTCAAGCTTGAGCCCTGGCTGGTATTGAACTCTCAACCTTGTGGTTTGTGAGTGAGTGGCTGCAGTACTGGCATTTAACCACTGCACCATCAGGGCTCTTTTAATCAGTTAATATCTGTATTTTTTATTATTTCAAAATGATTTCTTATTGCAGCTTTCATGCAGATTGAATTACAAAAAACCTTGCCATAGTTTGTTGTGAAATGAGGTCTCATTCCTACTTGATTTAATTTTACAAATGTTTCACAACTGGTGCAGAGGAGTCTCTGTGTGGTGTTTGATGGACACAAATCAACCACCAAATGATTATTTACTAAAATGCTGCAGTGGAGGAAAACTGTTCCATAAAGACAAAAACAGATGAGTCCTAAATGTTATATTTAGTCACAATAGTATCAACCTAATATTTTATCTGATTTGGAGGCAGATGAATATGGGTAAGAATTTTGTCAGTTTGATTGTTTTGATAAGAATGTAGGAAAATACAAATCCAAATTTCTTCATATTTGGAATGGAAAGAACGTGTCTCTTTTTTAAAAACTGAATTTCAGAAAAACAAAGGCTAACAGATTTGTCTCTCCAAGTTCATGACTTAGATTGCTAGAATACTGGAAAAATACTATAAAAATTCTTGAAAATCTGGATTTCAGTCCCCATTTATTCAACCATGCTGCTCCTGTATTAGGAATTCCACCTTCCCCCCCCCTTAAAGTCTCCTCATTTTTAATATGATTTGTATATGTGACAATTCATCAAATACTGAATTAACAAATATTTGTTGTTGTTGTTGTTGTTATGTGCCTTCAAGTCAACTTCAATCTATAGCAATCCTATTACAGGGTTTGTTTGTTTTTAACAAATTTGTCCAGAGGGGGGTTGTTGTTGCCTTCCTCTAAGGCTGAGAGAGTGTGACTTGGCCAAAATCACCCAGCTAAGTGGGCATTTGAATTCTGGTCTCCCAGAGCCCTAGTCCACTACAACACACTGGCTCAAAAATAATTGCATAAAACATAATGATCAAATCAATATGAATCAGTTATGCACATGTAACTCTGTGCTATATATTTGTAACTGTGAGCATATATTGCAGCCTACCTGGTGAGAGGAGAGAATTGCTTTTTAATTTAAAAAATAAGATATTATAAATTGGTCTGTTTTGCCACTAGTACACAGAGAGGCAAATGGGCTCTACACCTACAAGCTACAACTGGAAATTTCAATTTGGTAAGATAAAAGTATAATCTCACAGCACTCAGATCACTAAGATTCCACTATTAAACCAATGTATAACCTCAAAGTAAATGCAATTGGTTCTCAAGCATCCATGGCTTGAAAATATTTTTAAAATATATGTTCCAAAAGGCAAAGCTTGATTTTGCCATTTTATATAAGGGGCACCATTTTACTATGCCATTGCATTTAATGGGTCTTGTTCTTTCTTCTTCACTTCTTTGTGGAAGTGAAAGTTTGCAGATGTTGGGAAAACCTGACAGTTGTTTTACATTTTTGTGTTTGCAAAAGAATTCCTAGAGATGTTTTTTAACATAGTTGAGGCCTTATGCAATTCACTTGGTTCATTTCTTTGTTTCTCAAAGTTCCCCATTCAAGGACCCAAATACTCTTGATCTGCCTATGATGTCATTGTCAGCTAAAATCACATTCCAACCAACAGTGGAAGAATTCCACGGTAAGTATAATCTGGAAGAGCACAACAAATTGAAAAGCTTTCTGTATCGGGAAGATAAAATGGTTAGGATGGACTTGGTGGAACTTATCCAGCTCATATTGTAAACATATCGGCATATGTGAGGAAACGATGAAACAGGCTGCCAAATTGCTATAGAATTTCTGAAAGAGAATCCAAGAACCTGTTTCCTGCCAGCCAACTGAGGATACTTGTTAGCATACACCAAACCCACAACAATTCAAGAATGAAATATTGAAACAAAACAGTGACATCTGGGAACAGAAAGAGATGATCCAACTGGTGGGCATTTGTATGTTCAATGCTTGTTTGTTGTTTTAAAAAATTATGAATTAATCAGAGGTTCTGAATATAATTGTTTTTTTTGTTTTTTTTTTACCTGAGCCAAAGGTCTTAAAATGACAGTTTTCATCACACACCTGCTTCTGTAAATATGGGCTGGTATTCTGTTAGTGACATTTTTTTTTCTTTTTTGTTTGTTACAGAGGGAAGAATTCAACATTTTTCGAATGCCCCTTAAAACCTAACTTTGACATGCTGGCCTGGACATTTACTGCTTAGTGGAAAGTTGGAGGGGGTGAAGGAGAAATTATTTTGCAGAAATGGTATTGTATTTTGGAAAACCCAGATTGGACTGACTGAGCCCACTGACATGGACATCATAAACCACCACCAAGAAAAAAAGTTCTACCAGCGAATGCAAAGGAAACCTTAAATTGAAGGAAAACATTAATTCAGGGGGGGGGAAAGATGGAAACAATACACTGAAGAACTAAATAAAAGAGAGAAAAGAATGACAGATTCATTCAGAGAAGAACCATTTGAAGATGAATCTACACTTTCAGAAAGTGAAGTGGAAGCTGCATTCAGAGCATAAATCACCAGGAACACGTGACATACCAATAGAGCTGCTTCCAGCTTCAGAGACATAATCTACTCTAGTCCTAACTAAAAACTGTTAACAAATATTGGGGGGGAAACCATGGTCCGCAGATTGGAAACCCTCAAATTACATTCCATTCTGAAAGGGAATACCAAGGATTGCAGTAAACACAGAGTCATTGCATTAATGTTCCATTCAAGCAAAATTATGCAGGTTATGTAGATCAGGGGTAAGCAACCTACGGCCCATGGGCCGGGTCCAGCCCCCCGAGGCCTTTGTACCGGCCCCCGCCACTGCTGTGCACGTTGTGATGCATTTGTGCATGCGCAAACGAGCCGCCGCTGCCATTTTGGAAAACAAAATGGTGGCCGTGGCTCATTCACGCATGCACAGGAGTACTGCGCATGCACAAAAGAGTCATGGCTGCCATTTTGGAAAAGAAAATGGCGGCCGCGCCATGCATGCGTGGCGGTGACAGGGATTGCGGTGGTGGCAGAGGCGGTTGGGGGGGTTGTGCACGCATGTGCGCATGCGTAAGTGCACATACCGCCATTTCCCACCACCACCATCATCCCGCGGAAGACCCGGGGATCCCCAGACTGGCCCCAGGTAAGGGGAACTTGCCGACCCCTGGTGTAGATTATGAAAAACTTTGGATTGCTCTTAAAGAAATGGCTGTGCCACATTATTTGATTATCCTGCTATATAATCTGTACTCAGGATAAGAGGCTACCATCAGGAGAGAATACAGAGAAATGGAATGGCTTCCAATTGGCAAGGGGTCAGGCAAGACTTCATTTTTCCACCTTGTGTGTTTAACTTGTATATTGAATATATAATATGTAAAGCAGGATTTCACTTGGAGGAAGAACGTGTGAAAATTTGAAGAAGGAACATAAACAAATTAAGATATGCAGATGGCACCATATTACTAGCAGAAAATGGCAGAGACTTCAAACAATTACTGGAGAAAGTCAAGGAAGAAATGTTGGGATTTGTAGTCAAAGTGGAAATGTACAGATGTGGGAAAATTTCTACTGTGAAAGCTTTAGCCTGCAGGTGGATTATACAAAGCAAAGTAGCCAAGGTCAGTCTGTGTCTGGGAACATGGAAGAAAGAGTGTAAACAGATTAGGTCATTGGGTTTGGTGAGAACCAGGGTCACATGACACATGACACACAGAAGAAGGCTGGGTTTAGAGCTGTTTAGCAAATGTCTATAAAGGTAACACCCTGGGGGTGGAGTTTTTTTCTTGAGTGGCTTGCTGAGCTTGGCACGGAGTTTTCTTTGTTCTACTGGCTTTTCTACAATGTAAATAGTTACCATGTTAATTCTGCATCTGAAGAATAAAGACCCTTCTTTTGAAGAGAATCTGGTCTCTGGTCTGGTTCATGGAATGCCGGAAGACTGCAGCAAGTTACAGATCCAGAGATGTATGTAGCTAGTGAAAAGCAGTCCTGCATACACTCTGCAGACTTTCTAACCATAAATCAACAAGAAAGTCCAAAGATAGGTTTACAGATGAACATTAAGAAAACAAAAATAAGGACCAAGATTATTTACATAATTTTAAATATTTAGACATTGAAGATTTTCCCTACCTTGACTCAGAAGAAAGTTTGCCTTTGAGATAGCAGAAGAAGGTTAGGACTTGGAAGGGCATCTATGAAGAAACTAGATAAGATCATTAAGTGTAAAGATATATAATTGGGTATTAAAGTTGGGATTGTCCATGCCATTGTATTTGCAATTTCTATGTATGGCTGTGAAAGCTAGACAGTGAAGATAGCTGATAGAAGAAAAAAACTCATTTGAAATGTGGTGTTGGAGAATAGTTCTATGGATACTATGGACTGCTAAAAAGACAAATAAATGGGACAGAGCAAATCAAGACTGAATTCTCTCTAGATACCAAGGTGATTAAATTGAGACTGTTTTACTTTAGACACACCATGAGAACATATGACTCACTAGAAAAGACAATAATGCTTGGCAAGCTGGAAGGCAGGTGGAAAAGAAGGTGACCACATCACATATCAATAGACTCAAGCAAGCAAGCAAGCCAGTCTTGAGTCTGCAAGAACTGAATAGGGCTGTTGAGGATAGGTGACTTGGGAGTCTCTCATTCAGTTTATGGCAGTTAACAACAACACATGACACAACATCAGTTTTTCCTGTCGTTCATTATTGCAGCCACCTGGGCTTCCAGCAAAATCAGGAGCATGATAGTGGAAAAAGGAATTTAAACCTTCATCCTTGTCATGGTGCCAGTTCAAATCAGCCTCCCCAGCACAAACAATGATGCTGTTAGAATTCAGAGATATAGCCATGTTAGTCTGCAATATCAGTATGCAAAGGGATCCTGTAGCACCGTGTGTGTGTGTATTGTACGCTGATGACACCCAGATATATCTCTCCATGACCAGATCATCGTCTCAGACTTCAGATGGCGTCTCTCCTCTTAATGACTGTCTTAGAGCGGTAATGGATTGGATGAGGAAAAACAGATTGAAATTGAATCCAGACAAAACAGAGGTACTTACAGTCACAGGCCTGAAACCAGATTTGGGAATACAGCCTTCAGTCCTGGATGGAGTCACACTCTCCTCCAAGGACCATGTTCGCAGTTTGGGGGTACTCCTTGACTCATCGCTCCACATGACTAGTCATGTGAGTACGGTGGTCAGGAGTGCCTGTTATCAGCTTCGGCTGATACGCCAACTGCACCCTTATCTGGATAGGAGGGACTTGGAAACTGTGGTACCTGCTCTGGTAACCTCACGTCTGGACTACTGCAATGCACTCTACATGGGGCTACCCCTGTGCCTAACCCGGAAACTTCAACTGGTGCAAAACATGGCAGCCAGGTTAATCACCGGAACTTCTAGGAGGGAGCACATAACACCTGTGCTTAAATCCCTCCACTGGCTGCCAATTAGTTTCCGGGCGCGGTACAAGGTGTTGGTTTTGACCTTTAAAGCCCTACATGGCTTGGGTCCATCTTACCTTAGGGACCGCCTCTTCCCGTATGATCCCCCCGCGCCCTTCGGTCATCTGGGAGGAACCTGCTCCAGCCAATAAAGACTAGCTTTCGCAGACCTCCCAGAGGGCTTTCTCCGCCACTGCCCCTAGACTTTGGAATGGCCTGCCAGATGAAATCCATCTTATTACAAGCTGCTTTCAAGAAAGCAGTAAAGACGGATCTCTTCCGACAGGCCTTCCTGGAATAACGTTTCCAGAGGGATGAGTTTTAACTGAGTTTTTTATTCTGTCCCTAATCTTTTTGCCGAATTTTTAGCATTATTGTTGTTGTTTATTTTGTTGTATTTTAATTCTCTCTAAGTTTAATCCGGTTTTAAGGGGGGGAGAGTTGTGGATTGAGGGAATGTCTTTTAACTTTGTCGTTTTTTAAAATGTTATAACCCGCCCCGATTGCCGAGCAGAGGGGTGGGCTATAAATAAAAATTTATTATTATATTATTATTATTGATTTTGAAAAATCTTGTAGCACCTTTGAGACTAACCATGTAAACAAAGTGGTAGCATAAGCTTTCATAGACTTGGTCTACTTCATCAAATGCAATGATACTATTGTTTGTACTGGAAGGAAAGTTCTACTTGACATTGAGAAGGGCCTGCTCTGAATGCAAAAAGAAGTCATGTAGGTAGGCAGGAGGAAGACAGATCCACACTGGAACTAAGAAGGACCAAAGGATTTCAGCCCTTCCTCATTACAGCTCTAAAGACTTCTAACTCCATGAACTACATTTTAGACAACAGTCACACATGTGAACAATGTGGTGCTAAGTTTGACTCCAAGATAACCAAATACGCCCAGATCTTGCTTCAGTTAAATGTCACTACTCCATTATATGAAGTAATCATGAGGTGTCTTTAGGTACATGAAGACATTTCCAATAAATTCTGTAGGGCCCAAACACAAATTAGCAGTAAACATCAATGTCTTATTTTTGGTAAAAGTTAACATCACATCTTTGAAGATGGTCAGAGTTTATTGGAAAGTGAAGACAGCAACAACATTTTAGGAACTTTCTTCTCTTCTTGATTATTTTTCCCAACCACTATTTCAGGTGGCCTTTTTTTCAGCTCATTAAACTGAATTGGGTGAAGTCATCATAGTGTTATATAGCCTGTTTGTGTAGATCTCCTGCCATAGCTCTGTTCTGCTTTGAAACATACTACTGGTTGAAGTCACCCATCACTATATAAACAATTTTATGCATTCCAATGGATGATGCCTTCAATCATTTTTGGAAACTGAGTTCTAAAGAACATTTCACATTTTTCTGGGGGGGGGGGGGATCTTGTGGCAAGATGGCATTCACTCTCAGATTTGACAAAGCAAAATATACCTACTGTGCTATCATTGTAGAAACATTTATCACATCTTAAATACACACATATATACCCCCCTGTGACTGTTGTTACAGGAGGAAGTTTTAAGCTTCTTCAGCTTCTTCTAGTTAGTATGGCAGTACCTATGCCTAGTAAGGGAAAAGGGAAGCAGTTCATTTCAGGAGGCAGGAATATGGTTCACAGCAAGGTTCAAAGGTCTGTTCTTGGTTATAGTCATGAAGAACTGCATAAAGGAGGCTGTGCAAACAGCTCACATTATAACAAAAGAAGATAGCAAAGTGAACTATCAGCTGGGAAATGCCTTTAGTGCCGGAGTTAACAAAAGTGATGGAGTGATGGAATTAACTTAAGGGAAGAAGCTCGGCTTTTCTCAACTTCACACATCTTTGTTATCAAAGGTAGGCCTCACCTTTCCCTTGAATTGTTGAACTAACCAGCAGATGAGTGAGCAAAGTTTGCCCCTCCAGATGTTGGGTATTAGCTCTTCAGCAATGCAGAGCAATTTGGGGCCAGATTTGTCCCAGGCTAGGCTCCTAAGGTACAGTTCAGGCTGGAGGACTGAAAAAATAGCTCAAGGTTTTTTTTCCACTTCTGCATGATAGGTTTGTATGATTGGTATGATTGTGCTTCCTTCTCTTTTGGACTCTTCTGAAGCTTGAGTCAGTTCTGTCCTACAATTAACAGTTGTGTGATGGGTTTGCCAGCTGGACTCTTCCTGACAATTTTCCCTGAAGGCTCTACTATCTCTCTGTCCACTTACTGAGATGATCTTTCTGCTCTGCATGGATCCATCCAGGGGTGTAGCTATGGGAGTGAGGGGAGGAAAAAAAGATGCATAGCCTCTCCCCAATAAGGATTCTGCTCTCCCAGTGAATTTTCCCCTTCGTTCCCAAATTTCTAGCATTGCAAAGAGTGATACACTGCAAATCATTGACACCTTGAATTCGTATACAGTCATTCCTTTCCTTTCGCAGGGGATCTGCTCAGGACCACCACCACCACCATGTAATAGAAAAAGTGTAGATATCCAAGCCCCATTGACTATAATGGTGGCATGCTGCTGTGTGCAGCCTCACAAATGCATCATTTTGTTCCTCCTGGCTTGCCATCTACGGAAACTCAAAACTGGAAACGGGAAGTCCACAAGCAGGGAAGGGCTTGTATATGCTGTGTTTGTATTCCCTTGGTAACTTTGCCTGCCTCTTTTCTTTGCATGCTTAAACTCTGTTTCTAAATGTTCAGCTGCAATAGTGTTTTGCTATAATTCCCAAAATTGGAGGCAGAAGAAAATTTTATTTCAGCTTTGTCAGTGAAATTAACATATGATGTTAGACTAGCAAGAGGAGGTATAAAAGAAGACTTCTTTGACAATATATGCAAGCTATTTGTAAGTTCTATGTGTCAAAGGAATACTGCATTTAAACCTCCTAATGAACAAGTGGAATTTTGGATTAATAATTGGTAAACATCATAAAGACCATTAATAATAATATATATTGTTATAGAAGGAAAATGGTAATGGTAAGAAAGTTGACAAGAAAGCGGTTTATTTCTGAATAACAATTCAGGGAAGGGAGGAGGGATGAAGGGTAATTTAAAATGAAGAATTGATTTGAAATGTAACAATATTGACAGTTTTTTTTTAAATTAAAATTTTAAAAGTAAAAAATAAAATTTAATAAAAGTAAAAAATAAATAGGGGAGGCAATTCCTATTTAGGGAAGGCTATGGGTGTAACCAGACTGCAGAATTAAAGCAGTTTGACATCACTTCAACTCTTTCCTATACAATTCTGTGTTTGTAGTTTGTCTACAAACTACAGAGCTCTCTGATAGACCAGTCTGAATATCTCACCAAACTACAAATCCCAGGATTTTGTACTATAAGAGTCAATACAGTTAAAGTAGTGTTGAACTGCTTTAATTCTGCAGTGTGCTTACAGCCATAGCCTCTCCTAAATAAGAATTCTCTTCCTTAAAATTATTTTTTCTTTTCCTCTATGCCTCCATTTTTGCCACCCAAAGCTACATCTCTGCAACAATCATCCCACTGAGGTAGAATCCTGATTATCTAAGGTTCCAAATTGCAAAAGACATAGAGCTGGCTGTTCCCCTTCCACCACCTTTGACAGCGGATGCCAGAGCTGATGGTTATGTGATAAAGGAAGAAAGTCAGTGGAAGGAGTGCTGACTTCCCCTTACTACAGTTGTCAATCACATAAGGAGGAATGTCTGGGAGGGTTTCAGTAATTCCAGGAATGTTCCAGTGTATTGGCCTTGCTTGCATTCTGCCATGATTGAATGCCCATGAAATGTAACATGGAAATCATGTCCCTGCTTCCATTCATCTATCCCTTCAAATATCATCCACATTCATCTAGAAAATAGAGGGAAGGTTGGAGTATGCACATGAGCTTAGAGACTGCCAAAAAAAGAATTTTTGAAAAGCTAGAATAATACCCTTTTAGGAGAAGTGCTATGGGGCCTCTTATATGTGACAGAACTTAGGACCTCTTCATGTCTTAAGCCAGCATGAATGGCTTCTTATATATAAAAAAGCATACTGCGATGAAGAGACAGGAACATGGCACACAGTTGTAGGAACAAACCAACATGGATGACCCGTGATGGCACGTTTTGAGTTAAAGAGATATTCATGTTGAGAACAAGGTTCCTTTAATACATTGTAAAATAGTTTATATGGCTGTAAATGAAAAGTAACAAGGTTTCAACCCTTAGTCATCACCACTGTGCTCTAAAACCCAGGGCAGGTGTGGGTTGAAGAGAAAAGAGTTGTGGTGTGGTTGGTGGGTTGTTTGTAGAGAATGGATTTCTGTATATCAGACAGTGAATGTTGGAGAAAGTTAAAGGAGAGTTTGTATATAAATTGTACATATTGCAACAAATGATACAAGCCTCCAAGGCAGGGGTAGGCAACCTTTCCCCTTTAAGGGCCGAGGGACTTCAGCTCCCAGAAGCCTCAGCCATGTTGGCCAATAGTCCTGTTGGCCAATAGCTCCTGGGATTCTGGGAGCTGAAGTCCTTCGGCCCTTAAAGGGGAAAGGTTGCCTACCCCTGCTCCAAGGGCTTTGGAAGACTCCAGCTGTGTCTGTGTATCATTCAAGGTTGGTCAGTGCAATATTGCCAAATACTACAAAGTGAGTTTGTGCTTCTCCACTCTGCTGCAAATAACTACTGTTGAGGTCAGACAGTGCTGATAGCTGGCTTCTCCAGTGGACCTAGTTTTTATTTTTGTCACTGCATGCCTGCAAGACATAGAAGAGAGCCAACAATTCATAGGTAGGGATAGGTCCTGGGAACACATTTATCTTTGTTATGAAAATTCAAAAGTAATTTTCATTTTAAAGATTAACCCCTTCCTTTAAATTACCATTAGTTAAACCCATTGGGCAAATGTTCTTATTCTTTGTGGTGATTAGCATGGTTTTTGCATTTATTTCTGTCTCTCATATCACTGTATTGTCTCCATAACTTTGTGGAAATGGGTTATAATATTTAGGAATAACCACTAGTGTTCTGTAAATATTAATCCCCAGTGTTTCCTGTGCTTACTAGTGAAATGTGGAAGATGTTACTTGTTAGATGCTAAGCAATTCAAATGTGATAAAAACTTTCTTAATGGGAAGTGTTACATGCTGACAGAACTATTGTTTTGTGACAAAATTATTGTTTAAGTTTTAGGAAGTGTTGTGTAATCCTTCCTGAACTAAGGGCCTTTGCAGACTGCCAGAAATAGTGCAAATTGAGTCCACTTTAAATTGAGGCACTGCCCTGGCTCAGTGCTAGGGAATTATGGGAACTGTAATTTATTGTGGCACCAGAGCTCTCTGACAGAGAAGGCTCAATGTCTTAGAAAAAAAATCCAATCACATGATTCCCTAGCACTGAGCCAGGGCAGTGCCTCAATTAAAAGTGGACTCAATTTGCACTATTTCTGTCAGTCTGCAAAGGCCCTAAGTTAATAGTCTCATTTGCTCAAGAGTGCTACTAATGTCTCTGACATATCGAGATGATAAAACACATGTTCTTTGGTAAAAATTATACATGTCCATGTTGTGTAATGACTGCATAATGTTGTCTCTCATCTAAATAATTCTTAAATCATGATCTGCAACATAAATTCTGGCATTCCACAGAATCATAAAGAAATAAAAGAGTAAATTTTGCTGAAGTAAAATTCCACTCTATTTGCATACCAACACTGCACACGTGAGATGATGAACTATTAAGTGTATAATGTTATATTGGAGCCTTACTAGGTACTGTCTGTTGCTGTAATGTTGCTAGGTTACCCACGCAGTGCACCCTTGACATATTTGCTAGTCAAAAGCTACTAATGGACATGTTTATCAAACCACTAGCCTAGCCTGCTGTGAAACCTTCATGATCAGATCCATAATGGACTGGTTTTAGAAAGTTAAAAGGCCTGCTGGAGTACTCTTAAAATTGGATAAGCAGCAGCTGGAATGGATGAAGTGGTCTGCCAGATTAGGATCGTCCCAGGGCTTGATGTTTGTGAGCCAAACTCTGAGGCCCAGAGAAGGACCTTCATGATGCTAATAACTGTTATGCATCAAGTAACAATTATAGTTGTTCACGGCTTGCTATTCAAATACACACAAATACACATGCATACACACAATGCTTCTGTTTGGAAATTAAGACAAAAGATTTAGTTGCAGTTCTGTATCCAGATCAAAGTGAAATGAGGGAATTATTCCTTCTTGTGTACTTAGAGGAATAGAATAAGGAACATTTAATCTATGCTGCTTGCTTCTAGCCAGAAGGTGGATGCAGACCAGAGTAAAGAGTGAGCCCTGGCACCACAACAACAGGGAAAGAAATAGGAAACTAAATATGTAAACACATAAGGACGTTATCACACGGGGCTCAATCCAAACAAAATCCACACGAAATCCCGACCTAATACGTATTATTGGCCCGTGTTTTCACACGGCGTCGCACAGAACCCCGACAGAAAGCGGAATGATCCGAGATCTTTTGAATTTTGGTTTCTTCAGGAATTGCAATTGCGTGCGGGAATCATTTCGCATTTACCGTAGGTCTGATAACCAAATACGTATTGTGGCGCATTTCCCCGCTGTTGCTATGGTTCCAGCGAGCATTCCTCTCTCTGCACATGTGCAGGAGGCTCATTTCACTACATTTATGGGTTTTTTTCTCTTGTGTGTGGACGTTCGATACACTTACTGTAAATGCGCAATGAAGGTAATGACGTATGCCGAAACAAGGGCTATTTCCCATTTATTTTCAGGATGCCTCATTTCCACTTTTATTTCCACTTTCCGGCCCACATGTGATAACGTCCATAGACCCACCTAGAGAGTCTTTGCAAGTTGCAGGAACAAATCAATGAAGCATTGCCAAATGATGCAAGATCATGCTGTCCTAGCTGAGCTGGAGATTTGTGCACAGCCCTTTCCTCTTGCTTGGAGTTGACCCCACCAAATTGGACAATATGCCTGGAGATGACCCATGAAAACTGGAGATTCAGGGCCAGGCCTTGAAATATTGCAACCTTAATGGAGAGTGGACCTGGATATACCAAAATAGGTAGCCCCTATAGGGCCCCTCCCTACAATGCCTTGCTTTGAGGGGCAAGGTGCTTAGGTCTTGACTAGTTCTGGAGATCCATAGTGGATATTTTCATGTTGCAGCCTTGCCACAGCAATAAAGCAGCTGGAATTACAGACCTACCCCCACTACCCTAATGGGGTATGTAGACAGGTAGGATCTAGCATACACACATGCAGAGTAGATGCACGTAGGCAGGAACACCCAGAAGATGGTCTTCTGTGAAGAATCTTGCTCCAGACGGCACAGGAAAAATCCTCCTACATGCAGCTGCTGCTTTCAGCTTGGAGAAATGAATCACTGGACAACGAGACTTCACTCAGTGATGGCTTTAATCTTTGTTGCAAATATTTACAAAGATACATAGAGTATCAGACATCCGTCTTGAATACTCACAGCTATACAGATTAACAAAGTGTTTCGTCAACCACCAACCACAACCAACCAACAACAGGGATTCCCATATATAGGTAGTCCTCTTAGTAACATGTGACAACCATGTACTAATGAAACCTGTCTGGTTTCATCCCCAGGGCCTGTTGCATCAGGCCTTCCACGATTTACTGGATCAATTTCAATCTGTAAGTACCAAGGATGTGGACAAGCTACTTGGTAAAGTGAGGAAGACAACTTGCCCCCTCGATCCTTGCCCTTCATGGCTGGCCGTCCAGGGCTGGGATGCCTTGATGGTGTTCCTTAAGGACATCATCAATGCATCCCTCAGGGAAGGGTGCGTTCCATCTTGTTTAAAGGAAGCGGCAGTTAGGCAGCTTCTGAAAAAACCTTCCCTGGACCCCCTGGATATGAACAATTATAGGCCAGTATCTATGTTACCTTTTTTGAGCAAAGTGATCGAAAGGGTGGTTGCTCTTCAACTCCAAGTAGTCTTGGATGAAACTGATTATCTAGACCCATTTCAAACTGGCTTTAGGACCGGATTTGAAGTCGAGACTGCCATGGTTGCCTTGACCGACAACCTGTGTCTGAGTATTGACAGGGGTAGTGTGACCCTATTGGTGCTTTTAGACCTCTCAGCGGCTTTTGATACAATAGATCATAGCATCCTCTTGGATTGCTTGAGTGGTTTAGGAATTGGAGGTACTGCATTGCAGTGGTTCCACTCCTTCCTCTTAGGCAGGTCCCAGAGGGTGCTCCTTGGGGACAGTTGTTCGGCAAAAAAAGATCTTATGTGTGGTGTCCCTCAGGATGCCATTCTGTCCCTGATGCTGTTTAACATCTATATGAAGCCACTGGGTGAGATCATTCAGAGTTATGGGGCTGGGTGTTATGAGTTTGCTGATGACAGCCAGATCTATTTCTCCTTGTCTCGATCGTCGGCCTCGAATCCCGATGGCATCTCTCCTCTCAATGACTGTCTTAAGGCAGTAATGGGCTGGATGAGGAAAAACAGACTGAGATTAAATCCAGACAAAACAGAGGTGCTCATGGTAGCAACCCCGAAACCAGGAATTGGGTTGCAACCTCCAGTCCTGGATGGGGTCATACTTTCCATGAAAGACTATGTTCACAACCTGGGGGTGCTCCTTGATTCATTGGTCCTGATAACTAATGAGGTGAACGCAGCGGTCAGGAGTACCTGTTATCAGTTTCGGCTGATACGCCAGCTGCACCCTTTGCTGGAAGTAAGGGATCTTGAGACTGTGGTGCACGCACTGATAACCTCTCATTTGGATTTCTGTAATGCGCTCTACATGGGGCTATCCTCGTGCTTGGTCTGGAAACTTCAGTTGGTACAAAAGATGGCAGCCAGAGTGGAACATCTAGGAGAGACCACATAACTCCGGTATTAAAATCTCTTTACTGGCTGCCTATTAGTTTCCAGGCCCAGTATAAGGTGTTGGTTATTACCTTTAAAGCCCTCAATGGCTTGGGTCCAAGCTATCTTTGGGACCGCCTCCTCTCATACAATCCTCCCCACACACTCCGGTCCTCTGGGAAGAATTTGCTCCAGCCAATGAAATCTGAGCTGTCAGCAACCTCCCAGAGGGCATTCTCAGTAATTGCCCCCAGATTATGGAATGGCCTGCTGGACGAGAGCCATCATATTACTAGCTTAAACAGCTTTTAAAAAGCTGTGAAGACGGATTTCTTTTGGCAGGCTTTTCCTGACTAGATTCCCAGCCCTAGGAGTCTGCCTGTTTTTATCATCCTAGTTTTGGCTCCCCATTTTTTGTTGTTGGTTGGCTATTGTTGTTTATTAATTTTTATTGTATTGTTGTGTTACTGTATTTTTGATATGTTATGTTAAGGTTTTAATTGGATCTATAGTTTAATACTGTTTTAATGAGGGGAGGGGTGGGGGTGTTTATTTTTAGATTTGTTTGGATTTTAATTCTTGTAAGCCTCCCCGATTGCTCGACAGAGGGGTGGGGTAAAAATAATTTATTATTATTATTATTACTGGTCTCATCCACTGTGCATGTTGCACAGCTTTCCAAATGCTGACTCATGCACCTGCCACTTGAACTGTAGTAACCCTGTTACCATTGCTCCAGTTCCATTCAGTGGCCACATCCATGTCATAACGGATCTCTCTCTCTCTACTGCCTCTTTCCCTTCGGTCTTGAAACACGCTCTAGTTTCCCCAATTCTAAAAAAAACTTCTCTTGACCCCTCTACTCTGTCTGGCTATCATCTGATTTCTCTTCTTCCTTTTCTTTCCAAGGTTTTGGAACGGGTCATTTATTCTTGCTGTCTTGAGTTTCTTGAAACCAACTCCATTCTTGATCCCTTTCAGTCCGGTTTTTGCCCACAGCATTCTTCAGAGACAGCTCTAACAAAGATCTCGGATGATCTTTTGCTGGCCAAGGCTAATGGCCTTTTCTTTGTTCTCGTTCTTCTTGATTTGTCTGCGGTCTTTGACACCGCTGATCACTGTTTCTTAGTTGATATACTTTCTGACCTTGGATTCTCAGATTCTGTCCATGATTGGTTTAAATCTTATCTATCAGACAGATCTTTTGCAGTAGTTATGGGTGGTCAGGCTTTGCCCTCTATTCTGTTATCTGTTGGTGTTCCCCAGGGCTCTGTTTTGGGTCCTCTACTGTTTTCCCTTTACACATTGTCTCTAGGAAAACTCATCAGTTCTTTTGGCTTCTCCTATCAGCTGTACACTGATGACACTCATCTGTATCTCTCCACCCCTGACTTTTCTTTGGATCTTGAACAGTAAGTTTCATCTTGTCTTACAGCTGTCTCTCAGTGGATGTGCCATCGACACTTAAAGTCAATATGTCCAAAACGGAGCTTCTTCTTTTTCCACCAAAGCCTACTGTTCAATACTCTTTTTCTGTTTTTGCTGACGATATTTCTATTCGACCTGTCCAGGAAGCCCGCAGTCTTGGTTTTATTTTTGATTCCTCTCTGTCGTATATCCCCCAGATTCAGGCCCCAGCCAAGGCATGTAGATTCTTTTTATATAATATTGCTAAAATCTGACCATTTCTCTCAGCCTCTACTGCCAAAATTTTGGTCCATGCCTTAGTGGTCTCACGACTAGATTATTGTAACCTTCTCCTGGCAGGGCTCCCTCTTTCTCACCTCCATCCTTTAATTTCAGTCTGGCATTCTGTTGCACGCATTATCACATCTACTCACCGTTTTGACCATATTTCTCCTTTATTGTCATCCCTTCACTGGCTCCCCCTCCCTTTCCATATTCAGTATAAGCTTCTGTTGTTGACTTTTAAAGCCCTGCATGGGATAGCCCCTCCTTATTTATCAGAGCTTCTTTCCCTTTACTGTCCCACCTGTGCCCTCCATTCTGGTAGTCAAGGTCTGCTGTCTCAGCCTAGGATTTTTACTGCTCCATCCCAGATCCATCCCTTTTCACTTGCTGCCCCTCATTCCTGGAACCTCCTTCCCCCACGAGCACGGGGCATCACTTCTTTAACCAGCTTCAAAGCTGAGTTAAAGACTATACTGTTCAGGGAAGCATTCACAGGCATTGTATGATTATTTGATGTTTTTAATTTGTTGCTTTTTTTTGGTATTATCTATTTTATTATTTTGTAGAATGTACCCCATTGGCAGGCTTTTTAATCTATTTTTATCTATTTTATTAACTGTATGTACAGTGCTGTGTAAATCTACAGCACTATATAAATAAACTGCAACAACAACAACAATAATAATAATTTTCCAGACCAGGGTACCACATGGTCTTGACATACCCGACTCTGGGCAGTTGTTTGGGGCTGCTCCCTGGTTATGACATTTCACTACAACTGGAAAGTGGTGAACTTGCTCTTTGAGTTGACACTGGGCACCTACCTAGCAAAGATGAGTACAATTCAATACCCTCATGGCCACCTGTGATGGGCAGCTCATCTTGTCTAATAGGAGGGCCAGCTCTGGTAGCACCATGTAATTTCAGTGCCTGAAGTTAACAAAATTGGGTACATCTGTTCACTAAAGCTCACCAGATGGGAAGCTGAATCTTATCTCACCACTGAAGAGTACCATTGTTTACTACACATGCAGGCAGAAAAGAACTACTTTAAGAGACCTAGACTACTATGGGACACACAGTTCTGTCTGCCCCGTTCCCTTCAGTGCATGCTATCTGAAGCAGTTGCTCCAGTCTTCCCCACAGAAAGGTAATTCCTGTTTCCCAGTGAGAATCACTTGGCTCATAATATTTCTGGATCCAGCTTATTCCTTGCATTATGTAGCTTTTCCTCTTCATCCTTTTAATACAGCACTATATGGGGAAAGTGCAATCATCACAGCTGGATGCCCTGGAGGACTGAACTGATGTTCTTTACAAGTAACCTTAAGTCAGTTTGAAAGACCTGATTTATCTGTATTGTACCAACCCATTCACCCAGCTATATAGGGTATGGTTTTTACATGGGCCACCTCACAGGCGACATGTTGAGACTTGGACAGCTGCCTGTTTCACTCACATTGGATGCTGCAGGTTTTCACAAGATATTATTCTGAGATTACAAAGCAAAGTTTTGCTTGAACAAACACTAATGTAAAACCAATTGTGCCACAGTATTGCGAGTTTTAATAGAATCCATCCCAGTTTTGCACTAATGGACACAGCCAGGAGTTGTCTCTTTCAAATGCACAAAATAGTGTGTCTATGTAGTTGTATTATTTACATGCAGTGGTGCCTGAATAGTTAAATTGACTCAAAAGTATAATGGGAGATAATACACTGTCATCCTGATGCTAATCATTTTTGTCAGCAGAGCTGCCTAGAGGGGCCATGCCATTTGTAATGCTTTTACATCCCAAGAGCTATGTAATGTTCTCGTGTCTTAAATGACAAGCTCAACAGAGAAGATATCCAATGAATTGTTTTATTAAGGAACAATGTACAAAAGGTCTTATCTCTTTGAGCTGATTTCCCTTGAACTCTGCCTTTTTCCCTGGGCCAAGCTACCTAACTCAGTTAGGGGAGATGCTCTTAAAGACAGCATCACACTTATCCTTACAAGCTAGGGAGGGGGAAATTGTCAAGTAAGCTTCCATTGATCTTTTCATTTTCCAGGTCTATTCCATGCCAGTTCTCATAAATATTGTGATTGCACATTCAATCCACATTTCCCTCCCACATTTTTGAATTGTGTACATGTAGCTGAACACTCCCCTCCCTCACATAATGTAGCACAAACCCAGAAATGTATAGCTTGACAAAGTGCATCTAGACTGAGCTACTTGGTAAATATTCCCTTTTAATTTAATTTTAATTATACAAGCATGAAGAATATTTGTGAATAATAATAATCATCATCACATCCTCAATGAGACAGAGTATATTGGCATGTCAAGATACCCTGTCAAGGTGTGAAGAACCCTGTAACGTTTCTTGCCTCCTGCACAAGAGTAAGAATATCAGTGCATTTTTTTTGTCAAGCAATTTGTGCAATTTGTGCAAAACATCTTTGTTTTTCCATATCAGGTTCTCCAGTGTGAGAGCCAGACCTTGGATGTTACAAGTGTATTATGAATAAATTGACTTTGGGGAATTTTAATTAGCTCAATTAATTAGCCTTGAGATCATCCCTATTAACACGAAGGTAGCTAGGAATAATAGATTGGCAGAGGCAAGTATTTCAAATGCCCGCAAGTTTATTGGGGGGGGGGGGAACACACACTCTTAAGAAAACTTTCACTCATGCACACAACCAAGAACTTAAGAATAAAGTGGTTAGCTTGCAAAAGGCCTTCTAATGGTGATTATTACCTAACAAGGCTGCTCCGAAGATGAAATGATGATGTTGGATCCAAGCCATGCAGAACAGCATGGGGGAAGCAGCAAGAGGGTTGGGGCTAAGTCAAAATTCAAAGTGACATGGAGAAACCCGGAATTTTAACCAGCACACTGAACAAAGGATTTGACCAGGTCTAGCTCTGAAGCAAAAGGTTATTTTCTACATTTTAAAGATCCCCAAATTTCCATAGCAAATATGGAATATGATATAGATATGGACAGATTTAGAAGTGGGAATGACACTTTCTTTGAGTCCTGCCAGATGACATTCTGGGTTATCAATCACCTTAATGTTTCATTTTGAGCTGTGAATCTTCCTGCCTGCAACTTTTCCAACTAGCTGCTTTGATCTGTAAATTAGGGATGACCTATGTGATCCTCTCGCTTAGGATCCATGGTGGGTTCTGCAGTTCCATTTTAGTTTCCCTTTTAATTTAACCAGAAAGCCTACACACATCAAAATACAGAAAACATTGGTTCTCGTAACAGATGGGAGTCTAAAGGTGGAAGCTATGGTTTCTTCTGAATGTGTCACTTGAATTTCCTTCTCTTCCACTGTTACCCCAAAATCAATCCTCCTTTCACCCCTCTCATTTCTGATATGAAATTGATATAAAAAACAAAGTCTGAGGCTCACAGCCACAAATGCACACACAGCACGAGGAAACAGTCATACAATATAAGACCCAGGACCATATTTGGGAATCCAAGAGATTCAGCAAGGGAAGCACAAGTGGATGTAGCTGAGGAGAAATCTATCAGGATTGGAATCTGCATAATCCCTTAACTGATGGGTGTGATTGCTGGTGATAAACCTTGCATTTACAAAGAACAGAAATCCAAGAGCATGTCCCTCTGGGAGTGATATTCCCTTGTCCAGGGACATTTGCACTAATCATCCAGCCATTGCCAACTTGCCTTCCCCATTCTTCCCTCTTGGAAAATCCACTCTAATCCCCAATTCTGCTCTAGGATAGGTTTTACAATATAAATATGCCTGCCTGGGCACCACCAATTTGGTCTTGCTTGAGGTTAGACAAGCCCTTTTTGACCACATCTCGCTTGACTCCTCAACTTGCTGGCCATGCCACAATCCCCAGATAACATGCTGAGCCAACTCACTTCATGGTGTTCTCCCCGAATGGAGATCCACTTCTGGCATTGGTTCAGTATTGCTCTCTGCACTCCCCTTAATTCACTGCCTGCTACTGCTTTCTATATTGCTAGTTCTTGGATGTGTGAGTGTCTTTGCGTGAATGGTAACTTATCTCCAATTGATAAATAAAACTAATTTGCACCTCACACTCTGGAGTTCTTTTGGAACTGGTATACACAGGCTAGATCCTCACTTCAGTTGCTTGAGCCCTCTTCCTGCTTTTAATTGAGCTAATAAAATTCCCTCATTGTAAATTAATTGTGGGTACCTTCCCAGGACCCTGAAATTTGGGTAATACCAAAATCTATAGCTTGCGTGGAATTTGTGCAGATATTCTGGGCTGTTACTCCTAGCTGATGATCTAAACAGCATGGAAATGGTGAGGAATGCTGGGAGCTGCAGTTCAAAAACATCTGTAGGGTTGCATGATTCCCATTGCTGTTGTATAATGACCAGAATATCAGGTATGCCACAGAGCAGGTGGGGTGGAAAAATATACACATGTACTGGAGGTGAGTGAAAAGATGAGTGGGAGAATCTAGAATGTCCTCTTCTCCCAACTCATGAGTAGAGTGAAAGGTAAGGAGGACACCTTGAGACTGATTTTTTTAAAAAGAAAAATCCTGGAGTTGTGATAATAAATTGATGCTTATTTTATTTATTTATTTATTCATTCATTCATTCATTCATTCATTCATTAAGCAAAACAAATAACTCCTGTATGTGATCATGACATCAAACATCTGCAAAAGCTCATTTTGGCATCTTGTAGTCTGTTAAGCAGTCTTGATTCTACAGCTCTTTTAAAGACATCTGTCATAAACAGACATCTTCACAAAGAGATATTTTGTTTAATTGTTCATAAAACATTTGATTCTTCTCTACTGCATTATGATATGTTGTTCCTAAAGTTTCCAGTTTAGAGCACAGTGGGAAAATGAGAAATAGGAAATGTGGAGAAATAGAAAAATATTTACATTACTGTAGAAAATATATTCCCTTTGCCTTGCAGACTTTCTCTCTCTCTCTCTCTCTCTCTCACACACACACACACACTACAGCTTACTGCTATTTTATTTATAAAAATAGTTCTGCTCTGCTCTTCTAGCATAATCAATAGTGATGAACACTGGGAGATGCACAAAGACTATTGGAGGGGACATCCTGCATCCCAGCCTTGCTTAGGTGCAGCTGTGGGAGGGGCAAATTGAGAGCATGGCCCCCAAATCAGAATTCTGCCCTCCAATAAAATTTCCTAGCATTGCAGCTACTTAAAACTTTAGTTGAATATTTAGACATACAATGTAGGCATCCAGAGAAGAGGGAAGGGCAAAGTTACCATGGGAATGCAAACACAGCAAATTGAAGAGTTGTAGGTGTAAACAATATTTAACATCTCATAATGGAAATGCTAGAAATTTGAGCACAAAAGGAAAAAAATCATAGGGGTTGGAATTCTTATGGGGGGAGCAACATCGTCAATTTGCTGCCAGCCTCTGTAGCTTCCTCCTTGCCTGCTCCACTGCTGGCAATCTTCTCCCTGCCTTGCTCCAAATGGCTCCAAGTGTATCATGCACCCCTGTTTCTTTCCTCAGTCCTTTTCTTTCACTCCTGGCATTTTGGTGAACCAGTGTTGCACAGTCACAATACATGTGGCACACACATATCTTTTCATCAAGCCAGGGAGCCCTGGTGCACCTGGGGATGGGTGGGGATGAGTGTCCAGGCTTTAAGGCCACCCCCAATACAAAACCCAAACTTTCTCTTCTTCCAGTGCTCTCTGTCCTCATATTTGCTTTCCTGCTTGGAGACCTGCAGCTTTTCCACACTGCAGAAATAAAGCAGTTTGACACTACTTTAACTGTCATGGTTCCATCCTGTGGAATCCTGGGATATGTAGTTTGGTGAGGGCCAGTGAGGCATAGCACTTGGACACAGGATTATGATTCTGGGAGACCAGGGTTCAAATCCCCACTGAGGCATGGAAACCCACTGGGTGACCTTGGGCAAGTCACAGTCCCTCAGCCTCAGAGAATGGCAATGACAAAACCCCTCTGAAGGAAGTTGCCAAGAAAACCCTCTGATAGTTTTACCTTAGGGACACCGTAAATCAAAAATGACTTGGAGGCACACAACAACAACAACAACAACAACAGCAACAACAACAACAGAGGTATTCAGCCAAGTCTATCAGAGAGCCTGACCAATTTACAAATCCAAGGGTTCTGTATGATAGAGTCATGGCAATTAAAGTGGTGTCAAACTGCATTATTTCGGCAGTGTGGATACACCCCTGCAGAAGCCAAGTTATCCCCCACACCATGAAATTGAAAATAACAAAATGTCTGCAATAAACATAAGTTCTTATACATTCTACTTTAGAGGGGGGAAACTAACGATTTTTAAAAGGCATGTCCTGTTTGGAGTCTCTCAAATGATTTTAACAGTGGCAAGAGCAACATTTTATTGAGTTTGAGCTATCAAAAAGATGGCCCCTCAGACAGTAACTGATCAGAAAACTGAAGGAAACTGTTCATTTGTCAGGGTCTCTCTCTCTCCTTCCCTCCCTCTCTCAATCTCTCTGTGTAAAAAGAAAGAGTACAATGAAAGAGACCATCTGGAGATTTGTAACTTTATTATATGTCAAAGACATGTATATAGATAATAAAGGTAAAGCTATTACAAAAGTAAGATGCGATTCAAGCCTCCTGTGCCAACAATGCATTTTCAGACTGAAAGAGAAGATCTAGTCTACCTTTTTGTAAAATACATATTCTGATAACCTATAAAAGTGGTCTGTTTTCCAAGAACATTAAAAAGCAAATTATAAGTGCAGTTTTGCATCCATTAACTTGTTCAACTTTGGCTAATAATGAAAAGACACGCCAAATTACATCTGCAAGTCGAAAGGATAAATGGAAGACAAAGTCTTTGATAATACTATAATTCCAGATTCTCCTTTCCATAAACATCTGGTAACTGGCTAACTGGGATGGGAGGAGGGCGTATCTGGTGCTGGTGAAAATCAGGTCAGTTCATATTATAGCACATGCATAGTGTGGAGCTGTGGTCCATAAACTACCATCTCGTCCATTTCAGAACCTTCCTTTCTATGGTAGGCTCTGTGGGTCCATACTTTTCACTGAAGTTACTGGTGATATGCCTGGTACACTGGTAAACCTGCTGCCTAACACCCTTCCTAACCAAGCTGGCTGACAAGTTCTCAAGCATCATCTTAGAGAACCCCTGGAATTTGGTTCTAAGAGACTTCAGCAGTCACCCAAAGCAGTGGTGTTCCTGCATCTAGTGTCACCTCATGTGGGGAG
Organism: Phrynosoma blainvillii; assembly: GCA_026167975.1. NCBI lineage: Eukaryota > Metazoa > Chordata > Lepidosauria > Squamata > Phrynosomatidae > Phrynosoma > Phrynosoma blainvillii. The sequence continues at coordinate 274,665,062 of JANUYF010000001.1, forward strand.
CAGGGATTCTGGGGGGAGGCTTCCAGGAGCAGGGCTTTTGGCACTCCCTGCCCCTGTGCCACCTTATTTTTTTCCTCATGAGGAAAAGGATGGGACAGTGCAGGGAAGAAGCATGTGTAGGGATGGCACAGTGGTAGGAACGCATGCAGGGACAGCATGGGGTGAGGGTCCAACCAGTTGTCATTCCTCTTCTGGGATGTCATCTTGTGCAGGCTGCACCACTGCTCCACGTAATGACACCACTGACCCAAAGGCTGCCTTGACTGGTACACCATAGGACTACAAGACTTCCATGAAAACCATAGGACTATCTTATTTGGTCATCAGCTCAATTCATAGGAGAGAGTCAGAAATAGTGTGAATTCAGTCCACTTTTAGGGTTAGGGTTAGAGTTAGGGAACCATGGGAACTGTATTCTATTGTGGCATCAGAGTTGTCTGATAGAGAAGGCTCAATGTCTCAGAAAAATAACAGTTCCCATGATTCCCTAGCACTAACCCTAACCCTAAAAGTGGACTGAATTCACACTATTTCTGGCAGACTGCAACCCCCCATAGTTAGACTTTGCCTTAGGATATGACCTAATAGGGGTGATCTAGATATTGGGGACAGCTATTACCCCATTGCCATGGCCTGTCTAATCAAATTTAAGCTCATATTCTCATAGTGTAAATCCAGTGCTCCAGTAAACAGACTCCACTACAATGTTATGTGCCTGAAGACTTAAAGAATCCTCTTGAGTCCAGGAACTTTTGGGTGAGGACCACAGTGGGTGACTATCCCTGAACAGTGCTTCTTGACAGGGAAAGCTTTGGGGACAGAAATAGCCAACTGGGAGGTGAATTCTGGCTGGCAAAACTTCTCCTTGCAAGGAACATATGTATTGGAGCATCTGTGGAAAATCTTATATTCTCTCCTTGTCTGGAGATTGCCCGTGCATGCTCCAAAACATGTGCTCTTTGCAAGGAAACTGCAGTATTCATAGTGGCCTGATGCAAGTTGAGCAGCAGAGCGGCTTAGGAGTAATACCAAGCTCAGCCACCTAAGCAAGCCTTTATGGACACTGGAAACTGAAAATCCTCACTTTCTTAATTACCTTAAATTACTGTGGGCCCACTGTAGCAGACTCAAGTGTCCACAGATTGCCCTTTCCCATTATTGTCAATGGAGATGCATGTACACAATTGTGTGCATGTCACCACCCATTGACTATATGCATTAAAGTCTTGAGCATGTGCATTTGTCTCATCTGCCCAGGGGGTGGGTGGGTTTTGAACCAAACTGTCATGAATGAGAAGGGTGAGCTCTACCAAATTTACAAGTGAAGAGAGTTCTTCAGATTGGAGATGAGATTAAAGGGTTGGTGAGTTGCCTTCTTTCTGTAAACAAGATCTGACAAAATTTCAGCTTAAAAGCAAAAAGCCTTTATAAAGAATGTGGTTTTATAATTTTTTTAAACAAATAAAAGGGACTGCAATTTTCAAAGATAAAAGCTTTTCCTAACTTTATTTCTTGATTATTTGGTCTTGGGAATATAGAATTTTGTGGAGCAGGGGTGCCATACCTTCATAGGAATGTGGATTGTTTACCTTTTTAGAAGATAAAAATAAGAACAACCGGATAGCTTTTTTCTTCTTCTTTTTTTTGGATTTACAGAAACCACATTGGGACTAAACTGTGAGCCTCACAAAGGCAAAAGGGAAAAAAATCACAAGGAACATGTGATTGTTTTTAATCCTGTAACTGCTGGATTTGCAGAAAATGGAGCAATGTCCTTGGCTAGAAATTCTGAAAAAGTTGTTGGAGAATATTAAATCTTTGAGAAATGATGATATGGCAAAACTGAAAGAGCAATTGAAACAAAACATAGAGAATTAATTTAAGGAAATCTAAGAACTACTAAAGCAATTAGTTGGAGTTTTATGACCGAGTAATAATAAAGTCAATATCTTGGATATTGAAATTGTAAACAAGGGGATGGAAAATTGATTGGATAATTTGGCATTATCAAATGGAAGGCTCAACGTTAGCTGAAAATGAGAATATAGAAGATCAAATTGTCAAGGGGAAAGAAAAGATTTGGATAATTTGGCATTGTCAAAAAAATCATTGTATGTTTGCACTCTCTATAGCAGGGGTCCCCACACTTTTTCAGGCGGGGACCAGTTTCAGCCGGGGGCTTCAACCGAGGGCCGAAGGAAAAAAAAACCCGGTTGGAGGTGCGCGCGTGCACGCGCGCACATGCACACCACTCTGGCACCGTTTTGTGTTCCAAAATGGCTCCCGGAGTCGTGTGCATGCACCTAGCGTCGTGTGCGCATGCGCACGGCTCCAGGTGCCATTTTGGAACACAAAATGGCGCCCTGCATCACGTGCGCATGCGCACTTCTCTGGCACCGTTTTGTGTTCCAAAATGGCTCCTGGAGTCGTGCGCATGCACGCGTGAGTGACACCAGGCACCATTTTGGAACACAAAATGGTGCCTTGCATTGCAGCAGCAGCGGCAGGACCAGCGTGGGCTGGTGGAAAGGCCTCAACAGGCCGGGTTTGGCCCACAGGCCGTAGTTTGGGGACCCCTGCTCTATAGCAAAAGCAAGTACATTTCTATACTGCTTATCAGTGCATTTAAGCACTCCCTAAGTGGTTTACAACTGTAAGCTAATTGCCCCCCAACAAGCTGGGTATTCATTTTAGCAACCTCAGAAGGATGCAAGCCTGAGTCAAGCCTGAGCCCCCTGGCTGGTATTGAACTCACAACCTTATGGTTTGTTAGTGAATGGCTGCAGCACAGGCATTTAACCACTATGCTACCAGGGCTCTTATGTTAATGGAAAATGAGAATATAGAAGTTCATATTGAATTGGTGGATGGAATTACATTTAAGATTGATAAGAAAGTTGAATATTGGTGTGTTGTCAAGATGTGGATGAATACGTTTCATGATGTGACAAAATAATTATGATAAGACATGGAGTGAAATTGAGAAGGACATGTTAGGATGGAAAAATTTAAATGTGTTATTGTTGGGGGAGATTTCTGTAATGAAAAAGAATGTTTTGCTCAGAAAGATGTTTACATTTCCAACAATATTTGTTTTGACAACTGATGTACTATCTCAACAAGAGCAAGGGGACGTGCCCAAGCTTGTAAGGGCCTCTGCAGACTAAAGGGCTGGCCTGGAGGCAGAGATGGGGAGGGGCAGCCTCACGCCGGCCACCCCAACCCCAGTCCAATGATATCCTGACATCCTCCCAACACAGCGTTTTTACGCGCTGCACCGGAAGGGGCACTAAAGAGCCACACTCCGCTCCTTTCATGGGTGGCAAAAGGGAGGATTGGGGCCCATGGCACATGGTTGCCACAGCCCCAATCCTTGGCTAGTAGGGGCAGCTCAGAGCCGCCCATCTGCATAGCCTCTAAGTTGAAGGGAAAGCCAAGAGTCAAATATAAAGTGCAGAACAAGCTAAATATGGTATGGTAAGAATTCTGGCTATGATATACATATGGCTTAATGGGAAACATGTGGATTTGTACTATGTTGTGATATATAGAACAAATGGTAGGAACAAGAGAGAAGGCCTTCTCAGTGGCTGCTCCTAAGCTTTGCAACTCCCTCCCTAGAGAGATCAGAATGGCACCATCCCTACTATCCTTCTGACACCAGGTAAAGACATTTTTGTGCAGTCAGGTCTTTTAAGCTGATAAGGACTGGGTTTTTAATGTTGCGCTATATAACTTTTAATGGTTTGTATTTTTAAGATGTTATATTTTAATTTATAAGTGTTTAAACTCTTAAAATTGTTTAATTGTTTTTTTTAATTTCATTTTTATATATTTTAAGATTGTTGTATTGTTTCTAAAGTGTACTGTTTTATACTTGTTCGACGCCTTGAGTCCCTATATTGGGAGAAAGGCAGAATATAAGAAAATTAATCATCGTCATCATCATCATCATACAAAAGAGGATTTTTATAAAATGAATTTTTAGAAGATTGTAGATTGCTGCTGCAAGTGTATGGCAATATGGGTCAAGAATTTTGTTATAACACAAATGGAATCAATGGGAAAATATGGAGTCAAAGGGATTGAGATTTGTAATATGTCATGAGTTCAAAGAGGATTTTTGTAAAAAGAATTCTTTAGAAAATGATGTATTTTTGCTACAAGGTGTTAGATAAATAGCTTAGAATAAAGAGGTTTAAGATATATGTTGGAAAGTTGTGCTTATGAAGTAATGTTGGATATGTTTTCAGTTTGGGGGGATTTAAATATACATATTGATGTACAGGACATCAAAAAATAATATTCAATTAAACTGGAACTTTACCCTTTTGGAATGATGGATGTACAGTTGGAAAAGAGCAGGGAAGATTAATTTAGTATATGATTAGAACAGCAAGATTGTTATAGGCAAAAAGATAGAAGAATTCAACACCCTCCACTACAGAGGAATGATTGATGGCAGCTGATAAAATTAGAAGAAATTGAAAGATTTGATTTGATTTGATTAGAGAATGGTTTTGGGAACCTTTCTTAAAGATCTGAAACCCCTTATGGACTTTTTGTGATAAGAAAGAAAATTGATACATTTTTATTTTGATGATTAGAGAGAATAGGTTATTGGGAAAACAGAGTAACTGTAATCTTTAAATAGAAAGGTGTGAATATCTATATGTTTAATATAACCACTGAAAGGAAGATTGGAAATCATTTCCTTTTTCTTTTTATTTGTTCTTTTCTTTCACTTTTCCTTTCTTTTCTATAATTTTTATTTGTACTTTTAAAATCTTTAATAAAAATAATTTTAAAAGAATATGAGCCCAGAATGTTTAGAGGGATTTTCTTCTCAACCTTTGGTTCCGCTATAGAATAAGATAAATGTGCTATTGAGTAAATTCATCCCACTGATTTGGAAGTCAAATAGGGTGCACCTAGGGTGCAGTTTTCAACCCTCTGGGGAAAGGGACATCAGAGAAGGTCCTCTCCCATATCGTCTAACAATGCATTTCCTCAACTTGTGGGACACAAAGATTAGGGCACACCATGGTAACATCTCATAGGAAAAAGTGCCACACCAGCATAAAACAGTATTGTTTTGGAGTTTCCATCAGACATGACAAGTCCAATTTTAGGAACAGGATCCCAGAAAGCCTTCCAATGCATTGAGAAGTTTTTGTCCAATGCTAATTAGAGATGGATAAATTATTGAAATGTAAATCATATTAAAATCTTATAGGTCAGAAGAAAAAGCAGGGAGGAGCTAAATGGTTAAAAAGAAGGTCCTTTAGACACTGAAGCCTCTTCATTTCGTGTAGTCACTGCTTCAGCTTGCTGTTCAGGGTATAAACTTTGCTGGAAAAGAGAAGCTTAATCTGTGTTGACACATGCAGCCATGCAAGTTTAAAAGTGAGGCTATGTATAGTATATACATTTAGAGCTGCCTTACTTTTTAATGTTTTAGTAAAAATAGCTTGTCAACCTGATTCTTCTCCCCCAAAAAACTTGTTGGGAACTTTGTCTGTTCACCAAATTTTATGGAGAAAATGCCTTTTTGTTTATGTACAGGGTTTTTGTTGTTAATTGCCCTCAAGTCGAGCTCAACTCATGGTAGCCCTATGGGTGAGACACCTCCAAGACCCCTTGTCCTCCACTGTTCTGCTTAAATCCTGAAACCCCTTAATACCCACGACCTCCTTAATAGAGTCCATCCATCTGGTATGTGGCCTTCCTCTCTTCCTACTTCCCTCCACCTTCCCCAGCATTATTGTATTTTTCCAAAGAGTCCTCTCTTCTCATGATGTGTCTGAAGTACAACAGTCTCAATTTGGTCACCTTGGCTTCCAAGGAGGTTTCCGGTTTGATCTGCTCTAGGACCCACTTGTTTGACCTTTTGACCGTCCATGTGGTCCCTCGTGCCTCTTACTTTCCTGAATCCTGCTTGGACCTGTGGGATTTTTCTCTCCATTGTGTGGTTGGAGTCTATGTTGCAGAATTTTCAGCAGAATTTTGCTTGCATGGGAGATCAGTGCTATGGTTCTATAGTTGCTGCAGTCTCTTGTGTCTCCCTTTTTGTGGATGGGGATGTATATTGATCACTTCCAGTGTGTTGGCCACTATTTTGTTTTCTATATCTGTTGACATGTTGGTTAGCACTACAGTTGACTCTCTCAGTGTGGACTGCAGAAGTTCAATTGGAATCTCATCTGTTCCTGGTAATTTGGGGGTTTTTTTATTTGTTTTGTTTTGTTTTGTTGTTGTTTTTGCTATTTCTCTTATTGTAGTTTCAACCTCTCTATTTTTAGAATTTGGGGTTCATCTTCATATGGCTCTTCATTCCATGTGTCCTTCATTTTGTCATCTCTTTTGTATAATTCTTCTGTGTATTACATACAATGTCTTTTTATTACTTCCTGGTCTTGAATTATGATATTTTTATTGTCATAGATCGTCCCGGTCCTTGGTTTCAATTTTCCTTTGATTTACAGGGTAAATCTATGTATATGTACTCAGAAATCCTAAGGAGTTGAATGGCATTTATTCTGTAGGAAACTTTTTGTTATTGCATAGGAAACAACCTGAATTTAGAGTGCAAACGTAGTTTGCAATCAGTTAACTCAGCAAGAGGGAAAGGAGAGGAGGGGGCAGGAATTTTCTCTTCCCTGTAGATTCAGATAAAAGCAAATGGCTTCAGGCTCTCCTAGCTTGCCTGTTCTTCCTCATTAATAACTTTGCCATTTTTTTCTCACTCTGAGGTTGCATGTGTGAAATGTTGATAGGTATGGGTGGACTCCTTAATTGAGGGGCACAATTTCCCACATACCCTCTTGTCTCGCCACAAGGCTACACTTCTGAAAACCAAAGCTACTAAAAAAATTTAAATGTGGATGTTTTTACTTAAAATATGGGAGGAAGATTCATATTCCATGGGGAAGTTTCTAGTAGCACAAATCTTTCATTATTTGCAAATAATTGAAGGGGAAAGAGGATTGTTTGACAGAGGGGTGGGTACAAATAATAATAATAATAATAATAATAATAATAATAACCCTCAAAAATGCCTACTCCAGCCTAACCTGAGGAACAGTTGAGGAGCAATATTTTGTGTAGTACAGTATGTTACATGGGGACTTTATCACACCAGCCTGCTGTCCCACCACAGTCATGCTAATTTAAGAATGGAAGCATATCAATTTGGCATCATTTCTTATTACAGGTTTTCCTACAATTGTGCTTTGGTGATCCATGGTCTCATGATCTTTTTCCCACACTGCCAAACACCGTCTTCCAGGAGAAAGGAAGGGAATGAGCAATTGTGGCTGCTAACCACCCTGAAAGCTGACTGGTATGTGAATGCATACACAGCAGCCAACTTTGGGAAGGTATTGGCAGCAGCAATCATTCCTCTTCCCCCACCTGAAGCAGGGGGCTGTTGTTATACATTCACACAGCAGCGCCGCAACTGCCTTTGAAGCCAACGGCCATGTGAATGGCCACACAGCAGCCCGCTTCGGGAAGCTGTTGGAGCCCACAGTCACTGCAAGGGAGAGGAGGGAGAGAGGGAGAGGATCAAAATTATGCTCACTCACACTATATGACTTCCTGAGAAGCAGGACTATAGCAGGAGGGACCTATCACACAAAGGTAGTAGTGGAGTAGCAGCAAGATTAAGAACCTATTGACAGGTTTTCCCATCAATGAAAAGGTGCACTATGAATGGAATGCAAGGCAGCAGCAGGATAGACATGATATTGTGTGAGAAGTACCAGCCAAAGACACTTTTATACTGTTAACATTCCACTTTTCTAGTCTTGTGTGATGAAGTCCTTGGAGAAGGCAGCAAAAAAGCTAAGCTATGGGTGAGAGTGTTCAAGGTATGGCCCAGCAGATAGGCAAGCTGAAGACACCTGCAGCTCAATGCAAACTTACCCAATTGTACTTGCGGAGCAATCACCTTCTGTGTAGAAAAAGTGAGCATCAAATGCAGTTTGGGTGCTGGAAGAAATGTCTGCTACTCCTCATGATAGTTCTTATCTATGACTCCTGCAAATGGACCCCAGCTATTTTTCATTGTGTCTCTTATTTGTTTCTCCTTCTGACTGACTTTTTTGACTTCCTGACCTTGGATATTTAATGATCAATGCTGTGTGAGACTTATCACTCTACACAGTAATTCAGAACATTTTAGTTGGTCCTGATATGATATTGACCAGCAAGGCTATCTTTGGTGTGTGTATGTGACAATTGTATATCTAGAGTTATATAGAAGATAGATTGGAAACAATGGGTAGATCTCTGAATGAATTGTAGTAATGAGCAAGATTTTGTTATTCCCAATAATTTCATAATGGGAACCACAAACTATCACTAAAATCTCTCCATAGGAAATATCTCCACACCTGTAGAAGGACAATAAAATCAATTGAACTCCATTGTTCAGAATGAATTCCTGGGACCTTTTTACACAAAACAATTGTGGCACCACGATTCCCCTTGCTGCATCATAGGAATTCTTGGGGTTATAGTCTGGGGAGGCACTAAACCTCTGTGTCTGAGAAATCTAAGTACCTCTCCCTAAACTACATATCTTAGGATTCTTCAGGATGGAATTATAGTGGAATCATAATTCTGTAGTGTAAAAGGTCTTTTGCACCAGATGTAGGTTGGTGGCCTTCAGTTGTTCTTTCTAAAAACAAAGTGAAATCACCAGGCTTGAAACTTGCCCTTTCCTGCTATGCACAATTTGTTTGTTTGTTTGTTTTTTATGCTGCTTTTCTCCCAGTATGGAACCTGAGGTGGCCAGCTATGAGAAGATCTTCTTCTCTAGGCTTTATATTCTTGAATACTAAGCATCATCTTTGGACCCTCAGATCCCAGCCAGTATTAAATGTCTTAATACTAGAGTTGACAGGCTCATTCTTCATTCTGCCTTTCAGAGCATGATCCTTGATTGGTAATGGAAGAATATTGCAAACTGTGGGAGGCATATGCTGATTCTAGTCCTCTAGAATGCTCTGTCGGCAAACGGATGGAACCTTCCATTTTATCAAAGCAACATGGCATGTTTCTAAGGTGGAGAGGAAAAAATCTGTACAACAGCCCCATGAAAAACTGTGAAAATTTCAGGATGGAATTAAGTGATTTGACCAAGTGAAATGTGTGTTTATTTCATAAAACTAAATGGATGTCTTCTACTTTTGACAGAACCAAAGCCATTGTTTTTACTGTTGCATATGGCAGGCCATTCACATATGGTAAGACACCCACCATCCCAGCTTTATTTTACAGCCATCTCAAATAGGGTCTCATACCTCAGTTATGTGTGCCTGCATGGAGTGTGTTCAGCCTATTTCTAAATCAGTTTGGGCATGTGTTCCTGTGTCTTTCTATTAATACTGAAATGTTCAAATCTGGTGTTCATTAATATTAAAGGGGCTTTTACAGCCAGATCTCCTACCAGCTGGAAAGAGTTCTGCTGGGATTCAAGTATAAGATATAGTGAACTGCATTTTGTCACTAAAACTGGGTTTGTGGTATTTTTCTAAGGTCTTCATAACAGACATAGGGAAGAAACTCAGCAGCCTGTTTTCAATCTCTCTGTGCCCCTCCCTTGCCTTTAGCAAGGAACATAAATTTAAAAAAACCAAACAACCAGCACTAGCCATTCTTATGCACATTGCAACATACACTTGGTATCATACAAATGGAGCCCAGAACCCTTGGCCTTGTTTGCACTGGCCAGGATTCTGAAGAGTAGCCCCATTCCCCCCCCCCCATTACCTTGTCCTCTTTCTCCATGCTGCCATAGCTGTTTGCATGGGTGTTCACTACCACCATGGATCACTTGCTTCTGAGGCAACCCATGATGGCAGCAGATGTGCCAGGAGACACCCATGCAGACAACTGCTGCAACATGGAGACAGAGGGCTCCAAGTCTTTCCGAAAGATCTGAAGGTTTTTGTTGTTGTTGTTGTTGTTGTCGTTGTTTTGCTCCATAGTAAGAGTGTTATGCCATGGTTCTGGTGTGGAACATGTGGGACATGGTCTTTACTGCCCACACCAGAATCAGGGTTTGGGTCATACCTCATCCAACCAGGATGACACCAGACTGAGGGTGTGAGGAAAGGGTCTTTTGTCCTGTGCAGACAAGTCCAAATCTAATTTCTAGTTCCAACTAGAGTAAACCCACTAAATCAATGGGATTTATATGAGTGCTGAGTTGCCACATAGCAATTAATTCAGTGAATCTAATTCAGATTAGCAACCATGTTTAAGCCCTGCTTCTCTATCTGACCTAGTGAAATGCAGTCCATTTCTTTGTTACAGTCTGCCAGTGGAGTTTGTTGCTGTATTATGCTCAAAATTCTGCAACATAGGGCCTTTGCAGACTGTCAGAAATAATACAGATTGAGGTCACGTTAACTGTCTTGGCTCAGTGCTAAGGAATCATGGGAATTGTATTTTTTTCTGGGACATTGAGCCTTCTCTGTCAGAGAGCTCTGGTGTCACAATAAACTACAGTTCCCATGATTCCTTAGCACTGAGCCAGGACAGTTAAAGTGACCTCAATCTACATTATTTCTGGCAGTCTGCAAAGGCCCATAGACTCCAATCATACATGGAGAGAGAAATCACAGAGTGCAAGCAGAGTTCAGGAAATGAAGAGAGACTAGGGAACATTGCAAATGTGATGGCTTATGGAGTGCACCAAGGAATTAAAAAAAATCAGCATTGCTTTATAGATGATAGCAAAGTCTTCTACTGCATAGATCAAGAAAAACTATGGATGGTTCTTAAAGACATGGGAGTGCCACTACATCTGATAGTCCTGATAAGAAATCTCTAGTTAGGACAAGAGGCTAATGTTAGAACAGCATGTGGAGAAACAGAATGGTTCCCATTTGGACAAAGGGGTTCAGGCAAATCTGCATTCTATCACCCTATTTGTTCAACTTGTATACAGAAAATATTATAAGAATAGCAGCTTAGACTTGGAAAAAGGAGGAGTAAATATAGGAGGAAGGAATATCACCAACCTAATATAAGTGGATGTCACCACACTTGTTAGCAGAAAGGCAGGCTTAATGCTGAAAATAATAATAATAATAATAATAATAATAATAATAATAATAAATACCATAGAAGACCCTAAATATATTCAACCTAGACAATGAAACAGTAAAAGAGTTCTCATACTTTGGATCAAACATTGATCAGGAAGGAGACTGTAATCCAGAAATCAGAAGAAGACCAGGAATGGGACAGGCAATGATGAAAGAACTAGAAAAGATACTAAAGAGAAAAGATATATAACTGACCAATAAAGCTAGAATTGTCCAAGCCATTTTATTCCCCATCAGCATGTATAGATGTGAGATCTGGGCAGTGAAAAAAGTGGATAAGAAGGAGATCAGTTCATTAGAGAAGAGTGCTGAAGATACCATAGACAGCCCAAAAGACAAACAAATGGGTCCTTGAAGAGATAAAGACTTAATTCTCCCAGAAAGCCAAGATGATCAAACTGAGGCTGTCACCCTTTGGCCATATCATGAGAAGGCATGACTTATTAGAAAAGACAATAATGCTAGGAAAAGTGGAGAGAAGTCGAAAGAGAGGAAGACTGAATGCTACATGGATGGACTGTATTAAAGAGGTCATGGGTATGACTTTGCAGGAACTAAGCAGAGCAGTGGAGAAAAGGGAGTCTTGGAGATGTCTCATCCACAGGGTCACCATGAATTGAGGATGACTCAAAGGTAATTAATGACAAAGAAAAACAAATGTTTAAATGACTGTGTGGAACTGCCATTTTAAGTCTGCTTTTACCTAACTGCTAAATGCTCTGGAGTAGAAACATTCCTATACGTATAATCCCAACAGTAATAAAATCTGTGAAGATGTGGACAAACAATATATATCAATATAAGGTTGATGGTGCATTCAGATGCTGTATTTGAGGTAAGAATTATTTAAAGAATGTTTGCTTTTGTTGACATAAGCTAAAGAGAAAAGAAACTAGGATAAAATTGCAATATTTGTATAGTATTTTCTTATATCCTCTGGCAAAGCTGACCAAATCCAAAGGGATTTTCTTGACAGAAATTGTATTGCAAATGATAGATCTATTGGCAGAAAGTAAAACAGCTCAAAACTACCTGTGCCTGGACATTATTTCTTGTGTACCCTGAAAACTAAAATCTGATTGTGTCTGATTACCTGAGATGATGTATGAAACTACATTCAAGTTAAAATCTTAGCAGAAGATTGGCATTTTTGCTCCGTGTTTCCTTCTTTTGAAGTGTGAAGAATGTAAAAGTTGCAAAATTGATCAAGCTATCCAAAACAGATGCCACTTTCTAGAACTGATACTAAACTATCCTTCTACTTTTACAGAATCTTTGTCCTCCAGAGGCAGTAGCAAAGAAATCTACAATCTTCGCCAAAGGCTTTCCATTAAGGCTATAACAGTTTCCAGACAAGAAGGGAGGGGACCTTATTTTTTTAGTTTCCATCTTTTGCAAGAATGTGTAAATAATATGCACAAAACACAGAATGGAGTAAAAACTGGGATTGTGTAGGAACATGCGCAAGTACCAATGAGCAACCATTTCCACCTATACAATTTCCATGGGAATCTTGTTACACCATCCTCAAAGAGGCTGAAATTTTCCTTCCCTTTATGTGCTCTTTTTTCCTTTTTCCTTTTTTATTTGTAAGAAGCTTTATAATTTAGTGCAGAGAAAGTAAAAATTATTATCTATGCATCATACAGAGTGGGATAGTAGAATTCTGGTCTATATCACTTAAAGATGCAGGGAGTTTATTGTTATTCTGCTTCATGTCAAAAACTCTTTTTATGTAGAAAAGAAACACATCAGAAAGACTTCTTTTATGTGTGGTCACTTCTAGAAAATCAGCAACACACTGATAAGAGGGGCAGGAGGAAGGGCAGAGAGAACTGAATTGCATCTGGACCCTAAGGAAATCAGGGACTGTGAATAGTGGTTGGGGCACAGTGTCACCACTGGTATTTGTTCTCTATGTTCTTGGCCCTCTTCCATAGATACATGCACATTGTGAGACACATAAAAGTGAATGTACACACACATGAAACTCAGATTCATATTTGCTGCTCAATATACCATCTGAATCATGTCTTGGCTTCATCTGTGGCTTGCCATCCCTGTTGAGGATGGGAAATCAAATACACCAAGCTGGTCCATTAAAGAATTGTTCTTCAAGGTGCTGCAGGATTTGTATTCTTGCTTTGCTCTCCCTCCTTTGGGGAACAGAAGGGAAGTGCAAAGCCAACTTAGGGGCTGAACAGACCAGCACTTTAGGCCATCCTGGAGGTGGAGTTGGGGTGTGGCAACGGCACACTGGCCTCCCCGACTCCACCCTGAGGCTACTGTCAAGCCCCCCACCTGACCAGACAGCAGGCAGTGAAAGGGCATGTCTTTGGCACAGTGTTTAGACATGCTGCACCAAAGAAATGTCAAAAAGCTGCTGTTGTGGCAGCAAAGACAGCTTTTTGCCATTCTAAAAAGGAGCGGCATTTTGCTGACTTTTAGAGCGGCAAAGTGCCGGATTGGGACTGTGGTGTGCAGTTGCTGCAGCCCCAATTCAGCAAAGAAAGGAGTGGCATCCCGCCACCCCTTAGGGGCAATCTGTTCGCCCCTTAGGCTACTATCCAAGCCACTTTCTCACTGCATGTGTATGTTCCCAAAGGCATTTAGCTGTCCAGCTACAGTCTTAAAGCAGGAGAAAAGAGCAGATATTAACACAGAGAGAGGGAGAGAGATCTTTAGCTCATACATTGGGAGGTGTACTCTGAGATCTGATCAATGTTTGCTCTTTTCTGCTCAGCTACAAAACTGCATCTGGATGCTGCCCAATCATCCCTGGACTTCTGACTACTCAATGACATTTTTTTTGCCATCCCTTAATGAATAAAGAGCCATGGGAATGGATGTCATGACTATGAAGCTGCTTTATTAGCAGAGGAGCAAGGGGGTACTGAATACTTCTTTCCACAATTTTGGAAAAGTTAGTATTACACATAGCCTCTAATATTGCACTGATAAAACTAGGGGCTATGTGGCCAAGCGATATCAGTGTGGTCAAGATGGTAAAGATTATTAATGAGAATGGATACACAAGCTAGGAGAAGCTGCAGTCATTTCCTTTCCCCTGAGGAGAGGACAAGATTCCAGTCCTTCTTCTCCTTTTCCCCCTGCTGAGTTAATTGGGTCCAAACTACTTTTTCACTTTGAACTCAGTTTGCAGCAATTGAAATAAGTTGTGGACAAAGGAAGAAGAGGAAGAGAGAAACACTGGGACATTTTGAAATCAGGTGAAAAAGTGGGATGACACTAGATTTAAAAAAAATGTACACAAAGTTGAACAGGATTGGGCCCCAATACTACTGTACTGTGAGAAGGGAAATTTAAATTTATCGAGATGCTTATTGTATGATTTGAGGCAGAATGATCAAAACAAATTAAGTTAGATATTAAAGCACAGAGAAGAACTGGTAAAACTTTGCTTTTGAACTGAAGACAATAAGATTTAAGTGGCAAAGGTTTATACAAACTGGACAAACATGGGAAGTCAATTGTAAATAAGTATATCTGAAAAACTAAATTTGATGATTATTTTGAATGCTACCATTTTGTATATATATTATTTGTTATAAAAATAAATTTAAAAAAGAAAAAGTGGGAAGACAGAGGATTAATTGAAAGTTTTCCTGCCAAAGTGGGACAGTTGAAGGGTTTGCAGCAATATAGGTTATGCCACCAGATGTTACTGGTAGGATTTTAGCCTTAGCCAGAACCATAATGAACCATTCCTTAAGACACGAGCTGATTCTGATCAGGAAAGAAGAGGAGTCTTTCTTAAGGCCATAGCTCAATTATTTCCTTCTGAGAGACCAGAACTGTGGGGAGACTTTAGACTTCCATTCTTTTTGGCTGAATTCATTCCACAACATGGGCTGACCCTTTTCCACCCCACTTGGAAGATCAGAGTCAAAGTTTGGGAGCTTAATCAACTATGGGTAAGAAGTGGGAGAGGAATTCTTTTGGGGGATAGCCAGCATGGTGCAGTGGTTTAAGCACTGGACTATGATTCTGGAGACCAGGGCTTGATTCCAGCTCAGCCATAAAACCCATTGGGTGACCTTGGGCAAATCACATGCTCTCAGCCTCAGGGGAAAGCAATGGCAAACTTCCTATGAACAACTCTTGCCAAGAAAACCCCATGATAGGTTTGCCGTATGGTTGCCATAAGTCAGAAATGACTTGAAGGCAGACAACTTACACACACTATAATCCAAGAATAGTTTATAGCTGCAAAAACTGCCTCCTATTTGAGGCAAACATTATGAACCCACATGAGAGCCAGAGTGGTGTAGTGGTTTGAGTGTTGGGCTATGACTCTGGAGATCAGGGTTCAATTCCTCACTCGAGCATAAAAACCTACTGGGTGACCTTGAGCAACTCACACTTTCTCAACCTCAGAGGACGGCAATGGAAAATCCCCTCTGAAGAAATTTGCCAAGAAAACCCTATGATAGGTTCGCCTTTAAGTCACCATAAATCAGAAATGACTTTGAAGCACACAATAACAAACAACAATTTTACACCCACAAATTTTTAGCTTAGAAAAACAGGTCTTGGTGACATCTCTCCTATAAAATCTACTACTCTGATCCTTTCAAAATTTTGACAAATGAGAGTGTTTCTTACATGGCCTTGAATGACCCATGCTCCACCTGTAGATCCCATTTTAGCATCTTGTGTAGAGACAGAAGAAGCAGTGGCAGAGAGAAGGAATGTAAATGCTTGCACAATAATACATCATGCCCCATACTGTGAACACATGTTGACAAGACAGAAAGCAAGACAACAAGATCAAAGAGTTTGGTGCCATGCATTTCTCTAATCCTTTCAGTTGTGTGGCAATGGAAGGAAATCTTTTTAAGTATGAAAGGCTTTAGTTATACACACATTAGTGCTGATTCTCTAGCTTGATATTCTTGGCATCAGTAACTGAATGCAGAGAACCTTTTTTAAAAAACAAAAACAAAAAACTTTTATCATTTAGGTTCTAAACCAAACAGGGGTCTTCACACTGACTGTTTTGCCTTTTGGTAGCATTACCAGCTGGAAATGCCAGGCAGCTATCACAGTGCCACTCTAGGACACATTGGCTGGCATCCTGCTGGTTAGTCACAACTAGAGTAGACATATCCAATCAATTGGATACATATTCAATTCAACACACAGGTAAATCTCATTGATTCAGTGAGTTTACTGTAGTTAGAACTAGTAGCAGGATTTATGCCACTGTTTTCCTCTTTGGAACCAATGCCATTCCAAAGATTCATTCGTTTAGATCTATACTGTGTGACAATATGTGATTCTCAGGCACTTTCTTTCCTTATTTCACAATAACATCTTAGGGAAAATATAATACACATTTCAGGCCAATATTTCATGCAAACTAAAATACTGATAGATATTTTTGATTTCAATTCAGATAAGCATATTCAAGCATTGTTTGAATTTGAGCTTGTTTTCTGTTGGTCAAGTTGGATAGGACCAGAACTAAAGGATTCACATGAGATTCTGGCTAAACATCAGAAATGATTTCCTGACAGTAACAGCCATTTAAGAGTGGAATGGAAAGTATCACAGTGTGGTGGATTCTCCTTCATTGGAGATTTCTAAACAAAGTCTGGATGACCAGGAATGATTTAGCTGAAGACTCCTGCACTGGCAGTGCATGGATTAGATGACTCCTGGGTAACTTTCCAATCAATGAGTCTATGAATCCATATGTTATCAAATTCTACCAGCCTAAATTTCAAAAACACTCTCACAAGTCACACCAGAGCTAGACCTAGTATTAGCTAGGGTGACATGGCTGGTTTGGGCTGCAGATCCTGAAAGGGGAGAGTGACAGAATGTAGTTGGAGGACAGATATGTACATACATCACAGAGACTGCTCTGTGCTCCTTAACATAGTCTGCTGCCCATAAGTGAAACAGAAGCAAATAGACTTGAAGTATGATTTACTTGCCACTCTGATTGTGAAACAGCCATGGTTCTCCACCCCTATTTCTTTGACCTTGACACTTGTTAACTAATTCTGGGTTGTATCTGGGGTCACCTTTATCAGCTTCTGATCACCTGAATTCCCAACTTATGATAGTGATTAAAGCAGACAGACCATATTAACATCAACATTCCAATTAAACATTTTCAAGTATGGGAGTTGTAGGTATTTACATAGAAATGAGCAGGCTCTTTTGGTATTCTTTGCAGGCTATTTGTTATAAGTATGCATAGATTTATATATACAGTCATCCCTCCATTTTTGACATGGATCTATATTGGACCCACCCACCCCCCCAAAAAAACAGCAAATATTCAAGCCCCGTTGACTTGAATGGCTGTGCACTCCTGTATGTGTGCCACACACATGTGCTATTTTATCCCTTCCTGCTTGCTGGTCCACGAAGTACCAACACCACGGACTCGAAGTCTGTGAACAGGGAGGTATGACTGTACATATACATTACCCTCAGAGAGAAACACAGGCATAGCAATGCTTGGGCACTTCCACTTTGTTACACTTCATGACATTCCATGTAAAGCATCCTTTCATTCCACTATATTGTATGTAAGGCATCTGATACGATTCTATTACATCATAAAGCTATCAAGATATTCATCAGGGCATTTCATCTTAACACTATAACTTAACCAATTATCCATGATAGAATATAATCACACAGTTCAGGGAAACTGTAGCTCTCTTATTATATCCTAGATGGCCATCTTACCAATATCAACAGAAATCAGTTTCATAGGGTAATTCAACAGGGCTGTTAGGAACAGTGTATCTGGAAGGTGACATTATTGCCTTCTCTTCCTGGATTGGAGGCATGCCAACATGCAACCTGATGTATGGGTCCTGATTTAGCTCTTTTATTCCCTCCTAATACCCACTCAGTGCATCAGTTATCCAATCAGAAACCTTAGATCTTATCTTTATGTCTGGTACTCTAAAGGACTTTATCTAGTGATCACTGTGTTTTTAGAAATCTGTCCACTACCTGTAATCATGTATCATCTAATGTACAAACTGGTCAGCCTTTATTTTTTTTGCTTACATTTCTGAATGGAACATTTAGCAGTCTTCCCAGACTGAAACCAAAACAGCCGCTCTACAATATAGAAAGATGGCAAATAGTGTCACAGATGTCATGCTCTATATTCTATAGTGTATAGGTGCTTCCAGATTATATGCCATATTTTAAGACTATATTAGCAGGCTTAGTAGTTGACAAACGAATATGCCTGGCCCATAACAATTTGCTTCAGTAAATGGAAAGGAGGAAACACCATTTTGTCCATTGCCTCGAGTAATAAACCAGCTTGAAGTGCCACTGAGGTGCACTAATTTCCCTTGAGTTTAGATTTACAAGTCACTCAGAGAATCAGGCTGAATTTCACCCATTCCCTCTGCACAAGCTATTCTTTTCATTCTTATCTCTACACTCTGTGTAACTTCTTGGTATAGTTTGCTCAGAACAAATTGTAGGAATGGATATTAAAATTTAAAACAGACCTGTTTACTTTCCATATTTGAATATTTCATTTTCAGCCACAATCATTCAAATATTTATTTATGATACCCTGCTCTTGCTTTAGGAAAACAGAGAGTGGCCGACAAAAGGCTTTTTTTAATAAAATAAAAAATTGAAAAGTAGGAGGAAGTAGGAAAAAGGGAAGACTGCATTCCAGGTGATAGATTGGAAGCCATAGCCTCAAGTCTGCAAGAACTAAGCAGGGCTATAGAGGATGGGGCAGGGCTAGGAACAGAGCTATAGAGAACTTGGATGTCTCTCATTCATAGGGCTGACTTGAAGGCAGCTAACACAGAGAGAATATGATAAATCCCAGGGCTTTCCTCTTATGCAATGATGGACTAAACCTGCTCAGCTCCAACACAGCCCCATCACAGTCACTTTAAGGGCCCTAGGTTGGTGAAATGGGTAGACTGGATCATATACAATTGCTATTCTGACCCAAGATCAAGTTAGATGAGACCTGTAATCAGATCTCCCAACTCTTTACATTTTTGTTCAAAGTATCTGTAGTGGTGTCATTAGGAAGGTGTGGAAGGTGTGGACTGCACAAGGTGACACTTTAAGTGGGTGTGACACCGCTGCTCCTTAAACACCGGCCTTTTGGTGGAAACAGGCTGTGACATTCATCTGCTTCACTTTAAAATACTTTAAGAGATGGTGGGAATAGTGTGAAGTTTAGTGGGAGGAGAACAGAGAGGCCCCAGAATTTTTTAAAATTAAAATATCATTTTTAATATATATATATATTTAATTTAAATTTTAAATTTGTTATTCTTTTAAAATTTTCTTTAAAAACATCACATCGTAACCCAATGTTCATTATGTATATGTAAATATGTTTAGGTTGTGCATATGATATTGTAATTTGAAGGTATAATTTTAATTTTGCTAGTTGTTTGTGACAATTATTAGCATTACATCCAGCGGTATTTGGGAATTATGATTTATGAGTAACATCATTGCAAAAAAGCATTACTAAAGATTCTATATGGCGTAAAATGGCAGGAGGTCAATGGTGGGGTGACATCATGAATTACCACACTGGGTGACACCAACCCTAGTGATGCCACTGAGTATCTGCATTATGCATGCTAGATTAGGGTCAGAAATACAGTGGTAGAGAAGGGGCTTCAATTCCCAGTACAGTGAATGTCTAATAGCAAGGGAACATACCCCTTCAAGGTTCCTAGATAGATGAAATTTGCCCTTCAAACCCACCAAAGTTGTCCAGCCCAGCTTGAATGTATTAGATGCTAAAGGATTTATTTGTGGAGCAAAGGTTTCTTTTCTATGCTATCACTGTTGTGATAGCTATTAGTCAGTTTGTTTAGTTTTTAAAATAGCCAGATGGCATTTCTGTTGTCCTGAATTATTCGCTTCCAGTTCCCAGCACCAGCAGCAACATTTTATTTCCACTCCAGAGCCAAAAGTGAGTGGAGACACTGAAGAGATATACATGATGACTGGCCAAATGGCCTACAACATCATGAAAGGTAAATAAAGATTAAATAGTTTGTCTGCAATTTCAAACAGCTTCCTTCATCCTAAATCACTCTCACTCCCACTCCCACCCATCACTTAAAAAAATTGGAGAGACTTTGAGTGGATCTGGAGGTGTCAGTAAGAAGCATCAACTGGTATACTGAACAGAAAATCTATGATGGGCATTTACATGAAGGTACTCACATCTGCATGGTCATTATCTTACAGATCCCAAACATATGGGATTTCACATTGACCTCACTTATCACAAAAATGGAAAGCAATATGCAGTCTTCCCTTCATGTTAGAAAGTTTGCCAATAAATTTGCAGGGTGAACCAAAGGCACATACACACACAATTATTTGTCATGGCTCCCCCTTTCTTTCTTTCTTTCTTTCTTTCTTTCTTTCTTTCTTTCTTTCTTTTTTGCTAGTGTAGGAGTGAGATAATGAAGTATGAAAATGTCCTTGCGATTAATTCAAGAACCCCTTTCATATTTAGAGTGAGCCCTCAATTATGTCAGGTAGAGGTTGCAGCAGCTGGCTCTCTCTGGCTGAGACTGTATGGGAAATATCCGTGAATAACCTTTGCTTCACCCTTTTGAAGGAAGTTAAGAGAATAACTCTCCCTTCCTCTGCTCTGACAAGAGGTTATTAGATAGAGAGGAAGGAAATGAGTTCAGATTGTCACCTGCTCTGCAGAGTGCCAGAAATTCAGTTAAAGCCACATTGACAGAGGAGGATGGGGGAGGGAAACAGTGGAGGCTGGGCTGTCAAGTTCTTGAAATAAATCAACAGGAGAAAAATTGAAGGCTGGTATCCTCTGTCACCTTGCCACTTTCCCACAGCACCTGGAAAGAAAGTCAGTTTACTCTCATTCTCACTCTGAAAGACAACTTTACCCACCACAACAATATTAAATATGTTGCTGCACATATTACAAACCAGTGTCTTGCATAATCTTGCTTGACTGATCTTACATTCATTGAGAGAGCATCTAACTTTTAATTGCTTTTCGTTTCCTTCATCTATTCAGTTCTAAGTCCCTTTTAACTTGGAAGATGCCTAAAAATATTACTTTTAAAAAACAACAACATCCTTTTAACTTTAAAGAAATCATTCTCAGTTTGTGTATTCACATTTCGCATGAAGGATGATCAGGTGTTACTGTATTACAGAAGACAACACAAATAAGGCAGGGCAGGATTAAAAACCACAACTTTTCCAGTCACTTTTTGCTTTACGTTATGTATGGATCTCACACAGAAATAGTTGGTGTAGAACAGGGGTAGGCAACCTGTTTGAGCCGGGGGCCGGTCCCCCGAAGTCACCTCTTCTGCTGGGCTGAGGGGGGGAATGGTGGCGCGTGCGCATGCGCGTGCACCCCCGCTGCCGCTGCTACCACTGCAGCCGCTGCGCGAGCTGCCACCGCCGCCTCCACACACGTTACGACCGCCATTTTGTTTTCCAAAATGGCGACCGTGACTCATTTGCACATGCGCAGTACTCCTGCGCATGCGCAAATGCGTCGCAGCCGCCATTTTGGAAATCAAAATGGCGGTCGCCGCAGAGCGGCCAAAATGCACAGCGGCGATGGCGGCAGCAGGGGTCCACCTGGGCTGGTAAATACGGGGGAATAGGTTGCCGGCCCCTGGTGTAGAATAATGGTGTAATGCCAGCTGGACCCAGAGAAGACTTTATGCTTTCTAAGGGCCTCGGCAGATGGCTAATAGGGCCGTCTCCGAGACCCGGAAGAGGAGGGGCAGCCACACGCGCAGCATCCCTTCCTCTTCCTGAGGTCGTCCTCGGAGCTTCCGGCCCTCCGGATGGCCGGGGCTCTGGGGATGACCTCCCTCCACAGCGACTGGACGCGCTGCGGAGGATAAGTCAGGGAAAGTGCGCCCTATGCGTTTAGGGCGCACTTTCCCTGTCTTGTGGAAGGAGCGCTGATTTTGTGCTCCTTCCAGGGACGCCGCAGGAGCGCCGCGGTCCGGCTGCCGAGGTCCCACGGCGCTCCAGACCAGGGCGTCCCCGACGCCCTGGTCTGCATCCCCGCTATCTCTTTCTGCTCAGGGAATAGGTTGCAATCTGGAAGAGACTTCTAATAACAGAAGTTGTAAAGGAATGTGGTTACTTAATGCATTGCCAATAAAGAGGAAATGTATCAGCATAAATAAAGGGTGAAAGACAAGGTGTAGATTAGCATTAAAGTTGTATGTGCTTATTTATATGTACCAATGCAAATGCATGGTTACTATAATTTAAATAGAGCTATGTGACTTGTCTAGAAAGCCAATGTGGTCTAGTAGTTTGAACATTGGACTATGACTCTGAAGATGAGGTTTCAAATCCCTGCTCAGCTGTGGAAATCCTCTGGGTGACTTTGAGAAAGTCACACTCTCTCTGCATCAGAAGAAGACAAAGGCAACATCCCTCTGAACAAATCATGCCATGAAATCACCATGATCGGTTTGACTTAGGGTCACCATAAGTCAAAAATGTCTTGAAGTCACCCAACTACCACAATGTGACCTATCTGCCTGCCCAGTGCTCTATGGGTGTTATGTACTGATAGACAATGTGTAGAGGTCTGGTCTCCCTTCTTATGGTTCTTTTTTTTCAAATTGCATTTTGATAGGACAGCCTTCCAACTGGATAAAAAGACAATTTTTTGCTGATTTATCTTCTTCCTGCAGCCTCCCACATTGCTGTGTTATTCTGGAGAGTCTACCAGCCCTACGGAGTATATTTTTTGATAGAGTTTTGCTTGCCTATGCTCACTGACTGCTAGTTTGCATGTAACTCTGTATCAGTTTAATATGACTTCCTGTTTGTTTTGGGGGGTAAGGTTTCCCCACACATTCCCTCACATTCCCCAACATTTTAAGTGATGCAAGAAGGGCCTACAGGGGATGGGGGGGACTAGCAAAACTGACCTCCCCCTCCCTTTTCTGGAGTTATCTGGACAGTTCTCTGGATCCAGCATAAGAAGTTCTTTGGCTCCCCATATACCTCCCCTTTGTCTGATGAGGGACATACATAGAGGCAGCTAGTAGCCTCCTTGTCACTGTGGCAGTGATTCCACTCTTGGCTTCAGTCAAAAGTCTGAAGGAGTTATCCATAGTACTGAACCCTTATCCCAAAATACATGCTTCTTGACTGGCTTCTTTAATATTTAGATTAAAACCCTGGACAGATTCCTTGCCTCCTTGGCATAGGAGACAACAGCTGCCACTGGCCATGTGTCACTCGTATGGGCATGCAGACACCACATGGTGGTTACAATTCCTATGGCACTTCTTCTACAGTGTAAGTTTTAAAAGATGCATTTAGTACAATGCTTCAAAAGCAACCTGTACATTTTTTCTAGATGAGAGTTAGAAATATGATTTGGAACCATTATCTCTCCTTATTGCCTACATTTTAGGTTTAGGCAGAATGTATAACACATTGCAAAGAATGTTATGGCTGGCATCTTGTTCATGAATTACGATATGTCTGACTCATGTCATCACAATTCACATTTATGGTCACTGCATAGAGGCTTCAGACCATGCAATGATCCAAAGTTCTTCCAAAACCTTCCTTTTAACTAGTGAACCCCAACACATTATTACCCAAAGTGCATTTTTCTGAATTTTGGTGTATGTATGAATTCCACATGACCCCAGATGTACACTGCAATGGACCCCAAGTGCCACCTAGGCAATGACAGGCATGTCATACCAAGGTCACTGGGAAGACTGGAAAAACCCCATCCCAAAAGCCAGGCAGATAGTGTGAGAGTTGCAAATGGAGCATCATCACCTCCATAATCAGAAGAATGGGCGATAATGGCCTACATTTCTCACTTGATGGGCCAGCTAACATCTTAATCCTCTCCCATTCACCTTGAATACTGCCAGACTCGATTACCTCACCTATTGCATCTCACACCTTTGCCCTGCAGCTAGTTTTAGCCCTTAAAAACCCCTGGGATCCCCCCTCCCCCCAGTGTTGCTAGTTTAGAGTTCATGGGACACTGTGTCACTGTGCTCTCTAGTCTAGTTACCAGCACCTCCATTCAAACCCACACTCTCAGAATGGTTGTGTCTCATGCCACATCACCCAATTGGATCCCGGAAAAAGCCTCATCTGTAGTAAGTATCACCCGTAGTTCTGCCTCAACATCTTTTCCAAGCTAGCCGCTGATTTCCTGAGCCTTGAATGAGTGTGTGTATGTGAATTGCTGTGTGATTTTCCCCTTTAATAAATAATACTTTAATTGGAGAATTCTGTCTCTGCACCAATTCTTAGATCCACATGCATGTGGGAGATGGTCTCGCAGGGTCCTTGTAGTCAACCCCTTCTCAATTTGAGCTAAATAAAATTCCCCATAAATAGACTTTTGGCTACAACACACACACACACACACACACACACACACTATTATGTGTAACTGGAGAATGGCTCACTTCCTGTAGTTGAACATGGTACAATCTGCATCTGTAGCAAAGGTCCCTGCCATGTCCCTGCCATGTTGCAGTGGCTGGATTGCTTCAAATGTAGGCTTGGGAGGGGACTATCACTAGAAGATGTAGCTACAGAGATGTAGCTACAAAAATACACAGCTACAGAGACGTAGTTAGAGAGACATAGCTGCAGACACGTAGCTACAGAGACATAACTACTGATGTGTAGTTTCAGAGATGTAGCTAAAATACATAGCTATAGAGACATAACTACAGAGAAGCAACTACGGAGGCATAGCTAAAATTATGTAATTACAGAGATATAGTTAATGAGACATAGCTACGGAAACATAGGGGGGTTGCAGACTGTCAAAAATAGTGTGAATTCAGTCCACTTTTAGGGTTAGGGTTAAGGTTAGGGAATCATGGGAACTGAATTTTATTGTGGCACTAGAGTTCTCTGACAAAGAAGGTTCAATGTCTCAGAAAAATAACAATTCCCATGATTCCCTAGCACTAACCCTAACCCTAAAAGTGAACTGAATTCACACTATTTTTGACAGTCTGCAACCCCCCATAGGTACAGAGATGTAACTACAGAGTTGTAGCCACAGAGACATAGCTACATTTCCTAAAGCAGGACCTCAGCCTATACTTACCGTGCTGTGTGCATGTGTGTGTACATGCACGCTTTCACACAAGCTTTCTAAAAGTCCTTTGCAAAATGCCAGGGAAGGATAGAGTATGTGAAGGAATGTCAAAAATATCCCACTGCCAAAGAAACTATTACCCTTAACAGGAAAATATTTTGTACTTAACATTTTATCTGCCTACAGAAAGTTTCTGTGTGATAAAGAGTAGAGAGAGAATTTGAATTTGTTCAAAATGCCTTCATACTTATAAGTTTCAGCTATCTTTTACCACAGAATGCAACTTTTCAAGAAATGGTAGGAGATTAGATCCATGCAACACAAAGAACACATTGATTGGTATGGAAAGCCAACTCAAGCTTATTTGAAAAGAGGGAAACTAGAGGGGCATATAGGATATTTCAAAGAGAGTTCGTTTGTAAATAGTATCTTTCTTGGTAGATACTAGGATTCTGTTGGTGATTTAAACTGGCATAATCTTTAGTCACTTCCAGTAGTCATTCTGGCCTTTATGCAGCCAAAACCAGAGAAATTTGGGGATGTGGTTGGGTAGGTTCAGTTCAAAGAGGAAATGAGCCTCTAGGCTCCCTGAAGTTATTTATCCCTGTTTTAAAGCATTGTGGGAGGTATCCTCTTGATGTCATACACCTGTGTACATTTTTTATACTTGCAAGTAAGGTTGTTATATCCTGGTTTTTGCTGGGACATTCAAAGTTTTTAACCCTATGTTTGGGGCCCAGGTTTGGAACCAGTCCTGCTCCCTCCTCCTCCTCCTTCACCACTTTCTCCTCCTGCCGTGCTTGCAGTGCAGCAGTGGCAGAATGAGAGACCTAGCTACCTTGCTAGGCCTTGCTGGGTTCAGGGGGGGATGTTTTGGGGCAGGGCCTCTACTGCCCTCTGCTGCACAGGGCCTCAGCTGGCCACCAAGGAGGGAGGCTGCCATGGCAAGGTCTTTTCTCTTCTGGCAGTGGAGCCATGCAGGGCCTCAGCCAGCCTCCTCCTCCTCCTCCTCCTCCAGCATTATTTGATAACAATGTCAAAATCTCCATTTTGAACATGACTAAGAAGCATGGATTTATATTAATTTTTTTTTAAAAAAATAATGTTTTTGGCTTTTAGTTAGCTCTGTCCTCCATTTCTCTTGAATGTCCTATATCCTGGCCTAATTTTTGTCCTACATTTGTCCTACATGTCCTAAAAATTTTTTGTCCTACATTTTTTCTACATTTTGCCCCAGTTTGGTGGTAGAGAATTATGGCAACACTACTTGCAAGTATACTTTGGGGCCACTGTGCAATGGATGTAATCAGTTTATAGTTGCTTAAGTGGAGTTGTATAGATGTGCCTAGGTAGGGTAGAGCCATAGAATCAATGGGATTTGCCTAGTATTGATGCACCATTCAACAATTGATTGAAGAGGCCCACTCTCCTGTATATAAACTGGTATGCCTCCTACATATTGTTATGCTAGAATCATGAGATATCCCATATTCCATAATGAATTTTGTTGTTACAGTTAATTGATCAACAATGTTGCTTAATCATACATTAATTCTGATTCTGAAGTTCATTGAAAGCTAGTGATGTGTCTTCTTGCTGTATCTTTTCTACATTACCAGAACAATATTTAAAGAAGCATTGAACGCAGCTTATCTCTCCTGATCATGATAAATACCAAGGTGAACATGATTTCAGTCCCTTTGTGGCTATGCCCATTGCCTAGCTTACAAAAGTGTTTGATGAAATACTTAATAGAATTCAGCTGTTCAGCAGCACTACAAAAGCCAACAAGGATTTGGTCTTTCCAGTAAACTCAGTTTAGCTCTGACAAGTTCTTAAATATTCATAATGAACCTTAGGTTTCAAACCTAATTTAATAATTAAGACAAAGAAAGGCTAAAAAAGGAAGATAGAGCAGGTGATCATATGTGTTAGGATTAAAGCCAATAACTTATTTTAAAACAAAGAATACTACTAATCTCTGAGCAGGGGGAAGTAAATATCTGTAGAGCAGTTTGATGGGTTTGGGGGGTTTTGGCCATTGTGACTTTAAACTAGAACATCTCCCACTGAAACTGATGTCTCACAAGAAATAGTGCAAATTGAGTCCACTTTTAGGGTTAGGGTTAATGCTAAGGAATCATGGGAATTATTTTTTTTTTTCTGAGACATTGAGCCTTCTGTCAGAGAGCTCTGGTGCCACAATAAAGTACAGTTCCCATGATTCCCTAACCCTAACCCTAACCCTAAAAGTGGACTCAATTTGCACTATTTCTGGCAGTCTGCAACCCCAAGTCCTGATATTAGGGAAGTTACCTTTTTTGGTCTCCAGAGGCTAGAATGCTTTGGCTAGCATGGTTAGGGGGAATCTGGAGTTTTAGTCCTCAAAGTAACTTTTCCAGTCTCTGAGTAAAATTGATCCTTAAGCCCAAGGGACCAAAATCTGAAGGGCACCTGGTCATGATCTGAAGATACACAGTACAATGATATGTTGAAAGGTCGATGCAGACAGCCCGTTTCGGGCGGCTAAGAGCCACCCCAGGAAGCAGCAGATCAGGGCTGCAGCAACCCCACGCCGCGGCCCCGATCCTTCCTTTTGCCACCCATAAAAGAGCGGCAAAATGCTGCTCCTTTTAGGGGTGGCAAAAGGTTGCCCTAAGAGCCAGCACTGTGGCTGTTCCGCACCCTTTTGGTGCAGCATGTGTGCACGCTGCACCGGGAGGGTGTCCTGACACTGCACGCCATGCATAAGGGTGTGGGGTGTCAGGACAGCGTCGGGCTGGGGTTGGGGCAGCCAGCATGCTCTACCCCCAGGCTGGCCCTTTGGGCTGGTCTGCATAGCCCCTAAGTTAGACAAGAGGAGACATTAATCAATGGTCTGGGTCCCAGGTAGTGTATATCCACTGAAGCAGTTATTGGACATTGAGAAAAACATTGATTCAATAGATCTGCTCTGTTGAGGAACAACAATAGACTTTGGCCCCATATCTGGCTAGGAGACTACAACCAGTGTTCATTGCTTTGCATTCATCATGAAAGAAAGGCAGAAAACAAAAGTATTCTCAGAGAGATTATGCTAATTAAAGATAGATTTAATTTTAAAAATAACCTGTTTAGGAGTCTTATTTATTATTTTATCCATTTATTAAAATTATTGATCACTTTTCTATCCCCCAGGGCTCTGAAAGTGATGGGCAACAAAACAGATTTTAAAGCATCCTTCATCGAACTGAAAGATAATTAAGGCATGGGCCACTGTAATCAAGTCCAAATGGCTTATGTTTACAGCAAGTACTTTGGGCCAATATTTTAAAATATATATATTGGTTTTAATATTTTTAGCATACTTGAATAGAACACTATTATCTTAAGATCATGGTATTTTAAAAAAACATTCTTGGAAATATGAACCACTGTTGTGCATGTTGTAAAAAGCAATAACAAAAATTTATATAATCCATACAGATACGGGGGGGAAGGGTTATTGGAATAACTCCAGATCATCCCCCATCTCTCTTTAAATTGTTTTACTTGGTTGCTACTTTAAACTTGTCTTCATTCACTGATATTATTTCCTGTCATTCCTCGCTTTTCTATTGTTTTTCAGAAGTCATAGATTATTGCTTCCTTAAACTTTTCACATGGGTAGACCATTCTCTCCTCCTCCATTGGCCTCTCCTGACATCATCATGGTATGTGAACATCTGTCAGCATGTGAATCATAGAGCAAGCTCTAAAGTGATGCTTGACTTCCTTCCTCCGGATATCATCTCAGACCATGAGGGAAATTATCCTTTACTGTCTCTATCATTCTCCAAGGCAGTGAACAGAAACAGAAACCTTTTTTTCCAGCTTGCAATGGGATGCTCTATTTATATCATTATGAATGAAAGAGAGAAAGAGAGAGAGCTTTGCAGGAGTGTTTTTTAATAATAATAATAATAATAATAATAATAATAATAATAAAATTTTATTTATATTCCACCCCTCTGAGTTCAATTGGGGCAGCTAACAACTATAAAATACATCATATAAAATCCTGAGCTAATGCCCACCCACCCCTTAAAAAAGTATTAAACTAAAAGCAATTAAAACATTTAAATACATAAAAATTAAATAAATTCAAATGATCTAAACAAAAACAAAAAAAAATCCATGTTTGGCTCATATATTTCTTTACCAAAACAAAAGTATAGCTAATGAAAGGCATGTGTAAATCATAAAAAAGTCTGTGTCATTTTATTTAAAGGCGTTCCATATTATTTGATTGTCATAATGTATAACCTGTACTCAGGACAAGAGGCCACAATCTGGACAGAATAGGCAGAAACAGAATGGTTTCCAATTGGCAAGGAGGGTCAGGCAAGGCTGCACTTCAACATCCTATCTGTTTAACTTGTACATCAAACATAGCATACATATAATTAGACTTGGAAGAAGGAGGTGTGAAAATTGGAGGAAGGAGCACCAACAGTTTAAGATATGCAGAAAATACCATGCTATTGACAAAAAATACTGAAGAAGACCTGGAATGAAGAAGAAAGTCAAGGAAGAAAGTGGAAACACCTGTTTACAACTGACAAATTCAGTTAAGAAAAATAAGGACCACAGATTATTTAAATAACTTTAAAGCATAACTTTAAATGTATCAATTGAGCACCATAGAGGAATGCAGAGCCACACTAATCCTTTTGTCATGGGGGTTCAATCCATGGGAAAGGAGAAAAGTTGCATTCAGAAAAAAATTATATCAGCAACCAGATATGTATTTCCCATGCAGTATTTTGTGAGGTTTTTGGCTCACATTTCGTATTATGCTACTTCAGAGTAATACTTACAATAAAAATTGTCATGACAAACAAAACTACCTGAAATACCATTCCACACTTCACAGCACTCTCTCAATCTCATACTGTGTAAAGTTGCTGCTTCATAACATAGTCAGCCATACTGAATCAGAGTTGATTGAAGTGCAGCTGACGAATATGACAGTTATGTTTTTCTCTTCATGTACATTTATATGAAATATTCTCTCAAACTAGAAATGTGCTAAATCCAAATCAGGCTCCCTGTAAAGAGTGACATTGAACAGGTTGGGAAAGCTGTCTTTATTTCAACAAATCTGTTCTATCTTTCTAGACTATTTCCATGCATTACCTGCATCATCACCATCACCATCACCATCATTTTATTCATTTATATCTCACCTTTCTTTCAATAATGTGAGTCATGGGAGCTAACAACATATTTAAAACAATGCAAATTAAAAATGGTCCAAAAATATTAATAAAAGTATAAATATAAGATTTAAAAAGCAATTAAACAATTTATAAAGTTAAACCATTCAAAATTAAAAATATTAAATTCATTTATATACAAATAAAATGGCATTGGACAGCATTAAAAGCCCAACCTAAGTCAGTCTGTAAAAGCCTGAGAGCATAAAAATGTTTGACTTGCTGACTTAAGGAAAGCAAGGACAGGGCCACCCTGTCCTCCCAAGGGAAGGAGCTCCAAAGCCTGGGAGCTGCCACCAAGAAGGCCTCTCCTATGCCATAACTATGTCAAATTAATTGTAATCTTTCTCCTGTTGTCCAAATCCCACTCTCAGAAGGAGATGCCCTTCACAAATTTTTATTTTGCCATCTGATCGTAATGTGCAGCTGACCCTGTGTTCTCAAAAAGTTAAGTTAGTAGAGCATTAGTTCTGTCACATTATGTCAGGTTGTTAAAATTTGGAATAAGACACAGGGATGGTCAGTGTGTATGTCCACCAAAGATCATCCCAGATAAGCAGTGATAGGCTTATCCCCAGAAAGGTGACCAGAGGGTACAGAACTTGCCATAGCAACCATATATGGAATATATGTGATAATCTGAGTCATTGAAATAATAGAATTCCAACGTAACAAAGGGAACAGTGATGAATTCTCTTAAATATTTTTTGTATAGGTGACTTCCTTGAAAATCTTCTGAAGAGCTAGTGGATACACTGGGAAAATCATGGGAAGTGGTGTGAGAGGTCCAGAGCATGGGAAACTTACAACAGTAGCCTCTTCTTCCTCTTCTATAACCAGGATGCTTTGCTAAATTGCAGCTCTTCCACAAATGAAAAGACACCTGCTTGTGGTAAAATATTCATGATCTAAGGTATTCTATTTATAAACTATGATTTTGTGAAAACTGGATAGAGGAGATTACTGGGAGGGTTAATTGTTAATTCTATTGTTATATCCTTGAAAGCAGCTTTTAATTTAATTTGCAGATTGTGTGCATTCTTGTTTATAACTTGGAATACAAGATAAAATCCAGGTTAATCTGGGGTCTTTCACATTAATTAACATGGATTAGAAGCCAGTGAAACTGGAATAAATCTGGGCACCTTCTTGTTTCACCACATAAATTCTATAAAGTGAATAGATGGATGAAATGCATTTAGCTGGCAACTACTGAACAATTCCTTAAGTCTGTTCTTGTTCTACAAATCATTCTCTGTTCCGAGTACTGATGCATAATTTCCAGCCATCTGTAAATGCAATGAGCAGAGAATAAAAAACAAAAACAAAACATCTGGACAGGTCCTAACTACATTGTGCATGAGTCACAAATCATGAAGCCTACTACATCTTCACCATACTAACTCCACATGGTAATGTGACTGAAGGGAAACACTGACTTCAGAAATTTATCTTGATTAGATACCATATGTCTCTTAACTAAAGTATAACCTATTGTTGCCAAGAGTGCATTACAGGGAAGCTTACTCTATGTATAGATCTGCCTTTCTTTTCAGTATGAACTAAGAAATGGAGAAATGAACATCAGATCACATCATTGGAAGACAAAAATAATTTCAGTATGCTGCAGTTGTATCTCTTCCATATCAAGCTTTTCAGTGGGTAATGAATGAATGCTGCACTTTTGCAAAATATTTCTGCATGCATTGACTTGTTCCTGACATCCTTTCACAGCTGGTGAGCATTGTTGAAGCTTTCACTTGACATAAACCCATTTTTATAGTTACCACTGTCTTGTGATTGTGTCATTTACTGGTGGTTAGGAGTGGACAAGAAGTCCCCAAAACAGTCTCAGACTCAAACAGGATGTAAGGATGCCTAGGATTAGGTGCTTCAAAATAGAAAGGGTACCCTAGATCTGTCCCAGTGAAATGAGACACAAACACAGGAACTGCCCCAGTGAGGAGGTACATATGTAAGGAATCCAACCTGAGCGACTGCACATTGGTAAAAACTCAGGCTCAAGGTGTAGACACTGAGGCCAGCCTGGGAGATATATATGACTTGGTACAATCCTATGCAAACTTTCCTGAGAGTCAGTCCCATTGGACACAATGAAGCTTATCACTGTATGTGGATATCATTAGAATGCTGCTTATATAGATAGTCAGTATGTTGGAAGATCACAACAAGCCATAGTTTGTGCTGATTGGCATATTTTCCCATACAGGCCCAGACATTTGAGTGCTTAACTCCT
The DNA here is from genome assembly GCA_026167975.1 of Phrynosoma blainvillii. NCBI lineage: Eukaryota > Metazoa > Chordata > Lepidosauria > Squamata > Phrynosomatidae > Phrynosoma > Phrynosoma blainvillii. The sequence goes on from JANUYF010000001.1 coordinate 274,697,798, forward strand.
AAAAGTTTGGGTTGAAATCCTTGTATTTTGAATTATTTTAGTGCTGAACTGGTGTTGCTGCTGGTTTTTTTCCTCAGAAGGATTCCTGATCTTCAACAGCTGCATGGCAGGAAAGGGCAACATAAACCTCTCCATTCTGGAGAGTAGGATGTGATTTGGTTGGCTAGTGGGCTGCAAGTGGCCTGGACAAATTCTGTACAACCTCCATAGCACCCAGGGATCTAATCTCTAAAAGAAATTCAGGTGAAAATGAGGTATACCTCCAGAACTCTCCAGGTGATTACAGAGTAAAATAAAATTACAGAGTAAAATAAAATAAAAAAATCTTTAAATATTATTCCAATTTATTTCAGTATGATAATATCCAAGTTGACCAAATTGTAAAGTATTTAGCAAAAGTAAATCTCCAAACTATCTCAAATGAACAAAGAGAAATACTAAATAAACAGATTTCATTACAAGAAATTAGGGAAGCAATTCAAAAAAGTAAATCCAGAAAAGCCTTTTGATCAAAAGGCGCAAATTCAGATTAATGGAGAAAAAACAAAAATGTTAATGTACAAAAGGGAATGAGATAAGGGTGCCCTTTGTCACCACCAGAGGTACTGATAAAAGACATAAAAGACAACAATGGGGTATAAGGATTAAAGACTACAATTACAAAATAAGGGCTTTTGCCAGTAATTTGGTTGTAATATTGGAAAATCCAAATGAATCATCAGAAGAGTTAGTATGGTTGATAAATGACTTTGGAAGAATAACAGGGTGCAAAAAACAACAACGCCAAAACAAATCAAATATATTGACAAAAACATGACTAGAGAAGATGAAGTTTTAGCTGGGAAGACAGAAATAGAACAGAGAAGAAGGTGATATATTTGGGAATCCAGATTACAAACAATTCAATTGAATAACAAAAGGGTATGAAAATAATAACAAAAGGGTATGGAAAACAATTAAGAGTAATCTAATTAAATGGAATAGAATGCATTTGTCATTGTTGGGAAGAATCTCGGTGATCAAGATGATGGTGCTGCCCAAAATATTATTTGTTTTTCAAATGATACCTATTATATACCTTATTTTCCTGCGTATAAGACTACTTTTTTACCTGCAAAATCTGTGGCTAAAGTGGGGGGGTCGTCTTATACGCCAGATATAAGGATAATGAGGATAGAGGTGCTAAAACTCTATATTTTGACTGGAAAAATGGGGGGTCATCTTATACGTGGGTCATCTTGTACGCCGGAAAATACGGTACTCTGATAATATATTTAAAGAGTGGCGTAGGGATATATCACAGTTCATATGGTGAGGCAAAAAGCCAAGAGAGAGGAGTGGATTGGGATTGCCAAATCTCAAGATATATTTCAAAGCAGTCTGTTTAACGTAAGTAAGAGAATGGATAACACTTAGTGACAAAAGGGCTTAAGATATGGCTGGCATGCCTAACTAGCCTATGATAAAGACAAACAAAATAAGCTTATATAATCATTGTTTGAGAAGATTGTTGATTTGGATTAGGAGAAAGTATAAAAGGAGAATAGTATTAAAAATACCAATGTGGATCTCCCCACAAGAGGCTTTTTACAGAAAAGAGATGAAAATGACAGGGGAATGGTGTAGGTACCAAGATATCACACATATTAAGGATGGGAAAAGATGTATGAAAGGCCAGGTGGCATTAAAACAGAAGGGATTGATCAATAATTGGCTCACTTATAGGCAGCTATATGAAGGGTTCAAAAGGGATGAGAAAAAAATGAGGTTTTGAAGAAGAGGGTAAAAAGAGTGAACTGGGGAAAGTAATTGTTGGAGCTCAGAAGAATACGATAGGTTCAATTTATAAAGCATTGTTTAAAATTGAGATGGAGGAGAAAATTATTAAATAGTCAATGTTAAAATGGACAAGGAGTATAGGCCACCCAATTCAATTGGAACAATGGGAAAATACTTAGTTGAGAGGGATTAAGTATACAATTTCACAGAATCTAAGGGGAAATTATTATAAAACATTTTATCAATGGTACTTATCCCCAGATAAATTAGCTAAATTTTATAAATTAAAAGAAAACACGGGCTGGAAAGGTGGAAAAGGGGAATTTTTCCACTGGTGGTGGGTATGTACACAAGCCAAAAAATATTGGAAAAGCATGAAAGAACTTATAGAAAATATTTTGAGTATTAAACTCCAGTTAAAACCAGAACTATTTATATTAGGAATAATGGAGGACAAATTAGAAAAGAAATATGGAAAGGTAATTTTTTTACATGATAACCACAGCTAGGATGTCATTTGCACAAAAATGGAAAATGGGAGATATCCCCACAAATGAAGATTGGTTGTTAAAATTATATGAAGCAATAGAGATGGACAGACAAACTTATCTGGTAAAATATAATTCTTTAAGAAGTTTTAACGATTGTTGGATAGTGGTTAAATATTTTTTGAAGATGCATGGGGGAAATTATCAACAATAAATTGTACATAATAAAGCATTAACACAATATAGAGAGAGTTAAAGTCAATCACAGTGTAACAAAAGTAAGATGATAAAAGGGTAATACCAGAATAGAAAAGAACAGATTAGGGGAAGTTCTCCATGAGGGAAAGTTAAAAGATGAAGGCCATGAAAGGTAGGAATTAGTAGATAAAGAAAACCACAGAGTAAAAGGAAGATAGAAAAATATTGGCAGATAGGAAGGAGTATGAATGATAGGGTATGATTGGAAGAGAATGATGAGTTTGTGGGATGCATGAAGAATAAAGAAGGTGTAAGGAAGGGGATGAAGGAAGAAATGTAAGTGAAAGACCATATGGGTAAGTGAAGAAGGGTAAGAGAAAGGTTGTGAAAGAAAGAGAGGTTTGAAGGGATGTATGGAAGAAAGACGGAGGTAAGAAGGGATGAAGAGGAGAATGATAAGAAGAAGAAGGTGAAGAATAAGGAAGAAATAGAAGGAATGGAGATGGAGGGTTGAAAGATAAAGGATGGAAAATGAAACAGAAAGAGTAGGAAGGGTAAGAAGGTGTAGGGAAGGGATAGAGAAGGGACTGAAAAGAAAGGGTGTTAGGTGAATGAAAGTATAAATAATAAGGAGAGAAGGAATGGGGAGAGGATGAAATGGGGGTGAGGATGTTCTTACGTAGGGGTGTATTTTGATTAAGAATTAGAAATAAAAAGACTAGGTTTTAAGAAAATAAAAGTGGGAGGGAGGAGGGAGGGTTTATTGTTATTGTTCTTATTATTTTTGTGATTAATTAGGATAGGATAGTTAATACGAGTGTATGTAATTAGATGTTAGTATAATGGTTTTCTAGGATGGAAGTATTATGTCGGTGTTATAATTGGTGTATTATTGTTTGTCTTTTTAAATCAAATAAACATTTTAAAAATTTAAAAAAGTAAATCCAGAAAAGCAATGGGTCCAGATGGTTTCCCCGCTGAATATTATAAAACATTAATAGATGGACTGATAACATCTTTGCAAATAATAATGAATAATATATTAAAGACAAAGATTCCTGGTACTTGGACAATTCAAATAGTATATTAATTCACAAGCAAGACAGAGATTGTCTTGATCCAAAAAAATTATAGGCCAATCACATTATTAAATACCGACTATAAAATCTTTGCCACCATATTAGCATTAAGATTGAAAAGGATTCTCAAAGATTTTATAAATACTGATCAGAGTGGCTTTTTGCCAGCCAGGAAATTAAAAGACAATATTCACCACCTTCTAAATGTAATTGAATACCATGAAAAAAGAATTGTCAAAAAATGGGCTATGATATTTCATGATTTTGAGAAAGCCTTCTATAAATTTATTTGGGCATTTTTAAAAGAAGGAAATGTAGGAAAATGGTGTCAGGAGAGAATTTTGAAAAATGGCTAGACCAGATATATCAAGAGCAATATGCTAAAATTTTAGGAGAAAAAACTGAAAGCATTAAAATCCAAAAGGGCACTAGGAAAGGACACCCCCTATCACCACTTTTATTTATCACAACCTTAAAAATATTGAATCATAACAGAGAAGAAACTAATATCGAAGATGTAAAAATTAAAAGAAAATGAATTTAAGTGAAGATTGTATATTTGAAAATATACAAAAAGCAAACAATTAGCACAGTTTGGCCAGGTATCGGGGTTGTCTATTAACAATGAAAAAACATCCATGCTAACAATGAACTTAACCAAAGTAGAAAAAGACCAATTAAAACAATGTTCAAAATATCAAATCAAAGAAAAGGTGAGGTATTTAGGAATAATGATTACTACAAAGAACATTGATCTCTTTAAAAATAACTATGTCAGGACTTGGCAAGAGATTAAGAAAGACATGGGATAGATGGGATAGGTTGGTCTTTCATAGCTAGGCAAAATCTCTTCGTAGCTAGGCAAAATCTCTTCAAAATGAATATCCTTCCAAAAATTATCTTTTTGCTTCAAACAATTCCAATAATTGTAAATTGTAAATGTAATCCATTTTAAACAATGGAAAACAGATTTGTCTAAATATATTTGGGGTGGGAAAAAGCCCAGAGTTAAGTTTAAAGTCATTCAGGATGAAGTCAGCCAAGGTGGCTTAGGGTTACCAAATTTTAAAATTTATTATTATTTCTGTTGTTTTGAATGGTTATTGCATTGATTTCATTTAAAAAACAAAAAAATGTTATGTCTGGAAGCAGCTGATTCTGTGTTTGGCATACGTGCATACCTGTTCTATGACAAATTTAAAGCAAATAAAGATTTCACAAATAATTTTATTAGAAAAGCCTTACTAAATGCATGGCTAAAATTTAAACCATTAAACCATTTAAACCGGCGAGCGGTGGCATCCTCGAAGCTGCGGGGGATGGAGGACTGCTTACCAGCCCCGGGAGACCAGCTCCGGGAGACCAGCTGAGCGGCCTGAGCCACCCCACCTCCACCCCACCTATATAACACCACCTGAGAACACCCTCACTGGCCAGCAAGCGGCGGCGTCCTCGAGGCTGCGGAGGATGGAGGACTGCTTACCAGCCCTGGGAGACCAGCCCCGGGAGACCAGCTGAGCGGCCTGAGCCGCCCCTCCTCCACCCCACCTTTATAATGCTGCCTGAGAACACCCTCGCTGGCCGGCGAGCGGCTGCGTCCTCGAGGTTGCGGAGGACGGAGGACTGCTTACCAGCCCCGGGAGACCAGCCCCGGGAGACCAGCTGAGCAGCCTGAGCTGCCCCACCTCCGTCCCATCTCCTCGGGTGCCGGAAGAGCGCCGGCGGCTACACAATGCCGCCTGAGAACACCCTCGCCGGCACCACACTATGGCCATGGAGGACTGTTTTTCCATCTTGCAGTTCTCGAAGGACCATAAGACTAGAAATTATGTATTTTTTTAAATTGTATTATTGGCTACTGTTATTTAATTTGTTTGTATGTTCGGGGGATGGGGGGGTGAAGGAGGGATGGGATTTTAATTTGATTTATTCTTTGTAGTTTTGTAATGTTGTGTGCCGCCCCGATTGCCTGGCAGAGGGGCGGGATATATTATTATTATTATTATTATTATTATTATTATTATTATTATTATTATTATTATTATCTGTCATAAACTCCCAATACGGGTTTCTATAAATGAAGCTTTTCATAGAAAAGAGGAACTGAAAAAAGAAAAATGGGTAATTTATGACAATTTACTGAAATTAGAAAGAACATCCAACAAACTGGTCATGAAAACATAGGAAGACATGATTAATGAGGGACATTCTGTAAACTAGTTCTTACATAGGCAATTAAAGATTTAGTAAAGACATTAAAACAATAGGTATAGAACCAGTAAGTCAAGAATTTGATAAAATAGTGAGCTCAGAAAATCCCCAGAAAAATCTCTTTTTTATATATAAAAAAATTGAAAATTCAAATGTATGATTAATCTATTAAAACATCAATGGTGAGATGGGGCCAAAATCTAGGACAGATCATTCCACTAGGACAATGGGAAAAACTTGGTCTAAAAGATTAAATCATACCCTGACTAATGAGGTTAAAGAAAACTATCACTAAATGCAACATAGATGGTATCTCACACCTACAAAATTGGCTAAGATATATGAAAACCTCAATAACAAATGTTGAAAATGCACTAAAGCACCAGGCTCATTTTTTCACATGTAGTGGAATTGCGATTTGGCAAAAGAATATTGGGGTCAAATCCATAATAAGATTCAAAAAATATTAAATTGTAAAGAAAAAATCAACCCAAATTGCTATCTATTGGTAATAATTATGAATGAAAAATTAGAGGATAAATTTGGCAAATTGCTATATTATATGACTTCAGCCATGTGCATTGTTTATGCATCAAAATGGAAAAGTAAAAAACAAGTGAATTGTGAAGAATGGTTATTAAAAATTTTGGATTTCATGGAAATGGATAAGCTGACATGTTTAATTAAAAAGACAAATTGAGGAAAATGTAAAAAAGATTGGGACCTGCTGAGAAAATTTTAGTGAAAGATATATATCTATGTGTGTTTGTGTATAGATAGATAGATAGATAGATAGATAGATAGATAGATAGATAGATATAGATGGAATAGATTCAGGTAGCAGATAAGTTGTGGTATTTAGACACTATATAATAGCATAATTAAATAAATGTAAGTTTGATTGAAAAAAAGACAAGAAGCTCAGAATATTATGTTATAATAGATTTAACGAAAAGTTTAAAATAAATGGAGTCTGTATGAGTTCTCAGAAGTATTTTTGCTTATGATGTTGAACTGTCTATTGTTTCACTATAGTACATTTGTTTGTATTGTTGTATGTAATTTCATGTCATTGTATCTATATTTTATTTTAAACCAATAACATTCATAAAAAGATGCATAAGTATTATGCCTCTTTTTTCAAAATGAAGCGAGAATCACAGATTGAAGTAACTGACTAAGAAGGTAACGGATTGAGGCTGAAACTGAAACCAGGTATTCTCAACTGCAAGAAAATGCCTTAAATACAAGGACAAATATTCCCATTCAGGGTAAAATACAAAATTAAACCAACATGGGACTTCTGTGAATTAAGTGGGTAAATATATTCTTTTCCTTACATAAATGCAATAAAATGAGCTAGACTAGGGTAGAAAGAACAGAGAATTGGTCACATCTCTTGGTTTTTCCTCCTTACATGAAAATGGATAAACTGGTGAAATTTCTGCAAATTCAGAAATGGTTCCCATATGCTCTGTGTCAGTGGAGTCATAAATCTTGTTTCATTGTCGCTGTTCAGTATAACTTTATTAGATAGCCTTCCTAATTACTCCTTAGTGTGAGCGCAAAGGGGTTTTTTGAGCCCTCCAGAGAGAAGTAAGGCATCAAATGATACCTAGCAGCTCATCCCAGCTGTGCACATTACGAATTCCAGATGTGGTAATAAAGGAAGGGTTGACAGCAATGTGCTGCCCAAGATAAGGTGGGGGGAGAGGGTGGATTGACATGTTCAGCCTGTTTCCTATTCCTAAATCCTGTTTTCAGTGATCCATGCACCAGTGAAAGAAAGATCCACCAATAATCACTTGCATTTTAAACTGTAATTAATTTTAAATATTATCAGATTGACAATATATCATGAAAAATAGTTTGTGGATTATTTGAAACTAAAAAGGGAAAACCCAGGACACAATCCAGCCAAGCAAAATGGCAACTACTTCCCAGAGAGAGTTGAGCATTCACATAACTCTCTTCCAGAATTTTAAATAGTTATGTGTCAGATTACAACCCTCAATGGCCATGCTGACTGGGGTATTCTAAGAGTTTTAATAACTTCTTCAAGCACTGGTATCACCCACTGGAAAAAATGGATGAAGCCCACAATGTGGGCTATGTATTTTTGTTGTTGTTAACTGCCTTCATGTAGATCTTGACCCATGGCAACCTTGCTGATGAGACAACTCCAAGCCCCCCTGTTCTCTAATGCTCTGCCCAGCTCCTGCAAACTCAATTCATGGTCTCTTTAATAAAGTCCATCCATCTAGCATGTGACCTTTCTCGCTTTCTATTTTCCTTCACCTTTCCTAACATTATTGTCTTTTCCAATGATTTATGCCTTCTCATGATGTGTCCAAAGTATGACAGTCTAAGTTTTGTCATCTAGGCTTCTAGGGATATTTCTGCCTTGATCTGCTCTAGGACCCATTTGTCTGTCTTTTTGGCTGTCCATGGAATCCTCAACACTCTTCTCCAGCACCACATCTCAAAGGTGTTGATTTTCCTTCTATCTTCTTTCTTAACTGTCCAACTCTCACATCCATACATAGTAATAGAGAATACAATGGCTTATTACTACTCTTGCTGCCTTTAAAAAAGCAGTAAAGACGGACCTCTTCCGGCAGGCCTTCCCGGAATAATATTCCGACCTGAGGGAAGATGGTTTCAACTGTCCCTTGTCTGTAGCTCGCTTCATTTTTGAATTTATTGTTTTATTGTAATTTATTGTTTGTTTGGTTTTAGACTGTATTATGTTTTAATCTCTTAAAGTTTAATCTTGTTTTAGGGGGTTAGAGGGGGGTTATGGGGATAAGGCTTGTTTTAACTTTGTATGCTTTAAAATGTTGTAACCCATCCCAATTGCAGAGCAGAGAGGCAGCCTAAAAATAAAAATTGATGATGATGATGATGATGATGATGATGATGATGATGATTCTGAATTTTGTGCTAAGTTGTATGTCATTGCATGTTAGCATCTTTTCTAGTTCGTTCATAGCCACCCTCCACACTCTTAATCTTCTGATTTCCTGGCTGCTATCCTGATCAATATTTGATCCCAGATATGAGAACTCTTTTACTATTTTTATTTCCTCATTGTCTAGTCTGGATTTGTGTGGGTTTTTTTGTTTGCTTTATGTTTTCAACAGTAAGCCTGCCTTTGCACTTTTGTTTTTTGTTTGTTTGCTTGTTTTCTTTATGTTCAGCAGTAAGCCTGCCTTAGCACTTTCTTCTTTGATCTTTTTTAGTAGTTGTTCCAGGTCTTGGAGGTTTTCTGCTAGTCATCAGCATATCTCAGATTGTTGATCTTTCTCTTATTTTCACCCCTCCCTCTTCCATGTCCAAGCCTGCTTTCCTTACAATATGTTCTGTGTATAAGTTGAACAGGTAGGGTGATGGGATGAAGCCTTGTCTGACCCCTTTGCCAATTGGGAACCATTCTGTTTCTTCATATTCTATTCTGACAGTAGCCTCTTGTTCTGCATACAGATTCCTCAGCAGGACTATCAGATGTGTTGGCACTCCCATGTCTTTAAGGATGTTCCATAGCCTTTCATGATCTATGCGGTCAAAGGCTTTGCTATACTCTATAAAGCACATGCTAACTTTCTTTTGGAACTCCCTGCTACACTCCATTAAACATCTTATATTTGCGATGTGATCCCTAGTGCTTCTTCCTTTCTTGACCCCCACTTGGATCTCTGGAATTTCTCTCTCCATGTATACCTGAGAGAAAGTCCCACTTATTACAGTGGAAGTTACTTCTGTGTAAACAATCAAAAAGCTTTCACTGTTGAGAGTGTTCAGCAGAATTTTCCAACAATGACTTGGTGTTTGTGTGGCTGTTTACATTCATCTTGGCACATCTTTGGCTTCCTATAATGAATGATCCCCACAACATTAGGAAGTACAATAAAGATGATTCCATAACAAAGAAGTATGGGAACTGTTCTTGTTGTTTTTAAAGGCACACATTTTCTGGGGTTTTGTTGTTGTTGGTTTGTGTTTGTTTGCTTGTTTGCTTGTTTGATTTTTGGTTTACCCTTCTTCATATAGTGGGGGACCTATAAAGAGAGAAGAAGAAGAAAGAAGCAACTAAAGAAATAGCTAATGCATACTGGATACTGTGAACAGCCAAAAAGAAAAACAAATGTGTCCTAGAACCAATCAACCCTGAAATCTCCCTGGAAACCAAGATGATAAAGTTGAGGTTGTAGTAACTTGGTCACATTATGAGAAGGAATGACTCATTGGAAAAGACAATGATGATCAGGAATCAGGGATCAGGAAACCATATTTCAATATTATTTGTAAAAGGATATGATGTATAAATGATGTGTAATTTAAAAAGTGTACGTATACTAAGACAATGTTACTAATAAAGCATATTAAATTAAAAAAGAAAAGAAAAGACAATGATGCTAGGAAAGGTGGAGGGATATAGATGAGAAGAAAGCTGCATGCTAGATGGATGGATGAATTTACAGGATGTAAACTGAGCAGTGGAAAATAGGAAGTCTTGGAGATGTCCTATCCACAGGTTTGCCATGACTTGGAATTGATTCAAGGGCAATTAATAACAACAACAAATAGTGTAAACAACAACAAATACTGTAGAAAACATGGGAGTAGTAGCAAGGAATCTGCATTTGAAACAATCAAGGGACAATCTTTTAGTCTGCCCTAAATCTAGTCACTTGTTGAAAAAATAAAGCTAGGCATTTACAGTATAACCTGGTGTATTTGGGAATGTGAGGCCCTCCAGATCTTGTTGGATTGTTAGTCCCAGTATTCTTCAATACTGGGCATGCTGGCTTGGGCTGCTGGGAAATGCAGTCCTGAAACATCTGGAAGGCTGGACTTTTCCCATTCATTTCCCCTTTAGTTTCAGATTATCAATTCAGAATCCGGATGCAGGAAAGCATGGATGAATAGTTTCTTTCTTTCTCTCTCTCTCTGTCTTTTTAAACACAGAAACACACATACATACAACATCTAACCAACTTTGTGGAGAATACAGATCTGTCCATTATCACACTTGCTGTTGTCCTATCAAGGCTGGATTGGCAATGTGCTTTATGTTCTTAATTAATCTGCAAATCGTTTCCTTTCATTCCTCAGAATGTTCACTTTGATTTTAAAAATCACACATTTTCTCTCTGAAGACATGTTTAAATGGTTATTTTGATGTTTCTATACTGTCCAGGAGAGCATCATTAACTTCAAAAAAATGTTGAAATCTGTGGATCAGTGTATTAAAACAAGAGAGGCAGGTCCATATCAGAACTTGATTTTATTATTCTCAGATGTTCTTCAGATTATTAATCTCTCCCTTTTCCTGTAGAGAGACTGAAATAGCCTACTGTGAAGTGAACATGCCATCACTTCCCTGGCTGGAAGTCCTACTTAGCTGTACCAATGTAACAGCATCATTGTTGCTGATGCACAGATTCTAATTATAGTAGATGGTCTGAGAGCTGATGTCTACAAACATCCTGCTCATTGATGATTTATTCTTGTTCCAGATTTGGCTTCCTGCCACTAAAAGGATCATCTTGTCAATTTGGGCTATACAATGTTGTGCAGAAATAAAAGAAAAATGTAGCTTCTGCTTGTGGCAGATGATTCATGTGAGACTCTTTGCAACACATAAAAAAGAAAAAGAATGGCTGGCAAAAGTGCAGGAGTTGTGCATCGCAACTCACAATCAGACAATAACTCCATGACTTCCATCACGAAAGCAACAAGAAAGGAAGGCATAATAATGATTCATGCCATATCCTGGAGGATGCCACCATCATGATTCTATTGATACCTTCTTACATCTTCCATTTCTGTGTCCAGTACACTGACAGAAATATGATCTCCCTGTTACTTAATTTTCTTCTACTTTCTTTCAACTATTCTTGGAACAGAATTATTCTTCTTTTCCTTGACACTTTTTCAATTATCACCGAAAACTGATTCTTGCTATGGGGGAAGGGGTGGAGGAGGCTCACAGCCTATTCAGTGAGTTACATATAGGCCTCTATTATCAGTGCACTCTTAAATGGAGTAATGCAAAGTATATTCCTTTTAATATGTTTTTTAAAAAGTAATTAAGATGTTTGCACACACTAGGACATAAGCTTTTGATTGGTCTTAAGCATTTTGCCACATGTACATCCAAATATTTGCTAGATGCTTTCCCACTGTCTGTGTGTTTGCCACATTACACAACTGAGCCTATGGTCCAAAACACACTGCAGAAATAATCCATTTGAGACCACTTTAACTGCCCTGGCTAAATGCTAGGGAATCCTGGAAACTAGTTTTGTGATGCATTTAGCCTTCACTGTCAGAAAGCTCTGGTGCCATAACAAACTAGAATTCCCAGGATTTGCTAACACTGAGCCAGGGCAGTTAAAGTGGTCTCAAACTGGATTATTTCTGCAGTGTGTTTTGGACCCATGTCAGTGGGATGATGAATCCACTCTGGATTTTAGTTTGAACTTTAAAGGATCTACCAAAGGTGCTAAAGTCCACCCCCAAAGGTCCTAGTACTCTTTTAAAGGTCACTGCCTCACTGACATGTGAGCTGACATGGCATCTTGTAATATTTTCATGAAAACCTTTGATTTTTGTTGTTGTTGTTGTTGTTGTTGTTTTTGAGCAAGCACAGTTCAGTACTATTTGCTTCATTCCTTTTATTCATGTTCTGTTTGGGCTGTATGATTTCACTTAATTTGGTGAAGCTCTTGTGGAATTTTAATATAGGTATTTGCAGAATTGACATTTCTAGGTCTGGTTTTCTTGAGTTATGCTAGTTCCTCATTACATAGAATTTTGCATGCTTTATGTCATCAGTCCTAAAATTTGTGGAAGCTCCTTGCAAATCTATTTGTAGAAGCCTGAATCACTGAAGAAAACTGGGTACTGAGAAAGAAAGATGGCTTTATTGGTTTTTATTTTCTCCCAGAGTTTGCCACAATATGCTAAGATAGAAGAATAAATGGAACTTTGCCCAAGTAACCAAGCCAGGTTGATGTCAGGGGTTTGATAAAACAAATCGATTTTTGATCCTAATGGTGCTTCTTTCTAATTTCCACAAAAGTGGCTTTTAGCCTAGTCAGCTGGGGATGTGTCAACACAGATATGTTGGAAAGGGTCAGATAGATCCATAGCACACTGTGGTTATGCCCCGAGGCAGATGGCAGGATAGCATTATCAGCTTACTCCTTGTCTGCTATTGATTTTGTTGTTCCTGACTCCTATTAAATATTGAAAGGTACTCCTGAGTTTATTTGGTTAGAAATAAGAAAAATTTCACTGTCTCCAGACAGATTGTTGTCTTCCTGGTCCCAGAGTACTTGCAATCATGCTCTATTTAACATCTGTTGAGTTAATTTAAAAAAAGAAAAAGAAAAAAAGCTTGCACACCAGAGGCCTTTAGCTGAACATATTGTTGTATCTGTGCACATTTGAACTGTGTGTCCATACAAATGTTACAGGTAATGCACAGCTGGAATTGCTATAGTTATCACTGAGAAATTATTGGTGAGAAGGGCAATTATTAAAACACAGAAATGCATTGTGTCACTAGTGCCAATTTGAACACATGAATCTCAGCTTAATGGTTTTGTTGTCAGCCTGCCCAATTCCTATAATGGTGCAGAAGCAGTGCAGTTTACTACTGTGCAAAGAAATTAGATATGCCTGCAAGTAGCAGTGGAAACATACAAAAACAGAGGACTAATATGAACACATGTGAAGAAGAAGTGAGCATTCCTTCTTTATGGACAAGTTATTTTTTTCCTAAAGGTGATTGTTTTGACTGGGACTCAAGACTAAGCATGCTGGTCTGTCATGGCCTGCTGAGTATTCCAACCTTCCCCTTTTTGCAGTCCTGTGAAAGCATCCATATTAGGAAGATTATCAAGCTTCTAATTGGATGCCAAAATGCTTGTTAATCATTCTTTTTTTAAAGTCCAGTAACTAAGGACTAAATCAGGAATGGGAATTGTGCAGCCTCCCCCCCCACATGCTATCAAACTGCATCTTCCAGCATTCCTCACATTGGTTATGCTGGCTTGAGTCACTGGAAGTAGCATCTAACAATATGTTAAACATGCACACAGCCTACATTCAATTGTTAGTTACAACAAGATTAGACACATTGAATCAATTGAATTTACAGAAGTGCTGATTTTCCAAGTTTTCATTGACTGAGTGGGTCTGCTTCATTTGAGACTAAGGGCCTTTACAGACTGCTAGAAATAATGCAGATTGAGTGCTAGGGAATCATGGGAACTGTATTTTTTCCTGAGACATTGAGCCTTCTCTGTCAGAGAGCGCTGGTGTCACAATAAACTACAGTTCCCATGATTTCTTGGCACTGAGCCAGGGCAGTTAAAGTGGCCTCAATCTGCATTATTTCTGGCAGTCTGTAAAGGCCCAATCTAATAAGATTTAGGCTTCCTAAAATTTCATAAACTCATTTAATCAATAAAAGTCCCACCATTGTAATTAAATTCTAGGGTTGAACATTGGGAGGATTTATTTTTAGGCATATTTCTCAGTTTTTAGAGCAATAACACAAGAACAGATTTGGTGAAGGATATAATAAGGGTGGTTGAAGATAGGGGGAATTTGAGGACTCTCATTCATAGGGTCACAATAAGTCAAAGTCAACTTGATGGCAGTTAACAACAATGACATATACATATTTTACAGCAGAATCCTATTGTATGGGTGGCACAGTGGTTAATGCCTGTACTGCAGCCACTCACCCATAGACCACAAGGCTGCGAGTTCAATACTAGCCAGGGCTCAGGCTAGACTCAGGCCTGCATCCTTCCGAGGTCGCTAAAATGAGTACCCAACTGTTGGGGGGCAATGAGCTTACAGTTGTAAACCACTTAGACATCCCATAACACAATATGAAGTGGTATATCAATGAAGCTGCTTTGCTTCATCAGATCAGTCCCCCAATAAAGGACATAAGCTCACTGTAGCAGTGTGTTGTGAGATGCTGAAAAGAATCATTAAGCCCAGTAAACATTACCGTTTCTTACTGGTTCATGTTCCTACCAACTAAACATTACCCTTTCCTACCAGTTCATATTGGAATTAATGATACAGCAAGGGAGCCCTGGTGACATAGTGGTTAAATGCCAACACTGCAGCTGCAACATTGTAAGTTCGATCCTAGAGGAGGGCTCCAAGGTCCACTCAGCATTCATCTTTTCATAGGTTGGTATAATAAGTACCCAGTTTGTTGGGGGCAATTGGCTTACACATTATAAACTGCTTAGGGAATGTTAGTTCTCTGATAAGCAGTATATAAATGTACTTGCTATTGTTATATATTACAGCCTTCAACATACTGCAAGAGATTATGAAGGTCTAGTGAAGAAGCTAAAGGACCTTGGGACAGAGACTATTATTTCATCTCTCCTTCCTGTTGACGGACTGAGCCCAGGAAAAGGGAGAAAAAAACAAGAAGTGAACAATTGGCACTGCAGATGGTGCCATCAAGAAAGATTTGGCCTTTTGGACCATGATCTGCACTTTCACGAAGAGGGATTTTTGGTGGGTTGCACCTCATAGCAGTTGGAAAGAATTTATTTGCTAAAAGTCTTGCAAATTTGACCAGGGGGGCTTTAAACTAAGTTACATGGAGGAGAAATCCAATATTCTGAAGAACGAGCAGCAACAAATACTGGGAGAAATGGCTTTAATGATATGGGGGAGATTGGGTCAATAGGACAATAATCAAGCAGTGGACCAAAAAAAAGAAAGAAAGAATCAGCTGGGGAAAATGACCCGTGGCCTTAGATGTCTCTGCACTAATGTACAGAGCATGGGAAATAAACAAGATGAACATGAACTCTTTACACAGGAAGGCAAATATGATTTGATAGGCATCACTCAAACCTGGTGTGTTGAGTCTCATGATTGGAATGTAGTAATGAAAAGATATTCCAGTGAAGCAGACCAAATAGGAAAGGAGGAAACATAGCATTGTATGTTAGGAGATCTATGACTTACAGCATGGAAAACAGGTTGAGAGCCTTTGGGATAAAGAATCAACAGTGACCTCATTGTGGGCATCTACTATAGACCCCAGCCAGGCCGCAGATTTGCATTATGTCTTCCTACAGCAAATTACCAAATACTCAAAAATGACAGATATAGTAATCATGTGAGACTTCAACCACCCTGGTATTTCTTGGAAGACATGTTCTTCCAGTAGTGTAAGGTCCAACAAATTCCTTACCAGTGTTTCTACAAATTCATTGTACTAAAGGTAGAGAGAGAAAAGGGGTGAGCTATTTTGGATTTGATCCTAACTAACGGATCGACCTGTCAATGGGGTAGAAATAGTAGGATCCTTGGATGGGAGTGACCATGTCCTCATGGGATTTGTTATACAGAGCACAGTGGAAGTCAAACATAGTCAGATATGCACTCTGGACCTCAAGAAAGCTGATTTTGGTAAGCTTAGGGAAAGATTTATGAAATCCTAAAGTCAGAAATAATCAAAGGGTTCATGGTGTGTGGGAGTTCCTTAAAGATGAGATACTGAAGGCACAGTAGCACTGTATGTGAGGAAATCCATTACTTAGAGCATGAAAAATGGGTTGACAGCCTTTGGGAGAAGGAAATAGCAGTGACCTCATTATGGGCATCTAATATAGGCTTGAGCCAGACTTCAGACTTGAATGATGCCTTCCTACAACAAATTAATAAATACTCAAAAATGAGTATCCAGTAAGGGGATTACAGCCCAGAATCTGTAAAAAGCTAGTAAAGGAATACCTAGCTACACTAAATGAATCCTTCTCCAAGGACCTTATCAAACGCTGGCCACGAAGCGAAGAATAAGCGAAAAATAACCGAAGTAGGAATAAATTCAGTTCTATAGCGAAACGAACGGAATACCGCCCGTTTGGCCATTGCGCAATTAATACGAAGGCTCCCTTCTCTGCCGTCACAAAAAGCCGGCGTCGCAGAATGTGGATGGCAAGGATGGGAGGAAGGAGTCGGGAGGAAAGGCAGCCAAGGGGACCGAGGAGGAGGAGGAGGGCTGGAGGAGGGAAGGCAGCCCACAGTGGCGTGTCGGTGGGGAAAAAGGTGAGAGAGATCGCCTCCCTCTTCCCTCTTCCCTCCTCCTCTCCTTCTTTTCTCCAATCCAGTTTGCCTTTTGCCAAGGCAATCCCTTCCCCTCGCTGGTATTTTCTCCCCACCTACCATTGCGCAATGAATGCGAAGGCTCCCTTGTACTTCCCCGACAAACCGAATGTCAAAATCTCTCTATTCCTTACGGATTAGCTCCGTGTTCTGCCGAGCAGGGCAGCGTCGTGTATAAACACGGGGAAACAATACGGATTAGCTCCATGTTCTAGGGCAGCGTCGTGTATAAACACGGGGAAACAATACGGATTAGCTCCGTGTTCTGGGGCAGCGTCGTGTATAAACACGGGGAAATAATATGTATTAGCTGTGGATGCCCTTTGGATTAGCTCTGCTTCAGACCCCATGTGATAAGGTCCCAAGACTGGTTAAGTTGCATCCAATCGTATTCAAGGAACTTGCAGATGCAAGCTCAGAGCCATTGTCAATCATTTTTGAGAATTTTTGGAGAACAAGAGAAGTACCAGCTGAACAAAAGAGGGCAAATGTTATCCACACTTTGGGGGAGAGGAAAGGGAGGGAAGAGAACCTAAGCAACTACCAACCAATCAGCTTGACATCAATTCCAGGAAAGGTTTTAGAACAGATCATTAAACAGTCATTCTGTAAGAACTTGGAAAAGAATGCTGTGATTGCTAAGAGCCAGCGTGGGTTCCTAAAACTAGTATTATCTTTTTTGATAGAATTACAAACTTAGTAGAACAGAGGAGTGCTGTGGATGTAGAATGTCTTGATTTCAGAAAGGTTTTTCACAAGTCTCCCATGATATTCCTGGAAGCTAGATGGTGAACTGTGGGATAGACAGTGTTATAGTTAGGTAGATTTTTAACTGGATGACAGGCCAAACACAGAAAGTACTAACCAGTGGTTGTTATTCATTCTGAAGAGAAGTGATTAGTGGGGTGCCTCAGAGTTCTTTCCTGGGTCCAGTTTTGTTTAACATCTTTATAAATTACTTAAGATAATGGAATGAGTGGCCATGCATATCAAATCTGGAGGTGAAACCAAATTATGAAGAGTAGCTACTATCCCAGAGGACAGGATTAAAATTAAAAACTACTTTAATAGATCTGAGAGCTGGGCAGAAACTAACAAAATGAATTTCAACAGGGAGAAACATAAGGAACTACATCTATGCAGAAAAAATGAAATACACAAGTATAGGATGTGTGATACCTGGCTTGAAAACAGTACATGTGGAAAAGGTCTGGGGTCTAAGGGGAGAAACAAACCAGCATAAAGGGGTGGCTTGAAGCCACCCCCACCCAAGATACTGGACCACAGCAACCACATGCTGCGGTCCCAAGGGCACCCTCCACCTTGGGCCCAAATTGGAGCAGGAAAAAAACTGCTTCTTTTTGGACCAGGTTTCTGTGGCCTGGGTGCAGCTTTGGTGCATCTTCTGCATGTCTTGGTGGAATTCATTATCTAATTGCCATACCCTCAAGCCACACAAAAGCTGGCTTTTTTGGCTCCTCTGTTCGGGCTCTTAGTAGGCCACAAGCTAAAGACGAGTAAACAATGTGATGCAGCAAAAGAGAAGTAGTAGCCCCACTCTAATCTGCTTTGGTCAGATCTCATCTAGAATACTGTGTCCATAGCTTAAAGATACTGAAATGGTGAAATACATCCAGAGAAGAGTGACCAAGTTTATAAGAGGTCTGGAAACCAAGCCTTATGAGGAATGTCTTAATATTTTCAGTATGTTCATCTTGGAGAAAACGAAACTGAGAAGGGATGTCATATAGGCAATGGAGCAAGCTTGTTTTCTACTGCTTCAGAGACTAGAGCTCAAACTAATGGATTCAAATGGGGGTGGGGGGAGAAATGCCTCCTAAACCTTGGGAAGGACCTTTTTATTTTAAGAGCTGTTCAACAGTGGAATAGACTTTCTCAGAGGATGGTGGACTCTCCATCTTTGGAGGTCTTTAAACAGAGGTTGGATTGACATCTTTTAGGAATATTTTAGCTGTATATTCCTGCATGGCAGGGGTTGGACTAGGTGGCTGTTGCGATCCATTCTATATGATATGATATGATATGATATATGAGCATATTTTCAGCACATTGATTTTGACTGACATGGTTGTGTTATCATTCTTCTCCACATGCAACCTGGTGGTGCTCTGCAAAGTACTCCTGCCATGAAGGAAATCCAAGATAAACTATACATTAAAAAATAAAATTTGCTGTTCCTTGTTGAAAGAAAAATCCATCTAATATTCATCAAAATAACACACCATTTGTTGGTGGTGGAGTATGCCTTCAAGTATTTTCCAACATGTAGCAACCAACCCTAAGGCAAACCTATCACTGGGTTTTTTGGTAAGATTTGTTCAAAATAAGTGCAAAGGAAGAACTTCAAAGGAAGTTCTCTGAGTCTGAGAAAGTATGACTTGCCCAAGTCACCCAGTATGTTTCCATTGCTAAAAGGGAATTCAAACCCTAGTCTCTTGGATTCCTAGTCCAACACGCAAATCATTAGACCATGCTGGCTCCAGAACCTGAACCACTATCAAGAAATGTGTAGACTTAATTTGCTTTTCATTGACTAGAATTTGTCTTTAACAATTAATACTAGCCTCTACAATTTACATTTGCTTAAGCTTTAATTTAGTAATCTCAGAGCTTAGAAAGGTTACTTTTTGGACCACAGCTCCCAAATTTTCCAGTCACTAGTCAAAAAGAAGTAAGTTTTTCAACCTTGGTTGATCCATAGTAAACCTACAAATAAATTTGATGTAAATAATTCTTTCAGAAAAGAAATCTGATTAATTGTACCATATCTTTTCATAACAAAATCTGATAACACAGGATGCTACCATTATAATGTTACAATATTGTGCTAGACAGGTACTGCTATATTGGCTATTTTTGAATATATTTCCTTCTTATAGTGTCACCAATCTTGAAAATATAAAGGACATGCCTCAGAATTTGTTTTGAATAAATTGCGAATGGTTAGGTGACAGATGCTGCAATGAAGTTCCTTGTAATTAAATGATACCAAACGCAGTCATACATAAAATGCCCATATTACCAGCAGGACAAATGAGATTCCTTTCACATTCTGGATGATATCACTGGCTAAATGCCAGCTTTTAATTGCTACACATTACCTAAATATTTAGAACAACCAAAGAACACTTAACCAGCACACAAATAAAACCAGAGATGATAAAAGTAAACATGTTATAACTCCCAGACTATGTGTGTAAGCAAAAATGAAACATCCTTCATGTTTCTACACAGTTTGGGTTACTGAACTAAGGCATTCAGTGAATCTGGTAATGCAAGTATGAGAATCACAAACATGACGTGTTGATAATCTCATTACTACAGCAGTTCAAGAACTCACAAATCACCTGGTATTCTGGGAATTCTCATCTGCTGGTTTCTGCTCCATTGGCTCAGGGATACTGGATGAAGTCTGTGTTAGATCTCAGCTGGAAATGTGCATAATTAGAGATTTTGGAAGGACTGTTAGAGGTCACAGCCAGTGGATTCCCTGTCAGTGGTCAGAGAATCCACTAAGGGTTTTCATCCAAACTTCAAAGGAGTCATCCAAGGAGCCAAACCTATTTGGCCTCCAAATGGTAACATTCCGTAGATGACTGTGAGTTCATATATGTATAGGCCCCACACTGGTGACTTTTTAGGCATTATTCCAATAAGATGGAAGATGCTTAACTCTGATCCATTCCCAGGGATGAGGCAGCACAGCAAATGGCATTTGTCCCCCCAAAATCATGGTACACCTTTCCCAAATCCAGCTAAATTATTCTGAGGCAAAAATGTCTCAGAATAAGGGATGCAGAGGCTTAGTGGTTACAATGCCAATTCTGATGATCGGAAGGTTGGCAGTTTGAGGCCCAAAGGCTGCATGATGGGCTGAGCTCCTGTTACTAGTTCCAGCTTTTGCCATCCTAGCAGTTCGAAAGCATGCAAATGCAAGTAGATAAATAGGTACCACTTTGGTGGGAAGGTAACAATGTTCTTTGCAGACATGCTGGCCACATGATCACAGAGTTTTTTTAATGTGTAAGCTGCCCCGATTGTGCTGCAGAGGGGTGGGATAAAAATAAATTTTATTATTATTATTATTATTATTATTATTATTATTATGTTATCTTTGGACAATGCTGGCTCTTCAGCTTAATAACAGAGATGAACACTGCCCTCTATAGTCAGTTATAACTAGATATTCATGTCAATGCACTAACTTTATCTTTAAAAATGCCTTGAGCATCTTTTTCCATGAGAAAGTAATAACTTTTAATTTGTTTCATGGTCCCCCTAATCTGCCACCTTCTTATCCAGTATGTTCTGGATAGGAAACCATCACTTATACATCTTCACGAGTTCCTGGTGAGAAACCAGAGTAGTTTCTACAATAACCAGTGTATAACTGTGTGCCATAAGGACACACAGTTATACACTGGCTGAAAATGTGTGACTACTCACATAAATTGTTATCCTCATGCAACTCTGTTTCTGTGACTGCAGTTAGAATACAACCGTTCTGCACCAGATAAAAGTGTAGACCACATTCATAGGGGAACTTACATCTGCAGAAGACCCAATCAGGTTTTTAGCCTGAGACAGGCTGTCTCTCTTTGCCTAATAGTAAGTCTGATTCTCTGAGAATTGAAATCATCTGTATACACAGATATAGATACAGATACAAAACAGCATGAGTTTTCCCATCCAAACAGCACAGCTTCCAGCACTCCTTACATTCTGTGAGAGACACCTGGTAATTGGCCCCATTGATATATGGCCACATCACTAAACTATTCTTACATTCTCATAATCTAAGGCTATCCAATAAGTTTCTGGATGAGATGTGACAATTGGAGGCTTCTGTATCAGTATGGCAATGCATTTTTTCTAGATCCCCACTTGATTTTCCCTCCAAACATATAAAGGAACTCACTACACATAGTTTCAGCATCTTGAACAGCTCCTTTAAAGTTTTGACTAAAACCCAGAGCAGATTAAGTACCCCAGTGACATGAAAGCCATCACCTCCACCATAGATGAGGCTCATATTTCAACCATGTCCTTCTCCTTCATTGTGCAGAGGCAAAAAAACAAGTCTTTTCAGGTGTAGCTGGGCAACAACAATAATTATCAGTAAACATCACCATGCTGGCTGATGTTGATGTGAGCTGGGGTCTAATAAGATCTGGAGCACAATCTGGAAGGTTACTTTTAAAGTAATTTTATTGTTATGATCTCAAGGCCCTAAAGGTCGTACTTTGTCATTATAGTTACATTTTTTAAAGCAAAAAATTGCCCTTACATTTTTCCTTTAAACTACAACAATGTTCTGTCTCAGAAGACTCGGGGGGATGCAGATGAGTGACCCTGGGCCACCCTGGGAAGTGGAGAATTGGGGCTGAGGCTGCCCCATGCCTCGACCCCAATCCACCCTTTTGCTGGCCCTGAAAGGAGCACTAAAATGCCAGCCCTTCCAGAGCCGGCAAATAGAGAGCCCAAAGAGCTGCCGCGCAGCTCTTTTGCATCCCTTTTGCTGAAGTGTGTTAAGATGCTGCACTGGGAGGACGTCTCAACGGTGTGCACCATGTGTAACAGCACGCACTGTGATGACATCCTCAGGAAGGGGTTGGGCCACCCGGTGTGTGGCTGCCCCTCCCCTTCCCTGCCTCCAAGACAGTGCAAAGGGCCATCTGTAAAGGCCCTCACTCAGTTATTCCAAGAAGAGAAATAATCTTTCTAGAAGAAGGGTCATCAAGGTATTTTTAAATATGTAAAGTAATGTAACTTGTCATTAGAAAAAGCATTAATTACAAGTCACTTGGTATTTGCAATGGCTTATCTTCCAGCTCTTATCTGGCAGGGCATAGGTTTCCCATTCTTGATATGGCAACACTCTTAACAACTATGGGCCTCGGCAGACGACTAATAGAGTCATCTTCCGGGCAGTGAAGAGGAGGGGCAGCCGCACTAGCGGCACCCCTTCCTCTTCCTGAGTTCGCCCTCGGAGTCGCCGGCCCTCCGCACGGCCAGCGCTCCGAGGATGACCTCACACCACGGTGACCGCACGCGCCACGGCGTTTGAGTCAGGGAAAGTGCGCCCGCCGCTTTTAGGGTGCACTTTCCCTGAAATCTAAAAGGAGCGCCAATTTGGTGCTCCTTTTAGAGTCGCCGACGGTGCGCCACGGTGCGGCTGCCGCGGTCCAGCGGCGCTCCGTCCCGCGGCGCACGGGAAGCTCCCGTCTGCTTCCCCCCTATGTTATCCCAGTTCTATGTATGAGATTTTCAAGAGGAACATTTCACTCAGTACTAGTAAACTCAGCCACAAGTCCCATTTTCAGCTAAAGCTAGCACAAGGCCTTTACTGTTATTAGAGCAAGGTTACCTACTAATGAAAATGGTGTTCATTCCAGACAGAACATTTTTTCCACAAATTCTGAACCCAACAAATAATATTAAATTGTAGTTTTCAAGCATCTCACTATCATTAAAAAAGAAAGTCTTGATAGCTGTGTTGCCTTTCCAAGGACTAAGATGCAGCATGTCTTTCTAAACCCTGGATGTCAAGAGTTTAAATCAGGGGTAGGCAACCTTTCCCCTTTAAGGGCTGAGGTACTTCAGCTCCCAGAAGCCTCAGCCATGTTGGCCAATAGTCCCATGTTGGCCAATAGCTCCTGGGATTCTGGGAGCTGAAGTCCCTCGGCCCTTAAAGGGGAAAGGTTGCCTATCCCTGGTTTAAATGGATCACAAGAATAAAAGAAAAGGAGTTTGCATATTCATGGTTTCACATCCTGCCTAAGAGAATAGAAGAGAGTGTCTTTTTAAAACATGGCTTCATTGTGATTTTAATGAGCATTGCAACCAAATCATTTCTTCTGCCTTTGGGCATTCTCTCTTACACTACATTTCATATACTATAAAATATTCTCATATTGAATTTTTATGAACTCCATGGGTTTCTATTAAAATGGGCCTTTATTGACTTAAAGTTCAGCATTAGTTGCAACAGTAATTTTATACACACGTAAAAATTACTTTCATAACTTCATATTTCTCTGTCTCTGTATCTCTGTGTGCATTCATTTGTTTTAAAGATGACTTGCTAGAATTCTGTATGCAGTTCTGTTGGCAGAAGTGTACCATGGTGGGGTTGTTTTTTCTTTTCATCTTTCTGGGAGCAGCATTTCATTCCAAAATTCCACACATGGTGCATGGAAAATTAAACAGACCATGTCCTCCAACATTTCCCAGTTGTAGATAGAAACATTCTTGCATACTTGTCAAATCCCACTTCCCATGCCAAGGATTGCTGTCCTGAATGCTCTTCCCACTACAGAAGGCTTGTCTAGATGTTGTATTTATTGGTCCAGCAAGTGATGCAGAGGTAAATTTTGAAGTGGAAGGGCTTGTCATAATGCTGTCCCATCACCCAGCTATATCAATATAGTCATGTCCGAGAGAGTCATAGGGATATAAATCCTTAGCTATGTAATCCTAGATTGTGAAGGTAGTTTTTCCTCCACTATAGGAGAAAAATGTTTCTCTGCAGTATACCTCTGTATTTGAACATACCAAAGTGTTGTGGAGGAATTAGTCTGCAAAATAATAATAATAATAATAATAATAATAATAATAATAATAAATGGGTATTTTGTGCAAAAAAAAAATTCCTGTTTTCCTTCAGAAAACTGGTTTTCTCCGCAAGGAACCCATTTTCTGTTTGTTTGTTTGTTTTAAAATAAAAGCAAAACACCGCAGTGAATCCTTGGTATCCACTGGGTTTTGGTTCCAGGACACTCTGTGGTTACCAAAATCTGTGGATGCTCAAATCCCATTATATCCAATGGAGTAGTAAAATAGTATCCTTTATATAAAATGGCAAAATTAAGATTTGCTTTTTGGAAATATTTTTTGTGTAATATTTCCAAGCTATGGATGATGGAACCTGGATGCTGAACCCATGGATATGGAGGGCTGACTGTAAAACAGCTTTGTGTTGTTGTTGTTGTTTAAATGTTTTTCTGGAGAAAGATTTCCCTCCAACACTTCAAGAAGCTTAAATATCAGGAGAAAAGTTTGCCTTTCCCCCCCCCCCCCCAAAAAAAGTCTTCTCAACAGGATTTCTCAACTGTCTGAAAACCAATTTTTCAATCTGAAAATGAAGAATTACGAATATTCTTTTCAACCCTTCCAGGACAGAGATTCAAAAACCTATCAGTCTAGTGCCAGAGGCAAAGTTGTTTCTTGTTGGTTCAAGGTCCACAAAGTCAGGAAATTAGAAGCTTAAAAGTTCTCCTATGATCAATAATGATGCTGTACAATGTCACAACATGGGCTTACTTGCAGCTCCATGGTCTAAATGCAACAGCTGATACTTCCTAGGAGAAAAAAATGCTTTCATCAGTGGAATCAGGAGGGATTATCTCCTACTGCATATACGGCTAATGCAATATCTGGAGCCTCTTTACCCCATACAATCCCCAAAAAGAGGATTGGGAAACCCTCCAGAGCCAGTTTGGAAGCATAACAGAGGGATGATGGGCAAGAGGAGGGAAAGATACATTGGGTTTAAGTGCATGAGCCCAAATTTGATTTGTCATTTCTACCCCAAATCCACATGAGGAAGATTAATCTACAATAGGACCAGCAATGATGTAAAGTAAAGCAGGCTTGTATTTTAGCACCTACTTTATTTTTTATATTAACTCATTGATTAAAAATTTAACATGGACTAGCTTTCATCCCCCTAAATTGGCTAATCAACCTTTATCACTCCTCTTGTATGCAGATGATGCAGTTCTATTATCATTCTTAGCAATAGGCTTAAGGAGACTCCTGAAGGAGCTTACCAATTATTGTAATAATGAAACCCTAATCATAAATTATGACAAAACAAAGGTGATGGTGAAGAAAACCATCCATAAATGGCAAATAAATGGGACCCTGATTGAACAGGTTACTAATTATAAATACCTTGGTATAGTCTTCCAATCTTCTGGGTCATGGAAAACCCAAAAGAAAATGGCAGTAGAGAATGCCCAGAGAACCATGTCAGCTCTGCTTAGATTTTTTTTTTTTAACAATAAAGGTGGGGGCAACACATTCCCTCTGTCATTCAAGTGTTCACAGCTGAAGTTTTATCACAAATGTATGAATCACAACTTTGTGCCTACAATAATCTTGATTTATTTGAAGCACTGTAAACGAAATTTCTCAGAAGTATATTTGCTGTTCCAACCTGTCCCAAATGCAGTCTAGCACGTAGAAGCTGGCCTGATTTCTATTGAGGCCCATGATTGGATCCATAAGATAAATTACTGGTTAAAACTTATTTTCTGCCCAGTCAGGCTAGCTCCCTTGACTCTGGGCCTTTGCAGACTGCCAGAAATAGTGCAAATTAAGTCCACTTTAAGGGTTAGGGTTAGTGCTAGGGAATCATGGGAATTGTTGTTGTTTTTTCTGAGACATTGAACCTTCTCTTTCAGGGAGCTCTGGTGCCACAATAAAATACAGTTCCCATGATTTCCTAACCCTAACCCTAAAAGTGGACTCAATTTGCACTATTTCTGGCAATAGCTTTCCAACCTGATAGCTCTGATAGCTTTCCAACCTGTCCCAAATGCAGTCTTGCACCTAGAGGCTGGCCTGATTTCTATTGAGGC
The DNA here is from genome assembly GCA_026167975.1 of Phrynosoma blainvillii. Taxonomy (NCBI): domain Eukaryota; kingdom Metazoa; phylum Chordata; class Lepidosauria; order Squamata; family Phrynosomatidae; genus Phrynosoma; species Phrynosoma blainvillii. The sequence continues at coordinate 274,724,384 of JANUYF010000001.1, forward strand.
CCATGACTGGATTCATAAGATAAATTACTGGTTAAAACTTATTTTCTGCCCAGTCAGGCTAGCTCCCTGGACTCTGATAACTTTCAGTCTACATGAAAACAGGCAGTATATAAGATACTTCAAACATGTGGGTTTACACCTAATGCCTTGATAGCACTTGGCTTTAGTGAAGCCAAAGCAGCCATTAAACAATGAGTAATGGACATAGAATTACAAAATCATCTGAGCATAGCTGCCAAATATCATGTCATAGGAATTACTATAAAACCTTTTACTTATCCCAATTATCTAACAAACCTAACAACTCCTAGATACAGGAATGCTTTTACTCAGGCACATTTTGTTTTGCCATCTGCTGTATTGGAAGGGAAGTACAACAGAATCCCATACCATGAGCGCAGCTGCCCCTGTGCTAATGAGGCAGTAGAATCACTTAACCATGTTTTCTTTCACTGTCACTTCTGTTAAGGGATGCAGCTTAGTTTAATTACACCTATTCTCCAAAATATCCCAGGCAGGTTGGAAGCATTTTATCTTTCCTTTTTGCTTGCTGACCAGGATTCACAAATTATAAATAAGGTTGCTAGAGTTTGTGCATCTGCCAATATGACTCAGGGCCTAAACAGACTGCCAGAAATAGTGTACATTAAATTGAGGCACTGCCCTGGCTCAGTGCTAGGGAATCATGGGAATGGTAATTTATTGTGGCACCAGAGCTTCTGACAGAGAATGCTCAATGTCTCACAAAAAAAAAAAAATACAATAATGTGATTCCCTAGCACTGAGCTAGGGCAGTGCCTCAATTTAATGTGCACTATTTCTGGCAGTCTGCTTAGGCCTTCACTGGCAGATGACAAATTAGCAGTAGAGTATGGTGATAAAGGATTAGGCAGTTAAATAAATAACAAGGAGAGTGGATTACACAAGGTTCTAGATAATGCACCTGATATGTTCTAATCTAATCTCACACTACTGTTATTAAGAGGAAATTTTATGTATCTGTTATAATTATTGCTTTTATACTACCTTACTGTATTTTATACATATGTATCTTATGGTAAAACTGATTTTTAAGCTGGTTTATGACTGTAATAAATGATTGATATAATAATAATAATAATAATAATAATAATAATAATAATAATAATAATAATAATTTAATACCCCACCTATTGAAAAACCAATCCAGGCGGCCAGATGTTTCACTGTATCATGGTCCTTTGTTGCCTTACAATGCATCTGAATCTTACTGTATGGCTACAAAAATCTAGGGATCAAAAGAATATTCAAATATAGTCAAAATGTTTGAAAATTGTGTTTCTCAATTGTCAGGAAACCCTTATGAAGAGAATTCTGGACTACTGATAATCTTTGCCATCCAGGATTTAATTCTGTGCAAAATTCACACTTTGGTTGGGGGGGGGTCATTCACACTTATATTTTTGAGCTGAATAAATCTGAACTTCATGATCTATGAGATACTGAATCGAAGTTCACACTATGTTTGTCACAATCGAAGCTGTCCATGGCAAGTTAACCCTGTTGACATTCACATTACCCTTTGTATTGATTTAAAATGGACCACCATCTCAATCATTCTCAGGTTGTTGATTTTAATGTCAATCAAATGATGTGCATCTATGTCACTGTTTCGGTGACATTTTGTCAGACTAGTTCAACATTAAACTGTTTCCTGTGTTGTATAGTATAAAGGAATTGTAAACAGTGCAAACTGCAATAATGACTACTAGTGTGTAAAGTGATGTCATTCCCTTCACTGCCTTGGAGCATGGCAATGGCAAGCCTCTATGAAGATACCATGACAAGAAAACCCCATGATAGGCTCTCCTTGGGGGAGTCACACACTCACTCAGCCTCAGAGGATGGCAATGGCAAACCCTCTCTGAAGAAACCCTGCCAAGAAAACGCCATGATTGGATGGCTCTAGGGTTGTCATAAGTCGAAAACAAAGGCAACAACACACAAAGCAATGGCAAAACCTCCAAACCCCCAGTGGCAACCATGCAAAAGCAAAAGTGTGCATAAGCTGTCAAAAAAAAAGTTTTTTAAATCCACCCAATATTGAATCCACAATTAGATAGCTATTCAGTGACAAAAAGAAATAAGAAGAATCAGGGAATTAACGAAGGATTTTTTTGACATTATAGATGAATTACAGCAACGAGGAGGACCAGCGGAGGCTCCCTAGCCCTCCCCACCAGCCTGTCGCTTTAACATCCTTGGGACTCCAGAGGCCCTGGTGAGGCTATTTAGCCCCCTCCCACCAGCCTGATACCACCAGCAACGAGGAGGACCAGCAGAGGCTCCCTAGCCCTCCCCACCAGCCTGTCCCTTTAACATCCTTGGGACTCCAGAGGCCCTGGTGAGGCTATTTAGCCCCCTCCCACCAGCCTGATACCACCAGCAACGAGAAGGACCAGCGGAGGCTCCCTAGCCCTCCCCACCAGCCAGTCCCTTTAACATCCTTGGGACTCAAGAGGCCGTGGTGAGGCCATTTAACATCTTCACCCGCAGCTGGGAAGAGGGAGAGTTGGAGCCCTGGCAGGAGCAGCAGAGGCTTCAAAAACCGCCCCGTTACTGTTTTGCCCTACCTTCTCTGACTGCGCGGTGGTAACACTAGTGGTGGGACTGAGAGAACCCTGGGCAGCAGGGACTGATGGCCCACTTGTTTCCTATTCCCCATCACAGCCAGCCATACCATCATAGCCCCTAGAAAAATAACGCCACCTACCTTTACTGGCTGCTGGTTTTTCAGTCATCTTCTATTATACTATGCCCATTAGCCTCAGGAAGATAAATGTGAGGGGCCGGTGGGAGCGGTAGGGAATTTGGTCAGGATGATTCGGTGTTTTAATTGAATTTTATTTGACTTGATAGTTTAATTCTGTTTTAAGGGGTGGGTGGGTTAGTGGGGGGAGTATGGAACTGTTTTAACTTGTTATATTTTAATCTGTTGTATGCCACCCCAATTGCCGAGCAGAGGGGCGGGTTATAAATAAAAATTATTATTATTATTATTATTATTATTATTATTATTATCATTATCATTATTGAGATTCAAAAAAATGCAAAAGACTTTACCTTTTTCTCAGATTCTCACAAATCTTTCTCTAGAATAGATATCATTTGGATCTCAAATAATTTAATAAACAGAATTCAGAAAGCAGAAATTTTGCCAAAATTTCTATCTGATCATAATCCCATGATGTTGGTTATGAAAAATAAGACATATATAAATAAATGGAAATTAAATGAATCATTGTTAATGAAAATAGAAATAGTGAAAGAGTGTAAGAAAAATTGAAGGAATATTTTGAATTAAATTTAAATAAAGGATGGATATTAATGTGGTTTGGGATGCAGGGAGAAAATTAGGCAAAAAGAAAATGAATTAGAAAAATCCCCAACAAATAAAAATATTAGAAATCAAACAAAATTTTACAGGAGCAATTATGAATGATAATGACAGAGGAGATGAAAAGGAAATTGGATTATATAAAACATTTTTTGAATGGGCTAACCAGCCAAGATGTTAGTTAGCATATAGATTAAGAAAAGAAAGAACAAAGAAAACAATTGCCAAACTGATAATAGGATATAGGCATATAACAGAGAAGAGTGAGATACAAAAAATGTTCTATAGTTACTTGGGAATGTTATATAAGAAGTATATGCTGAGGCTTCAGAATAAATAGATAACTATATTAAAAAGTGCTCAGTTACAAAATTAACAGAAATACAAAAGGAGAAATTGAATAAGGTAATAACAGTGGGATACATTATAGAGAGAAATAGAAAAAGGGAAAAAGGAAAAATTCAGGTCCAGATGGATTACCTGCATTTTATATGGAATTAGTGAAACCCCTCTACTCAGTAATGAATGATATGCTTCAGCACAAACAAATGCCAGATAGTTGGAAAGAAGCAAATATTGTACTTATACCTAAGGAAAATTATGATTCAAATGTACTTAAGAATTATAGACCTATTTCATTATTGAATTAAGACTATAAGATATTCACAGCAATTCTAGCAAATAGGCTAAAAATGATCTTAAAGGAATATATTCATAGGGACCAAAATGGTTTTTTTACCCCAAAGACAGGTTAAAGATAACATTAAGACAGTTATAAATATATTGGAGTACTTGAATTATCATAATGAAATTAAAGGGGCGTTAGTGTATTTAGATGCTGAAAAGGCCTTTGATAATTTGAATTGGATTTTTTAAATAAAAGACAATGAAGAAATGGGTATAGGGGATAACTTTTTGAATTGGATGCAAGCAATATATACTGCTCAAAAGGCAAAATTGATAATAAATGGAAAATTATCTTATTCAATTCCAGTGGAAAAGGGAACTAAAGAAGGATACCCACTTTCACCCTTGCTATTTATTTTGGTATTAGACGTTTTAAATTCAGAAATAAGGGAAGAAAACAAAATTAGGGGAGTTAAAATTAGGAAATAAGAATTTAAATTAAAAGCATTTGCAGATGTTTTGGTTATTATATTAGAAGATCCATTAAGGGGAATTAGGCCTTTGTTGCAAATAATTAAGTACTTTTGGGTTACTGCAGGATTTAAAAATTGATATAGATAAGGCAAAAATACTGACAAAAAATGAGAGACCCAGAAAAAGAGAAGTTATCTAAAATAACAGGTATTGAAATTGTAAAAATGGTAAAATATTTGGGGATAAATATAACAAAGACCCAACAATTATTCTAAAATAACTATACTAGGGTCTGGGAAAACATTTTAAAAGATTTGAATGAGCAGAAAGATATGAAATTATCATTAATGGAGAAAAGTTGGGCCATAAAAATAAATATACTACCAAATTTAATATGTCTGTTTCAAACCATTCCAATAATATCTTCAAGTAAAGTTTTCTCAAATTGGGAGCCTACAAGACTGATTATCAGCTGCAGTGGATCATATCAGCTGGAGCCTTTTTAAAAACCTCAGCATGCCTCAGCTGATCACAATTAGCTCTCTTTTTGGCTTCTAGTCTAGATGAACACCTCAAGGATTCCTTGGCTTGTCTTCATTCCACAGCTCCTAATACTGGCAGCATAGAGTATGTCTCTTCTTCTGCAGCCTCCTATATCTCCTCTGAGACTATGGAGCCTTCAGGTAACACCAGATCTGTCTCTTACTCAGGGTCAGAGTCTGCTTCTGCCTCTAAAGCAAAGTCAGACCCAGGGCAGTCCATGACACCCAGAAGGAAGAAAATTGCTAATATTACTCTTTATTTCCTTTAAGAACAAAATTGGTAAAGAATTACTACAGGAGTTCTCCTACAAGTTGACCCATACCTGTTGCCCAAGTCAGTAGCAGGTGTTCTAACTTTTTCATCAATACATATTTCTGAGAAGGGGTGTGTACTAACAAAATAGTGACTTCCATAAAAAGATTTTTCTTCCAAATATTAGAAACCCAACCACATCACTGTTAAGGGTGAAACTGAAGGACTTTTCCTGCCATGCTGAGAATATAGAATTAAATTAAATGGAGGGTGTCGGTTAATTAAATTTCTAGCATCCCCCAGCATGAGAACTGTATGCTAGGTTGCACCTCATTTTGTAAGCAACAACACACACCAGGGAGTGTAATTTGGATGTCTTGTTCTCACAAATCACTAGCCATGCAGTCACAAGGCAGCTAACCTACAGAGTATTTCCTACTTGTGAAATATGAATAACAAAGCAACCATTGGTGGGGAAACTAGATTGAAACAAAGGTGTCAAGAAAAGGTTAAAATGTTCTATTTTAAAACTGTTATAGCATCATGGAGGGTATTTTCCCCAGCAGATTTAAGAGAAAATCAACCCAATCCATTTCCCATTTCTTTCAAGGTAGTTCCTTCTGATCTCAGTGGAACCTATAGATGTATGCATCTGTTTCAGTACTTTCTATTCTGCCTTTCTAAAGTTTCTTCAAACAGCTAGCAAATAAACAACTACCCCTTATTACATACAGATTTTACATAAGCAGTGGAATAAGCCCTCAGAAATATGCTTTTGGACTGCAGCTTTACATTTACAAAAATGATAGGATTGTCACCATTTCTAAGCCTGTTTTTCTCTCACATAATAAAATCAGTTAAAGAATGCATATAAAAATCATATCAACCATAACATTCCCAGAGACATTAAAAAATTATATATTAAAAAAAGTATGAGAGTCATCCAATAAATAATACATTTTATATGAACTTGGTATTAGTGGGTTGATATTACATCTTTATATAAGGTATAATCCAGAGTATAAAGTTTGTGGCAAGAAAAACTATCTTTTTCTTCTAAAGAATAAACTTCAGAAAGGCAGGATAGAAACAGTGGTGTCCCTAGGGTTGGTGTCACCTGGTATGGTCAGTCATGGAGAAGGGGGACTTATGGGGGGTGGGAATTCCAGGGCAGGACTTCCAGTGGCCTTCCAGGATGTGGGTGACCGGGTGCCTGGACAGGCCTAGGAGAAGCAGGTGGGCTTTCGCAGACCCCAGGGAAGGCTGGGGAGAAGCCAGCAGACCTCAGCAGGTCCTAGGGAAGCTCAGGGAGACAGTGACAGGCTTCAGTGGGCTCCAGGGAAGGCCAGGGAGATTCCAGCAGGCTTCACTGGACCCTGGGGAAAGCCAGGGAGACACTGGTGGGCTTCAGTGGGCCCTTGGGAAGGCCAGGAAGATGCCGGTGCACCTCGGCGGGCCCCAGGGAAGGCTGGGGACCAACCAGGTGTCACCCCCCCTTCTGGGGTGTCACCCAGCGCAGGCCACACCCTCTGCACCCTTCCAGTGATGCTACTGGATAGAAATAATTGAAACAAACAGTCACATACATATACAGGCCAAAAACTTACATGGTTGTATGTAGCATAAGAGAACTCTGTTGTGGCTCTTCTGTCATGAACCCTAGGATTCATCACGCCACTGTAAGAGACTCCCTTCATGGCCATTCTGTGGTGGACGTAGATGGAAGGGATCAGAGAAGCATCTGGTTATGTTTCCATAGCCAGATGCAAACCAAGGACATTTCAACCAAGATCATCTGGGGTTCTCAGGACATCTGAACAGATGATACCATTAGTCTGTGCCAGACAACAGGAACATGCTTCTCTAATCCTTTCCATCAGCAATAGAATGGCTATTGAGGGTGACTATCACAGTGGCACACTGAGTCACTGTGTGAAAGGCTTTAGATACTTTGGTGGGGGAAAGAGAATGTCAATCTCTGCAATGGCCCACCTAAAAATGCATAAAAATGTGAAGTAGAATTATGCTTCCATATGTCACTAACAGGACATAATCCCTCCTTTGAAGGAAATGGTGACATATAGGCTGAACATATAAATGGAGGGCAGACCAGGTGGGAGTGGAATTGGACAAGAAGATCTGGGATTGAAACAGGGGAAAATCTATTGCAGATTCACGCCACACAGTATCTGGCCCACCAAGTTAGGAGCAACCCACCAGATATTAATGGGAGATCATCAGGGGCTTGATAGACTATCTGGTTGTTGTTGTTGTTTTAAATTGTACTATAGGTAAAACAGGAAATTGAAGTGCCTTGTACTTGGTGCTGAATTGTACAAACGCTGTGTTCAGTTTCTGAGCCACCAATTGTGTCGGTCTGATCAATAATAGTTGATTGCATACAAACATCCTAGATAGATTCATGCAAGGGTGACACTATAAACTACTGGGTGGAAGCAAAAGGATAGCAGAGACCGTTATTTTAAGATAAACTATTTTTCTCTCCAGAATATATACAATTTGAAAGCTATGAGAATGAATGGGATAGCAGGTAATACCTGGGGTATAAATGTAAATCTCTGCTTATTTCATTATTACTATGCAAGAATTTTTTAAAAAGTTAATTGTCCCCCATTCTATGGGAGATTGTGAGAGTTTTTGCACCATTTTCAATAGTTGTGGGGGGTTTGCATTTCAGGACTTTTTGTGAAAAATTTCAAAGTTCTTGTTTGTTTTTAAAAAAATTCCTCTGCACTCAACCTCCAACCCTCAAAATAGAGGAAAGCTGGCACAAACCTACAGTGTTTTACACAAAGTACAATATTTTTAAATATTTTTTTGCTCAAAATGTTGTAGGTTTTTCACACACCTTCCCATTTGTATTTTTTTAAGGGGGGGGGAAAGAACTTTGCATAATTTTTGAATTCTTGAAATGTGAAAAATCTCGTGGTGCTTGCCAGTTTTATTTAACTGGGTGTCTCAATGAGTCAACACCCTTTTCTGATGATGATGAGAAAATTGCAAAAATTCATGACATCCCTAACTCAGAGGAATGACAACTACCCCATAGTACCCCTTAAAAGTGGGATGGGGAAGATGAGGCCCCAGAGCCAAATTAGGCCCTTAAGGATTTCCTTTCTTCCACATGACACCATCATTTGATGGATCCCTAGGTGTTGTATGTCTTTACACCATTCTAAAAAGCTGGTATGTTTCTCCTAAAGATTAGTCACTGGCAGCAAGAACTTCCGGCTAAAATATGTCAGCATATTTCATCCTACACTTTTCTCTTTGGGCCCACCACCTTTGGAATGCAGCTCACAAGAACATCTATGGATTTTAATTCAGCCCTTGAGGTGAAAGAGGTTCCCCACCAATCCCATAGAGTTATCTTGAGTTGATAGCTGCATGGGCAATCCCCATATATATACACACACAGCATATGAGAGGAAGAACGAGATGTCTCTAAAGGTCAGCCATATTCACAGAGTAATAGGTAGGTGTTTCTATCCATAGCAGGCAAGTTGTTGCCCTGCAATCCAAAATAAATTGTTCCTGTGAATGGTTTTCTTTTTCGCAGACCTGACATTTTGCTCAAAAGTAGTAGCAGTGGTAAGAAAGTGTAGCACTTGCTGCATATAAGAACAACTAAATATGGGTATACAGATTTGAAACTAGATGCCATGAAGATCCATGTTTGTATCTTTCTTGGCTTCAAAACTCATTAAAACTGGAACACAATACTGCAGCATTGGTATTCTGCCTGACTAATGTTCTTGAAACTTTGTAAAATGAAAACTTAAAACTACCGATGAGTCTGTTGACCTGGTTCTATCTATTTCCTGGAAATTGAACCCATATTTAAGTGTGATTGTGGCAGTACATATGCCTTCCCTGAGCTCTTTAGAGACCCTGTCTCCCTAGATTAGAAATAGCAGGGTAATTGCAATCATGCCCACTAGTATATTTACACTGAAAGAAGAACCAACAAGACCTAGCCTTACCAGTGACACACCGTCAATATCAATCACTACCTATAACTGGATTGAGTGACTGTGATGTTCCATAAGCTGCTGGAATGTAAATCCCACCAGACTGAGCCAGCACAGCCAATGGTGAGTGGGAATGGTGTTGCATTTCACCTTTGAAAGGCCACAGATGCTCATATCTGATTTATATGAACCAGCTCTTCATGTATGCATAAAAGTGTGCTAATGTGGTTCCAATCACACATGGAAGCTGGATGTGGGAACACTGGAAGCAGGTTCATGACTAGTTTATGCACAACTGCACACCCTCTTATCTGTTCTTGCAGTGTATGATCACTCCTAGCATCACCACTAATAAGGATTGCTGTCCTACAACAAGATTAAATTGCAGCAAGGCCATTGTACACATATGCTGGAATACAGGTGGTGCTTTATACATATATGCATTCTCTTATAGAAGCAGTGGCACATTTTTGTCCAATGAGGAATGTCTGCATTCAGTTCAATTTTGCAAAATCAGAGATATACATGTGGTGCCATTGTGCATGCAGATACGTATTATAGATGGATACACAGTACACAGAGATTTCTGTTGGTTGTTCATTGCTTGTGCATTTGTTTGCACATTTGGTGTCTTGGTTCAGTTGATTCAGTTGAGGGTGACACTGCCATTCAACACAAGGGTTGTGTAGAAGATGAAAAAATATGCATAAAGAGATTTATACAACACAAACCTGATGGATGATCTCTTAACCATACAATGTCGCAACAGCACAACTATATTCCTAATGTCCAAGGATGCTCATGCTTCCACTGTTGTTCCCTGGCCTCCTATCTCCAACAATGCCTGCTTTGGAAAATAAGGAATTTGAAGCTAAAATGTGCATTATATGGTAATGTTATCATGACTACATGTGTTGTCCCACTTGAGCCTTAAGGAGCTACAATATTATTTTCCCTTCCTGGAAAAATACCTCCTCATATAGAGGAATATTCCATTTGACCCAGCTAAGTGAGGAAAAGAGTAATTACACATTTGTTAAAGATATACACTCCTCTTTATATCTTTCCAGGAATACACTCCTCTTTATATCTTTCCAGGAGTACAGTCTTGAATAGCTTTGGTTTTCTCTGCTTTCCTCTTCTCTCCACAGTGAATATAAATTGCTAAAGGGCTACTATCAACAGCTGAGAATAGCAACAGGTCTTCACAAAAGATCTGCTCAACAACCCATTAACTGATCCATATTAAGGGGGAGTAATCACACCTGTATTATTTCACAAAGCAGCATTTCATTACTCCATCATAAAACAAAACATGTATTTATATGGCCTGGTGGTCATTCTAATGAGCAAAATCATTAGATTCTGGATATGCTGGATTTCTACCAGTACAGGATCCAAGATGGCTTACAACATGAATTAAAACATCCAATAGCTTCTGATTGACATACCCCACTTGCTGGTGGGTGGTGGTGGAAATTCATCCTTCTGTGCCCCAATTACCAGCTTAATGGAGCTCCATCTCTCAGTGCAGCTGCTGCCTGGTAAAGTAGGTTTGGGAAGGCATTTATAATTGTGGCAATAGTGCCTAGTGTCTATACTCAGTTATGAATTCATAACTGCAATACAAAATGCCAGCCACAGTCTACAGATAGTCATATAAAATGGTATAAAACTTTATAGGTCATATGCAAGCCACATAAACTTTATAGGTCATAACTAGCACTTATATGTGCCTGAAAATGAACCAAAAGGCAATGGAACTGCAACAAAGACTTTCTCTTCTCCTAGTAACCAGATTGTTTGACAATCATCATTCCACTTGCAAATATATATTGCAACTACAGCAGATGTGGAGCAGAGAGGTTAAAAAAAAAAAAAAAGATCTGTTTCAATTTGTTGGTCATTATTGGTTAGTCAATAATGTACTTTTAAGTATTTGTTGTGTTTTCGTCTTCTGAAAGAGATACCTCAAACGCACCTTGGTATATAAATTTCTTAAACAAATATTTATATATTCCTCCCAGGATTCTTCCCACTGTCCATTGTGACCACTATGTTAATTTGTCAATAATGTTCTCCTCTTATTTTATTTTCTCTGCTTATAGGTTCTGCATCTCCAATCTGTTTGTTTAGGCATTTACAATAATTTATGATAATAAATGTTTCATGTTTATAATAAAACAAGAGATTTATGATAAATGTTTAGTCATTTATTATAATAAAGGATAGCAGTTAAACACATCATCACTGCAGAAATAATTACCAGATGTCTTCTTTTATGATAATAACAGTGGATAAGATGATAGCATTGGATCCAGTCTTAGTAATATTTAGAGTAGATTCACTGGAACTTCATTCCTAATTATTTTGGCGGATCTACATTTAGTTTAACCAACTCTGGAAGCTACCCAATGGATATTAGCACTATCCACAAAATATGTGTGCTGTCTTTTAAGAAAACAGAAGCTGGAAATGTTCAGTGGAATCAAATGTTAAAACTAAGCAAAGTCTTGGGATGTATTTAAAAATGCATTTTTGGTTTTGGTTTGGGTTTTTTCCAAAAAAAGATCCCAACAGATTTCAGTCATTTCTATAGGTTTATACATTGGCTATTGGATGTATGTATCCTTCCTTTTTTAAACAGTCCTATCTTTTAAAATGAAAGCGCACACACACACACACACACACACATATATATATATATATATATATATATATATATATATATATATATAATTTTCTCTTTATCCCCCACAAGTGAAGAACAACTGATAGAAAATAATTTCCAGATGAATTACAGGGAAAACCTTTGAGACTAACTGCAACTAACAACAAAATACACTGTAGTATAAGCTTTTGTAGAATTGATCTGAGGAGGTAGACCAAGTCTACAAAAGCTTATGCTATAACCTCTTCCACACAGTCTCAAAAGTGCTAGAAGATCCCTTTGCATACTGATATTCCAGACTAATATGGCTATGTCTCTGAATTCCTCCGGTAAAATGATTCCTTGTAATTGACAGACTTCATAAACAATTCCTCTTCACATGGTGGTGATGTTGCTTAAAATCAGAAGAATGATAAAGACTCAAACAATATTGTTTCATTTCCATATTATTTTCATGGTATCGCAAAAGTTCAGAAGCAGGCAAATCTTCTTTATCCATGGATTTTATTGTAATTTGCCCTCTTGTCTCCTGTGTATTGTCAAAGCAATAAGATGAAATATCATCTGCAATAATGAAACATTCTGGGGGAAAAAATGAAGTCTTCTGTTGTTTATTGTGAGCTGTGAATCTCAACTTGAAGAATTCTGGAATATTAAAATTTAAACCACCATAACCACAAGAGTATTTAATTGTAAAATATCCCCCTCTATATACCTGTAACTTCTTAATTTTGACTAATTATTGAAAGTAACCAGATTCACATATTTTAGTATAGTTCATATTTGGTATATTAAAATCTTCAAGCAAAGCTACATCACTGTCAGAGAAGGACCATAATGTGCTTTCTTACTCTGATTAAAGCCATAGCTCCTGAGAGCCTTTAGGCACCAACACAGCCATGATGTACTCCTAAAGCCCCTTGAATATAGAGTCTGCTTTTTCCATATGCATAAAGTGCCCCAAGCAGGGGGAAGAAGGCAACCCTATAACCCTGACCCTGAAAATATCCCTCCCCCCCCCCGCCCCCCAGTTTCAGATTGTATTGACTGCAAGCATATGGTCTGTTTAGAAATGTCTGCCACATAGTATCTGAATATGTTACTGCAGGCTTCAAGTGCACAGACACATATTAATAAAAATTAATTGATGTGTTTGAAATGCCCAATGGCCTTCACATACACAATCTTACAGGCTCCTCAGTATACAAGCCAAGTTTCAAATGTCTAACTTTCATGATTTTGCAGGCATGGCAGAAAGAGATAGTTAATCATCATCTTTTATTATTATAGAAAGGGATGTGCAACCTGTGCCCTCTAGAAGCATTTGGACATCATCTCTCACTATCTCCCACATTGGCTATGTTGGACAGGCATAATGGAAGGGGCAGTCCAACAATGCCAATTGACCACTACTTTAACTGCCATGGCTCCATCGTATAAAATTGTGGGATTTTCAGTTTGGCACCAGCACTCTTTGGCAGAGAAGGTTAAAAACCTTGTAAAACTACAAATCCTTGGAGTCCATAGAATGGAGCTACAACTCTTAAAGTGGTGTCAAACAGCACTATTTTTACAGTATAGATGCACCCAACATCTGAAGGGAAACAAGTTGTTAATCACTTTTATAGAAGAAGGAAAAGTCTGGCATCCAGTTAGGGATATACACATGCGTAAGTCATGATATGAATGCAGGGCCAAAAAGTCAGAATTGCACAATGGACATATTCTGCTAATAACTGTGGAAGTTGACTTGAACTGAGAGTATATTCCTGACTGTATTGTCATTGCACATTGTGATTGAACATTTTACAGTTGAATATTAACTACTGCAGTTGCACATTGTGGTTGCATATCATATAGTTGTGCACTGTGTGCTTCTTGCATCATGTACAACAGTGCTTAGTAACTGGTATGTGTTGTGCAATGTTGCTATTCTACCTGGGGGTTGCATAGCATTCACATAGCATATCTCAGTGTGTGGATATTTATCTTATGCTGAAAGATCTTGGATTGCAGCCAAAGAAAACAAGGCAAAGTGACATCAAATACCCATTAAGTGTAATTCATTTGGCTATTTGCAGATCAATCCTTACATCTTATATATATACTAAAGTTGTGTTAATGTGCCGGAGATGAATTTGTACTATAACACATGCTCCCCCAAGATACTAGCCTCCATGCATTCAAAGAAGGGGGAGAAAAGGGGAGCAGGGCTGTACTCTGACCTTTCTTACAGTATCAGTGTCCCCACCAACTCCAAGTACAGATGGAAACGATCTGAAGAAGGAGACTACTTGCATTTTCCATTGAATTCAGATAGTCTCCTCTATGTTATTGGGAGCATTGCACAATCATGGTTTGCTAGCATGTGGAGGACCCCACCTGTGTCCAACTGAACACATGAAAGCTTCCTCTTCAGATTTTTTTATGCAACATGCAAAGATTGGGGGTGAAGCTAATAGGAATGTACTTGAAATATATAAAAGATATGTTGTAAAGGGATACTGTTTAGCGATTTTGGAGATTACCATGAATCAAATGTTCGTTCCAATTTTGGCTCAGTTGATGTTAACATCCTTCTCTCATACCAGATTATACTTTTTAAAACCATCTAGTGGTAGCCATGTTGGCCATATAGAAAATCCAATAACATCCAAACAATGATACCTTTATTGGGCCAACCAAAATGCACCATTACATGTTGCAAGCTTTTGAAGTCACACTGGCTTCTTCATCAGGCAAACAGAAGACTTTTTTTTAAGATGTTAGTCTTAGGCCTGCATTTTCTCTTTCTGATCTCAGTTCAGATATTAGGGGAGGGCAATCTGCAGACTGGCTCCTCCCCCTTTGGCCATGCAGTCATTGAAAATTTTTGCAAGCCAAGGAAATTTAATGTCCATTTGCAATCTAAAGAAGATGTTTCTGTGGAATCCAGCATATTTCCTTCCTTTGTGAAGCCTCAGGTTCCTATGCAGGTAGAGAACACTGAATTTCTCAAGAAGTCTTCATGTTTTGCATCTGCAAAACTTTAGGTGATATAGGGGTAAAGCATTATATTAGAAAAAAAATATTAGAAAAAAATACCCAATATTAGAAAAAATGTTTTACCTATTTTGGAGGCAGAAGCCTCAGATAGCAAGGTTGCAGTACGTTGGCTCTCTCTTTAGGATTGTCCTTTTGTCTCTGATGACAACAACAAAAAAGCTTGCTCCCCTGGTTCATAGCCCTGGAATCACCTATTTGGGCTGTGAAGCATAGAAAGAACTGAGGGTTTCCCCCCTATGCTCCTACCAAACTGTTAAACAATTTCACTCCCTTCCCTAAGCAAGAGGTTTAGTTCAGCTTCACAACTTCTTTTGCAAACAGAGTGGAGACCTTCCATACTTCTGGATTCAGTATTTTCAAAATTATATAAATAATGTTTAAGGTAGCATAAGTCAACTTCCAGTCCTCCACACTTACCCAATTTCTTCCTTTCATCCACTAGTATGGCAGGGGGACCAATATGTTTGCATTCAGTATTAATTGAGCCAAAGTTCTCAGAAACTAATGATCTAAGGATTCATTTTGAACAGTGGGCAAATTCTGTTTGAACCCCAGCAAAAATATTTAACAAAATGCCTCATTTCTGTTTTGTCACCCATAAATGGACTGGAGAATTTTGGGAGGCCATTTTTAGAGCACAGTATGATGGAAGTAGGACCAGATTAAGACCTTTAGAGACCCTAAGCACTTAAAAGATTTGGTGCCCTCATATATATCTAATTCAAAATATAAACAATAATACACCATAAAGGATAGCTAACACAACCAAGACAAGAACAATCGCATAAGCCTTAGCGGACTGTGTGGTAGTTTACCAGCTACCAGATTCTAATTTTGTTGTATTACCAAGAGTAATGTATATCATTAAATTCAATTATTATTATTTTACTCTTATTTGTATTATTGTACATATGTAATCTTTTCAATTATTATGGCAGCTTTTTTGTGGAATCTGTTTCAGCTGCAGTTTTGCACCGTATGGTCCATGGTAAATCTGGCAATGGCAATTCTTTGATGCCCTGAACACATGCTTATTATAGTTAATGGTTAATCCAGACCTAGGTGGCAGTACACTGAACAAATATGGCATAAGTGAGATCATGCTGACTGACCATGCTTTGTGTGGATTTACCACTGCTGGACAGAAAGCCTCTGTGTATAAAATGGTACACAAATAGACTTCATTTATAAGATGAGGGAACCTGCTTTTTTAAAAAAAAAAATAGAGCCTCTGGTGGCATATATCAAGCCTATCTGAGACTAAATTTGTGTACACACAGCATGTGGTCAAAAAGGCAATGTGACATGCATGCAGTTCTGGACACAGCTGTTTTATTATTGGATTTAGGACAATCTTACTCTGCATTTATGAACACAAATATATTTGCTTAGAGTACACTCGAATAAAATATAAGTATGGGCAAACAGAAAAATGTAATACAAATGCATTTGGAAAAAGCAGTAGTTAGGCTGCTCTTCTGAACCTAGTTACTAATTCATAAGTCTAAAGGAAACTGCTCTTGCATAAATCATTTCCCAAATGTTTATCAGTGTGTCATGTCTTTTTAAGAATGATAGCTATCATTATACTCCACATGAGCCAATTTATCCAGACCCACTCATTGGATCATCCCAAAGAATGTTGCAAGTGGTTTGCTTCATATTGTCCACAAAGCAACAGACTTTGGACCTTGACCTTTCCCTCTATTCCCTTCCAACCTCACAGCATCACTTCCTTTGTGTCTATTAATAAATATCCTGGTTTTCTTCCCCCTTCCTCAGCCCCATTGGTCTTGCTGTCACAGCTGTTTGAATATGAGATTTTCATTGGCATACCATCAGCATATTTCTGTGGCAAAAGTGAAACATTCAGTATCATGAAAATATTTTGCCCAAGTACTCCATCGCAACAGTCTCCCTGTCCCACTCATGCTTCATTCCAGAATGGATCCTTTCTAAAACTACCATTATGTGTTTGGAGGTAGGAACAGAGACCTCACTAGGGAAGTGCAGGGAATTCAGCCCTCACCAGGCCACAATGCACAGGACAGATAGGCGGATGGGGAAGGATGGACAGCAAAGCAGATCACCCACATACACAAACACTAGGTGACACCAAGCTCAGCAATGCCACTGGGTAGGATACAAAAAAAAATTCAGCTGTCCAGTCTATTATTTCCAACATGTTTCAAAGACGCATCTGTTTAGGAAAGAAAAATCCCCTCATACAATAAGACTTTCCTTTTCTTCACCCATCCTGAGCCCCCCCCCCCCCCACCTCACTTCAAACTGTTTTGGATTATTCTTTAATCCTCCAAGATGGTTTTGAAGGGAATGAGAAGGGCTGCAACACAGAGGGGAAATCTCTTACACATGCAATGTCTGTTCTGTTGGTGGAAGGACACTGTATGCCCTTCAGGGCTTGCCCAGCATGTGTTTCTGCCTGAGAGGAAGAAAAGGATGCAATTCCATAAACAGAAGCCAAATGCTGTAGCATGTGACATGTACTTCAAAACATGCTGTTTCCATCACACCTGAAGTCAACAACTTGCTTTAGGGCTTTAAGGTGAACAGGTTCATTTAGAATTACATTTGGTCCAGCAATACACAACAACCACTCCCCTTTTTTGTGGCTACAGAGCCCACAAAATATTCTTGTATTTTTACTGAAAGTGCCCTCCCCACCCCTTTAGCTTTTCTGAAAAGAGCAAATGAAATGAGACAGAAAGCTTGCTTCTGCATTTTCATTATTCTGGCTTAAGAAGCATGTTCCTGTTTGAAGCATACTATGCATCTGATTGCTAGTACAATGGATGAGATCCAAAGGAACACACACACACAAACACAAGTACAAAAATATCCTCTGACAGAACAAGAGGGAAGGTTTTTTTTCCCCAGAAGAAGGCTTTTGCTGTAGGAACTCAAGCTACGAAGATTTGAAGCACGTTCTTGGCTTTCCTGATTTTTGTGACCATAATGACCACCTGCAAGCAACCCACCAGAGCTTGAGAAAGATATGTAGATGGACTACAGCCATATGGGCTATAGCTACGGGCTTTGCTCACTGGGGACGCTAGATCCTGTATTCCAAAAAGGTGCCTTTCTAATCTTTGACTGTCATCTGCCATTACTCCTAAGACAGCCTGAGTCTCAAGACCTGGCCTCCTTCTCAAAGTTGTTATGACAAAGGGAAGGAATCTCTAGACAAAAGCACCTCCTTGAGAAGTTTGTGTGCATATTTATTTTCCTCATTTGTTAGAGTTGCTGTATTTTATTTGAATGGCACACTGCAACTGTGGTCAATGTTTAAGATGTTATGATTCATGGCATCACCAGGGCTCACCCCGCCTCCATGACATCACAAGGGATTGTCCTGATGTCACAGGTTTTGGTCCTAAACAGCCCAGGATAGTCCTAACCTGGAAATACTAATTACCCAGCTATTTCTGGATCATGGGTAAATCACCTTCCCACAACACTCAATGGCTATTTAGAAACATAGGCTACAGAGCCTGTTAATCCCCCAGTAGCATAAAAGAATTATAATTATAGTGCACATGAGGAGAGAAAAAATACTGCAGAACCTGCAGTATCTTTTTTATTATATGAGAATTAAGTTAGTGGATAAAATATGCATTTTACAAGATTTTTTACAATTACTTTATGCCTGATTGCTACTAATTTGAATATAATTTAGTTTCTAAAGGAGAGACTCCTTGTAATTAGATATAAAATATGTATCCTAGCAGTGGTGCATTGAAATAATATTTTCAAATGTTCAGTGATTGGTTATTATGATGGGACAACATGAACTACCATATATAAATCTTTTGACAGTGGTTGTCCTTCAGAAATAATGATCCTTTTAAGACTCATGAATTAGTAATGATTGCGATCTATTTTACATAAAATGCACATTGGTTTACATTATGTCCGCAGGAATGAAATATGGTTATTTAACATCATGATTAGATAATGTTTAGCTAATGGGCCATGAGGCGTATGATACCCATAATATTTAGCACTTGTGTTTGGACTGTTCAGATTAAAAGATTACATGCCTGTTTCAGCCTCCTGTTTTTCCCCAAAGCCTCCCCTATGAATTCTATGTGAAGTGTCTTATTGTGAATAAGTATGCAGCCACATTAGCCTTGTTATAGAGCAAACAGTGACAATGTTGGAAGAGCAGGTGGCTTTATATATTTGTGTGTCTTCTATATTAGTTAAGATGGCACAGCCTTCATTTGCTGCAAGGGGATGCAATTATCGGTTATTGGGATGTGCTTTCTGTAAGTGTATGGAAGCGTTTTTGCACATTACTAAATTGACCTTCCCCTTCTCCATCCCCAGGCTCTGCCTCCCAATTAGTCTAGAACAGATGGTCTCTGGGATGGATTTTTGCTTCAGTTCAGATGTGGCCAGTTACATCAGTCCAGCTGTTCTCTGGAAGGTAGTAAACAGTCTAGTCTAAAGACAAAGCTTTCTGTCCCTCAGTGGTCCAAAACACACTGCAGAAATAACCCAGTTTGAGCATGCTTTAACTGCTCTGGTTCAGTGCTGGGGAATCTTGGGAATTGTAGTTTATTGTGGTACCAGAGCTGACTGACAGAGAAGGCTAAATGTCTCACAAAACTACAGTTCCCAGAGTTCCCTAGCACTGAGTCAAGGCAGTTAAAGCGGTCTCAAAATGGATTATTTCTGCAGTGTGTTTTGTAGCAAGGACTGAATGTCTCTTCATGTAACTCAGTGATGGAAATCTGCTAAGCAATAGCAATAGCAGCTACATTTTTATATCACTTCATACTGAACTAAGCAGTCTCTAAGCGGTTTACAATATGTAAACTAATTGCCCCCAACAAGCTGGGTACTCCTTTTAGCAACCTACAAAAGGATGCCAGGCTGAGTGGACCCTAAAACCCCTGGCTAGTATTGAACTCACAACCTTGTGACTGTGACTGAGTGGCTGCAGTACTGGCATATAACCACTGCACCACCAGGGTTAAGTTGTCTGACTGTATTTTTCACCATACAGAGGGCCTAGGACCCAAAGACAATTGACTAAGGGCCAATGCAAATGGCCCATTTGGGGCAGCAGAGGGCCACCCCTGCAAGCGGCAGATTGGGGCCATGGCAACTGCACACCACGGTCCTGATCCTACCTTTTGCCGCCCCTAAAAGAGAAGCAAAATGCAGCTCCTTTTAGGGTGACAAAAGGCCGCCCCAAGAGCCAACACTGTGGCGCTTCTGCACCCTTTTGGTGCAGCATGTTTGCATGCTGAGCTGGGAGGGCATCCTGATGCCACGCACCATGCGTACAGCCGCACGGTGTCAGGACAGAGTTGGGGTGGGGTTGGGGCAAGTGGCATGCAACTGCTTGCCCCAACTCCATCCCCAGGCCCGCCCTTTGGGCAGGTCTGCAATGGCCCTCAGAATAGCTTGTTTGACAATTCCACATCCTACTCCACCATAAAGTCACTCCCCACAAAAAATGGGTCTTTGTACAAAATTACTAATATGGCAGGAAATTCACAATTATTTGCCCTGATATCAGGCAATGTGACACACAGTGGCATCCCTCAAGTTGGTGTCACCAAGTGCAGAGGGGGAGTGAATGGTCTTGTCCTCCCCCCTGCCTAGCCAGACTGCTGCAGCCTGCCCCCCCAGGCCCTCAGATTCCAGCATGGCTGCTGCCTCTGGGGTATCATACAATGCGATTCACATCCCCTGCACTCCCCTAGTGACACCACTGGTGACACTGTTGCTTCAGGCAACAAATTGTGAAATGTGACAGCCTTGCCCTGTGCCTACTAACCTAGTCTAGGGCCCCTTTACATTATGCAATTATAGTGCTATGATTCCACTTTAACTGCCATGGCAACATCCTATAAAATCCTGGGGCTGACTTTTCAGGGAGAAGTATTTAGAAATCTCAGCCAGAGAGCTCTTCTGGAGCCTCTAATCAAACTAGCAATGCCCAGGGCACTTAAAGAGGAACCATGGAGCTGTAATTATGTACTGCAAAACAGTCCCTAATGTCATCACAATGATGGTTCCACCATTTGTGTTGAAGACTCAGCAGCCAGACAGGTTGACTTATGTCATGTGGATGGAATGGATGCTGATTCTTTACCTCAGGCAATAAAATATCCTGGGTTGGACTTGATCATAAGCCAATGTACTATGCCTGGACAGGGGGAAAGCCCAAGATCATACCCTGTTCAGCCATGAAGACTGGTAAATCTAGGCAAACCACTCTCTCTCAGGATAAAACTAGACACTAAAATAAACCCAATTGACTCATTTTCTTTTCTACAGCAGGACTTCTTTCCTGAGCAGGATATGCAGGCACTGTGAAAGTTCTCCAGTCTCCACTTTCCAGGCATGTTTCAGCAGACCAGTAGGAGACTATTGGACTAATATTTAAGCCAACTACACCCTAACGTTGCATTTCAACCACTTTTCAAAGTCAGAAAGCTTCTGACTTTGAAAAGCGGCTTGCTGAGTGCTCCAGGGACCCAGACTACAGCCAAGCTTCACTCAGCGAGTGGAATCAGCGACAAATTATGTGCAATAATTTCCACCTGTATCACACCTCCCAACAATACCCCATTAGGGTGCAGTCAGCTTAAATGTTAGTGCGATAATCTTCATAAAGTAACCCCATTTATTCAATGACCACTCACAAAACAAAGCATGCTAAATGCAAAATACATAGGTGACTAAAACCATGTGGTATGGCAGACATTTGTCACCACTTGAGGAAGGACCACTTCTAAAAATATGGGCTGGAAGCCCCTTGGGCAGCTGTAAAAGCATAACCTAGAGTTATACATTCATGACTGTTTTGTATTCATCTTCCCTGCAAAATACCCAGTTTTGGGGGATATGTAGGCACTGTGAAAGTTCCCCAGTCTCCACTTTCCAGGCAGCAGCCACTGAAATCAACAGGTGTCTGTTCCCCTATCAAATGGGAAGGAGCTGATTAACATTTCCACACACACCCCTCATATAAGTGATTTCCAGTGTGAGGGGGAATTGCAACAGAGAATTTGTTTCTGCTTGTACGATAGAGATCATTCAAGGAGGAGGGAGGAATGTCAGTCAGCTGTGTCCCAAGTGACAGAGGAATGGATAACCATTGTTTTCAGTGGCTTTTGACCAGTAAGTGGAGATGGGTGGGCAGGCCTGGAGTCGCTGAGTAGCTACATAACTACAGTGGTTACACATTTGTAACTGCCCAAGTAAATTCTGGCCATGATGAATGTATTGTCACACATGATCCTCAAGTTAACCTACCTCACAGGACTTTTGCAAGACTAAAACGGGAGGGGAGGTTGCTGCTCTGACTCCGTTGGAGGAAAGATTTGGTACAAAGAATTCCCTGCTTCCCCCAAATAATATTGTAGCCTTTCATCCAATTAGAAGACATGTTCACAGAGCTTTTGTTAGGACAAAGCACAAAGCAGTATCCTCTCCAAGTTGTTCCTAGGCATTTCCTTCTAGAGACATCCCAGCTCACATTGTATTGTGTTCCTTTCTACAGGTGTGTTTAATCTTCTCAAGGACTAGTGCACAAAAAATGAGCTCATGTACTTCCAAATAGTTTCACCAGCCCTCCATGTTCCAAATAAAGATTCCAATTAGTATGTCACCATTCAGTTCTCAGGCTCTCTTTTTCAAGGATACAGCTGAAGGTTTTTTTCTTCTACTACTTGCTTTTCTTTCTTTTTTGAAAAAAGTATACAAAATTCCAGATGAGAGTAGCTGTGCATAACTGGGTGGATACTCAAGCCACTCACTATTTCCCCAGGCCGATTATTGCCTGTCTCATCCTGGCTATGCTTTCAGAAACTTTGAGAGAAGTGGGAGAAGCAGAATTTGGCCAAGGGTGCCCTTGAAAGTCTATAGTAACTGCTCCAAATAGGAAAGGAATGGAAATTCATCAATTTCCCAACTTGGGCCAATTTGGCATTCTCATACTCTCAAGAAATTTACCTAGGGGAAAAATTGCACTTTGAAAGTTACAGCACATTTTTCCAATTCTGTGACAAAAGCTACAGAGTTTCTGGAAAATTACGCAGTTTTCTGAGCAAGCTGCACAGCTTTTAT
The DNA here is from genome assembly GCA_026167975.1 of Phrynosoma blainvillii. Lineage (NCBI taxonomy): Eukaryota > Metazoa > Chordata > Lepidosauria > Squamata > Phrynosomatidae > Phrynosoma > Phrynosoma blainvillii. The sequence continues at coordinate 274,747,473 of JANUYF010000001.1, forward strand.
AAAAAAGCTTACACGGTTTCATGTCATTGTAGGAATTCCCAAGTGTCTAAAAAGGTACAGGATGAAATACTGTTTTATTGTTGCTGACATCAGTTGGGAATTGGAAAAACTGAGATCTACCATCCCTAGTTCCAAAATAGCTTGCAACGGTGGGGTCGAGCAGTACAGGAAAAGAAAGGGGGAGAAAATCTTTTCAGGATAGAACCCTCATCCGCATGTTCCTCCCTTCATCCTGAGGCCTGGAAAAGAGGGCTCAGGCCCTATGATCTGAGAAACTAAGGCAAAAGACATACACTTAGAATTGAAGAAATTGTTTTCCATAACAGAAATGAATGGAGGTCATAGTCACTCCACACATCAATCATGCCTGGTTATTCCAAGTTTTCTGCAATATGATGTGGTGGTGGTGGTGATGGTGGTGGTGATAAGCTCTTTTGTACACATTTTGATTTTAAAAAGTTCTGCAGGCTGATGTGTACTGTACATTAGAGAAAGTTGTATAAATGTATAATAGTTGTAATAATGAGGGGGGGAGGCAAAATTCAGTGGTGGACTTCTATTGGTTACAAAATTCATCATAACTAGGAGGGTGGCAATCCTGTTTTCCTTTCTGCAGTCTCCCTGTGTACTCTTGAAACCAGCTCAGAAGGGCTGGAAAACATTCCCAAGTTGGCTTTTGGGCAGAGTAATAGTGGATTTAAGCCAAAATGCATGTTGCATGGTGGTGGGGGTGGTGATGGAGAATGCATACTAAGGTAAACTTTAATTTTGGTACATAATTTGTTTGTTTTTAAATTGCAAATTGGTTCAGATACTGCATGGAATAGATTTATGATTCCATATATACAAAGACTCACATGAGCCAGAAATAGACTGATTTGCACATCCCTAGACAACCTTTCAAGCCTGGTTATCTGCAACAGTTCTTGTTTTTCCCATACCAATCTAGAAACACATATATGTAAATACCACATGGTTTGGCTTACTGGCATATTGACAAAACATGGAAGTGGTAATTGAAACAGATTTTTATTTATCTTATTCATTCATCCCTTAGAAATGTACTTTTCAGTTCCATGAAGGTTTGCTTGGAAGATGCTTAGTAAAATACAGTTTGGCTCTCTTGTACTGATGTTAAGCAATGTAACAGATTATGTAGATTAAATATGTACATTTTAACAACATGGAAAATAGAGTTTAAATTGAATTTATCAAGGTGTCCTGGAATTTTCTAATTCTCCTCTGCTGTCAAAGATGCTACAAAACTAAACAGCATGCAGTACCATAATAATCTGATCTTTAGGTTCAACATCTAGCTTCTGTTTCCAGCAAACAGATGTTGCTCTTCTGTTTCATGGTCACAGAGCACACAGGTGAAATATGGAATATATTCTGGAATGTAACCAGATGAGAAATGGCTATTGCATTGCAAAATAATATCACAGAAAATTTTAAAAATATATATGCATGGAATTACATTAACTTAAACTCTTGGGGTTACTCAGGAATATTGGGGAGGGAGATAAAGTTTCCAGAAATTTTACATTTCATCCATTTCAATTTTTGGCTTCTGGTGAAATTTAACCTCAGAATAGCAAACATGGATGCTTTCAATTTGTTAGCCAACCTTTTCCTTTGATTTTTACTATAAATATTTTAAGAGTAATTCATGAGTGGTTCTTCCATTTCAGTGTGTGCAAATAAATAGAGAACAACATGAGCACAGATGGAAGTGTTAATCTGTGGGTTTGCGGAGTTTTTCATTTTGTATTATGTGTTGGTTTTCTTCAATGTGTCAAAGCTTTTAAACTCTGCAGTGTTTCACTTTTCATCAGTGATGTACATGAAGTATTGGCTAGCATAGTGCAATCTTTTACCTGCCACAATATTCCATCATGAAAAGCTTTGGAACTCACAGGACTATCGATTGGTGACTCCCATTTAAAAACCACTGACTGCAGCATCAAAACATAAAAATTTAGTTTGCTGGCTTGCTGGGTATTAGATGTGAAGAAGCAGTGATTACAATTAGTCTTTTTAGAAATATTATTTCAGTGAGCACATTAACATCTGTTGTTATTGTTGTTATTTTGGTCCTCTGTGAAATATTCTGCTGTGTAGCATGTTTTAAGTTTCAAAAATGTTATCCTATCTGTGTATGTGTGTGTATGTATGTGAGTGGTTATATGTGTATGAGTGTGGAGAAAACTCATACCTCTGGTGTGAAGGCGTTAACCAACCAGAAAGGAAAATGAAATGTACTGGTTTAACTACCAGTGAGAAGATGTTATGAGAGCCAATTTCAGTTCTATATACTGTGAGGAGAACTCTACATTGCAGAAGTCTATTTGATGGGTTTTAAGCTATCCCATGTGTGATAGATGGTTGGATCAATATATGATTGGTTGTTGATTTGACAACAAAAGACTCAGAAGAAGAATGCCAAAAAGGTTTTTTGGTGTTTGTTTTTGGTTGTTGTTTTCTTCTTGAGAGAGAGAGAGAGAGAAAGAAAGAAAGAAAGAAAGAAAGAAAGAAAGAAAGAAGAGAGTGTCCAGAGGAGGATGACCCAAATGATGAAAAGTCTGGAAACCATGCCCTATGAGGAGTGGCTTAGGGAGCTGGGTATGTTTAGCTTGGAGAAAAGGGGGTTAAGAGGTGACATGATAGTCATGTTTAAATATTTGAAGGGATGTCATATTGAGGATGGAGCAAACTTGTTTTCTGCTCCTCCAGAGAACAGGACACAGAGGAATGGATTCGAGCTACAGGTGAAGTGATTCCACCTCAACATTAGGAAGAATTTCCTGATGGTAAGAGCTGTTTGGAACACACTGCCTTGGAGAGTGGTGGAGTTGTTGATTTTATGGTGATTTATGAGTTAGCAGAGTTCAGTTTGCTGAAATGCCTGGCTGCTGTTCCACAGCCATTTACTTCACTACCCAAGAATGTATCAACTCCATGCATTCTCCCAGGCTTGAAGACGCAGCAGTAGTTCAAAGTAAGATTTTATTGTAAGTTGTAAAACAAGAGAAACAAAATAAAACTATATACATCCGTCTTTGCAGGTAGAAAACATGAACACCGGAGCACAACTGTTGTTGTAAGTTAGAACAAAGAACTTTTAGACCAACCCTCAAACTCCACCTTCTGGATAGTAACATGCTTAATCATTGGATGAACAGCTTTAGCCCAGCCTTCATGCTGTGTGTCATACATCATGTGATTCTGGTTCCCATGAAGCAAGATGAGCTCATTGTTTATTTTTCAGCTTCCCGTGTTCTCAGGCTCACTGTGCCTTTGTTGTGGCATTCTGTGTATGTTTGTAGAAAACTGCACCTGCAAGCTGAAGACTCTTTCCCAGTTTAGAAACCCTACTCAGAAGAGATTTTCACACATCTGTACATTTCCAATTTTGACTGCATATCCCATCCATATTCCAACAGGAGTCTCCTTCTTTGGAGGTTTCCAAACAGCGGCTGGATGACCATCTGTCAGGGTGCTTTGATTGTGCATTCCTGCATGACAGGGGGTTCAACTAGATGGCCCTTGTGGTTTCTTCCAGCTTCACAATTCTATGATTCTTGGGTGTGGCACAGTGGGAAGGTGAAGCCCTCCAAAGTCCCATGGAAGATTGATGCAGCTCCCCAGCATCTGGCAGTTGACAATCTTTGCTTTGAAGAAATCACAACTTGTCTTACTTCACAAAGCAACATATGTGTTTTTTGAATACTGCATAATTAATGCTTAAAATATTGTCATAAATTCTTCTTATATGGGGTGGGAGATAAATGCATTAATAATTGAATAATTGAATAAAAAAATAAACAGAAATACAGTTTGGTCTAATAAATGCATAACTATATGTCTACATGTTTTAAATTCCATTGGAATGTAGCTCAGCTCCTCATGCAACTTTTCTAATCTCTCTGCTATTCAAACTGTCCCAGTGCTTATGTACAGTGAAAAAGATATGCAAGTCAATACACTCATGATATCAAATGCCCACATGTTTGTTGTATCTGGAGACTAAGGCCAAATTAGATGCATGGTTAAAATGTGTCAGCTGAGAAAATTTCCTCTGTAATGAACAGTTACACATCTAAATCCAACTGTTAATGCCAACAAGAGTATGCCCTTTGAATCAATGGATTCTTGATAAGTTAATCATTATGTAAGTTTTACAAACTAAATGGACTACTCTAATTCAGACTAACAATTAGATTTTTGATCACTGATCTACAAATCTATAACACTGCTCTTTTTCTGTAATGTTCAGTTAAACGTATCTTATGCTAGCTGTGGATAATGCATGGCTCTTCAGGTGTCACTTGACTGTAATACCCATAAGTCCTAGCCAGCATAGCCAATGCTGAGATACAATGGGAGTTGTAGTTCAACAACATGTGGTAGACCACAGATTCTAGTCCATGCCTTACACCATGCAAACCTATGGTTTTCACTTTCCTGCCCTAGGTTATCAGTTGGTAGTGATGAAAAGAGGCCAAATATTTTGATATCACAAAAATCCAAAAGAGAAAGCAGAGAGCTAGCACCATGGCTGCTAACTGCAGCAGAAGGAGTACACATATCTTTACTTCTGGTTGAAGCTTCAGTGTCATTGTCAGAACTATTAATCTTTGATCCAGATCTTCCTTTTAAGTGCACCCCCAAAATTGTTTAATATGGTGGAGGCATTGAAAAAATATGATCACACTGAGTCCTAGGATTTATAGAACTCTACCTATCAATCTCTCAGAAGGCCCACTGCCTTGAACATTCAAGGCCATTTTTCAAAGATGACAGTGGCCTGCCTCCTCAAGGTTAAACTGTGCAATTGGCTTCCTGTTTCTATAACGTCTCCCTTCTCATTATGAACATAGGACATGTGTTCATTCCTCTAGATATTTGTTAAAAATGAGCTGTATTCATAGGAAAAATGACTACACCACTTTGCATTACCAAGATATTTTTTAAAAAAAACTGCCTGAGAAACATTTTCTTTCTTTTATTCATAACAGTTCTTTACTTAACAGCAGCTCTGATTATCTCCCAACAGACCAAAGCTAGGAATCAATAAGATCAGCCCTATTAGATGCTAGAGACTAGAAGAGATGTTATGATGATTTCCTAAGCCAGTTTTTCTAAGAGGACTCCCAAGACTGTTTGATTTGCCGTTATCCTGTGTGCTTGAATGTCCTCCATTTCAAAAGTCATAGGTAGAAATTGCCACCCTATAGCTAGGGGAGAATTCTGAAATGGTAGGATCTACTTAAGAATGGTTGTCTGTTTCTCATCTTCTTCAGATGTAGGGCTTTTGCTTTGTTTTCCTATAATTTTGCATGGTGACCCAATCCTGCTCTATTCTTCATATCTCTTTTGAACAAGATGAAAGTATATTGTCTGCTGCTTCTATACAGATTTTGGAATATGATCTGCCAGGATAGGAACTCTTCATATTTAAAGATCTATTTCTCTACCACCACTCAGACTCAGCTTAACAATGTCTGGTTTCATTATGTAAAAAATTAATTTAAATCCCATCTGTCTTTTGCAAATGGAACTCTGAGCAGTTCATGATAATATTAAACAAAATAAGAATAAAATTGAAACACAAAAAATAGCTGTTCAAAATGAAATCAAAACCACCATTTAATGATTGTATCAGACTGATTAAAGAGACCAGAAAGTCCCAGATTTTGTTCCTCTTCTTACTGATTTTATTTTGGAGAGCTACACATTTTCTTTATCTCAGAATATTTTCTGTCAGTTTCCAATAAATTCAAAGATATATTTATACCAGCTCCCCAGGTCAGTTTATTTTAACCCAGTATAAAATCAAGGGAAAAGGAACAGGATCTGGGACTTTTCAATCAGTCTGAAAGTGCCCTTAATATAATATTTATTTATTGGATTTGTACTCTTCTTCCCAAAAGGGACTCAAGGTGGTGCACAATAATATTACATATATGAAACATACAGTGTAAGAACAGAACAAGGTCATCCTTTAAAATGGATTTAAATTAAAAGTACCATTTAAAACAATCCATAACCAATTTTAAAACACATCACAAAGACCAAGTTCCCATATGGTTTTAGTTCAACATAAATATACACCAGCATAGGAATGTCCCCTACTACATTTATGCAACTGATTGTGTAGTGAGCACCAAGACCTTGAACTCACCCTTTGTAGTTCAACTAGCTTCCCAGCTACCAAGTGAACAGTATGAGAGAAGGTTCTGTTTTTGTATGTCTGAAGGATTGAATGCACCAGGGGCTACATTTGGACAGTCTGTGAGAAGGTACAATAGCTCTGAACAGTTATTTGTATTGTGGTCTGTCTAACACCCCAACAAATTTTCCTTTCCGCCTAATTCCAAGTAAGTTTTTTCCATGTTAAAACCATTGCCTGTCATCTTCAATGGAGTGGATGAGGGTGAAAAACTGAAGCTTAATCCAGGCAAGACAGAGATGTTCCAGGTCATTCAAAATGCAGATTGGGCCTGTGCTGGATGGGGTTACACTTCCCCTGAAGATACCTGTTCACTTCTTAGATATACCCTGGAGTCAGCTCTGAGCCTGGAGGCCCAGGTTTTGGTAGTTATAAGGAGTCCACTTGCACCATTATTCATGCATTGTCTTAATGCAAAAGTAAGCAACATCAGACCTACTGCTATTTTTGGAAAACAATGCATAGCCAACCTAGATAGCAACTTTAGTAGTGAAGGATGATGGGAGCTGCAATCCAAAGAAACTCTGGAGGACCATCCCTATCTTGGCTGATATCTAAGAAGAAGGCTGATAAAAGAATCAACTCATTTGAGATATGGTACTGGAGAAGAGTTCTGCAGATACCATGGACTATTAAAAACACAAATCAATAGATCTTGGAACAAATCAAGCCCAAACTCTCCCTGGAAGCCAATATGACTAAACTGAGACTGTCATACTTTGATCATATCATGAGAAGGCATGAATTATTGAAAGTGACAATGATGCTTAGTAAAGTAGAAGGAAGTAGGAAAGCAAGAACACCCACATTGCAGGTGGATAGACTCAGCCAAGGAAGCCACAGCCCTGAGTTTGCAAGACCTGAGCTATTAATGATTTGGAAAATTAGACATGTCTCATTCATAGAGTCACCATAAGTTGAACTCAACTTGACAGTAGTTAACAACAACAACAACAACAATGCTAGCCACCAGCAGCCCCAATCTCGGCCACCACCTCCAGAGAGGTGGCCACTTACAGTAGTTCGCTCAGCATTACAGCCAATGGCAGAGAACAGTACACCCAGAATTTCGGGGGGTCTTACTCTAGCCCCTATCTGGTGATCTACATGAGCCCCAAGTTGGGGACCGGATGGATTGTGTCTCACTTTGATAGCTCCATGTTCCACAATCTCCCAAATCGAGGGACCCCAGGAATGGCTAGACATGGCAACCTAGGTAAGAGAAGTGCCTCAAGGAGGGTCATGTTGATGCAGTTTTGCAAAAAGGCTTAAAGTCATTTTGGAAAAGTTATTTTGGACGGAGGACCTGATGGCCATCTGTTGGGGATACTTTGATTTTGAGTTCCTGCGTGGCAGAGGGTTGGACTGGATGGCCCTTGTGGTCTCTTCCAACTCTATGATTCTATGATTCTAGAAATAGTGAGTTCTACATTCCACTGATTTTACCCCTCACTGCATGCAGAAATGGCTGGCTCCCCAGGTGCTCCTCCCACACAAACATTTATCGACTTCTTTCTTCCTTTGCCCCTTCTTTTTCCTTTCCTTTCCCTTTTCTTTTTTGTGCCTGTCCATTTCATTCCCCCATCCCCTTGAAACCTGACATCCCAGTATAAGTAAGGATTTATTGTGAGGGAAAGTGTGTATTTCAAAACTGACTCTATCCCTTCAAGTTAGCTCTGGCATTTCAGACAAAATCTAATTGAAGGGCCTGTCACTAAGCAAATCTGTACATGAATGACAAGGGACAGCAGAGAAGTGCTTCACAAATAAAGCACATTCCTTGGGCAATGTGAGAAACAGTCAACAACTAAAACCTATCAATAAACAGAAACATTTGTTTCATGTTTCCATTCAGATTCTCCTGGTATGACTTATCTCAAAGTCATCTCTCTGCCTCTGTTCTTTGGCGTCACTTGAAGGAAGGGGTCGATTGATAAAAGCACCAGAGATTTTAAGCTCTGAACTGCATGGGCATGGGCATACATACACACACACACACACACACACACACAAACACTTAAAAAGCAATTGCTCACTGTGCTGTCATTTTCCTTGTACTATCTGGGGGATGAATACAGCATGCACTTTCTTACATAAATATTTGGTTATTTCCCGATTCTGTGACAAGCTTTCTGCTTTCTAAATGAGTTCTGGGAATAGCTGGAAGGACTACATTTTTCAAAGATTTGGTTTTGATCCATTGATTGACCTGCCCACCCATCTACCAAGCCACCCACACACGAGTCATAAATAATACTTTGTATTTCTGCTCAATTGACTTTATGTGGTTCTGACAAACTTTTGGAAACAAAGGGAGAAATATCTAATGTGAACAACTTGCTAAAGCAATTTAAGTAGAAAATGTAGTGGCAAGAAAAGAGTTTAGAAATGGAGATGGGATTAGAACATGGAATTTAGAATTTCCTCCACTCAAACAGGTGTTTTGGATGGCATTCAGAGATATCAGCTATCTGATGTCCATGCCAGATTTCTAAGGCCTAATCTGCATAATACAGCTTAACACTGCCTTAACTGCTATGGCTCAATGGCACAGAATTCTGAGATTTATAGTTTTGTGAGCTATTTAACTCTCTCTGTCAGATAGCTCTTGTGTCACAACAAACTACAAATCTCAGGATTCCATAGGTTGGATCCATGATAGTTAAAGTCGTGTCAAACTGAATTATTTCTGCAGTGCAGATTAGACCTAAGCTCCCTTCCCACCCACCCCAGGCAACAATGCTGGTGCTGACATTGTAGACAGAAACAGGCAGCTCTGCCATATTACACAATTCCCCTAATGAATGTGTAAGATTCCAGGAAGGAGAAGCCAAAAGACCAGCATTGTTTTGTTTTTGGTTTCAGTTTTTGTTTTTACAGTTTTGAGAACCAAGAATGAAAGCTTAAATTTAACAATAGCAATAAGTTTCTCATCCAGTTCAGGTCTTCCTTTGGACTTTCAGATTAAGCCTATTATGTTCAGTGAGCCCTCCACATTCATTGGGGTTAGGGATGCAGGACCCCATGAAAGTGGGAAAACTGCAAATAAAAAGAAACACTATTTTTTAAACCTGAGAGAACACCTCTCTAGAAATCTCTAAGTCCTCCAGGGCACTCTGTGGTCAATATCCAGTTGAAGTTGACCATAGAATTCTGCTGGAGAACCTATGAATGCCTTAAAAAGCATTGTCTCTAGGAATCTCTAGGCCTTCCAGTGCAAAGTCTGGTGAAAATTGGCCATAGAGTCATGCTGGAGGACCTAGAGATTCTTATGAGTTTATCGCTTGGGGTTTAAACTGAATCAAGCTTCCTGCAGCCAGGAGGCGGGATGGAGGCGAGGATTATTGCATGCTAAATTGCTGCCAAATCACTGGCTGCCATCAGGAAGGGCTCAACCGGGCTCAGCCAGCACTTTTTAGAAACCAAAACATTCCAATTTGTAAAAAATGCTGGCTGAGCCCATCTGGGACTCGGGCTGATGGCGACTGGCGATTCAGTGGCGGTTTAGCTTGCAATAATCCCTGCCTCGGGGATTATCCAAATTTTAAACCTGATTCAGTTTAAAACCCCAAGTGATAAACTCATTAGAGAGAACATATTAATGAAATCCACAAATAATCAAATCTACAAAAGTCAAAGCTGCAGATATCGATGACCAGCTCTACTGTCTTTCTAAAAGCATGGCAAAGAATATTGACTTTTAGTTCCTTTTTCAAACTATTTTATGAGACTACTTTTGTCTTTTAGTAGTGCAGAGTGCATTGGACCAGATAGTTAAGAAATTATTAATCTTTCGTCATGGGCAAATCCCTGTAATTCTGTAATTGTCCTTTTTTTTTCAGCAGGTGGAGAGTGATGAAAGCCAGTCTGTGAGTGCTGAAATCTAGACTTTGGCATTAAAAGTTAGAACACCCTGTACTAGGGCAAGACAAATCGTACAGTCCTTGTTATATACTCTTCTATTGCACAAATTTATTTAAGTTCACTGTTTCTGGTTAAAGAAGAGCTTCAGTAAGACTATAATTTGACATGGTGTTTACACCTGCAAGGGAATTGATCATAAGAGAAATGCATTGGCTGTTCACAGATGTCATGCTACAGTATCAGCAATGAAGGAGTTACATTGCTGTGTGGAGAATAGCTAGAAGGTCTAGTCAAGTCCTTCTCACTCCACATTCTTCAACATGCAGACAGGGGAGTGAATAGCCTGATCCCAACCTCTGTTTTTACACATTCCTCACATCAAAAGTAATACATGTGAAGGGGAGTTCCTGATTGCATGACTGCCACACTGCAGAAAGAAAGCAGTTTGATACCACTTTAACTGTCATGGCTCCACCCTGTAGAATCCTGGGATTTGTAGCTTGGTGAGATATTCAGCCTTGTCATGCCTCACCAAACTACAAATCCCAGGATTCTGTATAATAGAGTCATGGCAGTTAATGTGGTGTCAATGTGGTGGCTTTATTTCTGCAGTGTGGATGCACCCTAAGATTCTATTATTGTATATGCTTATTTGGGCCAAGGATCCTATTCCTATGGTGTAGATCGGGAGACAGTGTGCTCACTTCCCTCCATGATGCCATTTTATAATATGAAAGGATCTGTTTCCACATCAGTGACAATACCTGTAGAAGCCCCAAAAAGGGTGGAATGAGACGGAAGAAATCATGCAATTCAACTTTACATGTGAGTGGCTATTCATTTATTCATTCCGTTGTATTCCATTCCATTCCACTTCATTTCATTTCAATATATTTCTTACATGTCTTTGATTATTATAGCCTTCCCAAGACAGCTTACTTTACAAAAACAGTAAAATGCAAGTAATAAATCATGAATCCACGTTGAATATAAATCATGAATATATGGTACATTTAAATAGTTTTAAAACTGGCCAGTTAAAATTCAAGAGAAGGTAAGTCCAAATATAAAACATGTATATGAAAATAGAATGCATTGTTTTATGTTAAAAGTCAGACCTTTTAAAAACCACCACAGAGGGAGTGAGCCATTTGCGTCTTGGGAGGAAATTGTATAAATTACTTCCAGTTTTAATAAAAGGTATGTGGTGGTGAGAGTGGTAAAAACACTTTGAAGGGTGGGAAATTATCAATAGCACCCTAATAGTCTTGAAGAGCTTTTGGGAACAACAACAATCAGTGCTCTTAAATTAGGGAGGTGGCACTGGCAGGTCCTGGGACACAATTCCCCTTCAAACCCTAGCTATTCATCCTGGAGCACTCTGACATAGGACCTTATCACACGCTGGCCACGAAGCGAAAAGCAACCGAAATAAGAATAAATCCAGTACTATACCGAAATGAACTGAAAGAGCCCCCACAATACGTAAATGGCTATCACACGCAATTACCGTCATTGCGCATTTATCACGCTTCCCAGAAAGCGCATCCTGGATACGTATTTGCCGTTCACACACATGTTACAAATTCCCATAAATAACCAAGCAATGATGTTCTAGCACATGCGCAGAAATATTGCTTTCCCACCAACCCCTGGTCGCGCGTTGGAACAGAGAGGACCATGTTTACCCGTTCCGTTTGTTGCCCGATCAAAACAGGAAGTACATGTCATAAGATGCTTCCTCACAGATCCATGGGAAATAGCTCGGGGAACCATGGGTCATGACGGGGAAATGCTTCACAATATGTATTGCCTGTTCATATGCATTTTGGACCCGCGGTAAATGCGCAATGATTCCGGTTGCGCAATTGTACTTCCTAAAGAAACCGAAATTCAAAATATCTCAATTCGTTTCAGATTCGTTCGGGGTTCTGTCAGGGTTCTGTGCAGTTCTGTGCAACGTTGTGTGTAAACACGGAAAAATAATACGTATTAGGTCGGGATTTCTTTTGGATTCTGTCTGCTTTGGACCCCGTGTGATAAGGTCCATAGTTGAACATTAGAAGTGTGTCTGTGTCTGGCTCACATTTGGCTCACATTCTAATATCTTCAACATGCAATCTTCAATGTAGTGATCACTCTGACTGGTTGCTTCCACATGCAGAAGCTCAAGTTCACACAGGAAGCAACACCAGGCACAAGTAACTTCCCTTCTTGTTTCAGGGTGCATCTGCACTATAGAAATAATGCCATTTGAAACCCATTTAACAGCTGTAGCTCGATCCTACAGACTCCTGGGATTTGGTGAGGCGCCAGCATTCTTTGGCAGAGAAGGCTAAAACTTGTAAAACTACAAATCTCAGGATCCCATAGGATGGAGCTACAGCACCTAAAATGGTGTCAAACTGCATTATTTTTACACTGTAGATGCACCCTCAGTGAAGAGAGCAGATCTGGGCAATACGCTGTCTATTCTCCATTGAATCCAATGGAAAATCCCAAGAAACAGAGCATTTCTGCATAGAAGTGTTTTGAAGCCTGACATTAGAAATGTTATTTATTGGAGTATAACTCCCAGAATCCTCCTTCCAGCACAGCCAGTGGCCATATTTGCTGAGAGATTCTGGGAGCTATAATCCCAAAAAGTAAGTTTTCTAAGCTCTGCCTGGAGTGAAGTAGGAAATGGTGGGGGGAGGGGGGGGTGGAGAGAGAGAAGAAAGAAACAGAAAAAAATCAGTTATCACTTCCAGAATCTGCTGCCAAAGCAAATGCTTCCCATTTCTGTTGTTTAATTGTTACAGAGAGGCTTCAGGCTCAGTGTTGCAATATCAACTATTGTCAACATGGACATTTCCTCATGGCAGGCCTGTGTTTTCTGACATTGTTTATTTGTGCTTACAGGACAGGGTGTGTTGTCCTGCAAGGTCATGCAAGAGGAAAAGGGAAGGAGTTTGTTTGTTTAAAGATGCTGAGGTGACACCAATCAAAGCTCCATTGACTTGAGGATGCTGCAGCAGCAGCGCACGTTGTATTGGGATTAAAGGCATCGATTTTGACCCTAACAGAATCAAAAGATTTCTCTTCCCATTCGGTGTGGTAGTTAATACACCATTTAACATTTAAGGTCATAGCACAGATATGCAGCCGTATTTAAAAAGAAACTTAATCTTTTCCAAACAATTACAATACAAATCTATTTGTGTCCAAGGAGGACCTTTCTTTTCCTTTGTTAACCACATGCTGAAAGCAAAAAATCAAACAAATGTTAAAAGAAAAAAAAGGGGGGGGGAGCAGTCAGCCAAGCAAACCTAAACTAGGCTACAATAATCATTGCAACATCCTCTGATTGCTTAAAAATACATGAAAATCTTGATTCTGTTATTAGTGTAACATTAGCCTTTCTGTAAAGAGATGGAAGATATCCTAATATTTATTCAGGTAGCCTTTCATTGGCCATGCTTGTTCAGTGGATGACTAAACTCACCCACTCCCAAATAAAATTCAATAAACCCAGTTAAACAGAACAACCACATAACACGGGACTCACCAAAATATAGCAATTATCTCATAGCCATTTAATTCTGACCTTTAAGTTAATTACAAAACATTTTGAAGTGAATGTCTAGGGAAGAGTACATTGTTGGGATGGGGAAATGGTTCATTTATGTCACTTACACATAGAGTTGACCCACAGAATCATAGGACATTATTGCACAGACTTATAGAATTGGAAGAAGCCTGATGGGCCATTGAATCCAACCTCTTGCTCAGTGCAAGCTCTCCAACTAATGCATCCCCAGCAGGTAGCTGCCCAGCCTCTTTTTCAAAGATGTCTAAAGAAGGAGACCCCATCACTTCTCAAGGCAGTTGGTTCCACCACTCTTACTGTCAAGAAGTTCCTTCTAATATTCAATCAAAATCTTCTGCCTTGTAACTTAAAATGATTAGACCTGATCCTAACCTCTAAGGCAGCAGAGAACAGGCATTCCCCCTCTTCCCTGTGAAAGTCCTTGCGATATTTAAAAAATGTAATCATATAACTTCTTTCTTTGCTTCACTAAGTTGAACAAGCCTGATTATTCAACTTTTCCTCATATGTTTTCTTCTCCATACTTCTCATTATCCTTGTTGCCCTTCTCTGAACCTGCTCCAACTCCTTCTTAAAATGAAGCACCCAGAACCACACACTAGATGAGGTCTGACCAGCACAGAATATAGTGGAACTATTACTTCCCTTGACTTGGAAATGATGCTTCCATTGTTGTTGTGTCCCTTCAAGTCACTTGTGACTTGTGAAGACCCTAAGGCAAACCTATCATGGGTTTTCTGGGGCTGAGAGTGTGTTACTCACCCTAGGTCACCCAGTAGATTTTCATGGCTGAGCAAGGAATCAAACCCTGATCTCCAGAGTCGTAGTCTGACTCTCAAACCACTACATAACACTGGCTCTAGATGCTTCTGTTAATGCAAGCTAAAATAGTATTTACCTGCATCACACTGCTGGGTCATGTTCAACTTATGATTAACGATGATTCCAAGATCCTTTTCACTTGTAGTACTGCTGAACCATACATCCCACATCCTACCTAAACCTTTGGGTTTTGTACCCTAAATGTAGAATTTTTGCATCTGTCTATACTGAAATTCCTTTCATTAATTTATGCCCAGTTTTTCTATTTTATCTAGGTCTTTTTGAATTTTGTTCTCATCTTCCAATATGTTAGCCATCTCTCTCAGTTTTGTTTCCTCTGAAAACTTGATAAGGATTCCTTTTACCCTGTCATCTAAGTCTGTGATAAAAATATTGAAAGGCAATGATACCCATGTAGGGAGAAGCCATGTCCTCTTTGGCTGTGTGGGCTCTAGAGACAGAGTTGTAAAAGCCAGGAAGTAAAATTTAAAATCCATCTGGCTTCTTCATCAGGCAAAGCTGGGTCTCAAAGGAAAGTTACTTTTTTCTGATCCTAATGGATTTTAAATTTTGTTTCTTGATTTTTATGCCTCATCATCTCTTCTGTCCCAGTTTTGGGAGAGAGATGTGATATAAATCCATTAAATAACTAATAAATTTTGTGTTCTCTATATTGTTAGATCAATATATATTCTGGGGTTGTTGTATGAGGCTTCTTAAACTTGACAATATTAGGCCCTCTGCATATCTCATTCTGAAACTCAATGAAAATGTTTCCCAACCATTTTGGTTTTTTATCCTTTTTTATTTTTACGGACTAATGCTTCATAATATTTCAACATATAAGTTGCCATTGCACACTTCCTTAGAACTGATCTTTGGGGGTAGTGGATGGTATAAAAATCAGTAGGAGACTTCTGGTGGTGAATGGTGGTGTGAGCAGCTAGGTCTCTCAGTGCTGTGAGAGAACCTGCCATAACATCGGGGATAAGAGCCCAAAAATAAACATCAAAATGAGATGAGAGTACCCCCCCCCCCATGAATATCTCACATTTTGCCCATATCAAGTACTAGCTCATAAAGCAAAGGGAGAAGGAAGGGAAAGTAAGTGGACAGGACTGAAAGGCTATGGGGCAATCCATCCCCGATAGTTTGGAGCCTATTAAAAAGGCTAGAATGCCACCCATCATTTTTAACAAAGCAGAGAAGAAGAGACAAAATTTTAAATTTGAAAATGAGATAATACAAACAGCAGAGGAACAGTTTAATAAGAGCTCTGACCACATATAAGGATGCATGAGAGAACAATAGAGAGGAAGAATAAAAGGGAAAAAGAGAATACAAACTACCTATCAAAAGAGAAAGGGCACAGAGGAGTAGAAAGCAGAGAGGTCAGAGCAGACTGCAGCCAGGCAGGGAAGAGAGAAAGCTACAGAGTAGTAGTGAAGACAAGGAGTAGAGTAACCATGAGCAAAGCAGACTGCAAAGCTGGGAGACAACGGGACACCCCAGAGTGGAGGTCAAGGCCGCATGGAAGAGAAAGAAAGAGGACTAGCTGTGCTTACAGTGAAGGGGAAAGAGTGGAAAGAAGGATTGGTTTGTAACTTTGAAAAGAAGGTTGATAGTGTAGACAACATGATGGAGTGAAGGAGGGGAGGCTGCAAGGAGGGACAGCCAAAATTTGGATTGAGTAATGCTGGAGAAAAGTGAGGAAGAAGTAAAAAGACAGCGATAAAGATAAGGAAATGCCCAGTACAAAGTGAACCAGCAGAACTATAAAGGAAATCAAGAAAAGAAGAAGAGGAAAAAGAAGGAGGAGGTGGTGGTGGAGGAGGAGGAGGGGAAAAAGAAAGGACAGAATAAAGAGATGTGGATTTAATCTGGGATTTGGAATTAATTAGTTTTTGGGACATCTGATTATTAATCTATAGATATGATATATGCTATAACTCTGGTGATTATCATAATTTAAATTGATGAATTTAACACATGAATGTGATTATTATAAGCTAAACTACTGAACTGATTAATTGTGTTTTTGATTAATAACCTGAGAACTCTTATATTACAGAAGAGCAATGAGATCTAAACTGAAGTATTTTCTTTAATAGTACAGATTTTTGTTTAATATTACAGAGTATAAATCAATCACAATTTAAGGGATAGTATTAATTTACATGATTCAGCTGGAGGAATGAGGAACTGAGATACATTAATCAAGGAAGGGTAAGGGGAAGATAACTGATGAGCTTTGTTTTAGAACAATAAACAGTAGACTTGTATTAGATCTGACTGATAAGATAGAAATTGTTGATCTCTGCTTAATATTTCAAACTAAAATTAATTACAATCAATTAACTAAATTAATTAACAATTAATTACAATTGATTAACTAAAGACTTTTAAGAGGGAAGAATTAACAGTACCATATTGGGAGACATAGGGGTAGGAATTTCTAATTGATTACAGGAGTTAATTAATTTGGAAGGGTTAATTGAAAGGAGAGGGGCATAGTATAATAGTATAATAGCAAAATGTTGATTAATGAATTATTAACCTTGTGTTTATGAACTAAAGTTTGAGAGAAGTTTGAGTTTGAAATTATCTACCAGACTGTATAACTTTGTGATATTGTGACCTCATTAATATAAGACCAATACAAATCATAGACTCGACTCTAAGAGGAAAATGGCAACAGGGAGGAAGACAATATTACAATCAAATTCACAAACAGTAACACAAAGAAGATCTTCAATAGAAATAGCAAAAAATATAGATCCCAGTTTGCTAGTCTTAGAAAAAATTACAAAAATACAAGCAGAAATAAAAGAAGAAATAAGAGTGGTCATAAAAGAACTTAATGAAGAAATCAGAGCAGACTTACAGAAAGAAAGACACCCCCCCTTGCCGGCCTGCTTAGCCAATCAAACGGAAGTCTCGCTCCTGGGTCTCGCAAGACTTCAAATCTCGCGAGACTACAAGCGAGATTTCAGGAGGCTATTTAGCCTCAAGATGCCATGTGTCAACAGCCATTTTGGAATTGCAGACGAGCAACCCATCCCTCCCAACCTTAATTAATTGGTAAACATGTTATTTACTCTCAGGCTTTGGCTGGTCGCCTCCTGGGGCCGGGAGGGAATTTTCCTAGAGGAGCAATTTGGGTTTTTCGCCCTCCCTGAGAATAATAAGATTACCAATTACAAGTTTAAAAGTTTTAGTAATATGCTGGCTACCAGTTAGTAGGGGTGGAGCCATAATGAATTGTTTGATTTGTTTGTGTTAAATATATCTATAGTATGGTAATGTATAATTTAGTCACAACTGGATGTTAAGGGTCTATTGGTTTCATTGGGATTGATAAATTTGGTTGCCGGGCATTCCCCCCCCCCCCCCGGGGAATATTTAGGTTAATTAGAAAATACTAATTGGGTTAATAAAAATTTCCTAAACTCGGTATATGTCATTAGGTTAACCAAATTTGTATGACATCATTTTAACCTTGGATGATGTCATAATGTTATGATGTCATAAGAATTCTTATGACGTCATATCCAGTTGGGGGAGCGATTATTTATTGTTGTGAAATACTGCCTAAACTAATGGACTTGACGCATGCTGTGTTAGAAGCAATTAATTCATAGCGCTTGCGCTTAACTACACGTACGCATGCATCAAGAATGAATTCTTCTTTAAGAAAACTGTTATTTAAATGTTTAATTGATTGATATCAAGACCCTGTACAAAATAAAAGTTGTGGCCAATGATTTACCCAAAATAATCGCGTTCGGTGTCCTTTGTGCCAGTGCAACTGCAAGACTTCAAAGTAAGCAAAGAAATAATAACAGGAGAAGTGATGGAAATCAACCAAACAATGACTGAAATACAAGAACAGGAAAACTGGAAAACTATCAAATTAGAGAAAATACAACAACAGGAAGAACAGTTTAAAACAAATCTAGACCTATGACTCAGAGTAAAAGCATTGAAGCTAAGAGGGTTGGAGGACAAACTAAATGAAGACTTAAATACAAGAATCATTCTGCCCCTGGCACAATTCATCGGCTGGCCAGTAGAACAGCTGGATATGGAAATGGATAAATGCTTCAGGATAAACTCCTGGGTGGCTAAGAACAGAAATGTACCAAGAGATATAGAAAAGAAATCAAAATAGTAAATAAGATTAAATAACTAGGTGTAACAATTACAAAAAAAAGTCTCAGAGCTTTATGAAAACAACTATGTGCCCATCTGGAGGAAAATAAATGAAGATTTTAAAATATGGGAAACAACAGAACTCTAACAGGAAGAATAGTGACTGTTCAGATGACTATGGGGCAGTACAGACAGACAAAAACAGGTGCTTTCAGGCTAACTTGGAGGCATGGTGTTTTGATGACATATACCTAAAAGCCAGCAGGAAAGCACCCTCTAGGCACCACATGCTGAGAAAAGCCACTCCAAAAAGGAGCAGCTTTTTTCTGCTTCTTCTGGAAAGATGCACACCTTTGCAGGTGTATCTGTATGCAGTGACACTGGGGTGACAGAAAAGGGGCACCCAAGATTTAAAACACCCATGTAAATGCACCAGCACATGTGTGATGCAGTTCAAGTCACCAATTCAGAGCATGCATCCTATGAAGAAAGTTTCAATTTAAAGTGTCCTATTGGCTCAGGTGTAGATGCACCACCACAGGTGCACCTGCATATTACAACCCTAGCCCTAACCCTAATTCTTACAGTATGCATGCACCCTAGCAACTGTTGGGACACTGAAAGTGTTGTGGCCAGATGTTTCACCATGAGAAAGTGATAAGGGAAAAGTTTCACTTTTAAGCTGGACCTCCACGCACATTCCAGTGCCATTTTCCCAGCAGTCCTGTGCAGCTGTGCAGGTATATAGCTGTGCTCCATCGACACTCGTCTTCTACAGTGGGCAGAATGGCAGAGCCATCCACAAGCGACGAGACAAAAAGAGGGTGAAGGATGTCATGGTCCCATTTGGGACAGCCACCCTTTCCCCAAGCCATCGATCTGCAAGGGGAAGGAAAAGAAAAAAGTGTGGTTAGGAGGTTGCTGTGCACCCAATAACCCAATGCCATAGCCCGGGTGCCTGGGTGCCCCTCACTTCCTCCCCCTGTTTCCCTGCCACTCTTACCTCGCTGGCGATCCTGATCCTGGCTTTCTTGGAGACAAGCCAAGCAGGAGGCATCAAGAGCCTCCTGCCTTCCTTCCCCTGCTGGATGGCGGCTCGGGCCAGGCTCCTCCTGTGAAAGGGGGAGACACCATTACAAAGCTGCTATGGGAAGTGGGGGGGAGGGGAGGGACAGGAATGCCATGGAGGCTGTAGTCATGCAGCCATCACCCCTCCCCTTAGGGACCTACCTTATGGCATGAGAGGCTGCTGTGGCTGCGGAGTGATGGCATGAGCTCCCTCTGTCTGGTCCTTCCTGCCAGGGATGGCTCAAATTCTGAGGATGAGGAGGACAAGGGGGAACTGGCAGGGTCCCTCCTCCATTCATGCTATTGCCTCCACCACACGCCTGTAATTGGAGACAGAGGGACATCATTAGGATCCATGGATGTGGGAAAGGAGGGAGGGCAGGGGCCCAGCCCTTACCTGGAGGACAACAATCTTGTTACCATGGGCGGCCTGCCCTCACCCAGAGGTTGCACACCCAGTCATAGAAGGGAGACCTCTTCCTCAGTGGAGGATGCTCCCCATAGTCATCCAGGCTTAAAAGAAGACCCCTTTCAGTGCCTTGAACTTGATTTGGCACTGTTGAAGGATCCTCCTGAAGCCCTGCTGCTGGAGGGCCTGGGCAGCCTGATGGAAGTACCCCCAGTTGAGCCAGTTGGTACTTTCTCCTCTGCCACAAGTAGATGGACAGTGAGGCACCTCCACCAATCCTTTAGCTACCCAAAGGCCCTTTCCACCACATTCCTAGCATGATTCAGCTTCTTGTTGAATCCTTTCTGTCTGGCATTGGTGGTGCCTTGGTAGGGCTTCATGAGCCACTTCAGGGTGGGGTTGGGGCAGCCAGCATGCAGCTGCCCTGCCCCAATTCTACCCCCAGTCCAGCCCTTTGGGCTGTTCTGCAGAGGCCCAAAGGTAAGGACACAAGAGTAAGGATATAAAAGACAACATCCCAAGAACAGAAATAAGGAAGTAAGACTGAAGAGGTCCAGACATTAATGGATTGCACCTGTGAAAAGCATAACTGATTAACTATGGACAATAATTAAAATCATAGTTTCTACTTAATATAGATATAGGTTTCTCTTTTCTCTCTCTCCTTTTCTGTATAAAATACAAGGCTAATGAAATTGATCAGTTGAAACTGACAAGTTGAAATTAATTGAAATTGATAAATTAATTAACTCTAATTAATTTGGATTAAATAGATTTAAATTTTCTATTGTCTATTTTTTATTTAAGCTAAGACTGGGGGAAAGAATATAAAAATTGAAAATATTAATTTATGACTGTTGCTTTATGCTTTATAATTTAGATTTATAAATTTAGAAGTGAATTAAGTACAGTTGCCCCTCCGTTTTCACAGACTTGAACTCCGTGTCCCTCACCCATTCGCAAGCAGCAAACAGAGGGGGACAAAATGAGGTGCCCACCTGCAGCATGCGCCCATGGTCACCTGTGGCTGTGCGCCCCCATTCAAGTCTATTGGGCTTGAATATTTGTGGTTTTTCATTTTTGCAGAGGGGGTCTGGAAGGATTCCCACAAAAATGGAGGGGCAAACGTAATTTAAGTAATTTAAGTAATTTAAGTAATTTAAGTAATTTAAGGTAGAAGAGGGATTAGAGATTTTGTGCAAATAATTTGTGTCAATAAATAGTTTTAAAAAGAAAAAAGTTGATTTAAAATAGATAAATTATAAAGCATAAAAAATTGAGAAATATAGCAAATAGATATTGTAAAGGTACAAAATTGAATTGAATTGTAAAGATATCTAATTGGTTTAAATTGAACTGAATAAGTGAATAACTTATAGGAAAAGTGAAATTGCTAAGAGAAATTACAAAATCCATGAAAATTATACTAAGGAAAATAACTATGTCCATGATGTCTGTCAGACCACAACAACAAAATACAACACAAAACCAAAGCCAATGGAAACCCTCTCTAGAAGCAACAAATAAGAACTCTGATTAAGCCTTCTTTATGGAAGAAATAAAAAGGATTACAGAAATATGGCAAAAGGAGATGAAAGATTTAAAAGCTGAAATGAAGTCGGAGTTGAGAGATGTGAAAAAAACAATGGAACAGATTTCAAATGATTTAAATAAGATAGACATGAAAGTGGAACATTTAGAGGACAAAGGAAATCATTTAGAAGGGAGAACAGATAAAATAACGGAAAAACAAATTAGGTCACAAAAAAGAAAGATCTCATTGATTTGAGGATGAGAGAGAACTCTGAAATTAAGAGGCTTAATTGAGGAACAAAATAAGGACTTATATGAGCATATAATACCTTTTTGGTGGAGATCACAGGATGAACAAAAATCTTCCAGAATAATGGAAGGAAGCTAATATTTGTCTCATACCAAAACAAGATAGAAATAAACTGGAACCCAAAAATTACAGACCACTCTGCCTGTTGAATGTCAATTATCAAATATTCACATTTATGTTAGCTGAACAATTCAAAAATATATTGCAAGAGTGGATTGGCAAAGAGCAAAGTGGTTTTTTTACCTAATAGATACCTAAAAGATAATCTAAGAACAATTGTAAATTTAATAGAATATGCAGAGACATCCTGACAGAAAAATAGCTTTGATATTCTTAGATATAGAAAAAGCATTTGATTGTGTAAATTGGGATTTTATGTTTCAAACATTGGAAAGGATTAAAGTGGGGGATGTTTTTCTTTCATGGATTAAGACACTTTATAATATTCAACAAGCAAAAATTATAATTAATGGGGGAAGAACAAATTCAATAAATATATACAGAGGCATTAGGCAAGGTTGCCCTTTGTCACCACTACTATTTCTATGTGTAATTGAAATTCTTATTAGAAATTTAAAAATGACAGAGAAATGTATAAAAGTTAAGAAAAATGAATTTAAAATCAGTACATTTGCCAATGATCTGGCTCTATCTTTGGAAGAACCTCAAAGCAGTATAGAAAAACTACTGAAAATGCTAGCTAATTTTGAAAGGGTTTCAAGATTAAAAATTAATCAAGATAAGACCACAATGATTACTAAGAATATCACCAAAACTGAAGAAAGAGAACTAATGGAGAAAATAGGATTTGTAATCAAGAATAAGTTGAAATATTTAGGGATAACATTATCAAAAAACAATTCAGACTTGTTTAAGAATAATTATGAAAAAACCTGAAGAGAGATTAAGATGCTCTCCACATACACCAATATTGATTTCCCCTCACGAAGCTTTATACAAAAGGGAAAATATCATGAATGATGAATGAATAAAAGTGGGGGATTTAATTAATTTTCATAAGGCTCAAAGTGCCCAAAATGTTCACTACAGAATAATATCAGAAGAATGGTAAAAGAATTAGATGTCATTGGTTATTATATTGGGAAATTAAAGAAAATTTTGAAACAGAGATTAAAAAGTTTGGCATTGAAGAGGAAATGACAGATTTGGGGGGAAAAACCATTATTAAGGTAAATCAAAGAATATTATCCAAAATTTATAAAAAATTTCTAAGATATGAGACAGAAGATGAATTTGTTAAGGAATATTGGGCACAATATGGAAATAAATAAATGGGAGAAAGTATTGAAAATGACAATAAAGATATCATTGGCATAAAATGGGAAAACATCTATAAGATGCATCACACATGGTATCTCATTCCAGAAAAATTGTCCAAAATGTATTTTAAAAATGATAAATGTTATACGTTTGAATGGGAAAGAGGGACTCTATTTCACCAATGGTGGACATGTACACATGTAAAAAAATGGATCTCCATACATTGGACAATTGAAGAAATATTAAATTTTAAATTCAAAATGACACCAGAATTATATCTCTTAAATATGATGGAGGCAGGATTGACAAGCAAAAAACAAAACTAAACAAAACCCACAAAACTGTATTACATGATTGTAATAGCAAAATTATTGATTGCTCAAAAATGGAAGGAGAACTCAATGCCAGAGGTTCAAGACTGGAAGGAAAATTTAGTAGAAATGGGAGAACTGGATAAAATGACATGTCTTATGAAATATGAAAGACTAGATGAATTTGTACAAAGTTGGGAACAGGTGATAGAATATACAAGTAAACATGGGGGTTTAATGGCAATGTGGGGATTTAAGGATTAATTAAATATTAATTGTAACTAATATGTATAATCGCCATAAGATGGATGGCATTAATCTGTAAATATAAGATGGGAATTCCATGGATATGCATATGTAGACAAAGTTTGAAAGAATTTAGTAAAACACTAATGCATTCCCAGCATAGGAAGTGAAGCTTGGAAAAAATACATACAGTATGTTATTTTGCATTGGAAGAAGAAGTTGTAAATAACAACATATGTTATTGAAATACTAAACATATACACACACTTTTCTAGACAGTGCTCTCACCTGGAGATTCCTCCCCTTTATCGTGAGGACTGGAAGAGTGTGTCCAGGCTGTGAAACCCAGGGCCAAACCCTGAGATCTCAAAAGTCTAAAATATGTATACATGCTCTCAAAGGAAATTATTTCCCCACGATTTGTACTGACAGCTGTCAGTGTCATTTAAGTGTTACATGAATTGAGACACTTTTCTGCTGGGGGGGGGGGGGAATGGGGGATATTTCTAAGGACTGCCCATTCAAATCAAACACCTTAGCTTCTGCAAAAAGCATCAGACCCTGAAACATTAATATAGATAGATATCTCTTTTTTCTTTAATATTTGTCCAAGGAAGGGTTTTTCTGAGCATAATAAGAATGGACAGAAGTAGCAACTCTATAAAAAAAAGTTCTTGTATGAGAGATCTTTAACATGGGAGGAAAGGGACAAAGAACAATAAAAGAATTTCTATTTTCATGTTTTTACAGACCAGACTAATTGCTTTGGCAGGGTGGATATGGATATGCAAACAATAACGATATATCATAAACCTGGTGAGTTGTGGGCACTTGCTTTTTATAAGTTCAAAATGGTGGGTGGGGAGATGCATTAAAACTTTATCATGAAGCTCATAATTTATTTTAAGACACTGAGAGCTGAATCATGCTAGCTTTGAAGATTAACAATGCTTCTTTCCCTAGAAGCACATGGACTTAGGACTTTGCTCTTCTATGACATGCAGAGAGGGATGGCATATGTCAATGTATAAACTGCAGTAGGTGGCAGGCACACACTGGACACCTGAGTGGGTTTTTGGTGTAGATACATAGATATGATTTTAAATACATAAATACAAAAAAAAAAAACCAAGGAAGTAAGGGAGTAAAATACAAAGAATAAAAAGGATACAATGTGAGCTATATTAAGAAAAATCACCATTTGCTCAAAAATTATTATCTTATTGATGTCTGTACATTGCAAATTCAGGTGGGGCAAAAGTACTGAGTTTTGACCACCAAACAAGGGGTGGTGAATATTGGTCTCTCCAGCCTTGGAGTAAGAGTCTTGTTGATGTCTATAGGTTGGACTTTCAAGTGTAACAAAAGTTCTCAGATCTTCTGAATACTGAAGAATGGATGATGAATATGCCAAGGTCTCTTTAACCTTGTGTTTGTGTCTTTGAGCTACAATAAGAAGACACAGAATTAGACTACAGTGACCATCCATTAAGCAGCAAGTTGTAGGAATTATAGTTTAAAACTATGTAGACATCTTCAAATATTGAACTGTTTTCCTAATACACAATTAGCATATTGGAATAGAAAGGGGTGACCATTGGGCATGTCCAAATCATATGCCACACAAAAAAAATATATGTGGGGGTAACAAATCCACTTTTGCTTCTTCATTTTTCACTTTTATTGCCACTCCTTCCATAGCTCTGCCAGTGACAAATCTCTAAAGGTGGAATATCCAGCATTGAAGCAGCTCCCATTCAATATGGAGCAGCTTCAGGATAAGTGATGTTATATTAAGGAGGCAATTCACCACCCTGTTCAGTGCAGATCCCCATACCATCCCTGTCAGCATTACATGGTCCATAAGTGGTCTCAAGAGTTGTAGTGATCTGATCATTGGACTACAACTTTGGGAACCAGGGTTCGATTCCCAGCTTGGCCATGAAACCCGCTGGGTGACCTTGAACAAGTCACATGTCTCAGCCTCCTCAGAGGAAGGCAATGTGGCAAACCTCCTCTGAACAAATCTTGCCCCTCCCCCCCCAAAAACATGATACCTTAGGGTCACCATAAGTCAGAAATGACTTGAAGGCATACCACACACAGTGGATGCCAATATACCTAAACCATCAAGTTTTGCTGAGCTGACAATAACATTAAATGTAAAGAGATTTAGATATTGAGACTAGGCCAATTTTCCATTGATTGATTTGCACAGGAAAATCAACTCTTTATTCAGGAGGCTGGTTGTTTGGGGCAAAGGAAGAGCAGGCCTTCCTGCAGACTCTACAGTCTCACTGAATTCCTTTGCAAGGTTCCACCCTTTCAAGACTTTCAAGAGTTACATGACTTTACTCCACAATGTCTACATTACTGGTCTCATCCTCTGGTTTCATTGCTGGCTTCTAGGGCATTGCTGGAATCCTGAAAGAAATTCTTCTTCCATTAGAACCAGACTTCCATTAGAACCACCTTACCAGCTGGTCTGGGCTACCCTTAGAGTCTGGAATAGGATTTCAGGCACAATACCCTTTTACGAGTGGGAGTAAAAACTTTAGTAGATTTGTCACCACCGCCACCACCGCCACCACCGCCACCACCGCCACCACCACCACCACCACTGTGTGACATCCACAGATTATGCATTGTTGTGGCATATGATTTGAACATGCCCAATGGTCATGCATTTTTGGCTGGCTGTACAGCAATATACTAACACTTATTTATTTATTTATTTATTTATAAACAAATAAACAGATAGATACCAATTTCTATTAGAAAAGTCTTTTTTATGTTTGTAGATGCATATGTACTTTTAAACTATATTTCTATGTTTATTGCTTAACTGATTGTCAAAGTGGTCTAATGTGTAGAATATCTTCCCACCATTAAACATCATCATCCATTTGGAAGGGAGACAGACTTCAAATGCAGGAGAGAATATATTCAAAGTTCAACCAGTGTGGCTTATTTGCCACTTTAAAACTAACTGATACTTGCCCCTTTTCTGTCTACATCATTATAGTTTAGATTAGGAATTAATGTATATACATTATACATTAATATATAGTTTATATGTAGCTAAACACAACCTAGGAACTTTAAAGAAGCCATCAATGATGTCTTGCAAGCTGCCATGTACCTGACAACAAAGGCTGGTCCTACTGTTGAACACATTGAGGTGGCTGCCTCTGGCAGCAAGACTTTGGTGGAATGAGAGGAAAGCATATTTAGAAAGAATTTAGAAAAGCTACTGTTTTGGAGTACAGCCCCCAAAATTACTCTAGCCAGCACAGTCACTGGTCCTACTGTGGGAATTCTACTAACATTTTGAAACCTTGACCAGAATTAAATTTGATTCAGAGAGGAGAGGCGAAAGGAGAATAATAGGTGGTAGATTAGCAGAGTCAAGTGCTTCAAACGGTAATCTGCACACAAGTATTACAAAACTTTGCTTTCCTAATCAGGCTATTTTGTAAACAGCTTAGATTTTTCATCTAAGCTGGAAAAAAAATTGATCTAGTTTAATTCTCTTTTAAGGGGGGGTAACTTGTTTTTATTGTGCCATTGTTTAATGTGGGGTTCTTTTACCTATTAAGATATCAGCCACCTTGATTGCTCAGCAAAAGGCGGGGTATGAAAATAAATTTATTATTATTATTTTATTATTTATTTATTAATCTTTGCCTGTGATATTCCAAGAAATAGGCCACACAGTACTTTAGCACGACACATGTCTTATAGGTGCTTAGCAGAGAGATAGGTATACCCTAGTTCAAAATCCATACCCAAATACTCCAAGTGTGGAAAGAGAAAATCTACTTTTAGATATAAATCTTCAGGGGACCATCACATGTTGACAATATGTAAAATTACTTCTGTGAAATAATTGTTTTTCCAGGGTTCTGAATCACAAAGGTGAAATCCTCAGTTTTCCTTGGAGGTGTAGCTCAATTCAAAAAAGATCCTTAATTTGCCACAGTTCCTGCAGTGTGGTATTCCCAGCAGACCATACCAGTTCAGGCAGCTTCCTTGGGAAGGAAAGTACTTATAGATTATAAGATTGGACACTGTGGCACATTCTTACTACAGTAATCAGAAGTGCTTGAAACCCTATGAAGTATCATAGCTATGGGAAAATGTCTGTGTTGTTTTTCTCAGCGGGGTATTGGACACAAAATGTACAGCTGGAAAAATATCCACAGCTGAAAAATTGACAATGTGAAGTTTAAAAAAATGTGAATGAAATTGACACATTGGCCTTATTGTCTATTATACACTTAAATGACAAAAACTGAATGGGCACAAATTAGAATTATCAATCCAAATTGCAATAATTTTTCTGTTCAATCTAATCTATTAGGCTATGTGCTTGACTATAAACGAGTATTAAAAACAAGGCTAATTTTATGAGCTCTTGTCTCTGCTATACCCTGTGTGTGAGAGAGGGTAAAGTGTGGGACTAATTGTTGTTCAGCTTTGCCTTGAGAGATCTACTACTGTCTCTTACATTTTCTAACATGCATAAGCCATTAGATTGTCCTGCTCATTCAAGAATTAAGGGAAATACATAAATGAATCCTTGTTCTATACTAGATTAGAACTATTGATTCCAGTGGATAAACTGCATGGTGCATCAAAAAGCAAAACATCATTTGTGTTCATTTGGGTTCCTTTAAAAAAAAAAGTCTGGGATGTCTGATGGTAATGACCTGATAGTGAATTGTGCTTTTAAGATATTGACTTTAAAAAAACACACAACCTTGACATCATCAATTCATTTGTTGTTGTTATGTGTCTTCAAATCACTTCCTACTTAAGGTCTATGATAGAGTTTTCTTGCCAAGATTTGTTCATAGTGGTTTGTTATGGCCTTCCTCTGAGGCTGAGAGAGTGTGGAAACCCATGGAATTCAAACCCTGGATTATCAGAGTGCTAGTCCAATATTCAAATTAGTATGTTATGCTGATTTATCATTCTATAGTAAGGACTATGTGCCTTATCTACCCCAAACTCAATGTTGGATTTGGATTAAACATATTGCTGAAGTACAAATGACAAAGGAAAAATAATATAAAGGAACCCTAGTATCTATATAGATATAGTATCTATAGCAAATGAGAGAAAGAAATGTCTATCATCAGCTTTCATGGATTCCAGTCTACTTCATTAGATACCAATACAGATTAACACAGTCATTATCTTTGGATAGAAAATGACTTACGCTCAATTTACTATTTTTGTTATTGGGGAAAGCAAAGTGCAATGCAACCCCCAAGACCATTTTTGTGCTTCCAAGGGTGTCATGCCCCTTCCAGTTTTAAAATGCCAAATAGAGTCCTTGACCCTTTTGAATACTTAACTGTGATTGTGGGTGGTTGTGGTTTCCTTTACATCTTTTTAGGTCTTTAGAAGCCTTCTTTTGACCTATACAAGCCTTTCTTCAAAACAGGACATAAACAGAACAGGAGTACCAATCACTTTGGGATTTAAGAAAAAGGCTACAAATTGTGGAAATGTGGCAAAAAGGCCACTATTGGATACTTTGGAACAAAAGATTAGCCCCCCCCCAAAAAAAAAAAAAAAACCTGAGGGTGTTCAAAATGTGACAACGGGGCAGGGATTAATCTGCAGGGTCCCATGGATATCCAGCACATCCCTTCCAAAACCCTCACAATTGCTCATATTTGTTGTTGGTATCCTTTATATATATATATTAACCCCCTTCCTGCTGTCTTCTTAAACATTTCATGGCATCAAAGCTGTTTGAGACAATAATTCAGGATTTGGCTCTGACCAATATCTGAACTGTTAGAATTTGTTTGCCAGTCAGAATAGACCTGTAGTGTCAGATGAAATGATCAAAACAGCATTCTTGATATATTAATTACAAAACAAAATTACCACTCTCCTCCTATTCTGTGCATCGTTCAGTTTCCTGATTCAGTGTACCAAAAGGGAAGTCTCTTTTGCTCAAGACCAAGAACCTGGTGTGAGATGTTGTTTTGATATTCCTGGCTGGAAATCCTTTCTGAACACATTTAATTATCATACAAGGTCTCATGGCTTCCTACACTCATGCCCATCTGTCAAGATGGCACTCTGCCTGATTTCCAGATGGCTTCCCAATTTGAGAAGGCCAGAGGTGCTAGAAAAAGATGGGTTTATATAACATTGTTAATGCCACCTTTTCTTGCATTTTTTCCACTCTGACAGCTTAGAAAAATTGGCACTATTGCAGCATATAGGATCTCTTCAGAAAACACAAGAATAAAAAATGGGGGGAGGGTGTTAGAGTAGATGACCTGACTCCTTGTCAGAGCACCAATCATTACTCAATGCAAAAGAGAGACATGGCTTATTCCCAGATGTACAAGGTCGCCAAACACCAAGGTACATTTTAATATATGCACAGAGACCATATGGGATGTATAAAAGTATTACACCAGAAGTTGACCTGCACACAGTCTATATGAGTTGTATGTCTAGTGAGATATTCAGGGGGGTGGATGCAAAAGGAGGCCTCTAGTTAGGAATATTTGAAGTTGCATTATTGCGTGTATAAACTGTTCCCAGAAAGTATTGATTGGGCAGAAAGTTAGCACATATTCAGAAAGATCATTGTATTTGATATCTTCTGGACAAAGTTACAGTTATAGTTGTTGTTGCTGTTGCTGTTATTGTGTTCCTTCAAATCATTTCCAGCTTATGGTGACCCTATTATGGATTTTCTTGGCAAGATTTGTTCAGAGAGGGTTTGTCATTGCTTCCTCTGGAACAGTCAAATTTCAGGGATACTTTGCACAGAGATAACGTCTCTCCCCCCCCCTCCCTGTCTCACACACACACACATTCTGTGGAAAATGAAGATAACAAAAATTTTTTGAAGTTGACAGAGACATAAATAGGAAAAATTACGCACATGCACACACATTGCTATTGCCTTTTGGAGTTTGTTTGCTTGCTTGTTTTTGTTTTCTTGTATTTTAAAGCATCCTGTTTTATAAGAACTGGCTTGCTGGAACAGATCAATGATTTGATGAATGCAGGGGCCATATTCCAATTTCACATGGGTTTGGGGGCCACTTTCCATCAATGGGCATGGCTACATATACGCCATTGGGTCAAAGCATAGTAGACCGAGTCAGGTGTAATTCTTACCTATTTGGATGTTTTCTCATTCAGCATGCATATTCTGTACATCAGTACTCAGATGTAAGCTCCAGAACAACAGCTCTCAGACAGGCAAAACACTGCTCAATTTTATGCATACCTGTTCAGGTCCAAAACACATTGCAATGTTCACCTATGAATAGAACTGAGAAGTGCTTTCCCTGTATGAAACTGTTTTTCTAGGGCTTACACCTGAGTACAGGTGTGTAGAATTTGCATGCTGAATGAGAAAATGTCCAGTTAGGACATAGTATAGCACAATTCTATGTGTGTCAATTCAGGAGTAACCTCCCCTGCAACAGCCTAGGCTGCAAAACACAGCTCAATTCCATACAACTTCTTTCTGTTCTATAAAACAGAGCATAGTTCCATACAACAGCTTTGTTAGCTGCAAAACACAGCTCAGCTCCACACAACAGCTTCTTGGGTTGCAGAGCAAAGATCAGTTTCATGCAAGGTGAACAGATGTCTAACTGCAAAGGAGGACAAAGCACCACA
This sequence comes from Phrynosoma blainvillii, assembly GCA_026167975.1. Taxonomy (NCBI): domain Eukaryota; kingdom Metazoa; phylum Chordata; class Lepidosauria; order Squamata; family Phrynosomatidae; genus Phrynosoma; species Phrynosoma blainvillii. The sequence continues at coordinate 274,778,961 of JANUYF010000001.1, forward strand.
AAATGTTGAACACTCAAGAAAAATATAGGACATTACAAAATACAAGCTAAAACCACTACTATAAATATATTTAAGAGCAAAGTATCTGGAGATGAGCAAGGAGGGTAGGACAACCGAGTGTGGGATCCACTGAGGCCAGGTAACTTCCTCCTCAGTCTTCCCTAGCCAGCCCCAAGGGGAGTCTCCTTCCCATCCCCAGCCCCTGGTCACAGGATCTAGGGGTAGTTCCAAAGCTCCCCCCCCACACTTCATCAAAAAGGTGTCAAGATATTCATCAAACCCGCTACTTTTGTCTCCCCATTACCTGCCTAGTGACTGACTATTTAAGGAATCTACCCATAGACAGTTGTCAAAGTCCCCCAGTACAGTGTGGATGACCAGGAGACAGGTAAAAGAGAAAAAATCCCTACCCAGCTCCAAAGTGACCAGCAAAACTCACATGACAATGAAGGCAGGAGGGTGGGTTGAAGCTCACAATAGCAAAGAGGGAGCAAAGGGGGGCAGGAGGACTCAAATTCTGCCTCCCTCTGATGACACTTAAACATAAACATACCTCAGCTGCATCAGCACTGCAGAATGAATGCAGTTTGACACCGCTTTAACTGCCATGGCACCATACTGTGGAACCTAAGATTTGTAATTTGTTGTGGGACAAGAGCTCTCTGACGGAGAAGGCTCAATATCTCGCAAAACTACAAATCCCAGGATTCCATGAGATGGAGCTACAGCAGTTAAAGTAGTATCAAACTGCATTAATTCTGCAAAGCAGATGCAGTCCTGGTGAATTTATAGCTGGCCTCTTTCCATTGGAGGCCAGCAATGACAGCTCCTCCCCAAAGTGCCTAGCACTGCACAGAACAGAGCTGCAATCGCAAAGGGAATTCTCACTGTCTGTGTGTACAGCTATTAGATTGTACCTTGCAAATGTTGTCATTCTCTGGTGCAGTGCTCTAGGCTTCTGCAAAGGCTGAGATGATGCAGAGCTCTAGGAAGGTTTTGTGGCTTAGAAAAGCACAGCTTTATTTGTTAAGGCTTCCTTCCAAGACCTAGTGACCTCATTTTCTTTCTTTCATAACAATAACTAGCCCTAAGCTAAAGAGACAGAAGGAGATCAATGTCTCTACTTCCTTTCACAAGAAAAAAGGACATCTAATGGAACCAAATGCCTTCAAGCACTAAAATGTTAGGTTCAGTCTTCACGTGATGCTCAGTTACATTGAATTTTCCCTTGCTTTTTTGGTACTGAATGAAAAGAATCCATAGAAAGCTATAATTCTGCACAGAGCACTAGCAGAGAAGCCAGCAGCTTAAACTCTTTCCCTTTAGCCCTCCTTTGTTTGGGTCTTCAACTCCCTGAAGGCCTAGGCAATATGATCACTACTAAGGAATTATGGGAGTTGTTGTCCAAAATATCTGAAGGGGCACAGACTCCTCAGTTGCTTTGATCCATTTTTCCATTCTGAATTAGCTCTCTCAGGCCTATTCTGCACTGCAGAAGTAATGCAGTTTGACTGCTTTAACTGCCATGGCTCAATGCTATGGAATTTTGAAATTCGTAGTTTGTTATGGCACCAAATCTCTCTGTCAGAGAAGGCTTAATATTGCACAAAACTGCAAATCCCACAGAATAGTAGCCACTATTTTTTCTTTCTGTGTTTTGCTCACTCTTATAAGGTTTAGAGTAAGTGCAAAAGAGAAGCTGTGGAAGAAGTTTCCTCTGGAGGTCTTTTCTCAAATGTTATTTTTAAATACCATTAATTTGAATGAGCCATTCCTTGCAAAAATTTCACACAAAGGTCTCAGAGCTAAGCTAAGGGTTCCATCCACCATAATCTAATTGAAAAATCCTAATGTAAATCGTAAGGGAGAGGAAATAGGGGAACCCTTCATGAATTTCCTATTTATTATACTTAGGTTGACAAATTATTTATTCATCTTGTAGAATTTGGAACTCTGAACATTTTCAACTGGGTGGGGAATATGCAGGAAGCCCCAGGTTCAATCTCTGGCATTTCTGAGTAGAACCAAAAGACTCCCCTAGAGAGTGGCTGTCAGTCAGTGTCAGCAGTACTAAGTGAGATGGATCTGTATAAGGAAGCTTGTAGTTCTTAGAAGATCATTTCTGTCACTTCTTTCTTCCAAGTTAATAAGCAATGAAATCAATTTGCTTAAAAAAAAATCAAAATATGTTTCATGTTTGTGCAGTGGACCAGAGTCTTCACAGTCAGTTCAATGTGTCTTTTTAAACTCCCCTAGCTCTCTCTGAAATAGACAGACCACAGAAACACACAGTCTTTCTCTCTCTGATTTTTTAACTTATTAATGATTAACTATCACAGGCTGAAAATGTATGTATTCAACCTTTTCTACTCATTTCCCCATTTCTAGAGGTATATCTTGATCTGGATCTTGAACCAGATACTGGTTGAACAATAACCATATAGCATCATCTGAAAGCCTATTAAAGGAAAGAAGGAGCTGTTCTCTCCTTTTGTTTCCTTTCCAATGTCATCATATAACCAAACTTGATTGGCCAACTAAGAGCATGATGTCATTATAGTATGTAAACTTCTTGACTGTCATGAATTAGAAGAAACCACTAGGGCCTTTTGTTTTGTTTTGTTTTGTTTTGTTTTAAATGCTTTCTAAAGTGATGCTGAAGTTGGAGAGACATCACCATGAAAAGAGAGTTAAAAGTGCATTAAAGTACACAGTGTGGATTGTTTTAATTTTTGTTGTTGTTGTAAAGCTGTATTGCTTTATTTGTATACAGTTGGTTTTCATGACATTTGAAAGCTGCCTTGAGTGCTATCTTCTTCAGTAAAAGGATGAGATGAAAATTCAATAAACAAGAAGTTCTACATCTCCTTGGTGTCAGGATTGGCTGTGAAGGTACTGGCTGGATGAGGACCAGTAGAATGATGCTGAATCCCAATTAAGATGGAATCTCTGTGGACAGGTAGTACTTGAGTCCAGTATTTGGGCAAGCTACTTGCTTTGGGTGGTGGTGCACTTTGAGACTTTGTGGCTCAGTGTTTGGGCATCAGCTTTAACCAGTGTACTAGCTATGATCTTTGATAACCTAGTCACATGCACTGGGAACCTTCTGATTAGACTGCTATAATGAACTCAACATGGGGCTGCCCTTGAAGATGACTCTGGGCCTAAGCAGACTGCCAGAAATAGTGCACATTAAATTGAGGCACTGCCCTGGCTCAGTGCTAGGGAATCATGGGAACTGTAATTTATTGTGGCACCAGAGCTCTCTGACAGAGAAGGCTCAATGTCCCAGAAAAAAATACAGTTCCCATGACTCCCTAGCACTGAGCCAGGGCAGTGCCTCAATTTAATGTGCACTATTTCTGGCAGTCTGCTTAGGCCTTTAGAAGCTGCAGATAGTGCAAAAATTAGCAGCAAGATTGATGACCAGTGTAAGTCATATAGACAAGACATAGCACCATTCTAAAACTGACTGCTAGTTACTACTACTCTAAATTCAAGGTGCTGGTGATGAAATTCAAAGCCCTAAATGGCCTAGGACCTAAATACTTTAGGAAATGTCTCTTCCTATTTATAGCTCTACAAGGATTGAGATGTGCAATAGAGGCCCTCTTCTCTGTACACCAGTGGAAGCAATGTACTCTAGAAGGAAATGGGAGATGGAGTTCTCAGTTGTTTCACCACATGTGGAATGCTCTCCCTTTGGAGGTCTAATTGGTGTCAACATTGGCTTCTTTCTAGTGCCAAGTCAAAAATTTGCTTTTTATTAAAACTTTTTGGGCTTACAGGTACCGTATATGTGTGTGGTTTTTCATTGTTCTATCCTTTTAAGCCATTTTAACCTGTTGTCGTATTTAATATGTTTTTATCCTGTTTAAGCTATTTTATTTGTATTAATCTGGAATGGTTTTAAATTGTTTGTGGTTGTTGTTTTCTGCAAACTGTCCTGAAATCCTATGATAAAGGATGGGATATAAATATTTCAATAAATACACAATTTAAAACAGAGTGTGTGGAATGAATTGCTCCCATCTCCATGCAGGCATATAGGGCAAAGCCATTTTGTCACCCTAACCATTTTCATGGGTACAGCCTTAACATTTTACTTCATCTTATAATTAGCCCAGCTCCCATGATAACTTTAAGAATGGGAAATACATGTAATTATTGTGCTATAAAAGGCCTAATGAAGTGCTGGGATGGTGAAAGGAAGGAGGATTGCTATGAGTTTATCACTTCAAACCTAATTATCTGTGTGGGACCCAAGAACTGAGGCAAGCTTTTTTGAAGATATTACACTGTGAAGCTGGAGATCCTTTCCAATTTTTTACGCTGTGTCACTCCTGGAACTGGTCTGAGATGAGATGTCAGGCCGCAGTCTTTTATAAAAGGGAATAAAATGATTCTCATTGTGAAGGCTATGAAAAGAGGCAGGGAAGATGGTAACAGTTTTTATGAGCTGCTTTCCTGAGAGCAATAAATAGGAATATCAAAAGAGAATGCACACACACACACACACACACACACACTCTTCAAGATGGCAACTAATAAAAAGGCTTAAAAATTTGGAACAATAAAACAAGCATTTGAGTTTCAGAGAGATGGAAAAGAGAAGAGCTCTTTTCATCTTCACTAAAATGCCCCTTCAGGCTAAGTTTTCTATGAACAATTAGAATCTCATCAGGAATAAAAGAAGATAAAAATGCTATACTGCATTACAGTGGACAGGGAAGGATGAGTGACTAGCAGTGACTTAATCTATGAGGAGACTCTGCCAATTTATGTGTTCAGTAACAATAACAAGAAAGGTCAACTTTGTTTTTACAAAAAAAAAAAAAAAAAGGTTACCCAGCAAAGCATTTAAAAACAACAACCCTGCATCCAAGAATCTATCAAGCTTTGAAGTTCTCAATAAAACTGTGAATTTTTCATTTGACAGCTCAACATCTTGTACCCAATGAAAGGGACAGGCACACTGCCACCATTTCCAGCCAGGTTTCCTATCTATTGAGTTCATGATATTCTGGTCAGCCCTCCATCTTGGTCCAAAATATCTACTTAATCTCTAAACTTTGCAAGCAATATGTTCAGGTGATCTGGCCACATCATGAAATATGGAACTCACCAAGAGTCCAACAGAATATTAGACTATTGAAGTACTGTCTGTTCTTCTGCCTCTAAAAACAGTTAAAATTCACCTTGTGCAAAAGGGTACAGTCAGATTAACATCTGGCACAGAACCTCAAAGAATTATTTTTTGGAGTACTACTACAAGAATCTCCAAGCCAATTTGGCCAGTGGCTACACTGGCTGGAGGATTCTGCTTAAAAGTAGCTTTTCCAAGTTTTGACATAGCAGTCAGAGCAAGCTTGATTTGATTTATTCATTTGTGGGATTGATTGAAAGTGTTGGCACTGTCCTTCAAGAGCTAAACAGATGAATAACAAGTTATTATGGAAACCACCTGCTCCTATATGATGTTATCTAGTGTTTCGGAACAACAGAGAAGGGCCTGATCTCTTAGAGTTCCTAGATTTCAGAGTTCAGACCTACTTCTCCAGTCCTCAGGGTGAGAAGAGGGAATCTGAGAGTGAGAGCACTGCCTTGAAAAGTGTGAGTGTGTGTATTTTCTCCTCATTGGTTAAATTAGTCCTTTTTCTTCGAATGGTCTCCTCTGTGCAACTGTGGCTGACGATATTCTGCTTAATTTATTAATAACATTATTAAAATAATTATACCTCACCTTAAATCTGAGAATCTCAGGGCAGCGTACACTAATATGAATGTGAGAAGTTTAAAACAAGTTAAAACAGTATGTGTGTGGGTGTGTAAAAGGCTAAATGGATATTAAGCCATTTGTCGCTTAAAACAAAACAGTTTAAAAACAATCAAAACTATTAAAAGCCGCTTAGGTGCTGATTTGGATGAAATCAGTAATGCCCTCAAAGTTTTAATGAATAGCCATGTTTTTGCTTGGTTTGTGAATGACAGCAATTATGGTGTCATTTGAAAGTCTAAGGTGAGGGCGTTCCTCAACCGGTCTGCTTCAGAAGAGAAGGCCAAATCGTTTTCTTCCTTATCTCATCTCCAAGCTTTTCTTCCTTATCTCATTTCCAAATTCATCTGCTACCTCCATGCCTCACTACAGTGTAATGCTCTCACTGGTAGGACACAGAGCTGTGATTGTCCAATAATTCTCAATGATAGGGCAGGTATATATAGGGTTAGGCACTCTTTCAAGTATCAAGGCCCCAAGCCATGTAAGGCTTTGAATGTCCTTGAATATCATTATCTACACTTTGAATTCAGACCAGAAGAGTGTTAGTAGCTGGTGCAGCTCCTTCAAAGTGAATGTTGTATGGATTCTGTATAATGTTCCAGTCCCAAGTCTAGCTATTGTATTTTGCGGCTTTCAAGAAATCTTTTAGGGCAGCCTCATGTAGACAGTCCATTGCAGTAGTCTCTGGAATGTTGCCCGGACATGGACTACTATGGCTAAGCTATCACTGTTCATAAAAGGCAAGCATACCAGCCAAAGCTGGTCCTGAACAGTCCAAGCCAAAGAGTCCACCTAGACAAAGATGGACCTAAGCATACTCGCTCCAAGAGCCACCATGAGGTAGATGTTTGAGCATTGGACTATGACTTTGGAGATCAGGGTTTGAATCCGAGCTAGGCCACATAAACCCACTGGGTGACCTTGGGCAAGTCATACCCTCTCAGCCTCAGAGAATGGCAATGGCAAATCCCCTCTGAAGAAACTTGCCAAGAAAACCCCATGATAGACCCCACCTTGGGATTGCCATAAGCCAGAAACAACTTGAAGGCACACAACAACAACAAACAACAAGCATATTTCCAAGCTACATTTCTCATGATCCCTCAGAATTCATTGTGCTGGCTAATACTGATAGGATTTGCAGTCCAATGACATATGAAGGCCATGTGCCCCTCATGTGACCCCTGTAATAAAAAAATCCCCATCTAAAGGGACTGAATGTTATCCAAATTCACAAAGTTAAATTTAGATTACTTGAATCTTTAAATTCTGTTTCCAGTTAACTAAAATGAATTTTGCATCTAATTTGGAGTTTCCCATTTTCAAAAGAAGAAGAAGAGGAGGAGGTGGAGGAAGAAGAGGAAGAAGAAAACAGAGTATTTGGATTTCATCTAACAATTAGTGCACCCATGTATCGTAATGTTTAAACTGGTAAATTTTAAGAATGAGTCTTCTCACATGCCCACAGCTTAGCATAGGCTTAGAGATTTGCCAATCAGGACCATAAAATCCTCATCACTTTGAAAAATCAAATCCTGGTTTACTGACTTCAAGAACAACCACTTTATTAAAGTCCTTTAAAATCCTTTGGGGTTTTTTAAAAGCTATTATTCCCTTCAGTGCAGAAATGTGTTTCCTGCTCATTTTCTTTAAGAAAGTTCAGAAAGCCAAATAATGACCTCATTGCATAGCTTGGGGTTCGCTTGGACACAGAGGGCTCCGAGAAAGCCAAGTTGCTCCAGTGGTCAAGACTAAGAAATGCCACATCCTTTCTTGCAGAAGGCAAATTTGGCCACAGTGGTTCATGCCTTAGTTACCTCTTGGTTAGATTACTGTAATGTGCTTAGTGTGGGGCTGCCCTTGAAAAGTGTTCAGAAGCTGCAGCTAGTGCAAAATGCAGCAGCCAGGCTGGTGTGAGGTATACATTTTAGAAACCAAATAACACCAGTCCTTCAAGAACTTCATTGGCTTCCAGTTTGCTTCTGGACCCAATTCAAGGTACTGGTGTTGACCTACACAACTAAGGACTTGGGACCATGATAGCTGAAAGACTCCTCCTTCCATATAGGCCTGTCAGAAATTTGAGGTCTTCAGAGGAGGCCTTGTTGTATGTCCCAATATCTCACGAAGTTAGGTTGGTGGGTACTTATAACAGGGCTTTCTCTGTAGCAGTGCCACAACTGTGAAACTCCCTACCTAAAAAGGCTGGCTCCATCTCTTGTAAGTTTCTGTTGGGCATCCAAAACAATGTTGTTCTGTATGGCATTCAATGTTAGAAATTGCTGTTTAAGTTGTTTTAAAACTGGATTGGGGGCAGCTTTTCTTCCTTATCTCATCTCCAAATTCATCTGTGCTGCCTCCATGCAGTTTCTTCTTTTTACAGGAAAAGGAATCTGAAAGTATGCACATGTCTTCATGGATTAAAGCACATCTGTGCACATTGTGGAGTGTTCTTTGCAAATTTTTCAAAACTGAGCACATTGATAAATGTGTGTGGGGGGGTTTCTTCCTTTTATGGAACACATTACAAGACTGCACAATGATACTTTGCATCTACTGTATGTCTACATTTGTTCAAGCAAGTATGGACTGGGCAAATATGGAGTTAGGGGATGGAACACATTTCTCACACTTCCCTGATTAGATTCTTGCTTGCTAAGGATTTAAGCCATCATAGCTAGCTAAAGCACAACTGTGAGATCTAAATAGCTAGTCTCTAAAATGTTGATAATAAAAATAGAGACTACAATTAGGCTTCGAATGAGATGTAAACTAGGTGTTTTCTTCCTGATATACAGTCAGCCCTCCATATCCACAGATTCTTTATCCATGGATTCAAGCATTCACAGATTGAAAATGTTTTTTGAAAAAGTATAAATTCCAAATTGCAAGCCTTGTTTTGCCTTTTTATATAAGAGAAACATTCTTACTCTGCCATTGTATTTAATGGGATTTGAGTATCCACGGATTTTGTTATCTATGGTGGGTTCCTGGAGCCAACCCCCAGTGGATACCAAGGCCCATTGTAAGTAGCAGAACATCACTAAAGTTATATGAAGGATACAATATTCATTTAAACTAAAGGGCCTCCTTACATTATTCCTGACTAATCATTTGGTGGTCTGGTTCAAAGCTTAGCTTTACAGGATGATGCCTGAAATAAGACAGACAGACAGCTTGTCCCTCAAAGTCTACTCCATACTTTTTACCCCAATAAGACTAGACTAACGTAAGTATATGTTTCTCAGATTAATTTTTTTATCACAACCTCAAATGGAGCAGCAGAATGACTGATCTAAAAGTTTAAAAAATGAAGAGGCATCTTTTATTATGGTGCATAGATTCATTTATTATCCAGGGTTTCCTTATGTGTTCCACACTGTTTACATACCAAGCTGTAACAGCTGATAATTGTAAAACTCACCCAGGCCACCATGGTGCAGAGTCGAGAAGCTAAACGATGACAGATGGTTATAAGTATGAGCTGTACAAACTCATAAGTCGGAGGTCAGCCCAGGGGCTCTTTCAAAACAACAAATTGTTAAACATCCTCCAATGTGTTTATATAATATGGAAAACAATTTTAGTACATGTTCGCTCTTTTTATTACAACTTTCTGTGGCACTGGGATAAGGTTTTCAAAGGAAACTTTAAAAAAATAAATTATTTTGAATTGCTGCTGGTGGAAGAATATATTGTTAAACATACTGCAGGGTGCTGGGACACAGTCTTGTTTCATTAGCATTTCTGTTCCAGCTTCAAAGTGAAGTTAGTCTATTAGGAGCAACTGCTCTTAGGCTTCTGACCACTATCCATGAAGACAGAAGCTATTTCTCAAAACTTTGGTTGCCTGCATGTTGCTCTGAAGATACAGCCTCTGGTTAGGCAAGATGGTCTGGTAGGGGATCCCATTCCAAAGAACATATTTAGGGCCTGTTCTCTCTTGGAAGGCTGAAAAGGATGCTTGAGACCAGCTCCCAATTGGGGAGATAATGTGGAATCATTAAGTGGTGCACATTATTTTTGCATACTGTACATATTGCATTGCATGTTACTCGTGCACACTACATAGAAGAGACAACAAGACCTTGAGATGCATCCAAGGATCAATATACTGCAGCAGCTCTAAAGTAAATGTAAAGGTTCTCTACCTGTCTTTCTGCTGGTCAATGAATGAATAGTTAAACACAGAAGAATAAATAATGAATAGTGCCCAAAGCAAGCAACAGAAGCAAACTCACCCATTCTGCAATTCTACAGTTATTTATGGATGTTTTTGAAGCACTTTGTGTCTTCAAAGTTGCTTGACAGGCTTATTTTATCTAACTCTTACCCCAGATAGTCAATTAATTTCATTTCTCAGAAACAACATCAACTTTCTTACAGTCTGAACGATTTCCTGCTCTATCCCCATGATAAACAGAAATTTGGCAAAGGTGTTGCTGAAAGCTAGCTTTTGCTTGGTTGTTGAGAGCCGTGACATTTGTATCCACAGCCTAGTGGAGCTTAGAGTTATTTCATGTTTCTCTTTCCTTAAGCATCACGTGTGCTATGAACAGATTAGAAACAAGTTTGAAGCATTTAATTGGGAAAACAAGCACGGATTTCTTTCTGTGTGACAGATCTGCTCCCGCTGATGCCAATGCAAATCAGGAGCCAAGGCTACTAGAGTTGAAAGATCTATTTCTGGAGAAAATCAACATGTTCTGTGCTGGCCAGGAAAAAATATGTGGTAAAAATTGCACAAGCTTCAGGCCAAAGAGGGAAATAAACAGTGGATGGAATCTTAAGTAGTGATGAATTCTCTCGAAGTGTAAGCAGCTACTACAGGACTCCAGTTCAAAAGGCAGTACTTTTTTCTCCACACATGGGGAGCCAGAATGTTTGTATGCTGAGATATTTCTCTGTAATCTATCTGCTTCAGTATCAAAGCCAGCTGAAGAATATTTTGCTGCCTTAAGTCAAAACCTGGAGGCGTTATTGGATTACAACTCTCAGAATCTCCCAGCCAGTTTGGTTAGTCGTTGTGCTGTTTGGGTGTTCTGGGAGTTGTAGTGCAAGAAGAAAAAAAAGGGTCAAGCTGAGATGAGGTGCCACTATCGAACCTTCAAACACACATAATCACCATTCTACCTAATTGCTACCATTCCATTAGATTCACAGTTGGAGTTTCTTTTAGCATTCATGATGGGCTAACCTCCTCAAGCAACTGTCTAACTTAATGAGTGCAGGGTGGGACATCTGGAATGCACAGCCCTGTCTTTCAACAGAGGAATTTGTTATTGTTGTTGCTGCTGCTGCTGCTGCTGCTGCTGCTGTTGTTGTTGTTGTGTGCCTCCAAGTTAAGAGTGTAATCCTTCACTAATTTTCTTCTTGAAGGAAGCAATAAGTAATTTTAGCAATTTGCTTCCTCCTGTGAGAAAGTATTCAAGAACTGCCATTTCTGAACACTGTTCACATTTCAGACTTATTAAGTGCAAAAATTGTACCTGGCATTTTATGCACAGAAAACAGGATTTCCTGAACAGGTAACAGCATTTCCTGCACAGAAAATCCTGTTTTCTTCCCCCGCAAACAAAACAAAACAAAGCAAAGCAAAAACAAGCACATGCAAATTTTACAAAGAATAAGTTCCAAACGGCACAGATTTTCATCAGTCCAGGATACTTCTCATTAGAGTTTCTTAACATTTGAGAAACACCTTTTTCAATAAAATTTAAAATATTATTATTATTTCCATCCCTACTTCAAGTTGACTTGAAGTTGACTATGGCAACTGTATCAGAGGGTTTTCTTGACAAGATTTGTTGAGAGTAGGCTTGTTATTGCTTTCCTCTGAAGCTGAGAGAGTGTGGCTTGCCCAAAGTTCCCCAATGAGTTTCGGTAGCTGAGCAGAGATTCAGCCTCTGTTTTCTAGAGTCTAACACTCAAATTGCAGAGAAGTATAGACAAGGTATTGTTTCCACTGTTCTCACCATGTCCCTGTTTAGTTACTTGCTTAGCTACCTCTGTCATTAAGAAATCCATGCTACCCAGAATAAGAGGCTTTTGAAAAATGTCTAGGATTGAATAAATCCCATTTGTTTCCTTTCAGCTTTAGTGTGTTGTATTGCCTCATAAGAGACCAGTCTCTGTAGTCTCTCATGTGGCCTCAGTTGTCGCTCTGGTTGGTCTCACAAGCATTTGGATCAGTTTTTGTGGACACAAAGGTGCCCCTCACAAGTTAGGGTATGCTGGCACCTCTTTAAGATATCATGGAAAGATTCCTTATATGAATTATAACTCTCCAATCTCCCATGCCTCCTGGGGGAGATGATTGGAATTGCCATCCCAAAAAAGTAACCTGCCCAAGCTCTGCTTTTAAATCATCTGCCTCCTGAACATACAGGTGACTAGCTATGAAGCTAGGGCTCTATAGAAGCGATTACTTCTTCCAGCTTTCCAGGCTGGTGACATGCTTCACATGCTAGATGTATCTTGGGAGTGATTCAACAAGCCATTGCCACAAGATCGAGAACCTCCTATGCCTCACCTAGAATACCTGTCACTTCTCTCCTTTCTCAGTGAAAAGCTGAAGCAGGAAAGGCAGAATGCAGGAGCTGAAGGACAGTGCTAGAGACTGTAACATCTGGCCCTCAGCCTCATTCTAAAAGTCCTGGACAAGAGATTAGTTGGCAAGAGTGATTTGTCACTGTTCAGGGATTTAGCTGGGAAAGGAGGAAGAGGGAAAGAAAAAGAAGAAGAGGCACAAATGGGGATGGTGGAAAAAAGAGAGAGAAGGAGTGACAGAGAGAGAGAGGTTGAGCATACTCACCAACTGTCATAGTTTGGAAAGGACAGCTCAGTTGATCCTCTACTGTCACACTTTCTCAGTTGCTTCTAAAATGTCCCGATTCCTCTCTTTCTTCCACTTTTCACCTTCATCCTTGGTTTTCTTCAATTGCTGCTGAGTTCAGAATGGAAGATTAGTTTGCAGTCAATTAACTCAGCAGAAGGAGGAGGTGTAGGTAGTGGAGTCTCCTCATCCTTCCCAGTAGGCTCAGGCAAATGTAAACTATTGCAGCTTCTCCTAGCTTTGGAACAGAGTTTCTTGTGCTGTGTGATCCAAACTGTTTCTTTAGGTAAGCAAAAAGAAAAGAGTCTTTCCTTGAATAAGTCCCACATGCACTACAGTATCCCTAGAACTGTGGTCCATATACTTTCTCAATCTCTCCTTTTCACAGATTTTCTCCCGCCTCTAAGGTTTCTAAAAATTTAATATTAAAGAGAATTATTCCTGGTTTGATATTTTTCTGCTCCCTTCAATTTTGTTTATTTTTTAGCTTTGTGCAAATCTTATATTTTAAGGTTTTGTTCTGGTAGTTTTCTTTTCTCTACCTTCTCTATCTTTTCTCTATTTTATCTGTGTGCCAGGCCTATGTACTGACACAGGAAAGACATGGTAACTTGTAGCTGTCCAACATTCATAGAAATTTTATGGTCTACTTACTTTAAAAGAAGATTATCATTTTTATTGAAGAGCAATGATTCATTTAATCCCTGCAATCACATACATACCTACTCCAAAGTAATTTTGAATGGATTCAATGGATCTCCTACTAGATAAATGTGTACAAGATTGTAACCTGAGTCATTCTAAAAGGCCACTGGAATACATGTATTTCTTTATGAAAATCACATTTTTCCCCCAATGATACCTTTTTTTCACTAATTGCATTCCATTTAGCTCTTGAAGCTTAATGTATTTCACCTTATTTCCCCCCACTCCTACTCATTTTTATTCCAAGAATACCCCTGTAAAGTTGGTTAGGTTGAGATACAAAAATTGGCTTGAGGAGACCTCATGAGTGTTATCATATAGGAAAGCTAGGATTTGCCTTGGGCAGAGAAGGTGGATGTGAACAGAGTTCATATAGCAACCATGGGTCTGAGAAAAAGCTGTAATTTTGAGCAGATCTGATAAAAGCATTTTGTTATTACAATAATGCATTATGTAATATGATATTTATAGTTAATTGTGCTGCCCACATGCAACCATGCACACAGCATACTGTGTATGTATGAGGAGCAGTTTAGGGAGTTGTGTATGTTTAATCTGAAGAAGAAATGATTAAAGGGTGACATGATAGTCTTGTTTATATATTTGAAAGAATGTCATATTGAGGACGGAGCAAGCTTATTTTCTGCTGCTCCAGACACTAGGACATGGAGCAATGGGTGCAAACAATAGGAAAAGAGATTCCACCTAAATATCAGGAAGAACTTAATGACAGTAAGAGCTTTTCAACAATGGAATATATTGCCTGAGACTGTGATAGATCTCCTTTGGAGGTTTATAAACAGAAGCTGGATGGCCATCTGTTGAGGGTGCTTTAATTGTGTGCTCCTGCATGGCAGGGGGTTCAATTGGATGGCCCTTGGGGTCTCTCTCAACTCTGTGATTCTATGATCTATTGTTTTGAGGTTGTTGTTTCTTTTTCAGTCTCTCTTAAACTTAGTACATAAATCCCATAGTTTCTCTGCTTAAAATAGTAGTTTTGTACGTTTGTCCTAATTAATAACATCTGTCCCCTTGTTGCCTGCCCAAAGTCTTTTGACCACACTCTGATATTGCTCAGTCATATGCATTCCAGTTTTCATCTATGAAATGTTGGTGGGTGTGAATGAGAGGGAGAGAGTGCCACTCTTTGCTCTTTGCTCTTGCTCCTGATCCTGACAGATTCTGCCCTTCCTGTTGCCAGCAAGTGTCCCCAAAGGATTCTGCCTTAATGGGGGAAGTCCCACTAGTGCTTCAACAGAGGCCAGAGCTTATTAAGATTTCCTTTTTTGACTATGCTTTGCAAAAACCCAGCCAGCATACAGAAACATAATCATACTATGTCAAAATCCCATGAATTATAGTCTAGAAACCTAACATTTACAAGCTCTGATAAGACACACCTTAGAGTTTAAAATGGTCATTAAGGAGCAGGAGGAGGGAATCAGTATGTTGTGTTGGGGCCAGGGAAAAAATGGTGAAAATTTCACAAGCCTAAGGCCAAAGAGGGAAGACAAACAAAGAATGGATGGAATCTTAAGTGGTGAGGAATTTCCCCAGGGTAAGGCCCAATGTGAGCACAGTTGGAAGGTTTCCAAAGCAATCTTTCCAGGAGGTCAGTGCAGGGTGGAACCAACATGGGCTGTCCAGAGCTATAGATCAGATACAGCCCTGAGGGATTTAAGGAATATGAAAAGAAGACTTTGATTATTTACTTTCCTATGTAGAAGGGGCTGGAGATTCAATCCAGGGCCCTGACAAATAGTAATTGTGCTGTTGATGATATATTATCACAGTGTATCCTGCAGTCCAAGTCAATATAACATGGGTGTTTCAACATTCCAGTTAAAAGAATTTTACTTGTTTTGTCACAGTAGTATTTATAGTTGTAAAAGAGAGAAGGTGGATGTGGCAGAGGCAGAGGCAGTGGAGCTGTGTGTGTAGGACTTCCTTTTTACATAATCAAGATTTTGAGATGACCCAGCCTCCTTATCTTATATGGTGGATCCATCAGCTACTGCTTTTAGGAGGGAGACATGAAATGGCAAAAAAGGAAGGGACGAAGAAAGAAAAAAATTATATAGGCAAAATTTAATACCAGTCTTAAGGGAGCTACACTGGCTGCCAATTTGTTTTCAGTCTGAATTCAATGAGCTAATCATATCATTCAAAGATCAGAATAACTGAAAGGGAGCCTCTCCCTATATATACTTGACCAAGAACTGAGACCAGCAAGAGGGGCCATCTTCTGTGTCCCATCAATGAGAGCAATATTACATAAAAGGATATGGGAAAGGGACTATTTGCATATGGCTCCCCAATTGTGGAATTTTCTCCCCATGGAGGTCCAACCAGTGCCAACACTGGTTTGTTTTCATTGCCAAGCCAAAACATGACTTTTTGTTAAATATGGGTCTTGGATTTTATATATATATATATATATATATATATACATATATATATATAGTGTCTCTCTGTGTGTTATTGTTGTACAGTTTTAATGCTTTAATGTTTTTAATTTTTTATTGAGATAGTTTTAACTATGTTGTGTTTTGAACAGTTTTAATGCTATTATTATTTAATTCTTTTTTAACTTTTGAAATTAATGTTTAGTTGTATCCTTTTAAAATTATTGTAACCTGCCTTGAATTTCATTTTGGGAGAAAGGCGGGATAGAAGTCCAATAAATAAATAAAGACAAGTGTGTAGTTTTAAATTGTTGTAGCTTTTAAAGCTGTTTATTGTCTTGTTAAATATGTTTTTATCTGGCTAATCTGAAAATGTTTCAAATTGTTTATATTGTATGCCTCTCCAAGAGTCCATGGAAAAGGGCAAGATATAAATATTTAAATAAATATATAAATATGGGGTGAACCATTCCCCTATTATATGACTACCAGGGGTGCATCTACACTATAGGAATAATGCAGTTTGGCACCACTTAAAATGCTGTGGCTCCATCCTATGGAATCCTGGGACTTGTAGTTTTACAAGGTCTTTTAGCCTTCTCTGCTGAAGAGTGTTGGTGCCTTACCAAACTACAAATGAAAGGATTTTGTAAGATGAAACCATGGCAGTTAAAGTGGTGTCAAGCTGCATTATTTCTACTGTGTAATGCACCCTAGGACAATGAAAGGACACTGGGAAAGAAGCAAGTACTGCAAAAGAGTCATAAACTGAGCACCATACGGCTACAGGGAAGCATAAATATAGTGGGAGTGCAGGATAATCCCAAATATCAATAGGATATGGCTGCCATTCATGTACAGATTAGTTAATGTATTAGCAAATCTTAAATGAAAGTTTTCTTGAAATGACAGATGATATTTGGGTTAAAAATCAATGGTGTTTCTACATAAATTGTGCACAAACAATATACAGTGGGCCCTTGGTATCCATTAGCATTTGTTTCAAGGATGCCCTGTGGATACCAAAATCCATGAATGCTCAAGTCCCATTAAATACAATGACATAGTAATGCTCAAGTCCCATTAAATACAATGACATAGTAAAATGGCTTCCATTATATAAAATTGCAAAACCAATGTTTGCTTTTTGGAATATATATATATATATATATATATTATATATATATATATATATATATGTCCCTTCCTGTTCATGGCTTTGGAGTCTGCGGTCCTGCTTCTTCAGAGATGGCAAGCAGGGAGGGACAAAATGGCGCATGTGCCTGAGGCACACACACAGCACCAAATGCAGGGGCACATACCCATTTTAACCAATAGTCTTTGAATATTTGTGGTTTTTTCTATTTGAGGGGAGGGGGGTCCAAAACAGATCCTTAGCAAATTGGGAGGGATGACCATTTAAAGTAACCATAGATGGTTTAATCCAGGGGTAGGCAACCTTTTTGAGGTTGCTGTCCCTCAGACAATTGGGGGGCTGAAGCACCATAAATAAATAAATAAATAAATATAAAAATAAATAAATAAATAAATAAATATAAAAAAAATTAAAAATTAAAAAATTTAAAAGGATATGCATGCAGACTCACTCAGCCCCAGAAAAGCCATGGCAAAACCCCTGTGGAGATTTTGCCAAGAAAACCACAAGAACAAGTAATAACAACAATAATCAATATCATCATGGTGGTGGCGGCGGCGGCGGCAGGACTGGCCTGGGGCCGGTCCGAAGGCCTCGGGGGGCCGCATCCAGCCCCCAGGCCTTAGGTTGCCTACCCCTGGTTTAATCTGTGGATAAGGAATCCATGGGCTACCTATAATTCAACCTAATTTCTGTGCAACTAGTCCTTGAAATGCAGCCAAGGTTGATGAAAACCTTGGTAAATTTGATTACATAGTCGCATACTTTGCCACTTGAAGAGGATCCCAATCCAAATTTTAGAAGATTCATCACTACTTTTTTCTACCATAGGAGACAAGGGAGATAGCCAAGTTGGTCTGTTGCAGCAAAACAAAAAACCTTGTGGCATCTTATAAGTTTTATTTGGCTTAAGCTTTTATGGACTCCAACCTACAGCATTAATTGTGGAAACACTTATGCTAAACTTAGTTTTTAAAGTGCATACAAGGTTATCACAAGTTTTCTACCATGTACCCAAAGGTAAGAAATAAATGATAAAAAAAAAAAATCAGGCCATAGGAATGATGTTAAGAAGATTCCCATTGTTGTCTTAAAAGCCCATTAGTTGCAAAGAATGTTTAGATTTTTCTCAATTTGGATTCTTGCAAACTAAGAAGAAAGAACAGAATTTGGTAGATTTTTTTTAAAAAAAAAATCAGAAGCCACACTTTAAGGGGCAGAAGGAGGAAGAGCGAGAGAGAACAAAAACAAGAAAGAAATGGGGAAGGAAGGAAGATGAATGTACTCTACATGCTTAATACTCTGTGTTCTTTCAATATCCCTAAGTCTTATCATCACATTCATTGAATTAAAATAGAAAGAATTTTGGTTGGTTTGTTTTTTAGCAATCTGGATGGCTTCCTAAACTAACACCTCATACACAAGAATTCCCACTTGTCTTTAACAATATGATCTTTTAAAAAATACTAACTCATAAACTTGGATTTTCCCGAGTGGGTTGTTAAATGCTTCTTTCTTTAATATTGTAACTAGATGTACGAGTGCCATCCAATGGCTATAAAACGAGCACAAGTGGTAGTATGGCACACAGATGTCTATATATGTCAAGAAACAATGTGCACCTGTGATATACCAAAGGTCCTAGGAGACTAGTTGCATCTTGACTTAACAGCATAGTGGTAGTTGAAAAGAAACAAAGCTCAGTAACAGAGAAGTACTGGCAATATTTTATGAAGCTTTTAGAGGACACCCGTTACACATATGCTTCTCGGTCCATTTTTTCTGTCTGTACTCAGAAGCAGCAATGCAGAATCTGAGCTTCCATCAATGGAAAGGCTTTCAGTTCCATGGAAGAATGCTCTGCTCACATAACCCGTGGTATTTGTGGAACTGTCCACCATAGTGAAATCAATAAAGGGACAAACCCACACAAAAAGCTGTGTGCATGCACTGTGCCCTAACAAATCATAGTGGACTTAACACCAAGTGTGAGTATATATGGCCCTCTAGATCTTAGTCAACTGTAACTCCCATCAACCAGCATGATCTGGTGAAAGATCATGGGGGCTGCAGTTCAGCAATACATGAAGGACCACACATTCCCCATCCCTGACAGAAATTCCATTCCAAACAACACTTAGAGAAGGTTAGATCCATTGAACATAATAGGACTTTTGTCTGAGTCAGCATGTATAGTATTGAGGAAGAAGTATAGCTAAGCACTTAACATTCAGAAGGTCCCAGGTTCAGTCCTTAACATCTCAAGAATATTTTTTAAGGTAGCATAGATCTGAAAAATCATTTTCTGGAATCCTGGGAAGCTACTGTTAGCCACAGACAAAGCCAAGCTAACAGGACAACTAGACAAATAGTCCAGCCCAGTATAAGGCAACTTTTTATCTATGTGCAATTGTACTGCTAAACTTTGTGAGTCAGTGGCAAGTGCTGGCTTCCTTTAGTGAACACACAGTGGCAAGTGCTGGCTTCCTTTAGTTAAGACAACTAGCCATTGGCCCCAAAAATGTCTCAATTTTATTAGTTACAGCTGCTGAGGCTTGGCCCTAATGTGTGTCCCGATCCAGACACTGGCTGGCCTGAGTGCCGACCAATGCATGTCAAACATCCAGCCCATCTGCTGGGAATTATCTGGGATGACAACAGTGGAGTGCCACATGGGCAGAAGCTACTGTTTGTTTCTACTGCACCTGGGAGTGAAGTTGAAGCTCCCTGTCCCCAAGCTGGGCATGAATCCCTCTCTCTTCATCTCCAAGATCCTATTAAGGAACCCTCAACTGATTATAAGGGGCAATCTGCCCCTTATCTCCCTCTAGCTGAATCTGGTCACATGCTAGAACTGCTGAAGTTGTGGCAAATAAGGTTTAGTCCAATGAGCATTTTACAATCAACCACTAGAATTATACAATTCAAAGGTGGGAATGAAGTCCAAAGACCATCAGAGGCAAGAAGTGACAGGGTCTTATATATATATACGGGAGATGGACCTAAGTGAAAACTTCATTCTAACTAACAAGGTCCCACCTCCCTGCAGCCAGGTCTTGCTTGACTGGCCATTCTTCCTGTCCTCTGAGAAGACTGTGCTTCCCATGTGAGTCTTCCTGGGAAGGTGCCTCTCTGTCATGGCATGCAATGTCTTCATCCTAGTAAGTTGAGGAAAGTACTTCTTTTTTTCTTTTTCTTTTTCTTTTTTGTAACTGTCTCATAAATGTAAAGATTACAGATCACCCTTGAAAATCAAAGGTGGGACACCTCTTTCAGCTCAAGGACCAAATCTGATTTTTCAGAAATATTTAGGGGCTGCATTTCAATGGTGAGCAGGTCCAAGGGGTTGAACCAAAGATGAAAGCATACGTTAACTTTAAATTTCATATGAATACTAACTTAGCTTTGGGAAAGACATTTCAACCTTTTGAATGGGTTGAAATACAAAAGCTGAGAAAGCAGTCAAATCATGGTCTCCAGGAGAAAAAGAAATGGCAATCTTAGGAACCCACCCAAGAGGATCAGATGGGGAAGACTTGTTTTGTCCCCAAACCCTGGGTCTCCCCATCCCTTATGTAAAAGAAACTTAGGGCCTTTGCAGACTGCCAGAAATATTGCAAATTGAGTCCACTTTAAATTGAGGCACTGCCCTGGCTCAGTGCTAGGGAATCATGGGAACTGTAATTTATTGTGGCACCAGAGCTTTCTGACAGAGAAGGCTCAATGTCTTAGAAAAAAATACAATTCCCATGATTCCCTAGCACTGAGCCAGGGCAGTGCCTCAATTTAAAGTGGACTCAATTTGCACTATTTCTGGCAGTCTGCAAAGGCCCTTAGATTCTGTTCTTCAAAGGCCAGTATTTTCATAGTCAATCTTCCATGAATTATGAAAATACTGAAATGTCTGAAACTGGGGAGAAACTGCATGTGTAAAAATGGTTAAGAATGTGTGATGTTGAGGACACACTGAGTGGCTTAATTTTTAACAGAAATAGAAAAGAGCAGAGATAGGATTTCATAGTGAAATGGGTAGCTTTTCTATTTTTCCACTGTTCAGATTTCATCCTCCCCCCCCCCCCCATCAAAATGTTGATCTTGATTTCTGCTGAGGAATTGATATAGACCACTGGCCAGAGCAAGGGTTCCATGTGTGCCTTGGGAATATCAGCATTGTTGATTAGAATCAGAATTGACCGAGGTTTTTTTTTTTCATTTATTTAAAAAGCTATCTTCCAGAATATGCATTAGAAAGAGAATTTACAAGTGCAAACATGCATTCACAGTATGTGCCATAATTTATAAAAGCAAAGGATGAAAAAGTTTCATGCAATTTTGTTCATGACCCCACTTAAAATGAAATATATCTAGAGAGTTTTCTGTTGTGGGGGAGACCATACAAAGTGTGCAGCTGGGATCAGATCACCATATGAGGGCAAATACCACACATAGTTATGTTGAAAGGATTAAAATTCCTCAGGCAGCAAGCCGTGCCTGTCTTTAGCTTTTTAAGATTAGATTTGGGTAGAGGGCTGTGGGGAGGAAAAAGCCATAAATGAACAACTTTTCACATAAGCTCATGTGAAAGAGCACAGAGTCTACTTAAATTCATCTCAAGAAAGTGAAAGCAGTTGTTGAAATCAATGGGCAGCTACCACATGGCTGTTAATGATACTGCCTGTATTGGATTGATGGCTTTGCAAAAGCGGATGTTTATGCCTGCTTTTCATATTCTGCCAGTCCATCTTTCTAGTCACATTGCCGAGTCTTGTAAAGCAGAGACAAGACAGAGTTTGGAAATTTAGTTTTTGGATCATAGTCTCTCAGCCAGAGGGCATGATGGCTAGGGGATTCTGAAAGTTGTGATCCAAAATGATAACTTTTCCAAGCATGGAAATGATTCAACATATGCTTAGCCAAAAGAGCTTATATTAGTAAAGTCTGAAGTCTGTAAAATATACTTTAGGCCAGGGGTAGGCAACCTTTTTGAGCCGGGGGCCGGGCTGTTGTCCCTCAGACAATTGGGGGGGCCGAAGCACCAAAAATAAATAAATAAATAAATAAATAAAATAAAATAAAAATTAAAAAATAATTAAAAATAAAAAAAATATGCATGCACATTCTCTCAGCCCCCGAAAAGCCATGGCAAAACCCCTGTGAAGATTTTGCCAAGAAAACCCCAAGAACAAGTAATAACAAAAATAATCAATATCATCATGGTGGGCGGCGGTGGCGGGTGGTGGTGGCGGCAGCAGCGGCAGCAGGACCAGCCTGGAGCTGGTCCAAAGGCCTTGGGGGGCTGCATCCGGCCCCCAGGCCTTAGGTTGCCTACCCCTGCTTTAGGCTCTAATTTGGATGCATAGCTTGGGAAGTTACTTTTAAAATTAGATACTGTATTAGCTCCAAGACTACCAAATGATTCATTAGTGCTATGCTGCAGGGTTGTTGTTTTTTTAAAAAACTTTTACTTCTACTTATAATTTCTCCAAAGTAACTGAAATAGTATTTAATTGCTTAAGAAGCAAATCACTTATCTAAATTTGATTGGCTGGAAGCTTGTGACATAAAACTCTACAAATGTATTTTCCACGGAGGTTATCACATGCAGTTTTTAAACTGTGATTTCATTGGGAGGGAAGCGGCATCGGCGATGCTGATTGCACCATGCCACATCCCTCCCGTAGCTGCTTCATCCCCCACCCATCCCTTTTCATTCATGGAGGAAACTCATGAATGAACTACTAATTGTGCAATGTCCTGAGTGTGAAAAAAACATTCCCAGGGCACTAGCGCAATTGGCAGTCACATGGTGTCACTGTCACCTCCTCTCCATTTCCCCCTCCCCCTCACTATTTTTAACCTGTTTTTTGTGGAATTCCAGAGGTCTGGAGACTCCAAGTTTCAAAAGGTCATTTTAAAAAGCTTAAATAAGGGCTGCAAAGCTCCAGAATTGCACCAAAAAAAAGAGGAAAAAATAAATACCTAGAGACATGCTGGGTAAGACATAAGAGAGGGAAAGTAGGAAGAGAAGGAGAGGACAGGAAGAGAGCAAGATGGGGCTAGCATCCCTTGTCTGTGCAAAGGAAAGAAGTGCATTGGTGGCTGCTCCTCAGTTGGTGTTTTCCCATTTTATTTTTTCAGCTGGAAAGAGGTGAAGAAGGGGCTGGGGTGACAAACTCCTTGGTGCCCACAACAGAATAGGAAACAATGGCATGAGATACAGCACAGACTGGCATTTGACCGATGAAATACAATAGTTCCCTTCATAATTAAGTAAAGTCAAACCCATATAACTGTAAATGTTACAGTTGCACCCTGGAAGAGGGAAGTTATTCCTTGTTAAATTACAAGATATGTCAGTTATGCCATTATTATTAGGGAAATGAGCAAATTACAATTAATGGATTATTTGTAACTAGTTACCTCCAATCTCTGATCTGACATGTCTCTAAACTCTATGAATCTTTCTACTGTTGTGAGGAGCTCTGAGACATTCAAAAGACATGGCTGGATAGATCGTGCTTTATAATTTGAATTTAGCTGACTGAATGAGCAAAAATCTGGGATAAAAGACTGGATGAGTTCTCACTATTGCTGATCAACATAGGATAGACAAAAGAAAGGCAGCATTTGGTATTAGAATTGTATTTACTGTGCAAAGTACCATGTGCATTGATGAAACAGAAGAAGGCAGCTAAAGAGCAGGCAGGGAAGAGAATAATTCTCAAAAAGGTTTTTAAAAAGTTGCTTTAATCCTTATGTGTTGCTTGATGTATTTAGATAAATGTGTGTGGGGAGGGGGGGAAGTAATGTAATGAAGATGGAGAAGGTTCAAGACTGTGGATTTTGACCTTTTTTTTTTTGTCATTCTCAATCAGATTTAACCTTCATAGACAGGAAAACTGTCCCTTCAACAACTCCTGAAGAACACAGTGATAGGTAATGCTGTCAAAATGTTATATCTATTATAGAAGATCTTGTATTTCTACAGTCACAGTTCTCTTTCCATACTTAACAGACAGTTGAAATTATTGTTGTTGTTGTGTGCCTTCAAGTCATTTTTGACTTATGACGACCCTAAGGCAAAACTATAATGGGGTTTTCTTGACAGAATTTGTTCAAAGGAAGTTTGCCCTTGCCTTCCTCTGAGGCTGAAAGAGTGTGACATGCCCAATGGGTTTCCATAGACAAGTGGGGATTCAAAACCTGGCCTCCTAATGTCTTAGTCCAACTCTCAAACCACTAAATATCACACTGGCTCTATGGAATTGGGGAAACTTTTTTTCTCTTTGTCAAAAAGATTCAAATAAAATTACACAGTCCATCAGAATTTAGCTCTGCGAAATGTGATATAAGGGCCTTTGCAGACTGCTAGAAATAGTGCAAATTGAGTCCACTTTAACTGCCCTTGCTCAGTGCTAGGGAATCATGGCAACTGTATTTTTTTCTGGGACATTGAGACTTCTCTGTCAGAGAGCTCTCTTGCCACAATAAACTACAGTTCCCATGATTCCCTAGCACTGAGTCAGGGCAGTTAAAGTGGACTCAATTTGCACTATTTCTGGCAGTCTGAAAAGGCCCTAAGTCATGCTTCTTTGTGCCTTGCTTCATCAAGCAACTTTGCGATTATAGTGGATATGTGGACATTAATTTGAAGAGCATCATAAAGATAGAGGACTCTTACTTTTCAAAATGAAAACTCTTTTAAAGAATCTCTTCTCAGCAGTATGAAAAAGCAACTCTTTATTGTGATGTCTTATTTTGAAAAGAGGAAATCCACATGCATTTCATATACTGTATATTGACTGTCAAAGTTTCAGAAGGCAGAGAAGGTTCCTAGATATTGCTTACAGAATAGAATACATGAAGTAAAACCTAATCATAAATTGTGTACTTTAAGATTATCTCTAATTACACAGAAACACCAACCATATGTGTTCATAAATGAACACCATATTTCACCAAAGCCTTTTGTTCTGTTTCCATTTCCTAGGTCACCCAGTGTCTTTTATAAAGGGTAATTAACCCCATCACCAGCACTACAAAAAAAATAACTTCTTTTTAAAACATAATTTTGCTGTCAGTTCAAGGTAACACAAGTAGAACAGGCTGGCAAAAGGAGACAAAATAACGGAGTATGTCTAATGTGCAAATGTAGAGAAATTAGGGGGAGTTTTAGGATTATAAACCAGAAGGGTTAACTCCAGATAATCAGCCTGAGAATCATTTAAGGCATCTAACTTAGTGGCTATTCCTGTGCCATGGAAGTCCCTTCCATGGGAGACCCAGTGGGCTCCCTCTCTGCTCTCTGTTCGCTGACAGGGAAAAATTGCGTATTGTGCTTTTATCTTTTAAATTATGTTTTAAATGTGTTTGAACATTTCTTTAGACCAAAATCATGACCCAAAGGACAGCAATTCAGAGCGATGGATCAGGGCACAAACTGATTTCCACTTAGAACTCCCTTTGTTGACTTGCAGTCTTTTAGTCAATGTAGGAGTCATGGGTTGTTGTTGTTTGAAGTTATTTGTTGTTAAGTCAACTTCAACATATGGCCACCCTATGAATGAGACACCTCCAAGATCCCCAGTTATCAACTGCCCAGCTCAATTCTTGCAGATGCAGGGCTGCAGCTTTCTTGACTGATTCTATCCACCCTTAGTGTGAGCTCTCTCTTTTCCTACTGCCAATTTCCCCATTTTTGAAAAGGTGCAGGATAAGCCTGGCTGGCATCCAGGCTGTATATAAGTTGCACTTGCCCTAGCACAGGTGAATGCAATAACACCCATTTTGAAAATTAAATGTGCCTTTATCCACTCTGGAATATGGTGCTTTAAAGCCAATGCTCTAATTTCCTCTATCATCATTTTTTCCCACTGAGTTACAATGACATGATATTTCCAAAGTATGACATCCTTCCAAAATACAACAGTCATCTTTGCTTCTAATTTGATTGATTTGCTCTAAGACACATTCATTTGTCTTTTGGGAGTCCATGGTATCCACAGAACCTTCCTCCAGCAGCACATTTCAGATGGTCTGATTTTTTTCCTGTCACTTTTTTCCTGTCCAGTTTTCACAAAGATACATAGAAACTGGAAATACATAGAAATTAGAAATACTATGGCCTAGATCAGGGGTAGGCAACCTTTCCCCTTTAAGGGCCGAGGGACTTCAGCTCCCAGAAGCCTCAGCCATGTTGGCCAATAGTCCCATGTTGGCCAATAGCTCCTGGGATTCTGGGAGCTGAAGTCCCTTGGCCCTTAAAGGGGAAAGGTTGCCTACCCCTGGCCTAGATGGTTCTGACTTTGAGAATCATGGGAGGCTATAATTCTGTTTCTACATAACCATCTTCCTCTCCACAGTATGCTGCATGAAAAATGGAAGAGCCAGGACATTTACTACAACTCCATTCCATAGTAATTGTGTTGCCTTCAATTACAAGGCTTCTCCCCCATTTGATACACCAATCTTTTTTTAAAGGGATTTAAAAAATAGAATTCTGCATCCAGAGACCCAAAGGGTCTCCATTTAAATGATGCTTCACCCCACTCTTTTCTAAAGGCCCAAAACTGGGGGAGGGGGGATAAGCAGGCTAACAAAAAACAGGTAGGCATATCTCCAAGGAGCCCCAGGGGATGGGAAATAGGTGGGAAATAGGGCACATGGACAGCCCTCAGACCCACCAAAACATCACCTTGCCTAGTCTACACCTTTCTGCAGGAATACATTGCTGAGGAAAG
The DNA here is from genome assembly GCA_026167975.1 of Phrynosoma blainvillii. Taxonomy (NCBI): domain Eukaryota; kingdom Metazoa; phylum Chordata; class Lepidosauria; order Squamata; family Phrynosomatidae; genus Phrynosoma; species Phrynosoma blainvillii. The sequence goes on from JANUYF010000001.1 coordinate 274,805,581, forward strand.
TCCATGGCATCTCCCTAACTGACCGAGAGGACCCAGTGACTAGGAGTTTAACAATGGTGATATGCAACTCTAGGCTTCTTCTAAGGAAAGGATTTGAATCCTGACAGCCCAAATGAAACCAAAAAGAGAAAAGCAGGATGCTCAGCAGCAAGGGAGGGAGGGAGGGAGGGAGGGAGGTAGGGAGGACAGAGCTATTTCAAGCATAATGAGCCAGTTCACCAAGCTTTAAAAAGATTAATTTTGGACTATAATTTCCAGACAGCACAGTGGATAGGAACAAAAAGCACAAGATCCTTGGGAGAATGACTCTACACCTCCTTTACAACTAGTAACCCCACACAAACAGTGGACACTGCAAACAGCACATTCATATTAGAGCTTTTGTTTGTTCATTTCTTTTTCTTTCTTGAAAACGAGAAGATGGACAGGTATCTGAACCAGTGAACTGAGTTCCCAATAGTGTTGTGAAATGACAGAATAATTCTTCTCGTGCCTGAAGAATGGTGGGCAATAAAATTACTTTTATCCCTGCATGAAAAGTGTGAGATAATTACAGTGTCTTGTCTCTCACAATAGCCAGCGACCAGCCATTCCAATCAGAGGTGGGAAATTTCTTTTGAAGCTCATTCATTTGCTTTATGGCATCATGGCAATAAAATCACAGGGGCACAAGAGGGTGTGATTCTCACACACTAGTGAAGGTAAAGCTGTCTTGCCAATGAAGTGTTGAGATTTAGTTTTGCCTACAAATCCTATAGCTAGCCTAGAAGGAGGTTTGTAGGAGCTGTAGTCAAAACTTTTTCCAAGCTCTACATTTCTTTCTCTACCCTGCTCTCCTCATTGTACACACTGCACTAAACTGAGTTATGGAGTCCAGCTATTTTTGGAGTGCAAGTTCCAGCAGTGCCTAGCTGGCATAGATAATGCTGAAAAATGCTGGGAGCTGCAGTCCAACAACATCTGGAGCTTGGAAGCTATGCAGGTTCAGTCAGCCCTGGTTAGTACTTGGATGGGAGATCACCAGGGAATAATACTAGGTGCTGTATACTAGATGTCAGAGGAAGGAACTGGCAAAATCACCTTTGAGGATTCCTCACCCAAGAAAACCCTAGGAAATTCACAGGCTCCCCATATGTTCATTGGCTTCATCGAATAAACATGTATGAAAGTATAAATGTTCTCACCAGGAAATTTAGCTTCAATCAGACAGATTTCTCCATTCATTTTTGGACAAGGAGGTCAGACTACTCCTACTGAAAGAACTTCCTGATTCAAAGTAATAAAATTACAAGGTTTCTCTTTAAAAAAAAAAAAAAAAGGCAGCTATAAACTGAAAATGTACCGAAAATGTATTGAGAAGATATTGTGGAGTTAAGACAAGAGGCCAAATCTGTTCGCATCCAAAAGCACTATAGTCTTGAACCAAAAGACTACTAATTTGAGTCAGTGTTCATGCATTGTATTTTGTACAGCTTGAGCTATGCTTGCAGAGTTTAGTTGGACAGATTTCAGACTGCAAAGACATTAAGAAGAGCCCTGCTGGGTTATCTGGTCCAGTGTTTTATCCACGCCATGGGCTATCAGTTGCCTATGGGAAGCCTGCCAATAGGGCATGCCCCCTCCCTCTATTGCTCCCCAACATACAGTCTCTGTTAGTTGAGATCATGGGGGGGGGGGGGGAAAGAGAGATCAACTTGCCTGAAAGCCATTGTTGGCCCAATCTCCATGAATTTATCTAATGCCTTTTTAAAGCTGTCCAAGGAGGCAATCATCACTACTTTTCAGGCATTGATTTCCACAGTTTTATTATCTGTTCTGTGAAGAAGTACTGTATATACTCACACATAAGTCTAGAAATTTTAGTTTAAAAATTGACCCAAAAAACCTGGGTTGACCCAAAAAACCTAAGTTTTACCCTCAACTTACCCATGGGTCATACCAAAATCCATGATATTTCCTTTTCTCTGTCATGAATTTCCCATCTAGGGTTGCCAGAGTGAAAACTAGAAAGGACTCCTGTATCTTTATTGGTTGTGTACAAGAGGGAATTTCAGTAGGTGTTGCTTGTTACCTGGTTGTGTGAAAAAAAACATTAAAGGTATATCAGCTCTCTCCAGTTGTCACTCTGGCAACCCTACTCACCAGGCAGCTTTAGTGGATGTCTCAAATTCATATTGCACACTCTGGTCTTTAGCATACCTTAGTGAAGAATGAGTTTATAATCTCATAGACAGTCCCTTTGAAAGTCACAATAGATAGTAGAAGCACAGAGAGAGACCTCTGCTGTTATATTAGGCATAGTATTGACCAGTCAATACCAGACAGCATGGTGTAGTGCAGGGGTTGGCAAGTTCCCCTTACCTGGGGCTGGTCCAGGGATCCCCTGGTCTTCTGCGGGCCGCCACCGCCCCCTGCCGCCGCCGCGTGCGCTGCCGCTGCACTGCCGCCACGTGCGTCATGGCTGCCATTTTGTTTTCCAAAATGGTGGCCATGACTCATTGGCGCATGAGCAGTACTCCTGCGCATGTGCGAATGAGCCACGGCCACCATTAACAAAATAGTTGCCGACCCCTGGTGTAGTGGTTTGAATGTTGAACTCTCGAGGTTCAAATTTCTGCTCAACTATGGAAATCTACTGGATGAGTTTGGGCAAGTCTCACACTCTCTCAGCTTCAGGCAGAAGCAAAGTAAAACCCCTGCTGAACAAATCTTGCCAAGAAAACCATGAGATAGGGTCACCATAAGTCAAAAATGAATTAAAGGCATGCAACAACAACAAAATGCCAACAAGATTGGCTGGTCAAGACGCTTCTACAATCCAGATTGTATATGGATGTGTAAACTGATTATTTAGCCCAACGATATATATTCTTGCCAGAGACCAATATTGCTTAAATTTAATGGATATGAGTGACAGCAAGATAAACGGCATAACAGTGTTCTTCAAATACTCTTTAAAACTGTTGGAGCTTGGAAATATAGCTGTGAGGAAAAGTGCCTCACAAAGAGGTCAGAACTGTTTATCAATTATAAACATTTACAGCCTTCCAAACAGCAACATCTATTTTTGGTGTTGTAGCATAGCAGGAGATCTCAGATCTTGTATTATGCAGGCAATATCTTAGAAGAAACATACCTTCATACAAAATTATGTAAAGCTGCTTTTCCTATTTAGAAGTATGTGTGTCTCTGAAACTTTTTATCGTTTGAGTATGGATGAAAAAGAAGCTCACCCAGTGTTTGTTCCTTCCTTCCAAATATTTCATTTCAGCAGTGTGCTGTGTTATTCCACCATCCTTTCCACTGTGGAGCATTTCTGATTATTTCTTTAGAATAGCACAGACTACCTCTTTTTGTTATCTTACAGTATAGTACTATAGGGTAGAGCTTTCTGGGGCCCATTCAAATCACCACATTTTGAGACCCTGCCATGGGCCTTGTCTGCATGGTCCAAAATGTCTGTGGCCTCCTCCCTCTGTTCTGGCATCATCCTGTTTGGACAACATATATCCCAAACCCTGGTTCTGGTGTAAACAATCCAGACAACATCCAGCATGTTCCACTCCACAAATGGGGAAAACACTCTTAAAATGAACTTTTAAAAGTTACCTGTTTCTCCAGACTTCTGGAACAATCTGGAGCCTTCCTTTCCCAATCAGGAGCAATGGTTTGCACAGGCATCCCACTGAACTGTCCAGTGTGTCTGCTACTGGTCATTTGCTCTGAAGTCAGAACAAAGTGCTCAGCATGTGATCATCACTGGTCACCTTGTTCTGACATCAGAGGCGAGCAGCCCATGGCGATGGATACACTGGGCAGCTCGGTGGGATGTCCATGCAGACAGATGCCATGGTGCAGGTCTACCCCATAATATCCTGGCCATTGCAGACCAAGCCATGGTCTCAGTATGTTTTTTCACTGTTTACATCTGCAATGAGAAAAATGGATGACATTAATGTAATTTTTTGGTTTTATCAGGACTGTTAGGCACCATGAAGACTAAGGGGGGTTGCAGACTGCCAGAAATAGTGTGAATTCAGTCCACTTTTAGGGTTAGGGTTAGTGCTAGGGAATCATGGGAACTGTTATTTTTCTGAGACACTGAGCCTTCTCTGTCAGACAACTCCGATGCCACAATAAAATACAGTTCCCATGGTTCCCTAACTCTAACCCTAACCCTAAAAGTGGACTGAATTCACACTATTTCTGGCAGTCTGCAACCCCCCTTAGACAAATGTGCAGCCACATGTATCCTTCAAAATAATCTGGCCACTTCCATTTTTGGAGGAATAGGAGGGACACACACCTCCCACAGTGTGTCCTTAGGGCCAATATTTTGCCCTTAGATCTCCAGAGCTGGTCTAAGAAGCTATCCATTCAATTAATCAGCAAAATCAAAAAAGCTACGAGAGAAAAGAAGGCTTTCTTCAGATAACAGATGTCTTGCCCAAATGAGGAGAATAAAAAAGCATTTAAAAATTGTACTTACACACACATACTACATACGTGCAAAAGCAAGTTGCTGGGAAAATTTGACCTCACGTCTAATTTGACCTCATATCCAACTTAAGTGCTTTCTATAGGCACTGGGCTGGATCCTACACTATTTTGAGAATTCGGTGTAATACTGTGAGAGTAGGGGCACTAACAGTACCGTTGGATTTCCTTATTACCCTAAACACAATGAAAGTATGCCCTTCACCAGGGGTGAGCAACTGCATGGAGAGTGGGAACTAATTTTCACTCCATAGGATAAACTGTCATGATGCAGTGCACGGGAATAACATCATGACATGTCACTTCTGGTCATCTTTTTTTGTTAGTGGTAGTGGTTTGCAGCTAATATTAGGTTTGGAAAGATTCTGGATGGAAACCTAACCACCACATACATCTATGCATGCTTTTCATGCATTTGAGGCAGTGTGAGGTCAATTTTCACCTGAAAATCACCAATAAATTACTGTTTTTCCCATTGAGTGGGCTTTCAAAGACCCCCAGGAGGTTTCTGAGGCCACAAACATTGGGTTCAGTGGCCTGATGAGGCCTGCAGAGCATACTATTCCGAACCAGCCACACACCAAACATACTTTGCAATTGCAGATGGTAAAAAGAGATTGGTAGTGGCCAGAAAAGCTGTATTTTAGGGTTGCTATATTTTTAGTCAAGAGCCAGCAGGGTGTAGTAGTTTGAGTGTTGGACTATGACTCTGGAGATGAGGGTTTGAATCCCTGCTCAGCCATGGAATCCACTGGGTGATCTTGGCCAAGCCGCACACTATCAACCTCTGTGGAAAGCAAAAGCAAACCCACACTGAACAAATCTTGCCAATAAAACCCTGTCATAGGTTTGTCTTTTGCTGTTGTGCACCTTCAAGTCATTTCTGGCTTGTGGTGACCCTCGGGTAACCCTATCATAGATTTTCTTGGCAGAATTTAGGTCACCTAAGGGTCACCATAAGTTGGAAATGGCTTGAAGGCACACAACAACAACAACATTTTGTATATTTTGTATTTTGTGTATTTTAGTTATGCTTAATTATTAATAATCAAACTGAAGAGCCCCAGTAAGCTTCAGATCAATCTAAGAATTCCCTGGAACACAGCCTGACAGCCACAATCCCACTTTCCCAAGCCAGGGAGACAGTAGCTTTGAAAGTGCATGGCATCGCTTATATTAAAGCAAGATAAAATTGGAAGCTTTGATGTTGCCCTGGTGATTGTTTTAGCTTTGTGACTAGTATTTGCAGATATCATCATTTCCAGCCTCCCTTGGATGTATTTCTTAGAAGCAAGTCAGAAAAGTCTGAATAACAACACAATGGGGTCTAATTGTTGCCAGTGCATGTCTGTAGCCACCATTGCAATTAAGAGGATGGAACCATCAACACAAGTGGGAGATTAAAGCTGGAAACTAACAATGTTAAAAAGAAACTGAAAATTTTCTTCATCATGAGGATCTGAGGGGGGGCACTTCCATCCTGTGTATCTCCTTTCTCATGACATGATTATAAATGTGGAGCCCTTTGAGCTCCCACTAGTGGTCTTTAGAGAGTGACTCTGGAATCTTTTTAATATCAAAATGAAAAGCACTTTCAGGGCCCATTGTCCTGAAAACAGCAGAACTACCCCTTAATGGAAAACAGATGCAACAGCATTATTATTTTCCTTTTTGCAATATTAGTAACATACTTCCCATAATTCTCACACAGTGATACTGAAAACCTGTCTTGGAATAAAGCAGAGTTACTGTTGAATTCTGGACAAGAAGCTGGTTAGCAATTCATCAACAATAATCAAAGTGGAAGGGATGGCCTTCACCCTTTCCTAGGGAACAGATGGCAGTTCTTGAATGCAGTGTTATTTCAGTCCTTTTGGGGGAATTAGCTTCACATAATAGTCATTAATAGTTTCTATGGTACAAAGCTCTCCTCACAGAGGTATGGGAGGACATATTTCCAGACCCCTTGTCTGTAGACTATATGTTCTTCTGAATCTCTCTTCAGTAACAGATTGCTTTACAGATCATGATGCAGTTTCATTTCTGTTTTAAGTGGATGGAATCCAAGGCCTGAGTCTTCTCATCTTAGAGGTGTAGCTTAGAGGGGAGAGGCAAAATTAGAACATCAAGAATTCTGCTCCCCTATTACATTTTACTTCAGTCCCCAAGTTTCTAGCATTGGAGACTGTGGGTCTCTACAGACAGTGCTTTGCGCCATCTTGGAGGCAGGGAAGGGATGGGCAGCTGGACGCCGAACACCTCAACCCTTTCCTTAGGATGTCATCGGAGTGCCCGCTGTTGCACACGGCGAGTGCTCCAATGACGTCCTTCCCTCGCAGCATCCAGACACACTGCGATAGAAGAGACATGGAAGAGGTGTGCGCCACCTCTTCCGGTGCCCTTTCCGCACCTTGAGAAAGAAGCACTATTTTAGCGCTCCTTCCTGGGCTGGCAGAAGAGTGTATTGGGGCCGAGGCATGGGGCAGCCTCAGCCCCAATTCACTGCTTCTCAGGGCGGCCCACAGCCACCCATCTGCATCCTCCCCTGTGAGACACTGAAAACTGTTCACACTTAAACCCATATTTGCTGTGCTCCCATTGTTTGCCTCTTTTCTTTGAAAGCCTAAACTGTATTTTTAAATCCTCAGTTGAAGGTTTAAGTTACTATAATGTCACAAATTTAGAGACTGGAGGAATATTTCATTGGAGGGTAGAATTCTTGTTTGGGGGCAACAATGCTCTCATTTTGCCCCCCTCCATAACTATACCCCTGAATTGCACTCCTCCTATCTTTCTCCAGATGAGAGTTTGACCCAAAGAGCAACCAAGACTGTTTCAGGAAATTATCACATGAGCCTCAGTCTTGCCACAATCACATTAGTAAAAGAAAATGGAAACATACCAGTTTGGGTGTATTCATTATCACACACCTCTGCAATAGCTCAACTGGGATGTTTCTGCCATCCATGGTCCCTTGCACTCTTTCCCATATTCCGTCTTAACTCTGCCTTCCTGTCTTACACCCTTGGGTTGTTGTTGTTATTGTTTTAATTTTATATTTAACACAGTTCCAGCACTATGCTAATGTAATTTAACTTTTTTTTTTAGAGACAGAAGAAATGAGTGGGGAGGAAAACAGGCTGCTTAGAAATAGTGAGGGAGAGGGAGGAGAGGGAGGGAGGGGGAGACACTGATATCACATGATTGCCAATATCAGAACTGCTGCAGAAGTGATGTTACGTATCTGTGGAGTAATGGAAAAGCAGTGCAGTTGGGAGCTTATTGATGGGTTTCCCCATGAGTGAAAAGAGATGCTGTAACAATGCTTCAAAGAACAGCAGTGACAAGACAGAAATGTCATCATGCAATAAATATTGCCAAAGACACTATTCTCCAGCTTTAATTGCAATTTAAAGACCTTGTGTAATAATGTCCTCAGTGTTAAATTCAAGGCTAAACAGTCATTGAAATGGACTAAGAAAATCTCATAAAACTCCAGTAAAGGAAATGTTAACACCTTTGTCCTCTATAGCTGCTACTACTACACTACCACCACTACTACAGCTAGCAAATTCATTAGCCAAGATTCTACCTTAAGATTGTATGTCATAATTCTTTGCATACAGAGTTATGCTTTGATTGTGCTATATAACCCTTGCGTGGAATGGCAGTGTTGTGCTATAAAATGTACAACCAAAGGCACAACCGAATGAACAACTGGAATACTACCATTAATTTTAGCAGTGGCAGATGGATACACATCAACTGAGAATCTGTGTCTGTGTGGGAAATCGCACTATAAGAGCAACTCCTGTTCTATGAACTTGTACCTGAATATGGATATTCCACATCAGGGAGGAAGAAAGTCTAACCACTTCTGTAGGGGAACTAATGCATGTGGAAGACACCAAGGTGGTTCTGATCTTTCAGAGCTTGTGGTGGCAATCCTCAACTATCCATGTAGTTTGCACAAAACTGTGAAGATGATAAGCCCCTATAATGAGATGATGTTCTAGATCAGGGGTAGGCAACCTTTCCCCTTTAAGGGCCGAGGGACTTCAGCTCCCAGAATCCCAGGAGCTATTGGCCAACATGGGACTATTGGCCAACATGGCTGAGGCTTCTGGGAGCTGAAGTCCCTCGGCCCTTAAAGGGGAAAGATTGCCTACCCCTGTTCTAGATGTATCATGTACTCTGTCAAAATTATAGCAGTGGTGATGCAACCATGTTTATCTCTAAAATATACCACAGTTTGATCACAGTGAACCTTTGAAGGCTCCATCAGCCTTCCTCTCCCAATACCACCTGGGCTGGAAGACCAACGAGGAAGGCATGTCCAGGAAGGTGGAAAGCTTGAAAAGCAGCCTTGGAGCATCAGCCTTCCTCTCCCAATACCATCTGGGCTGGAAGACCAGCGAAGAAGGTGTGTCCAGTGAGGCGGCAAGTTCTACCTTCCCCAATTCCACCTGGGACATGTTGGAGGTGCGGCTCCTGGGCAGGACTGAGGGAGAGGCAGCAGCTTTAAATAGGAAGCTGAGGACTGAGAGACCAGAGGTCACTGCTAAGCCTGCCTTATAACCCTGGCTTTTTTTTTTTCAATGTTATCTGGGCCAGCCATGTAATGTAGGAGAAGCATGGAGGCAAGTTCAAATTGCCAACCCAATGCCCTCCCAGACTATTGGAGGCTCCTGCTGAGCAGCAGAGATCTAAGGGAATTAGGAAGATTTTATGGAGAAGGGACAACTATATGTGGCCAGGAATAATCTGGGAGCGGAAATTGAGGTTGTGCAGGGGAAAGGAAGGTATGGCGGGAACAGAGTGAAGGGTTGTTACAAAATAAGGTGGGATTGAAGTTTGAAAGCGATCCCACCTTCAGTTCACTCTGTTTCCCAGAATGGATTGGAGAATGTACCAATCATTCTACAGAACCTTACCTTGCTCCTTCACAATGCCAGGTCGGTTAAAAATAAGACCCATATCATTTATGACTACCTCTTAGATGAGGATGCCGACCTGGCTTACTTTACAGAGACCTGGCTGAGAGAGGATAGCGCTATAACTTGGATACAGGCCCTCCCAGCTGGGTACTCTTCTAGTGAGCAAGTAAGGAGAAGTGGGCGGGGGAGCTGAATGGCTCTGGTTCATAAGAACAACCTCACCTTGGATACCTGTCCAGAACACAGTCCACTTCGAGTATATGTACCTAAGCCTGAGGAATAAGGATAGTCTGGGGATTCTGTTAGTATACCAGCCACCCCTTTGTCTAGCAGACTCCCTAACCGAGCTGACACAACTGGTCTCAGAGTTGCTGTTGGAGTCACCTAAACTTTTAGTCTTGGGCGACTTCAACATTCCACTCGAGACTGGTTTGTCAAATCTAACAAGTGCGGCTCAGGAGTTCATGGAATCCATGACAAACATGGCCCTATCCCGATTGGTCGTCGGGCCCATTCATTGTGTGGGTCATACCCTTGATGCGGTCTTCAGTACAGAACATGAATATCCATGGGCAGAGGTTACAAAAACTACTGCATTGTCATGGACAGATCATTTCCTGATCAAGGCTGAACTAAGAGCCACTGTCCGCCCTGCCGGGGGTGGTGGACCCATTAGAATGGTCCTCCCTTGAAGGCTAATGGAACCAACTAGATTCCAGAAAGCCTTGGAGAGTCTAATGGTTGGTAATGCCGGTGATTCTGCCGAAGCTTTGGTTAATACCTGGAACACCGATCTCGCCATGGCTATCAACATCATCGCTCTCAAGAGTCCTTTCCAACCCGCTTCGAATTGTAAACCATGGTATACGGAAGAGCTTAGGAAGATGAAGAGGGTTGGACAATGACTAGAGTGCATCTGGCAGAAAACTCAACTTTTATCGGACAAGACTCGTCATAGGAAATTTCTTTGTTCCTATAGAGAAGCAATACATGCAGTGCAGAAATCTTTCTCCTCTGCACGTATTGCGTCTGCAGAGTCCTATCCAGCAGAGCTATTTAGGGTGGTGAGGGAACTGACACAGGTTCCACCTGTGCAGAACCCATTACTTAACCCTACAACGGCCTGCTGTGACTCATTTAACAACTTCTTTGCAGATAAAATCTCTCAGATAAGAGCCAACTTAGTGTTGTAACAGAATCAATCAACGAGGTGTCCAGCAACTTCGTTGATGAAATTATACTGGTTCAGTTTCAATCTGTGAGTACTGATGACGTGGACAAGCTTCTTGGTAGAGTGAGGAAAATAACCTGCCCTCTTGATCCTTGCCCTTCGTGGCTGGCCATCCAAGGGGGAGATGCCTTGAGGATGTTTCTTAGAGACAGCATCAATGCATCCCTTAGGGAAGGTCATGTTCCATCCTGTTTGAAGGAAGTGGCAGTCAGGCCGCTTCTGAAAAGACCTTCCCTGGACCCTCTGGACATGAACAGCTATAAGCCAGTTTTGCTATTACCTTTTTTGAGCAAAGTGATCGAGAGGGCAGTTGCTCTTCAACTGCAAGCAGTCTTGGATGAAACCGATTATCTAGACCCATTTCAAACTGGCTTTAGGATGGGATTTGGAGTTGAGACTGCCATGGTTGCCTTGACCAATGACTGCGTCTGAGCATCAACAGGGGCAGTGTGACCCTGTTTGTGCTTTTAGACCTCTCAGCAGCTTTTGATACAATAGATCACAGCATCCTCTTGGATTGCCTGAGTGGGTTAGAGGCACTGCATTGCAGTGGTTCCCTTCCTTCCTCTTGGGCAGGTCCCAGAGGGTGCTGTTCAGGGACAGCTGTATTGCAAAAAAAGACCTTACGTGTGGTGTCCCTCATTGTGCCATTCTGTCCCCGATGCTGTTTAACATCTATATGAAGCTGCTGGGTGAGATTATCTGGAGATATGGGTGTTATCAATATTTCTCCATGTCTCAATCGTCGGCCTCGTATCCCGATGGCGTCTCTCCTCTAAATGACCGTCTTAAGGCAGTAATGGGCTGGATGAGAAAAACAGGTTGAGATTGAATCCAGATAAAATGGAGGTGCTCAATTGGGTTGCAACCTCCAGTCCTGGACAAGGGTCACACTCTCTGTGAAAGACTGTGTTTGCAGTCTAGCAGTGCTCCTGGACTCGTCACTCCTGATGATCAGGTGATTGAGACGGTCAGGAGCACCTGTTATCAGCTTCGCCAGCTGTGCCCTTTCCTGGAAGTAAGGGACCTTGAGACTGTGGTGCACTTGCTGGTAACCTCTCGTCTGGATTTCTGCAATGCGCTCTACATGGGGCTACCCTCGTGCTTGGTCCGGAAACTTCAGGTGGTACATAACATGGCAGCCAGAGTGGTCTCAGGGACATCTATGAGAGACCACATAACATTGAAGTCTCTTCACTGGCTGCCTATAAGTTTCCAGACCCAGTATAAGGTGTTGGTTATGATCTTTAAAGCCCTAAATGGCTTGGGTCCAACCTATCTTTGAGACCACCTCCTCCCATATAATCCTCCCCACATGCTCCAGTCCTCTGCGAGGAATTTGCTGCAGCCAGTGAAAGCAAGGGCATTTTCAGTAATTGTCCCCAGACTATGGAATGGCCTGCTGGATGAGATCTGTCAGATTACAACTCTAAGCAGCTTCAAAAAGGCTGTGAAAATGGATCTCTTTTGGCAGGCCTTCCTTGACTAGATTCCTGGCCTCAGGGGTTTATCAGGAGCTTACCTGGATCTACTTCTTCCACCTTTAGTTCTTGTCACTGCTCTGACTCATCTATGGTCTCTGCAGTTATTTTATTTTTATTGTGTCGTTTTATGTATTATTTTAACGGATGTCTGGTTTAATACTTTTTTAAGGGGGGGTTGGGATGTTTATTCTGGGGTTTTGTATGGAATTTTAATTGTTGTAATCCACCCTGATTGTTCAACAGAGGGGCAGGATAGAAATAAATTATTATTATTATTATTATTATTATTATTATTATACACTAGATCATGACATCCCCTTGGATCGCCTGAGAAAGTTAGGAATTGAAGGCACTGCACTGCAGTGGTTCCGTTCCTTCATCTCAGGCAGATTCCAGAGGGCGATGCTCGGGGACAGCCGGTCTGCAAAGAAAGAGCTCAATTGTGGCATCCCACAAGATGCCATCCTGTCCCCGATGCTATTCAATATATATATATATATATATATATATATATATATATATATATATATATAAAGCCGTTGGGAGAGATCATCCAGAGATATGGGGCTGGGTGTTATCAGTACGCTGATGACACCCAGATATATTTCTCCATGTCTAGGTTTTCAGCTTTGACTTCAGATGGCATCTCTCCTCTCAATGATTGTCTTAAAGCAGTAATGAACTGGTTGAGGAAAAACAGATTGAGACTGAATCCAGATAAAACAGAGGTACTTACAGTAGCGGCCCTGAAACCAGGTATTGGGATGTAGTCTCCAGTCCTGGATGGGGTTACACTTTCCTCAAAGGACTGTGTTCGCTTCAGAAGATAAATCAGGTGAATGTGATGGTCAGATGTGCCTGTTATCAGCTGCGCCCTTTCCTGGAAGTTAGGGACCTTGAAACTGTGGTGCATGTGCTGGTAACCTCTCATCTTGATTTCTGTAGTGCTCTCTACATGGGGATACCCTCATACTTGGTCCAGAAACTTCAACTAGTACAGAATATGGCAGCCAAACTGGACTCAGGAACATCAAAAAGAGACCATATTACACTGATTTTAAGAGCACTTCACTGGCTGCCTATTAGTTTCCGGGCCCAGTACAAGATGTTGGTTATTACCTTTAAAGCCCCAAATGGCTTGGGTCCAACCTATCTTCGAGACTGCCTCCTCCCATATAATCCACCCTGCACACTCAGGTCCTCTGGGAGGAATCTGCTGCAGCCTATAAAAACTAGGCTGTCTGCAACCGCACAGAGGGCTTTTTTGGCAACTGCTCCAAGATTATGGAATGGCCTGCCAGATGAGATCCATCATATTGCCATCTTAAACAGCTTTAAAAAGGCAGTCAAGATGGATATCTTCCATCAGGCCTTTCCTGAATAGATACCCTGGTTATTAAAAGATAGCCATATATGCTCCCCAACTCTGCTGCAGTTATTGTTATTTATTTATTTACTTGCTTACATTAGTATTTTAAGTGTGTTTTAAATCATTATTGTTTAATAGTATTTTAAGGGTTGGGTGGGATTGTGGGTTATATAATGTATTTTTTTTTAATGTTGTAAGCCGCCCCGGTTGTGTTACGCAGAGGGACGCGATAAAAATAAATTTTATTATTTTTATTATTATTATTATTATTATTATTATTATTATTATTACTACATAAGCAAAATCCTTTAAAAGACACTGAAGGATAACACTGTATGGTTGCATGATGACATAGTGTTAAGATTTCTTTGCTTGCATCATTATAAGAGTGGAAATCCAAAGATGGGTTTTCATCTCTTATTGTTCTGTATCTTCAAATAATTTCTGACTTATGGCGATCCTAAGATGAACCTATTACCTAAAGTGATCTTCTTGGTAAGATTTGTTCGCAGGAGGTTGGCCATTGCTTTCCTCTGAGTCTAAGAGTGTGTAACTTGTCAAAGCTCACCCAATAGGTTTCCATGGCCAAGCAGGGATTTGAACCTTGTTCTCCCAGAGTCCTAGTCCAACACTCAAACCACTAAGCTGGCTCTCTACACATTCATAGTTGTGATTATAGAATCATAGAATCACAGAATCATAGAGTTGGAAGAGACCACAAGGGCCATCCAGTCCAATCCCCTGCCATGCAGGAACTCAAAATCAAAGCATCCCCGACAGATGGCAATCCAGCCTCTGTTTGAAGTTTTCCAAAGAAGGAGACTCCACCACACTCCGAGGGAGTGTGTTCCACTCTCAAACAGCTCTCACTGTCAGGAAGTTCCTCCTAATGTTCAGATGGAATCTCTTTTCCTACAGCTTGCATCCATTGTTCCAGGTCCTGTTCTCTGGGGGAACAGAAAACAAGCTAGAACCCTCCTCAATTTGACATCCCTTCAAATATTTAAACAGAACTATCATATCCCCTCTTAACCCTCTCTTCTCTATCCCCTCTTAACTCTCTCTTCTCTAGCCTAAACATATCCAGTTCCCTATGCCGTTCCTCATAGGGCATGGTTTCCAGACCCTTCACCATTTTAGTCGCCCTCCTCTGGACATGCTCCAGTTTTTCAACATCCTTTTTGAATTGTGGTGCCCAGAACTAGACACAGTATTCCAGGTGGGGGCTGACCAAAGCAGAATACAGTGGCACTATTACTTCCCTTGATCTAGATACTATACTTCTATTAATGCAGCCTAAAATTGCATTGGCCTTTTTAGCTACAGCATCACACTGTTCATTCATGTTCAACTTGTGGTCTACCAGGACTCCTAGACCCCTTTCACACATAGTCTCATTAAGCCAGATGTCCCCCTTCTTATATCTATGCATTTCAATTTTTTTGCCCTAAGTGCAATACCTTACATTTCTCTGTGTTGAAATTCATTTTGTTAGCTTTGGCCCAGCTTTCTAATCTATTAAGATCATTTTGAATTTTCATCCTGTCCTCTGGGGTATTAGCTATTCCTCCTAATTTGGTGTCATCTGCAAATTTGCAAAGCATGCCCCCTATTCCTTCATCCAAATCATTGATAAAGATGTTGAAGAGCACGGGGCCTAGGACAGAACCCTGTGGCACCCCACTGGTCACTTCTCTCCAGGGTGAAGAATAGGAGCCATTGCTGAGCATCCTTTGGGTTCAGTCAGTCAACCAGTTACTAATCCACCTAACAGTTGTATTGTCTAGCCCACATTTTACTATCCTGTTTGCAAGAATATTGTGGGGGACCTTGTCAAAAGCCTTACTGAAATCAAGATATATTATGTCTACTGCATTCCGTTCATCTAGCAAGCTGGTAATTTTATCAAAAAAGAGATCAGATTAGTCTGGCATGACTTGTATTTGAGAAAGCCATGTTGACTTTTAGTGATTATGGCATTCCCTTCTAAATGTTCACAGACTCTCTGTTTAATGAACTGTTCTAGAATTGTTCCCAGTATTGATGTCAGACTAACTGGACGATAATTGTTGGGATCCTCTTTTTTCGCCTTTTTGAAGATGGGGACAATGTTTGCCCTCCTCCAGTCTGCTGGGACTTCTCCTGTTCTCCAGGAGTTTTCAAAGATTATTGCCAGTGGCTTTGAGATTACATTTGCCAGTTCTTTTAATATCCTTGGATGTAGTTCATCTGGTCCTGGAGACTTAAATTCATTTAAGTTAACCAGGTATTCCTGTACTACCTCTTTACTTATTCTGTGCTACATTTCCCCTATTGTGTCCTCTGCTCCATTTTCTGCATTCCGTTCATCTAGCAAGCTGGTAATTTTATCAAAAAAGAGATCAGATTAGTCTGGCATGACTTATATTTGAGAAAGCCATGTTGACTTTTAGTGATTATGGCATTCCCTTCTAAATGTTCACAGACTCTCTGTTTAATGAACTGTTCTAGAATTGTTCCCAGTATTGATGTCAGACTGATGTTCCCAGTATTCCTGTACTACCTCTTTACTTATTCTGTGCTACATTTCCCCTCTTGTGTCCTCTGCTCCATTTTCCTCAGATTGAACACCCTTTTCCTTTTGTGAGAAGACCGAAGCAAATAAGGTGTTGACTATTCTGCCTTTTCTCTGTCCTCTGTTAGACTTTCTCCATCTTCCCTGTGCAGTGGCCCTACCATTTCCTTCTTCTTTCTTTTGCTATGGAAATACCCAAAGAAGCCCTTTTTATTGTGCTTAACAGCTCTAGCAAGCCTGAACTCATTGTGTACTTTGGCTTTCCTGACTTTACCCCTACATGTGCTAGCTATTTGTTTGAATTCTCTTCAGTGATTTCACCTCTTTTCCATTTCTTATACATCTCCCATTAATAATAATAATAATAATAATAATAATAATAATTTATATCCCGCCCCTCTGCAAAGCAATATTAGTTCAGTTGAAAGTTCTTTTGTCATCCAACCTGGTTTCTTGAGACTCCTCCCATTTTTCCTTCTTATTGGAACAGTTTGAGATTGAGCCTTCAGTATCTCCCTTTTGAGAAACTCCCATCCATCCTGAACTCCCTTCTCCTTTAGTATTCCTGACCACAGGATCACTCCCAGTGTTTCCCTAAGTTTACTGAAATCAGCTCTCCTAAAGTCTAGAATGAGTATCTGACTATGCCTAGCTTCTCCTTTCCACTATATAAGAAACTCCAGGAGAACATGATCACTCCCACCTAAGGATCCCACCATTAGTCTTTTTTCTCTTGTCATGAATTCTTCATTTCCCTCAGATCCTGAGAATTTTAGGACCATGAGGTGGTTCTGTGTTTCAATAAGGGCATTTCAAAGCAATGATATGAAAGACTTGAGTGATCCTCTCATTTAAAGCTGAGACAAGAGTTAAGTGGCAGTAGGCATTCAGGAAAACGTGGTCCAGAGCAAAGAAAACTATCAGAATCCATCAGGGGGTACCAGCATAAACAATCTTCCTTGCTGAGCCAACCTGAAGCTCAAGCATAATAAGTAAGTCACTAGTAATCACTAGTAATCCCATTCTGTCCATAGAATTTACATATGTGTTGACTTACCATTCAGTGGTTGATTCAGTGAAGCTAATCTGTTGGAACTAGTAACTGAATGTAGCACTTAAAAAACTGGCATATGAAAGAGTTCTGGGAGGAAATTCCAAAGATAACATTTTATTTTTATTCATTTTTTTAGGACAAGTAAAAAGTGGGACGAGATTTGACTAAGTATAGCAAGATTTCTTCTGAGTGGATGTTTTACATACAGTTTTAGGCTTGTGTTTTGAATCAATCAGGATGGGTTCAAGGAGATGAGGAACCTTCTGCTCAGACACGAATTAATTACCTAAATTGGCCTTATACAGTCAGTTGTTCACTGTAATATGATGAAGAATGGTTCTGTGTGAGCTTTTCTATTGATGGATGGTTTTTGGCAGGTAAATCAGCATGTCTGCTGATTAATTACTATCTGTTTGACAGCTGTGATAACACTGTTTGTTTCCTAAAGCTTAAAACCATGGGATTCACACATAATCTCTCTTTTCTATCTGCCATAGTTCACAAGAAATTTTGAAAAAGGTGCTATATGGTTTTCCTGCAATTCTATACAATGTGGGAATATTTGGGGAAACAGAAACAGGTGAGGGCAACAAGAATCTGGAAATGTTACTTTTTTTCTTCTCTAACTCCCAAAACTGGTTCTGATAATCAGGGAATTCTGGAAGTCCAATAAAAAAAGTAAGCATTTTGAGCTTTGAACATTCTTGATGAAAGCTGTCCATTTTCACATGACATCATTCTCCTTTTTCACTTGCCTGGCTAACTAGGGCGCATCTACACCATAGAAATTATTCAGTTTGACACCACTTTAAGTACTGTAGCTCCGTCTTATGGAATCCTGAGATTTATAGTTTTACGAGGCATTTAACCTTCTCTTCCAAAGAGTGTAGGTGTCTGGCAAAACTTCAAGTCCCAGGATTCTGTAGAATGGAGCCATAGCAGTTAAAGGGCCTAAGCAGACTGCCAGAAATAGTGCACATTAAATTGAGGCACTGCCCTGGCTCAGTGCTAGGGAATCATGGGAACTGTAATTTATTGTGGCACCAGAGCTCTCTGACAGAGAAGGCTCAATGTCCCAGAAAAAAATACAGTTCCCATGACTCCCTAGCACTGAGCCAGGGCAGTGCCTCAATTTAATGTGCACTATTTCTGGTAGTCTGCTTAGGCCTAAAGTGGTGTCAAATAGCATTATTTTTACAGTGTAGATGCGCTCTAGGATAACTAATTCCACCCAAAATCTGGGAATCCACTAATTCTTACATTTATTTATTTATTTATTTATTTATAGGATTTATATCCTGCCTTTCTCCCACAGTGAGATTCAAGGCGAGTACAATGACATTGCAGAGATGCAATGAAATTGTTTGCTGAGCACAAGCCAGTTACATTGTGTCTTCAATTATGTTGTGTTACATTGTGTCAATTACCATTCCTTGCTCCAGTTTGTTTCACTTTCCCCCTCCCCCAACTTGGCTTGTCAGGATACTTCATCTCTATTTCATCTCTAAAATGATCTTTTGTTTCTTTTTCTAATTCCTGATTTTTCTTCTTTCGTGGCCTCATTCCCACTATAATTTAAGTCGAATTGCTGATTGGGTTATATGTGCCTTGTCCCCACTTGAAACTGGTTTCGATCCTACTGAGCTCGGTTTTAGTCACAATGAGGCAAGGCAAATGCAAAAAACCTGCTCTTTTCTGACAGTTGTTTCCTGGCAGTTCTTTTGAAAAGAATAATTCAGAAGTGTGTTCAACAAGTAGGAACTCCAGATCTGAATCACATCATCCTGGAGAGGAGGAACTAATGGGAAAGGGGTATTTACCATCACGACTCAGTTTTTGGGAAATCAACCATTTTTTTCCCTCTCAGCACTGCCTTTGTTTTGTAGTGTGACCTATGGATGATTTTCCTCCCTTTTCCACAACTTTCTCCAAGCCTGATGATATCTGGCCAAAAGGAGGGCACAGACCCCCAATTCCACCCTTTCCCCAAGGCTGATGATGGCTGGCCAAAAGGAGGGCATAGACCCCCGATTTTCTCCCCTTGTCACTTATGATGCGCAGATGATTGACATGCATTTTGAAGGGGCGCAAACTAGTGGGAATGACAATTGTGCCAAAAAAGAAGCGATTACAAGGGAATAATGAAAAGATCCACTTTCATAGTGGGAACGACAGACCTTTTGAAACTGATTCACTGACACAGAGCAAAGGAAGATTGCAAACCGGTTTAAATGTAAGTGAGAATAAGCCCCATGTCTCTTTTCCACTTCATTTTCCCTTAAGTATACTTCCATACTGCTTCTTTCATAGGCATTTTATTGTGAATTAAAACAATTGACATAACATCTTCACAATGCTAGCTGTACATTTATTTTGTACATCTTTCTGATCTTGACATTCACAGGTCATAAGAAAATTAGAATATATCTTAAAGGAACAAAATTCCAAGCACAGCAGGGACCTATAAGAAAATGTTGAATGACAAATGTCACATCAATCTTACTTAAAAGTTACTTATAGAAACTCTGAAAATGTGAACATATTCCTAAAAATCAATCCATGTCTGATTTCTTGTTTTGATATGCCAAATTGTGGTTTAGAAATTAACAAGTAGGACTTGCAACAAAATATTGCAGCATGGAGAAAATCTGTAGTGTTTACAACCAAACAAACTTCTTTGTCCATGATGCATGTTCAGTTCTCTTTGGACTGTTTTTTGCCCATGTATCCACGTCTTGGTTATTTTTAAATAATGTTTTGTACCTCTGAAAATCCCAGCATTTTGATAACTTTATCTTGTGCAGAAGGACCAGCACTTGGGAGTTGGACTGGATGTCCCTTGTGGTCTCTTCCAACTCTATGATTCTATGAAATGAGTCAATAATTGTTTGTGTAAAAGTGGAGCCCAGTATCACTGTTTTGCATGTGTTACCTGAGCTGAAAGCACAGAAGCAGAAATTATAACAAGAATTTGGTTCTAATTTTGGACTTAGTTCATGCACTAAATGTATTTGTTTTATTGTTGAATATTTAAAAGTGCAAACATTCTGCATACAAGTGAGCAGAGCATGAGATCATGAGGCCTCTGCACACAAGTGAGGAGGTCAGAGGCAGCTATACTCTCAGTGTTTGATAAATATGTAGTGTCAGTGGTCAGGGGTCTTCTGGATGTTGTGATGATGATGGAACTGGTGCTGGAACAGGGATGGCTGGAGGTCATGTTTCCTGGTGAGTGGAGTATGCAGGGTAGGAGAGTGAGTGAGTGAGGGGGGTTGCAGACTGCCAGAAATAGTGTGAATTCAGTCCACTTTTAGGGTTAGGGTTAGTGCTAGAGAATCATGGGAATTTTTCTGAGACATTGAGCCTTCTCTGTCAGACAACTCTGATGCCACAATAAAATACAGTTCCCATGGTTCCCTAACTCTAACCCTAACCCTAAAAGTGGACTGAATTCACACTATTTCTGGCAGTCTGCAACCCCCCTGAGTGAGTGAGTGAGTGAGTGAGTGAGTACACATGAGATGTGAATGGTTTGGAGTACAATATGTCATGAAGTAGAATCTGGACATATGGAGAAATTGGAGAAACATAGATGGATATTGTTAATGTGAGCTTTTTAAAATTATGGATGCAGTTTTGGAGGGGGAGGAAAGGGCTGGTTGGAGACTGCTTCCAATTAAGCAGACCTCTGTTTAGAGAGCATCTTCCCTAGGATGGTCTCTTGGAAAGTTGCCCTGTGGTTCTTCTTCATGCAGTGCAAAGTTAAAGTGTGGAATTCACTGCCACATAATATAGTGGGGGATGCCAACTTTTGTGTGTGTGTGAATGTGTGTGCGCGCACACGTGCATGCACACACATACACACACACACGTGCACACATGCTTCTTCAAGTCACTAGCTGCCACCAGTCCTGGTGACGCAATGGTTAAATGCCTGTATTGCAGCCACTCACTCAAACCACAAGGTTACAAGTTCAGTACTAGCCAGGGTTCAGGCTTGACTCAGGCTTGCATCTTTCCGAGGTCACTAAAATGAGTACCCAGCTTGTCGGGGTCAATTAACTTACAGTTGTAAACCACTTAGAAACTGCATATCATGGTATGAAGTATATAAATGAAGCTGCTATAGCTATTATGGCGACCCCATTAATTTCATAGGTTTTTCTTAGCAGAGGAGCACTCAGGGTTGGTTTTGCCAATTCCTTCCTCTGAAATATAGTCTAAGAAGCTGGTATTTGTTGGTGATCACCTGTCCAAATACTAACCAAGGTTGAACCAGTTTAGCTTCCAGGATCTGGTTCCTTCAAGGCTATTTAGGCCCTTGCTGCCAACTTGGACAGCTTTTAAAAGGGGTTAGAAAATGGGGCATGGGGTCATCACTGGCTACTAATGAGAATGCCTGTGTATGACCCTCAGGTCAAAGTCACTATGGAGCTAAACAGACCAGTGATAAACACTAACATCGGGACAGAGTGGAGGCATGGCAACCGCACACCACATGCCCAAATGCCAGAGTCACGACGCCTGCCCACCCAGATGGTGGGTGGCATCACGCCATTTCTTTGGCACAGCATTTAGACATGCTGCACCAAATAAATGTGGAAAAGCTGCCACCATGGTGGCAAAGACAGCTTTTCACCACTTTAAAAAAGGGTGGCATTTTACCAGCCCTCTTTGGTAAAGCACTGGATCGGGGCATGGTGTGTGGTTGCCACAGCCCTGATCTGACCCTGAAAGGGGCGGTCTGTTCAGCCCCTATGTCTCTATATATGCAGTTCCTGGACAAGGCGAGGTGGATAGTGCAGTTGCACTTAAGGCCTATTAGTGATCTTCTCATAGTCAACTGATTAGCCATTGTGTGAACAGAATATTGGGCTATTTAGGCCTTTCATATGGTGCAGCATAACTCTTAAAATGCTCTTATGGTCATTGTCCTCTGTCCAGATCTAAAACTTTGAATCACAAGTTAATTGTTTAGCATCCATGCTGCATTAGGAAACAGGAAATACAATAAAATGTAAGAACTCTCTCTCTCTTTTTTGGACATATATAATTGGTTGGTTGGTTGTTGATTTTAGCAGGGAGAGCAATTTAATTTCTGAGAGATTCTCTATCATGGTTACTACAAAACTACAATTCCTTCTTCTTGTTGTTGTTGTAGTTGTGTGCCTTCAAGTCATTTCCATCTTATGGCTACCCTAAGGTGAACCTATCATGGCATTTTCTGGGGCTGAGAGTATGTGAGTCACCCAAGATCACCCAGTGGGTTTCCATGCTGAGTGAGGATTTGAACCCTGATCTCCAGAGCCATAGTCCAATGCTCAAACCATTACATCATATTGGCTCTAGGGAAATTACCAAAAAGGATATACATGCCATACCAACATCATGAGACAGCACAGATCTCTTCAGAAAGAGATGATGGCTCCCCTCCCCTCTCCCAGACACTACCTGAGAAAACTTGTAATTACTGATTCAGAATTCAGCTGAGTTCTTTCTGTTGGAAAATACTACATTTTTTCAATGACTTTCTGCATTTTGAGACTCTTTTGTTTGGGGGGAAATGTGCAAAAAAGCATTGTTTTGCACAAAAACCACCAGTATTTTTCTGCACGAAATACAGTGAGCCCTTGGCATCTGCTAAGGTTTGATTCTAGGATGTTCCATGGATAACTAAAATTTGTGAATGTTCCAAATCCCATTATATACAATGGCATAGTAAAATGGTGCCCCTTTTAAAAAATGACAAGGATTTGTTTTTTGGATTTTAAAAAATATTTTAAAGCTGTGGAAGATTGAATCCATAGATGCAGAACCCATGGATACAGAGGGTCAACTGCAGACTTTTCTGACCAAAGTGTTTGGTGTGTTTTCCACCAAAAAAATAAAAAAGTTTAGCACCAATGAGTTTTCAGCCAAAAAAAAAAAAGGTCTTGATGTGTAAAATATTCTGCTCCATGTCTCGATCATCTGCCATGACAGCAGATGGCAGTTCTCCCCTCGATCAATGCCTTGAAGTGGTAATGGTCTGGATGAGGAAATCCCCCCCCCTTTCCCCAAGGCTGATGTTGGCTGGCCAAAAGGAGAGCATAGACCCCCGATTTTCTCCCCTTGTCACTTATGATGCGCAGATGATTGACATGCATTTTGAAGGGGCACAAACTAGTGGGAACAACAATCGTGCCAAAAAAGAAGCGATTACAAGGGAATAATGAAAAGATCCGCTTTCATAGTGGGAACGACAGACCTTTTGAAACCTATTCACTGACACAGAGCGAAGGAAGATTGCAAACCGGTTTAAATGTAAATGAGAATGAGCCCCATGTCTCTTTTCCACTTCATTTCCCCTTAAGTATATTTCCATACCGCTTCTTTCATAGGCATTTTATTGTGAATTTAAAAAATTGACATAAAATCTTCACAATGCTAGCTGTACATTTATTTTGTACATCTTTCTGATCTTGACATTCACAGGTCATAAGAAAATTAGAATATATCTTAAAGGAACAAAATTCCAAGCACAGCAAGGACCTATAAGAAAAATGTTGAATGACAAATGTCACATCAATCTTACTTAAAAGTTACCTATAGAAACTCTCCCCTCAATCTATGCCTTGAAGCGGTAATGGTCTGGATGAGGAAAAACCGACTCAAGCTGAATCCCGTAAACCAGGGATTGGGTTGCGACTGCCAGTCCTTGATGGGATCACACTCTCTATTAAGGACTGTGTCCGCAGTCTGGGGGTGCTCCTAGACTCGTTGCTTCACATGACAGATCAGGTGAATGCGACAGTCAGGAGTGCTTGTTATCAGCTTTGGCTGATACGCCAGCTGCGCACATTCCTGGAAACAAGGGACCTAGAGACCTTAGTACATGCACTGGTAACCTCATGACTCGACTTCTGTAATGCACTCTACATGGGGCTACCCTTATACCCAACTTGGAAACTGCAATTGGTACAAAATATGACAGCCAAGTTGATCACCGGAAGATCTAGGAGTGATCATATTTCTCCGATTTTAAAATCTCTGCACTGGCTGCCTATTGGTTTCCGAGCACAGTATAAGGTGTTGGTAATGACCTTTAAAGCCCTACATGGCATGAGCCCAATTTACCTAAAGGATCGCCTCTTCCCATATAATCCACCCCATTCCCTCAGGTCCTCTGGGAGGCAGCTTCTTCAATCAACAAGAACTAGATTGATGGCAACCTGCAGAGGACATTTTCTGCTACTGCTCCCAGACTCTGGAATGCCTTGCCGGAAGAGATCCATCAGATATTCAGCTTAGATGGCTTTAAAAAAGCCATCAAGATGGATCTCTTCCGGCAGGCTTATCTGGAAGAGAGTTAGTTAGACCCAACCCTCCCCCATTAAGAACCCCTTTTCCTTCTAATATGTGTCTCTGAGGGGTTAATTTGTCCCTGCTGTAAACTGGTGGTGTTTCAGTGCCTTTTGTTTTATTATTTGACTGTGTTATTGTTTATTGTTTAAATATTAGATTTTAAGCTGCCCTGATTTAATAGTAATTTTAAGGGGGGTTATATGATTGTTATAAATTGTGGGATTGTACTTTTAATATAAGCCGCCTTGATAACTTTGGCTAAAGGTGGGGTATAAATTAAAAAATATATTATTATTATTATTATTATTATTATTATTATTATTATTATTTAAAAAATCTCATGTGGCTGAACATTTTTTTTCAAATGTGTCATCACAGCCTTTTTCACCTAAGATAAAAAAAAATGTGCATATTGAGAGCTAGCATGCCATAGTGTTTTGGGTGTTGGACTACATCTCTGGAGGCCAGGGTTTGATTCTCCACTCAATTATGAAATCCACTGGGTGAACTTGGGCAAGTCATACACTCTCAGTCTCAAGGAACACAATGACAAACCTCCTCTGAACAAATCTTGCCATGAAAACCCTACTATAGAGTCATTTTAGGATCGCCATAAGTCAGAACAACTTGAAGGCACATAACAAGAACAACTCTATATATATATGTTTGACACTATCTCATAGTTACATCTGACATGTAACTGTCACAAACTGTCACAAACAGAGCTCACCACAGAACTATCTTCATAACATTTTTGCCAGTCATTCACCTAACACTTGCTCCATGCCATGCAGATTAAAATGCATATATTTTACAAGTTTTACCTTTAAGCATCAATGATGCAGCGTGTAATGGAACAACTGTAATAATTGTGGGGATGCAGTCCCATTCAAGATTTAAAACAAAGCAACACTTTTATATATCACTCTGTCCTTTTTTAGCCAAAAAAAAAAAAAAAAAATCCTGATCAAGGATGTTGACATACAAAATTACATGTAACCTTGAAAGAAGCAAATATGGATGTAATCATCTAGAAATGTTCAAATTATAGGGTTGTGGTAGAAAGCAAATGACAGAATACTAAAGCTATTGTACACATCTCAAGTTTTGTAACATATTCCAGTGGACCTGAGTGAAACCTGAGACAGATCACTGAAAGTAGCGAAGAAGTTCCTAGGGGAAGAACAAACTCTACTAAGGGGGGAAGCAGACGGGCGGCCGTGGGCCGCTCCGGGAAGCTGCGTATCGGGGCCGAGGTATCCCCACACCTCGGCCCCGCGGTGCAGCTTCGCCGCCCCAGGAAGGAGCACTAAAATAGTGTGTTTTCTGCAACCACTCCCAGGCTATGGAATGGCCTGCCGGATAAGATCCGTCTTATTACCACACTTACTGCCTTTAAAAAGGCAGTGAAGATGGATCTCTTCCGGCAGGCCTTCCCGGAATAACATCTGCCCTAGGGAGATGAGCTTTCAGCTTTCATTTTTATCCTGTCCTTATTGTGCTTGATTTTTTATTGATTAATTGTTTTATTGCATTATAGCATTTTAATCCTTTTCTAGTTTAATCCTGTTTTAAGGGGTTGGGAGGGTTGGATTGGGGGATGAGGGAATATTTTAATTTTGTCTGTTTTAAATGCTGTAACCTGCCTCGATTGTTGGGCAGAGGGGCGGGCTATAAATAAATTATTATTATTATTATTATTATTATTATTATTATTATTATTATTATTATTATTATGTGTGGACGCTGCGGCGGGAAGGCATCGTCGGAGCGGCAGCCGTGCGGAGGGGCCGGCGCTCTGATGATGCCTTCAGGAAGGGATTCGGGCGTCCACCCCTTCCTTGCCCCCAAAACGGCACTTTGCGCTGTCTGCTTCACCCCTTAGAGTCTTTCCAGAAAAGAGCTGGAGTAAAAAGTATCTCATTGTCATCAACAGCACTCTATGAATCATAACCCCACACTTCCAATTGATACGATTAACATAAGAACCTAAGGGCCCTGCTGCATCTTATCACAGACCTATCTACTCCAGCATTTTGTTTCCACAGTGGTCAGTCACATATGTAAAGGCATCCCACAAGTGAGACATGAATGCAAAAGCACCCTCCTATTCATGTTCCCAGCACCATACTTCTACCCACAGTAATTCCCTGACCATGAAAACTTATCTCTTTTCCAGGATTTAAACGGTTTCTCATTGGACAAGATCAGGATATTTTGAAATAAAAACATCATCCTTGGTAGTACCGCCATTTTAATAGTGGCTATCCTACCTAATAAAGATAATTTTAGAATTTCCATTGGGCTTGGTCTACCTCAGAATCTTTCCTAGAAGGCTAAGCAGTTATGTAAAAAAACATCATCATCACCATTACAGGTCATGCTTGTATGAAAGGATGGAAAGGATATTCAGAAATATTTGGATCTTTCTTGAGTGTCACAATACTGTGGCAAGGAGAATCCTGGGCTGACAGGAATTTTGGCATAAAGAGTAAATTTTGCACAGAATATATCCCCAAGTACAGCACTTTCTGTGTAGGAAACAACATTTTCATCAAAGAAAATAATATTTCCCTGCAGAAATATTATTTTCTGAACCAAAAATGTTTCTTTTGCTTAAATAGAAATACTACATGAACATTCAGCACAGAAAAAGTGCAGACTGTGAAATTCCAAACAGTTTTCAAAGACTTCTCCACAACAGAAGAAAATTGTTAAAATTATGTATTGCTTCCTTCAACAATGAAAATAGCAAACGATTAAATTCCTACTTTACTTTGTGAGGACCTCTCAGAGGGCTTTTTCCATCATTGCCCCTTCTTTTTGGAATAAGCTTCCTGCAGAGCTTCGCTCCTCTGCATCACTCGTCTCTTTTAAGAAAAATTTAAAAACGTATTTATTTCAGTTGGCATTTCTACCTTAAGTAATGGTATTCTTTCTTTCTCTGCCCCATGTGTTCCTTGTTGACCCCAGACTGTTTGCAATTTGATTCATCCACTTCTTGCCTCTGATATTTGTGGCTTCTTTGATTCCTGTTCCTTCTCCCTGCACCAATGTTTTTAACCTTTATATTGTAAGAATTTTAACCTTTGTAAGCCGCCTTGATCATATCTATGGAAAGGCGGGGTAAAAATAAATATTATTATTATTATTATTATTATTATTATTATTATTATTACTTGTATGTGGTGTCTAATGACTAGATGTGGGGAAACATTATGGACTCATGGTGGGGGGGGGATGGAAAGTGACTGTACCAAATATCAAATAAGTACAATAAACAAGGGAGAAATCTCCAACATTCATGATTATGGAGATGTGAATTAACAGGATAACTTAAAACTTGTATACTTGAATATGTCTGTGGTCTTCTTTACCATAATTGTGCTGGGTTTATCAAAGTGGTGATTCTTTTCAGAGATGATGCAAAATCTATTTCTTCCAAACCGCTGATGCGGAGGTTTATAGTGTTACTTCTGTGGAAGATATTTACTGATTGCATTTAATGGTATTACTGTTAATAAGATTATTTTTAAAACTATTATTCCAGTAGTAGAAAACATCTGTTAAAATTATTTTTTTGTTTGAGGCTGCCCAAATTTTGGTATTTAAAACAAAAATCTTGAATAGATAAATAATAAACATTTAACAAATATTTTTCTTCAATTCTGCTCTTCCCAGGACCTTTAATGTCTGTTTCAGGGAAATTAGTTAGATTTCTTTGCCTGACACCACCATTGCTTCTATCCCCTCCCCTCTTGGGAGCATCTTCTCTACAGTCCTAGGGCAAGATGGAGCATTACCATCCAGAGTGTTCTTTATTCTGTGCTAACTATGCCCAGAGAGGCTCAACCCATTGCCTCTCTCATTCCACTTGTAAGCTTACAGTGGTGATGTTTGAGAATCTCTCCAACTGTATCATCTTGAAGCAACCATGTCAAGAACAATGCCACCTACTACAGTAATGTGAGCTTAGCATGTGAACACTTACACAAATTCCATTGAAGCAAGCTGGGAAGTAACAACTGCATTTAGGCCTGTTATAATTTAACAGAAGTATCAAATCAGACATATTAAAATCAGTGTACTTTTTTTTCTATTGATGAAAATGCAAATGTTTTTGGTTTGGCTTTTAAAATGCATCCAACTTCTACAAAAACCTGTTAGTTTGATCAGAAAAAAATGTTCACCTTCCTTCAATAGGTGTTAATGGAAGTCTTTCTAATGTTGGTGTGTGTGTGTCCCATCTATGGCCCTGAATG
This sequence comes from Phrynosoma blainvillii, assembly GCA_026167975.1. NCBI lineage: Eukaryota > Metazoa > Chordata > Lepidosauria > Squamata > Phrynosomatidae > Phrynosoma > Phrynosoma blainvillii. Next base: position 274,834,313 of record JANUYF010000001.1, read on the forward strand.
TACTCTGCACTATAGTAGCCATGAGGATGGTCCTATCAGATCACATAGGCAAGGTAGTCATGAGTTCAGAGGCAAGAGACCATATAAAAGGGAAGAAAAAAATCAGATAAGTTTGGGACCTGCAATCAAGGGAACATTCACACCTCCAAAGGCAAGAAGAATAGATGATTTACAGCAGGATGGTTTACACAAGCCAGAGAGGGCTAATTTACAACTCTGTTCCCCATCGTTGAAATCCTATCTCAAGTGACCCTTTCCCATGCAGATTTGGCCTTTGATGTACCTTTGCCTCAGGCTAGTTTAGCCCTATTTAAGTACCTCAAATTTCTTTGTTCTCCAGACTAGTTTGGAGTACAGGGGCCCCCCATGTCTCCCTGGGTTCGTACTAGTTCCCACTCACACTGCCCTCTGAAAACTGCTCTGTGAGCAGCTGAGTCCTACATTCAGCCAAGAGATCGCATCTTAAGTAGCACTCACACTAATGGTAATTATCCAGTTAGTGAAGCCTTTCCTATTCCTTAGGTCTTGTGTGTGTGTGTAAGCTAGTGCTTGCTGTATCATGTGATTTCCCCCCCAAATAAAAGTACAATTTATTTAGAGAATTCTGCCTCTGTGGATTTGTATTCCCTGACTCTTGGTATACAGGTGGGAAATGGTCTCAGAGGACTGTTTTGTAGCACAGTCCAATAATTAATTGGAATAATTAAAATTCCCCTAGAAGGACCCATTGCTACTTAGGATTTCAGCAGGTGTTCACTAAGCTGGTTCCAGCCTTCACAATAGGGAAGTGTGATGAGTAGAATGTCCAGCTGGCCAATCAGGGGGCAGCTGAGGGCCAACCAATAGAATTCAAGCTGGGAGCACTTGAAAATTCCAAGTTGACAGTTGGAGTAGAGAGTTGGGAATGAGACAGTTGAAGAAAGTTGTGAGGGGGTGAAGCTAGAGAGAGGGCTGTATTTTGGGGACTTCCTGAGGGAACTGTAATTTTGTTAGTTAGAGTCTAGATGGGAGGGACTCGAAACACATACAGAACTCTAAAGAAGGGAGCTGAGGTAGTGTTCTCTTCTGAGATATATTCTTAGCCAGTGTGGCTGAAGTATTAAAAGTGATATGGAAACAAACGTTGCTATATGTAACCAAGCAAGCCTACAGTAACAAGCTTTGATACAAGTTATAGTTATTCCATGCTGTTTTAAAATAAAATCTTGTTCTTATTTAAACATCACTTGGCCTACATTTCTAAAATAAACCACGCTACTAACAGTTTAAAGTTTGGTGTGGGACATCATACAAAGAATAGTGTGGGTCCTTTACACATAAATTGGAGGCAGGGGTGGGATAATGAGTTCCCACAGGACTGCCATCCAAAAAGTCACTGTAAAAGGTGAATGGCGGCAGGAGTGCTTGCCACATAACAGGAAGTCATAAAGTAGAAATTAGATTTCTTGTAATTTTATGAGCTGAATTTATTTGCTATTCCTAACTAAGGTAGGTCCATTGAATCTATCGCTGAAGTCAACACAAAGGATCTAATTTAGTGGGGACTAGCAACTGGATTTTGCCATATGTGCAGTGGCAACTGGTGGCTTTCGTATCAGTTCAGTAGTGAATCCATTCTGGGATTTAGTCTGAAGCTTTAAAGGAAGTGTGCAATGGCTTGAAACCTATCCCCATAATGGATTCAGCATCTTGAATAGCCCATTTAAAATTTGGACTGCAACCCCAAACAGATTCATCATCTTACTGACAGAGGTGCTACTATTTGCCCATAGGTGTTTTAACAGTTCTCAGGACTATTTTACATAACCTTATAGTGCTGCACTTTTCTTTTTATTAGAGGTTTTTCCAGTGAAGAATTCTTTGTGATATTCTCTTTGTGAACAGGGTCACAGTCTTCATGTTGACACCATCCATTCCCACTGCTCAAGTACAAATAGAGAGAAAATTTTGTTTGGGGATGACAAAGCAACCAAGACAGCTCATGAACATCTCATCTTGAAACAAGCTCATTGTCTGAGTTCCTTGCCAAGAAAAGAATGAGATTATAAATTTGTTCTGGTAACTTTCTTCCACAGCTTTTCATTGCTGTCTAAGAGCTTTTGTCTGAAACAAAAGACAGGAGGACACCAAACAGCCAGGAGCCTCACACGTTCCATGATAGACACATATGATTCTTTAAGCAAGCAAATCTTTACTAAGCATTTCATAAAGTAAAAAAACAAGTTGTTTAAAAAAAAACCATGAAAGGTAAAAGTAACTACAAATAGGCTATTGTAAGAGCTTGGGAAAGTTACTTTTGCAAACTACTGACTTTATCACACCACTTTTTAAATCGACTTACCTCTCCAGATTTAAATTTTAATTTGGTCGGCATCCTGATGTTACCAGAAGGATTTCGCCACCGAATTTGCTGACCGAATACAGCCCGGGTCCATCTCCACTCACAGGGGCACTCAGCATGCCACTGGAAAATTCCCGGCTTAAGAAAATGGCCACTGGAGCATCCCTGTGAGTGGGGATGGACCCGGGCTGTAATCAGGTGGTAGATTTGGCAGCAAAATCCTTCTAATAATATCAGGATGCTGCACAAATTAAAATTTTAATCGGGAGAGGTAAGTTAATTTAAAAAGGCATGTGATAAAGTCATACAACTCCCAAAATCCTCTATAAGGTATGGCCACTGAAGGAAGCAAGTTACAGAGAGTTGGAGCCCACAAAAAGAACTTCCCCAAGCTCTGGCTTTTATCAGTTCTTCTTCCAGAAGCTTTGCCAAATATGTTCTGTGCAATATGGATGACTACTTTCTCTTGGCTGATGTACAAAGACAAAGGAAACAACAAAGAGCTCTGAAGATACAAGAAGCTTCAAAGTCTGACCCAGTGTTTCTTCTTCTTTCAGCAGACCAGTCAAACCCAGGGGAGATCCAAAGAAGCTGAGTGCTGAGGGATTCAGAACAGACAAAATGAAACATTTCCACAAGATAGAGTGAAGACAGCCCTTTGTACCATCTTGGAGGCAGGGAAGGAGAGGGGCAGCTGCACGCCAGCCGCCCCAACCCCTCCCTGAAGATGTCATCATGGCGTGCACCATTACACATGGCGCACGCCATCAGGACATCATCACGGTGCAGTGTCCTAATGCACTTTGCCAAAAGAGGTGCAGAAGAGCTGTGTGGCAGCTCTTTGGGTGCCCTTTTTGCCAGCTCTGAAAGGACCAGTGTTTTGGTGCTCCTTTCAGGGCTGGGAAAAGGGTGGATTGGGGCTGAGGCATGGGGCAGCCTCGGCCCCAATCCTCCACTTCCCAGGACAGCCCAGGGCAGCCCTTCTGCATCCCCCCTCTGTTTTTAATGGGGATTAAACAGAATCATGGCAGGGAAGGCTAGAGATGACTATTAGTCATGAAGGCTATTAATTATCTCAAGCATCAGAGCCACTATGGACACATCCAGATTGAAAAGTTCCAGATTTTTTTCCTGTTCTTTCTGATTTTAAATTGGGTTAAAATGTAGTGACCGGGGAAGCTGGTATAAAAAGTCTCTGGTCTTACCAGGAAGCTGACTGAAAATATTCTGGAATAAACAAAGTGCGTATGACTCTTCAAAATCAAGTCAGAATAGAAACAGGAACAAAATCTGGGACTTTCTGGTCTTTTTAATCAGTCTGGATGCAGCCTATGACTCTTAATGCCAAGGACTCTTTCACATTATGCAAATACAGAACAATGATTCTGCTTCAATTGCCATGGCTGCATCCTGTGAAATCTTGGGATTTGTAGTTTGATCTGCAGAACTTGAGGAGCTCCCTGGCTGGGATTCCAAATGTTCCTCCCCAAACTGCAAATTCTAGGATTACACAGGATGATACCATAGCAGCTAAAGTGGAGTCATAGTATTATAATAGTGTAGTGTGAAAAGGCAACAGTTGTAGTGGTGCATAAGCAGTAGGTGCTGTTGGGCTTGTGTTCTGTTCACACATAAATATTAGAAAAGATTGCATCAGATGTCCTTGTGACTGATTTAAACACATATTGTTGGTTTTGCCTTGTAATGACTATTTAGAATATATATAAAGAATGAAACACCAGTTGACTCTATCTTGCTAATACTTAATGGTCCTGCCCTTTGGAGAGTGTTGTCAACAACTCCAGTGATTTTTGTTGAATTGTATGTATGTTTTTGATATGAAAAATATTGCAATTTTATATGTTTTTATGGAATATGATTTATTTAGTGTTGTCCTAACTTTTCTAATACAGTCAGTCCTTAGTATACACTGACTTACCATCTGCTGATTTAAGATAGCCATTAGGAACAACAGGTGTGATGTCCAACCTGGACTGTTTAAATTCCCCCCTGCATTTTCCTTCATTTTTAGTCAGTCCTTAGTATGTCTGAGCATAGAAATGTTTCATTGTATTAGTTTGTGGAAGGAGCTGTAGGAATCCCCTGCATTTTTCTAGTTTTTGGTTTGCCCCTTCCCAGCAAGCTCTGCTTCAGCTTAGGATTTTTAGTTTTTCTTAGACAGGCTTGGCTTTATCTGTTTGGTGGCAAACAGGCACAGACAGACGGAAAGGGCATTTCTTATACCATTTAGCCAATTTATTTACCATTTAGCCAATTTATTTACCAGTTAGCCAATTTAGTTACCATTTAGCCCAGGGACCGTCAACCTACGGCCCCTGGGCCGCTTCTGGCCTGGGTCGCCAGACTTACTGGCCCAGGCAGATTCCTGCCGCCACACGCCGCCGCCACCGTGCATTTTGCCATCCGTGTGTCCACGCGCGCCATGCCTGCCATTTTGATTTCCAAAATGGCGGCCGCAATGTGTTTGCGCATGCGCAGGAGTACTGCGCTTGCGCAACGCATTGCGACCGCCATTTTGGAAATCAAAATGGGGGGTGCGACATGCGCTGTGGCAGCTGTGCCCCTGCGCACCAAGGCGGCGGCATGCGCTGGGGGGTCGCCGCCATTCCCCCCCCTCGGCCCAGCGGAGACCTGGATTTTGGGGGACCGGCCCAAGTCTCCAAAAGGTTGCCTACCCCTGATTTAGCCAGATTAGTTACCAAAAACAGTCAATTAAATTCAATATCAACAACAAAGAAGTCAAGAGCACCAGAAGCTGAAAGACCCTGCACCAGCTTCATTGAGTAGGAAATCAAATCAAGATCAAACCCAGAGAGATGACAACACTGAAGATTGCTGAAACCTAAACTGTAAAGTACCTTTTATTTTAAGCCTGTTAGAGCTGGGGAGGAGAAACCTTTTTCTTTTGTTCTTCAAAATAAATTTCCCCCTTTTTGACTTTACATTCAGCTTTGGAGCATTTTTGGGTAAAAGAGTTTGATCTCACCAGGGTACACACCCATATTTGCCATCACCTTTAGTTGGGTGTGTCTTCACAGTGTAAGAAAGCCTGGCTGCCTTGCCGTTCCCGCTTGTCAAGAGAGAGTCCCAGTGCACAGCCCTGCATTGAAGCTAGTTCCCAAGACTTGCATAGAGAGAAAAGAGGCCTTCCTGTGGCTGTGAAAGGGGGGAGAAGGCAACAGTTGCTGTGCTTAATTAGCCTGTTTTGCTACAACAGCCATTTTGAGTCTACTTCTTCCTGCAGAGTTCTGAGCACATGGTCGGCAGCCATTTTGAGTCTACTTCTTCCTGCAGAGTTCTGAGCACATGGTCGGCAGCCATTTTGAATCTATTTCTTCCTGCAGAGTTCTGAGCAAATGGTTGGCAGCCATTTTAGATCTACTTCTTCCTGCAGAGTTCTGAGCACATGGTCAGCTGCCATTTTGGAAGAACGTTTTCCATTCAAGTACATGGATAAAGCTTTATTAAGAGAGTAATGTGTGTTTTATGTTTGTTCATGTTGAAAATTTGAAGATAGGAGCTAGAAGACTCTTCAACCAACCCCAGGTCTGGCTGTGCTGAAGTAGCATAGGAGTGGTGACAGCAGGAGAGTGGAGCAATAGCAGGCTGTAAGTAAAATTCACCACTACACCGTTTAGTCCTCTTCATCCTTGTTGAGTTGTTGCTTTGGCAACTAGGACCAGCCAGAATGGATAGGCTTTCTGAAAAAGCAGCACATGGACACACACAAGACACTTGCTCCCTCAGAGACAGACACCCAACTGAGAAGGCCCTAGAACTGCTGTTGGAGGAGGAAAGACACTTAAGTGTGAAAGAACTGGAAGCCTGGAAGAGTTTGCAACATGCCATGTCCTTGCTGTCAGTAGTCTGTAGCTTGGAAGACATGCAAAAAAGAGAGCTTGCCCAGCAATCCAGTTTTCTACAGTGGAAAGAAGTGGTAAATAAAAGGATCCAAACACTTCAGACCATTAAAAATCCTGATGCGGAATCCAGACTAAAACAGTTCCTAGAAGAAGTCGCGGGTACAGAAAAGGAGTATAGCGCAGTTTTGGATATAGTCAAGTTCTGACTGCAAAGTTTGGAACTTAGTGAAGAGAGTGAGAAGTCCCCTGCCGGCAGTGCCAAGTCCAGCAGAGGAGTATATCCAGGGAAACCTCAAAGTGCAAAGAGCTCAAGAACCAGTCCCACCAGCAAGTCTTCTTCGCACAGACTTGGTTCCTGCTCCAATAAAGGTTGTAGTAGCAGTTCTTCTTCCCATGCTAGCTGGAGTTCGTCTATGGCAGCCCAGCAGTTCAAGGAAGTAGAAAGAATGAAATTGAAGTCTGAAATATTGCATGCTGAAGCAGAAGCAGCAATGGCCAGTGAAGAACTAACCTTTTCTCATCAAGAGGCTGATTTAGAAAAGCAAGAAGCTGCCCTCAAAGCAGAACAAGAAAGGCAAGAAGCTGCCCTCAAAGCAGAGCAAGCTGCCCTCAAGGCAGAACAAGAAAGGCAAGAAGCTGCCCTCAAAGCAGAATGAGAAAAACAAGAAGCTGCCCTCAAAGCAGAGCAAGAAAGGCAAGAACTTGCTATTCAGAATGAGAAAAAACTTCTGCTCAAGGCTAAGGAGGCTGCAAAACTGTCCATAAAGGCCAAGATTTTAGCCAAGACTTTCCAGGATGATCTGAGTGAGGAAAACTTGAGGAAGCTCCCTACACAAGAGCCTAGAGACAGGATGTCTACCTTGTTCCTTGTGCGTGAGAGCTCCCCACAAGACCCAGAAGCTATGTCACCTCTTAACTTAGAGGCTAGCAAGATGCATCCGCCTGCCGTTCCAAGGCACCAGAGGAACCTGCTTACACAGAGAAGATTATCCCTCGTGACCATCTACCTATAAATATGCCAGCCAATGAATCCTTTAGAAACCAGAAACCCATGGCGGGGAGCCAAATTCCTAGCCATGCTAGCGTGGCCATCCAGCAAGCCCCAGCTATTGAAGCTCCTTACAGGTCTAGAGAATCTATGGACTTGCCTGCCAGTCCAGCTGATTTGCAAACTAATACGAGTTCATGCTTCTACCAACCTGCAGAGACGATTCCCACCTTCACGGAGTCTTGTTCACCATTTATATTTAAAACTCCCAGAAAGGACCTTAGAGACAAGGGAGTCTAGAAATTCTCAGACCTTCCTGAAGACTTCATTTTATGTAAGGTAACTTTTCAGAGAGCCATTAGAGATTTGAAGCTGCAAGCAGATGAGGAGCTCACCTTACTCATGGCATGGTTGGGCCCCAACTCATCCCTTCAGGTCCAGACAGTCTACGCAGCCTACATGTCAGACCCGGTTAAGGCGTTGCAGACAGCGTGGAACAGATTAGAAGAGTGATATGGTGCATCAACAGAAACAGAAGCATCTTTACTGAATCGGCTTTATAAGTTCCCAATTCTCAAGTCAAAGGACTACCGTCAACTTTGGGACTTAAGTGATCTTTTAGTTGAACTTCAGTCTGCAAAATGTAATCCAGAGTTACCAGGTTTAGATCAACACATCACGCAGAGGCAGGTGCTCCAAAAACTACCCTTTCAGCTCCAGGAGATGTGGGGAAGAGAGGTGTTTTCTTATAAGGAACTCAACATGCAGCACTACCAACCCTTCAGTTACCGCAAATAATCAAATCTGCAAATGTCAAAGCCACAAATGTGGAGGGCCAACTGTGTTACCCTCTGCAGATGTGTCCAGGGAGGACACTCCAACGTCAATATTAAGGGGAATTATATTTAGCTCAAATATAGAAGTATCTAATGGCTGGGGTAATCAGCCATGGGATCTCTCCCAACTTTACAGGGCCCCAAAGTACACAGAATTCCAGAGGCAGATTTCCAATGAGAATGAGTTTTATTTAAAAGGGGGGAAATCACACTCATTTAAGCAAACAACCATGCACACAGAGAAATCAAAAGTGGGAGGTTGGAATAGATGTTAATTCCAATTGCAGTGGCCCCAGGAACAGAATGAGAACTCAATCACTCCTGTGGCAAGTTGAGTGGTGAGCAATAGAGGTACTAGGACCTTATCACATGGGGTCTAGAGCAGAGCTAATCCAAAGGGTACCTGCAGCTAATACATATTATTTCCCCGTGTTTATACACGACACTGCCCTAGAACACGGAGCTAATCTGTATTGTTTCCCCGCGTGTACACACGATGCTGCCCCGAAACTCCACAGAACCCGAAGCTAATCCGTAGCGAGTAGGGAGATTTTGACATTCGGTTTGTTGGGGAAGTACAAGCGGAGCCTTCGTATTCATTGCGCAATGGTGGGCAGGGCGGGGAAGCAGGGAGAGCTCTCCCAAGCAGAAAATCCCGGCGAGGGGAAGGGATTGGCGAAAGGCAAACCGGATTGAGAAAGAGGAGGAGAAGGAGAGGAGGAGGGAAGAGGGAGGCGATCTCTCTCTCTCCATCTCTCTCGCATTTTTCCCCACCAACACCCCTTCCCTCCTCCAGTCCTCCAGCCCTCCTCCTCCTCCTCGGTCCCCTTGGCTGCCTTTCCTCCCGACTCCTTCATCCCATCCTTGCCATCCACAGAAGCGCCTTCTGCGACGCTGGCTTTTTGGGTGGCGGGAAGGGAGAGAGAGAGAGAGAGAAGAAAATGTGTGTGTGTGTGTGTTTTCCTTCTTCCCACAGCGCCTGATCGCTAAATCCCCTTTGGAGCCTTCGTATTCATTGCGCTATGGCCGCCAGGGCGAAATTCAGTTCGTTTCGGTATAGAACTGAATTTATTCTCACTTCGGTTACTTTTCTGTTACTTTTCGCTTCGTGGCCAGCGTTTGATAAGGCCCCTAGTCAAGCAAACTGACAACGTTTCAGCCTGCTGCTGGACTAAGCAGAGGACTTGCTAAAAAGGTCCCAATATTTATACCAAAAATAGGCCTTGGGGGCAGATTCCAAGGTTTTGAATGGACCAAATGATTTTGGAGTTCTTTGAAATGATTTGGAGTCACTTTGAAATGTTTGGAGTCACTTTGAAGTAGTTTTCCAAGGTGGTAACATTGAGGTGTGAATGAATGGCAATAAACACACATTTCCAGGCAGAGAGGACTAGCATGCAAGATCACTGCATGCTACTGGTGCTTTGTTTATTTTACATCAGCCTATTGTCCTGTGATCCTGGAGTCTCCTCACCTCCACTAAGACATCCAGAATCATCAATCAAACCTATGCAACTCCTGTGGAAACCCTATGCAAATCCTGTTAGGCTAGCCCAGGGGTAGGCAACCTGTCCCCTTTAAGGGCCGAGGGACTTCAGCTCCCAGAAGCCTCAGCCATGTTGGCCAATAGTCCCATGTTGGCCAATAGCTCCTGGGATTCTGGGAGCTGGGAGCTGAAGTCCCTCAGCCCTTAAAGGGGACAGGTTGCCTACCCCTGGGCTAGCCTATGTGCAAGAGCTATTCTTTGGTCATGGCATCTACATTTGGGTTGTGGAAAGGTCACCCATCCAATGTGTTATTACATTTTTGATATCAAAAGAGGAGAGGTATCTAGAGACACTCATGGGCCTAACAACTATATGTATGTATGTATTTTTTTAGTACTCTTTCTTCTATTGAAATCTCAGGAAATAGAATGACGCTGACTAACCAAACTGACCTGTACCAGTTTTTACCTATTGCAGCTGATTCAGCAGCTGTAGTGTTTCAAGGGAAGCCAAGACCTGGACATAGTTACACATAAGATTAAGAGTGAATTACATACCTTCTAACTGTCCTGATTTGGTAAGGACAGTCCCAATTAATCCTCTTTCATCCCACTGCTGCTTTTAAAATGTCCCAGTTTCCCTCTCCTCCTCCCACTTTTTTCATTTGTGCTCAGCTGACTTTGATTGCTGCCAACAGGGTTCAAAATGCAAAAGTAGTTTGCACTCAATCAACTCATTCAGGGGAAAGAGAGAGGAGAAGCAGAATGTTTTCCTTCCTTGTAAACTGTGATAAAAACAAACTGCTGCAACCTCTCCTAGCCTGTTGCTTTGTCACCTTACCACATTCTGCTATGCTTGGCCACCCATGTCTTGGTTTTCCTCTGTGAAATGTTGGAAGGTATGGAATTACTGGACTACCTTTGAGGTGTCTTTGCAAAATGCAGTGGGCATGCAGTTGCTGAGCCCAAACCCTCCTTCTAAATGTCTGCCTTAAGAACCTTCCCATTCCTTATGAATGGACTGTGGGGAGCAAGAAGCATCTGAATGTGTCTACAGGCACACCAGTGATCCTGAGGTCAAATCCCTGTCCCTGCCACAGTGACCATCAGGAAGAGAGAAAGAGCTTAAGAAGATAGCCAGGATGGATCTGCAAAGTGAGAAGAGGAAAAGGACAAAGGATTCATTACATCAGGAATGAGAATTGTGCAACACCTAGGCTCCATAGGATCCTTGGGAAGTCCATTGAGACCCTTGGAACTCCCACTGATCCACCCAAACCCCCTGTTACCCCTCGCCTCATAATGAGACAGGAAAAACTGGCTTTTGTCCAACCCCCTTCTAGTCAAAATAGTTTTCAGATGCTTAAAATGCTGTTTGGGGTCACTCTTATTATTTATTTATTTTAAATCTTGAATGGACCCAAAGGGTAACTGGGAGTGATACAGCATGATTTCTAGTCATACCAAATGATGGTTGTGACAAAATGGTGGTTGTGACAACAGTATTCAGGGGCTCTGTAGCAGCTGAAAATTGGTTGATGCATCCAGGCTTTAGAGCTGGCTTGCCCCTTTACTATATTCTTATTGCCATTCTCTGTACAAAGAAACAATTTGAAAACAGTGGTTGAAGAGGAAAAGAATAAATAAAAATGCTTTGGCTCTCTTCCATCACATGAGCAGTGATCCCATTCTCCAGCTCTGCAAATTTCAATTATTTTTATCATTATATTTTTACTACAGCAAATTTTACATCTCTGCAAATTCCACCTTCCTGCCCTGCAAATTTCAATTATTTGTTTCTTATTATATTTGCACCACTATGGGTAATGTCATTTTAATTATCTGCCTCAGGCACCCAAATGTCTTGGACCTTTTCTGCTCATACAGAGAGAAATACATTGAAAGAAAGAGATACCTGTGAAAAGATCTGGGGAGAGGGAAATTGAGGTCCAAGTAAAGGACATGGCAACACACATCTAACCCCCACTATCTAAAAACATCACTCCATACAGAGCTTGGTTGTTGGTTTTCCATCCACATTCCTGGGCTCACACAACTGTTGATGGACAGTGACCAATGTGTTGTATGCACCAGCGAAGTAACATTATGATTGCATATTGAAAAAATATACCTGCACAACCACAACCACCTAGCACCTATTTGGCTTTGTTTCTGTTCATACACTTTGGTGTAACAAAGAGAGAATACAGGAATGTGTTGCTTTATTCTATTATTCAGAAGAGGCAGGCAGGCAGGCATGAAGGAGCACAGAGCAAGAAAGGTGCAGGATGATGAATTTTTTTTTAAAAAAAGTGCTGCCTGACAGTGGGGTATAGTTTCTAATGAGAAGAGTTTACTATTATCTGTTTCAATTATTCTGCTTCTGTTTAGAAGTAAATTAATGTGGGAGATTCCAGGCATGTCAGATTGTACATTAGAGTCTGCAAATACTCGTTAGCAGTGGCCCAGCAGGCAAGCAGAAAACAAAAACAAAAAACAAAAAATGTCAAACCTGCAATAATACTTTGCACACAATTTATTTCTAAGAGCTGGGGTCTGGTTTTTCCCCTCAAGCTCATAAATTTGTACAGTTTATAGTCTATCATTTAAGCTTTTCAGTGGCATCTCACATGCTTCAGTGGTGCTTTGTACCAGAAATCCCCTGCAGAAAGAAAACAAATATCTCAGGGAGATGGACTTTATGTACAGCTATGTATGTATATGTGTATGTATGTATTTGATAACCTTCATTTCTACCAATGCAGGTCCCAAGTTAGTTTGCAACATGAATTAAAACAAAATCCAGCCTTAAATCACTGGAACAGTCCTGGACTCATCTCTGCAGTTGTCATCTCAAGTGGATGCGATGGCCAGGAGTGCTTGGAATCAACTTCGGTTGATTCACCAACTGCATCCCTACCTGGACTGAAGGGACCTTGAAGCAGTAGTACTTGTCCTGGTAATCTCTTGCTTGGACTTCTGTAATGCACTTTACATGGGACTACCTTTGTACCAAGTTCGGAAGATTCAATTAGTTCAAAATGCAGCAGCCAGGCTGGTCGCCGGAACTTCTAGGGCGGACCATATTACACCTGTATTAAAAGCTCTTCACTGGCTGCCAATTAGCTTCCAGGCACAATACAAAGTGTTGGTCGTTACCTTTAAAGCCCTATATGGCTTGGGTCCGTGTTGCTTGAAAGAACGCCTCTCCCCACATAATCCGCCCCACACCCTCAGAACTTCAGGGAAGAATCTATTGGAATATTATAATACTAGACTAAATACTAGACTACCTGATGAAGCTCATATTCCTTTAACCTGCTCAGAAATAAACTAGTTGTATGTTCCTTGAGATATTCAAAAGAAATAATTTACTCAAAAATATAAATCTGTAGCACTGGAGCCCTAGATTTATTTCATATGATAGCAAACACTGGGAAGATATGGAAATCACTTGTGCTCTTCTTCATCGCATCCCTGAATGCTTCTACTGTGCTTGCAATTAAGATGGTGCCTCAAAAAACATGAAATCTCTTCTGGTGGATGAACTACTAGGTAGCTTAATTGCAATAATAATAATAATAATAATAATAATAATAATAATAATATATTTATTTATTTATTTATTTATACCCCACCTTTAGCCTTGGCCATCAAGACGGCTTACATCTAAAATCAAAATCAAATACATAATAAAATAACCCTTCCAACAATATCAAACAATATCCTTCAAAGATCTAGAGGGACTTCTTTGATGAACTGGAATCACATTCCTAACAAGGAAACAGAATTTTCCAGAACAAGATTGTGATGCAGGAAAAGCAAAAAGCAATCAAAACTACAAATCCCAAGGTTCTGTCATGACAGTTAGTAGTGTCCAACGGCATTACTTCTACAGTGTAGATGCACCCAGAGAGAGAGAGAGAGAGAGAAATAATTAAAGGGAAAACAGCCAAATGAAACTGTGGATATAGCCATAAGAAGATTCCTGCTGGATGAAACCAAAGCCCTATCTAGTCAATCAATCAATCAATCAGAATTTATTGAATAGCCCAGAGGCCGTTTCAAAGTACAATAGTATCAAAAAATAAAAACAAAATCACATCAAAATCGCATCAATAGATAAAATTAATACACCGCGAGAGCAGTAATCGGGTCCTATGCTATATAAATTCATATATTTTAACTAGACAGGTACCAGCCATATAACATTTATATACGACGTATACATATCTGACAAATATCTAACAAGTATAGGAGCAGTACTAAAAATATACTAATAGATACTAATAGACCATTAGAAAATAAAAAAATAAAAAAAAATAAAAAATAAAATAAAATAAGTACACACTTAGATAAAAGTATGATAATATAGTATGATGAATTAGGATTAAAATAGAAAGATTTAAATTGAAAATAAATTTAATATTAAAAATTAAGATTGAAGCTCAAGATTAGGGTTCAAATTCAAATTAAATTTAGATTAAATTAAGAAAAAGGAAAAGAAAATTTAAAATAAGAGGTCAGGATAACAAAATACATCCCACAACATCTTTCATACCAATTCATCACCCTTGCAATTAACCCCAATCATTCCAACGTATCTAGATCTTAACAGAACTGCTTTATGAAGGAACCGAGCTGTAACAATAGAGATTTTTACATTTTGTCCACTCATAAAGTATGCCAATCTAATATGAGGGTCCCAAAATGATGTTCTTTCAATATAATGATGTAAATATTGAACTCTCTCCGCTTGATACAATTTACAACTGAACAAAACATGTGAAAGATCTTCAATATCTTGATCCCCGCAAATGCAGAATCGTTCATTATAAGGGATACCCTGGAATCTTCCATATCTTACCATAGTGTCTAATTGATCGAACCTGGCTCGGGTAAATACCTCTCTGAGGTGTCTAGGGATTTGTATTTTTAGATAAAAAGGCATTTGAAAGGATCTCTTATGTTGGCTTAACCATTTTAAATTGCCTACCCTGCTAAGTGTGGCAATATCTTCTTGGGCCGCGATGTCCAGGATTCTCTGTCTAGCCCCATTTCTTGCTTGATCAGACATACAACAATCTACAGGTAGACCACAACTCTTAACAAAGTTTAACAACTGGATTGCCCAAGAGGACTGCACTTGGGAATCCAACTGTTCTAATAGACATAGTCTAGGTAATCTATTTAGCTCCATTTCATTGATTTTACACCAATAGTTAAACATTCTGATTTTAGCTATAAAGTGAATAGAGTAAATTTCTAATTCCGATCTTACAGCAGGAGCTGAGGTTCTTTTATCCACTCCCAAGATAGCTCTCAAATGTTGCGATTGAGCTGATTCTACAGTTACAGTAGAATTTGAGCCCCATATTTCCGCAGCATATAACAACATAGGTGTGATCTTAGCCTTATACACATTAAGTATTGGGACTAAGGAACCTGGGTACTTATTAACTTTTAATTTAAGAATGAGATTCATCCGTGCTTTTGCTCTCATTGAGCTTTTATGATGATGGCATGTCCAGGATCCATTCTCACTGAATGTTACACCAAGATAAGAGAAGGACTTTACTTGTTCAATTGATTCACCCTCAAGTTGCCATTTGTGTCTTTGCTGACTTTTGCCAAAAACCATTAATTTTGACTTAGTTTTGTTAATAATCAAAGAATTGTTCTGACAATAACAATTGATTTTTCTTAGCATCCTTCTGATGCCAACTTGTGAAAATGACAACATAATCATGTCATCGGCATAAAGCAAAATATTGCATGGAGTATTTAGAACACGAGGCATATGGAAAGCTAGGTCCTTAAATTGTTCTGGAAGGTCATTTATATACAAATTGAATAACAGGGGGGCTAATAAACACCCTTGTCGTACCCCTCTATATGTGTCAATTCTGTTTGACAGAGCTCCATTTAACCCATATCTCACCCTCAAACAGGTACCAGTGTATAGCGCTTTAATAAGTAACAGGAGCCTTCGTTCTATTTTAAGATCAGTTAACTTACTCCAAAGAGTCTCTCTATTCACAGTATCAAAGGCAGCTGACAAGTCAATAAAGGCCGCATACAGGTGTTTTCCTTTGCTAATATATTTAGCAATCAAGTGATATAAAATGAAGCAATTATCTATAGTGGATCGTTTTTGTCTGAAACCCGCTTGTTCTTCAACTAGAATTTCCTTTTCATTAACCCAACTTTCAAGTTTATTCAAGAGGAGTCTGGAGTAAATTTTGGCCACAATATCTATCAAACTGATGGGCCTATAATTACAGGGGTCTTTGTTGTTCCCCTTTTTATAAATGGGGACAACTATAGCCATTTTCGCCCTATCTAGTCCAATATTCCATCCACAAAGTAACCCATCTGTTGTCAGGGGGAAAACTACAATCATAACTGTAAATGTGTCTCACAGTTGCCCAGTGACTGATATACAGAGATATAAGCAGCCTGCAATAAGAGAGGCAGTATATTCTAACTAGTAATGAGTAGCCTATATTCCACAAATTTATCTAATCCCCCTTTACAGCTTTCCAAGTTGGCAACCGTCACTACATTATCTGTTACTGAATTCCCTAGTCCGACTATGTGCTGTATAAAGAAGGTGTTCTTTTCATCTGTCATAAATCTCTCACAATTCTTCAGTGGATGGCACTGGATTCTACCATCATGGGCTTGTCTACACTGGCCAGAATACTTCGGCCAACTTCCAGAGGATTCTGGCCCTGGAGCTGTGGCACAGGGCAATACGGCAGAGCATGTGTGTAGCTGCCCAGCATCACTCCAGAATGCTCTGGATTTCCCAGAAAAATCCAGAGCAAAAGGTGAAGTGTGTGTTTTTTACACCAGTTTAGCTAATGATAGTGCAGATTCAGTGCTGAACTGGCCTTCCCTTGGGAAGACTGTTTGCACTTGAATCAGAGGTTTGGCCCTGTGTCATGTAAATAGGTCATGGTGATGGCAGGTGGAAACCGGTGTAATTGACCCATGTCAACATGCTCTAAGAGAGAGGAAGAAAAACTTCTCTTTTTGTTTTCTCCACACCATGAATACTTCTGTCATGTCACTTTTTTTCTTGCCTTTACTGAAACAGCCCCAGACGTTGTAACCAGCAGGGTGGGAGCATTTTGTGAAACATATTAATATGTTCCACTAAAACAAAACAAAAATCTAATTCAACATAGAATCATTTAACTATTAACAATAAAATAAACTGAGGTATAGTTAATGTATATAGAGAAGAAGTGGAACATTAACATAGCAAAGAAAGAATAACCTTTACTGCTAGTGTTAGGGGCTATACAAACCGGCACTAAATGCCAGCCTCAAGGTGGAGTGGGGGCATGGCGACTGCACGGCACACACCCCAACACTGCCCTAATGCCAGCATCACACCGACTGACCAACCGCACAGTGGGTGGTGTTTCTGTGTTTCTGCAGTGCAGCGTTTGGACGTGCTGCGCTGCCAAAACTCAGAAGCGCTGTCATGGTGGCAAAGGTGCCTTTTTGCTACTTTTAAAAGGAGTGGCATTTAGCGCCACATCGGGGCTGTGGCATGTGATTGCTGTAGCCCTGATCTGGTGCCCCTTTCAGGTGGTCTGTAGAGCCCCTTAGTCTTTCCTGTGCTTCCAGGACCACAGAAGCCTGGAATACATACAAGTCAGAAAGATGTTTTCTTCTCACTGGGCTAAATGGTTCATAACTGGCTTTTTCATCTCTCCTGCTGAGGCAGGAATGTTAACATCTCTCTGTCTTAATTTCATTTTTCTTTATTTTAGGACCCATTCACACTACACAATTATAGCACTGTGATTCCACCTTAACTGCCATGGCTACATTCTAAGGCACCCTGGGATTTGTAGCTTAGGAAAAACATTTATCATTCTTAGGACCTTTGCAGACTGCCAGAAATAGTGCAAATTGAGTCCACTTTAAGGGTTAGGGTTAGGGTTAGGGTTAGGGAATCATGGGAACTGTATTTTATTGTGGCACCAGAGCTCTCTGACAGAGAAGGCTCAATGTCTCAGAAAAAAAACAATTCCCATGATTCCCTAGCACTAACCCTAACCCTTAAAGTCGATTCAATTTGCACTATTTCTGGCAATCTGCAAACCAAACTACAAACCCTAAGATTCAATAGGATACAGGCAGCACACTTAAAGCGGAATCATGGCACTATAATTGCTTATTATATAAGGGCCCAGGTTCCCTTTGGCATTTTCCTCCTGAATCAGCTTCATTTTGTCTTCTGATCAGGAAATTTATACATATTCTGATATGCATTCTTCCTCCTGAGATACACATTTTAATGTATTTTTCTTAATAAATCCATTCTTTTGTCCATTTTCCCATTGAATAATACTTTCAAAATACATTCATTTTGAGTCATATGTATTTCTTTACATGCAATGGGGAGGGGAAAGGATTTCCCACATGTTGTTCTAACCAGTGATGGAAAAACCAAAGATGACCATGTTTCTTCATTAAATGATGGAGTCTTGAGTCCTGTGGTAAGATTGACAACCTCTGTGCATGTTCAGGTCACCTTAAGCTTCTGTATGAATCATGGAGATGGAATGTGTGGCTGTTCAGATGTTTTTGGACTCCACTCCTCCTTACCGTTAGCCAGTGGTGAGGTATGATGTGTATTTCAGTTGTCTAACAATATCTGAAAGCCACAAGGTTCCTTATTGTTGGTATAGATACGATCTCACAATCCCTGTGTCATGTCAGTTCCTTCTGTTGTTGGCTGCTACTTAGCAATGGTGGACAGCAATGCCAATGGTGGGCAGCAATGATGGACAGTGGCCTAAATCCTGTGGTCAGCACTGACCCATTGGGTCAGTAAGATTTACCTACATATTAACTCACCATTCAATAATTGACTGAATGAGTCTACTGTTGTTGGGGCTACCAAATAAGATTCTAGCCTGTATCTCCATTTATGAGTATCCTGTGTCTTGAGATCTTCTGGGGAAGCCCTTGTCTCTGTCCCACCACCTTCACAGGTAGATCAGGTGGGAACATAGGAGAGGGTAGTTCCCCAGCTCTGGAACTTCCTTCCTAGAGAGAGCAGATTGGTACTTTCCTTGCTATGTTCTGTCCACAGGCAAAGACATTTTGTTTTGTTTTGTACCTACTCAAAGGGAAAGGGCCTTAAATAATGTTCTGTATTACCTACATTTGTTGTTTTTCTTTCTGGTGGACATGCCTTTACTGCTTTGATTTTTACTGACAATTTAATTTTGTATGCATTATATCTGTTGTAACTTTTGTAAGAGGCCTTGAATTCTAAAGCAGGGGGAAAGGCAGAATATAAATAATGTAAGATAAAATAAAGTAACAAACTGACAAAACCATACACACGCAGGGTAGTTTTCTCTGAGAAAAGCTGAGAAAGGAAAATGGGATATGCAAAAATATTTGGTGTGCAGACAAGCCTATACTTTGTATTCTAGCATGCTACTTCCAAAAACACAAAATTATCAGTGAGCATAAAGACCCTCTTTCAGCTACAAGGAGAACATGCTTTGCAAATGAGTCTGGGTGAGATATCATTTAGAAACACAATGTGGTGGAAAAACAAATAAGCTGCAATGGTGCTTTGAAGCATGCACTCATTGCTTTGAGAGAGATCTCATTTCCAGTCCTGCACATCACACTCAGTGAGAGTCACAAAAGATGCAGTAGTAAATTTCTTGACACTAATCTGGCCAGACACCTAGTTATTTCTAAGAGTGTCTGGCAGTGAAGTGAAGAGGAAAAGGAATGAGATGATAGCACAAGTACTTCCAAATGCTAAAAGGGGACACAATGGAGGATCAATAATTAGAACTGGCAGCGTTCTTTTTTCCTTTCCTTTTTGAAAGATGGGACATCATGAAAAGAGTCCAGGTTCACCACTACAGTAGCAAGCAGGCTGCACAGGTGAAATTGGCCATCACGAATGTTACATAATGTGGTTCACGAAGCTGCTGACAGTGATATGACACTTACAAAATAAAAAGGCAGAAGAGGTACAAAGAAATGGGATTCTTGAGGGCACTCCACATATCTTTCTCCCCTCCCTCCCCCACAATAGGCTTTCATGGGGCTTTGAATTTGGTGTGCAAATGAAAATTGACTGACAGCGCTGTACAACAGTATAATTCATTATAGACAATGGACACTTGGCATTCTAGGGTTTGATTCTAGGATAGGGTTTAAGTAAGTAAGTAAACTTTATTTTTGTACCCTGCCTTTTGCCTGGGCAATCAAGGCAGCTAACAACAGTTGCATATATAAACAACCCCACAACGAACAACAATAACATAGTAAAACAAGTTACCCCCCCCTTTTAAAATTACATATGATGCTAATTTTTTTTAAAAAAATAACTGGCATATTCACACCAGTGATTATAAAAATGACAAACATAAAACATAAGAATCTAAAACATAAGGGGAGGGTAGGAGGAGAAATGACCTGGCTGGATAGGGGAAATGTTTTACAGGTGCTTTTCCTACTAAAACCATCTGACCTGTTGTAATTAGATGAGCTTTGGATTTGTGCAAGACATTTCAGGCCTCTAAGCAGACAGCCATGGCTCAGCCCTGAGGCTCCTTACTGCTGTTTAGAACCAGCAGACAAAAGTAACAATGTACAATTTTGCAAATACTGTTGTTTTTTTAAAGAAAAAAAGTGTGACGAATACTGAAAGGCTAAAATCCTTTGCTACTTGGGAGTAAATTCCACTGAACTCAATGACATTTGTTTCTGAGTTCACATGGATTGGATTGTCCTGTGAGATATCAACTAAATTGTTCTAGATTATTGAAATGAGATCATTAATATCGAGGCAGGGGATATGTGTCCAGATGGTGTCATACTACAGCTCCCATCACTTCCTAGGCAGTATTGCCAATGGCATAGGGTGAAGGGAAAAGCAAACAAACATTGAAGAGCTGCATGTTATCTAACCCTGACTTCTCTCTATGTTCTTCTTGTGATTACTCACAAGGGCTGTCAGGTCAAGACTATCACAAGTCCTAAATTTTCAGTCCCAAAACTTGAGAGGTAGGCTCTGTTTATATTACAAGGGTCATGTTACACAGATCATTAAGCATGATACATTTAGCATTAACCTCAGTTACACAAAACATACTGCTCATACAAAAAATACCAAGGCTGGAATCCTATGAGCAGTTAGGAATGCCTAAACTCGAGTTAAACACTCACAACTATTCATGATCCCTATGTAGCCACTAGTATAGGGGCTACATAGGGATTATCATAGTTCCCTAGTCTCCACTTAACTGGGAAGCAGCCACTGCAATCAACAGGCATTTGTTGCCTTGTTGACTGAGAAGAAGGTGACTGATGAGTTATCTCCGGTGTGAGAGGCAATTGTGACAGGGTCCTGTTTCTCCCTGTCACACTAGAGATCACTCATGGTACACTTCCTGACTGATAGTGGAAGAGACCCCTGTAGCTTGCAGCAGCTGCTTCCCAGCAAGTGGGGATTAGAGGGTTCAGGACAGCATCCACTCTGTAGCACTGTGACTATTGTGCTTATGCATATGTAAATCCCCACTAGGATCCCAGCCAATGTCTTTAAATGTGTAATATACACACATACACACATATACATGCAAACTTTTCAAGGCAGTGCTCTTGTCCTGAGATTCTTCTTCCTCACCCTGAACAGAATGAACAGAGATAGAGATCCAGATCTTGAGACTCACAGCCAGGCCCAGAAATCTAGGAAGCCTACTACTATTCAGACCTGATAACAGAGATAATGAATTATTATACCATAGACCCTTTCAGAAGTTCCATTCACACACTCACATGCAGAGAGAAAAAGGAGTGACCATCTGCCCCACCACCAACTTTACTACATTGAACAGGATTTCCTTGTGGGCCCTGTCTGCACTGGCCAAATAAAATGTCCCTCTTCCATTCTCTTGGTAGGGAGTCTAGATGTCACACAGCCCAAACCCTGGTTCTGATGCAAACACTCCAGATGACTTCCAACCAGTTCAGCATTGGAAACAGGGTATACACCCTGCCCCCCTTAAACAAGTTAAATAACTCACCTTTTGCTCCAGATGATCCCTGAAGATCTGTTGCAAGACCAGGTGGCTGTTTACAATGCATCCCACTGTGCACCTGGCACTGCCACCATAGCAAGTCACTCACTCTCAGTTCAATCAAAACACCCAGCCATGTGATCAACACTGGGCACCTCATTCTAATGTCAGGGTGAGTGATTCACCATGGCCACACCAGCCAGCACAGCAGGAGTGCATGCTAATAGCCACCTGGCATCACACTGGGAGTGCCTGGGGCCAGAATACAGAAGTGGACCTGTGTACAAAGTAGTTTGTGTAAGTACAGTCAGCCCTTGGTATCTGCAGACTTGCCATCCACAAATTTGAGTATCCATGGATGGCAAGCCAGCATTGTACCCAATGGTGGCATGTACACATAGCCATGCTGCCATTAGGGACAGCCCCCATTGTCCTTAATGATGGTGCGGCCATGTGCACTCACCACCATTGAAGTCCTGTTGTCCCTAGTGGTGGTACAGCCATGTGCACACACAGCTATTGGAGATAACAAAACTTGAACATCCACAGATTTTGGTATCCATGGTGTGTGTGTGTGTGTGTGTGTGTGTGTGTCTGGAATGGATCCCCATGGATACCAAGGGCCGACTGTATGAAGTAAAATTTTAAATCACACACTCTGGGGGGAAGCATACGGGCGGCATGGGACCGCCCCAGGAAGCTGCGCCGCGGGGCCAAGGTATCCTCACACCTCTGCCCCGCGGCGCAGCTTTGCTGCCCCTGGAAGGAGCGCTAAAATAGCGCTCCTTCCACAAATTGCCAAAGGTGTGCTGCAAAAGGCTGCCGGCGCACCTTTGGCGACTCTTCCGCTGCAGCGTGTACGGACGCTGCAGCGGGAGGTCATCCTCGGAGTGCCAGCTGTGCGGAGGGCCAGCTGCTCCGAGGACGTTTTGAGGAAGGGGTTGGGGCACCCACCGTGCGGCTGCCCCTCCCATTCCTTGCCAAGAAAACGGCGCTTTGAGCTGTCTGCTTTCCCCCTCCCACATATATATGGAAACACATTGTTAGCCAGCAGCTGTCAGTCAGTTTAAAGTAACTCCTTTTTGGACTGGCAGATCTCACTGTTTAAGACAGGGCTGGGCAAAAAGTGGCCCTCCAAACATTGTGGGACTGCAATTCTCATCAGCCCTAGCCAGTGAGGATTGCAGTCTAACATCTGGGAGGCTACACCTTTCACAATCTAGTTCAGGGGTAAGCAACCTTTCCCCTTTAAGGGCCGAGGGACTTCAGCTCCCAGAATCCCAGAATCTATTGGCCAATATGGGACTATTGGCCAACATGGCTGGGGCTTCTGGGAGCTGAAGTCCCTCGGCCCTTAAAGGGGAAAGGTTGCCTACCCCTGGTCTAGTTTAAGACTATTTCTCTTGATGACATGTAATTCTATATGTCTTTTAAGAATAAAATTAGAAGTAATCTTGATTTTGTTTTCTTCAAAAGGCTTGATGAATGGCAAGCTCTGAATAGCCCTTATCTGTCTTTCTGTGTTAAATGGCATTCTGCTTGTTTGTGACCTCTGCCTGAGAAAGGATCAGTGCCAAAGAAACTGCAGTTTATGTCAGATGAACCCTGTGGTTTCAGCACACAAACAATCATTCTTCTTTAGAATTATTGCTTCTACCATTGTTTGATAGGATGATGTGTGTCCCTGTAACCTACTGAATGCAACACCACTGTGATCCTACAAAGTCTCCAATATGTGAAAGCATGCACTGACAAGCCCCATGGGACACAGTGGCTCAAGTGGTTAAGAAACTGACTCTCTTGGGGGGGAAGCAGACTGGCAGCTCTGCACCGCCCCGGGAAGGTGCGCCGCAGGACCGAGGCATCCTCATGCCTCGATCCCGCAGCGCACCGTCGGCGCCCCAAGAAAGGAGCGCTAAAATAGTGCTCCTTTTATACGTAGCCGAAAGTGTGCCCCAAAAGCGTGAGGCGCACTTTCGACGACCCTTCCGCCGCAGCGTGTGCGGACGCTGCAGCGGGAGGTTGCCCCTGGAGCGCCGACCGTGCAGGGGGCCGGCAGCTCCGAGTGCAACCTCGGGAGGAGGAAGGGGTGCCGAGTGTGCGGCTGCCCCTCCTCTTCCCTGCCTCCAGGACGGCTGAATAAGCTATCTGCCGAGGCCCTTGATTGCAAGATCGGCAGGTTGGCAGTTCGAGGCCCGGCACTAGTCCCAGCTTCTGCCAGCCTAGCAGTTTGAAAGCATGCAAATGCAAGTAGATAAATAGGTACCACTTTCGTGGGAAGGTAAACAGCATTCTGTGCAATCATGCTGGCCACATGAACACAGAGTAGTCTCTGATAACGCTGGCTCTTTGGCTTAGTAACAGAGATGAGCACCGCCCCCTATGGTCAGACACAACTTGGCAACGGTTTATTCAGGAAATAACCAAAGCCCAGCAAAAATGGAAAATCAGGTCTTCCTTGATTTGTAATGGAATCTGATTGTGTAATGAAAAATTTGAAAATGCATTTCACACTAGACAGCTACCCTGAGACACTGTTACAGTCTGTATGGATTTAATTAGACACCCGTTGTCTTAATTAGGTAGAACCACCCAGCTCCTCGCACTCTCTCTTTTTGTCTTTGTTTGACTCTGGACATGGTATTCCCCAGAGAAAGATAAAGCAACCATAATTATTTGAGTGATTTGCAGAGAAATTAAAACAATTATCTGATAAAACGCATGCCTAATTTTAGGTTAGAGGGACAGCTTCTTTCAAGGAGGAAAGCATCATTGTTGGGGGGAATGTTAGCTGTAATTACTCATCAGGATTGGAGGTGGTCAATTGGAAAAGAGAGACATGTGCCTTTTCATCAACAATGTCATGTGCATTAGGACTCTGCTGGGGGAAAGATGACATGCCAAGTTTGCATGCTTCCATACATGCATCCATAAATTTGTGGGTCTTTTATGTTGCAATCTAGCATTAATGGCTTAAACACCCATAAGGCTATATATTGAAAACTACAGAAAGTAGACAGTAAAGTTATTTCGGAGACTGGGTGTGACTCACAAAACCCTACAACACTTTAGCATCATGGAACCTTTTCTATAACAGACTTGTTTAGCTGGATCTCAGTAGGCCTACAGGTGTTTTCAGGAGCAGTCTAGCCTTTGGAAGCCTTTGTGGCAATTGACTTGGAGTGTTATGAAATCTGATGTTTGTGTTATGCTATTTTTCAAAGAATTGCCCTGAAATCATGACTTTTATTTTGAATGTTGTTAATGATAAGCCTGAGGTGTTCGGATGTAAAATCATCATCATAATTACAGGGCTGCTGTACCTTTAATGACTGTGCAGAAGAATGTATTTCAGCAGGTTTGGCTTGCAGAACAGGCTGTGGTTACTGGTGTTCCCCCCCCCCACCCCCACCCTTTACACAGCTATGAAAAATGGCAGGAGCATTGTCTACTTTTGCATCTAAATATCCTAGAGGAGCAGCACAGTAAAACAACACAGCTATTGTTTTTAGTAAAAGGTTTTGTAAAAGTATGTTTATTTTCTTTTACAGTATTAGTGATTTCCAATGGATCATCCATAATTAGAATGAGAAGTGAAACAAGGGTTTTGTTTTGTTTTTAATTTATTAAATTCTGAAGAAATGGGGTGAAGTTTGAATAATGGAAATAAGAATTGATAGCTGGAAACTCAGAATGGGCTTATTACCAATAACAGGAAGGAGGAAGTCACTAGCATTGAACTACAGTGTGTCAAAATACCTGACCATATAAAATATTTTGCAAAGAAAAAGTAGCAGTAACTTTCCAGGCTGCTAATTATTATTATTTTTTATTTATGACTTTGTTGTAGGTGTGCTTATTTTACTATGAGGAGCAGAATTTTATTACAGAGAACATGAAATGTAAAGAACAGCCCATAATATCTGGATGTAACAAGATATGTAGGGTGCATCTGCAGTGTAGGAACACCAGCACTTCAACTTCCATAGCTCCATCCTACAGAATCCTGTGATTTGTAGTTTTATGAGGCACCGGCACTCTTTGGCAGAAAATGCTAAAGACCTTGTAAAACTATGAATCCCAGTATTCCATAGGATGGAGCTGCAGAAGTTAAAGTGGTGTCAAACTGCATTGTTTCTACAGTGTAGATGTCTTTACCCAGGGGCCTCAGCCATGTTGGCCAATAGTTCCATGTTGGCCAATAGCTCCTGGGATTCTCGGAGCTGATGTCCCTCAGCCCTTAAAGGGGAAAGGTTGCCTACCCCTGCTTTACCTTTACTTTAGATGCATCTGTAGTGAAATCCTGTTTATATTTACTCAGAAGGAAGCTCTACTATGTCCATTGGACTCCGTAAAGCAGGGTGGATATCATGTGACCTTCTACACATTTTTGAACTGCATTCCCCAGCATTCCTCACTACAATGAACCCTTGGTATCTGCTGAGGATTTGTTCCAGGAACCTCTGTGGATACCGAAGTCTGTGGATGCTCAACTCCCATTAGATACAATGACATAGTAAAATGATTTCCCTTATATAAAATGGCAAAATCAAGGTTTGCTTATTTTATATAGATAGATGGTTGAATCTGTGGATAAAGAGTCCATTGATATGGAGGGCTGATTAAATTGGCTATGCTGGTTAGGACTATGCCAGCTTACAGTCCAGTAACATCTGGAAAACTGCATGATTCCTAATCCAGGCCTAAAGCTAAAATCTGATGTATCAAGGTGTATATGAGCAAAGTACACCTCTTCAGATGTGGTGGGACTGGATCAGGACTAGTTATTATAAGACAATGGTGAAGTATGGGGGACTTGCAATACAACCTCAAGGGAGCCACACATTCCTCATGCCTGCTACACACACACACACACACACATGCCTTATCAACATTCTTTTAAAATAGGGATGGAAAGTGTGGCACTGGGGCTGTACACAACCCACAAGGATGTTTGTGTAGCCCTTAGTACCTGCAGTATTACAAACCAATTTTTTTCTGTCAAAAAAGAGGGTAAACTACTGTTCCTAGAGGCCTCCAGATGCAACAGTTTACCTGTAAAATAGGTTGCAAAACCTGCCTATACTGTTTAACGTCGGTCCGGTCCGGTCCGGTCCGGTCCGGTGTGAGGGACTTTTCAGAACCAGAAGTAGGCTACTAGCTACTTTGGATATTTTATTTTCTTTCATTAATTCTTTGTTGTTGTTGTGTTGTTTTGGTAATTCACTTGGGCCCTGGTGCAATGGCCTGGTGCAATTGCCCACTTCCTCTTTAAAATATGATTTGGGTCTATGTAGCCATGAATGGCAGAATGTATGTACGAATGGAGAAGGGATGGGAAGCAGCCAGTGAATCCAATGTAAAAAGAAAGAAAGAAAGAAAGAAGAAAAGAAAAGAAAAGAAAAGAAAAGAAAAGGTCTCAGGATACATAATACATACATAAAAGAAAATTTTACACATCAGGGTGATGATGATGATGATGACGATGATAACATTCATATAAACCAGGGCTGGGCAACTGTGGAAGGGCAGTGGCCTTCCAAGAAGACCTTGAAGGGCCATACTTCCATAGCACCTCCTTCTACAAATACATATAAAATCTCCTAAATGCCTTCTAGAGAATATGGGGGCATTTTCACCATGTTCTGGGGCCTTCATGGGCCACTTTAGGCCCAGGAGAGGGCCTTGAATGCTAGGAAGTGAGTAGAAGTCTGTGATGTCCAGCCTGGACTGTTTAAATTCTCCCCTGCATTTTCCTTCATTTTTAGTTTAGTCATTAGTATGTTTGAGCATAGGAATGTTCCATTGTATTAGTTTGTGGGAGGAGCTGTAGGAATCCCCTGCATTTTTCTAGTTTTTGGTTTGCCCCTTCCCAGCAAGCTCTGCTTCAGCTTGGGATTTTTAGTTTTTCTTAGGCAGGCTTGGCTTTATCTGTTTGGTGGCAAACAGGCACAGACAGACGGAAAGGGCATTTCTTACACCATTTAGCCAATTTACTTACCATTAGCCAATTTAGTTACCATTTAGCCAGATTAGCTACCAAAAGCAGTTAATTATAGTGAAAATCAACAACAAAGAAGTCAAGAGCACCAGAAGCTGAAAGACCCTGCACCAGCTTCATTGAGTAGAGATCATACCCAGAGAGATGACAACACTGAAGATTGTTGAAACCTAAACTGTAAAGTACCTTTTAAGCCTGTTAAAGCCGGGGAGGAGAAACCCTTTTCTTTTGTTCTTCAAAATAAATTTCCCCCTTTTTTGACTTTACATTCAGCTTTGGAGCCTTTTTGGGTAAAAGAGTTTGATCTCACCAGGGTACTGGCATTGCACACCCATATTTGCCACCACCTTTAGTTGGGTTTGTTTTCACAAAGTCACTTCCAATTTCAAAAAACATAAATTGGACATAAATTTGCTGAGGGGGACAAGATGTGTCAGAAATGCTCCCCACAATCCTAGATTGGCATTTTGAGGCAAAATTGTTTTTTTAATATTAAAAAAATGCCCCCTGGGGTCCTTGGAGGAGGGAAATACCCTCCATGCTTACTTGAAGTCATGACCATTGGGGGGTCAGGGACATTGCCACCCCTAATTTATAACCCACTTTTTCACAACGATGGGACACAAGACACCTTACGATTTATTTTTTTAAAATATGCAGATTAAAAACTATACAAAAATATCAATAATAACATAACTGTAAAATATTTTATTTATTTTTTATTTATTTCAAGGATTTATATCCTGCCTTTCTCCCACAATGGGATTCAAAGGTAATTTAAAAGACAAGTGATTTAGAAAACAAATAAAACCTTCTTTTATGCAGCCTGAAATTCTGTCTCTCCCCCTCTCTCTTTACATTAGGTTTCCTTTAA
Source organism: Phrynosoma blainvillii (assembly GCA_026167975.1). Taxonomy (NCBI): domain Eukaryota; kingdom Metazoa; phylum Chordata; class Lepidosauria; order Squamata; family Phrynosomatidae; genus Phrynosoma; species Phrynosoma blainvillii. The sequence goes on from JANUYF010000001.1 coordinate 274,862,803, forward strand.
TCATTACATGAATCAGATGCAGAATTTTTAAATGAAATCACATGGGTAGGAAACTTTAATGGCATTGTGTATAGAGCACCAGATCGGACCTGCTGGTTGGGGTCATGGGAATTACAGTCCAAAAAAGAAAATGTGTGTCTCGGGCTCTGGATTAAGTCTATAGAAAATACTATAGGTGATAACCATCACCAATAAAGATGCTTTTGTCTTAGTTATCAACACATCCTGGAATGAAAGAACATACCTTTTGTTTCTTGGCACCATGGATATTATTTCCAGACAAACTATAAAAAGAAAACAGCCCTTTAGAAAGATACTGAGCTCAATGACTAATAGCATATTTTTGTCAAGATAATATTCTTGTCAGTTTTTGGATCTGCTTTAAATTCAGTGCTTGCAATTCATCTTTTATAACTGCTTTTTATCTACACATTTTAAAAGCAGCTAAAATAATAATCACTGCCAAACTGTAGAATGTTTTAACATGGCCGCTTATGTTTATATGAAAACCTATTGACTAATCTGGGTTCAGGTGTGCACAGATGAACTGGTAGAAGAATATTTCCTTGTTCTCTTTTCCATGTGACAGATCTGTTACACAGAGGTTCAGGGGTGAACATAGAGGAAGGGGCTGCTCCTTCCAATTTCAAAGTGCAGTCTAGCCCCTGAGTTGCACATCCTGTAACCAGTGATGTGGGAATAAGGCCTTGTCTCCACTGGCCATAAATCCGGGGCCAGTCAGGAACATTATGCTCTGGAACTGGCCTGGATTGGCCATGACGGTAGCTGTACACATTGAATCGCACCAGTACAGTGGCATACTAATGTTCACATGGGCCAGCTGGGACAACACTGCACATGGTTGGGGTCTCCATTGGCCCCTGCCATATGATCAGTAGATCCCTCTATCATCTCTTTTCATTGGTCACATGGGCAAGCCCACCCTCAGGAAAAGTGACATGATGCCTGCCATCCTGTTTATGGAGCTCCCACAGGTACAGAATTGGCAGGGGCAGCTCTGTGGACAGGCCATCTTCTTTCCCTGCAGACCTGATCCAGCTCTTCATACACCAGAAAACTCTGTGCTAACCCTAGGGTTTCAGGGAAACACCAGTGTTTCCCCATAACATTGTCACCTCCGAGGCAAGGTCAGGTCAGGAAGACCCACAATATTTTGCCAGACGTTGCCATGTGTTGTGCAAACAGGCAGCACCAGCCTCAGGGTGAAGATTTTTTTTTTACCCATGCAGACAAGGCTTAAGGCCCAGAGTGCATCTACATTGTAGAAATAATGCAGTTTGGTCCCACTTTAACTGGCATGGAATTGTGGGATTTGTAGTTTGGTGCGGCACCAGTCCTCTTTAGCAGAGAAGATTAAAGACCTTGTAGAACTACAAATCCCAGGATTCCATAGGATGGAGCTATAGCACTTAAAGCAGTGCCAAACTGCATTATATCTACAGCGTACATACACACATACACCAGATCCTATGGGTTTGATATCTGAGTAGATATGGATTAGATTACTCTAACAGTCAAGAAAGTGGAAGAATGGGAAATGCAAATGAAGGAAAGACACAATAGATAGATAGATAGATAGATGCTTGCTGAGCACCCCTCAAAGAATTAGTCAGATCGGCCACTTCATTATATAGTTCTCTTGATTTGCCTGTCACAAATTCTCAGGACAGGAATAGAAGCAACTTTGCCCCCACCATTGGAGTTCTATTGCCAAAGAAGGGAAGAAGGTTTGCCTCATGCAGCCTCAAAGTGTGTCTGCTTTCTTTGATGGAAATTAGGATCACTTCAAATCACTTTGAGAGGATATTATAACCTCATACGTGTCAACCCCATTTGATAATATTGCCTTGTCTTTCTATACAAAATTAGAGCAATCAAGCTCCACCTGAACTCAAATGTGTCCTTGTACATCTCTGCTAGAAGAAATTCAGATGAGAATGCCCTGCTTCCTAGAAAATTATCATATAACACCAAAAGCCTCCGTTCACAGTGTTAAAGGTGAAATTTTCACCAACAAATGGAATTCTGAAACTATATTTTCAACAAATATGTATTTTTGTTACAGGAAGGAAGCCACCATATCCTTTGGACAATACTCTTTTTGAAGCAGATCTAGTTGGTAATTGGGTGACATTAGAAGATAAGATTCCAAAACAAAACAAGGTGGCAATGAGAGCATCCAGAATTGCTCCAGATAAGAGCTGCATATTTCAAATGAAACCACTTTACTGTTGCTTTTTAGTGACCTTTCACTGGAATTGGATAGCCATTAGTCTTCAAGAATATGAAGACTGACTGAAAGGTCATTTCTTTTCAAGCCACAGAAACACTAGAAATGTCCATAGCTAAGGCAATTTATAGTCATATGGCCTCAGTACCAAAACACACAAACACCTTGAACTTTGCCAGTTCCTTTCTTCCAGAAAACTTTGCCAGTTCCTTTCTTCCAGAAAATACAATTTTTAAATTAAGGTCCAACTATTACATGATGGGATGAGCTCCTGTCACTAGTCTCAGCTTCTGCCAACCTAGCAGTTTGAAAGCATGCAAATGCAAGTAGATAAATAGGTACCACTTCGGTGGGAAGGTAAACAGCGTTGTACTGTTATTTAAGAACAAGCTGTTGTACTGTTTTAATTGTACAGTTTTTAACCATTTTTATTCTTTTAATGAGCAATCTGTTTTAACACTGTAACAGATTAATTCTATTATAAAGCTCCCTTTTGTATGTTTTTAATTGCATTCTTTTAAATTGTAAGCTGCTTTGAGTTCCAATTTTGCAGGGGAAAGCAGGGTATACATCATCATCATCATTATCCTTAAAAATACAGGGTATTTAAAGTAGTTGTAAATACCTTCTTATATCTCACCTGTGTCATGCCTTTATCATTGGAGCCAGTGTGGTGTAGTAGTTTGAGCACTGGACTACAGTTGCATCTACACCACAAAACTAATGCAGTTCAACACCACTGTTACACTACAGTGCTATGGAATTCTGGGATTTGTAGTTCTGGGAGATATTTAGCCTTCTCTATCAGAAAGCTCTGGTGCTGCAACAAACCACAAATCCTAGGATGTCATAGGATGGAGCCAAGACCATTAAAGCAGTGTCAAACTGCATTAATTCTTCTGTGTGGCAGCAGCCTACAACTCTGGAGACAGGGTTCAAATCGCTGCTCAGCCATGGGCTCGAATCTCTGATCAATCCCTTCCACTTTAGTTCCACTCCTCAGGCAGTCACATGCTGTGAATGGGTATGATTCTGCTTTCTCCCCCTCCCTCTCACAGCAATAGTGACCACCACCAACCTCCCAAAGTTGGCTGCTGTGTGCACATTCACAAAGCAGCTGGCTTCAGGAGGCACTTGGCAGCCATGATCACTCCCCCCCCCCCAATCTTCTTCCCAAAGTGCAGGACCGCTGTGTGAACATGTACACAGTGGCATCAAGCTTTGGGAATAGAGAAGAGGAGTATTTATGGCCACAAACATCTTCCCAAAGCCAGCTGCTATGTACACATTCCCACAGTAGCCAGCTTCAGGAGGTGGTTGGTTCAGCAGCAATCACTTGTGTCCCCCCTTTACTCCCAGACATTTGGCTGTGCAGAAAACAGATTACAACCATGAAAAAAACTCAGTGCTTCATCACGCTAAACAGATATGCTAAAGCTATTAAGCCAGATAAAATGTCTCTGATACAGTGACTAACATTGGACTTTTTCACACTGGGGAAATTGTGAGTTTAACACAGTGATTAACCCATGAAAATCATGCAACTGCTCATTAAAATATGCTTAAAATGACATTAACGCAAGTGCCATTATCCCGTGAATAACCAGGGAATGAATTCCTGCTCTTTCTTGCCTGGCTTTTCATGGGATAATGGCATTTTAATCATGTTTCATCTCAACGTTGTGTGAAAAACATTCACATGATTGTGATATAATCACAGGTTATTCATGGGATAATAGCACTTTTCACACAATGTCGTGTGAAAACCATTTGCATAATTGTGAGTTAATCACAGATTAATCACCATTTATACTTCTACTTGTCCCCCATGGAGCAATCCAGGCTCCCTTAAATTCAATTGGAACCCTGCCATCAGGATCACTGAAATCAACCCTATCAATCTGTCCATGTAACTTGTTTTTAGAGAAGGATAGTCATGTAAACATAATTCTTTCAAGCAGCAGATCTGTGATTTAGCAAACTATATTCATTATTTCCCTTGAATCCCACTAATCTTACCTAGGTATACCGGTAATTATATTTTTCTCTTCACTGATGCTGGCATGAGCATGCTTATATTCCTTTTTAGCACTAAGATAATGTTCTTTATTTATATCATGAAGGTTTACAGGAGATTCTTCATATCCCAAATGTCATGTTACTGTGTCCCTAAAAGAGGTTTAGTAATTTTTTTAAAAAAACTGGACATCAATAGGCATTTCTTCAACTGAAATGCAACCAAGGATACAATTCTGTGTGCCCTCATGGTTGTTGCATGGCTATAATATAACCCAAGCTATCAGAAAGACTTATTCACCTTAGTTGTCTGGCTCCATGATGAGTCTATGGAGATTATCACATTACCAAATAATGCATCTTATCCCCAACAGGATACAGTCATGTTTTGGATTAATAGCTGATTTTACCACATTTAAATCGCCACCACTGCCATTAGGCAACTGCAAGCCAGTTGCATCCTGGGTCCCAGCCATGCTTATCTGGTCACTTTTCCAAAATGGGAGCTTGCTGTTTTGGAAAAGCAGCCGGCTAAGGGCAGCTAGGACCCAGAATGCAGCCGGGTTGCAGTCGCCCGCTGGCAGCAGCAGCAATTTGAATGTGATAAAATCAGCTATTAATCTGAAACATAACTGTGTGCCATCAGGGATAAGTGGCATTATTTGGTAATGCAATAATCTCCTATAAACCTTAACCTGAATTGCCAGGGTCCACATCCTTCCTCAGGGAACTGGAAACAGGGCAAGAGCTGCACATTATAGCTTGTATCTACATCCATTATTATGGATGCCCTTTGGAAATTCACAATCAAGTGTATCTAAAGTTGGTGGGTACACAAAGTGTGGCTCTGGAGTTGCATGTGATCCTCAAGGCTGTTTTGGGGATACTTGGCCCACTCTCATGGACTGCCCTTTTTCTAACAAAACAAAAAAAAACACCAAAAAAAAGTGAATTGTCTCTCTTGGAAGCCTCCAGGAGCAGTGAGAAACCTTTTTAATGAACCTGTACTGCTTAATATTTAACAGTTTCAGAAACTCTCCTTCTTTGGGGTCTTTAAACAAAGGCTGGGTGAGCATCTCTCTCAGGAATGTTTTAGTTATGTGTTCCTGCATTTCAGGGAACTGGATTAGATGACCCTTGTGATCCCTTCTAACTCTACAATTATATGATGCTTTTAAAAAACAGATTTTCAAAACCAGAAGTAAACTTCCAGATATTCTCAGTTTTCTTTTGTTTGCATTGGGCTAACTATGCAGCCCCCAGAGGGTCTCAAAGAAGAAAATCACCACTGAACCAGCAGTGTTCTAAAGAACTAAGGACAGAAATCATTACATTTCTTTATTATATTTTTCTTGTTCTGCCATATCACTGTGTTTCCAGGGAGAGAATGAGTTTCAACTCTGAAATTGCTAAGAAAAATGCATAAAACATGCAATCTTAACAAATTGTAAATGCATATTCAATCATGCACATGCATGTATAGTTCTTCATAAGGTCAGCTCCCAAATTGGGCTTCAGCTTTGGAAACTGACAGATATATAAAAGCAGTTACATCTCTAGATGCCACACATTGTTACATCTCCTTATGGATGCAGTTAGAAATTGTACTAAAGTTCAAGTGAAATCACAACGCTATGCTCACTATCTTCTCTGAAAATAATGCCCACTAAACTGAGTAGGTCTAATTCCTGAGTAGACATGTACAAGATTTCCCTGCATATAATTCAAGACTAATTTCTTCACTATTATTCAAGGATGCAGTGTCTTAAGTGGTTAAGATGCTGACTTTTGATTGCAAGATCGGCAGGTTGGCAGTTCGAGGCCCAGGTGGCGCATGATGGAGTGAGCTCCTGTCACTAGTCCCAGTTTCTGCCAACCTAGCAGTTTGAAAGCATGGAAACGCAAGTAGATAAATAGGTATCACTTTGGTGGGAAGGTAAACAGCATTCTGTGCAATCATGCTGGCCACATGATCAAAGAATCATAGAATCATAGAGTTGGAAGAGACCACAAGGGCCATCCAATCCAATCCCCTGCCATGCAGGAACTCAAAATCAAAGCATCCCCAACAGATGGCCATCCAGCCTCTGTTTAAAGACCTCCAAAGAAGGAGACTCCACCAAACTCTGAGGGAGTGTATTCCACTGTCAAACAGCTCTCACTGTCAGGAAGTTCCTCCTAATGTTGAGGTGGAATCTCTTTTCCTGTAGCTTGCATCCATTGTTCCGAGTCCTATTCTCTGGAGTAGCAGAAAAGAAGCTAGCATCCTTCTCAATATGACATCCCATCAAATATTTAAACAGGGCTATCATATCACCTCTTAACCATCTCTTCTCCAGGCTAAACATATCCAGTTCCTCAAGTCGTTCCTCTTAGGCATGGTTTCCAGACCCTTCACCATTTTAGTCTCCCTCCTCTGGACACGCTCCAGTTTTTCAACATCCTTTTTGAATTGTGGTGCCCAGAACTAGACACAGTATTCCAGGTAGGGCCTAACCAAAGCAGAATACAGTGGCACTATTACTTCCCTTGATCTAGATGCTATACTTCTATTAATGCAGCCTAAAATTGCATTGGCCTTTTTAGCTGCCACATCACACTGTTGACTCATGTCCAACTTGTGGTCTACTAGGACTCCTGGATCCCTTTCACACGTAGTTTTGTTAAGCCAGGTGTCCCCCATCTTATATCTATGCATTTCATTTTATTTTTATTTTTGCCTTAAGTGCAGTACTTTACATTTCTCTGTGTTGAAATTCATTTTGTTGGCTTTGGCCCAGCTTGCTAATCTATTGAGGTCATTTTGAATTTTCATCCTATCCTCTGGGGTATTAGCTATTCCTCCTAATTTGGTGTCATCTGCAAATTTGAGAAGCATTCCCCCTATTCTTTCAACCAAGTCCTTGATAAAAATGTTGAATAGCACTGGGCCCAGGACAGAACCCTGTGGCACCCCACTGGTAACTTCTCTCCAGGATGAAGAGGAGCACTCTTTGGGTTTGGTCAGTCAACCAGTTACTAATCCACCTAACAGTTGCATTCTCTAGCTCACATTTTGCTATCTTGTGCAAGAATATCATGGGGGACCTTGTCAAAAGCCTTACTGAAATCAAGATATGCTATGTCTACTGCATTCCCTTCATTTAGAAAGCTGGTAATTTTATCAAAAAAAGAGATCAGATTAGTCAGGCATGACTTGTTTTTGAGAAAGCCATGTTGACTTTTAGTGATTATGGCATTCCCTTCTAAATGTTCACAGACTCTCTGTTTAATAAACTGTTCTAGAATCTTTCCTGGTATTGATGTCAGACTAACGGGGCGATAGTTGTTAGAATCCTCTTTTTTCCCCTTTTTGAAGATGGGGCAATGTTAGCCCTCCTCCAGTCTGCTGGGACTTCTGTTCTCCAGGATCTCTCAAAGATTATTGTCAGAGGCTCTGAGATTACGTTGGCCAGTTCTTTTAATATCCTTGGATATAGTTCATCTGGTCCTGGAGACTTAGAGGAGACGCAGATGGGTGGCCACCCTGGGAAGTGGAGGATTGGGGCCCCACACCTCGGCCTCAATCCTCCCTTCTGCTGGCCCTGGAAGGAGCGCTAAAATGCCGGTCCTTCCAGTGCCAGCAGAAGGGGCGCATCAAGAGCTGCCATGCAGCTCTTTTGTGCCTCTTCTGGCACAGCGCATGATGACGCTGCACCGGGAGGAAGTATTTCGGGCACGCACCATGCGTAACGGTGCGCGCCCTGATGACGTCCTCAGGGAGGGGTTGAGACGGCTGCCGTGTGGCTGCCCCTCCCCTTCCATGCCTCCAAGACGGTGCTTTGCACCATTTGCAGAGGCCTTTAAATTCATTTAGGTTAACCAGGTATTCCTGTACTTCCTCTTTACTTATTCTGTGCTGCATTTCCCCTATTGTGTCCTCTGCTCCATTTTCCTTAAGTTGAACACCACCTTTTCCTTTTGTGAGAAAACTGAAGCAAATAAGGTGTTGAGTAGTTCTACCTTTTCTCTGTCCCCTGTTAGAATTTCTCCATCTTCTCTGTGCAGTGGCCCTACCATTTCCTTCTTCTTTCTTTTGCTAAGGACATAGCCAAAAAAAGCCCTTTTTATTGTTCTTGCTTAGGCCCCGATCTAGCAAGGAACGGGGCAGCAGGACACCGCCCCTTAGGTGCCATCTGTTTAGCCCCATAGTCATAGTTTAAGACTATATCAGGGTGGGCAACTTTTTGGCCCCCAGATATGATTGGATAATCTTATCAATTCTCGCTAGCACAGAAGCTATGAGAGCTGCAACATCCAACATCTGGAGGGTCATAAGTTGTTCATGTCAGCTATGATAATGGTTATGCTCTTTAACTAGATTTATATTGACCTTGGGTCAATATCAGTTTAGCTGGTCCAAAGAGCTGCAGCCAGGCTGTTAACTGGAGCTGGCTACAGGGAGCATACAACTCCCTGGTTGCAACAGCTCCATTGGCTGTCAGTCTGTTTCTGGGCACAATTCAAAGTTCTGGTCTTGACCTATAAAGCCCTATACATCTTGGATCCAGGCTATTTGAAGGACCATTTCTCCCTGTACAAGCCTCCCAGAGCACTGAGATAATTGGAAGAGGCCCTTGTCTCTGTCCCACCACCCTCTGTGTTTGGTGGGAAGAAGAGAGGGCCTTCTCAGTGGCTGCTCCCAAGCTCTGGCACTCCCTCCCTAGGAAGTTCAGGGTGGCGCGATTCCTGTTGTCCTTCTGGCAGCTGGTAAAGACATTCTTGTGCCAGCAGGCCTTTGCAAACTGATAAGGACTGGGTTTTTAATGTTGTATGATATAAATTCAATGGTTTGTATTTTACCGTTATATTTTAATTTAGAACTGTTTTAAATCTTAAAATTGTTTAATTGTTTTTTAAATGTTATATTTATATATTTTAATCTTGTTGTACTGTTTTTAAATTTATGCTTGTAGTTCACTGCCTTGAGTCCCTATATTGGGACAAAGGTAGGATATAAGAAAATAAAGTAATTAGTAATAATAATAATTTATAAATGCATGCATGCATGCACACACTAATTTGTTCCTGAATTATTATTTTTTAAAAAATAATAATATTACAAACTCAGATACAACCTGAAATTTCTACTAATAGATATCTATGTACCTAGATGTTGCAGAGCTTTTGCTGATGCCTGCACTAATTGTCCATGGTTTCTAGCAAGATAGGACCGTGGTTGAAAAAGTCTAAAACAGGCTGTAGAGGAAAGATAGGAAACCTGGTGTCATCTTGGGCTACAGTCCCCCAATTCTCTGGCGATTTCCAGTACTAACTGGATCTAAAGTGCAGTCATTTTCTTGCCACTCCTTCACTCACCCTCAACTAGTTGGCATCTCTTTCTTGAGTAGCAGGAATGTGACCTTCCTTTCTGGCATTGTGCTGTGGAGCACTTCATCAGCCATGAGGACAGCTGCCATCTGCACATGGTCTATCAAAAAGAACTCAAAAACTAGTTCAGAACTTTCTGGCAAACAGAGTATAAAGTAGAACTTTACAGTTCAAGCCCTTAAAAAAAGAACATATAAATTCACTCGAGAGTTTGACTTTGGTTAGCTCAGGGAGCTGTAATGCTAAATTAGCCCCAATATGTTTCTGAAAGTTACATTCACAGTCCATGTAACATCAGGCCAAAAGACTTAACTTTGCAGCAAGTTAATTTGAGCTTTCCCCCCCCAGTGTTTAGCTATAGCTTCAGTACAAAAAACACAAAAGGGCTCAGAAGAACAATATTGAACAGGTACCTTGACTAACAAATATTTCATAGAAATATATTTCATGAATGACTTGATGCTGTTGTTTCAAGAAAAATGATAGAAAACATTGTTACCAAAAAGAAAAAAAAACCATGTACCTGAAAACAATGTATCTTTTTGTTACAGCAGAATTTCATTTCATGGTTTTCACAAATGTAACTTCAATTGTGTGACATGCAAATAAGTTTAAATAAAGCAGATTTGGTTTCTGAATTTCCAGCAAGCTAAGCCCAACTGAAGATCAAAACAAATATGGTGAACAGGATAAAAAGAAGTAGGATTGGCAATGAAATAAATGTAACATCAAGTGATGGCAACCAAGCAAGAAGCAGACATCAAAGTCGAAACACCAGTAAAATATTCACCTTCAAAGTTGGTTCTACAATTAGGCTGAGATGATTGCCTTAGAGACAGTATGTGGTGTGGAAACAATGGTGAAAGGGATCCTGAATGCTGCTACCTGATTCTCCAAGCCAATTCTCCTCTGCTGGAGCAATGTATGCTGCTCAACCAATCCAAGGGCCCTTGAACTAAAGCCACTATTAAGTTGTCAGTGTTGGATTCAGATTAACTGCCCTTGTTGTGTAGACATCCCTTAGCTACACAACGGCATCCTCAACAGCCCAAGCTTTTCATGTGAAAGATCCCAGTAAAATTTCTAGCCTATACAGTTGAACGGAATGAGCCAGTGTGGTGCAGTGGCTTGAGCATTGGACTATGATTCTGGAGACCAGGGCTCAAATTCCCACTTGGTCATAGAAACCTATTGTCACACTCTCCCATCCTCAGAGAAAGGCAAAGGCAAACCCCCTCTGAACAAATCTTGCCAATAAAACCCCAAGATAGGTTCACCTTAGGGTTGCCATAAGTAGTAAATGATTTGAAAGCACACAACAACAACAACAACAACAACAACAACAACAACAATTTCTAGCCCACCCCTCTGCTCAGCAATCAGGGTGGGTTACAGCATAATTAAAACACAAAGAAGTTAAAACATCTTACATCCCAATCCCTAACCCTCCCTCCCCTTAAAACTGAATTTAACCAATGAATAATTAAAATACATTATATAATTAAAATCAACAATTTATAGGCAGCATACGTCAGTCATTGGAGGGGCTCAGAGCAGGTAGGTGGACTCCTCTCGCTGGGAGGCTATTCCAGATAGGCCTGCCGGAAGAGATCCGTCTTTACTGCTTTCTTAAATGCAGCAAGAGTAGTAATAAGACGGCTCTCATCCGGCAGGCCGTTCCACAGCCTGGGAGCGGTCACAGAGAAGGTCCTCTGGGAGATCTGCGAGAGCCTGGTCTTCATAGGCTGCAGCAGATTCCTCCCAGAGGACCGAAGGGCCCGGGGGGGCTCATATGGAGAGAGGGGGTTCCTAAGATAAGATGGACCCAAGCCATGTAGGGCTTTAAAGGTTAAAACCAACACCTTGTACTGTGCCCGGAAACTAATCAGCAGTCAGTGGAGGGATTTAAGCACTGGTGTTATGTGCTCCCTCCTGGATGTTCCGGTAATTAATCTGGCTGCCATATTTTGTACCAATTGCAGTTTCGGGGTTAGGCACAAGGGTAGCCCCATGTAGAGTGCATTTCAGTAATCCAGATGTGAGGTTACCAAAGCATGTACCACAGTTTCCAGATCCCTCCTATCCAGATAAGGGCACAGCTGGTGTATCAGCAGAAGCTGATAGCAGGCACTCCTGACCGCCGCATTCACCTGACTAGTCATGTGAAACGACAAATCTAAGAGCACCCCCAGACTGTGAACACAGTCCTTGGAGGAGAGTGTGACTCCATCCAGGACTGGAGACTGTATTCCCAAATCTGGTTTCGGACCTGTAACTGTCAGTACCTCTGTTTTGTCTGGATTCAACTTCAATCTGTTTTTCCTCATCCAATCCATTACCGCTCTGAGACAGTCATTAAGAGGAGAGACGCCATCTGAAGTCTGAGCCAATGATCTGAGCCGAGTATATTTGGGTGTCATCAACGTACTGATGATACCGCGCTCCATGCCTCTGAATGATCTCACCCAGCAGCTTCATATAGATGTTAAATAGCACCAGGGACAGGATGGCACCCTGAGGAATGCTACAATTAAGCTCTATTTTAGATGAGCAACTATCCCTGAGCCTCACCCTCTGGGATCTACCTGAGAGGAAGGAACGGAAACACCGGAGCATGGTGCCTCCAATTCCTAACCCTCTCAGGCGGTCCAAGAGGATGGAATGATCTATGGTATCGAAGGCCACTGAGAGATCCAGGAGCACCAGGAGGGTCACACTACCCCTGTCGATGCTCAAGCGGAGGTCATCGGTCAGAGCAACCATGGCAGTCTCCACTCCATATCCTGTCCTGAAGCCAGTTTGAAATGGATCAAGATAATCGGTTTCATCCAAGACTGCTTGGAGTTGGGAAGCAACTGCCCTCTTGATCACCTTGCTTAAAAAAGGTAGCAAGGAGACTGGTCTATAGTTGTTTCTATCCAGGGGGTCCAGGGAAGGTTTTTTCAGGAGTGGAATAACCACCGCCTCCTTCAAACAAGATGGTACAATGCCTTCCCTGAAGGGTGCGTTGATTGTGTCCCGAAGGAACACTTTCAAGGAGTCCCCCCCCCAGACGACCAGCCAAGATGGACATGGATCGAGAGAGCAAGTCGTCTTCCTCACTCTTCCAAGGAGCTTGTCCATGTCATCGGTACTCACAGACTGAAATTCATCCAGTAAAATGCCATCAACGGAGCTGCTGAATACCTCGTCTATGGATTCTGCTAAAATACTGGCATCCATGTCGGCTCATATCCGAGAGATTTTATCTGCAAAGTAGATGTTAAATGCCTCACAGCAGGCTGTTGTTGGGTTTGGCATGGGTGGAACCGTCGTCAGTTCCCCCACCACCCTAAACAGCTCTGCCGGTCGAGACTCTGCAGATGCAATACATGCAGAACAGAAAGATTTCTGTGCTGCACGTAAAGCCTCCCGATAGGAATCAAGATGCTTCCTATGGTGAGTTCTGTCGGATAAGAGTCGAGTCTTCCGCCATTCACGCTCTAGTCGTTGTCCAGCTTGCTTCATCCTCCTAAGCTCCTCTGTATACCAGGGCTTACAATTCGAAGCGGGCTGGAAAGGACGTTTGGGAGCAATTGTGTTGATAGCCTTTGTGAGATCGATGTTCCAAATGTCCACCAAGGCTTCAACAGAATCACCGGCATTACCAACCAACAAACCCCCTAAGGACTTCTGGAAACCAGTTGGTTCCATTAGCCTTCAAGGGCAGACCATTCTAATGGGTCCACCACCCCCGGGGGGACAGACAGTGGCTTTTAGTTCCATCTTAACCAGGAAATGATCCGTCCATGACAATGCAGATGTTTTTATGACCTCCGCCCATGGATATTCCTGTTTCGTACTAAAAGCTGCATCGAGGGTATGACCTGCACAATGTGTGGGCCCGTTGACCAATTGGGATAGGCCCATGTTTGTCATGGTATTCATGAACTCCCGAGCTGCGCCTGTTAGATCTTGCAAGCTGGTCTCGAGTGGGATGTTGAAGTCACCCAAAACCAAAAGTCTGGGCGACTCCAACAACAGCTCAGAGACCAGGGTGGTCAGCTCGGTTAGGGAGTCTGTTAGGCAGTGGGGTGGCTGGTATACCAACAGAATCCCCAAGCTATCCCTGGTTTTCAGGCTAAGGTACATACACTTGATGTAGGTTGTTTTCCGGTTAGGCTTCCTGGTCAAGATGAGGTTGTTTCTATGAACTAATGCCACGCTGCCTCCACGCCCACTTTCCCTTATCTGCTCACTGACCGTGTACCCAGCTGGGAGATGCCGCGCCCATGTGGCAGTGCTGGTATCTCCCAGCCAGGTCTCGGTAAAGCAAGCCAGGTTGGCCATCTCATCTGCTATGAGGTCGTGGATGATGTGGGTCTTATTCTTGACCGACCTGGCATTGCAAAGGAGCAGAGTAAGGGTCTGTGGTATGGTTGGTGCACTCTCCAAGTTATCCTGGGAAACAGAGTGAACTGAAGAAAGGATAGATATTGTACATCGATCCCTTCTTCTTTTGTAACATTTCTTCACTCTGTTGCTGCCGTACCTTCCCTGCCCCCACACAACCTCGATTCCTGCTCCCAGGCTATTCCCGGCTCCATTATGTTCTAACAAAGGAGGGTAATCCAGCTAAAATCTCATCCCGCAGTGGATAAGGCAGTGGCATTGAACAACAAGGGGGGGGGAACCAACACTCCTCCACCGCTTGCAGTTCAGGCCGCCCAGGTGGTAGTAATTAGGGTTCTATCCAGTCCCTCTGCAGCCCCAAACACTGCCGCCGCGTGTGGAGAGGTGCTCCCTTGGGAGGGGTTTTCAAATCCCCCGCCCGGCACTCCTCCGGCGCTCGCAGCTCAGGCTGCCCAGGTGGTGGTAATTAGGGCTCAGCCCAGTCCCTCTGCAGCCCCAAACGCTGCCGTCGCGTGTCCCCAGTGGAGAAGTGGTCTCTCGGGAGGGGTTTTCAAATCTCCCGCCCAGCGCTCCTCCCGGCTCCTCCAGCGCTCACAGCTCAGGCTGCCCAGGTGGTGGTAATTAGGGCTCAGCCCAGTCCCTCTGTGGCCCCAAACGCTGCCGCCGCATGTCCCCGATGGAGAGGTGGTCCCTCGGGAGGGGTTTTCAAATCCCCCGCCCGGCGCTCCTCCCGGCTCCTCCGGCGCTCGCAGCTCAGGCTGCCCAGGTGGTGGTAATTAGGGCTCAGCCCAGTCCCTCTCAGTTGAAAGAATCAGGTAACAGGTGGTGGAAAAGGCTCTGGTGAACTACAGCAAGAGAAAGTAGACACCATTGGGCTTTGGGTTGGGCTCAGTATAATGCATCTACTTATGTGCACCAAGTTCAGATGGGATCTGGTGCCTTCGGGGTATTTAGATCTTCTTAATGGACAATTAAATGGAACCTGGAGCAAATCAAGCCTGAACTCTCCTTAAAAGCCAAGATGACTAAACTGAGACTGTTGTACTTTGGACATAATCATGAGAAAACATTATTCACTAGGAGAGAGGATGATGCTTGATAAGGCAGAAGGCTGTAGGAAAAGAGGAAGTTCGCATTCCAGATAGAGAGAACCAATCAGGGAGGCCACAACAATGAGCAAAACCTGAACAGGGCTATTGATATAGGGTGATTTGGAAATCTCTCATTCATAGAGTCACCATAAGTCAAGGTCAATTTGCTGGCAGTAAGCAACAACAAACTACATTTCCAAGAATCACTCAGCCAGCATGAGCACTTTATAAAGATCAAAAAAGTAACTTTCCCAAGGTCCATTCAGGAGGAAGGGAGTGTAAAATATTGGGGGGGGGGGGAGTTAAGCGATCATATGTAGGGGACCAGCAGGATTGTTTTTCCCCAAGCGTGCCAGGAACTGGAGACATATTTGTGCCAATTGGTGATATCTCTTTTTTTCTTTCCTAGAAACTTGGTACATACTGGCAACCAATCGCTCATGGACTAGCCCTGGTCCACAGGTCACCACTTTAAGCAGCACTGGTTTAAAAAAACTGAACCTGAGAGCTGGAGGTCACTCCTATTAGCTGAGACTTGGCAATAACTATAAAGACCATTTCCTATGTTTCATTTTGTCTCTCAGTGTTCTGTTGATCTTCACAGTGGAAGAAGGCAAGCAATAGCTGACTCTTCCCCCAATACCACCCACAACAACAACAACAACAGACATCTGAGCAAGATTAAGAGATTCAGTGTTGCATGCCATGAAGGTTTGTGTGTGCTGCCCTTTTCTTCCACCTAAGAAAGGAAAAGTAAGTTGGCAAGGGGCATCTCTCACCACCAGGCATAGCCATATCCCACCATCTTTTGCCATGGCATAGTAAGACTGCATGACAAAAAAAAAAACTGTGTCTAATTAACACTTTTCCTCCAAATTCCACATCAAGCCTGCTGTTGGTAGGGAGAAATACTTTCACACTTCCTTATCAAATGAGGGCAAAAGCACTCATAATGAGCGCAAATCAATTAGTGCAGCAGTAAAAATGGAATTATTTGTGCTGTCAGCACAAAAGAGATTTGCATAGCAGCTTTCAGCATGTGTACAAGGAGATGCTGCAGTTTGTAGCTCAGTTAATGGGAAGCTTCTCCTTGAAGATATTACCAGAAATTGAGAGAGAGAGAGAGAGAGAGAGAGACAGCAGCACCATCTCAAACAGAGATTTCTGATAATAACAACCTCTTCTATATCACCAGCTGACATTCAAGGCTGGGCCCATCAAAGACATATAGTGAGAGTTTCTGAATTTAAACTCTGCTTAACAACTAAAATCCAGTAGTAAGGATCCATATGTTCCCTCTTATTTAAATATATGGGTGAGGGCAGCATTTCCCTGTAATAGTGTATGATGACAGCCACATAAAGTCTCAATCTGTTCCATCCTTTCCCTGCTGAATTTGAGTCAGAGAGTCAGAAATGCATCATGGACTTCTTCAGGATCACTGGTTTATCCCTTTCTCTAGCAAGCCAAGTCTTTTTCCTGATGGTGCAGCATGGTACATTTTTTCCTTTAAAAAGCCATATCATGACTGGATAAGACATTCCAGGAAATAATGAGCCTACTATGTAACACTGGAGCAATCATTTGCTGGAAAATTATTTTCTCACCCCATCCCATCCCCATAACTTACCATCAATATCAAGACTATTTGGCTAATGCAATTAAGTACCATATACAATCATGCTACAATACTTTCAGGCCCTCTGAACCTTCCCATTCAGGAATATAATTATGCACGGTCATGCACACAAACAGATGTAGATGATAATGTAGATGTACAAGTACATCATGATGCTCATCTGGAGATCATTAAGTCTAATGATATGTCAGATGTAGATAAGCATGTATGTCCCTTCAAAGGTCACCATTAGTGTATTTGTGTTGCTTATTAAACATGCAAAACTGGAGCTGATCTGGACTGTAAAATGTATTTGTCACTTTATTCAATAATTCAGGGATTAATTATTTCTAGAATGTTCTCACTTCTTCTACTGAGCATTAGCAGTTTACAATACTCTTTTATTATTTATTTATGTTACTTTGTGTGTGTGTGTGTGCCTTCATGTTGACTGTCAGCTTAAGATGACCCATGAATTTCACAGGGTTTGGTTTGGGTTTTTTTGTGTGTGTTGTTTTTTTGTTTTGTTTTGTTTTTTTGTTTTGGCAGGGAATCCTCGGAGGTAGTTTTCCAGTGCCTTCTTCTGAAATATAGCCTATAGCACCTGGCATTCATTACTATGCTGCAGCAAAAAGCCATGCTTTTCATGTATCCCATGGTATGTTTATGGTAACCATCATTGTGGACTATTTTTATAATATTCTCCCTTTATCGAAAGGTTTCTAAATAAGAAAATTGAAAGAAAGCAGCCATCAAATACATGAATGGTATTTAGAGAAGAGAAATGGGATACAAAATTACCTACTCCTTTTTATTTTATTTTATTTTATTTTATTTTATTTTATTTTATTTTATTTATATGCTGCCTTTCTCCCTGAAGGGATCCAAGGCATTTCACAAATTTAAAAAACATTACAATAAAATTTAAACCAGTTAAAATCATCTTTAAAAAATAACAATTACATTAAAAATATAACAGAAGTCAAAAGGCAATACACATGCTCAGTATAAAAGCCACTGTGACATGCTTATATTTTAAATGCTTGCTGAAATAAAAACATCTTGGCCTGCTGTTGAAAGACAAGCAGGGAGGAAGCCAGTCTAGCCTCCCATGGAAGGGAGTTCAGTGGGTGGGAGCAGCCACTGACAAGGCTCTCTGTCATGTCCTCACCATGAGCCTGGGATGGTGGTAGGATCAAGAGAAAGCCTTCCCCCAATGATCTTAGTGTTCTGGCAGGTTCATTTATTCATTTTTAGACATTACTTTCCTAGTTTGATTCAACATGTGAAGAGGAAAGTCCAGGTTCTGCCTTCTTCTATCACCTTATCATTTGGAAAGCACCAAGATGAAGAAGAGAAGTTCCTGTACATGTGCATGGGCAAGAACCCAGATTTTCTTGCTCACAGGAATGTCTTCTCTTCAGACTTTTTACTTTTCTGGCTCTAGAACAGAATCGGAGTGATTTGGAAAGATTCAGGGATGTTAGCAGTTAAGTTTAGGAGGAAGATGTAGCCCTGTTCAGGTGTTACCACAGTTTCTTCAATACAGCAGTAATGCAGATGTAATTCAGTTAGAGCTTTCTTGTGACCATGTTCAGTGGTTATGCCTTTTTGGCTGGATGTGCTACAATACATTAATTTTGAATTAGAAAAATATTTGGTGCCTGTGTATATACAAGTTCTTTTAAATTATGTCCCCATGGTTTGGATTTTAACCAAGGCTTAAAAGTGTTGGATCTTGCATCCTTTTACTGTTGCAAAAAGGGTTACGCTCCAAGGGTTGGAAAGATAAACATTCACAATCCATTGTTCAATGGCCAGAAGATCTTATTTCTTTAGCTATGCAAGAAAATTCATTGTATATTGGGAAATATGGTCAGATTATATCAACGTACAGTGGGTCCTTGGTATCCTCTGGGGTTTGGTTCCAAGACCTTCCATGGATACCAAAATCCATGGATATTGAAGTCCCATTATATACAATGGCTTGCATAAAATGACAAAACCAAGGTTCACTTTTTGGATTTTTACAAATATTTTCAAGCTGTGAATGGTTGTATCCATGGGTGCAGAATCCATGGATATGGAGGGCCAAGTGTACGTGCTTAGCCCTTGTTCATATCCTATGATTTTCCTTCCTTCCTGCCTTCCTGCCTTCTTTCCCTCCCTCCCTCCTTTCTTATTTTTTTCCTGGTGCTTGTCTTTGTAATCATATTTTTAAAATCCAATTAAAAGTGGGAGCAAGAGAGACTCTAGTTCCCACATTGTAATGTTCCTGTATCTGAAGATAAGATAATCTTGTTCTCATGGAGATTTTCTGTGCAAACAAAAATTCCAGAAAATCAGGGACCCTGCTCCTTGGAAAATTTATAAACAAATAGGAACCCCTCATCTTTAGATATGTTGGCTTTCAAGTGAGGGTGCTATAGGTAAGTGTTCCTTTGCTCCCATGCTGAAGAAAGCATGATAAATAAGCCACTGGACATAGGGTTGCCATTTGTCCTGGAAAACCTGGGAAATCCAAGATTGAAGAGACCAACAAATGTCCCAGACAATTGGGCCAGTTGAAGGAATAAATCCTGGCTTTCTCCTTCATCTCTTGCCAATGGGTAGGTTATAAAGTGGCAGGGGTGATAAAGCAGGAAACCATGCAAGAAGACTGGCAATGGTGGGAGCCTCATTCTACCCTGCAGGGTCCAGTTGCTACTGCACAGGGGTAGCATTGCACTTTATTATTCCATTCTTTTCCCCCTTGCCCCAACAGGCCCCCTCCAAAAAAAGCAAAAAGCAAAGCAGCTTATTTATATACTGCTTCATATCACGCTATGGGATGTCTAAGCGGTTTACAACTGTAAGCTCATTGCCCCCCAACAGTTGGGTACTCACTTTAGCGACCTCGGAAGGATGCAGGCCTGAGTCGAGCCTCAGCCCTGGCTGGTATTGAACTCGCAACCTTGTAGTCTATGAGTGAGTGGCTGCAGTACAGGCATTTAACCACTGCGCCACCAGGGCTTTCCCACCAAAGGTGGGAAAGGAAAGGAGACAAGCAGGGATGGCCTTGTGTTGTGTGGTGATTGTGTTGGAGACTTGAGCCTAGGGCTAGGCAGCATGTGGAACTTTGCTTCCAGCTTTGAGAGAGTAAAGAGAGTCCCTTTACACTCTGGGGCTGATTGGAACCCTCCCTTTCTTGCTCCAGCTCTTAGCTTGATACTGGTATTGAGGCTGAAACAAAATGGTAGAAAAAATGCATTGATTAATGTGTTGAATTTGTATAATCATAATCCAAATTAATACTTTGCATAATCATAATAATTTGCATAATATGCAGATTAGATGCACAGATATGAGGGACTGGAATATGGCAACCCTAACCAGGCAAGGGTAGTATGTTTTCAAAAACTGACACAGTGCAGACAAAATACCAGGATGGGTAGATGGGGAAAGGAGATGGAAGGCTCCTAGGAGCTCTATCATCTGATCAAAGTGAAAGATTTCACCAGAATTCTCAAATCACAGTGCTTCGAAGGTGTTATATAGAGGTTATATATTAGAGGACTGATCCAATGCTCCAGAGTTGGGTGAGTTCTAATAGCAGGGAAGTTAACTTTTCTAGAGACTGAGAAGGTGCAGCACAGGATGCTAGCTTGAAAAATGATGGCTGTTCAAGTTTACTTCTGCCACTGTATCTCTGCATCCATTATCCAACCTATCCTATTGTCTCAGAATCTTCTTCAAGTGAATTTTAAAAATCCTGTCTTTTATACACATTTCACCTGAAGCTGGACATATGAGCATTTATGAGAAAAGTAATGTTGTAAGGAAAGAAAATGTGATAGAAATGAAGAGTGCATGGCATATTGTCTATTCCTGACAAAACTATTTATTTGTTCAGCCCACTAAATGGAGTTTGAATGGGAGAAGAGGTGTGGATTGACAAATGCTTCTAAAAGGCTGGAATTTTCAAGCACTTGAGTAACTGGCAATAAAACATGAAATGACAAGCTATGGGCCTTGCTTGTCAAAAATGTATCACGCTACAAGACTGGATGAAGCATTTATTCAGGGAATATGTTGGTCTGTTATTACCAGTTTGTAGAATACTAGTGGACAGCTGCAGTTTTTCTATCCCAGGGACTCTTCAAGAGCTTCATGCAGTACCACAAATTTCAGAAAACAAACCCCAGCCCCCCAATATATGCTTTGGAAGAACAGACTTTTTAAATATATATATAAGTCTATTTATAGTTAAAGGATGTCTTGTTTATCCTGAAGGCTTCCAAAAGAAGCAATTTTCATTTGGGGACAGAAAGAGGGAGGTTGAGGGAGTCCAGAAAGATTGAAGGGAGTAAAAAAGGCTTGTGGTGCTTCATGTGGTCTCTCAGTTATATTTTGGCCACTCCTGCTCTAGCACATCTTGTTGAAAGTGTTATATTCTGTTGCGCTTTCTTTTAAAACAGGAGTGGGAATCATGTGGCCCCACAAACATTGCTAATGGAAACTTCCATCAGCTGCAGCCAGCATAGCCAATTGTGAGGATGCTGGGAGCTGCAGCCCAAAAACATCAAGAGGCCCACATGATTACAACCCAATTTAAATCCATTAGCAGTATAATCCTAGGCAAATTTTATGCAAAAATAATTCCCAAAGCCTTTGGTGTGACCTGCTCTTACATAAGTATTAGATCGTTACCTAAATTTGCATTTTGTGTGTATGTATTATTGTTGTCCTATTTTGTTTTTTCATCAAACAAAAGAATAAATACTATTGACACTTGTTTTACTTTTGATCAGGCAGCAAATTTGGCCATGCCAGTGGCGATGAGTGCATGGGGGTGCTCCAGCTGAAAACAGTAGCTGTTCTGAACTCTGTCACACAAGGTTTCACAACTGGTTTACATTTTGATGCTACATAAATTGTAAAAAATAGTTTGTACATCTATATTGTAATGTATAATGGTAAAGAAAGCTAGGGGTGTGTATGAAGACTGGGGCTGCATCCAAATTGCAGAAATAATCTGGTTTGACACCATTTTAACTGCCATGGCTCAATGTTATATAATTCTGGGAACTGTGGTTTGTTGTGGCACCAGAGCAAGGCAAAGCTCTGGTGCCACAATAAACTACCATTCCCAGAAGTCCATAGCACTGAGCCATGGCAGTTAAAATGGCAGTTAAGCTGGTCTGAAAGGAGTAAGAGGGAGGAGATGCTGTTGGAATGATGATGAGGAAAACAGGTAGGGACTGGACAGACATAACTTCAAGGCAGAAAATCATAGGGGGGTTGCAGACTGCCAGAAATAGTGCAAATTGAGTCCACTTTTAGGGTTAGGGTTAGTGCTGGGGAATCATGGGAATTGTTTTGTTTTTTTCAGAAACATTGAGCCTTCTCTGTCAGAGAGCTCTGGTGCCACAATAAAATACAGTTCCCATCATTCCCTAACCCTAACCCTAACCCTAACCCTGAAAGTGGACTCAATTTGCACTATTTCTGGCAGTCTGCAACCCCCCATAGTTCAGAGAGACTGTAAAGTGGGATTGCAGAGGGTCAGAAAGTATAAACATGAGGAGTGTGTGTCTAAGGAGTTTTAGACAAAGAGACAGGGCCTGTACAGACTGGCAAAACGGGTTAGCCTGGGGGTGGAGTTGGGGCATGGTGACTGCATCCGGCTGCCCTGACATTGCCCAGATACCGCCATCACACCACACCGCCCACTGCACGGCGCATGGTGTCATGGTGCTCCCTTGGCACAGCTGAGTCAAAGGAGCACAGAAGAGCTGCAGAGATGGTGGTAAGGGTGACTTTTTGCCACTCCAAAAAGGAGCGGTATTTGCCAGCTCATTTTGGAGCGGCAAAGGGCAGGATTGGGGCTGTGGCATGTGGTTGCTATGGCCCCAATCCATCAATCAATAATTCATGAAGACTAAAATGGCTTCTTGCCAGACAGACAAATTAAAAATAATATAAGAATGATCCTGGACGTACTAGAATATTATAACATGAATATAGATTTTAAAAACTCTCTAATTTTCATGGACATGGACAAATCTTTTGACTGTGTGTCTTGAGAATTTATGTTAGAAACATTGGAAAGAATAGAATTAGGAGACAGATTTGTTGAGAACATAAGACAAATTTACAGTTAACATAGAGCACACCTTTTAATAAATGGGGACAGGACATTAACATTTCAAATAAGCAAAGAAACTAGGCAAGGATGCCCCCTGTCACCATTGTTATTTATTCTTGTTTTAGAAATCTTTATAAATTCAGTAAGAGCCAATACAAAAATTAAAGGCACCAAAATTAAAGGTGATTAACATTAAATCAAAGCCTATGTTGATGATGTGGTAATCATTTTAGAGAACCCAGAAGACAGTATAGAGCAAATTATGTATGAGATCAATTCATTTGGTAAATATTCAAGGCTCAAATTAAATAAAGATAAAACCTGGCTACTAACTCAGAATATGAGGGAAAATGAGGAAAATAAATTGGAGTGTAAATGTGGGTACAAAGCAAAAAAGAAAAGAAAACATTTAGGTTTATGGCTAACTAAAAAAATAGATTTATCTGAAAATAATTATGTCAATACATGGAAAGAGATAAATAAAGATCCATCTCACTGAAATAAATTTAATTTATCCTTATTGGGATGAATAGCTACCATTAAAATGAATGTATTACCTAAGTTAATCTTTTTGTTCCTTAATTTACCAATAATTTACCTTAATTTACCAGAGATAGTATTTTCACAGAATGGAATAAAGAAATCAAAAAAATTATTTGGATAGGGGAAAAAGCTAGGATAAAATGGGACACATTAATAGACTTAAAAGAGAGGGGAGGATGCACAGTGGCAAACTTTAAATCTTATTATAGTGCAGTGAGCACATTATGGCTAGAAGATTGGATCAAGTTAGACAACCAAAAACTTTTGAATCTGGAAGGTCATAATATACATTTTGGATGGCATGCATATTTATGATATGGCAAAGCAAAAATAAATAAGGATTTTAATAACCATGTTATTAGAAAAGCTTTACTAAAAACTTGGATGGCGATAAGATCTACATTTTATGTTAAGATCCCATTATGGATCTCTATCCAAGAAGCTGTCTTTGGCAGATGGGAAAAGAATATAAATTGGCTGACTTATAAGGGTATAATCATTAGAACAAAAGGGGGTAAAATTGACATTCGTTCAAAAGAGGAATTGGAAGTTAAATTTTGTAAAATGCAATGGATAAATTATTGGCAAATTAAAGGAAATTCAAAGAAGATTTAAAGAATTAGAACTTTGAAGAGAAAGAAAATGAATTTGACAAATTAATCCGAATGAAAGATAAAAATAAGATCACTAAACTATTCAAATTATTTCGGTCTAGAAATTTGGAGTCAGAAGAAATAAAAGAGTCCATGACAAAATGGGCCAGTGACCTGGGACACAATATAGATCTCGAAAAATGGGAGAATGCTAGAAAGAAAATGAGTAAATTTACATCAGCTCAGGATTTAAAAGAAAATTATATAAAAATAGCAAATAGGTTGTGTTATACTCCAATTAAGCTTAAAAAGTTATATAAGAAAGACAATTAAAATGCTTAAAATCCAGGAAAGGAAATTGGATCGATGCATCATATGTGGTGGAATTGTTCTAGAGTAAAAATGTTCTGGTCCAAAATACATACGATAATTCAAAAGACTCTAAAGATACAATTTCCTTTTGCACCAGAATTATATTTATTTAACATAACATTGATTTTAGGAGCTGATGATGAAAATAAATACTGGGTGGTGATTCTGTATTTGGTTACTGCAGATAGGACTTTAATTGCAAAAAAAAAAAATGGAAAATGCATGACCTCCCATTAATAGAGGAATAGATAGAAAAAGTCAAGATATGAAAGAAATTCATATATTAACCCATAAACGTATAAGCAAATGGGAATCAGAATGGAGACCATGCGTGGAACTATGGGAAAATATTGGTAATACTTGAAAATGGCTAATATTGTTAAAAAGAAAATTAGATTCTGGTTTTGCTGACTTATGTATGGAATACATGTATGTAGATGAAGAATTATAATTTAATATATAATTTAATTTTTATTCATAATAGAATTCAGTGGAGGACTCACATTAAAGTTTTCAACAATTAATACATGTAAAACAAAATAAGATAGTACATATCAGACTGTATATGGTAAGAAGGAAAACAAAATAGTTAAAGAAATAATTTGTATAGAAGTGGAATTAGGAAGGTTTAAAACAGAAACGTCAAATTGTTCTGCCCTCTCTGGAATGGATGGTTCACCCTTGCTTTACAGTGCAAAAAGTCTAGTCTAACAAACAGAGATGCATACATGGATGGGTGTGAAGGTCAGGAATTACACATGTACTCACTTCACATACCCTACTTTGTGTGTGTTTAGTTGCAAAACCCCTGCATAGGGTAAAGTCAACACTGGATCTTAAGTATTCATGTAAGAATGTAGACATTTACTAAATTTAAACTGTTGTGTGAGCATTTCCTTAGATACCTGGTGGAATCTATGGTTTTTACAGAAATTGTCAGATAGCATGGAAGTAAATAATGGACTAATAAGTCATGATACTCTTGTTGTAAAATGGCTTCCATTTATTTAGTTTATGAATGCAGCATCGCAAAAAGTGAGACCACCTCAATCCCATCTTAGAGGCTGGTCACACATAATGATAATAACTTCTTGCAATTAGGAAGGCAAATCTTCTAGAAATCTCCCAGATCCCTAAGTTTAAAGTTGTTATGATATTGATTTTTGTTGGAATATATTCTTGCTACGGGTTAAGATTATCAAGAAAGAAGAAAAGATTGTTTAATCTCTTCAGCAGAGCAACCCACTGCAGAAGATGGCGAGCAGGAACACACACTAGGTCCACCTAAATTCTCCACACCCATGTGTCTATAAAAACAAGTCAGACATTTTTGAGTAGAATAATAAAAATAAACTTTACTTACAAAAGGTCATGTATATAAAAATATACAGGTTAAACTTTAGTTGCAAGACAGAAAATAAGTAGCTCTGCATGCTTGCTGGTCAGCCATGTGAGAAGAAGAAAAAGAGCGGGAACTGCAGAGTAAAGAAGGATTTTAAACTTAGGCTAGTAGGGGAAGTGAGCTCAGTTAAACAGACAAGAAAAGAGGAGGGGCTACGAGTGGGTGACAAAACAACCACAGACATGCATAAAACACATTCCTAGAGAGACCAGCATGTGAGGTTGCTATATCCCAACAATTTTATTGTTGTAATGCATTAGATGTTTTAATTCACTTATTTTTTTAAAAAAAAAATTAAATGACCAAAGGAGGGAACCTGTGGTGTGGCCCATCAGATCTTTTAGAACTCCACCTCTCCTAATCTACTGTTAGCTATGGTGGTGAGCATTATGGGTCAAAAATATATGAAGGGCCATAGTTGCCCATTCCTATTATAGAAATCCACTCTAACAACTATTTTTATATACAATCAAAATTATCATGCAAGTGCCTAGACAACACAACAATCAATTTAGAATGATGGAGAAAGGGAGAATTGGGGAGATGGTGGGGGGAATTACACATCCCTCCTTGACACATGGCCAACAGTTTTGTGAGGCCATCTGGGATGAAAACAGCAAAAATCTTTAATCCATCAATGAAATTTGTTAACCACTAAAGAACTGCATCATGATTTTCCATCCCATACTTTTTACAATATATTTCATTTCAGCAATATTGATTAATGCTACATTCAAATCCAAGCTTGCCTTGTAATCCTGACAAATGTGAAAACTTTTGCCAATTAAACAGATGCAAGCAAACAAACCCAGAAGACCCAAAGTCCAAGGTTGGTGTATCTGACATCAACAATAAATCAAAGTGTACAGCTTTTCCAGAATTACTGTATTGTAGTTCCAAGTTTGTTAGTGGGCATTGCTAGATGGCTTTCCATTTTACAGTTCTGACAGGCCAGCTACAATATCAGCAGAGTGGAAAGTCTTCATGTGTCAGGGCAGTTAAAGTGGCCTCAATTTGCACTATTTCTGGCAGTCTGCAAAGGCCCTAAATAGCTTTGATTAATCTTTAACAGCAAAGGGTCAGACAGTCCGAAAGCAACAAGTTAGAAAACAGATGGATGAGCCACTCTGGCTAGCTGATGTTAATTTACATGCTAATACTACAAAGAAGGAAGAAAATTGGCAGACATTGTGGTGTTAAGCACAATGTTTTCCAACTTCAGATCTAATTTGGCGTAAGGAAATTGCCTTTAAAAATGTTTCCTATATTCCCCTTCCTATCCTCTATTCTCCACACCAGTTTCTTTGATAGGCCTCCTTTTCTTTTTCCTTTTGTGAACTTCCTTAAAAGAACTTATCTCAGAGTGCAAGCTCTGTTTTGTAGATTATCTCCTACACATACTCAGAACCCCCCCCCCTTACTTTCCATGTTAAATTGTTAAATTGTTACTTTCCATGTTAAATTGTTCTGGAGGAGCCCCTTGCCCAGATAGTCTTTTCAGGAGGGAGAGGGGTCAGGGGCAAAAAAGCATCAAAAAGAACAAAACAAATCTTTCCATTAGAATCCAAATTAATTTATCTTATGACCCAAGCACATTTTTGGATCCCCATTTTTTTAATTATCACATTTCCTTAGCCAGGAGAGTATTTGGAGAATATGTTTTTACAGGACAAGGAAACAGATCATTTTAAAAAATGGCAATACTATACAGTATTCAATGTGTCTGTATTATGCATACATTTTTGAGCTGGACAAATCTCTTGCCCTTCAAACAAAATACCAAAGGGAGGAGAAATGTCTCCTGACAAGTTTCTCCTACCTGTCATCCAATGATCTTAAGGTGTCACAAGCATCATTCTATCTTTTTTTATCCTCACAACAATTCTGTAAAGTAGATTAGGCAGAAAGAAAGACAGACAGGGAGACAGGAACAGAGACAAGTTACCCCAGGGTCAGCCAACAAATGTCACATTTCAACTGTATCTTCCAAGTTCAACACTCTAATCCATTATGCCACACTGGCTCTCTTCTCATTAAACTACAATTCCCATTATCCCTAATAATTGACCAACCATGGAGACCAGCAACTGTATTACCTAATTAATTAATATAAGTGAAAATACAGTGAGGCAATTTTACTATTGCTGTGCCATGAGCTAGATGTTGCCTAAGGAAGTGGCCCAAAAACTGGCTCATCTTAATTTGCCTTACTAAACATTGAACCGCCCTGTGAATAATGCAAAGGAGTGATACTGGCAGATCTAACAACTAGGACATTCTTTGGATAAGCAGTTTCATTTAAGCAGGCTGAAACATACAGTATGTGATTTCTTACCTGTTACAACTTGCAAACAGGGTATTAAACTTGTTTACAAGGCAATCACATTCATGTAACACAAGATGGATAGTTAGTAGTATGCTTATCAACATTTGGAATCATCTCTACAAACCAATAAAAAGTGAAACCTTTGAAGAGTGCCCAATGCAAGTCTATGCTATGAACCATGGAGACCTGGCATCTGGGAAATGTTAATCATGTGCAGTTATTTAAATACAGAATTATTCCATATTGTGGAGACTTTATCAAGGGCTTACAAGACTGTGCTCACATATATTGCTGCATATACAGTAAGTAATCTGCCACTTGTTTTCTACAGAACAGAGGACATTATTTCTAGAAAGATTGCTACACAGAACAGTTAATAAATAGAACAGTGTTTATATTTGCATCCTTAAAGGCATCTCTGTGAGTTTCACAAGTTGCATCAATTTCATTTTAAAGGATCTAACATTTCTATACATGAACAATGGAGGACTGGCAAGACTGGCCCTACCATTGGGCAGAGTGAAACAATCTCATCAGGCAGCAGATACAGAGGGCAGCACCTGTGGCCCATAGCCTTTTTCCAAAGGTAGAACTTTCTGTGGCATACTCCCTAGCCAGCTGCTTTCCACTATATTGCGAAACACCAGTGGAGCACTGGTGCTAAGCTAAAGTTGACCAATTAGTCCAGTTTTATGTATGTGAAATGAAGGAGCTACCTTGTAGTCTTTGTGTCAGACAGGAAAACATTGTGAGTTGACTCTGATCAATTGTGGCCCATTCATTTAGTTGTGAAGTCTGAAAACATCAAGTCTTCAGTGTCAAATCCTTCCCCTCATACGCCATCTGATCAACAACCAAGTCCCTGCCTGAATGAACTGGCACAATAAAACACCAAGTAAATGAAGACTGAATTATGTTAGCCAGGAAAGGAAAGATAAAATGGCAATATTGGTAGTTTCCTTTCCCTCTTCCATAGGTGATTCTCATTTCGGGGGGCGGGGGGGGACGGACGAACAGTTTGACAACTTTCTGTACAGAGTTGAAAACTGGAGGGACTGAAACTTGGAACTCTCAAATACATTGTAAATCACTAATATTAGAACAGCATAACTAAGAACTGACACAGAACTGATGCTACTAGCACCTAATTTAGACACACCTGCTTGTATACTTTGCCAGAAACACAGAAAAAATGAAAGGGAAAAACCTATTTGTTCAGTAAGAAACTTATACCAGGATAATTTGTCCTATCATCCAGACAGTAAAGGACACAGCAAACTACTTTAACCCCTAGACCCTATGTAGAGGTACAGAAGTCTTCAGTGGTAACTGAGCTAATATTTCATAAATTCAAAGCCCTAAATGTCTTGGGTCCAACCTATCTTCGGGACTGCCTCCTCCCATATAATCCTCCCCACGCACTCTGGTCCTCTGGGAGGAACTTGCTCCAGCCATTAAAATCTAGACTGTCTACAACCTCCCAGAGGGCATTCTCAGTAATCGCCCTCAGATTATGGAATGGCCTGCCGGACGAGATCCATCAGATTACAATGCTAGACAGCTTTAAAAAGGCTATTAAGATGGATCTCTTCCATCAGGCCTTTCCAGAATAGATTTCCCAGCCTCAGGAACCCCCTTATCCCACCCTCTCACAATTTGGACGTTCCCACTGCTCCGTGTGTTTTATTATATTGTTATTTGTAAACAGTTTTTATTTTTGTATGGAGTTTATTGCACGGGGGAAATCCCATGCAGAAACAGGATTTAAAAGGTAGGGGAAACCCGCAAAAGGGGCAGTTTTTCACACACATTGCTGTTAAACTGGAGTTAACCCGAACGGAAAGTTGTCAAAAACTGCTTTCTTTTTACTTTTGGGATTTTCCGAAAGTAAAAAGAAGCAGTTTCTGACTACTTTCCGTTCAGGTTAACCTCATTTTAACAGTGACGTCGTCTGAAAAATCTGCCGGCTTTTGTGGGGGGTTTTTTTCAATTTAAAACCCTGTTTCTGCACAGGATTTCCCCCATGTGATAAACTCCGTATGTCTTTTTAACTAGATGTTTTAATAGTTTGTTGGTTTAATACTTTTTTAAGTGGTGGGTGGGTTTGGGGGCCTTTTTGGAGTTACATTGTTTGTAATTTTAAATTGTTGTTAGCCTCCCCGATTGTTCTCAGAGGGGTGGGATACAAATAAATATTATTATTATTATTATTATTATTATTATTATAAATACCTTGGAATAATAGGGTAATTTCTAGCAATTCATATGTGTTGTGGGCCTTCAATTTGTTTCCAATTGATGACAACCTTAAGGCAAACCTATCAAGGGGTTTTCTTGGCAAAATACAAAGGTAACTTTGAATAATCCTGTCTGAATCAGGAACTCATGCAAACATACTTCACTGTGAGATACAGAAAAGGGGGGGGGAACCTACATCTGGAATGCATGGTCTGCATGAAACCACCACCACCACCACAACAACACATTTTAAACATTTGAAGTGGCTTCAAGAGTCCAAACAAAAAAGTTTGTGCTTGGTTGAATGTGATACAATGGCCTAAATCCAGGGCAAAGCATCCACTGATAGGATTACATGCATCAGTTGAATTAGGAAGAGGCCACCACCCTCTTTCCATTATAGCCAACTCCGCACTCAAGAACCTACTCCAGAGGTCCAGGAAAACCTGCCAGAACTGGTATTTGGGTAAGAACAAGGGCTGAAGAGGGGAGCAAAAGAATGTTCTACTATGTTGACATTGGACTGCCAATATGACAATGGATATAGGCCAATATTTAGAATAGCTAGGATGGATTGAGAATGGACCTCATATCCAGGGACAACACTTGGATCAAGCATTTGAATCATATGACCTCCAGATACATTTCATTCTGTAGGAACCCCAAGCACACTGAGTGTATCAGACTTCTTAAACTGCAAGAAAAATAATTACTGCCCAAGCATCCCATTTTGGAGCTACTGTCTGTTACTTAATCCTTTGGGAATGTTTTGTAATTTGGTACCATATCAATATGTCAGGTATGACCAACAAACTAATATATCTTTGTGTAATTTAAATAGCAATCAGCAAGCTACTTTTTTTCCTGATTAATATACAGAAATTTGACGGTCACAGCGGGGGACTGATGATGCTAATCTGTCAATGTCCTGATAGTTCTCTGGTTGATTACTTCAGACCAATGGAGCTGCATAATCACACACAAAAATGCCAAAGATTGTATCAGTAGCAGAATGTTCAATCAGTTATACTCACATCATTGAGATGTTTGCATCTTCCCTGCTTTTATGTATTCAGTTCTGATGATGTCTGAAAAGAGAAATGCAGGGCAGAGAGATCTCTAGCCCAGTCTAGGAGAGCTTGATGTTTGGTGTAATGGTAAGGGATTGAGTGGACAACACTTATGTCTTCAGATGCACTGCTCTTAAGTGAACCTGCAACAGAATAAAAGAACCTGAAAACATAGAAGGCTTCCTCTATATACTGTATCATGACTGCTTTCCCAGAAGAACATTATAAGTTAAGTACTGATATCTTAGAAACTCCTTTCATAATCAAACATGTGGCTATGCTGTGCAATAAAAGGTATGGATGGAAGAAAAATGCAATCCTTCCAAAATTAGGCACATACTTCTTCACTAAGGGCCTTTACAGACTGCCAGAAATAATGCAACTTGTGGCCACTTTAACTGTCCTGGCTCAATGCCAAGGAATCATGGGAACTGTAGTTTATTGTGGCACCAGAGCTCTCTGACAGAGAAGGCTCAATGTCCCAGAAAAAAATACAATTCCCATGATTCCCTAGCACTGAGCCAGGGCAGTTAAAGTGGCCTCAGACTGCATTATTTCTGGCAGTCTGCAAAGGCCCATAGTTTCTTCTTGAAGGTAGAAATGACTAATTTTAGCAACTTTCTTCCCATTGCGAGGAAGTCTGCAAAAACTACACAGTTTTTGAAGGCTATTTGCAATTCGGGATTTGTTCTATGTAAAATTTGCACATGGATAATTTACATAGAAAACAGCATTTTGTGCACAGTAAACAGCATTTTCTGCATAGAAAATAGTATTTCAATGCAGAAATACTAATTCCCATGCAGAAAATGTTGTTTTATGCACAGAAAATGCTGTTTTCTATGCAAATCAATCGCGTGTGAATTCTATGCAGAACAAATACCCAACTGCAGCATTTTTCTGAACAGAAAACATTTTTGTGCAGAAATTAAAAGGTCTGCATTTCTATTTTCCACACAGAAAATGCTGTTTCCTGTACAGAAAATGCTGCTTTCGGCACAAAACAACCTCATGCAAATTTGGATGCAGAATAAATCCTGGACAGCAAAGATTTTCATCAGTCCAGGTTTCATGTCATAAGGGTTTCTCAACATTCAATTAAAAGAATTGATAATTTTTCAATTTTCTAATATTCCTTCCATCCCTATTCAAAATACCAGTAGAGTAGTCCTCTCTGGACATTTTTTCAGACTCTAGTGTCTATTCATTTGTGTTTGTGTGGGGGTGTGTGTGTGAGAAAGAGAGAGAGAGAGGAGTTTATCATATGGAGGCAAATTGCTTAAATCCAGGGTTGTTTGTGTAAAGAAGTAGTAACGCAACATTAACCTGAACAGAAAGTCGCCAAAACCCACTCCTATTTTACTTTTGGAAGTTCCCAAAAATAAAAAGGAGCATGTTATGACTACTTTCCATCTAGATTAATAACACATTATTTCTCCTTGACATCAACGTCATATGAAAAACAACCCACTTTTGCGGGTTATTTCTACTTTCTATTTGAATTAACCCCAAACATTGTGTGAAAAACAGCCTGCTTTTGCATGTTGTTTTCAATTTAAATCCAGTTTCTGCACAGGATCCATCCCATGTGATAAACTCCTGTGTGTGTTTGCGTTCCTAGTCATGAGGTGAAATGGCCTGCTTGGGGAAAGGATTTCTGGTGAAGCATTCTAAATCTCCCCCATGACACATACCCTGCCATCTGCAATTATGAGAAGCTGGGGGGGGGGGGGAGTGAAAATTCATGATACACATTACCTAGAATAAGATAATGAAGAGTAAGGGAGGCTTGAGACATGTACATACATGCAGACGTGGAGTGTAATGTGTACCTTCTCCCTGAGAGAATAAAAAGTAATCATTTCCTCAAAAAGATTATTCAGACCAGCATTTTTCAACTGAGCATTCTTCAGATGTGTTGGACTCCTTAACCCAGCCATTGTGACTGTGTTGTCTAAGGATGGGAGCTGGCATCCTGGGCTGGCATCCTGTTAGTGACATATATGTATGTGAATGCAATTTACACATGCCTAAGTCCCTTTTTGGATAGGGCACCAAAGGTTATTTTCTTGAGTTGTACTACCCAGTAACTGTCAAGCTTTAGGACTGACCCCACCAATGTTGATTACCAGCGGGAAGGTGATTCAGAACATAAAGATCCAGTTGCTCTGGGCTGCTGGGGGAAAGGCAAGGCAAGGATATTCCTTTTGAGAGTGCACCCTCATTTCTTTCCCTCTCAACTGAACTCAGACCAGCAGCTTCTCCATGGGTTCAGTCCTTCCCCACTCCCTTCTCTCCCCTCCCCACTAGTAAATAACAGCAGAGGGGATTCCTAGGGCTTCACAGCTGTTGGGCACACAATTGCACAGGCAGAAAACTACACACAGTTGTAAGATCCTGGCCCTGGAAGGTAAGGGAGCCTTAGACATGTGCACACAGAGCTGCAGTTGCAATAAATGTATTCATAAATGGCCAGCTAAGCCCAGCAATCTAAAAATATACCTCAGTTTCATTCACCTAATTTCTTGTACAATCCTTGAAAGATTGTCAGGTTTTTTTAAAATTGTATTACTAAGAGTACAGAAGAACTGAAGGAGGGAAATAATCTACAAGCAAACTGATGTACAGTTTGGCACAGGCAGACTTGCACTTCAAAAATTCTTTTGACAGTATGTTAAAATGAAAGGATTCCCTGCAATGCAGCGACTAGGTGCTCTGGTGTGAAGAAATGGGAAATTTCATGGACTGTTGAACACTGAAAATAGTCTCAGCAGATAAGATTAACTCCAAAATTATTTAGTTGGTAATTGAGATTCATTGGGAAAGGAACTACTGGGCAAATAGTCTCTATACTCAACATCCAGTTAAGAGTGAATATAGGGTCCTATAATAGCTATTTCGCAATGGCATAAAATGGAATAGTAGTAATACAAAACAGAATATGGGATATGGAGATCCTGCAAGGGGAAACAGAAGGGAAGCATAAATGGTCAGTCATGGCTATTAAAGGAAGTACTGAATAATGAGGAGAGCAGCTATTGCTGAAAACATGTTTAGAGGACCTATATCTGTACTGATGGAAAAACCCAGCTTACCACTGGGGCTTCCAGATCTTCAGGGAAGATGATCTGTCTGCACAATTGCCACCCACAATGGACTGATACCAGCAGCACTGTCTGCACACTCCCCTAGATGAGGAGCTCATCCAGCCGAGTTCCTCCTCCTGACCTCTTGTGTCCATCGGCTGAAACTCCTTCCCTGCCCTGTCCCCACACTGGCATGCACTCCACATGTCCAGGGAACTCTCAATAGTTTCCAGCTTGATTTGTAGCAAACAGGGACTCTTTTTATTCCAAATAATTGCCCTGGAATGCATATTGGACCTGTGTTCTACCTCTTTTGGCCCCATGCATAGTCTAAATAGGTTAGTGTGGGAACAGGACAGGAGCTTTTCTTTTCCTCCACTCAGACACAGCCCTAGTCACATATTTCATTATAACAATACCCATGGGAAATATAGTTCCTGTGCTGAAGATTTCTAATGTATACAATGGGTCCTTGTTATCTGCTGGGGCTTGGTTCCAGGACCTTCTGTGGATAACAAAATCTGTGGATGCTCAAGTCCCATTAAATACAATGGCATAGCAAAATGGTGTCCCATATATAAAATGAAAAATCAAGGTTTGTTATTTGGAATTTATACTTTTTTTAATATTTTCAAGCCATGGATGCTTGAATCTGTAAATAAAAAAATCTATGGATAAGGAGGGCCTACTGTATATTGAATCAGCCCATTGGTCCATCTAGCCTAATACTGAATCTTTAGATTGGCAGTAGCCCTCCAAGGTTTCAGGCAGAATGTTTTCCTAACTCTACCTGGAGATCTCTGGTATACCTTGGTGGTCTCTCTAACCAGGCCTAAATCTGTTTAGCTTCAAAAATCAGAGGGAAATCGGTATGTTCAGGAAGCCATTGTAGAGCCTCAGTGTTGATGCCATAACCAAAAAGAGTGTGCTCTTGTTTCCACCCATTCACTTCATTATGTTTTTGAAGGTGGCAAGACAGAAACTAGTCAGGCAGTTTGCTAAAACTCAGGCAGATCCCTATGGGGGTTGAAATGGCAGTGGTTGCCTATTTACTGCTGTAAGGCCCTCTCAAATGCTGGCACATCACAGCATAACTTTGAGAATGCTGTTTCCCAGATGCACCTCTGCATACTCTTACATTAGTAAGAATGACAATGTCATGAATCCCAGATGTGATGTCTTCCCTTTGGCACATACTGTCATGGGAATTCTAGCTGGCTGTTTCTTTGTGTATCTTCAACTGTCAAGGAATTCTTTCTAATTTTCTGCAGCAGTGATACTCAAAATTGTGGAGTGAGGAGTACCATAGTTCTATTCCATGAATCATCTCCTGCCACTCCACAACAAGTTTCCAGTAAAGAAAGTAATGGTTGTAGTCTATGGAACAACAGTTGTAGTCCCTGGTATATTTGTGAAGAAAGTCTAACAGACCACTTAAGAAGCATTGTTTTACACAACTTGAAAGTGTTGCTGTTTTTCATAAAGTGTTGTTGTTTTTCATAAATGCTGATACTCTACATTGGCTACTTGGGGTACATCTACACAGTAGCAATGATGCAGTTTGATGCCACTTTAACTGCCATGGCTCCATCCTACAAAATACTGGGATTTGTAGTTTTGTGAAGCACCAGCAGTCTTTGGCAGAGAAGGCTAAAGTCTTTGTAAAACTACAAATTCCTGGATTCCATGGAGCTACATCACATTATTTCTCAGTCACATCTACATACCGACGTAATATCTGCTGGTCTGAAACCACCACCACCCACTCACCTTAGGAGCCAGCAGCCAGATCAAGTGAAAGACATCCATTCAGATTTCAATTGGGATGCAAAGAGGAAGAGGATGTTTCCACACTCCTCCTTTCAGCAACTGAAGCTGCAGCAAGAACTTGCAACAAGGGCCCTGTTTCTGACTGTGGTAGCCTTGCTCACTTGTAGGGGAGAGGTGGAAACCTTGTCCAGAAGCTGAAAGATGTCTATCACCTGATCTGGCTGCTGGTTCTTGAGGTGGGCTGAGGTGGGATTTACATAGTATTACAGTAAGGCTTTCTTCCAACCTAGCAGTTCAAAACCATGTAAATACAAGTAGATAAATAGGTATCACTTCTCACTGGGAAGATAACAGCGTTTGGTGCAGTTATGCTGGTGGCATGACCATCAGAGCAGTCCTCAGACAATGCTGGTTCTTTGGCTTAGGAATGGAGATGAGCATTGCCCCCTACAGTCAGTGACGACTAGAAATTCACGTCAAGAGACTACCTTTACCTTTACAGTAAGACTACATAATCTCACTGGAAACAGAGCAGTTACACATCTGTAACTCTACATTAGAAATCCATAACTGCAATACTGAATGCCAGCCTACAGCTCCCAGAATGGCCCTACCAGCATGTAGTTGTAGTCCAAAAGAGTACCTTTTCTGAGCTCTGTGTTTCTAAGCAGCTGATAGCTGATCTGCTACTGTGGTTCTACTAGTTTTATTGGCCTTGTACTGCTTTTAAATTATTGTAATAGCTTTTACTAGTCTCTTTTTATCTTGTCTAGCATATCTTTAGCCACTCTTGTAAAAAGAGCATAGAAAATGGAACTCATACATTTAAGAAGAACTAAAGCAGTGCCACATTTAGTGTCGATTGGCTCTAAAAGCAGATTTGGATGATAATTTTAATGAGACAATTGCAATTTAAATGTGGCTTTATGGCATGTCTGTCATCATCTGCCAGCAAATGGAAGCCTTTTAGTGCACATAAGTAGAATTTCTCCATAGGATAGGGAGCTCACAAGTGACACATACATGATATGAACTCAAGGTGTGAAAATCATCCCAAATGATAGTGTGGAGAACATTATAACATATTGAAGATCTTTAAATGCTCCCCAGAGGAAAAGCGGTTGAATGTATAATATTAACACAACCTTAGGGCAGCAGCAATTCAGCAATAACTTATTTACAGATAGTCTACAAGGTATTTTCAGTGACCTGGTAGACATTCATCCTGTTGCAGCAACTTATTTTAAATATTGTGGTCAGTTTTGAAGACTGAGGTGGAGGGGGCACCAGAAAGGTCCTTTTGCTATGGCTTAGATGTCAGTCTCACTGGAATCTCAACTAGTGATGTAATTCTTTGCTATTTCATTCTTAAAGGGAGAAATAAGTAATTTTAGCAATTTTCTTCCTGTTGCAGACAATTTGTAGTTTCAGATTTATTCTGCGCAAAATCTGTACAATGTTGATGATGTTATCATTTTTTACATAAAAGATAACATTTCTTCACAAATGTATTACTGTTTCCCATGCAGAAAAAGTTTTCTGGGATTTTTGCCAGAATTTTACACGGAATAAGTTTGAATTGCAAGATTTTCATCAGTTCAGGATTCTCTTCGTCAGTTTCCTGACACTCAAAATACAGTTTTTTAAACCATTTTTCAAATATTTGGGAATATCTGTTTTCCATTTGTAATCTTAACTGAACTGCCATCCTATACTGAGATTAGATTTGTGCAGAAGATTCCAAAATATTAAGCTAAATGGGAGCACTGTAGAACCAAAACACTTTTGGGCTAAATGTTCAGGCAACTGTACTGCCATGAGCATTTTACAACATTCATCACAGCTGCCATCTATTAGTTCACTGTTCTTTGGTTAGTATTACATGTGATTTTCTGCAAAAGATGTTTTTATAGTGTTAAAAATTAAAATAAATGTTTTTTTAAAAAGAAGAGGAATGCAAACTAACAATAGGATGTTATATGTGTCCACTGGGTGACACCTGGTTGTTGTTTTATTGTTAACTGCTTGATTTCAACCCATGGCAAACCTGTGGACATCCAAGTAATTCCAGCTGTCATCCTTTGAATTTATAATGTGACCTATGGTTCATTTAATATAATTGCTAATTATGTAATGACTTTATTAAGCAATCACTTTTCACACATGAAAATCCAAGGTTGAGGAGGCAGGGCACAGTAGAGAGTGCAGGAGCAGGATGTAGCTTTCAGGCTCCTCTAGGGGACAAATCCAAGCCCCCAACCTCTGACAGTTGCCACTCGGCTCTAAATAAAAGTAAAGTATTATTTCCTTCTTCAGAGTCACAATCATACGTATATTTTCAGGCAGGCAGAACTGCATGATCATTAAAATGCATTTGACTTATTTTACTGAGATTTCTTTTAGTGACCAGCCTAATTGCCAAGTGATTTGTTAATATTATTTCTTGAGGAAATGGACAACTATTGTGTAAACTGAAGAGAGCTTCCTCTGTTCAAAACAGATTCCATGCAATTTCTGGATGACAATGGTGTGTTTTGCATAATTGATAAAACAGCATATTACAATTTGTCAAAATGGCTAGGGACTTGGCAGTGCCACCAATGCGTATGACTCTATCAAGGCTGCAAGCCTTTCAGGATCTGGCTTCACATTTGTAGAACAATCTTCCTTTGCACCTCCAACCAGAGGAGGATCTTACCTTCTTTTGTAAAGGGTTGAAGATCTTCCTCTTCAATTCACTGGATTAGGTTGCTGAGTGTGCCAAAGGTGGCCGAGATGGGTAGAGACTGATGAGGATTTTGTTTCTAGTATATTGTTATATTATTTTAATATTTTCGCATTTTCTAGTGTTGTGTTTTATCTTTTGTTCTTTATTATATATGTCTGACGTTCCACCCTTTGGTGGAAAGGGCATTATAAATAAATGTTGTTGTTGTTGATGTTGCCATCATCATCATCATCATCATCATCATCATCATCACATGAGCTGCATTGTCACCGCAATCATGCAAATCAATTAAAAGGAAAACATATTGGTTTTGTGAGCAGCCATTATCACATGTCTTCACAATTGCATGATTGGTGTTTCTGCTGCCATTGCACTCTCTTCTACACTCCCCCTTAACCCCACCCCTGCTCCCCCTTAACCCCACCCCTGCTCTATCCCTACCCATGAATCCTTTCATTTTATTTTATTTTTTAAAATGCAATCCCACAGTTCAAATAATGTGATTTGTTTGTTTGTTTGTTTGTTTAAAAAAGACATTTTTAAAAAGTGAATCAGGCTGCTTGGGAATAGCAAGGGAGATGGGGATGGGGAGAGGAGGAGATGGTGACACCAATCTCAGAACTGCCACAGCAGCAACATTTTGCATTTGAGGAGTCCCAGGACTGCCATGCTATTGGGATCTATTGATGGTTTCCCCCAACAGTGAAAAAGAATATCCTAACCACACCTGGGAAACACATCAGCAATGTGTTGGAGGCAACATCATGTGATAATTATCATCCAAAGTGTTATTTTGTTACTATAATTGTGGCTTAAACACCACATGTAGTAATCTCCTAAGACACAAGATATTAAATGTGAAGGCATTAAAAAGATGCACAGTCAATATGTTACATAAGGGACAAGATTGAGCAAATATATGTCATAATAAAACTTTGTTATCCATTCTTGTAGAACTACAGTATGACAATACTGCACAATACGATAACTACTGCTTTCAACGTTAGGTTCACCCTTTCCCAGCATAATCAAACTACAGCATACACCAGTTAACAAGGCCTGACAAAAGAAGCTGTTTTGCAAAATGTTTTTATACATGGGCTGCTCCCTCTTTCCTTCTTGCCCCCTTGGTGTAAGATTTTTTGGTCTTGGTGTAAGATTTTTAGTTATATCAGCATTTGGAGGATGGTGAAGGAGGGCTAGAGAAATGTAAACTTTCACTGTCAGGTTGCATCAGTGTGTCTGAAGAGTCTCAAATGCACAATATGTTCTTAGAAGTTCCCTTCATGTATTTAGTGTAGCTTAATCCCAAGGAAGTGTATAATGGATAGACTATACACACACAGCCTTTATTATTGGTGGAAGTTCTAAAAAGCAATCATTTCCCAATATTTCTTATTGCTGGATACTTTAGTATGCTTCTAATCAATAATTCCTGAGGAGGTTCAAATGTATAGGAGGCTTGATGTCCAATGTTGCCAGATCATTTTGAAGGGGATGGAAGCCTCACTGCTCCCCCCAGTCCAGAAGGGAGATTTCCATTAATTTCTTTTCAGAAATGTTTACACAGCCAAGTTGTGTAGTACGTCATAGCATAAGAGCCATTTAATGTCCCTGTATAGAGGTAAAGATATGTGTCTATATGAGTCTATTAGAAAGACATTTGAACAGAATTGATGCTGCAGTAGTCCCCATAAGCTGAAGCCAGCAGGATGACAAATAGCAACAAAATAAACAACAAAGCTGCAAGAGAGAGAGAGCAAAGCTGTGGTCACAGTTCTGTATCTGGAGATCACCAAATCCTGTCCCTTGGCAAAATGATGGATAAAATGAGATTACATGATATATGGTAGGATGAGGGAGAGAGTAGTGTATGCTGCCTTAAATTTTTGAGAGAAAATATGAACTTTAAAGTAAATATTGCATTTTTCAAAATAAAAAAGGACCATCCAATATTTTATTAATGAAATTGTTCCTATTTGTTAGGTATTATCAGTATTAGGTATTATTATTAGGTATCAGCAGCAAAAGCACCAGCAGTAATAACAACCAAAAGTTTCCAAATGTAAACCAGTAATTATTTCTAAGCCAGTGCTTTTATACCCAGCTCCAGGTATGGCCTCATTATAATTCCAGATTCCATCTTCATGCTTCACAAACTGCTGATAATACCATCTTATTTTTTCCTAGTGTTTCATATTAACCTGTTCATGACTCACATTCTCAGCCTCTTTTTTTCTTGTGCAAATGCTGGTAACAGAAAAGAATACCTTTTTTGCTAATAGCTCCATGGCATATCATAAATCTGATCATAAACCTGATGTAAACAGATGGATGGCAATAGGGTGTTTTGCAAAAAAAAAGCTGAGAAATCTGAAAAAGTAGACTTTCCAAGCTGTACACATACAGTTTGGGTTTAATGCAGTTGAGCAAATAGTATTCAGTGGTTGTTCCAAACATGTGCTTTCAGACAGGTGTCTGATGGGGTATTTCAGTTTTGATATTTCTTAAATACTTGTGGTGGTTTCCATTTGTTGTTGTTGTTATTGTTAACTGCCTTCGCATCAATCTTGACCCATGGCATCCCTATGGATGAGACATCTCCAGGACCCCCTGTCTTCTACTACTCTGCCCAGCTCCTGCAAATTCTATTCATGGTCTCTTTAATAAAGTCCATCCATCTAGCATATGGCCTTCCTCTGTTTCTATTTCCCTCCACCTTTCCTAACATTATTATCTTTTCCAACAATTCATGCCTTCCCATGATGTGTCCAAAGTATGACAGTCTAAATCTTGTCCTCTTGGTTTCTGGGGATATCTCTGGCTTGATCTGTTTTATGACCCATTTGTTTGTCCTTTTGGCTGTCCATGGAATCCTCAGCACTCTTCTCCAGCACCACAGCTCAAAGGAGTTGATTTTCCTCCTATCTTCTTTACTCCATTGTTATTTGTTCATTAATCAAATAGGTCTATTTTTACACTGCAAGGACAAGAATATTCATCCATTATGAACTGATTTTAGAAAATGCAAGAGGGTAATATATTTGTAAACATTATGTGGAATTAACATTTTCAAAGACTCAAAACCTTCAGTTATTTCTAACCCAAATTTCCAGGTGGTTTAAGCCTTAATGTCGCTGTCAGAAAATAGTATGATAGTAGAAAATGCACATAATCTGTGCTAAAGCCCACCCCTGTCCTGTCACGCTGGACCTTCACAATTAAGAGTATTAGGGACAGAGCACAAGAACTTCATGTATGTCAGTGGTTATCAACCTTTGATCCTCCAAATGTTTTGAAATCCGGCATCCCTGCTCACTGGGATTTCTGGAAGTTGAAGTCCAAAACATCTGGAGAACTAAATTTAAGAACCACCAGTCTATATATGCTCTTTTCAAACAGAGTCATAGCACTAGTAGCATTGAAGCTATGTTTTTAAACTCCTCTCAGTAGGAGTAAGCACAACAAAATATCAGAACAGTTCCTAGCAGAAGCATTAGCAGCTAGTTTTAAGAAGTCAATACATTTCACAGCCTGCTTATTTCTGTATTTATTTATTCAACTTGTACTCTTCTTTTCTGACAAAATGGGACCCAACAGAGCGCTTTCACCACTGATGCCATGCCACCTGATAGCCCATGCCCACCACATTCTTACACAGATCCACAAAATTCTTCCATAGATGCATCAATGATGACCTGCTGGATTCTACTGGGCTGTACCTATGCTTTCAGTGGTGCTCTCAGGCCATCAATTTGTTTCAGAAGTGTGGGGTATCACTTAAGAGGACTCCCGCCATTGGTGATATAAATAATATTGCCCCACTCACCAAAAATTCAGGCCATCAAGTCCAAAGCCTAAAATTACCCAACTGCCACACTGCAGGTTGTGCCAGATTATACCAGTTGATCTCTATTCTCAGTCCTATCAATCATGAATCTGCCACTTGACTTGATGTGGACAATAAAG
This sequence comes from Phrynosoma blainvillii, assembly GCA_026167975.1. Lineage (NCBI taxonomy): Eukaryota > Metazoa > Chordata > Lepidosauria > Squamata > Phrynosomatidae > Phrynosoma > Phrynosoma blainvillii. The sequence continues at coordinate 274,905,765 of JANUYF010000001.1, forward strand.
CTAGGCTCCATAGTTAGGTTTACTTTGTAAAGGAGCCAACCCACAACCAGAACATTTAATGATCCATGTCCTAAGCTAAAGCTCCTTCTCCCACAGTGGGGCTAAAAATGAGCTTTTTCTGATGTGAAAAATGACAGCAACATCTCATCTGGCTAGGAGAGTGGGTATCTTTGGCCTCCTCACAAATTGGATCCATGATCAGGGTTTTGTTTTTGTTTTTTATTTGCCTACTCTGCACTGACATTTTCAGACTAGCAGATAGACATGTACATAATTGTGTGTGTGCTACATTGGTTAGTTAATCATGTAGCAGGGAAATTAGGGGATTTAACAGATATGCAGGATTTGATGATCATCATAAAGTATTGTACAGTGAAGTCTCCACTGCCCGCTGCTTGAGGCGTTTGGGAGCTATGGATTGGATACAGATTTTCTTTGGGGTTAACCTATTTTATCTGCCCAGTTTGTGAGGTACTAGTAAGGCCCATTCCTCTTATGCAAGAATAGGTTGAGCTTTCTTCTAGCAAGTTTTGGCTTACCTGAATAACATCAGCCAGATGCCTTTTGAGCAATTCCCACACTGTCACCAATCCACTTGTCATCATTCCTGTTGAAACGTTCAATTTAAATAAAAGTAGCCCTAGTTCACCCAAACACCTGTGTCTGTCTCTTTGTTTCTCCCCTGGTTGGAAACAGTTGCTTCATTTAGACCTCTTAAACTTTGATTATTCATTCCCAGCATTGCCCTGCAATCTTCAATAAACAGCAGGAACTAAATGAACAGAAAATTCCCTCTTGGTATAATAACAACGAATTAGGCATTCTTACTAATGGTGTGAATCACAATACCAAAAGAGAAGAAAAGCAGGGAGGAAGAGAGGGAGAAATACTGTATTTATTTAAAATATAATATATTTGTGCTGTAGGAGCTGTTAATAAAAACATATGTCTTCAAGTCTGAAGAAGATTCACTCCAAATAAGGAGCATGTATCTGTCTCCATCCCACTGTAATTTTATGACTGCCAGTCACATTTTGAAATAAAACAGCACAATCCAGAGGGACCATTACAGGCTCATGGAGTTGACTAAGCTGCTCTTTGTTCTTGCTCAAATGGGCTATTATTTGCAATTGGTTGCTTTCATTGTTCACCTTCCTAAACCATTTATTTGGTATTGTAGCAGTGTCTCCATCTGGGCTTTTCAGATGCACAAATGCAGGATCTTCCTGCTGTTACTTTGCCCCACCTCTAAAAATAAGCAGGGCATATTTTACATCCAGATAAATTTCTTATGAAGTGGTGATTATACTAGAGATATTACCAAATGTTGCAGTCTGTACCATATTTCTCGAAAAATCAAGTCATTTTAAACAATCTGCTTTAATTAAAACCCCATTAAGTGCTATACCTTTTGGGTTTCAAATAAATAAAGATGTGAACGACTGTCTATTAATATGAAAATATTAATATGAAAATGGGAGAGAAAGATTGGGCCCCTCTGAAATAACTGTGAACATTCTTAATGCAGATAAATGTGTGTGTGCCCTCAAGTCGCCTGCTGATGAATGGTGTTTTGTTGTTAACTGCCTGGGTATGTTTAGCCTGGAGATGAAACGGTTAAGAGGGGATATGATAGCCCTCTTTAAATATTTGAAGGGATAAATTGAGGAAGGTGCTAGCTTGTTTTCTGCTGTTCCAGACAATAGGACTCGGAACAACGGATGTAAACTACAGGAAAAGAGATTCCACCTCAACATTAGGAGGAACTTCCTGACAGTGAGAGCTGTTTGACAATGGAATACACTCCCTCAGAGTTTGGTGGAGTCTCCTTCTTTGGCGGTCTTTAAACAGAGGCTGGATGGCCATCTGTTGGGGATGCTTTGATTTTGAGTTCCTGCATGGCAGGGGATTGGATTGGATGGCCCTTGTGGTCTCTTCCAACTCTATAATTCTATGATTCTATGACTCATGGCAACCCTATGGATGAGACATCTCCAAGACTCTCTGTCCTCCACTGTTCTGCTTAAATCCTGCAACCCCTTAATACCCGTGACCTCCTTAATAGAGTCCATCCAACTGGCATATGGCCTTCCTTTCTTCCTGTTTCCCTCCACCTTTCCCAGCATTGTTGTTTTTTCCAATAAGTCCTTCCTTCTCATGATGTGTCTGAAATACAACAGCCTCAGTTTGGTCATCTTGGCTTCCAGGGAGTTTTCCGGTTTGATCTGCTCTAGGACCCACTTGTTTGCCCTTTTGGCTGTCCATGGGATCCTCAGCACTCTTCTCCAGCACCACATCTCAAATGAATTGATTTTCTTTCTATCATCGTTCTGAACTGTCCAGCTCTCACATCCATCCATGGTAATAGGGAATACGATGGCTTATATGATTCTAACTTTTGTGCTGAGTTGTATATCTTTGCATTTTAGAATCTTTTCTAGTTCATTCATAGCCACCCTCCCCATTCTTAGTCTTCTTCTGATTTCCTGACTGCAGTCCCCATTTCTATCAATGTTTGATCCCAGGGATGGAAATTCTTTTACTATTTCTATTTCTTCATTGTCTAGGTTGAACTTATGAAGGTCCTTGGTGGTCATTATTTTTGTTTTCTTTATGTTCAACAGTAAGCCTGCCTTTGCACTTTCTTCTTTGATATTCCTTAGCAGGTGTTCCAGGTCTGTGATGTTTTCTGCTAGTATTATGGTGCCATATGCATATCTTAGATTGTTGATATTCCTTTCTCCTATTTTCACTCCTCCTTCTTCTGTGTCTAAGCCTGTTTTTCTTATAATATGTTCTGCATACAAGTTAAACAGATAGGGTGATAGGATGCAGCCTTGTCTGACCCCTTTGGCAACTGGGAACCATTCTGTTTCTCCCTGTTCTGTTCTGACAGTAGCCTCTTGTCCTGCGTACAGATGTGTTGGCACTCCCATGTCTTTAAGGGTGTTCCATAGCCTTTCATGATCTATGCAATCAAAGGCTTTGCTATAGTCTGTAAAGTACATGCTGATTTTCTTTTGGAATTCCCTGGTTCACTCTATTAGCCATTGTATGGTTGAAATGTGATCCCTAGTGCATCTTCCTTTCGTGAATCCTGCTTGGACCTCTGGGATCTCTCTTTCCATATATGGTTGGAATCTATGTTGCAGAATTTTGAACATGATTTTGCTTGCATGGGAGATCAGTGCTATGGTCCTATAGTTGCTGCAATCTCTTGTGTCTCCCTTTTTGTGGATGGGTATATATATTGATTGCCTCCAATCCTGGTTAAATGCCTGTACTGCAGCCACTCACTCATAGACCACAAGGTTGCAAGTTCAATACTAGCCAGGGCTCAGGCTAGACTCAGGCCTGCATCCTTCCAAGGTCACTAAAATGAGTACCCAACTGTTGGGGGGCAATGAGCTTACAGTTGTAAACCGCCTAGGCATCCTATAGCATGATATGAAGCGGTATATAAATGAAAAATGAAGCTGCTTTGCTTTATGTTGAATTATGTTGGATTATGTTGAATGTAATTTTATTCCTTCTTGATCTTGAATTATGTTGAATTATGAATGGCGACTCCCATATATTTCAAAGGGTCTTCTTAGGCAAGGAATCCTCAGAGGTGGTTTTGCCAGTTTGTTTCTCTGAAATATAGCCTACGACACCTGGCATTCATTGGCAGTCCAAACACTAACTAGAACAGACCGTGCTTAGCTTCCAATATACAGAGGATTTGGTGCCTTGATGGTAGTCCCACACAGATAAATATGTGGTGCCTCATATTTCCAAAATTGGGTATTTATGCAATAATATGCGGGGTAGAACCTGTATATTGTAGTGATTTGAGTGATGGACTAGAACTAGGACTTGGGAGGCCAGAGTTCCACACATAGCCATAGAAACCCATGGCTTATCTTGAGCAATCCATGCTCTCGACATTTTGTTGTTGCTGTTAACTTCCCTTGAGTCAATCTAAACCCATGGTGACACTATGGATGAGACATCTCCAAAACCCCATGTCCTCCACTGCTCTGCTTAAATCCTGCAATCTCATACCCATGACCTCCTTAATAGAGTCCAGCCATCTGGCATGTGGCCTTCCTCTCTTCCTACTTCCCTCTACCTTTCCCAGCATTATTGTCTTTTCTAATGAGTCTTCTCTTCTCATGATATGTTCGAAGTAAGACAGCCTCAGTTTGGTCATCTTGGCTTCCCGGGAGGTTTTTGGCTTGATCTGCTGTAGGACCCATTTGTTTGTTCTTTTGGCTGTCCACAGGATCCTCAGCACTCTTCTCCAGCACCACATCTCAAAGAAGTTGATTTTCTTCCTATTATCTTTCTTAACTGTCCAGTTCTCACATCCATACATAGAATAGGGAATACAATGGTTTGTATGATTCTAACTTTTGTGCTGAGTTGTATATCTTTGCATTTTAGAATCTTTTCTTGATTCCAAAGCTCTCAGTCTTAGAGGAAGGAAATGAATCCTGCCAAGAAATCCTTCCAATAGGCTCACCATAAGCTGAAATCATCTTGAAGACACATAAGAACAGCAATCTTCATATTTCAATTTGGGGTATCTAATTAACATGGTATAACAGAGCTTCCTTCCATTAACACCACCATCTGATAGAGATCTAAGCAGAAGTACATCCATTGAGTTCAGTGATGGTTAGTCCCAGGTAAGCAGGTATAGAACTGCACCCTAAGGCTATTGACAATGCCCATTATTTTAGGCTGGGAAGCCACAAAAGATAGGATCCATGACAAAACAGTGGCGTAGCAGTCACTTAAAGTCCTGTTTCCCAGCTGCATTTTGCAAACAGTTCAGTTCCTGCCCACCCTCTCCAGGTTTCATTAATGGATTAGTAAAAATTTTCCAACCCATTGGCTTGGGAATAAAGTTTGATGTTTGTGCCTGCCCTATGCTATTCAGCCAAATATGTAGGAACTGATAAACACATTCCCTTTAGATTACTAATGGCAGGGGCATTGCTAGTAAAAGAAAGAAAAAGTAGAAACACTGATGAGGTAAGAAGTTCTGGGTGAATGAGTAAGTCCCTCAGACCAACTTCTGAAGACCACTGGGACTGGAAAAAGTGGAGGACGTTATCCTTGAGGTCTGTCCCTGCAACACACACACACACACAAAAGAGTTGACAGATTTATGTGAGACATGATTAATAAAATATGAGGTGATGACAAGAAGGTAGAAGTAACCTACCATTTCAGGTTCAAAGCCAAGATGGAATTCAACCAAATGTTTATATCCCTTGCATAAGGAATGTCTACATAAGGGATGTCGAGGCAGACAGGAATGTTTTCTTGTTACATGTAGATTTAAGCTCCTAATACAACTGTAGCCTTCCTTATTTTATTTATTCATCATTATAAAATACCTTTTTTAAAAAAGAAAATGTTGGAGGTATTGTACAATTAGGAATGTAAAATAATGCAATAAAAGATGTGATAATACAACAATAAAACCAACATTAAAAAATACAAAAACAGACATAAAGCCCAACATGACAAAAATGTGATGAACACTGTAAAACAGAAAGAGGAGGGACGCAAATGCCATCCAAATTTATAAAACAATAATTAAAACTAGGACTGTGCAACTAATTTAACTGAATCCTGAATAATGAAGTAGATCAGATTGTTACAGACTAATTTGCACCCAATCACATAAGATTAGGCCAACTTAGTTCTGGACTAGGGATGTACTTGTTTAAATTATTTATTCCCACAGAAGAGAACAAATAATTGAATCAGTTTTCTTCCTGCTGTAGGAATGACTTCAAGAAGTGTGCAGTTTTTTATCTTTTTTTCACTTTCTTTTTATTAAAATAAAATCATGGTATATAATAATGTTGGTTTCTGTTACAGTATCTTGTTACATCTTCCGAATTCATTCATTCATCATTTTCTGAAATCCAACAACTAGAAAGCTCCTGGTGGAAAACTCGACTCTTATCTGACAAGACTCGTCATAGGATGTTTCTTGATTCCTATCAAGAGGCAATATGTGCAGTGCAGAGATCTTTCTGCTGTGCACATATTGCGTCTGCAGAGTCCCATCCAGCAGAGCTGTTTAGGGTGGTAGAAAAACTGATGTGGGTTCCTCCTGTGCAGAACCCCCTGCTTAACCCAACAATGGCCTACTGTGATGTGTTTAACAACTTCTTTGCCAATAAAATCTCTCAGATAAGAGCCGACTTAGATGCCAGTACTGAGACAGAATCTATAGATGAGGTGTCCAGCAACTCCATTACCGAGATTTTACTGGATCAGTTCCAATCTGTGAGTACCGATGACGTGGACAAGCTCCTTGGCAGAGTGAGGAAAACTACTTGCCCTCTTGATCCTTGCCCTTCAAGGCTGGCCATCCAGGGGGGGGGATGTGTTGAGGGTGTTCCTTAAGGACATCATCAACGCATCCCTTAGGGAGGGCTCTGTTCCATCTTGTCTAAAGGAAGCAGCGGTCAGGCTGCTCCTGAAAAAGCCCTCCCTAGACCCCCTGGATATGAATAATTATAGGCCAGTCTCGTTGTTACCATTTCTGAGCAAAGAGAATGAGAGGGTGCGGCTCTTCAACTCCAAGCTGTCTTGCATGAAACCGATTATCGATCCATTTCAAACTGGCTTTAGGACGGGATTTGGAATTGAGACTGCCATGGTTGCCTTGACTGATGACATGTGTTTGAGCATCAACAGGGGTAGTGTGATCCTGCTGGTGCTCTTAGACCTCTCAGCGGCTTTTGACACAATTGATCACAACATCCTCTTGGATCGCCTAAGGGGGTTGGGAATCAGAGGCACTGCTCTGCAGTGGTTCCATTCCTTCCTCTTGGGGAGACCCCAGAGGGTGTTGCTTAGGGACAGTCGCTCCACTAGGAAAGAGCTCAAGTGCGGCATCCCTCAAGGTGCCATACTGTCCCCAATGTTATTTAACATCTATATGAAGCCGCTGGGATAGATCATTTGGAGACATGGAGCTGAGTGTTATCAATACGCTGATGACACCCAGATATATTTCTCCATGTCCTGGTCATCAGTCTCGACTTCAGATGACTTCTCTCAATGACTGTCTTAAGGCGGTAATGGACTGGATGAGGAAAAACAGATTGAAACTGAATCCAGATAAAACGGAGGTACTTACAGTAGCGGCCCTGAAACCAGGTATTGGGATACAACCTCCAGTCCTGGACAGGATCACATTTACTGCGAAGGAGTGTGTTCGCAGTCTCGGGGTGCTACTTTGTCACTTCAGATGATTAATCAGGTGAATATGATGGCCAGGAGTACCTGTTATCAGCTTCAGCTGGTACACCAGCTGCGCCCTTTCCTGGAAGTAAGGGACCTCGAAACTGTGGTACATGCTCTGGTAACCTCCTGCTTGGATTTCTGCAATGCAATGAAACTTCAGTTAGTGCAAAATATGGCAGCCAGGTTGGTCTCCGGTACATCTAAAAGAGACCACATAACACCTGTTTTGAAGTCTCTTCACTGGCTGCCTATTAGTTTCCGGGCCCAGTACAAGGTGTTGGTTATTACCTATAAAGCCCTAAATGGCTTGAGCCCAACCTACCTCCTCCCATACAATCTGCCCCACGCATTTTGGTCCTCTGGGAAGAATCTGTTACAGGTGGAAAAATCTAGACTGTCAGCTACTTCCCAGAGGGTCTTTTCGATGACCGCTCCCAGACTATGGAATGGCCTGCTGGATGAGATCCGTCATTTGGCAACCTTAGAGAGCTTCAAAAGGGCGGTCAAGACGTATCTCTTCTAGCAGGCCTTTCCTGATTAGTCTTATCAATCATAGAACCTGTCCTTGTACCTCTTTTCCCCCCATCCCAGCCGCTATTGTATCTGCTGCTGCTGTAGTTATAGTAATCTGTAATCTGTAAATTGTTGTCATTTGCCTTATTTTTAAAACTGTTTTTAAATTTGATGTTGTTTAATAACTTTTTAAGAGGTGGGAGGGTTGGAGTTTAGAGTTGATCTTATTGTATTGTAATTTTATGTTGGAAGCCGCCCCGATTGTTACACAGAGGGGCAGGGTATAAATAAATAAATTATTATTATTATTATTATTATTATTATTATTATACTGTGCAGTTTTCAAACATGTCCTCACAGGAGGTAGGAAGTCTTCTCCTCACTCAGTATTTCCCTGTCCCCCACCCCACCCCCTTGACAACGTTGTAGCTGGGAGAAAGGCAGGGGGAAGCCACGCAAGGAAGATCACCAGTAGCAGCTATCTCCTATTAATATAGCCAACAATAGATGATGTTCCTCAGTTGCCCAGCACAGCCTTGTAATGACCAAGGGGAAAGGGGCAGAGGGTGAGAAGCATAATCACCACCAATGGTGCTATGTTCCTCTGACATAGTGATAGTTCAGCTATCCCCCCACCTTCCACCAGCCACTACATGGCTGGGGAGGGACAGGAAAGGGTACATATGAGATGGCAAGCTGGGAGTATTTCTGAAATCTATTCAAAGTTTGAAGTTGAGAGATCTTGTAGCACCTTTGGACTAACTGAAAGAAATTGGCAGCATGAGTTTTCAGAGATTTCAGTCTAATTCCTCAGATGAGGTGTGTGGAAAAAAAATGGCATTGGGAGTATTCTTCTTGTCAAGATTTCCCAACGTTCAAGACACCATTTTCTGTTGTTCTTGTTTCCCCCCAAGTCTTTGAGTATTCTCTTCATTCCTGTTCTGAAGCAAAACATTACAATCTCGATCAATTCTAAACCATCAGGAGATTTGGGCATCAAAAATAAGAGTGAAGAAGCTGGGCAATGTATGTCCAACAGAACCACAGAAGGAAAACAACAAGGAGAGATGGTGTGGGGAGGGGGAGAAAAAGGAGATGGCCTTTGCTCATTGATATCTCTAATGTATAATTTGGGATAATAGGAGATAGCTGCTACTGGTGATAATAATTTCACCAGCAGCTCCACTAACACTGCTTATGTAAAGAGATTGTGTGAGCTCACTGAAGTTACTTTGTAAATTATCTCCCACATCTCTTTGTTCATTTGCTAGAGCAGTTAGTAACAAATCAAAAGACCAATCTATGGTGACAGATTGTGGCAGGTGGCAGTTGCTGGTCATCTGAGTTTAGTCTCTCTGAGATTTTCCCATTTAACTTCCCAACCTTTTGTCTTGTTAACTAGCGTACCTTTGTCAATTTGAGTAGTGATCTGTTTATGACTTTTTATGTTATCTCTCCTGACCATTAAAAACTTACAGCAACACCACTCTCTCTATGTATATACTTGTGTATAATATATAAAATTTTCCAGACAATGAAGCAGTGTAGAGTTAAACCCACTTAAATTTGAAGGCAGAATATATATTGTTCTTAGGCTTCTGATCAGCTTTCTCCATGTGATACGTTTTTTGAAAAATCTAGTTCATGTGTTTGCATGTGCATGTGTGTGCACAATTTATTGAATTCACAAAAGACATGAAGTTGTTGATAACAATGGCAACTCTGAAGATTTGATTCATATTGTGAAACAAAGCAAATCATTATTACTTTAATGTTCATTCTGGTCCAAAACACACTGCATAAATAATCTAGTTTGAGTCCACTTTAGCTGCCCTGGCTCACTGCTAGGGAATGTTGGGAACTTTAGTTTATTGTGGCACCAGAGCTCTGAAAGAAAAGGCTAAATGTCTCACAAAACTACACTTCCCAGCATTCCCTAGCATTGAGCCAGGGCAGTTAAAGAGGTTTCAGACTGGATTATTTCTACAGTGTGTTTTGGACCTTGGTTAAGCAAGTAAACCATTAAATTTAATTCCTGTTGGCTCTCCTTATTAGTTAGATTACTATATAATTTACTGTTTTAAAATAAATATTATTTCTGTTAAAATACATCTCTAAATTCCATGCATATTTACTAAGAAAGCAAAAATAGTTATAGGTGCATTTTAATTTCCAAGCACATCATCTGTTAGAGCAAGGGTAGGCAACCTTTCCCCTTTAAGGGCCGAGGGACTTCAGTTCCCAGAAGCCTCAGCCATATTGGCCAATAGTCCCATGTTGGCCAATAGCTCCTGGGATTCTGGGAGCTGAAGTCCCTCGGCCCTTAAAGGGAAAAGGTTGCCTACCCCTGTGTTAGAGTGAACTTACAATCTGGATTTCCAAATTTCAGTTCAGATTCTAGATCCAGACTGGATCTAATCGATTTTGCAACAGTCTGAACTACGTCCCAATTCAATTTGTAGCTTGATTTGGAGTGTCAATTTGGAGCCCAGATTCAAATCATTGTGCCCAAATTCAAATCATCATGCCCAGATTAAAATCATTGAATCAAGCTCCAAATTTCAGTGGGAGGCCACCACGTAAGTAGTGTTAAAATAGCAAAGACTTTAAAAGCCTATAAGAAGAAAAAAAAATCTTAATTTGGTAACTAAAGAGACAAATCTTGACATCAGAAATTTTCTCTCAAAATAACATTCCAAAACTGGGGGGTGCACCAGCAAAAGGGGCCTTTCTCTAGTAGTCTCCTGGGCTTTAAAATGAGGGGCATTTACAACTTCATTGATATGCTACTCTCAGCTCCTCATAAGAACTAGGCCGAGTTCAATTTGCACTTTCAGCTAAATAACCTAATGTTCTTCCTACTTGAGATAATCATATAATTAATAAATATAAATGAAGAAGAGTTAAATATTGACATAGAAAGCAAAGGAATCACAGTAGGTATAGTCAAATAGGATAAGTGAACACACAAAAATTAAATAACACTTGAAGAGAAGAAAGAGATCTATGAAACATAACATAGCAGATGAGGAAAATTTGCAAAGTTATTAAAGTTCATAAAATCACTGTACATCTACATGGATCTTTACAATCCAAAAGGATTGCTATAATCCATCAATGTAATTGTAGTCCACAGAGGAATGCTGAAGTCCACAGAGATTTCTGTCTCTAAAATCTACATCTGGTTTCTAGAGCAGGAGTGGAAAAAGTGTGGCTTATGGGTCACATGTGGCCATGAAGCCCCATATCAGGGGTAGGCAACCTTTCCCCTTTAAGGGCCGAGGGACTTCAGTTCCCAGAAGCCTCAGCCATATTGGCCAATAGTCCCATGTTGGCCAATAGCTCCTGGGATTCTGGGAGCTGAAGTCCCTCGGCCCTTAAAGGGGAAAGGTTGCCTACCCCTGCCCCATATTCAGGATAGGGTTTGACCTACTCTGACCCTGAGTATATGCGCCATCTCATAGACATGGAAGACAGAATTTCAACACTAATGTCAATACATGTCAAACCTCTAAATGCCCACACTCTGTAGTTTATATAGATCAGGGGTAGGCAACCTTTCCCCTTTAAGGGCCGAGGGACTTCAGCTCCCAGAAGCCTCAGCCATGTTGGCCAATAGTCCCATGTTGGCCAATAGCTCCTGGGATTCTGGGAGCTGAAGTCCCTCGGCCCTTAAAGGGGAAAGGTTGCCTACCCCTGATATAGATATTGGGCAGTGTGGGACATGAAATAACCCCTCAGTATTTCAAGCAAAGATGCCATGAGGATCAACAGAACTTCACTGGTACCAGCTTCTGGAAATAGCTGTCAAAGTGTGAGCTGAACCACCAGAAGACTATCCAACCAAGGTCATGGAATGTTGTTGCTTTTAAAAGTTATTATTTACTCTTTGCTCATTCCTTTCCCAAAATAAGTCATTCATGTTATTTGCTATCCCCTGTCTAAAGAGTGTCACAAGAGTTGTTTGCACAATGCATTTTTAGCTACTTTTAAAATTAAAAATAAACTTAAAAATACAAATTGGTCCAACATCTCTTCAAATGACCTCCTCCTCCCAGCCTACCTTTTTAGGGTTAATTACTAGGCATTACTCATCCACCACAAAAGTAATCATATTTCCTGTTATTCTGTAATATTTGAAGATATAACACTGTTACTCTCCAAAGAGAAATGAGCTGTAGCTAACCACATCATTTGTAACAGAAATTCACCTAAACCAAATTCAAACAGCCACATTAGGATACAGTAGTCAAGTATATCAAAGGCCTCAGTGGGGTCAAAGAGAATTAACAGGGTTCATAGAATCATAGAGTTGGAAGAGACCACAAGGATCACCCAGTCCAATTTAGGGAGTGTAGCTATGGGTGAGGGGCAAAACTAGGGCATTGACTCTTTCCCTATAAAATTTTTGCATACCAAATGAAATTTTCCTTCACTCCCCAGATTTCTACCATTGATACTCTGAAAACTGTTGACACCTAGAACTCATATATTTACTGTTTTCATGCCCCAGCTCACTTTGCCTTGTCTAAACTACTTCTAGATGCTCAGCTGAAGTTTTAAGTGATTGCAATGCTATCAATTTGGGGACTGAAGGAAAATTTCATTGGGAGGAGAATTCTTATTTGCAGGCAATGCTTTCATTTTGTCCCCACTCTCTGTAGTTACATCCTGCTTGGATTGATTCCTCCTGTCTCTTTCCAGACAAAGGTCAAGCCAAAGTAGGCTGCTTTGGTGTGAAATCCTGATCTTAACATTCGCTGAAATGCACTCAGAAAAATGAAGGAAACCTGAATGTAGTCTACAACCATACATTCAATCACTTTATTTTATTCAAAAAGGTGGACATTCACCACCAGCCTTTAATTATTGAGATTTTCCATGTCCAGTTAAAAAGTTTTCAGGAGTGGCCATGCTATTGCCTCATTGAAGGAAGCTGAACCACTTATTTTCTTAAAGATGTCCCAGAAGCCTCCAGGAGTGAGGCGAGAGCTGCAACCTTTTGACATTTTTCAAAAATTTTAAAATCAAGTTTTTGTTGGGGAGCCTTTTTCTTATCCTATGAGGCCCCAGAGAGTCCAGGGGCAACAAACTGGCCTTTCACCTCACCACAGTTGCCTATTTCTAAATCAGAGCAAACATAGCTGATTTGAACCTTATCACAAGCCAATCTCACATCCTCAAGACCCACAAACTATAACTCTCCTGTGAGATTCATACATTTCTTACTTTTTTGTATTGCTCCTAAAAATAGGATCAGAGAGAGAGAGAGAACTATTCGCAAAGTCTAAAATTAATTTCATATCTTTTCACTCATCCAAGAATCTGCTAAGTTCAATCTAGATCTAACAAAGCAAACACACTCAATCCATTTTTAATAATTTAGTTCTAAATTAGCTTATCCCATGTTTTCCTCCCAGAAGTGTCTTGCTTTTGCTGCAAAAATGGACTGGTGTGTTTAGTGTGACTTGGTTTCCAGCAGTTCCATCTCTTCCCTTTGTGCTTGCTAGTACTAGTAAGTGCATGCTGAAGACTAGCTGACTGGGAGAACAAGGCTTTGAAGGAAAATTGTAATATTTTATAACTCTTCTGACAGTGATAAATCTCTCAGGATCCTCCGGTTTGAGAGCCAGATAAGGCCACTGAAATTCCCATTTTTAGGAGCAATACAAAACAAGTAAGAAATGTATGAATCTCACAAGAGAGCAATGTTAGCTATCACTCACTGGACCTTGAAGACTAGGATATATGGAAAGAGATTATTTATTTATTAAAACATTTCTAAGATGCCAGCTCATCAAACTGATACCAGAGTAGAGTACAAAATAGGGAGGAAACCATGATACTGCCTGAAATATTACAAAGACATAAAAAGGCAGTAATAAATCATTTTTTAAAAGGCAGTAAAATACAGCCCAGACTAAACAAATACAACCCTCAAGGAAACAGGAAAGCTTTAACCAAGTGCTGGAAGGAGAATAAACCATGTGCATCTTGCATTTTTAGGAGGAAGGTAGTCTATAACCAGGGAAAGTGTAATTTTTGAAGCAGATTTTTCTACTGAAAAGAAAATACCTTGTCAGACAGTCCTCACTAAAAGCTGGGCACAAGCATGCTTTTTTACATCTTAAATAGCATTTTTCTACACAGAAATAGGTAGGTTTTCTCTACAGAGATGTAAACCTTTGCTTATATCATTCTTACACAAAGCATGAAAAATTTCAATTTTTTTTTTCTTTTCATTTGATGAGATTACAAGAGCTTTGTGCATTTTTCACACTTCAGAATTTTTGGTGACTTTTTTGCAAAAAAGGGGGGGTGAACCAAATATTTTTGCACAGATAACAATGTATTTGTACAAAATACTCTGTTTTCTATATATAAAAATGTTGGGTTTTGGAGGGGAGGGGAGTTTTGTTTTTTAAGGTCCCAAAGTGCAAAAAAAAAAAAAAAACTTCATCATTTTTTTTCAACAGAGTTTGTTCATCTGTTACAATACTCTTTCTCATCAGTGACAAGAAAAATTGTAAGCATCCTTTACATTTCTATTTTACTGCTACAGCAATTTTTTTGATTCAGCCTTAGCTGTGGAATAAAACTATTCCTGCTGCTTCCTCAGAAGTCTAATGCCAATACAGGACAGGCTTTGGGGTTGAGACGGCCATGGTTGCCTTGACCGACAATCTGCGTCTGAGCATCGACAGGGGTAGTGTGACCCTGTTGGTGCTCCTAGACCTCTCAGCGGCTTTTGATACAATAGATCACGGCATCCTCTTGGACCACCTGAGTGGGTTAGGTATCGGGGGCACTGCATTGCAGTGGTTCTGGTCCTTCCTCTCAGGTAGGTCCCAGAGGGTGCTGCTCGGGGACAGTAGCTCCAGTAAGAGGCTATTTTGTAAGCTATTTTGTCCCCGATGTTATTTAACATCTATATGAAGCCGCTGGGTGAGATCATACGGAGTTATGGTGCTGGGTGTTATCAGTACGCTGATGACACCCAAATCTATTTCTCCGTGTCTCGTTCGTCGGCCTCGAATTTCAATGGCATCTCCTCTCTCAATTAATGTCTTCGGGCGGTAATGGGCTGGATGAGGAAAAACAGATTGAAACTGAATCCAGACAAGACGGAGGTGCTCACGGTAGCGGCCCCGAAACCAAGAATTGGGTTGCAACCTCCAGTCCTGGATGGGGTCACACTCTCCTCCAGTGACTGTGTTCGCAGTCTGGGGGTGCTCCTAGACTCGTCACTCCTGATGATAAATCAGGTAAATGCGACAGTCAGGAGCGCCTGCTATCAGCTTCGGCTGATACGCCAGCTGCGCCCTTTTCTGGAAGTAAGGGATCTCGAGACTGTTGTGCACGCACTGGTAACCTCACGCCTTGACTTCTGTAATTCGCTCTACATGGGGCTACCCTTGTGCCTGGTTTGGAAACTACAGCTGGTTCAAAACATGGCAGCTAGGCTTGTGTCAGGAACATCCAGGAGGGACCACATCACTCTGGTTTTGAGGTCCCTCCACTGGCTGCCAATTGGTTTCCGGGCCCAGTACAAGGTGTTGGTTATCACCTTTAAAGCCCTAAATGGCTTGGGTCCAAGCTATCTCAGAGACCGCCTCCTCCCATACAATCCTCCCCACGCTCCCCAGTCCTCTGGGAGGAACTTGCTGCAGCCTCAAAAATCTAGGCTTGCGGCGACCTCCCAGAGGACTTTTTCTGTTGTTGCCCCCAGACTCTGGAATGGCCTGCCAGACGAGATCCATCAATTAACATCTTTGGACAGCTTTAAAAAGGCTGTCAAGATGGATCTCTTCCGGCAGGCCTTCCCAGACTAAAATATCCCAGCCTTGGGATCCCCCCCCCCCCATCCTCCTCAGCTGTGTCTCCATCGCTCCCCTTAGAAATGTAGTTACAGGGGTTTAAAATTGTTAGTATTATTTTCTGTTTTTAATTTGTTATTTTGATTTTAATTGATATATAGTTTAATACCTTTTTAAAGGGGGAGGGAAATATATTGTTTATGTTGTATGTTTTTAATGTTGTAAACCGCCCGGATTGGTTCACCAAAGAGCGGTATAAAAATAAATTTTATTATTATTATTATTATTATTATTATTATTATTAATATCAGTACTTCTCAAACATTTCTTTTCCTCCATCCCATTAATAATATTCTTTTTGTGCTTTTAAAGCTTCTACAGGGTTATCTTTACATTCATGTTGTTATGCATCTCCTGTCTAATCTGCATTGTAGAAATAATGCAGTTTAACACATCTTTCAACTGCCATGGCTCAAAGCTATGGAATTCTGAGATTTGTAGTTTGTTGTGGCACTACAGCTCTCTGAGAGAGAAGGCTAAATATCTCACAAAACTACAAATGCCAGGACTTCATAGGTTGGAGCTATAGCAGTTAAAAATGGTGTCAAGCTGCATTAATTCTGCAGTGCAGATCAGACCTCCATTGCAGTGCCCAGTTACCAATGCTGTGCCTCCTATCTGTATATTTTTTCTCCCTTTACCCAACTGCACATCTATCAGCATGCCAACTGCATATTTTTCCCAACTGTACTTTTGATATCAAACTACATGCTTAAAAATTGTCTCATAACACAGTAGAATCTCTCCCATGTTGATTCATAATGCGCAACAGATAACTTGGAAATGTACCTCCTCCAGGCAATCTTAAAACATAGGCAAGAGATCTGGTGTAATTTGCCTCTTAGAAAATAATTCACCAAGAATAATATGTTTTGCTAAGAGTTCCCCAAAAATATATCCAGTATTCATCTCTCCAAAGCTTTATTTTATATTCCCTTTCTGGTTATCTATTTTTATTGCCTTCCATTTAGCTTTGGAGAATGCTGAGTTAAGTTCTAAAGTGTGCTTCTTTTGAAAGGATTATCTTACTCTAGCAAATAAATTCTGTTTTAAACAGCTGTTGCCTCTTCTGTTATGTTTCAAAATCCATGTTGAAATCAACTCTTATTACTAGGAATTAATTCTACTATTCCAAAAATGATCCTGTTTATTACAACTTGACACTCACAACAAACTGGGGTACATTACCTGACATCATCAGAAGGGTGCCAAGTTTGCACAATCCACTACATTTGTACATGGATGCAAAATGATACAAAAGCAGAACATGAACTCAGTGCACTGCAATATTCTAATCTATGTGTTTATTATAATCTGATCTAACATAGTATTGCAACAGCCTATCAATATTTTGGCATGGGAAATTAAAGACACTTTCCAGTATCATATTTCCTGATCAAAATCTCCATATTGCAACCTGAACCCAGCAGTGGGATGAAGCATATTCAGAATTTTTAATGTTTGTCATACACTTTGTCTGAAGACACAAAAAAAAAATGCACTAAAAACCCAACCATGTGTACATTTGGAAAATATTCAAAACTAAAGATGCTTACAGTATATTTGAAAAATGGAAATTTTTAATGGGAAAATTACATTAAAATGTGTACATTGGTAAAATGCATTAAAAAGGCATACATTTTGGGGACACAAAACTTTACATATATTATGTAACACCTTCAGTTCAATGGGACATAAACCAGTTTATATTTTGCCTATTAGGCTTCTGAATTCAGGTAATAATGGGAAATAGCACTAATTGGTATGTTGTTTGTCTGACAAAGGAACATAAAGGTATTTACTCCCAGGGAGGAAACAGGACATTCTTGATGAAAAAGCAAAAAAGCATATGAATGAACCACTTGTATAATATCAACAAGGGGCTATCTAAAGGCACTACAGTGGGCCCTTCCTATCTGTGGAGGTTTGGTGCAGCTCCCATCCATGGATGGAGGAAAAAACACATGAGGTCAACTTCACGTTAGTCAAAGGGAGGTGACATGCATGCACATTGCTATTAGCTAATATAGGGCTGGATAACCCACAGAAGCCCCAATCCGCATATGGCTAGCCTGCCAATAAAGCAGACTCACTGTATCACAAAATCATAAGTTCTGTGTTTATCAGTACAGGTCCATGCTTGATTATCTCTTGTCTAGGCTAACCAATATTAACAATTGTAGATAATAGTACTTTGTTTCAGATAGTTGTGAAATAAATTGTATAAATTGACACTCTAAAAGTTGACACACACCCCCTCCCGCCCCCCGGGCCAATATCCATGTTAAGCTACTGAATGGATCTGCATACTGAAATTTGTTATGAAATTTGTTATGTTCAATATTATGTCTCCTGATTGGCTCATGGTTCCACTCTATTCAACATAATATACCTCCCCTATCAAGGGATACATGAAAGGTAGCATTTAAAGTATAACATTGTAAAAGGTCATTCTCACAGAATAAATTGGAATGAAATTACAAGTAGCACTGGAAAATGTCAACATAAAAATCAAAGCCACTGAACACAAGATGGAGGGGAAGCATGACCCCATAATAATCCCAGATGAATATTTGCAGCAATAAATTAAAAATAAAAAATGAAAATATTTGCCTTCCATACTGGCAATGAGAATATAGTGACCTGTGGAAAGATGGTCAAGGTAGCAGCAAATGTGTTTATACAAGGCCCACACGTGTGACAAAAATGCATGGCAATCTTGTTTTACACAGATATGTTTTTAGAAAATGGCATTTACCATACCTTTGGGCAGTGTGATAGTTTAGAAGAGTGGCTCCCAACCCTCTGTCCTCCATTTATTTTGGATTTCTGCTCCCAGAAGACCCAGCCAACTTGGCCAGAAGTTTGCAATTATGGGAGCTGAAGTCCAAATCATCTGGAGGATCAAAGGTTGGGAACCACTGGTTTAGAATAATAGGCTGTCTTCTGTTCTTCAAAAGAAGGGAATTGCCAGGTGGGTCAGAAAGAACAGCCAAGAAACTGCCATTGTTGTTCTTCAACATCTGCTGCCTGATGCTGTTGATGGCCTGGGGAAAAGCTGGGATTAAAAAGGCATTTTCCCAGCAAAGTCCCAAGATCATGGCAAAGATTTTCAGACACATCATGGTTAGAGAGGATTTATCCCGGGAATAACCAGGGAATAGCCAGCAACAAATCATTCATCAGGAAATCCCATGAATGATTTGTTGCTGGTTATTCTCTGATTATTCCCAGGTAAAATCCTCTGTAATCGAGATGTGCCTGAAAATCTTTGCTGCAATCTTGGGATTTTGCTGGGAAAATGCCTTTTTAATCCCAGTTTTTCCCAGCAAAGTCCCCATGCGATTAAGTCCCTAGTGCAGATGTGCATTCATCCCTTTTTGCATACAAATGACTCTCCTTGCTACCACCATTCCTCAGAGCAGAAGATCACCAACAAAAATAGAACAATTGCATGAGGGTGTTTCCAGAACAATAATAAACAAATCAATGAACATTCTTAACTGCAAAATGTTAGAAGTTAGATAATTTTTCATTAAAAGTGAATAGGATCTGTTTTCAGAAAGTGCTCATATTCCATTAGTTCCTTTAAAAAACAACAACCCAAAACTTCATTTTGTTGTGTATTTTAATTATTGTTCCATCTTATTGTTTTAACAAGTTTTTAAAATATATATAAAAATAGTGATTTAAAAGGAGATTAAAAGGTAAGATTTGTTTTAATGTTGTGAATCTTCAAAGGACTATTAGGTAGGCAGTGAAGTTTCCTGACAGTAGTACCCATTGACATTTATCATTTAAATTAATGTTGGAAAATAATTCATTTCCTGGAGCTATACACTTTTCTGAAAGAAAGGAGAAAGAGAAGGAGGCTTTCCAGGCAGTTTCTGCCAGGAAAGGAGAAAGAGAAGGAGGATTTCTAGGCCAGTTCCTGCTAGGAAAGAGGAAGAAGGCAGTTTCCAGGCAGCCATTTTGAGTGGGTGAGTTTTTAAATTCTTTTTTTAAACACTTGGGGAGCGTGTGACTGTTACTCAGCGGGTGGGGCTTTGTTGAGTCGCATTTGCGAGTCAATAGGGGGTGGGCTAGCCAGTTAGCTCTATATAATTGCTCCCAGAGGCCAGTTTCAGGTCAGTTTCTGCCAGGACAGGGGAAGGAGGAGGAGACTTTCCAGGCTAGTTTCTGAAAGAAAGGAGAAAGAGAAGGAGGATTTCTAGGCCAGTTCCTGCTAGGAAAGAGGAAGAAGGCAGTTTCCAGGCAGCCATTTTGAGTGGGTGAGTTCTTAAATTCTTTTTTAAAATACTTGGGGAGAGTGTGACTGTTACTCAGCAGGTGGGGCTTTGTTGAGTTGGATTTGCGAGTCAATAGGCGGTGGGCTAGCCAGTTAGCTCTATACAACTGCTCCCAGAGGCCAGTTTCAAGTCAGTTTTGTCCAGGACAGGGGAAGGAGGAGGAGGCTCTCTAGGCCAGTTTCTGAAAGAAAGGAGAAAGAGAAGGAGGCTTTCCAGGCAGTTTCTGCCAGGAAAGAAGAAAGAGAAGGAGGGTTTCTTGGCCAGTTCCTGCTAGGAAAGAGGAAAAAAGCAGTTTCCAGGTGCCTAACGGCATGCGAATTTTATAACCACTACTAATTGTTGAAAAGTTCTGGTCATCATCAGACTTTAACACTGGTGTTAGCGAGGGATTTTCTTTGAGGAGGAAAGCTGTAGTCCAATTTCAGGTACTAATTAAGACTTAGTATGGACACTGAAGGAACTGCTGCCATCACTTGCAATACCTGTGGGATGTTTGTCTTCTTACCTACAGATGTGGGGAACTACACATGCTCCAAGTGCAAGTTGGTAGCCCTCTTGGAGGAGAAAGTACAGCAGCTGGAGGAGCGGGTAGCTACACTTCAGCATATTAGGGAGCAAGAGGCAGTGTGCCTACCTTTAAGGAGCGTCGAGCAAAAAGAGAGGGCTTGCGAAGATCACGGAGGCTTCAGCAGAAGCGTGTTAGTAATCAGACACAGCTGAAGGCCGGCTCCTTGCCTTCTTAAGAACCTGGAGCATGTGTGGTGCTTTGCCAGTGGATATCTGACTCCTCTAAGGGAAAGACTCTGTCTCTGGCTCCGTGTCTCCTAGATCATCTTGACCACCCAGAAACCTTGACCTTGGACTGCTTATCGACCTGCCTATCTGATACCTCGAACCTCAGACCGTCTGATAAGCCTTTTGGTAATCCCTTTGGGTAGAGTTACTGTGTATCTCCGAGACTGTGTAGTTAACACTGACTTTGCTGCACTGGGGATTTTGTTTGTTTGAGAGCTAGCTGTCTTATCAGCCCTTTGGCTGCTTTCCTGGACAACAGAAGAAATTGCTGGGGAAGAGAAGGTCACATCACATACACAGGAGGTAGACAGCTGGAGGAATGTCACACGCAGAAGTAGGGAGACCAGGGATCATTCTAGGAACTTGCAGCTACAGAATCGATTTTAAGCTCTTTCCCTTATCAAGGAGGACAAGGAAGAGCAGCATGGACAGACTTCAGGGACAGAGCAAGGGACCCTGGGAGTTCCACCACAGGGAACAGTCACTGCTAAGCCTCGGTGGAGGCGTGTGGTTCTGGTTGGGGACTCCTTGCTGAGGGGGACAGAAGCAGTGATTTGTGGGCCTGACAAGATGTCTCAGGAGGTGTGTTGTCTCCCTGGGGCAAAGATCCGAGATGTGACAGAGAGGCTGACAAGACTGGTCAAGCCTAGTGACCAATACCCCTTCCTTTTGGTCCATGTGGGAATGAATGACACAGCAAGACACAGCCTTCAGAACATCAAAAGGGATTAGGAGGCTCTAGGTAAGAAGCTGAAAGAAATGGAGGCACAGATTGTCATCTCGTCTCTTCTGCCAGTTGAAGGGCATGGTCCAGGAAGAGAGAGGAAAATAGCAGATGTCAACAATTGGCTCTGCAGATGGTGTCATCGAGAACGATTTGGATTCTTAGATCATGGGCTGCAGTTCCATGAGGGCGGACTCCTGGCAAGGGATGGACTGCATCTCACACCAGTTGGAAGAAACGCTTTTGCCAACAGTCTCAAGATTTTGATCAGGAGGGCATTAAACTGAATTATGTGGGGAAGGGAGACAGCGTCCTGGAAGACAAAAGGACTGGAAATAATAGTCAAACTGTCAAAGAGGAAACAAGGCAAACAGTACAGGGACCCAACAGTGGGAGGCAAAAAACGTGCACAGGCAGCAAGTAAGGGGGACATATGGTCTTAGATGTCTCTACACTAATGCACAGAGCATGGGAAATAAGCAAGATGAACTTGAACTCCTAGCACAACAAAGCAAATATGATATAATAGGCATCATTGAGACCTGGTGGGATGAGCCTCATGACTGGAATGTAGAAATACAGGTGTATAACCTTTTCAAGAGAAACAGGCCAAACAGGAAAGGAGGAGGAATAGCATTATATGTCAGGGATATTTACACTAGTGAAGAAATCCAGGACATCAATCCTGGAAGCCAGGTGGAGAGCATCTGGATAAAAATTAAAGGGGAGGGAAACAACAGGGATGTTGGTGTGGGAGTCTACTACAGACCCCTAACTCAGGCAGAAGAATTGGATGATGCCTTTCTAGAACAGATGACCACACACTCAGAAAGGAGAAATAAAGTAGTGATGGGTGACTTTAACTATCCTGATATTTGCTGGAAGTCAAACTCAGCAAAATCCTCAAGGTCTAGCAAATTCCTCAATTGCCTCGAAGACAATTTCATTGTCCAAAAGGTGGCAGAGGCAACAATGGAGTCAGCTATTTTGGATCTGATCCTAACTAAAAGGGAAGAACTAGTTAATGGGGTGGAAGTCGTTGGATCCTTAGGCGGGAGTGATCATGTCCTCCTGGAGTTTATTATACAGTGGAAAGGAGAAGCCAGGTATAGTCAGACACGCATTCTAGACTTTAGGAAAGCTGATTTTACTAAACTTAGAGAAATACTGGGGGTGATCCCATGGACAGGAATACTAAAAGAGAAGGGAGTTCAAGACGGATGGGAGTTTCTCAAAAGGGAGATACTGAAGGCACAATTTCAAACCGTGCCAACGAGGAGGAAAAATGGGAGGTGCCTCAAAAAAACAGGATGGATGACTAAAGAACTTGCAACTGAACTAAGTTTTAAATAGAACATGTATAAGAAATGGAAAAATGGGGAAATCACCAAAGAGGAATTCAAACAAATAGCTAGCACATGTAGGGGTAAAGTCAGAAAAGCTAAAGCGCAGAATGAACTCAGGCTTGCTAGAGAGGTTAAGAACAATAAAAAGGGCTTTTTGGGGTATGTCAGCAGCAAAAGGAAGAAGAAGGAAATGGTAGGGCCACTGTGTGGAGAAGATGGCAAAAAGTTAACAGGGGACAGAGAAAAGGCAGAATTACTCAACACCTTCTTTGCTTCAGTCTTCTCAGAAAAGGCAAAGGGTGCTCAACCTGAGGATAATGGAGCAGAGGACAGAATAGGAGAATTTCAGCACAGAATAAGTAAAGAGATAGTACAGGAATACCTGGTCAATCTAAATAAATATAAGTCTCCAGGACCAGATGAATTACATCCAAGGGTATTAAAAGAACTGGCAAACGTAATATCGGAGCCATTGGCAATAATCTTTGAGAACTCCTGGAAAACAGGAGAAGTCCCAGCGGACTGGAGGAGGGCAAATGTTGTCCCCAACTTCAAAAAGAGGAAAAAAGAGGATCCCAACAATTATCATCCAGTTAGTCTGACATCAATACCCGGAAAGATTCTGGAGCAGATCATTAAACAGAGAGTCTGTGAACATCTAGAAGGTAATTTCATAATCACAAAAAGTCAACATGGGTTTCAGAGAAACAGGTCATGCCAGACAAATCTGATCTCTTTTTTTGATAAAATTACCAGCTTGGTAGATGAAGGGAATGCTGTGGATATAGTATATCTTGATTTCAGTAAGGCCTTTGACAAGGTTCCCCATGACATTCTTGCAAACAAGCTGGTAAAATGTGGGCTAGATAAAGTAACTGTTACATGGATTTGTAATTGGTTGACTAGCCGAACCCAAAGGGCGCTCAACAATGGCTCCTTTTCAACCTGGAAAGAAGTGACCAGTGGGGTGCCACAGGGCTCTGTCCTGGGCCCAGTGCTATTCAATATCTTTATTAATGACTTGGATGATGGTATTGGGGGCATAGTTATCAAATTTTCAGATTATACCAAATTGGGAGGAGTAGCTAATACCCCAGAAGACAGGATCAAAACTCAAATGACTTGAACAGACTAGAAAGCTGGGCCAAAGCTAACAAAATGAAATTCAACACAGAGAAATGTAAGGAACTGCACTTAGGGCAGAAAAATGAAAAGCACAGATATACGATGGGGGACACCTGGCTGAATGAGACTATGTGTGAAAGGAATCTAGGAATCCAGGTGGACCACAAGTTTAACATGAGTCAACAGTGTAATGCAGCAGCTAAAAAGGCCAATGCAATTTTTAGGCTGCATCAGTAGAAGTATAGTGTCTAGATCAAGAAAAGTAATAGTGCCACTCTATTCTGCTTTGGTCAGGCCTCACCTGGAATACTGTGTCCAATTCTGGGCACCACAATTCAAAAAGGATGTGGAGAAACCAGAGTGTGTCCAAAGGAGGGCAACTAAAATGGTGAAGGGTCTGGAAACCAAGCCCTATGAGGAATGACTTAGGGAGCTGGGGATGTTTAGCCTGGAGAAGAGAAGGCTGAGAGGTGATATGATAGCTGTGTTTAAATATTTGAAGGGATGTCATATTGAGGAGGGAACAAGCTTGTTTTCTGCTGCTCCAGAGACTAGGACCCGAAACAATGGATGTAAGCTCCAGGAAAAGAGATTCCACATTCAACATTCAACATTAGGGGGAACTTCCTGACAGTAAGGGCGGTTCGACAGTGGAACACACTCCCTCGGAGAGTAGTGGAGTCTCCTTCCTTGGAGATCTTTAAACAGAGGCTGGATGGCCATCTGTCAGGGATGCTTTGATTGGGAGTTCCTGCATGGCAGGGGGTTGGACTGGATGGCCCTTGTGGTCTCTTCCAGCTCTATAATTCTATGATTCTATGATTCTATAAGTAACAAAATGATTTTACTAATGGAGCAAGACCAGTTTTACCTTTTCATCATCATGCACTTACATAATTTATGCCTTGTGAAATAGGAAGAGGCCATGGAAGCATTAAAAACACCCCAAGGGCTTATCTTTATCTCAATTCTTAACATACCACCAGCTTTTCTGATCACTTCCAGACTTTTCTTTTTCCATCAGCTTCATCCTAACACCCTCCACAAAGACTTTAACAAAGGTTAAAATTTAAGAGGAAAGGAAAACAAGAAGAAAGTGAGAGTAACTGTGAAACAGAAAGATAATGGAGATAAAAAGAAGACGGATACAGGGATATAAGCAGTATTGGGAAATATTAAGGAGCAAGAATAGTGAAGAATTGCAAAAGAATGCCAGAAGGGTACAAGAGAAAGAAAAGAGTCTGTATATTGAGGAAAAGACAAATAACCAGAATGGAATGATGATGGAATGATGATACAATGAATGATACAAGGAATTGTCAACAAAGAGCTACACACGGACCATTTTGCCTGTTGGAAAGAGAGAGAAAGAAAAGGCAGGAGAGCCTCCAGGTGAGGTACTCCCTCCCTCCTGCAACAGCTAACACTGCGCAGCTCAGGAACTGATGTGCAACTTAGGCTGATGGGAGGAGAGACCTAGTTTTTAAAAGAAAAATAATAATGTTGTCTTATGTAGCTATTATTGGTGCCTTAAAACATATAGGCCCAGATCTTACACATGTACATAGCTCTGTAAATTTAATTCCACATCCTCCCACCATAATTTGGCAGCTGCCCAGCCCCAAGAGGGTCCAGGCAGATGTCACTTGCTATTGGGGAGAGGAGGGGAAGGAAAGGGGAGGCAATTCAGAACATGGAGAAGCAATTGGTCTCAACTTGGTCAGGGGGAAGAAATACAGGTACACTCTCAAATTGAGTGCACCCAACTTTTCTTTCCCCCAGGAGCCCAAAATAACTGGATCTTCACAGTCTGAATTGTATTTCCCACTACTTCCTTCTCCCTTTCAAGAAAGAACAGCAGCAGCCCTTCCTAGAGCATGACAACTGCCAGGTGTGGGAAGTTTTTGGACAGAATACAAGAACGAGATAATGGCCCTCTGCACCATATTCAAAAAGAGAGTTATGTGCATGTAAACTGCACTTATGCACATATAAGTCACTAGCAAGATGCCAGTCATACACTGCTTCGTGAAGTTCACCCAGAAAAGTCAAATGTAAAAAATACACTAAACAAGTAAGTGGAAGTAACAAGACATTTAGAATGGATACCACATAACTCAGGTCCTCAGGTGAACATTTACTCCAGTCAACTAGGACTAGGATCTGTCAAACAGAGGACTTTTTCTTCAACTGTCCCAGACTGTGGAACGACCTGCCAGAAGAAATTTGATAGCTGAATATGCTGTATGAATTTAAAACAGCATTAAAGACCAGTCTATTCTGGCAGGCCTATCCACATGGTTTTTAAATTGTAAATTATTAATTTTTTTTTTATTTTTTTTATTTTTAATATTTTTTTTATTACAAATAAAGTACACATACATAACATGTAACATAACATATAACATAAATCAATAACATTCATCTCTGTTATCCCCTTCCCTCCCCCCTCCCCTAAACTTAAAATATCTTCCATTCTCCATTTCTACATACATTCCCTAGACTAGACAACACAAAACTGACTTCCTTGGTCTGAACCCTTACCGTTTATTTTATTGACTCTAGTTGTCTATCTTTGTAAGTAGTAACTAATTTTCTTCAACTTCACCTATAACACTTTTGCCTTCCCTAATCTTAATTTATTCTCCTTGATTATATTACCATCTTAATCGATTCATTTTCTTTTATTCTGACTTACCTACATAGGTACCTTGTTAGATTTTATCTTGTATATTAGGCCATTTCCCCCTTATATAACTATACAGTTTTTCTCAAACCTTCCTATCCTGCTTCCTTTTTTCTTTAGCTTCAGCATTTATGGCTAAATTATCTCTTAGTCCTTCCGAAATTATATCTATTTCCAACATTTCTAACAATTTAAGAATCCATTCTTCCAACATAATGTCTTTCTTTTTTTTCCAATATTTTGCGTACGTTAATCTGGCAGCTGTTAACATATAAAAAATTATTTTGCCGAATCTTCTTTCTATCTCATCCTCCAACATATTTAGGAGCAAAATTTCAGGT
Organism: Phrynosoma blainvillii; assembly: GCA_026167975.1. Lineage (NCBI taxonomy): Eukaryota > Metazoa > Chordata > Lepidosauria > Squamata > Phrynosomatidae > Phrynosoma > Phrynosoma blainvillii. Next base: position 274,932,721 of record JANUYF010000001.1, read on the forward strand.
TTATGCTTTAACTCTATATCCAAAATTTCTTTAATTCCTTTAACTATCATTTTCCAGAAATTTTCAGCATATACACAATTCCACCATAAATGAAAAAACGTACCTTTCTCCCTTTGACATTTCCAACAGAGGATTTGACCATTACCATATATTCTACATAGTTTTTCCGGAGATAAGTGCCATCTATACATGATTTTAACAAAATTTTCCTTTATATCCTGGCTTACAGTATATTTCATTCTTTGACCCCATGATATTTCCCATTGTCTTAACTCCAATGGTTTTTTACAATCTTTTGCCCATTTGATCATGTTTTCTTTAACTAAATCTCCTTCCATCTGGTAATCCAATAATGTCTTATAGAATCTTGATAAAGCGGCTGGTTTCTCTTTCAACATTATTTCTTCTAATTTCGAAAGATTTTCTGTAATTTTCTTTGTATTTTTGTCCATTTTAAATCTAGCTTCCATTTGATAATACAAAAACCAGCTACACTTAAAGCCTTCATCATTAATCTGTTCTATAGGTTTCATTGCAAATCCATTGCCCATTTTTTTCAGTACATCTCTATACCTCAACCAATTTTCTTTTTTTTGTGCATCAGTGTTGAACAATGCTCCATGGGGGGATAACCAGAGGGGGATATCTGGACTAATCCATCTTTTATATTTATCCCATGTTTTGTACAGAGAAGCTCTTATGAAGTTATTTTTAAAGGCAGCATGTACTTTGACTTTACCATAAAACATATATGCATGGTATCCAAATCTAAGATCATGACCCTCTAATTTTAATAATTTCTTGTCTTCTAATCTAACCCAAGTGCTTAACCATTCTAGAGTACATGCTTCATAGTAAATTTTCACATTGGGAACTGCTAGCCCACCTCTCTTTGTTGAATCCTGCATGTAATTTTGTTTGATTCTTGGTTTCTTGCCCTCCCAAATGTATTCTGAAATCTGTTTTTGCCACTCTACAAAAAGTTTGTCATTTTTGATCACAGGAATGGTACGAAAAAGAAATAATATCTTGGGAATTAAGTTCATTTTCATAGCCGCAATCCTCCCCAAGAGAGACAACTTCAGATTTTTCCACTCTTTCATCTCCCTCTTTACTTCCTCCCATTTTTTTACATAATTATTCCAAATTAAGTCTGCATTTTTATTTGTTATTATAATTCCTAAATATCTTGCTTTTTTGGTCATGTTAAATCCTGTCATATCCTTTAATTGTATCTCTTCTTCTCTCCTCATATTCTTGGTGATAACATTTGTTTTATCTAAATTTATCTTTAACCCTGAGATTTTTTCAAAAGTCCTTAATCTGATCTAACAAAAATGGTATACAGGTGGTGGGATTTTCTATTGATACTGCGATGTCGTCTGCAAAGGCTCGAACTTTATAACAATCACCCTTTATATTCACCCCCTTTATTTCTGAATCTTGATTTATACGCCTGATAAAAATGTCTAGCGTAATCACAAATAAAAGTGGGGAAAGGGGACAACCTTGTCGTGTTCCCTTTTTTTATTTCTATTGTTTTAGTTCTGTTACCATTAATTATTATCTTCGCTGTTTGTTTTCTGTATATTGCATTTATCCATTGAAGGAACTCCACCCCTAATCCTATCTGTTTTAGTATCATTTTCATTAAATTCCAGTCCAAATTATCAAAGGCCTTCTCAAGATCCAATAGGACTAAGGCCATTTGTTTTTGATTATGAACTTCATAGTATTCTATTATGTTGATAATTTGTCTAATGTTTTCTTTTAATTGCCTATTGGGAATGAAGCCACATTGTTCTTTGGAAATTATTGAGGCAGGGAACAACAATAAATTAACAATGATTGACATCAGTTAAAACACACATCCATTTAAAAGGAGAAAAAAGACACACACATTATAACAATCTACATTTAAAATTAATAATTTACTTAATTTCCAAAGTAAATTATTAATTTTAAATGTAGATTGTTATAATGTGTGTGTCTTTTTTCTCCTTTTAAATGGATATGTGTTTTAACTGATGTCAATCATTGTTAATTTATTGTTGTTCCCTGCCTCAATCCATGGATCAAGGCAGGTAAGAAATAAATAATATCATCGTCATCATCATCATCATCATCATCATCGACTGAAGAGTGGATGATGAAGCACATTTACATACTATACAAACCTAGTTTTGCCAATGCCTACACTTGGCTGGGAGCCTCAGCCACTCCTATTTCCTCTTTCAAATGTTCCTGTATGAGAGACTTTCACACTCCTGTCTCATTCACACTTTATATTAATTTGTAGAAGTAAATTTTGAAACTCCAAAGGCTTAAAACTGCAATAAAGAGGCTCTAAGGACAGGGGCACAAAAAAGCAGGGATTGGATAGTGACTGGTAGTAGCACATACATCTTTGTATTCTCACATTTTCAAAGCTGTCTTCAAACTTTCTAGATGCATTCATTTTAAGATTCTGAATCACCTACAAAAAAAAGTCCACCAATGGCAGTTCCCACACACATATTACAGTCCTGACTCTTATCCATAACAGAAATAAATTCTCCATACCCATCCATCCCAGACAATTTGTACAAAATCATCCAGAATCGTCTATCCACTTTTTTTAGGATTCATTCTTGGTTATAATGCAGCAGTCATAAAATGGTCCCTAATAGTAATGTCCCATGTTTATGGACAGAATTAAATGCCCCCCCCCCTCTCAGTTTTTTGCTAAATATGGGGATCTGGGTGGGGAAGAAGAAAGGAATTGCTGGATGCAAAAAGAAATCATTTACTGAGTCCAGCACATTTTGACAAAGGTGTTCTATGGAAACATTGTTTTATTGCCATGCTACTGTAGTTGCTATAGATTCTAAGGAGATGATTGCACTGCCCTTTTCTGTCCTTCTCTCCCAACCTCAGCACAGGCTGGAAATGTTTAAGGACAGATTGTATTGCACACCTCCGTGTCCAGGTTGGAGGCTTATCATACCCGATCATGGTATCCCATACCCAATCCGGACTTCTCTGGCACCTTTTGAAAAAATGGTACTCAATTGATTCAATTGAAATAATTCAATTGAAGCCACGACCTTGAGCATGAAGGACCTGAGCAGGGCTGTTGATAAGTGTCTTGGAGGTTTCTTATTTATAGGGTCACCATAAGTCAAAGCAAACTTAATGGCAACAACATCAATCCTATTTCTGAACTACAAAAACTTGAGAATCCAAAGTAAGCAATTAAGGCTTATAAAGTGATAAGAGGATACAAATTTTAATAGTGTATAATATATGAAATGTATGGAATTACGGTATTAAAAATGATCAACTACTTCTAAATAGATTTTTTTCAAAACACACATGAGAGCTGTTCTTTTTTCCCCTAGAACACATTCCTCATTGTTTTCCCTTGTTTCATGCTACTGGTTTTCAAAGAGAGTTATTTATGGGGATTCATCCTTCATTGCTTTATTTTCCTGCAACCTGGGTTTTTTTAAAAAAAAAATCAAGTTTAGATGGTCACAGTGGTTTGCAAACACAATGAGGGTGTCTCCTGATGACGAGTCCTCATTATGCAGAGGAAAACCTCATTTTGAATGCTTCACAGTATATGTCTCCAGTGACAAGTTGGAATGCAAACTTGTGCCAAAGTCTGTCTTCAAATCACAATGGGGGAAATATAAAAATTATGTTTGTGTGTCCAGACTCCCACAGGATGCATTAAATTTTGCTTCCTGTCACATACAAGTCGCTAGAATATTTAAGCACTCTGTCAGTCCCAATTACCTCTTGGGTCCTTGCTTCTGTTACCTCAAGCCCTCTCCTGTCTAGCAATGAGGCCTCAAAGAAGCAGAAATTGGTGCCAAATGAAGACGACGGCGGTTAGGACTCACACTTCAGCCTGCAAAATGTCACTCTGGCTCTTCAGACTGGTGACTGCATTGGCTTCCGCAGGCAGATTGTCAGTTTAATTTCTGATTTGCTAGAGCAGTTACACATAAAGGTCTTCTGAAAGACAGAGTGGAAAGACCTATTTCCCCAGTCAGCAAATCAGAACAAAAACATATAGCAAGTCCACTTCTACACACTGTCCAACTGTCCAGTTTTGGCAGGGGCAGTACCAATTAATCATAGAATCATAGAGTTGGAAGAGACCACAAGGACCATCCAGTCCAACCCCTTGCCATGCAGGAACTCAAAATCAAAGTAGGCTATCCAGCCTCTGTTTAAAGACCTCCAAAGAAGGAGACTCCACCACTCTCTGAGGGAGTGTGTTCCACTGTCAAACAGCCCTCACTGTCAGGAAGTTCCTCCTAATGTTGAGGTGGAATCTCTTTTCCTGCAGCTTGCATCCATTGTACCGAGTCCTGTTCTCTGGAGGAGCATAAAACAAGCTAGCACCCTCCTCAATAATCCTCTGTTATCCCACTTTTTCAGCTGCTTTTAAAAGTCTCTGGCTGCATCTGCACTACAGTTTGACACCGCTTTAACTGCCATGGCACAATGCTGTAGAATTCTGGGATTTATAGTTTTATGAGATTCTTAGCCTTCTCTGTCAGAGAGCTCTGGTGCCCCAACAAACTACAAATCCCAGTATTCCATACCACAGAGCCATGACACTTAAAGCAGTCTCAAACTGCTTTAATTCTGCAGTGTGGTAGCTACTTCTCTCCTCCTCCTCTCACTTTCCCCTATTGTCCTCAGTTTGCTCTAATTGCTGCAAATTGAGTTCAAAATGCAAAAATAGTTCACTCAATTAACTCAGAGTGAGGAGAGGAGAGTATGCTGCACTTCCCAGTAGGCTCAAGAAAAAGCAAAATGTTGCAGCCTCTCCTAACTTGTGTGTTCTTCCTTATTTATAACATTTTTCATCTTGACTGTACTCTAATGTTGCATGGGGACATATGTCCTGGTCTTCTACAGTAAAATGTTTGAGGATATATTCTACCAAATGTGATTGCTTACATTCTGAATAGCAGAATCAGTAATCCTTCATATTAAAAAAATATCCTACATATACCAATATCTTTTGTTTCTAAAATTTAACTATATGGACTTTTGGGGGAAGTGAGGAGTGTTGCATGATGCATCTTTATTTGATATCTCATTAGTAATTTGATGAGATCAGACATAATATTATAACTTTGGTTCTTTGATTCAAGTGTCCCACACCTCAGGAATATTTATGATTGAAGATTCAGATGATATTCTCGTATAGTAAGGTGCTAGGAATATTTAAAGTAAAGTTTAGGTGGATAGGGTCTTAGGGTCTGATGATCAACATGTATAATAATTAGAAGGATGTCTAGAAGAAGAAAGTCTTTTTCTTTCACAAAAAAACATGGCTGAATCATGCCCAATTAGTCATGCTTAAAACAACTCCATTGATTTCAACAGCTGTTTTCAGGGGCTCTACCCCAAGCATAATTATATCTCGATCTAACTCAATGATTTAAAATACCATCTGTTCCTGGTTCTTTTGACGACTTTCAGATTATATATCTTCAGTTGTGTTTTGGGAGATGTGGTCTCCTATTGCTTGGTCAACAAATGATTATAACCCTGCCAGGAAAAAGTTGGCCAATAGTCTACTCAATGGTTGTGGAATTTGCACCATATTTTATAAGCTAGAATCAACTTGGTTGACAGCTGATTCATAATAACCTCAGGATATCCAGCCCAATGGAATTCATTTTCAACCCCTGTAAAGTCCTACCAGCCATATCTAACTCAGAAGACTTATACATAGAAAAGAAGGCTAAACCACCAAGACTTTTCCAACCCTGTGTGAACCTCACTGTTTTGGCCATGAAAAATGGCCAAATCCTTCTGATCCACAGAAGGTTCCAGTTAACAATCTCTAGATTTTGAGACACATGGTGTACAGCATGGCCCACTTCTATATCCAACTGAATCATGGAAGCCAATGGAAGAATCTGCAAGAGTCTTTACATTTACAGGGGAAGATTTTCCCTCTGTCCTGCCGCCATCACAAGCTCGCTTGGTGAGGACACAAGAGAGAGCGTTCTCAATGGCTGCTCCCTGTTGAAAATAATTGATGGGTTGTGATGAGTTCCATGCAGGATGCAGATCATATAGCAAGGCTGTTTGCCCTGCAAAATCACCAACACTCAGGCAGTTCCAGCAAGCCTTCTAGTCTTTATTGTAAAATAGCATAGGCAAAGTAAAAAACTACAAAGTCAAGTAAAACATCACTGTAGCCAGGTTGGCTAACAGGAACAAAACTATAAATCCTTAATGCTACATTGTGAAAATTTGTCAAGCTACAGCATCTGCAAAAATATTAGAAAACTAATCCATGCTGTTGAAAAGTTAAAACAGACTGACTTCTTTGTCTAAGGCACAGCTCCCAGCCAAACTTTTCCCCACCTCTTTGGGTGTTACCTTGCAGGCTAATTGGTTGATTAGTACATGACGTATGTTAACCAAACCCCTTGTTATTCATCTTCTACCATGTGACTTACTTTCTCAAAACAACTTTTGTTATTAAATCCTCTCTGTAAACATGAACCTCTTTCTCACATATTTCAGCTTGTTAACTTGCCTTGTTATGACTCCAAAAACCACCTGGTCTGGGATTGTTGTGCCTTAGGCCCTAGAAGCAGTTTTCTCATCATGGAAAAAATACAGACACAGATCTTTACATTTCAACATTGACTATATATCCCATCAAAACCTAACACTCCCACCATCTGGAACTCCCTTCTGCAGGAGGCTAGGCTGGCTGCCTCCATGTTTTCCTTTCAATGGCAGGCAAAGAGCTCTTTGTTTCAGTAAGCCTTTAATGTGCAAGCAGAGGATCTTTTTTATTGGGATGTTTTATCTACCTTTTAAACCTTTTCTATTAAATTATTGTATATTGTTTTACTTGGTGTTTTTAATTGGGGTTTTTAAAATATTATTTTTCTGGGTTTTTAAGGGCAGTTGCAGACCAGCCCTTGGGCCAGTCTCCAACCCCACCCCAATGCCATCCTGACACTGCACTGCTGTACACAAGGTGCACAGCATCAGGACGCCCTCCCAGCGCAGCGTTTAAACATGCTGTGCCAAAAGGGTGCTGAAGAGCCGCAGCGCTGGCTCTTAGGGCAACCTTTTGCCACCCCTAAAAAGGAAGCATTTTGCCACTCTTTTCAGGGTGGCAAAAGGGAGGATCAGGGCCACGGTGTGGGTTTGCTGCGGCTCTGATCCACCACTTCCTGGGGCACTCTGTGCTGCCCAAATGGCCAGTCTGCATTGGCCCTAAGTTACTCTTTTTGGGAGCCATCTTTGGTCCCACTGTGGGACTATGGCAGCATACAAATGAAATAAATGAACAAATAAAAAACTTTCTACCTCATGCCTTTTGTTTCCATTTACTTTGTCACTGCTCTCAATACAGAATGTCCCAAAATATTCCCTTGGGTCCAAAGAGCAGCTAGAGCAATCACACCAAGTAGGAGCGAGTGCGTCTAGTTGGATCATTTGCTGGCATTAACCACCATAATTACCACTCCAAGGACTGTTAATTGGCCATGGAGACAAGAACATTCATAAAATGTCATGCCATTGTTCCCCAGTAGTAGGGAATTTTAAGTAAGGCTTAGCTACCTCTCACTTTTGTGAGAGGTACAAATTAATGGTTTTATAGCAGCAGCTGAAGACAATTCTACCTGACATTTTTTTTGCTAATGAGGTCTCTGGTTCCAACATCACCTTTTATCCCTCCAGAGTAAGTTGACTTTAAGGAGAATATGATGATGTTTCTTTCCATGTTTATTCATGTTTTAAAGCACTTTTCTACTTCCTGAGGAATAGTGATCCTTTTCTACATCCACCCACTTCAGTGTGCTATCACCAAGATTTGGCATTAGCTCTGAATCATGGCAGGATGCCTCAGAATACCTTGGTGTACGATGCAGATCCAAATGAGACAGATGACTCAGAAGAGTAGTGGAAAGTAATGAAGAAGTGGGCAGGGCTTTTAGTCTTCAAAATTTTCATTTGACCTTCTTTGTTCAGTTCTTCTACCCTTAAAGAGAACAACTAATCTGCAGACTGACCTCATAGAGACCTTTTATCTTGACACTGATTACAATTTCTAATCTAATTTCCAGGGCTGCAAATTAAACTCTTATCCTCATGATCTATCTCAATCATAGACTAAATTGATGGAGTATAATTAAACTATTAATAACCTTTCATTTAATATAGAGTAAATTTTCATACGCTGCCCATGCTGTCAGGGGAACCAAAAGGAAAAAGGCCCTCTCTAAATAAGGAGATCAGTGCAGGTCTTCCTCATCAGAAAGTTTGCAGCACAAATTGGATGTATATACTGACATGGACATTGTCTACCAATAGGGCAGGGATAGGCAAAGTGCAATCCTCCAGGTGTTGTTGGACTGTAACTCCCAGCATTCCTCACCATTAGCTAGACTAGCTAGAGTTTCTGAGAGTTTCAGTCCATCAGTGTCTGGAAGGCTCTACTTGACCATCCCTGCAATGAAGCATTGCTTTCAGCTCAGTGGAAATTTTGATATTAACCCATATTCTGATGTAATGAGAGCTGGGGCACAGTAGGGGTTTTTAGGAGGAAAGTATTTTTCTCTCTTCCCCCTTTCTTGTCTACTTGCTATCCATTATTGAGGAAGGCATGTCTCTCCTTTTTATGTCTCTTCACAAAGCAGAAGAGCTTTGCACAAAGCAGAAGAGCTTTGCACAAAGCTGTGCAAATAACAAATAATAATGGATCTACCAGTTGCATTTAGCATGTCCATTCCTCCAGTTTTATGAGATCTACAATTGTTCTCCTATTCAGGGTGGTTCAGGATGTATCCCATTGCAAAATTAAAGCAGTTTGATACCACTTTAACTGCCATGATTTTATCCTACAAAATTCTAGGATTTGTAGGTTAGTGAGACACCAGAGCTCTCTGGACAGACCAGGCCGAATACTTCACTATACTAGAAATCCCAGGATTCCACAGAATGGCATCATGACATCAGTGAGATGTGGGCAAGGTATCATACTCCAGATCAGGGGTAGGCAACCTTTCCCCTTTAAGGACCGAGGGACTTCAGCTCCCAGAAGCCTCAGCCATGTTGGCCAATAGTCCCATGTTGGCCAATAGCTCCTGGGATTCTGGGAGCTGAAGTCCCTCGGCCCTTAAAGGGGAAAGGTTGCCTACCCCTGCTCCAGATGTTGTATGACTGCAACTCAGCAAACACAGCTAGTGGTGAGGAATGCTGGGAGTTACAGTCCCCACTTCTGGAGGGCCACAACTTCATCACTCCCACTTTATAGAATCTCAGGTGGGAGACTTCTAGATAGAGGACTGTTGATTTTCCTCAGATATCATTGTTTATGGTTGCAGTCTTATAAGTTCTTACATTGGAATAGCTCCCCTTAAAATTAGGGCCTTTGCAGACTGCCAGAAATAGTGCAAATATAGTCCACTTTAAGGGTTAGGGTTAGGGAATCATGGGAACTGTATTTTATTGTGGCACCAGAGGTCTGTGACAGAGAAGGCTTAATGTCTCAGAAAAAAACAATTCCCATGATTCCCTAGCACTAACCCTAACCCTTAAAGTGGACTATATTTGCACTATTTCTAGCAGTCTGCAAAGGCCCTAAGATGAGTAAACATGTTTAGGATTGCACTAAAAGGCTCCTGCTAGTTCTGTTGAAGTTTTTCTCAACACTATTCACTACCCAAACTGCAATTCAGAAAGTTTCCTAGCTTTCCAATGCAGCTTGCCATGTCACACGTCAAGCACTAGTGTTTTAATTCATCCAGATGAATTTTTAAAAAACAGGGGTGGAGGAATTTAATGAGTTCTGAGGTATTTTCTGTTCCCATAGTACTTCTAATGTATTTCAGCAGATAAAAATGCAATATGTCCAAAGAGTTGTTTGTGGGTGTAGAATAGAGTATTCCACAATACCTAAGTGCTTAGGGGGGGGGGGGGACAGGTTCATGTGACCCAGAACATTTGTTCTGAGTATCTGACAGACCTCCTTTTCTGCCTAATTTTTTTTAAATGTAACTAATATAAGTTTTGTGCCCTACAATGATGACATTATTTTTTTACAGTTGATAAAGAACAAAACCCACTTTGCTGTTACTCAATTAATTAGGGAACAGACAAACCTGGAAAGAAAACTCCCGTTTTTATTATATTTGCAGGAAGACCTAGCATTAATAGTAACATGGGAAAATTTTCTGCCCCAATAACAAAATAATATTTATTGAGAACAAGGACCCTCATTGTTGAAGACAATGATACATTTTTGGAATGAACATTTAACTACGAATTCAACAAGCTACTGATTAATGGTTAGCTCCATCCCTGGTGTAGATGCCATTTGAAGTTGCACAAGTTTGCATGTTCTGAAAGACAACCATTTCATTAATGACTCTACTATACATCACTCCTTGATGCTGAACCTCAAGTACCATACAAATGCATAAAATCTCTTCAGGCTCATCAGGCTCATCATTGCACTAAGTGGCAGCACCTTGAGAATGAAAGTCACAGTTTTGTCAGAGTTTCATATTCATTATATTGTTCCATACCAGAAATAGTATGCCAGGTCAATGATATCAGGAGAACTCTACACATGACTTTGGAAGAGTATCTCTCATTCTATGCCACGGATACATACAGTAAGGTGGGAGGACTGGGGGTCCCCACCAACTGTATCAGTGTCTTTCAACATTTGAGGAGTTACTTAGTCCAAGGATGCTTTGCAAAACTTTGGGTAACTTAAGGACCAATTCCAGCTGTTTATATCAGTACTAATGTGAGAGAACTCCACGTTTGGGGTGAGTAAAGAAGGTTTTATTGTGAAATTCATACACACACACAATAGTAATTCAAACAGACACAGCATTCAAAGCTAACCAAAATGGGAATATGAAAATTAGATAGCAGAGTTTGGGAGGTTTGAAAAGGGCAATATTGCCTGTCCAAAGAGTAGACCATGGAAAGCAGCAGTGGGTCAGACCGGAATCTGAGGGTGACACAACTCATACAGAGTGCAGATGGGTGATCAATATTTATACCCAATAACTGATAATGGCATTGTGCTTGATGATCTCTAGCAATGTAACAAAGGCCTGATGGCTTCCCCAGGAATCAACAGTGGGATTCTGGACTGGTTGATGGCTTTAACTTTAGGATAACAAAAACAGTAATTGGATATAGACAACCCCAGGGTGGATGGAAAGAGAAATTGGCAGGAAGCACAGCAGGGGGAAGGCAGGAAGAGCTGGCTTACTACTTTGATGCAATGAAACCTCCTTGGGCCCAGTATGAGGAAGTAGTCAGCACACCATTGTAGCATTACCAGGATCATGCACATAGCAATAGCAATAGCAAATACATTTCTATATCAGTGAACTAGCGCTCCCTCTGTGGTTTACAATGTGTAAGCCAATTGCCCCAACAAGCTGGGTACTCATTTTACTGACCTAGGAAAGGATGCAGGGCAGAGTGGATCCTGGAACCTTGCAGGATCAAACTCACAACCTTGTGTCTGTGAGTGGCTGCAGTACTGGCATTGAAGTACTGCACCACCAGGGCTCCTTGCACATACCCTCATGTCTTTGCTCCTTTCTCATACAAATTCCACCTAGTATTAAAGATCATTGTGACCTATAAGATGACAAAATAGAGGTTTGCTTTTTGGATGTGTGTGTGTACACACACACACACACACACACACACCATTTGTACTGCATCTCGGTACGAGAGATCTTTGGCACTTGCCCAGCCCTTCTCTACTGCTATCCTCTGGGCCATGGAGGAGGACTCCCTCTCAGACTGCCGAGCCTAATTAACATCAGCTGGGGCAGCCCTACAGCACCCAGAACCACAGCAGAGCCGAGGGATGCTGGAAGGCATATAAAGCCCTCCAAGGAACATCTCCCCTCGCTTATACGCTGCGGCAACAGCAGCGCTCTGGGCCGTGGAGGAGGACTCCCTCTCGGACTGTGGCCTGGAGTTTTACTGCCCTTCCTGATGCCAGGATTGCGGTAGGGGCGGCTATTGGAGTCATGCAGGGGATCGGAAGTTATGGTCATAACAGATGGAACACATGTTACAAAAGAAGGAGGGATCGCTGTTTGAAAGCTATCCTGCCTTCAGTTCCCTCTACTTCCCAGAATGGCCTGGAGAGCAGACCAACCATTCCACAGAACCTCACTCTGCTCCTCTGCAATGCCAGCTCGGTTAAAAATAAGACTCATATCATCCAGGATCTTCTCCTGGATGAGGATGCCGACCTGGCTTGCTTCAAAGAGACCTGGCTGGGGGAGGATAGCGCAGTCACCTGGGCGCAGGCCCTCCCAGCCGGGTACTCTGTAAGTGAGCAGGTGAGGGGAAGTGGGCGGGGGGGCGGAGTGGCTCTGGTTCATAAAAATCATCTGACCTTGACCAGGATACCTGTCCAGAACACAGCCCACTTCGAGTGCATGTACCTTAGCTTGAAAACCAGGGATAGTTTGGGGATTCTGCTAGTCTACCGACCACCCCATTGTCTAGCAGACTCCCTGACCGAGCTGACACAGCTGGTCTCTGAGCTGCTGCTGGAGACCCCCAGACTTTTAGTCTTGGGGGACTTCAACATCCCGCTCGAGACCAGCCTAACAGGTGCGGCTCGGGAGTTCATGGAGACCATGGCAAACATGGGCCTATCCCAATTGGTCAACGGTCCCATGCATTGTGCAGGTCATACATTCGATGTGGTCTTCAGTACGGAACAGGAATATCCATGGGCGGAGGTGATAAATGCCTCCACATTGTCATGGACTTAGAGCCAATTTCTGCCCCACCGGGGGTGGTGGACCCATTCGGATGGTCCGCCCTCAAAGGCTAATGGAGCCTGTGGGATTCCAGAAAGCCTTACAGGGTTTAATGGTTGGGAATGCCAATGATCCTGTCGAAGCTCTGGTTAATACTTGGAACAACGATCTTACTAGGGTTATCGACACGATGGCTCCCAAGCGCCCTTGCCAATCCGCTCCAAACCGCAGGCCTTGGTATACACCAGAGCTTAGGAGGATGAAGCGGGTTGGACAATGGCTAGAGCGCAGGTGGCGGAAGACTCAACTCTTATCTGACAGAACTCACCATAGGAATTTTCTTTGTTCCTATTGGGAGGCAATACGTGCAGCAAAGAGAGCTTTCTCCTCTGCACGTATTGCATCTGCAGAGTCTCATCCAGCAGAGCTGTTTAGGGTGGTAAGGGAGATGACGCAGGTGCCCCCTGCACCAAACCCCTTACTTAACCCTGTGACGGCCTGCTGTGATGCGTTTAACAATTACTTTGCAGATAAAATCTCTCAGATAAGAGCCGACTTAGATGCCACTGATGAAACAGAGTCTATAGGTGAGGTGTCCAGTGACTCTGCCAATGTAGTTATACTGGATCAGCTTCAATCTGTGAGTACCGAGGATGTGGACAAGCTGCTTGGTAAGGTGAGGAAGACAACCTGCCCTCTCGACCCTTGCCCATCATGGCTGGCCGTCCAGGGGGGGATGCATTGATGAGATTCCTTATGGATATCATCAATGCGTCCTTCAGGGAAGGATATGTCCCATCTTATCTGAAGGAAGCGGTTGTTAGGCCGCTTCTGAAAAAACCTTCCCTAGACCCCCTGGATATGAGAAACTATAGGCCTGTGTCATTGCTGCCATTTTTGAGCAAGGTGATCAAGAGGGCGTTTGCTCTTCAGCTCCAAGCTGTCTTGGATGAAACCAATTATCTAGACCCATTTCAAACCGGCTTCAGGACAGGTTTTGGGGTTGAGACTGCCATGGTTGCCTTGACTGACAATCTGCGTCTGAGCATCGACAGGGTAGTTTGACCCTGTTGGTGCTCTTAGACCTCTCAGCAGCCTTCGATACAATAGATCATGGCATCCTCTTGGACCGCCTGAAGGGGTTAGGTATCGGGGGCACTGCTCTGCAGTGGTTCCGATCCTTCCTCTTGGGTAGGTCCCAGAGGGTGCTGCTCGGGGACTGTAGCTCCAGTAAGAGGGACCTCACTTGTGGGGTCCCTCAGGGGGCTATTTTGTCCCCGATGTTATTTAATATCTATATGAAGCTGCTGGGTGAGATCATACGGAGTTATGGTGCTGGGTGTTATCAGTACGCCGGTGACACCCAAATCTATTTCTCCGTGTCTCGTTCATCGGTCTCGAATTTCAATGGCATCTCCTCTCTCAATGAATGTCTTCGAGCAGTAATGGGCTGGATGAGGAAAAACAGATTGAAACTGAATCCAGACAAGCCAGAGGTGCTCACGGTAGCGGCCCCGAAACCAAGAATTGGGTTGCAACCTCCAGTCCTCCAGTGACTGTGTTCGCAGTCTGGGGGTGCTCCTTGACTTGTCGCTCCTGATGACAAATCAGGTAAATGCGACAGTCAGGAGCGCCTGTCATCAGCTTCGGCTGATATGCCAGCTGCGCCCTTTTCTGGAAGTAAGGGATCTCGAGACTGTTGTGCACGCACTGGTAACCTCATGCCTCGACTTCTGTAATGCGCCCTACATGGGGCTACCCTTGTGCTTGGTCCGGAAGCTCCAGCTGGTCCAAAACATGGCAGCCAGACTCATTTCCGGAACATCTAGGAGGGACCACATCACTCCAGTTTTGAAGTCCCTCCACTGGCTGCCTATCAGCTTCCGGGCCCAGAACAAGGTGTTGGTTATCACCTTTAAAGCCCTAAATGACTTGGGTCCAAGCTATCTCAGGGACCATCTCCTTCCATAAAATCCTCCCCACGCTCTGTGGTCCTCTGGGAGGATTTGCTGCAGCCTCAAAAATCAAGGCTTGCGGCGACCTCTCAGAGGGCTTTTTCTGTTGTTGCCCCGAAACTCTGGAATGACCTGCCGGACGAAATCCCTCAGTTGACATCACTAGACAGCTTTAAAAAAGCTGTCAAGACTGATCTCTTCTGGCAGACCTTTCCGGATTAATTATCCCGGCCAGGGCTCTTTACTCCTGCGTTCCTTTCATGGCCCCATCCTCTGTTGATGGATAAGGAACACAATAGAGGTTGTTTAGGGCTCTGAAATCTGTTCTTGATATGGTTTATTCTAATATTTTATATTGTTTACGTTTTAACTATCTGTTATTTAATATTGTTTTAAGGGGGAGGGGTGGTCCGGGGATATGCTGTATGGAATTTGTTGTGAGCCACTTAGATTGCTGTCAAGAAGCGGGATATATTATTATTATTATTATTATTATTATTATTATCTCTCTTATAGCTGTTTCAGGTAAAAAAACGTTTTCATTGAGGAGCAGTTTAAACATTTCTGGCATTACTCCTTTGTTTGCATCATCCTGTGGCCCTGGATGCTCCCTAATCATGGCTCTAGATGCTCTATACTGATTTAACTGTGAATGTCTGAACCAGATCCATCCATCTCAGCCTCTCATTGAATCTATACCTCTGCCTGGTCTTACCTGGCCAGGATGGATTGAGCATACACTTATTGCCTTACTTTGAACAGAGGTGGTGTTTTCCATCCAGATAGACATACCAGCTTCTCTGCATCATGTTTCAACCACAAAATAGCATGGCAGCTGGGGTGGGTGGGGGTTTGGCTTTTTTTACAGTACATTGTCTTGGGGGGGAGGGGTAGTTAAGAAACATTTTTGTTGTTGTGTGCCTTCACTTCATTTCTGACATATGGTTATCCTGAGGCTGAGAGTGTGTGACTTGTCCAAGGTCACCCAGGGAGTTTCTATGGCTGAGCATGGAACTGAAATCTCCAGAGTCCTAGTCCTGTGCTCAAACCACTATACCATACTGTCTCTAAAATGTCCAATCTACTAATACTTTTTTAAAAAAATACTACTCATCAAATTCAAATTTCCCAACAGCTACATGGCTTCTACTTTGTGCCCTTTCATATTACATAATTATAGCACTATGATTCCATGGCTGCATCCAGTGGAATCTTGCAGTTTGTACTTTAGAGACTCTAGAACTGTCTGGTTAAGGATTCTAAATGCCCCTCTTTAAACTGCAAATCCCAGCATGGAGCCATGGCCGTTAAAGTGGAATAATAATAATAATAATAATCCCGCCCCTCTGCAGAGGCAACCGGGGCAGCTTAACAGTGCCAAAACTCTGTTGTGTGAACAAGTTCAATGTTCCCATACCAAGCTATTCCATGAATGCTTCCAAAAAGCTACCAAATTATAATTGGTTGACAATGTGAATTATTCATTCACATTCTCAAGGACCGCCTCCTCCCATATAATCCTTCCCGCACCCTCCGGTCCTCTGGGAGGAACCTGTTGCAGCCTCAAAAAATGAGGCTGGTGACGACCTCCCAGAGGGCATTTTCGATAGTTGCCCCCAAACTGTGGAACAGCCTGCCGGAGGAGATCCGTCAATTGTCATCACTTGACAGCTTCAAGAAAGCTGTCAAGACGGATCTCTTCCGGCAGGCCTTCCCGTATTAATTAAGTTTACCAGCTCCGGCTCCAGAATCTCCCCCGAGACTCTCCCATTTTTGTGACCAGGTTCTCACAGGAGCCAGTGCTTAGACACCGCCAGTATTTATTTCTGTATGTATTGTTGTTCGTGTTTGTATGGAGGAATTTACCTCTTATATTTCATTTTAACTTGAATTTGGTTTAATAACTTTTAAGGGGGGGTGGGGGAGGAAATTGTTTCTTAATTATTGTTGTGATTTTATGATGTAAGCCACCCCGATTGCGCTCAGAGGGGCGGGGTATTAAATAAAAATTATTATTATTATTATTATTATTATTATTATTATTATTATTATTCATAAGGCAATTCTCTGGACTGTGGTCAATGTTTCTGTGTATTTATTTTTCACAATCTTGATTTTTCACTAATTTGGGAGATGTGAAATAGATAAATATTATTTTGCTTCCTAGAAGATACATCTGATCATTTTTCTGCAAGACTAGTTTTCCTTTCCCTAATGATTGAAGTTTCTTATTTATTTTTGAAATGGAAGCAACACCAAGGCACCTTCAGTTTAGCATGTGAATAATTCAAATTAAGTCTCAAATATACATTTTTATTTTTATTTTTGAAATTATGGTAGTAATTTAGACCTAGAAAGAATAGATCTATCCAGAGGACACAATACAGACAAAAGATGAACTATGTAAATATCAGTTTCATTTCAAGCTGCAATTAACCTTTTTGGAGTGATATTTTGATGAAAATGCTCATCATTTGTACATTCTGCACAATTTTGCCCTTAATAATTGCTTTCTTTCTCATACACACAAACATAGTATTTGTATAAAATCAAGCTTCCATTAACCTTTTCCTCAGTGACGTTTTGAGTAGGTTGCAACTGGGTTCCTTTGCATTCTGCTTCCTAATTATCCCCCCCCCCCATTTACAGGGGGGGAGGAATAATTTCCAGTAATGTTGTTGTGAATGGCTGAAGCCTTTCCAGATAGTGAAAAATTAGGTTGACCTTTGCTACCTCAATTAATCAATATTATTAACTCTGCAGCTTTATCTTCTAACCTCCATGGTTCTGGAAGGCTTGAATATAGACTGATTTCTGTTGAATATTTACTGTGTGAAAGCAGAGCAGCAATCCATATTATACTTTTATAAGGTTACTATCTGGCAAAAATATGTTTTCTTAGTACAGATTTTGAGTTGTTCAAAAAGAGATGAAACCAGCCATTTGTAAATCTTCTGCAGCTCTGATAGGCTATGAGGTCACGGTATGTTCACTGGAACAAAGAAATGTACATGAATCAATTCAGATGTTGATCAAAGTGATAAGGTCTCAGGATGGCATACGCCCACATCCACAAAAGCTCTGAAATGATTACCTTGTATCCCACACATATTCACCAAGAAAGAAAGAAAAAAGTCTCAGATGATAAGAACTCCAATAAAACTGCAACATCAATAATTTTAAAAATGCCCTGGATAAAAATGCCCTAGATCAAAAGAGAAGGGCCTAAGCAGATGGCGCTTTGCACCATCTTCGAGGCAAGAAAGGGGAGGGGCAGCCTCACGCTGAGCGCCCCAACCCCTTCCTGAACATGTCATTGGAGCACCCGTTGCTCCACACGACCGGGGCTCCGACTATGTACTTCCGCCGCAGCGTCCGCACACGCTGTGGCGGAAGGGATGCTGAAGGTGCGCCCAAGGCCTCTTGCAGTGCACCTTCGGCGTCTTGCAGAAGGAGCGCTATTTTAGCACTCCTTCCAGGGCCTGAGAAGCTGTGGATTGGGGCCGAGGAGTGCGGCTACCTCAGCCCCAATCTGCAGCTTCCCGGGGCGGCCCACAGCTGCCCGCCTGCTTAGGCCCTGAGTTTAATTAAACAGAATATCATCAAACTACAACACATAGCACATTATTGCATGGGGTTATAAAACAGGAGAAAAATATAATTCTCCCATCATTATAGTGTGATTGCATGAAGATTTTCACATGACATTGTGTACATCCAGTACAGGAATTGTCCCGTAATGTCTTATTAATGCTGAAACTCCGTGAATGGTTTGCCAATAGTGTTTCATTCCTGCTATTGTGAATGTGCAGAACCTAATAACAATACATTCACGCTATTGGGGAGCACTATCAGAGAGCTTTTGCCCAACTTCACTTCAGCACAGAAAATTTGCTCTCATTGCTAGGATCCTTTTTGGAGTAGATGTCTGTCTTATTTTGAGGTTTTTGTTGTTGTCGTTAACTGCCTTCCTGTCATTCTCAACCCATGGCGACCGTACAGGTGAGACATCTCCAGCCTCCCCTGTCCTCTACTGCTCTGCCCAGCTCCTGTAAACTCTTATTCGTGGTCTCTTTAATAAAGTCCATCCATCTAGCATGTGGCCTTCCTCTCTTTCTACTTCCCTCCACCTTCTCTAACATTATTGTCTTTTCCAACAATTCATGCCTTCTCATGATGTGTCCAAAGTATGACAGTCTAAGTCTTGTCATCTTGGCTTCCAGGGAGGTTTCCGGTTTGATCTGCTCTAGGACCCATTTGTTTGTCCTTTTGGCTGTCCATGGTATCCTCAGCACTCTTCTCCAGCACCACATCTCAAATGCATTGATTTTCGTCCTGTCTTCTTTCTTGACTGTCCAGGTCTCACATCCATACATGGTAATAGGGAATACGGTGGCTTGTATGATTCTAACTTTTGTGTTGAGTTCTATGTCTTTGCATTTTAGGATCTTTTCTAGTTCTTTCATAGCCGCTCTCCCCATTTTTATTCTTCTCCTGATTTCTTGGCTGCAGTCCCTGTTCCAATCAATGTGTGATCCCAGATATGAGAACTCTTTTACTATTTTATTTCCTCATTGTCTAGTTTGAATGTTTGTACACTTTCTGTGGTCATTTTTTGTTTGTTTTGTTTATGTTCAACAGTAAGCCTGCCTTTGCACTTTCTTCTTTGATCTTCCTTTGTAGTTGTTCCAGGTCTGTGAGGTTTTCTGCTAGTATTATGGTATCATCAGCATATCTCAGATTGTTGATATTTCTTCCTCCTATTTTCACTCCTCCCTCTTCCATATCCAGACACTATTTTATTTGAACTGGATATATATCATGTTGTTACATATAGAAATTTTATTTTGTTCTGTTGGGGACATATTTTCTGGACATGTGCAGTAGCCTGATAATGACGCATGCATGAAACATCCAATAACAATATACTAACGACAGAGCAATGCTATCTACTTTTGTATGCAGAATGTGACTGCATTTTTGTTTCATTTTTATTTTATTGTTATAGAGCAATTGTGCAACTGTGCAGACCTATAGATCACTATAGCCCTATGCTTCCGTTATCTTTCAATAGCACAATTGTTGTGGAATTGTTCCTAGTGTGATAATCTCCCTAAAGAATATGGGTTACAATAGTGGAGCTCTGTCATCATAACTACAGACAACATGAAACTACACTGCGGACAACTTATCCATGCAATTATGTGCACAACTAAATGAACACATGCAGAATTGGGAGATAGGCTGAACAAAATACAAAACCAGGGTTATACTGGTGGTTCATAATTAATTAAATATATCATGTGATTGAAAGAGGAAGCCACCTAAAAATCCATGGAAAAGCTGTGTGAATGCAGTCAGTTTAAGAATGATAAATTGACTGAGATTTACTGAAATGAAGTTATTGATGTTTCATATTGTTGGTGCTCAGTAGCAAGTGTGTTCATTATTAAATGATAGCACAATCCTATTATTTGGCTAAATGGAACTTATAAGTACATTTTTATAATTTTAGGCAAACATTCAATGCAATTTAGTATTAGCTAACATTTAAAAACTTGTTTAACTTATCGATATACCACTTTTCAGGCAAACCTCACAGAGTGATTCACATAAACATACAATTAACAGTAAATATGAACTACAGGTAGCAAGACAGTCTATGGTGGGGATTCAAGGGAGAAAGAGGCTGCTGCAGCTAGAACAGGGAGAGATAGAAGATGGACATCCTTTTAAGATGCTTTCAGTTACTTTTACTGATGTAAGATACTATCTGTTTGATATTTTTATAAAGCTCTCCTTAAGGTCTTGTGATGGGATAAAGTATTGTGTTTTCTTCCATGCAACTTCCCAACTCTCAAGAGGGATATTATGTCCTATATCTCTTGCCCATTTAACCATTGAGTTTTTTGCCAATTCTTGTTTGGTTTCTCTTTCTAACAAAAGAGCATAAAACTTAGATAGCTTCCCTTTATTTTCACTCCACATTATTTTATCTATTTAATTTGGTTCCATCTCAATACCTTCTTTTGATAAGTCTTCTTTAAACCTTTTCTCTATCTGAAGGTAATTAAACCAATCCAATTTCCAATCTCCACTTGCACCTAGTTCTTCTTGCTTCCTTAATTTCAGATTACTTTGTGCATCCTTCATTATAAGATCTCTGTATTTTATCCATCTTTGCCTCCTCCATCTACCATATAGTGCCTCCTGTGTAGAAACCCATGTTGGAATTTTAGAATATAATTTCAATTTAATGTAATTCCATACCTTGATAAGAGCATCTCTGATAAAATAATTATTAAAGTCTTTGTTAACTGCATATTCGCTATACCATAAATAGGCATGCCAACCATATCTTAATTGGTCACCTTCCAAATCCAACAATTTTTGATCATCTATCTTTACCCATTCTTGTATCCACAGTAAAGATGATGCTTGATAGTACAGTTTTAGTTTGAACAAGGCACAGCCACCTCTTCTTGTAGTGTCTTGTAGGATCTTACAGAAGTAAAATTAAAGAAATTTCAAAGATCCGGTAAAGAAAGGTGTTGGAAATGCTGCAAAGAACCTGGTACTTTGTTCCACATGTGGTGGACCTGTCCATGTGTACAGAAATGTTGGTCTAAAGTACACATGACAATCAAGAAAAAATAAATATACAACTTCCATTAGCTCCAGAACTATATCTGCTAAATATAACTTCAGTGCTTCAAAAAAAAGATGAAAATACTTTTTGGAGAATTATGTTGTATTTAGTTATGGCAGCTAGGCTAGTAATAGCAAAAAAATGAAAGCAGGAGGAAGCCCCAGCTCTAATGGAATGGAAATTAAAAATTATGGACATGAGGGAGCTAGATATTATGACTTTTTAAATCAAAAATAGACAATTAATTAAAGTAAAAAAGGAATGGACTCCATTAGAGAATTTAGAAAAGCTAGAAAAGAAGAAATCCAACTCAGAAGTGTAGCAGGCAATATAGAAGATGCAAAATGCTATAACAAATGAAGAATATCATCACCTTAAAAATTTAGTTATGGAAATGTAAAGAAATAAAGTATGTATAACATAGATTAATTAACTGATAAACAAGAAAACACATTATTAGAATTGGCCACAGAAATAACTTTTTGTATTATTATATGGAAAGTTAACAGATTAACACAAAAGCAAAGTATTTGATATGCAAGATTAGTAGTTGTAAAGATTAGTTTAAAAGAGGTACTTAAGGGAGGAAAAATCTGTTCGCTCAGCAAATGAGAATCGAAGGGAAATCATAACTGTTAAAAGTTTTGAGGTATGCTATTTAAAATATACAGGTATTCTTAGACACAAACACAGAAGGAAATATGCAGGTTAAATAAAAAGATACTCTCAGTTACTTGCTCCTCGGTTATTTCCTTCATGCTATGCAGATTGAGGTTCCTTGCATTTTTAAAAAAAATAGAAGGTAATTTTAAAAAATGTATTCTTCAGAACAGTTATGGATGAATCTATATACCACTTGGACTGAGATTGATCAAGTATCCATTCTCAGTCTACTGGTAACTTAGCCAATCATATCTCTGAATTATTGCTTCATCTTCTAGAAAATATGGCTAGACTTTTGCCTCACCAACCACAAATCAGCTGAATTTCATTAATTTGACATTTAAAATACCAGCTGTGAGTCACTGTAGTATCACTGAACACACTCGTCAAGAGGTTTACAATCCACACGAAGTGTCAGATTTCCTCTACCACATTCAAGGGAGCGACTCCATCACTTGCTTACTTTTAATTGGTTGTAATGCTGAAATAACAGAGCAGCAGACATGTGTGGGAAATTGACTCCTATTTCTGCATCATGTAATCATTCTGCTTTGCTTGAATCATGTGGACATAACTTAATGAGCTGTTTAGAATCATTTTGTGACAGACCTGTATTTTTACATTGCATAAAATCAGAACAGGCTTTCAGCCTAGCTCTCAACATGATTTTGGATTTTGTTCTTACTTAGATGGGGCCTTCAAAGCAGCTTAGGGACCAGGAGAAGGACAAGAAAGCCTTATCATTTAAATATGACTTCCTTGATCTGTTTCTGAGTCTGCATCCTTAAAGCCTCCAGATTGTGCCCTACCTTGGCCATTGGCCCATAACAGGATAGTATATTTGTATCAACTTTGTATAAACTGTCTGTATGGCAGTCCACATGGTTAGGTGATCAGAGGTCCTCCATTTCCAAGACATGTCCTACATTTCAGTCTTCTATCCTGGAGGAATTCCATAATGATCTCCATTTTAAGTGTGATGAAGAAGCATGAATTTATATTTATATAAGTGTTTTTAGCTTTTATTTGGGCATTTCCTACATTTTTCTCAAGTGCCCTAAATTTTGTGGTGCCTTGTTCTCTTTTGCAGTTAGGACATCTGGTCACTTGTCCATGGTTCTATTGGTTTCTCAATTCTTCTATCACTGAAATACTAAGTATGGCTACCTGGTTATCAGGTCCTTGAGTTCATTGGGTCCAGTTACCTCCAGATAAGGATACACAGCAGGGGCAGGTAATTTCCAAGACTTAGGGGTCACACCAACCCCCTTGGATCTTAGAGGGCTACACCTACCATGAGGGATTTCCTATTTTGTTGGCCTAAAAGTAGTCAATCACGGCACAAGAAGGCTCTAGAGCGTATGATTGGCCATTTCTTGAAGAATGGAGTCTGGGTTTATTTTAGAGTCAGGAACTTTTGCAGATCGGGAACTTTTTTGTTTTTTAAACCAGTGTTTCCAAGCTTAAAAGCTCCAGTGGGTCAAAAGGAGGCAAAATGGCTGGTTATATTTTGCTCATGCCTGGTGTAGAAGACTACAGGTTACGTTATTTTATCCACTGCCATTAGTCTCTGGTGTAATTTAAAAGATTTTTTTTTAATTGTGTACTATATACATGACTTGGTTAGTGTTTCCTGTTTCTGTGACAATCAAGATTTATTGTCCTTGGAGTTAAATGAGGAAATTGATTGTACATTTGTCCTGCTCAATATCAAGTTTGTAGGACAATGAACATTTATGTCACTATCAATATCTTCTCAATAGATTACAGTAGCTGAAGAAACGAGGGGTTACAGCAGCCAATATTTTCAGACAACATCTTGAGTGCACAGGAGACTTTAGAATGATAAGAAAGAAAGGAGGCAATGTGATAAAGCAGAACAGAAAACAGGTAAATGAAAAATAGGACTCCAAAAGCCAGTTGCCAAAAGCTGAAGTTATTTCCAGATCCTGTTGATCTGTTAGTGTTTCATATGATGCATTCTGTTTATATGTTTATATGTTGTTCTGGACAGATTGTAGCCACCTGCAGTGGTCAAGATTAATGCTTTATTAATCTTTATTAATTTAAACAAAATAAAAACAATATGTATTCTACAACAGGATTGCATCCTAGACCCCAAAATGCTGGGAGATAACAGCATTGCTTAAATTATAAATTACCAAACAATCCAATTCTATACATGTTTATTCAACAGAACCAATTCCCAAATAAGGAATTCAAGGATCATCCTTATTTATTTATCACACTTTGGTGCCACCAAATTTTGTATTGGGCTATATTCTTGTTAGCTAAACTAACTCTTTACCACTTAGAGCCAGTGTGGTGTAGTGGTCTGAGCATTGACTCTGAAGAACAGGTGTCAAATCCTGGCTCAGTCATGTAAACCCCCTGGGTGACCTTGGTCAAGTCACACTCTCTCAGCCTCAGACAATGGCAATGGCAAACCCCCTTTGAAGAAACTTGTCCAAAAAAAAAACCCACTATGATAGGGTCTCCATAAATCAGAAACAACTTGAAGGCACACAACAACAACCACAATAACAACAGAACAACTACTTTTACTATCAGTAAAGCCAAGTTTGCCTTAGTGGAGAGATATTTGAAAAACTATCATAGGGCCTTTACAGACTGCCAGAAATAATGCAAACATGGGCCTATCCCAATTGGTCCTTGGGCCCACACATTGTGCAGGTCATACACTCGATGCGTTCTCTAGTACAGAACAGGAATATCCGTGGGCGGAGGTTATTAGTACTTCCGCATTGTCATGGACGGATCATTTCCTGGTCAAGACAGAACTTAGAGCCTGTATCTGCCACACTGGGGGTGGTGGACCTATTAGAATGGTCCGCCCTCAAAGACTAATGGAACCAATAGGATTCCAAAAAGCCTTAGAGGGTTTAATGGTTGGGAATGCTGGTAATCCTGTCGAGACTCTGGTTAATACTTGGAACACCGATCTCACCAGAGCTATCGACACAATCGCTCCCAAGCGTCCTTGCCAATCCGCTTCAAATCGTAAGCCATGGTATACACCAGAGCTTAGGAAAATGAAGTGGTTCAGACAACGACTAGAGCACAAGTGGTGGAAGACTCGACTCTTATCTGACAGAACTCGCCATAGGAACTTTCTTTGGTCCTATCCGGAGGCAATACGTGCAGCGCAGAGATCCTTCTCCTCTGCACGTATTGCATCTGCAGAGTCTCGTCCAGCAGAGCTGTTTAGAGTGGTGAGGGAGATGACGCAGGTGCCCCCTGTGCCAAATCCCTTACTTAACCCGACAACGGCCTGCTGTGATGCATTTAATAACTTCTTTGCAGATAAAATCTCTCAGATAAGAGCCGCTTTAGATGCCAGGGTTCTAACAGAAAGTACAGACGAGGTGTCCAGCTACTCCGCCGATGTTTATACTGGATCAGCTGCAATCTCTGAGTACCAATGATGTGGACAAGCTCCTTGATAGGATGAGGAAAACAACTTGCCCTCTCAACCCTTGCCCATCATGGCTGGCCGTCCAGGGGGGTGATGCATTGAGGAGTCTCCTTAGGAAGATCATCAATGCATCTTTCAGGGAGGGACATATTCCATCTTGTTTGAAGGAAGTGGCGGTCAGGCCTCCCTGGACCCCCTGGATATGAATAACTATAGGCCAGTCTCCCTACTTTTTTGAGCAAGGTTATCGAGAGGGCGGTTGCTCTTCAGCTCCAAGCTATCTTGGATGAAACCGATTATCTAAACCCATTTCAAACTGGCTTCAGGACAGGCTTTGGGGTTGAGACTGCCATGGTTGCCTTGACCGACGATCTGCGTCTGAGCATCGACAGGGGTAGTGTGACTCTGTTGGTGCTCCTAGACCTCTCAGCAGCTTTCGATATGATAGATCATGGCATCCTCTTAGACCGCCTAAGGGGGTTAGGTATCGGAGGCACTGCGCTCCAGTGTTTCCGGTCCTTCCTCTCAGGCAGGTCCCAGAGGGTGCTGCTCGGGGACAGTAGCTCCAGTAAAAGGGAACTCACCTGTGGGGTTCCACAGGGTGCTATTCTGTCCCCAATGTTATTCAACATTTATATGAAGCCGCTGGGTGAGATCATATGGAGTTATGGAGCTGGGTATTATCAGTATGCTGATGACAGCCAGATCTATTTCTCCATGTCTCGTTCGTCGGCCTCAAATTCCAATGGCATCTCTTCTCTCAATGAATGTCTTCGGGCAGTAATGGGCTAGATGAGGAAAAACAGATTGAAACTGAATCCGGACAAGATGGAGGTGCTCACAGTAGTGGCCCCGAAACCAAGAATTGGGCTGCAACCTCCAGTCCTGGATGGGGTCACACTCTCCTCCAGTGACTGTATTTGCAGTCTGGGGGTGCTCCTTGACTCGTCGCTCCTGATGACAAATCAGGTAAATGCGACAGTCAGGAGCACCTGTTATCAGCCAGTGGTGCCCTTTTCTGGTAGTAAGGGATCTCGAGACTGATGTTCACACACTGGTAACCTCACGTCTAGACTTCTGTAACATGCTCTACATGGGGCTACCCTTGTGCTTGGTTCGAAAATTACAGCTGGTGCAAAATATGGCGGCAAGATTAGTATCAGGAACATCTAGGAGGGACCATATTACTCCAGTACTAAGGTCTCTCCACTGGCTGCCTATCAGCTTCCAGGCCCAGTACAAGGTGTTGGTTATTACCTTTAAAGCCCTAAATGGCTTGGGTCCAAACTATCTAGGGATCACCTCCTCCCCTGCAATCCTCCCCGCACACTCCGGTCCTCTGGGAGGAATCTGCTGCAGCCTCACAAATCTAGGCTTTCGGCTACCTCCCAGAGGGCTTTTTCTGTTGTCATCCCCAAATTGTGGAACGTCCTGCCGGACGAGATCCACCAATTAACATCCTTACACAACTTTAAAAAAGCTGTCAAGACGGATCTCTTCTGGCAGGCCTTTCCAGGATAGAAAATCCCGGCCTCAGGCCCCTTTTCCTCAGGGGAACTCTATCTGCCTCCCCGAAAACTATTTGTAATACTTCTGCAGCCCTCTGTTTTATTGTATAGTTGTGCGTGTTGTTTTTAACTTTGGGGGGAAGCAGACGGGAGCTTCCCGTGCGCCGCGGGACGGAGCGCCACTGGACCGCGGCAGTCGCACCGCAGCGCACCGTCGGCAACTCTAAAAGGAGCACCAAATTGGCGCTCCTTTTAGATTTCAGGGAAAGGGCACCCTAAAAGCGGCGGGCGCACTTTCCCTGACTCAAACGCCGCGGCGCGTGCGGTCGCCGTGGCGTGAGGTCATCCTCGGAGCGCCAGCCATGCGGAGGGCCGGCGACTCCGAGGGCGACCTCAGGAAGAGGAAGGGGCGCCGCTCGTGCGGCTGCCCCGCCTCTTCCCTGCCCAGAAGACGACTCTATTAGTCGTCTGCCGAGGCCCTTTGTTTTTAATTTGTAATAGATTTAATAACCTTTTAAGGGGCGGGTGGGGGTTAATTTGTTTTTATTACTGTACTGTATTTTATTGTGAGCCGCCCTGATTGATCCCAAAGGGGCGGGGTATAAATTATTATTATTATTATTATTATTATTATTATCCCGGGATTTGTAGTTTTGTGATTCCATAGGAACCATAACAGTTAAAACGGTATCAGACTGCATTAATTCTGCAATGTGCCAGCAGCTCTGAATGATCTCCAGTCCTGGTCTAGATCCAACCCAGAGAGGAGGGGAGAAACAGACAGACAGAGGAAACCATATCGCCCAAGCTTACCTCTCCCACCTTGTCAGAAAGAACATTTAGCTCCCTTTCCCAATGATAAGCAACAAGTTTGTTGTTGTTGTGCCTTTTCAAGTCATTTCTGAATTATGACAACCCTAATGTGATGAACCTATCTTGGGGTTTTCTTGACAATTTATTTTCAGATGGGGTTTCCCATTGCCATCCTCTGAGGCTGAGAGAGTGTGACTTGCCCAAGATCACCCCACAGGTTTGCATGGCTGAGCCAAGATTCAAACCCTTTTGGCTCCACAGTTGTAGTCCAACATTCAAACCACAAGTAGTTATACATAAAAAGCACACTGCTGACTCACTGAATTGAATTACATGGTACAGCTCTTCAAAACAACAAAAATAATTCTGATGCTGGTAGAAGTAGTAGCCACAGTCCCAGTCACAGTGTCGTCATTTCTCATAGTGTACTCATTCATATTGTCCCATCAATGGCTCTAAGACAGGGGTAGGCAACCTTTCCCCTTTAAGGGCCGAGGGACTTCAGCTCCCAGAAGCCTCAGCCATGTTGGCCAATATTCCCATGTTGGCCAATAGCTCCTGGGATTCTGGGAGCTGAAGTCCCTCGGCCCTTAAAGGGGAAAGGTTGCCTACCCCTGCTCTAAGAGAATGAACGTTCACACTCCTTGAGCAATACCAGCTCCATTCTTCCACCTAGGCAATGGATCAGTTGTCTCCAGCCCATATTTAGTCAAGCTACACAGAGTTAATCAAAGCACAGGCAATGACAGCCGCAGACTTTCTAATCAGAAAGGGATAGACAGAGATGAAATTCCCTCAAATGTTGCTATAAAGTAAACTGGCTATGAGCTTTACAGCTCGGTAAAAGCTGAAAAATGCTCATGGAACACGATGCAGTTTGTTCACATTAGGAGCAGTCAGAAATCATACATAATGTAACACGGTATGTGCAACTGAATGCATGATAATTTAGCCATGAGGAAATGGTCTTTGAAGTGGTCCCTGGTGGGATTTAGAGGGGTTTTTTGCCTGCTTCTGAGAGGATATAGATGCATTCCTTAAAGGCATTTTTAAAAACCCATGTTCTCAAATTACACCTTCCTCTCCAGTCATTACAGAACATTACAATGGCATTTTCCAGTTGGAATGTTGTTGGGAAAATTACTTCTTTGCTGCATCTTTATGTTAAACACTCATCTTACAATATTTACGAACTCCCACTTTGACAACAGCATATTTGTTATACACGTTGGCTAAATTCTGTTTTCCCATTTCTCTTTGCATTGCTTTAAAAATGATCAACAGCAGCTTCATCCATATTGCACAGACTTAAGCTCATAGTAAAAAGAGACCCAGGCAGTTTTAAATGGGTCCATATAATGTGGGTCCAAAACGTGGTAATGCTCCTAGTTTTGCAGTCAAGACTGATATCGGAAACAATGTTTCCTGTTCAGCTCATGCTGCGAGTGAAAGCTAGAGCTTGGGAAGTTACTTTGGTTATTAGTTATGTTTATCATTCCAAGGCTCCCCAAAGAGGTTGGTTAACTCTTTCTGGGAAGCAGAGTCTGGATAGTTAACACACTGCCTCTTGGGGTCTTCTCTGCTCCTTGTGGTCTCAGCTAACTATGCTGGCGCCACTATAAAGCAGAGTAGGCAGCCAGCTTGGAGTAACATGAAAGGGAAGCATATAGTAAAAGTTGTTGTTGTTGTTCATGCATTTTTATTGCCAGGCATATAGAAAGATCATACTGTCCTGATTTATCAAGACCAGACCCAATTAATCCGTGTAATCTTTCAGCTACTTTAACCTTGGACATTATCACATGGGGCTCAATCCAAACAGAATCCAAATGAAATGGCGAACGAATCCGGATTATTTGCCCGTGTTTCCACACGACGTCGCACAGAACCCCAACAGAACCCTGACAGAAAGTGGAAAGAACCGAGATCTTTTGAATTTCGGTTTCTTCAGGAATTGCAATTGCGCAACGGGAATCATTTCGCATTTACCGTAGGTCTGATAACCAAATACGTATTGTGCCGCATTTCCCCGCTGTTGCCATGGTTCCAGCGAGCATTCCTCTCTCTGCGCATGTGCAGGAGGCTCATTTCGGCTACATTTACGGGTTTTTTTCTCTTGTGTATGGACGTTCGATACACTTACTGTAAATGTGCAATGAAGGTAATGACGTATGCGGAAACAAGGGTTATTTCCCATTTATTTTTGGGATACCTCATTTCCCCTTTTATTTCCGCTTTCTGGCCCACGTGTGATAACGTCCCTTGTTTGTTTTTCCCTCCTCTTCCCACTTTACACCTTTGTCTTCAGCCTATTTCTATTGCTACAAACTGGGTTTAAAGAGTAAAAGTAGTTTGTGCTCAATTAACTCAGCACAGGGAAGAGGACAGGAAAGGAGAGGAGGCAGGATCTTCCCCTTCCTAGTAGGCTCAGGGGAAAGCAAACTACAGCAAGCTCTCCTAGCATATGTGTTCTTCCTCTTCAATAACTTTTGCCATTTTGACTACACTCTAATGTTGCTTGGCCATACATGTCCTGGTTTTCATCTGTGACATACTGGAGAGTATGATAGTTGCTTGCTTTTTGCAGCTAAGGATGCATCCGCTTTGCCATGGGTCAGTTTTATTGAATTCTGGGATTTATAGTTCAGTGTGATAGTTATCCTTCTCTGTCTGGTGCCACAACAAACTACAATTTTCATAATTCCACAGCATGAGCCATAGCAGTTAAAGTAGTGTCAAACCAGATTTTTAAGCAATGGAAATGCACCCTAAATGTCTGCCACCCAAATACTAATTCACCCCCCTCCAAATTTAATAAATTTGTGTTTTCTAAAGTGATCCATTCCTTGATCCACATTAAACACGATGCTCTATAACAGGGGTCCCAAAACTATGGCCCGCAGGCCGGACCCAGCCCATTGAGGCCTTCCTACTAGCCCATGGCTCACGCATGCCACCAACCACCATTTTGTCTTCCAAAATGGCATTCGGAGTCGAGCGCATGTGCCCGGCATCGCGCGCGCATCCACATTACTCCGGGCACCATTTTCAAAGACAAAATGGCACCCAGAGTCGTGCACCTGGAATCATGTGCATGCATCCGGCATCGCGCGTGCATGCGCACAACTCCAGGTACCATTTTGCAAAACAAAGAATGAGGATGATCAAATTAAGATTTTATCACAAGAGGAATTAAAAGAGAAGGGAATATAGGGATGATGGTTATTGTATATGCAACCAAGAGAAAAATTAAGAACTGAAATTAAAAATAACGGTATGGAAGGGAAGTTAACAGAATTAGAAAATCTATTGGTAAATGAAAATCACAAAGTTCTTTCTAAAATATATAAAATAATTTTAAGATGGGACATAGAAGAAGAATTAAAGCTTCAATGATTCAGTGGGCTAAGAATGTAAGACATAGTATAAAAATAAACAAATGGGGGGAAGTGTGGAAAAGAACATTTAAAATATCATTAGCACAAAATTTTAGAGAAAAAATATATATAATGCATTATAGGTAATATATGGTTCCAGAGAAATGTACAAACAAGTAGACCCAAATTGTTGGAAATGCACAGAGGAAAGAGGTACATTATCTCACCAATGGTGGCCATACAAGAAAGCAAAAAAGTATTGGAGTTCTATACATCAGAAAATTGAAGAGATATTGGATATAAAATTTTCCATGACCCCAGAATTATATTTATTGACTATGATTGAAGATGATATGTAGAGGCAAAAGGAAAGAATTCTGTACTATATGATAATAGTGGCTAGATTAGAATATGCAAAAATTTGGAAAGATCATTTATACCCACCATACAAGACTGGATGACAAAATTATTAGATTTAGCTGAGATGGATAAACTGATATGTCTAATGAAAGAAAATAAAGTAGAAAAGTTTATACAGAGCTCAGAGCAAGTAGTAAATTTTATAAGCAAAGAATGGGGAGAAATAATGACAATGGGTTTTAAAGACTAAATGGAAATATTATCATAGAGTAATGTTATAGATGTAGAATATTAAATGAAATATATTGTCATTGTTAGATATTGATGGGTAATGATGGGTGATGGGACCAGATGTAAAATAAGATATTGTATTTCAATACATTATAAGATAATGCTATAGTATATTACAATATGAAAAAAAATTGAATATCTTTAAGAAACTACAACAGATTTTAATATATTGAAGAAACATCAAGACTTCATTAATAAGGAAGACTTCCAAGCTGTGTTTGTTTGTGTGTTTATGTAGAATTGTTAAATTTTGTATATTTTTTATGTAGCAATAAAAATTAAAAAAAAAAAGAAATGCACCCTAAATGTCAGCTCTAACTGACCATTTCTTTTCAAATTGACATCAAAGCTGCTGTAGTTTCATAATCATGAGATTAAAGCAGCTCTGTGGTTTAGTTTCAGTAGCTCAGCAAAAGACCAGGAAGTCATTTCTGCCAACTTTTATGATGTGTCGGGTATCTGGGTCCACCATTACTATAAGGAAATGGAGAAAATCCATATTTGTGGTCATTTAAGGTCTCAGCTTAATGGAGCAGAAGCCACAAAAACTATAGAAAGGACAGCTCCACACTTGGTTACTGTCTCCTTTTTGTAAACCTATTTATCCTGATACAGGTTATAATTGCCTCCTCCACCACATTACATTGGAAAGAAAATGTG
Organism: Phrynosoma blainvillii; assembly: GCA_026167975.1. Taxonomy (NCBI): domain Eukaryota; kingdom Metazoa; phylum Chordata; class Lepidosauria; order Squamata; family Phrynosomatidae; genus Phrynosoma; species Phrynosoma blainvillii. Next base: position 274,965,233 of record JANUYF010000001.1, read on the forward strand.
AGAACACAGGCTGAAAACATATAATGAAGACCTGCAATTTTAATGTACCCAAACAGGGTCTTCAAGAGAGCCTTCCTGTCACTCATGTATGTAGTTTCATGTTGTGAGTCTAATTACTGTTTTTATTGGCAGACTATCTACTTCCCGGAGAGATAACACTGTTTATTTTTTTAAAAAGCTTTCTAGTTATAGTATGCTTACCATCACAACAAAATGTTTCATGGACTCTTTCTCCTCCTCCTTCATTTTCTTTTTTTAATTGGTGTTCACATGAAGATTTTGTATTACACGTAACCCATCATGGTGTCCCTTATATTAAACAAGTTGGGTGATTTTTAAATACATTTCCCCCTTACTCTCCTTTCCCACCCACCTGCCATTTTAAAATCTGACTGGTCTCGTTTAGAACATGGGGTCTTATTTTCTCCACTAAAACAAACAGATGAGGAAAATAAAGCAGAATAAATTCAAGGGTCATCACCAGTGCAGAAAAATTACACACAGCAATTCAGATGCAACGGCAGCATTCAAATCCATTACAATCTTTAAAGCACATCAGGGAAGGAGCAATTCTTTTCTACAGATTTCTGAAGTGGATAGAGGGAAAGTAATTATAAAGCAATAGCATTATTATTATTATTATTATTATTTATATCCCGCCCTTTGGGGACCCAATCCGAGTGGCTTACAACAATAAAATCACATGAGATATCTCAAAGACAATCCCTCCCCCCCCTTAAAACAGTATTAAATCAGATAACAGTTAAAATTACAAATTTAAACAATTAAAAATTAAAACAGTTAAAACATACTACAAAATTAACACGTTGGCCTACGGCAATGTTCTTCCTCCATCCGTAGAGGGGGCCACGCAGAGAACATTGCGGATGCCCGAGGCCGGGATAATTAATCTGGAAAGGCCTGCTGGAAGAGATCCGTCTTGACAGCCTTTTTAAAGCTGTCTAACAATATTAACTGACAGATCTCATCTGGCAGGTCGTTCTAGAGTCTGGGGGTGACAACTGAGAAAGCCCTCTGGGAGGTAGCCACAAGCCTCGATTTTTGAGACTGCAGCAAATTCCTCCCAGAAGAGCGGAGAGCATGGGGAGGATTGTATGGGAGAAGACGGTCCCTGAGATAGCTTGGACCCAAGCCCTTTAGGGCTTTAAAGGTAATAATCAACACCTTGTACTGGGCCTGGAAGCTGATAGGCAGCCAGTGGAGGGACCTCAAAACCGGAGTAATGTGGTCCCTCCTAGATGTTCCCGACACAAGCCTGGCTGCCATATTTTGGACCAGCTGTAATTTCCGAACCAAGCACAAGGGTAGCACCATGTAGAGCGCATTACAGAAGTCAAGGCATGAGGTTACCAGCGTGTGCACAACAGTCTCGAGATCCCTTACTTCCAGAAAAGGGTGCAGCTGGCATATCAGTTGAAGCTGATAGCAGGCGCTCCTGACTGTCATATTTACCTGATTTATCATCAGGAGCGACAAGTCTAGGAGCACCCCCAGACTGCGAACACAGTCACTGGAGGAGAGTGTGACCCCATTCTTGGTTTCAGGGCCGCTACCGTGGGCACCTCCGTCTTGTCTGGATTCAGTTTCAATCTGTTTTTCCTCATCCAGCCCATTACCACCCGAAGACATTCATTGAGAGAAGTATGTTTCCATATTTTATCACCTTGATCTCTGAGCAGTTTAAGTTTGATCCCTTCATTTAACTGATTTCTGAATCAGCAACAGATTGTCATATCACTTGTTATCCCACAGTGGCTTGACTTTCCCTCCATTTCCGACAACATGGATGCATGCGTTTGCTAAGCTTTTTAGAGCACTAAGCACTAAGTAATATTCCTGCTGGGGAAATCAGATTTTCCCTTGAACAATTTTTATTTGGAATTCTCACCAGAAATCAGGTTTGCAGCCACAAGTTTATTTTTAAAATGTTATAAAAGACCATTTCACTAAAAACCTCCAAAAAGTTCATTTTATGGGAAGTACAACTCCTCTAATCCACCAGCCAGCACAGCCACTGGTTTGATCAATATAAATTCAAGAATTTATAAATAATTGTTTTATTAAAACAATACAAAATATATAACATAGATTGCTGGAGGATGAAGTCTTCCATTCCTGCAAACCAGCTGGTGCTACCACTACTGAAGTCTCTATGATGATATTTTGATGGTGGTAGGAAGCTGGGGGTGCAAAAATTGTGTGGTGGCAAAAATTGCACTTCCCTGATTTAGACAACAATAGGCCATATTTGCCCCCATTGTGAGAGGGAAAATCTTTTCATAATAGGGCATCATGAGACAAAGCAATACAACCCAGCTGGAAGGAAAATGCATCCAGCACCACTGATGAAGGCAGTCATCACCCTAAACAATTGTGAACATATCTAGGTTATGCATGGCAATAAACAGCTAGCAGGACGAGCCAAATGTATTACACTAGAGCTAGAGACAGAAAAACATTTCAGGAGGAAGATAGCAATTTCCAAGCTAAGCTAATCATTGGGGGGGAAATTCTCTTGAACCATAAATACAATGGCCAATTAAACTTGGAGAATGTAAATGAAACCTTCTCTCAGGCACACTCAGTAGAAATGTTTCCTAACTTTTAATGCAGGTCTAACCTAGATGACAGCCCATCTCCAGATGTGAACTTAAAAATGATGGCACATATTTTCCTTTGTGATGTCATCCATTCCTGTACTTTACAGACGTTCTGGATTACATCCCAAGTTGTTTTGCAGCTGACATGGCTTTTCTTTCTTCCCCCTCCCCATTTCTGTGGTCTGACTCCAATGGTAATCACTGATGAACAAATATGGGCCCAGTTATAAGTCTACCAAACCCAGAAGGTCAACAATCTTGCACAAAAATGCTAATGATATGAAGTCGTAGGCTTTCATGGCCAGCATCCATAGTTTTTGTGGTTTTTTTCGGGCTGTGTGGCCAAATTCTAGAAGAGTTTCTTTCTGACGTTTCGCCAGCATCTGTGGCTAGCATCTTCAGAGAAAGATGCTAGCCACAGATGCTGGTGAAACGTCAGAAAGAAACTCTTCTAGAACATGGCCACACAGCCCGAAAAAAAACCACAAAAACTATGAATGCTAATGATAATTAACAAACATTTGAAGAGATAGCACTATGGGGATATGCCTATACTAAATCAAGGAGGAGGAAGATCTCATGGCTAAAGTGCTGGTTCATTCTCCACATTTGACTGTCTCGCCCTCTGCCTTGTCGGTACTGATGCAATGACAAGGTGAAGAGAGGAAGGTATGTTTTATATCACAGATCAGCATTTAGCACTAACATTCAGCTTTTTCTTTTAAAAAGTAACTATGGGCTTTTGCAGACTGCCAGAAATAGTGCAAATTGAGTCCACTTTAACTGCTCTGGCTCAGTGCTAGGGAATCATGGGAATTGTATTTTTATCTGAGACTTTGGGGGGTTGCAGACTGCCAGAAATAGTGCAAATTGAGTCCACTTTTAGGGTTAGGGTTAGGGAATCATGGAAACTGTATTTTCTTGTGGCACCAGAGCTCTCTGACAGAGAAGGCTCAATGGACCTTATCCCACGCTGCTGTAAAAGTGGCAAGAAAGCGATATAAGCATCATCCCACTACTATAGCGCTAGCAATCCCCAGAGATGGCAATGGCCAGCACACGCAACTGGCATCATCGCGCTATTGACGATATCGCGATGATGCCCCCCCACGGAAAGCGCATTTGCAGAGCACACTACAGCATGGTATAGTGGGATGATTCCGGCAAGCATATTCTTGCACATGCACTAACTTTTTGCTTTGGCGTCAACACATCACCAAAAGTACTACAAAACATGTTATCATTCACCCCTATGCTCTGCCTGCACCCACAAGCCTGCACCCAACAAGCCTGCACCCTACAACCCAGCACCCACACGACAGGAAAATGTCCACCGGCTGTGTTTGTGTCCCTATGCAAAAAGGAAACACGTCATAGGATGCTGCCAGAAAGAACGATGGGAAATAGCGCTAGGAACGATGGGTTATGAAGTGGAAATGCTCACGGGGAGGGAATTGCTGACCATACCTACAGCGCTAGCGCTTTCATAGCGCTAAGAATCAGCTCGCGCTATTGCAATGCCTGGTGAAACCGACATTCAAAAGAACATGAATGATGCTGCATTCCGAGCGGTCTCTTGCCGGATTCTTAGCGGCGTCGTGGGATCAGTCGGAAAAATTTAGCGCTATAGCGTCGGATTCTTAGTGGCTTCTTAGCAATGTCGTGGGATCAGTCGGAAAAATTTAGCGCTATAGCGCCGGATTCTTGGTGGATTCTTGCTGCTTTTGGCCCCGTGGGATAACGTCCAATGTCTCAGGAAAAAAATACAATTCCCATGATTCCCTAGCACTAACCCTAACCCTAAAAGTGGACTCAATTTGCACTATTTCTGGCAGTCTGCAACCCCCCTTCGAGCCTTCTCTGTCAGAGAGCTTTGGTGCCACAATAAACTACAGTTCCCATGTTTCCCTAGCACTGAGTCAGGGTAGTTAAAGTGGACTCAATTTACACTATTTCTGGCAGTCTGCAAAGGCCCTATGGCTGCCTCCACACTGCAGAAATAATTTGGTTTGACACCATTTCAACTGCCCTGGCTTACGACTATGGAATTCTGGAAGACATTTAGCCTTCTCTTTCAGAGACCTCTGACCCCTCAACAAACTACAAGTCCCAGATTCTATAGAATTCAGCCATGGTAGTTAAAGTGGTGTGAAAATGGAATATTTCTGCAGTGCAGATGCAGCCTATATCTGTTGCTTTTTTAAAAAATGAGGAAATCAAGAAATACTTTCAAAGAAGTTAAATTTTCACTGTATCTAGGTACTTTTAAGAAGTCATCCTCAAGTCTGGATAATCACTTCACATTTATTCCTAGATAAAAAGCTGACTTTATCTGGGGCAGGAGAAAGGAGATTTAAAGGGGTTTCACTGCACACACACGCATCCCCAATGAGAGCAAGATTTCTTAGGGCCTAAGCAGACTGCCAGAAATAGTGCACATTAAATTGAGGCACTGCCCTGGCTCAGTGCTAGGGAATCATGGGAACTGTAATTTATTGTGGCACCAAAGCTCTCTGACAGAGAAGGCTCAATGTCCCAAAAAAAAAAAATACATTTCCCATGATTCCCTAGCACTGAGCCAGGGCAGTGCCTCAATTTAATGTGCACTATTTCTGGCAGTCTGCTTAGGCCTTTACTTTTGATAAGACAACCATTTCATCTGGAGTGGGAGAAAGGGAATTTAAAGGGGTTTCACTGCACACAACCCACTCCCAATGAAGGCAAGACTACTTTACTTACTTAATCTCAGATAGCTGATGAGTAAACAGAACAGTAGTGCAATAAGATGCATGGATTCGCAATTGAAAGAATAATTGCTGTTTTGGGTGTTTAAAAAGCTGCAATAGCATTGGGACAGAAGCTTGTGCAATAATCTCCTATATCTCTGACCTCCTACCTGTTGAGTTTTTAAGCCTTCAGTTAAACACTATAGCTGATTTTAGGAAAGATATCTCTGTTTTTGCACAGGCTGAGTGTTGAACACTTTTTTTTCTTATAAGTTAATTTACAGGATGTCATTGTTCTTTGTACTGTACCAATTAGAATAGCACAGCTTTAATGTAGACATTCCTATGAATGTATGATAGGAAATAATCAAGAATACATAAATCTCTTTAATGCTCATGGGTGTGTGCTTGTTGAATCTTGTTCATAAAGTGTTCTGATGATAAAATGCCAGGACCTAATAGAAATTTAAAGATGCATACATTATTTGGAAAGCCTCCTTTTAACAACAGAAAAGTGATAGATTTATAAATTCTACAAAATAGATTTAATGCTGTCATAAACTTTTTAATTTCATGAACCATGATTCAGCTAGTGGAAACTTCGGATTTGAAAGACAAGCAAGGCTGTAGCTTCTACCCTTTGAGAAACAAAGCCATCCATAATCATAATGGGAAAAGGCTGGAGTATGAAATTCCATAGTTAGCATTGTATGGGGTTGCAGACTGCCAGAAATAGTGCAAATTGAGTCCACTTTTAGGGTTAGGGTTAGGGTTAGTGCTAGGGAATCATGGGAATTATTTTTTTTCTGAGACATTGAGCCTTCTCTGTCAGGGAGCTCTGGTGCCACAATAAAATATAGTTCCCATGATTCCCTAACCCTAACCTTAAAAGTGGACTCAATTTGCACTATTTCTGGCAGTCTGCAACCCCCCAAAGCTATTGCATGGGAAGGTGGAGGGTTAGTTGATGCTGAAGGTCTTTTCCATCATTTAATTCCAGTGTCTCTATGGAAACACTCACTGTGCACAACTGGTCCTTTCACCTTGCCTTTCTGAAGCTGGTTTGATCGATGTGCAGGAAGTGATGCTTGAAAACGCTGGCTTCCATGCCACATAAGTTCTATTGAAAACTCTCCAGCAACACTATATTACGCTGAATGTTCTGTTTGTGGTTTCCTGGATATAGTATTCTTAAGGCGGTACAACCAAGTCAATGTGTGGTAAAAATGCAGATAGGTCTTCCTTGTTCCAGGGCCTGTGATTTGGCTCCATCACTGATAAAGACCTGGCTTTTAAAAAGTGGGTTTCATTTAGAGTTCACATGCCAGTTTGTTGACTGGTCAAATATTTTGAATAATTTCTACTTAACATTTGACTAAAATCATATATTGTCAGATCTTCCACAAATCACTGATGGTCATGCTTGAAGAATTTTTCTGATGCCTTAAAAACTGACCTGTATGTCTAAAGAATTACTTTTTTTAAAAAAAGGCCAGATTCCTGTTGGGCAATTACAAATAAACACTCATGACTGAGTCATATTCATGATCCGTAGGTAGCCTCTTGTTTAGGAAATACAAATAGGAAGATGTATTAGCTGCCAAGCTTCCAGCCCCATCTGAGCTGCAGTAGTATGGATTCATAAGCCACAGGCTTGCTTGCAAAATCATGGATGTCCATATCTAGGATTTGCATTCACCTACTCTTTTGTATGCCTAACTCCCTAGTGTTAACAATCCCAGACTCCTTACACAGAGTCAACTACTCAGTTTCTCCTATTTGAGAAGAACAATGAGGCCTACCTGCTCCATTCTTCCCCTTTTTTCCAATCTTCTCTTGCACAGGACTTCACCATTTTACAGCACTTTTTAAATTGACTGGATAAAGAAAAATACCACTCAAAGGGCATTTTGGAGTGCATTGTCTCTCTCTCACCCACATGGCTGTGTAACTTCTAATGTCTAGATATAGTGGGATTCACTCACATACAAAGTGATACAAGTAGGGGACCTTCTAATGCCACTTGAAGTTTACAGAAGAAGATAAATCACTGGGTTGTGCTAAAGCCTTCCTAAATTTGGAAGCACACTTGGTTTGCAGCCTTCTCTTGCCCAATTTTCTTTCTCCTCACTCAAGCTCTTAAAAGCCCCATTCATTGTAGCCAGGGGGATTTTTGCTACTTCCCATCCTGTGTCCTCAGAGGCTATGTGTCTCCTAGCTGCCCAAGAGATAGGGCTGCCAGATCTGGACTCTCATAGGCTCTGAGATGTCAGGGACAAAACCGAGACCTAAGGAACAAGCCCTTGTGATGTCTGAGAGGAAAGGCTCTGGTTATGTTACAAGAAATTGCCCCTGAAGTTGTCATAAAGTATCATATTTTAAGTATCAACCACACTTGCATAGAGCATGCTGTTCAAATAAAAAAAGAGTCTAAAATGTGTATATATACACACACATTTCTCAAGTCAGTATTCTCACCCTGAGATTTCCCATCCTAACCCACCCAGAGGACTGGAGAAAGGGGACCTAGTCTGGGAAACCTACCGCTTTCCATTTTCCTGTCTGATCTTGGAAAAGCTGTACTAAGAAGGAGCTACATCCCTCCAACTGTTCAGATTTGGCAGGAAGAATCCCATTTAATCCTTTGTTGTTGTGTGCCTTCAAGTGGTTTCTGACTTTCAGCAACCCTATGGCAAACATATCATGGGGTTTTCTTGGCAAGAGCCATTCAGAGGAGGCTTGCCATTGCCTTCTGAGGCTGAGAGCATGTGACTTGCCCAATGTCATCCGTTGGGTTTCCATGGCTGAAGTGGGAATTGAATCCTGGTCTCCAAAGTCATATTCCAAAACTCAAATCACTACACCACACAGGCTTTCATTAGCCATTCAATCATTATTAATAATCCTTTGCCATCCTGTTATTAAACTGCTTTTAAAATGTCCCAGTTTCTCTCTCCTCCTCCCACTTTTCCTATTTGCCTTCAATTGACTTCACTTGCTCAATGTTCAAAAGTAGTTACCACTCAATTAAGTCACCAGGAGGTAGAGAGATAAGGGGGCACCCTTCCCCAAAGGCTCAAACAAAAGCAAATTACAACAGCATCTCCTAGCTTGTCCATTCTTCCTCATGAATAATGTTTGTTATCTTGATCACATTCTGAGGTTGTTTGGCCACACATGTCCTAGATTTCATCTGTGAAATCTTGGAGGGTTGGAGCTAGCTAGACCAACTTTGTAACAAGGAACTGGCTCAGATAGCAGGGATAAGTCCAGTCTCTACCACAAAGAGGTAGCTAGTCTAATAGATAAACATAATGTCCCTTCTTTGTGAAAAGCCTCCATTCCGCCAGTGGGAGCATCCTGTGAATTGTGTTTCACTCACAAAAAGCCAAGGTCCAAGCCATTGATTCATTCTTACCTATAATTTTCTAGTCATAATTTAAGAACCAGCTTCATGAGAAACCAACATACTGTATTTATTTTTGGCTAGGATATAAACATTTTATTGACAATAATCACAGAAGTTTCACACTTATATAACTTGAAGGGAATCTTTAGCAACTGTTGAAATGATCAAAATATCCAGATGGAAAGTGCAAACTCTGAGGAATGAAGAATATCATTATGCCTAGCAGAGGATTGCAGGCTGTGAGCCAAACAGCCTTATGAGAAATACTCCAATGAGAATGACAGTCCCATTCAGCCCTTACTGTCTATCCAGCAGGATCTGTAACAGTTAACCTTAAGGGAAGGCCAAAAATGAAAAATTACAAATTCTCAGATGGCCACCATCCATCACTATGAATGAGTGGTCTAGCATATCACACAGTCAATAATCATAACAAAACTTACTGCCAATGCATAAGATTTTTAGTTAGCATTTAAGAGAACTTTCTCCTCCTGTCATCTTTCAAAAATGACTCATGTATGGACATCATACATATTTTTCAAGTTAACCATCTGTTTGAGGATATGATTGCACTTGTGTTGGGGTAGTATTCTGCATTCTTCTGTTGGAATGCTGAACTCATGAAGAGAATATGAACTTTTCAACAGCAGGAAAAAAAGAAAGCATTGACCTAACACAACTATGCATTCACATTCCCCCTCCCCCCTCCCCCTCCCTCTCTCTCTGTTGTGTGTGTGCGTGGTCTAATCTGCACTGCAGAAATAATGCAGTTTGACATGGTTTTAACTTCCATGGCTCAATGCTATGGAATTCTGGAATTTGCAATTTTGTGAGCTTTCTCTGAGAGATCTGGTGCCACAACAAACTGCAGTCCCTAGAATTCCATAGCATTGAGTCATGGCAGTTAAAGCATTGTCAAACTGCATTATTTCTGCAGTGTAGATGCAGTGTGTGTGTGAGAGAGAGAGAGAGAGAGCTCCTCTGGTTAAGAAAAATAAATCTCTGAAAGTCCTGGTTTTTTCCTGTTCAAACTGATTTTATTTTGGAGACCCACTAGACGTTTTGTTCAACCCAAAGTTTTTGCTGAGAACTCCCAGCATTATCAAGGATGTTTCATTACTACTTTGCCATTCATTTTAAATTAACCCAGCATTTTCCAAAATGAAATGTATCTCTACTTGACTGTCTGTTTGTATTAGCCTGGAACTAACTAAGATGGCACCATCAGTAAACACAGCTATTATTTCCAGGACACAGATTCAACAGAGATCAAGTGAGAGAAAGAGGCATGCTTTCACCAAAACAAAAGGATCCTAATGTTTAATTAGTGTAATATTTGCTAAAGCACTTTAGCACTTTGATTATGAATTCCTGAATAATGATAAAGAAGTCTCAGTGGAAATTGGTGAAACTTTATGAAATGCTGCGTGAGTCTAGATCGCATTTGATCAGTGGGAAGGGGAAGAAAGTAAGTGGAGAAGGAAACCGGGTATTTCAAGAAAGAGTTTGGATGGATATTTCCAGAGAATTTTTCCCCCTTCTGGAGTAGCCCTCAGTCTCTACTAATGATATGAAAATTCCTTGTCAGCCAACTGAGGCCTGTTATGTATTACCACATTTATGTGACAGACCACAAGACATTTTTTCCATTGGATTTTGGTATGCTGAAGCAGCCCTTCAAATCCTCTGACAGATTCATGTTTTCACATTCTCTATGAGAGCAATCACATACAAACTTTAACACATCAAAGGTAAAAGGAAGAACAAAATGAACCCAAATTCATCTTGCCACCTCAAATAAAAAACAAATGCAAGTACAAAAAATCTGGCACTTTATGAAGCACCTGTTCCTTCCTCTACTTTGGTCTTCAAAGGGCCTTGCATTTGACACCACAAACATTGTTTCAACAGCTTTGTATTTTGTATATATTTGGATACAAAGAAAAACGTACAAAAATAATATTGTATAGAATTATGTGTCCTTGCCTTATGAAACTGGTTGTAGTTTTAACATCAGTATAAACTAGTGGCTTGGAACCTAAGGCAATGATTATCTTGGCTTAAACAATTACACTGGAGGAGGAAGAGGAGTGGTGGCAGAGGTTGCATGGATGTGGGTGATGCTATAAGAAGAAGTCATAGGCTGCATCTGCACTGCAAAAATATTGCAGTTTGACACTGCTTTAGCCACCATGGATCAATGCTATGGAATTCTGGAATTTGTAGTTTTGTGAGATATTTATCCTCTGTCAGAGAGCTCTGGTGCCAAAACAGACTACAGACCCCAGGATTCCATAACTAGAGGCCATGGCAGTTAAAGTGGTGCCAAAAGACACCTAGTGTAACCTCCTGCCCTGTAGGAATGCACAACTACAACACTCCTGAAATATGTCCATTTGGATAGAAACTGCTCTAACACTGTTGATGCAAACTAGAAGCATTGCAAATATTTTCTCATAATTTTGTTGGGTTTTTTTAAAACTTTATTCATTTATTTAAAAAAAGACCAACACACACGAGCATAATCCTATATTCACTGGTCTTTAAAAAGTTGTCCAGGGGCTCCCAAATTTTCTTTTGTCTGTTCCAATTTCCCCCTCTTAAATATACAGTTATTTTATCTGCAGTCACGCATTCCAGCAATTTATCTATCCAAACTCTAGGACTAGGGTAATCTTTACATTTCCATCTGGAAATGTAAAGTTAAATTCCAGTTAAATTCTTTCTTTTTTTCTTTCAACTCAATAGTTATAGGGTAGTGGTCAGACTTAAATTTACCTAATATTTCTGTTTTAATAATTCTTGGGCAGACATTTTTAGAAACCAAGAACATATCAATACGCGCCCATGATTTATGCATATCTGAGAAAAATGTAAAATCTTTAACGGAACTGTGCTTTTCTCTCCATACATCGCTTAGATTATACTGATCTAATAATTCAAAAAACTCCTTGGGGAGCTTACCTTGATTCAATTTAATAGTTTTTGTTGAGAGCCTATCCATTTGAGGATCAACAATTCCATTAAAGTCCCCTAGTAGCATCAATGCGTCAATATTTAATTCAATCAATTTAAGCATCAGTTCTCTATAAAACTTTCCTTTATTTTCATTTGGAGCGTATATCCCAACAACAGTTATTTTCATATCTTGCCACTTTATGTCAACCCCGATATACCGACCATCTAGGTCCCTTAGCACTTCCTTTGGCTCAAGTTTATCATTGACATATATAACTACACCCCATTTCCTTTTTCTAGAGGCTGCAACAAATTCTTTGCCTATTTTATTATTTATTAGGTATTTAGTTTCATTATTTCTAATTTTTGTCTCCTGTAAGCACACTCAGGACAAAGTTTGGCTAGATAATGAAATATCTGTTTTCTCTTTATAGGACCGTTAAGTCCTTTGACATTCCATGATATACACTTCCTTAAACTATTCATTTTCAGAAATCAGGCCTTCTTCATCCTCCTTTTCCCTGTGTCTTCTAATTCCTCCTCATCCAAGTCTGGAATTTCTTGATTACTATTTGGTTCTTTAACTACCACTATGTCATCTTGCTTTCCCTTTCTAGACAATTTTGTGATTTTTTCTTTGTCTTTATTTCTCTTATTTCTAGGGTGTTCTCCTCTCTCTCCTTTTCTGCTTCTTTTTGCCTATTTTCTCTTTTTCTTTCTGTTCTCATTTCTTCTTTAGATCTTCTTCTGATTTCAAATCTATTTTAAACTCATTTCTATACTCCCTCCAAAACTCCTTTGCTTCAGCTAAAGATTTCAGTTCAACCTTAGTTTTCTTAAACCAAAACGTTAATCCCATTGGGATTAACCATCTATAAGGTATTAGAAATCTTTGCAATTGGCTAGTTTTATTACACTTGGAGCCACATCCTTGAAGATTTTTAACTCGATCCCATTTACTGTCAAAGGGATGTCATTTTGTTTAGTTAATATTTGATCTCTTATATGTTGCCTCATGAAGTTCACTACCACGTCCCTTGGGACCTTTCTTTGTAGTGCAATTTTTGAATTTAAGCTGAAAATTTTATCTATTTCAAGATCGAATAGATGTTCAGGCCTTCCCAAGTAGTTCTCTAAAGAAGGTACTAAGAGTTCCATCAAGTTCTCATCCTCCTGCTCCAGGAGGCCTCTCAATTTTATTGACTGTTCCCTTTGTTTAGCATCGGTCTTAATTCTTTCCTCCTCTAAGAGTTTTGGAAGATCTTGCATAGTTTCTATCTTCTGTTCAAATTTCTCCTGACTGTTTTCTACCCTATCTACTCTGGTTTTCATTTTATTAAATTTGACTGATATTTTGTCTAAGGTCCTCCTTACGTCCTTCATCTCCAATCTTAATTCTTCTTTAATCTCAGCCTTAAAGTCTGTCATGTCTTGTCGAAGATCTTGAATCTCCCTACTCAAATCATTTCTCATTGATTTAATTTCATCCAACAATATAATGTAGGGGTCCCCACCCCTAGCCTGTTCAATTGAGGGCCTTCTTTGAGATGATGCTTGCACTTTGAGCGCCTGACTTCTCAAATTCATTGACATCTTCACTTGCCTATTACCAATATACCAATATATCCAGCCTATTACCAATATAGTTTCAAATTTGGTACGTTTGTCAAGAGTGTCTTATTCAAACCACTTAACCTTCTAGAAGAGGGTACCAACTCTAATAGGCTCGAACAATTCAACAATACATGAGTATGTTCAACAGCACATTGAAAGACTTACAAGTATATTACTATATACTCTAATGTTTCCTTACCAATAATCCATAGTTTCTCATTACATTCACTTATCAATTTTTACCATAACCAAAAGAAAAAGCAAAAATCCCTACAATCAAAAATCCTTCAAAGTATCACAATGTCACTCTTCAAGTTCTTCCCAATTCCAAGGGGACTCTTAAACTATAAGATAGATTTTTTCAAGATAAAATCTTATAAATGTAATTCAATGGGTATATTTCATAGTTCTACTTTTTAATGGATATAGTTCAAAGTTCCCACTCAGGTCTCAAAGTCCCATAGAGAGCATAGTACCACTTTCCCCCTTGCCTTTTCACAGTCGACGACCTTAGATATAGTTATAATGGTATTTCCCCTCCAATTTTCACCAGTTCTACACCAGTTCTTCTTCGCTTTCAGTCTCTGTGTTGCACTTTATTTATGGGGTGTAGTCTCAGAATTTGCAGCAGGTTATAAAGGATTTGCAAAATTCCATCACAATGCTCTAATATACTGGCACAGGTTCTCCCCCTCTATCTCTGCCAATCTCTGTTAGTCAAACTGTAAAGAGTCTGGGGTAACCATGAATATTAATTATCTAGCCCCATAATACAATTGGAAGGAACTTACTTTAAATGCATGTCCCAGGGTGACTTTTGCCTTCTTACACCCGCATTTTAGCTTTAAATTCAGAAGGGAGAGCTTATCTCTATCCCAACCTCATAATACAAGTTATCTTCTCCCTTCTAGCAGCTTTATCCATCCGGTTTCCAACAGGCACCGCAGAGAGGACTACAACTCCCACAATGCACTGCTTAAACGTGTCCGCCCTCTCAGAGCTGATGCAGCCACTCTAGGCTCCGCAAGTAATAATATTACTGCTTGCAATATTGTTTATCTCTGCGATCTTTTGCTGGTATTTTCTGGCAACTTTTTGCAAACAAACAAAGCCAACTTTTTCAAGAAAGGATTCCTCAGCCGTTTCTGTGCTTCTGTACTTCCTGAGATCTCCTAAAGTTATTTCGGACTCCTCTCCTTTCCTTCCTTCCTTATTAACATCACCCAGCCTCTCCAATTCCAAGACTACATCTCCCAGAGTCCTTTTGGGTGAGATCGCTTAAAGGTATCCTCCTCTATAGAGCTCCGCCGTTCCTTTCCACCTGGAATCCCCGTTCTTTATTTTTTCTTCTACTTTTCACACACAGCAAGTAAATAATTTCTAGTTTTCCCTCAGATTACTACTTCTCTTCTCTTCTTTCCTCCTTTCTCTTAGGGGGTAGTTAACAGCGTTTATCAATCACAGACATTGGCATATCACCTAATGTCTGCAACTCGGACAGAGTATTTTGTGATGGAAGCTTTCTCAAGACTCTTGCTTGCCCTTTCAAATGTCTTTTTCACTGCCAGGGAGTCGAAAATGGTATTTTGCTAGTACTTACAGTCTTAGCTCTGCTAGATGGCACATAACAGCAAACGTTTTTAAAAGTTGGTGGTGTTCCTAACCATCCAGTGGTAGCCTCAACAAGGCGTGGCGGCTATATCTTTCTGAATTCTATCTCTGTTCTTCAGCTCTTTCTCTTCTCTTCTGCCTCTCTTGAAGTCTTCAGCATATTTTATCGATGTTCAAGAGGGCTATATGAAAGCCCCTTCGAACTTCCCTTACCAGGGATGTTTTAGTCGGTAAAGATTGTGTTTTACTGACAAAACCCTTGCTGAGCAGTACGGACCCAAATGCTGGCCTGTCTTATCGGTCCACCATTACCAACCGGAAGTTCTCCATTTTCTCATAATTTTGAAGAGAAATGCCTTTATATTTTTACTGACTCATCCTGAGACTCCATTATCAAAATTTAAAAGGCAGAAGCAGAAGATTAAAATCTAAAAACTTGCACTCAGGACTAATTACCTGCCTGTTTAACTGCCATGATTTCACCTTATGGCATCCTGGGATTTATGGCACTTTAGGGAGAGGGATTTTGAATTCTTGGCCAGGGAGCTCCTGTGGTGCCTCTGACCAAACTACAGACCCTAAGATTCTATAGGATTCAGCTAAGGGAGTTAAATTGGTATCAAAGCAGTATAATTTTGTAGTCTAAAAAGGGTGCCTTGCTCTGGGTACTTCTTCCTCCCCTTTGTCAGAGGCAACTGTTTAACATCTGATAAGGCTGTATGACATTGCTAGAGTGTGGTAAAAAGGAAAGTGCAGGGTGACCAACCTTCTATCCAGGAGAAGTTCCAAAATGTCCTCCAAAATTATTTATTGATTGATTTGATTATGACTAAGAAGCCCATTGAGTAGCACCATGTTTGCTGTTTGCTTGGGGAAAGTTGTCTACTTGCTGCAAATAGGACTAAAGTCCTTTTTTCCTGGGAGCAGCAGCAAACAAGACTTGCTCCCAGAGCTCAGGGTGGGCTTGTTTCTCAGAGAGGAAAAGGACAGCAAACGTGTTCAGCAATGGGCTTCTTGAAGACACAATGCAAATGTTGAAAGGGTTTTTTCCTTAATTTCAGCACAATGGACAAATGAACTGAATAATTTAAATGTAGATTCAGTTAAGAGTTTGTTGGTAGTAAAGTACAATTTTAAGCATTTGTCTTGCTCAGAGTTCTATCAGTATATTGCAAGCCAACAAAGCATTTTAACAAAAAATATGGTTGTGTACATAGTAAATCCTTAGGGTTGCCATAAGTCAAAAATGACTTGGAGGCACACAACAACAAAAACATAATAAAATACAGGGTATGTAATGTAGCTGTAAATAAGCCATACAAAATGAATTTATATTTATATTGGTCTTTTTAGCTTTTATTTTGTAATCTCCTACAATGTCCTGTGTTTTGGGGTGCTGCTTTTCCTCCTTTGCAGTTATGGCATCTGGTCACCCTGGGTAGGTGATATGAGATTTGTTGTTTAAATAAATAGATTTGAGACTCAAATAATTTCCTCAATAAGCCTCTATGTGGGGTTGCAGGCTGCCAGAAATAGTGCAAATTGAGTCCACTTTTAGGGTTAGGGTTAGTGCTAGGGAATCAATGTATTTTATTGTGGCACCAGAGCTCTCTGGCAGAGAAGGCTCAATGTGTCAGGGGGAAAAAACAATTCCCATGATTCCCATGATTCCCTAGCACTAACCCTAACCCTAAAAGTGGACTCAATTTGCACTATTTCTGGCAGTCTGCAACCCCCCTATATTTCTCAAGTGAAGACCATAGATATTCTGCTGCCTAGCTGAGAATCTGGCTTTATAAATTACATGAGACCACAATACCTTTAGACATTTACATCCTATCACATAGAAAGAAGGTGGAGTGAAGCAACGTTTAAAAAGCAGAAGGGGCTTTGGGAGTGTGGCTGCTAGACCAGGGTTGGGTAGCATGAGGCACTTCACATACAGTGAGATTGCAGCTTCTGTCATTCCTCACTATTTAGCAATGCCTGCTAGGGCATCATGATTGGTTATACGCTCTGCTCTTCATTCTTTATCCACCTTGATTTTGCCATTTTACATAAGGGACACAATTTTAATGTTAAGTTGAAGTCTTTCATGGCCAGCATCCATGTTTTTTTGTGGGTTTTTCAGGCTATGTGGCTGTGTTGTAGAAGATTTTATTCCTGATGGGAATAAAATGCTATTTGAAAACACTGAAATTTTGGACCATGCCAACAACTATTGGGTCAGAATCCACAGGGAAGCCACTGAAATCCACAAACACCTAGACAATTTCAACAGGAAGGAATAAATCCTTAAAGTAAACAAAGTCTGGCTGCCAGTCCTGAAAAACACCAAAATCAAGATCCAGCATGTGCAAATGAAAACTACCCAGGGTCAGGGGTTTTCCCAGCAGACAATGAATCACTCATTAAATAGACACAATGCCTCCTTGCATATCCTCCCTCCCTGAGGCCTTGCCTTTGAACAACAGAACAACACACAGGTTAACATGTAAATCACCTTCTCTCAACCAAGGGTCACACACGCAACCGCATAGCCCAAAAAACCCACAAAAACCCACGACACCATTTTACTTTGCCACTGTATTTAATGGGACTTGAGCATCCACGGATTTTGGGGGATCCTGGAACCAAACCCTAGGGGATACAAAGGGCCTACTGTACTAGCTAGAGTACTTGACCCTGCCTTTGGTCACAAGTAGCTCTCAGGCTGTAAAACCACTGGGGGACCTTTGGCAAGTCACAGTCTCTCAGCCTCAAAGGATGGCAATGGCAAACACCCCTCTGAAGAAACTTGTCAAGAAACCCCATGAAACGACTTGAAGGCACACAATAACAACAACAATCTTTCATGTAATTTCCTTTCAGCTGGGTTCTGATAACAGAAGTGACCACACTCAGAAGAAAAAAAAATATGGAGAAGAACTTAGCCAAAGAATTCCATATTCCTGACATATGTACCTTTTCTGTTGGGTGGAAAACTTGTGCATGCCTGGATTTCTGCACAACTAGGGAAGATAATTAAATATGTGGATGTGTTGTTCTCACATAAACTTTGAAACCATTCTTTCAAAGGAGTGTGTTGTAAATTGAGCTGAGACTACCATTAGGCAGAAGGAGGTAACCTTCTCAAGGAACAGGTGACGGTGGCAGTCTTGGCCATCCCAAAGCCATTCTTCCTGAGACCCATGACCATTTCTCTCTTTTGGAGAGAATCTCAAATTAGCCTACTGCTCACAGGTTTTGTGGGATGCATTGTCCAGCTTCCACTGTTGAAATACCATTTGGATGTCACTCCAATCCACCTCTGTCTATGGAATGAAGAAGGTACCATTTTGTTCTTGGGTGCAGGCAGCTTCCAACCTGGCATAAACTGAATCCTCTGTCAGCCACCAAATGTGGTTCACTTCAGGATGACACTAACCATCTTTCCAATATGTGCTAAGACCTAAACAAAAGGAACCAGCAAACTTCTCAATTCTCTCTGTTTAATTTCAAAAACAATGACAGTTGTAAGCAACTACCATAGGCTTTGCTGAGTATACTCCAGAGCATTCACTAAACTTCAGTAAGAAGATCATAAGGGACACGTAAGTTCAGAAGGAAGGTATTTTTCCCCTCCCTGGGACAATATGAGACACAAACCAGACATGCATGCAGTGCTGAGTGACCTTTCAAGCTGGAGTTAAGCCATCAAACTTTAATAAGGTAATCTGTTCATACACATGCTAGGAACCGATTCTATTTTAGTCCGACAAGTTTTTTCAAGGGACCATCTAAAATGAAGGGGGAGAAATGCTCACCACACACCACATATGGCTTGAATGTTTTCTTGCTGCTTTAAACTGAATCAGACTTAAAGTTTACTCTCTGACAGGCAGTCATTCGCCCACACAGAGTTCTTTTGCAGCCTTGCTATAGGTTGAGTCTCCCTTATCCAAAATGCTTGGGGCCAGGAATGTTTTGGATTTTGCATTTTTTTTCCAGAGTTTTGGATATTTGTATATAGACAATGAGATATCTTGGAGATGGGACCCAAGCCTAAACATATGAAATTCACTTATGTTTCATATACACTTTATAAAGATAGCTTGAAGGTAATTTTAAACATAATTTTTTAAAAATAATTTTGTGCGTGAAACAAAGTTTGTGTACACTGAACCATCAGAAAGCAAAAATAACACTATCTCAGCCAATTTTGGATTTTGGAGTATTTCACTATAATACCAATACTAATAATACTAATAATACCAGCTATCAGAATTATAAATTATAATATGTTTAGAAAGTAGTGAAAACCACTAGCAGCACCAAATGATAGAAACAGAAAACTCAGAATGCTTTAAGTTATTTTAAAAGCCTGTATGGTTTGACCAAGGTAATGGACAGGTGTCTAGGAATTGCCGGCCATAGAGAGAAGAGAAACAAACTGATTCCTTAACAACTTTCCTCTTCATTAAATCTGTAGACTCGATCTTACCAGTCAGTCTGGATGCAGAAACAATGGCCACAACATTCTGGCCAGATGATTGGACATTTTGCTTATTCCACAGTTCTCCCATTTTTGTGCCATCTAAGCCTGAAGAAGTCTGGAGACCTCAAAAGATTTCCATGGTTATGACATTTTAGTAACCCAATTACAGAACCTTGAATTTTGTATAAATTTATGTTAGTTATTTCATGCATAGCTTTTACCTAAGGGATTTATCACACATAGCTTTTTCAACCACTTTTAAAGTTCAAGAATAGCACCTTTGGCTTCTTACCGCACAATGCTGTCTCCATCTTGTCACTTCCTTGCCATCCAAGTATGATTACAGTGCATCTTGTCATTGCTGGGAAAACCTGCCAATAATCCCCAAAACATGTGGCTGGCCCATCAGTCCCCAAGTGTGATAAGTTCTTCACATTGCAGTTCCAGGATTGGGCAGTCACATGGTGTAAGTTTTCCTCTTCTCCCCTTGTCCCCTCTCCCCTTGCTATTCCCAGGCAAGCTTTTTTCCCTTTTTTTTTTTTTTAAAAAAAACATTCATTCATTTATCTTTTTTAAAATTGTATTAGTATAACTCTAGATTTTCTTTAAACCCTTTTTTAATGATAGTCAGCCAGTGGGGGGAGAGACTATGCTTCCTGGGGTGGGGCTTCCACAAGGAGATGGGGAGAGGCTCAGTCTAGCTGAGCGTGTACCTCTCCCCGCATCTCCTTGCTCCGCCCCCATTGTTATTAGAGGAGAACGGAGCCACAGCAAAGAGGTGATGGGGGACGGGGGCGCTCGGCCTGGCTCCTTTTCCCAGACACATCCTCCATGTCAGCCTCCCATCCAGGAAGAATCCCAAAAGGTCATCCATTTTGAGCAGAACTAAGAAGCAGGAATTTATGTTTCTATGAGTGCATTTAGCTTTCCTTTGGTCATGTCCTCCATTCTGTGGTGCCCTCTCCTCCTTTGCAGTTAGGACACCTCTGGTCACCCTGCCTGGGTGAAAGAATGATCCAGCTGCCAAGGGGCCAGCAGGAGGGGTGATCCTCCCCCCCCCCCTCCCCGCACTTGCCAGGAGTGGCTCAAAGTGGCTGCTGGCTGCCGCCTCCCTCCACCTCCCATCCAAGGGCACTGGCACTTTCCTCCTCCACCACCTCTTCCTCAGGTGTCCCCAGCAGGGTGGAGGTAGAGAAGAAAGTATTGAAAAAGCAAGAGCAGGGGGAGGGGGTCCAGGAATAATCTGATCACCACCCGGGGGGGCCACCTGCTTCTGCAAGGAGGAAGAGGAAGGTGCCAGTGGAGGACCACAGAAGAGCAGTTGCCCATCTTCCCCCAACATGTCCCAAATAGACAAGAAAGCCACCCTGATAGATGGACAAGACAGGCAAGGCAGGGCAAGCCTGGTGTTGGGGCAGGCAGGCAGTTCCCAGTCTCTCTGCCCATTGCCTTGGCCCACCAATGGAAGGAGTGAAGGATTGCCTGCCCACTCCCCTGGGACCTGCCATTGGGGCATGGAGGGAGACTAGGAAGGGCGCCCCCAGATTGGGTTCATTGGCTCCTTGCCGCAGCCCCATTCTCCTCCTCTGAGGAGGAAGGTGCCAGTGCCCTTGGGTGGGAGGCAGAGGATGGAGACAGCCAGCAATCTTTTGGGGCCACTCCTGGCAAGTGGAGGGGTGGGGCAGGGGAGTGACACTTAGTGTCAACCCTCCATGGGGTGTCACCCAGTGTGGTCTGCACCCCACACACACCCCAGTGATGCTATTGATACATGGTAGGGCATAGGGCAAAGAGGACTGCAGAAGAATGCAGAAGAGAGCATGAGGCACCATTTACACTACTGCAAGGATGTGTAAAATGGAATGCTTCAAAACCAGAATGTATCTGGTTTTCCTTACTAGCATGATTGCGGTGAGAATGGAGCTTGTTAGATAAATTTCTAAGACTTGCAACTGGCAGGACCAGTACTCTCCAGAATAACCAAATGAGGGGAAGTTATTCAAGATATACAGAACAGAGGCCTCTTCTCATATCATGTAGGTGGTATGAGAGCCAGTGCTTTCCCACCAACAGTGCTCTTATCTCAAATCACAGTGATAAGAAGGACACTGCTCTCTCTCTCACTCTGTCTCACACACACACACACACACACTACCGGGTGGAGCTTTGGTATGTCAAGGACCACAGACCTTTCAAAGGCTGAATTCAGATCTTCTGCAATATCCCCCCTCCTGTCCTTTTCACACAATGTTCTGATAACATAATAAGATGTGGGAAATATTGTTGGTGTTTTCCACTCTGCTTCAGTAGTGGGACTAAGGCTACATTGACACTGCAGAAATAATCCAGGTTGACACCACTTGAACTGTCACAACTCCATCCTATGGAATCCTGGAATTTGTAGTTTGGTGTGGCACCAGAGCTCTCTAACAGAGAAGACTAAATGTCTCATAAAACTACAATTACTAGAAATCCATAGCATTGAGCCCTGGCAGTTAAAATTGTGTCAAACTGGATTATTTCTGTAGTGCCAATGCAGCCTAGATTGAACTAGATTGACACCGGAAGTAGCCCCATCAAACTGCTATTGCATAGCCCAGGAGGCTTCTCATACTAACCAAAGAATTTAGGAAGTTGTCACAATTTCCACACTATTATTGTATGAGAAAAAGCTATTTGAAAAGCAATGGCTTGCAAATCCTGGCCTAAATGCTCTTTAGTCAGATCTAGCAGGGCTCTTCTTATGTTTGTTTGAGTTTGGATCCACTGGATCCTAACGCTAAAGACCCCAATCTCATGTTCCCTATCAATCCATCCTTGCTGGTATCCCCACAGGGGGGGGAAACATAACAAGTTCCACATCTGGTGTAAAGACTAGCATTTTGACAAGTTTACAGTAAGAGGATGGATGCATTATTCCTTTCAGATACAACTTCTTATATAGAAATTAAACAGGTTTTTACCTTGTTTCCTTGGCTAAGAGCTCAAAGGGAGAATTTGCTCAGTACCAGAAGCAACAATGAAATTTAGCAAAGCACTGAGCTCACTTGTCTATCTACATTAACATAATTGAAAACATCACAATGAGCATGTTTGGAATGGTGGTAACTCCCCTTTTTTCACATAATAGTCCTATCCCAACTATATGTCTTGATTGCACATCATAACAGTAAAGGTATTTTACAGCTAAACTTACTAAGAACCAGACAGATTTTAATCAGAAACAGATTGACATACATACAAGTCCTTCAGGCCTGCATGTTTAGCTCTCTATACACGAATGTTAAGAGTGTTAAGAAATGGTGGAAGGAGCATTCTGCTCTGAAATACTGAGATTCCTACCACTTAAATCCACTCTTGAAATATAGTGAACACATAATAATGTGGTCCTTTGGCTGTTGAAAGTGAGGGCCATGAGGTAACCACAAATAAAGTTAAGATCCGTCCCAGAAAACCAGGACAATCATGGATTGGAGGGTCTAAAAAATGTCCCGGCCCAGCTGGGCATTTTTAAGCCACAAATCCCGGATTTCTGCTTCAGTTGGACTGGAGATTGACAAAATGTGCCCTGGAACAAAGCAGGAATAGTCAGCTCCTCCCCTCATGTCTTCTCCTCAGGCGACAGCCAAGATGGCGGCTGCGGTGGCGCCAGATAGGAAGCACTGCCAGTGGCTAGAGCCGGCCCTAATCAAAATCCACAGATGCTCAAGTTCCCCACCTGCCAGCCCTGCTGCCACCGCTGGCTCTTCCCAGCACTCAACAGGGTCTCTCCATGGCTCCAATCACACTGAGGGGTCCAGGGGCACTCCTCACTTCCTGCCGCTCCCATGGATGGTAGCTTGCCATCTGTGGAGGAGGAGGACAGCTTGCCATGGGGCAGCTCTGCCCTCCAGTTCCTCCCCATGAAGGGGCTTCTTGTTTGGCTTGTGGGAGATGGCTGCCTGGGTCATTTCCAAACATTGTCCCTAAGGCTGGCAAGGGAAGCTCATGGAGGGAGGGGGTGGGAAGCAGCACAGCCTCCCCAGGGGAGAGGACTGAAAGGGGGGTTGTGCTGTTGTTGTTGTTGTTGTTGTTGTTGTTGTTGTTGTTGTTGTCATTGTTGTGTGCCTTCAAGTCCTTTCCAACTTATGGTGACCCTATCATGAATTTCCTTGGCAACTTTCTTTGGGGGGGCCTTTACATTTCCTTGAGAGATTATGACTTGCCCAAGTCACCCAGTGGGTTTCCATGGCCAAGCTGGGATTTGAACCCAGGTCTCCCATTGTCCTAGTCCAATACTCAGACCGCTACACCATACTGGCCCTCCACCGTACTTAAAAGTACAGTACTCAATTGTTGTTATTCGTTGTTGTGTACCTTCAAATTGTTTCCATCTTATGGAGACCCTAAAGTGGACCTATGATGGGGTTTTCTTGGCAAGATTTGTTCAGAAGAGGTTTGCTATGACCTTCTGCTGAGGAGGCTGAGAGAGTGTGACTTGCCTAAGGTCACCCAATAGGCAGGGAATCAAACCCTGGTCTCCAGAGTCCTAGTCCAACACAAAAAACTACATTCCAACCTGTCCAGGAAGAATGTCAAAATCTCCTCCATTTTGAGCATGATTGAGAAGCATGAATTTATATTAATGGGTTTTTTTTTTAATTTATTGATGTTTTGGGCTTTTAGGTGTTTGTGTCCTCAATTTTCCTTGAGTGTCCTACATTTTGTCCTGGTTTTGTGGAAGAGAATTATGGCAACTCTACACACAAAGCACATGCACTATGAGTGTACTCATCTCATAGGTTTCATGTTATTTCAAGCCTTGCTTCAACCTGCTACATTGGAGGGATGAGTTCTGGCATGCTTAGAATATGCTAATACTGGGTCCTGCACCATTGGCTAGTGCAGCCTGTGATGAGGAATTATTAGCCTGTGATAAGGAATTATTGGAACTGTCATCCAGAACATCTGGAGAGACCAAGAATCTTAAACCTAAACA
This sequence comes from Phrynosoma blainvillii, assembly GCA_026167975.1. Lineage (NCBI taxonomy): Eukaryota > Metazoa > Chordata > Lepidosauria > Squamata > Phrynosomatidae > Phrynosoma > Phrynosoma blainvillii. The sequence continues at coordinate 274,989,627 of JANUYF010000001.1, forward strand.
TTGAGATAGGTTAATGTGGAAAACTGACAGTGAAAGATCCATTCCCACAGTAAGGGTAGCATGTAACAATTCTTTGTGAAGCACTCCTGATAGAAATATAACTAGAACTAGAATTACAAAAACAACTTCAGACGCTAGAATTGGAGCTGTGAATCAAAGATTTAGAACACTGTGGGGGAACTGCAGACGGGCAGCTCTGGACCGCCCCGGGAAGCGATGGATCGGGGCTGCGGCAACCCCACACCGCAGCCCCAATCCTTCCTTTTGGCACACTGAAAAGAGCAGCAAAATGTCGCTCATTTTAGGGGTGGCAAAAGGCCAACCTAAGAGCCAGCACAACAAGCACCCCTTTCGGCACAGCATGTTTGAACACTGCACTGGAAGGGTATCCTGACGCCGCGCGTCATGTGTAACAGCACACATCATACGTAATGGCACACATCGTGTGTAACAGCACATGGCATCAGGACAGCATTGGAGTGGGGTTGGGACAGCTGGCGTGCGGCCGCCCTGCCCCAACTCTGCCTCCAGGCCAGACCTTTGGGCCGGTCTGCAGAGGCCCTGTGTTTACACTGACAGTCATTTTAGTCCACTGTCATTCCAGAATATGTTCAGACAATCTCTGTTGTTCCATTGGGAATTGCATGATGGTGGAAATGCTCTTCCCCCTCCCCCAGATGTTGCATTTGTAACCTTGAAAAAACATTACAGAGAAAGAGGTCCATAAGGCAGGATCATGAAATATTCAGCTCTGTAGCTTGTGAATGTTGGAGAATCATGAACCGATCAAGTTTTTTTTGGTCTGTAACAGAGTTATCAGAATAGAATTCAGCACCAGCGAGATGCCAAGGTATATAGCAGTAAAATGAACAAATTCTTTAAAAGTGTAAATGTTTCAGGAATCAAGGGCAAAACTAATGGCCTGGAAGGGGCAATATATAGATTTTTTGTTTGTTGTTAACTGCCTTTGAGTCAATCTCAACTCATGGTGACCCTATGGATGAGACATCTCCAAGACCCTCTGTCCTCCACTGCTCTGCTTAATTCCTGCAACCCCTTAATATCTGTGACCACCTTAATAGAGTCCATACATCTGGCATGTGGCCTTTCTCTCTTCCTACTTCCCTCCACCTTCCCCAGACTTACTGATTTTTCCAATGAGTCCTCTCCTCTCTTCTCATTATGTGTCTGAAGTACGACAGTCTCAGTTTGGTCATTTTGGCTTCCAGGGAGGTTTCCAGCTTGATCTACTCTAGGATCCATTTGTTTGTCCTTTTGGCTGTCCATGGGATCCTCAGCACCTTACTCCAGCACCACATCTCAAATGTATTTATTCTTCCTATCATCTTTCTTAACTGTCCAGCTCTCACATCCATACATGGTAAAAGGGAATAAAATGGCTTGTATGATTCTAACTTTTGTGCTGAGTTGTATATCTTTGCATTTTAAAATCTTTACTAGTTCTTTCACAGCCACCCTCCTCATCCTTAGTCTTCTTCTGATTTCCTGACCATAGTCTCCATTTCTATCAATGTTTGATCCCAGGGATGGGAATTCTTTTGCTATTTCTATTTATTCATTGTCTAGGTTGAACTTGTCCTCGGTGGTCATTATTTTTGTGTTTGTTTTTTTATGTTCAACATTAAGCCTGCATTTGCACTTTCTTCTTTGATCATCCTTAGTAGGTGTTCCAGGTCTAGGAGGTGTTCTGCTAGTACTATGGTGTCATCTGCATATCTTAGATTGTTATATTCCTTCCTCCTGTTCTCCCTCCTCCTTCTTCTGTATCCAAGCCTGCTTTTCTTATAATATATTCTGCATACAAGTTGAACAAATAGGGTGAAAGGATGCTGTCTTGTCTGACTCCCTTGTCTATTGGGAACCATTCTGTTTCTCCATGTTCTGTTCTGGCAGTAGCCTCTTGTCATGAATACAGATTCCACATCAGAACTATCAGATGTGTTGGCACTCCCATGCCTTTCAGGGCATTCCATAGCCTTTCATGATCTATGCAGTCAAAGGCTTTGCTATAGTCTATAAAGCACATGCTGATTTTCTTTTGGAATTCCCTGATGCACTCCATTAGCCATCATATGTTTGCAATGTGGTCCCTTGTGCCTCTTCCTTTCCTGAACCCTGCTTGGACCGCTGGGATTTCTCTCTCCATGTATGGTTGGAGTCTATGTTGCAGAATTTTGAGCATGATTTTGCTTGCATGGGAGATCAGTGCTATGGTTCTATAGTTGCTCCAGTCTCTTGCGTCTCACTTTTTGTGAATGGGGATGCATATTGATCACTTCCAATCTGTGGGCTGTTGTTTTGTTTTCCATATCTGTTGACATATGTTGGTTAGCACTATAGTTGACTCTGTCAGTGTGGATTGCAGCAGTTCAATTGGAATATCATCTGTTCCCGGTGATTTGTTTTTCGCTATTTTGCTTGCATGGGAGATTTTGTTGCAGTTTCCACCTCATTTTTTAGAATTTGGGGTTCATCTTCATATGGCTCTTCATTCCATGTGCCCTTCATTTTGTCATCTCTTTTGTATAATTCTTCTGTGTTTTGCATCCAACATCTTTTTATTCCTTCCTGGTCTTGAATTAAGTTATTTTTATTGTCATAGATCATCCCAGTCCTTGGTTTGAATTTTCCTTTGATTTCCTGGATCTTGTGAAATAGACCTCTTCTTCTTCCCTTTTTGTTGTTGTCTTCTATTTTTCTGCATTGGTCATTGTGCTAATTTTCTTTATCTTTCTGCATAAGCCATTGTAGATTTAGTACACACCAAATGTTTGTGCCGCTTAATGAGTTAGATGATCTAGGGAAAGAGAGGGCAGGAAGCGTCACAGGATAAAGTGAAAATATTCACACACCATGACTAGCTGTGGTACTGTTAGTTGAAATCTGTCTTGTTCTGATATGCATACCAGTCTCTAATTCAACCTGGTTTGTCGTTGCCTGGATTGCCATGACATCAAAACCTGAAACCATGATTTGTCTCTCAGTTTCATTTGCCAGCTGACCACCTGAAACAGGAGTTAACAAACAGGTGGGAAACAAACAATAAATAGGGAAGACAAGCTACAGTCAGTTGTTTTGTTTGTCTGTTATGCAAATCATGGCTTAAGCAACAAACTGTGATCAATACAAAGGGTGGCTTATCATGATGTGCAAATACATTCAGTACAGACTATACCAATTCCCCAAGTGCATCCTATGCTGCATTATAAACCAAACTGTGATCAGAACTGGCAGCAACCTAGGCCAGAATCCTGTTGGCACACAATGTGCTGCCTTGGGTCCCTTTGGGGAGAAAGGTGGGATAGAAATTAAATAAATAAATAAATAAATAAATGTTGGTATAACTATGCCAACAAAGGCAGTGGCAGCAGAAAGGGAAAGATGGTAGGTGCAGCAGCCATGAGGGAAGTCAGGCATTGGAGAAAGATGACATGGAGCTGGCAGATTTTGTCTTCCCTCACCATTGCTGTGACGCTCAGGGGAAAGTGCACCCACAATCATAGTGCAGAAATAGGATTATGGCCTTACACTTTTAAAAACTGTTCTAGATGTTTAATTCCTCCTTGCTTTTCATAATGACTAGTCACCTAAATAGGACATTCCATATATCTTTACACCACTAGCTACCATGGACAAGAATTATGGAAATGAGGAATGGCATAACTTTATGGCATGGTTGGTCACTTATACTAACATTACTAAGTAGTTGGATGGGGATGCTAACCTTGCAGTTGTTATCAGCAATATCTAGCCCTACATTTAGCCAGAACTTGGTATATTTACTTTTTTTTTATTTTTTAAAAAAATACTTGTTACATTCAAATGTTACATTAAAATGTCTTGTATCATCTTTTTCAAATATATATATACATATTTACAGCTGACTTCCCATGTACATCCAGTTTGTATTCAACAATTTTTATTTTATTCTTATTGTCTTCACATTAAATGTAATATTTACTTTAGATCCTCAGTGTGCCAAGACCCTTCAATTTATACATTTCCGATCATTTCTATTAAATTCTTATATGTATCGTTGCAAAGTTAAACTTTCCCTCTTATAGTATTGCAATATTGGAGTCCAGTCTTGTTCAACTTCTTCTATATTCTGTTTATTTAATCTAGCAGAAAGTACACCCATGCTCATCATTTCTGTAACTTTAAAGAGCTACTCACTAATTGAGGGGATTTCCATCATTTTCTATTTTTCTGCTAATACTATTCTTGCCGTTGTTATCAGGTATAATAAAATTCTTCCATGATTCTTTTTTATCCCCTTTGGTATCTTATTTGTCATATTTAACAGGTATATTTCGGGTAATAATTCATACTTTATTTTGAGGGCTTCACATATTGTTCTGTGAACATTTTTCCAGTATATTCTAACTGTATTGCAGTTCTACCACATGTGAAGCCAGCTCCCTGTTGCTTGATTACATTTCCAGCACTTGTTATTACAAGTTTTATAAATTTTTGCCATTTTTGTTGGTGTTAGATACCATCGATGTTCCATTTTAAAATAGTTTTCTTTTAAGTCTTGGCATCGAGTAAACCTTTCAGTTCTTTTTCTTGTCCATTCCCAGCTTTCTAAATCAATATCTTGCCAATGTCTATTGCCCACTTAATCATTGTCTCCTTTACAACATTTGGTTCTAGTTCTCTTTTTAACAATACATCATAAAATTTAGAAATCAATTTTGGGCCACTTTGCTTTATCACTCTTTCTAACTCATTTTCAGTATCTTCAAATCCTTCTTTTTTACAATCTATTTTGAATCTATCTGTCAGTTGTTTATATGGGAACCAATGTATATTTGTATCCTACTCTTTCAAGTCCTCTATTGGTTTCATCTCATATTGTTCTCCCCTCTTCTTTTTTAGGATATGTTGATATCTTAGCCAGTCCAATACTTGTAATCTTCCAAAAAATGCTTCCTGGGGTGACACCCATAGTGGCAATTTCCTATAGAATTTTTCCTTTTGTTGTGTCCAAATTTTAAATAGTGATCTTCTAATATAATGATGCTCAAATCTTATGCACATTAGTCTTGTTATACCACAAGTATGCGTGCCACCCATATATTAAATTAAAACCTTCTATGGCTAAGATTCTTTCTTTGTCTAATTTTATCCATTCCATAATCCAAATCAGTGCATTTGCATAATAATACATTTTCAAATCCGGTAAATTGCAGTCTCCATTCTTCTTGTTATGCAGAGGGGCGGGGTACAAATAAATTTATCTTTACCTTCCTTTGGCATTATTATTATTATTATTATTATTATTATTATTATTATTATGGAGGGTCTTCCATTTTATCTTAGGTTTTCTTCCTGACCAGATGAATTTCGTTAAGTCTTTTTTCCATTGAATAAATGGTTTCTCATTCAAAATCACAGGTATATTTTGGAAAAAAAATTCATCTTCGGTAGTACTATCATTTTAATTGCCTCTGTTCTTCCAAATAATGATAAATTTATTTTTGTCCACTTATTTAAATCTTCTTTTATTCCTTTCCATGTCTTTTCATAATTGTTTTCAAATAGATCTGCATTCCTATTTGTTAACCAGATCCCCAAATATCTGATTTTCTTCTCTATCTTGTAGCCTGATATGTTTTGTAATTTTTCTTCCTCTTCTTTCATCATGTTTTTGGTAAGCACCACTGTCTTTTCTTTGTTTACTTTTATACCAGAAGTTTTTTCAAAGTCCAATAAAGTTGTTTGTAATTATCCTATCGAATTCAATGGTTCTTCTAAAAAGAGGGCTATATCATCGGCGAAAGCCTTCAATTTGTAGTGTTTCCTTTAACTCATATACCCTTGATATTCGTATCCTTCCTAACTTTATTATTTAAAACTTCCAAAACAATAATGAACAGAAGTGGAGATAGAGGGTATCCTTGTCTGGTTCCTTTTTGTATGTCAAACTTTAGACTTCTTTCTCCATTAATTATTAATTTTGCATTCTGTTTATTATATATATTCCTATTCCATTCAAAAAAGTTTTCTCTAAGATTCATTTTTTTAATAACCTCAAACATGACATTCCATTTCACCTTATCGAAAGCTTTTTTGGTAACCAGAAAGATCATTGCAGTCTTCTTTTCATTATGTTTTTCATAGTATTCAATGGCATTTAATACCAATCTTATGTTTTCTTTCATGTGCCTTGATGGAAGAAATCCCGTGTGATCATCATGTATCACTTTATTAAAAATGTTTTTTAGTCTCGTAGCTAACACAGTCATGAAAATTTTATAATCCACATTTAGTAATGAAATAGGCCAGTAGTTCTCTACTTTTGTTTTATCTTTACCTTCCTTTGGAATAAGTGTTATGTTTGCTTCATCTCATGCTTTAGGAGGTCCTTCCTCAATTATTTTATTGAACATGTTCTGTACAGGCACTATCAGTTCTTTTTCAAAAGTCTTGTAATATTCCGCTGTAAAGCCATCTGGTCCTGGAGTTTTCTTTGTTTTCTGACTTCTTATTGCCTGTTCAATTTCTGTTACAGTAATCAGTGCATTTAATAAAATCATTATCTGCTTCTGAAATTGGTTTTACACTGCAACCCGACAAAAATTCTTCCTGTCTGATCTTTTTCATTTCAAGGTCTGTTTCTTTATATAGATTAATATAGTAGTTCATAAATGCCTTCTTGATTCCTTCTTGATTTGTTATAGTTATCTCCTTCTCAACTATTTTTTGAATCAATTTATTTTCTCTTTCCCTTTTTAGCCTATTCGCAAGCCACCTTCCAGTCTTATTGGCAGATTCAAAATGTTTTGGTTTCACATAATTTAATTTTCTTTCCACCTCTTTTGTTAGTTTTACATTTAATTCTTCTTGTAATATTTTTAATTGGCTTTTCAAATCTTTCCTTGTCAGATATTCTTGAATTTCTTTTTCTTTTTCTCTTTTTTCTTCTGTCATCTTGTGAGTTTCTTTTCTTATTTCATCTTGTGAGTTTCTTTTAATTTTGGCGCCTCTCTGGATAAAAATTCCCCTCATTACTGCTTTACTTGCGTCCCATACTATTCTTGATTTAACTTCATCTGTTGTATTTTCACAGAAGTAATGTTTTAAATCATTTTTTTTTTTTACTTTCCTTAGGAATTCATTGTTTTCCAGTAATTGTTCATTTAGCTGCCAACAATATTGATGAGGCAAAATAAGTTGAATTGGATTATGATCTGAACTAATCTTTGGCCAAATATCCATTTATTTATTTTTTAATTTTGTGGAGAAGATGTTTCGAAATTAGAAACATATCAATTTGGGATTCTGTTTTTTGACTGTCCAAATAGAAAGTGAAACCTTTGGTATTACTATACAATCCAGTCCATACATCAATTAAAGTAAATTTATCTTGTAGTTCAAAAAAGTTTTTGGGAGTCTTCCTTGAGTTTTTTAATTTTTGTTTGTGTGGTTCTGTCAGTTTTGGGATCTATCACTCCGTTCCAATCCTCCATAATCAAATAATGTTCGTATTCAAATTTCTCCATTTGCCTACTCAGTTTCTTAAAGAATTTGTCTTTATTTTCTTGTGGGGCATATATACCAATCATCAATATTTTTATCTGCTGCCATATTACCTCTACTGCAACATAGTGACCTTCTTGATCAGCAAAAACTTCTTTTGCATTGTATTTATTTTTACTGTAGACCACTACTCCTTTTTTTCTCTTCTCATTGGCTGATACAAATATTTGGCCTAGTTTAGGGTTTTGTAGGAATCTGGTATCTGTCTGTTTAATTTTTCTTTCTTGAAGACAGATAAAGTCCTGATTTTTCTTTTCAAGATAATGAAATATTTTAGTACGTTTGTATTTTGAATTTAATCCTTTAACATTCCATGAACAAATCTGAGTCACTATCTTGTGTTTGTGTTATTTTAAATTATTAATTATATATCCTCTTCTTGTTCCTCCTCCTGTTCTTCTATCTCTCCTTCATCACTTATTTGTTCTTGTTCTGGTGTCTTGCCTTCATCTGAAAAAGGTTCACTCCCTTCACTTTCTTCTATCTCTTCTTCATTCCTTTTACCTTGTTTTTGACTTTGAGTTTCCATTATAATTCTAGCTTGTTTTCATTGTTGTTGTTGTTGTTGTTGTTTGGTTTTTCTTTCTCCTTCTCTTCTTCGTTAGGTGTTCTCTCAATCTCTGATTCCATTTCTGCTCGAAATCTCTTGCAAAAGTCCTTAGCCTTTTATATAAAGTTTATTCTAAATCTTCTTTGTTGATACGTAAATATCACTCCTTCATTTTTTTCCCCAGGCATATCTTATTCCATGCTTGTGTAAAAGCTGTGTCAAAAATTTGTATTCTTGACATTTTTTCAGAACTGATAGAGGAATGTCTTTAAAGATATTTATTTTCCAACCATCTATTACTAAGTCCTCTTTGTAGCTTTTTTTTATTATTAAATCTTTAATCCTTGTCCTTGTGAAGCAAACTACCACATCTCGAGGTAGTTTTCTTTCTCTAGCTATCATCGAATTTATTCTGAGTGTCCTGTCTATAGCTTGGTCAATTTCTGAATTTGGTAGTCCTATATATTCTGCTAGTATCGGTGTGAGTCTTTTGTAGATATTTTCTTTAGCTTCCTCAGGTATCTCTCTAAATTTCAGACATCTGTCCCTGTAATGGATTTCTTGTCATAAAATCATGTTTTCATCCTTCCTTTGTATATCTATTGTTTGTTCTGATATTTTCTTCAAGTCTTGTGTTGCTTCTTTTAAGTTTTCCACATCTACCTGCAAGTTCTTGACTTGTTTAGTATTCTTGTCCAATTTTTTTCCTATAGCTACCAATTCTTTCTTCATTTCATCCTTAATCTCCCATCTTGTATCTTTAGATTCTTGTTTTATCTCATGTCAAATCTCACTTTTAAGTCTTCTGATTTCTTCTAATAGAAAAGACATTGTAGGCTATGCTTGTTTTGACGTGTCAATTGATCCTCATCTTTGGGTTACTGTTTGCATCTGTGTGTGGGTGTAGATCTTCTTTCCCAAAGCCATATTCTCTCTTTCTCACTTCTAACTAATATTTAAATTTCTTCAATTTCATTTAATAATAATAATACTTCAATTCATTTCAAGTACCAGTTAGATATCAATTAAATTCAAATTAAAGCAGTTTGTAGAAATTGTAATAAAGTTCAGTTCAAAATCAAGTACAAGTTCATCAAATTCTCAATTAATTTAATTTAATTTGGCTTTTGATTTGCTATTCATCAGATTACTGAACTATAAAAATTGATTTAATGGTTCAATTTTTTATTTTAATTTTTTTTCCAATTCACTCTATTAAATTGATTTTCCTTTCAGCTCTCCAATATTCATTCTTTTTTTCCTTTTTGATTTCGAACTGTTAGCTGATTTATTATAAATGTACAGCTGAAAATTATAAATCTTTATATTTTTATATTTTTATGTTATTGTTTCTTTACAATTCTTCAGTTAATACTTAAAATTAAATATCCAAAATTTCTATGTATTCAACTCAACCAATCATTCAATTCTATAATTCTTAGTTACAACAATTTATGTATAATATAGGATTCACAACAAATTAACTTAATTACTAGGAAGTAAGTTACTCAAGTACTTAATAAATTTCTACTAATTATTGCTAATTAAATTTCAAAATTTCAAAAACCAAAAAATACCTTACGTATATTCCCAATAAATTGGTTACTATTTTTAGATCAAATTAATTTCATTTATCTATAGTAATAATATTATTACAGTTATAAAAATTAGTGGTCCAAATAAACAAATATAAATATATCAGATATATCAATTAGCAGATTAAAATGATAAATCAATTAATCCATCCACCCAAATAATCCAAAAGGGTATTTTATCTGTTCCTCGCCGACACTTACAGATATGTCCCAGTCTTTTTCCGCCTTGTCCAGCAGCCCACTTCTCTTTCCAGTCTTTGGTCCCACTCTCCTCTGCTCATCTCCACTCACCTCTTTCTGCTACCTCTTTGTCCTTCCAATCTTGGGTTCTGCACTCCTCCACTCTTCTTGTCCTACAGCCACCCCAATCCTGGACTTCACTCTCCTCCATTTTCCTCTGCTTGTCTCATCCTGGAATCTCCTTCCTTTTCTGGTCCTTGGTTCCACTCCCCTCCATCTCTGCTTACTTCGTCTTGCTGCTTCCTTGTCTTTCCAAGCTTTCCCCTCCACTGTCCTGCGCCTCAGCTCGTCCCACTGCCTCTTTCCAAGCCTTGGTCCCGCTCTCCTCCACCTCAGCTCATCCCACTGCCTCTCTGTCTTTCCAGACCTTGGCCCCGCTCTCCTCCACCTCTGCTCGTTTCACCATTTCTGTGTCTTTCCGAGCCTTGGCCCCACTCTCCTCTGCCTCAGCTCATCCTGCTGCTTCTCTGTCTTTCTGGACCTTGGCCCTGATCTCTTCCTCTCTCCTTTAGCCTTCTCGTTCTGCAACCTCCTTTTTTTTAATCCAAATTTTAGTCTCTCTCCATTTTCCTCCGCTCTCATTCAACCTCACCTCACTCTCAAAAGCTATTTGTTTACTTGTGTAAATTTCTCTCTTTAATCAGTCTACTCACAGTTCTGCTTGACTCTCTTCACTTTCACTCAAAGAGTTCTGTCGCCATTTGTCCTCCTTTGACCCCCTCCTTTTCTACTCCCTACCGGCAATCATGTCCATATTTGTATGTTTATAATTTTACTTTTACCTCACCGGGGGGAAATTTACTTGTTATTCAAACTTTAGCTTTATATCATAAATGTCCAATTTAGTTTATATCTGTATTTAAGAAGATAGGGGGGGAGTGTCAGGGGGGAAAAAGTAAAACAACAGCTCTTCCTCCTCAGTAAGCGATTTTCCCCACATGCAATTTAAACTGATTTCTTCTTTGATCTTGATCAGTCAAAAAAAAACAAACCCCACTTTAAAGCTTATTGTTCATTTAGTTCCACAGGGAAGATTTTTGAAGTATATGTAGTCTCACCAAACTGGAGTCTTGATTCAGAAGTTTTGTTCTTTGTTCTTATTGTGTGGTGCCAGATTCAAGTCCCATGGGATGGCCATGATGAGGCTTCGGCTGCCTTAAAACCTTGCCCTCTTCGAATCCTTGGATCACCTCTGCAATCCACTGGTCCAGAGAGGGTTAAAATGGTGCACTACAAGCCCCAATTCTTCTTCTCCTCACTGGAAGGAGAATTTCAGAGCTTTAACAACTCTGCAAGCCTCAGATGGCAAGTCGCTGAGACCAGCTATTGTATTCAGCGACCAGACATCTTGCCTTCACCACCGGAAGTCCATATTTACTTTTTTAAACTACAACACTCACTGGCCATGCTGGCTTGGTTGGGGAGGATCAGAAAGCTGTAGTCTTAGAAAGAACTTATCCCAAGCTCTGCCTTTATCATAACATCTAGCCTGGCCCTGAAGATCTTAGGCTGCCTTGCAAAAAAATAAGATAACATACAGATAAAATACTACTGCTGATGAATAAACAACACTCGTTGAGTGCAGAAAGAGAGCATTGCTCCTCCATGAGAACTGGTCTCCTTACCCCATGAAATTTCCCTTACACTACCCAAATTTCTATGAGAATGGGAATATTGACAATAATTCGCACCTAGAACATACCACCAACATTTCACAGATGAAAACCAGGATGTGCGTGGTCAAGCAAAATTAGAGTGTGGTCAAGATGGCAACAGTTATTAATGAGGAATATCATACAAGCTAGCAGAGGCTACAGCAGTTTGCTTTTCTCTGACCCTACTGGGAAGGACATGACTCCTCCTCTTTTCCTCTCCCTCCTGTTGGATTGAGTGCAAACTACTTTTGCACTTTGAACTGACTTTGCAGCAACTGAAGTAAATTGAAGGTGAAAAGGGAAAATGGGAGGAGACAAAGGGCCTAAGCAGACGACTAAAACAGTCGTCTTGGAGGCCCGGAAGAGGAGGAGCCACCGCACGCGCGGCGGCCCTTCCTCTTCCTGAGGTCACCCTGAGCGCTTCCGGGCCACCGCACGCCGGACGCATTCAGGGCGACCTCCCTCCACAGCGTCCGGACGCGCTGTGGAGGATAAGTCGCAAAAAGGGCGCCCGCCGCTTTTAGGGCGCTCTTTTTGCGACTTATGAAAGGAGTGCCTTTTTGGCGCTCCTTTCAGGGTCGCCGGGGAGGCGCCGCGGTGAGGCTGCCATAGCCCCGCGGCGCTCCGGACCAGGGCGCTCCAAACGCCCTGGTCTGCATCCCCCCAAACTTGGACATCTTAAAAGGAGCTGAAAAGGTAGGATAACAAATGAGCTTATCGCAACACTAATAAAACCGGCTTACCTGAGCCAGCTTAAAATTTAAAATGGATGGCATCCTGATGTTTTCAGAAGGATTTAACCACTGAAATCACTGCCTCAGTCCAGCCCAGGTGCATCCCCACTTGCAGGGACACTCAGTGTGCCTCTTTTCAAAGCCAGGAGTTTCCAGCTTAAAGAAATGGCCACCAAAGTGGACCTGGGAATGGGGATGGACCCAGGAGGTGGATTCAGAGGCTAAATCCTTCTGATAACATCAGGATGCCACCCATTTTAAATTTTAAGCTGGCTCAGGTAAACTGGTTTTATTAGCAGTGTGATAATCGCTCTAATCTACCTTTATTTTATTTATTTTTTAAGGAAAATAAAATTAAAAGTATATTTTGTAATGTTACCATTTTTTGTTAGGTATTATGCACAAAGAACTGAGAAGTATATATGGTTTGCTTCTTCAACATATGACAATAGCAAGAGTATTGTTTGCTCAAACTTGGAAATGAAAGTTTGCAGAGTTAGCCTAAATGGGAAAATTAACATGGTTTTGAAAGGCTATGGAAGATTATCATCAAATAATGGAAATGGTTTATGGATTTTTATTTTTATTTTTATTTTTTTTTGAGCAATAAGAAATAATCTGTGATTACAATTTTTCATAATTTTAATAGGATTATTTAGCTAGATCTGTAATGGTGGAATCATATTTTATTATTTTTACTCTTTTATTTTTATTTTTATTACAGCCACGATGAGGGATAGAATCCTATTATGTTTTAGTTATATGTCTTTTTTCCCCTTTTCTCTTTTTCTTTTCTTCTGTCCTTTTATTTTCTGAATGTGTTGATTGTAAATTACTGTAGATTTGTGCTAAAAATTAGTAGGATGAATTAGTGGCATCACTAGGGGGTGTGAGGGGTGAGGACCACACCAAGTGACACCCCAGAAGAGGGGTGACACCCAGCTGAGTGCACACATGCACCACTATGCACCATTGTACTTATGAGTAAACCAGTACCCAGCAGGGAGGGAGAGTGTCCAGAGCACTCCCTCCTTGCCAGGCACTGGTTTACTAGGAAAAACTCTTATATTTGCTGTGTTTGCCTTCTCCTGGTGACTTTGCTGCCACATTTCTTTGGATACCTAAAGTCTGTTTCTAAGTGCTCAGCCAACGTTTCAAGTTACTTAAGTGCTAAAATTTGGGGAATGAAGGAAAGTTTTATTGGGGGACTGAATTATTATTGGTAGGAAACAATGCCTTCAACTTGCCTCCCTGTAGCTTATACCCTTGGAACAATCCAAGTGTTCTGCACTACAAAACAGGCATTTCATAAAGAGATTATAATCTAGAAGAGGAATAAAAAACAAAAACAAACTCAGACTGCTTCATACATTAGCAGTTATATTTATTTCAAGACTTTATTCTCTCCCCTCACCCCTCTTTTTTCTCATTTACTATATTGATCTTTGCAACCAATTGAAACCAAAGTAGGGCCAGGTAGTTCTTACAGTTATAGAGGTGATTACTTCAGCCTGCTTCTGTTCAACAAAAATAATTAGATAGATGTTTACACTTGTAAATTAAAGTTCATCATTTTTTATTTGTCTTTCCATGTCAAAGAACTTTTCCTTCTCCCATTTCAAACACTAACAGGAGACGGAATTTGTTTTGGCAAGATCAACAGAGAGAACCAGAGTGCAGCAGTGCTGCATCTGATCGAATCATTTGTTCAATGCACTACACCATAGTTTTAGATTTATCACTTTAATACTCCTCATTTCTTTGTTTGCAGAACCAAAGGACTTTAATTGCTGACAGGATGCTGAGATCACACTGGGAAACTCAGAAAGGAAATATCACAGCTGAAGTTTATTTACACTACAAACATAAGCAGGTTTATTCAAGTTTGGATCCATAGAATTTTAGGTCAGGTTTATATGTCTGTGGCACAGTTGCATCTTGTCAGTCAAAATAGCTAATGGTAAAAGAAGCTTTTACTTAAATTATTGTGTGCCAATTCACCCAGGTATTCATGGGTATCCCAACTATCCATGCTTAGATAACAGGCAGTGCTTGGAAAGGATACTTTTTCTTCTAGCCATGCTGGTTGGATAATTCTGGGAATCATTAAACCACAAAAACTAACTTTACCAAGCTTGGGATATTAGAAGCATCTTTGAAATATTTTCATCACAGCCATTTCCCTTAAGTAACTCCTTGTTGTTGTGAGCCTTCAAATCACTTCTGACTTATGGTGACCTTAAGGCACACCTATTCTAGTTCATATTTTATTGCCTTATTGAATCCTGGTGCATGATCTGGTTCTTCCTAGTAATCCCTTGTTCTCACCTGCCTACCACACTGGATTCTCCTTTCTTCATCATTATCCCCCTCAGGTCCCTGCCCTGATGTACTTTCATACAGCATCTTGATCTAGCAACTATTAACTGGTGGCTCTGTAATGTTTGCTTGCCTTCAGTATAGCAGCAAATGAACTAAACAGGCAGAAGAAAATCAGTTAAGGTAGATCAAGACTTCTTTTACTGTTCACAAGCATTGAACCAGACAGCTGCCTCCCTGGAAACCAAAAAGTCACACCTCATTGTGATCCTGGAATTCCATCATACCTTTATGTCAGCCAAAAATATGGCAGGCTGGTCTACCATATGGTTCCATTTGGCTGTGGAATGGAAATATTTGGAAAACTGTTCAGCTGCTTCTCACTATAGTCAAAACCTGACTCCTTTTGGACATTCCGACTAGACTGAATCAGTGGGATTTATTATGTTAAGTCTTTACTCACCATTTAAGACTGGATTCAATGGATCTACTTTGTTTGGGCCTGGGGTAGCTAATTCAAAGGCATAGCTATGCAAAAATCAATGTGTAAAATGACCTTGTGACACCTTTGAGACTGAGGGAAAAAAGAGGTTTTTGTGGGTTTTTCGGGCTGTGAGGCCATATTCTAGAAGAATGTATTCCTGACATTTCACCTGCATCTGTGGCTGGCATCTTCAGAGAATGGTGGCATGGAGGTGTATGGGGTATATATACTATGTGACCCTTGGTTGAGAGGATCAGCAAAGGATAGGAGACTCAGTGAAGGATAGGAGAGACCCTCTCATGGCCGCAGGAGTTTACCACATACCATGCAGCTGTGGACAAGTCTACATAGAGACCACAAAACGCAGTGTTTAAATAAGAATCAAAGAACATGAGAGACACTGCAGACCAGGCCAGCCTGAAAAATCAGCAGTAGCAGAATATGTTATAAACCAACCTGGGCACAAAATGCTATTTGAAAACACTGAAATTCTGGTCCATGCCAACAACTATCAGGTCAGAATGCACAGGGAAGCCATTGAAATCCACAAACACCTGGACAATTTCAACAGGAAAGAAGAAACCCTGAAAGTAAACATAGGGCCTTTACAGACTGCCAGAAATAATCCAGTTTGAGACCAGTTTAACTGTCCCAGATCAATGCTAGGGAATCATGAGAATTGTAGTTTTTTTTCTGAGACATTGAGTCTTCTCTGTCAGAGAGCTCTGGTGCCACAATAAACTACAGTTCCCATGATTCCCTAGCACTGAGCCAGGGCAGTTAAAGTGATCTCAAGCTGGATTATTTCTGGCAGTCTGTAAAGGCCCAAAGTTTGGCTACCTGTCCTCAAAAACACCAAAATCAGAACTCAGCAAATGCAAACAAACTTCACCCAGGGTCAGGGGTTTCACCAGCAGACAATAGACCATTAATTAAATAGACACTAATCCTCTTTGCATATCTTCCCACACTGAGGCCTTGCCTCAACAGAACAATACACAGATTTATATGCTAATCCTTTCATCCATGGGTGACACAGTGTATATATATATATATATGTATATATATATATATACACACACATACATCCATGCCACCATTCTCTGAAGATGCCAGCCACAGATGCAGGCAAAGACCTAGAACATGGCCTCACAACCTGAAAAACCTATGTTTTTGTATGTATGCTGGCCGTGAAAGCCTTCTACTTCACATTGAGGGAAAGAAGTTGGTAGCATGAGCTTTTGTAGACTTGAGTCTTCTTCCTCAGATGCACAAAGTGGATGGTCCGGGGACAGACCTATATCAGCAGGCTGTGTGTGAAAACAGCAAAAGCAATGCAAAACTTGTGGTTATGGAGATGAGGTGACAAGTTCAGTCTTAACTATGGTCATTGGGGGCTAAGTCAGGAGGAAGGATGTTGCCTAAAGCCAAGGTGAGTAGATAATCATATGAATGGTGGTAGAAGTATAGCAATGTAGTGTGGGAACCCAAAAGGAGATGTGATGAACTGTCCAAAAGAGCCCTCATGAAGTTGGAGGGTTATCTAGTTTTATCATGTGTTTAGTGTGCCAGGAAACTATTGTAGCAGTGGCTGTTCCTGGATACCTGGAGATTTTGGTTTAGTTAGTTTCCAAATTCTAATCCTGTATGAATTCTTGTCACTATCCCTATGCAGAGCATGGAAAATATAGCTTGAGTTTTGTTTTGTTTGATGATTACTGCTCCCAGAATCTTCCCACTGGACCATGCTTGCTGGGGAGATACTATGAGATGTTGCCCCTCCAAAAAAGTAATTTGTCCAAGCTTTGTCCTTACATTTCCTAAATGGAAGAAATTATCTATAGCCACCAACATTTCACAGATGAAAATCAGACCATATGCAGTCAAGCAACCTCAGATGTGGTCAAGATGCAAACTTTATTAATGAAGAAAAACACACAAACTAGGAAAGACAGTTTGCAGAAGGGCAAGATTCCTTCCCTCTCTCCCCACTGAGACAATTGCATATGAACTACATTTGTACTTTGAACTCAGTTTTCAGCAATTGCAGTAAGTAGATGACAGAAAAGGAGGAGTGAGGAATTGGGACATTTTTAAAACGGCTGGAAAAAATATGAGATGAGAGAGGATTAATCAAGACTTTCTGCCAAACTAGGGCAGTTGAATAATATGTGTGTAATTTTAATTCTCCATTCAATGCTGAAAACCCACATGAGCTAGATACACAGTGAGTATCTGTCCCACGTGCTTCCCAGCAGCATATACACACACATGCACATACACACTCCAGCTCTGTAATTTTTTATTGAAAAGACCTCCACTAATTCAACTATCTTCAAAGTTATTTGATCACAGTATCCAACATGTTTCATGCTCTGTTTTTCTCCTCCCCACTGAGAGGTTTTGTGGTTTCTTTTTACTTGCTTCCATGTGTACATCTCATGAGGAGGCAGACAGATACGGATTAATAACTTGTTGCACATGCAGAGGGGCCCCCAGCGCTGCAGCATACAGGAAACGTTGTGGTTACCAGGAATCCTATCTGTGCATCAGAGAGCCTGTGGAGCTTTGGAGTGAATCCATGCATTTGCCAAAAGCATGAGCTAGATGCTGCTGTGCTATTGATGCCTGAGCCAATCTACAAAGCAGGCATTTTACAGCTGATTGACAACCCCCTAACTGTCAAATAACACATTTATGACAAATATTTGGGAAAGCTTTATCATTGTATACAGATTTGGGGAGATGAAGCCCCTTCTCCCAGCCAAAATGAAACAGTTGAAAATCACTTTCCTGATACCTGGGGAAGAGCCCTAGCCTCAGAAAAGACTTTATGATCTTCAGGATGAATGATTTGCAAAGAGAGCACTGGCTCATGGACGGTTGGGAACAGCAGCAGCAACAGCACCATTAAAAGTAATGCTTAGAAACTGATGTCACAAATTGGGGGTGGGGGACTGATAAGTTTCAAATCATTTTAAATGCTGACCGTGTAGCAAAACCAGGATAAACTGGTGCTACTTTATAAAGGCTAGATAAATTGCACAGTTTCTGTGTGCACATTGCAGCCCACTTCAAAATAAAATGGGGAGATGTTTTAAAATGTAACTACGGTGGTAACTGACTACTCTAGGGGGGCTTGGAACTATAACTATGTTTTTGTAGCATGCGTGTGGGGCTGGCTTTGAAGACTGCTTCGAAATTTCAGATGAGACTGTCTACAGGGAGCAAAGAACTCCCTTGTTGCAACAGCTCCACTGGCTGCCAGCCCATTTTAAGCCACAGTTAGGCTGGCTCCCCCTACTTTTGACAAGTGAAAAATCTTCTGTCCCAACAGGCTTTGTAGGAACTGACACAGTTTTAATGGTGTGATGTTTTGTCATATGTGGTTCTTCTCATTTTTCTCTTTTCTCTTTTAATGAATTTGTTTTAAAGGGATTTAATTTGATCCATTATTGCATTTCAATAATGGAGGTTGGCATCCTCTTAGGCAGCTACAATGTCATACACTTATGGCCCTATAACTCTTTGACATTCAGACTGATGATCATGGCACCAGAGGCATCACTAAGAGGGTGCAACGGTGCAGACCTCACCAGGCGGCACCCTAAGAGGGGATTTTACCACTGCTCCTCAAACATCTGCGTTTTGGTAAAAACAGGCTGTGGCATTCGCCTGTGTCTCTTTAAAAGTGCTGAAAAGATGGTGTGAGTGGGGTGAACTTCAGTGGGAGGAAAAAGGAGAAGCCACAATTTTAAAAAAAATCAAAAGTCAAACGTCTTATTTTTTAAAATAAATCTTTATTTTTTAAAATTTTCTTCAAAAATATCACATTTTATCAAATTTTTACACTAGCCACATGAAACTATGTATATGTAAATACATTTATTCTGTCCATGTGATATTATAATTTAAAGGTATCATTTTAATTCTGACCTTTGTTTATGTCACAACTATTACCATTACATTTGGTGATATATGGGGATTGCGATTTATGGGTAACATTAGTACAAAAAATATTACTAAGGATTCTTTTTTCTCCTTTTTGCCTGATGAAGAAGCCAGTGGGACTTCAAAAGCTTGCAACTTGTAATTGTGCATTTTGGTTGGCCCAATAAAGGTATCATTCTTTGGATGTTACAGGATTTACTAAGGATTCTGTTTGGCATGGAATGAGAGGAGGGCAATGGGACAATGACACCAGGAGTTACCATACTGGGTGACACCAACTCTGGTGATGTCACTGCATGACACCATTGCCATCACTGCAAATACCCCCCAAGGGCACTTTACAATCCAGGTACTGAGGGATGGAACTCTGCAGCACTGGCAAGTGGGGCACTGAAGGACAACACATCCAGCCCTTTCCCACCAGTTTGCAACAGGACCCCACAGAGGTTTCTACTTCAGCTCATTGCCCTTACACCTGCTGGTCGAGCGGGGGGCTGAACAGATCACCTTTCCATGCTCTGCTCACCAGCACTACAGAACTGTTGTGTCTCTCAGTATGGCTGCTTTGATTTTAAAGTGGGCTTTAGGGTCACATCAGGAGACAGAGTATAGTCATGACATTGTGTCTACATGTCCAGTGAAGGATCTGGCTAACTTTACTTTTTGTTTTGTTACTATTTTCAATTGTATTTGTAACCTTTAACTTTTAACTTTTGTAAACTGTCTTTGGTGTCAATATTGGGGGGGAAGCAGGATGTAAATATAATAATAATAGCAACAACAGAAGTTCTATCCACTTGCAAGGTAAGCATGGGACCAACAGGTGCAATTCCATCCCCCCATCTGGCCATTCACTATCTCTTGATAGGAAGGCGTGAATAGGGCTAAACCAATTTAAGCATCCCAAGCACTGTCCAGTTAAAGTGCAGCCAAACTGCAGTTAAAGACATGGTTGAATCTCTCCTACAGAAATTAATAGGATTTTAAGCATTCTAATCTTTAAACAGATTGTCCCCACCCCAAATCTCTCACTCCAAAGTCTGAAAATCATGGTTCTCTTTCCTTAGTCTCACTGCTTCTTCCAGTTCAAAGACATAACCATGTTAGTCTGTATAATCAGTACATAGAGAGATCTTGTACCACCTTTGAGACTAAAGAAGTTGGCAGAATGAGCTTTCCTAGACTTAAGCCTACTTCCTCAGATGGAGTGGGGAAAAAGCAAAGAAAGCAACAAATACAACAAATACAACAATGAAAGTATCCAATTCTTCTTATTCTGAAAACCACTTGTTAGAGTCTTCCTTTTTTCTATATAAATGTGCAGCTGGAGTCTTCTAGGCCCCATGGATAACCTTCTCCATTTCAGTTCACCAGCTCAGGCCAACATCAAAAGATTGTCCCTTCTGCAATGGAATTAGGGGAAAAAATGAGACCTTCTCCCCAGTTCACCCCTCTTTCTTCTTGAAGCAGATGCTTACCAAGACAAGATGAAGTTGCAATAAGAGCACTTTCTTTCCATTTTTGAATAATGTTGTGACTATCAGCTTCAATTAGATATCCTGACTTCTATGTAGATATAAACAGGCTACATTTTACACTTTGTGCAGCTGCAAAATGTTTTGTGGGGACAAAAGAATAAAATAAATCACTAGTGGAAGATGGGTTGGTCCAGTGAAAGATATCATATTCCCAATTTTGTTTCTTTCATTCACTCTTTTCTTCTATATTATTGTTGTTGTTGTTGTTGTTGTTAACTGCCCTTGAGTTGATCTTGACTCATGGTGACCCTATGGATGAGACATCTCCAAGACCCTCTGTTCTCCACTGCTCTGCTTAATTCCCGCAACCCCTTAATACCCATGACCTCCTTCATAGAGTCCATCCACCTGGCATCTGGACCTCCTCTCTTCCTACTTCCCTCCATCTTTCTCAGCATTATTGTCTTTTCCAAAGAGTCCTCCCTTCTCATGATGTGTCCCAAGTACGACAGTCTCATTTTGGTCATCTTGGCTTCCAGGGAGGTTTCTGGCTTGATCTGCTCTAGGATTCATTTGTTTGTCCTTTTGGCTGTCCTTGGGATCCTCAACACTCTTCTCCAGCACCACATCTCAAATGTATTTATTCTTCCTATCATCTTTCTTAACTGTCCAGCTCTCACATCCATACAAGGTAATAGGGAATACAATACATTCCCTATATTATATATGGAATTCAGTGGCTCAAGTGGTTAAGATGTTGACTCTGTTGATTGCAAGATCGGCAGGTTGGCAGTTTGAGGCCCAGGTGCTCCCTGATGGGGTGAGCTCCTGTCACTTGTCCCAGCTTCTGCCAACCTAGCAGTTTGAAAGAATACAAATGCAAGTAGATAAATAGGTACCATGTCAGTAAGAAGGTAAACAGCCTTCTGTGCAGTCATGCTGGCCACATGATCACAGAGCAGTCTCTGACAATGCTGGTTTGGCTTAGTAACGGAGATGAACACCACCCCCTATGGTTAGACATGACTTGACAACCTTGTCAATGGGAAATACCTTTACCATTTACCATATATATATATATATATATATATATAATAGATAGATAGATAGATAATATCCCACCCTTTTCCCTAAAATGAGACTCAGGGCGGCTTACAGTATGAAAAAACAGTACAATTACAAGCATACAAAAATGGTACATTAAAACAGAATGAAAGTATTACGATATTAAAACAGATTGCATGCTAAAAGAATAAAATACTGTTAAAAAGGTAACAATTTCAAAACGCTTTAAAACAGTGCAACACCCCAGCCCATTCTTTAAAAACTTTCTGTTTTAAATGCAATTTATGTTCCTTCATTTGAAAATATAGCTATGCACACACACAAGCGCACAATTGCTAATGGCGAATTAAACAATCCATTGCTACCACCTGGTGGACAACAGAATGATAGCAGCACAACTACTGACCTCAACAGTAACATGTTTCATGCAACATCTTTACTTGTAATGAGTTATTGCCAAGTTCTGTCCCACACTGGCCTTGATCCGCAACCCCTAGTAAACAGTAAACAGCAGACCTTTTCAGAGGTTACCTGTATGTTATTTCTATTCTTTATTTATTACAATATTTATATCCCAGCCTTTTATCACAGGTTCCCAGCACAGTGTAAAATTAAAACCAATTTATACAGTTTAAACCCCTTGTTGTTGTTGTTGTTGTTGTTGTTGTTGTGTGCCTTCAAGTCATTTCCGACTTGTGGCAACGCTAAGGGGAACATATCATGGGGTTTTCTTGGCAGGTTCCTTCAGAGAGGGATTGCCATCATCATCATCCAAGGCTGAGAGAGTGTGAGTTGCCCAAGGTCACCCAGTGGGTTTATTTATTTATTTATTTATTTGGAGTATTTATACCCCGCTCTTCAGCCAAAAGGCTATCAGAGCAACCAGGATTCGAACGCTGGTCTCCAGAGTCCTAGTCCAGTGCTCCGCTGGCTACAGAATTAAAATGCTACAGAGGTTTTAGAAAAACGAATGAATGAATGATTTGAAAGAGATTAAACAATTAAACAAGTTAAAACATCTCTAAAAGATCAAAATAGTTTCGAACCGTGGAAATGTACCTTTAGCGGAGAAATCAAGCAGGTGTCAAAGGTTTTAATGAAAAAAGGCATGTTGCAGCTTTGTGGTGTAATGAAACCAGCATCTGTCCCCGGATGGTTTTCAGAAATAGGACACCACAGCAGAGAAGGCCA
The DNA here is from genome assembly GCA_026167975.1 of Phrynosoma blainvillii. Classification (NCBI taxonomy): domain Eukaryota; kingdom Metazoa; phylum Chordata; class Lepidosauria; order Squamata; family Phrynosomatidae; genus Phrynosoma; species Phrynosoma blainvillii. The sequence goes on from JANUYF010000001.1 coordinate 275,012,455, forward strand.
CAGGAGGGAGACAGAGTATGTCCCCTCCAGCCAGGAAAACTGGGCATCCTCCTTTTCCAGGACACATCCTACATTTCCCTTTCGGTCCAGGAAGAATTCCAAAATGCCCTCCATTTTGAGTGTGACTTAAGAAGCAGGAATTTATATTTCTGTGAGTGTTTTGAGCTTTTATTTTGTCATGCCCTCCATTTGTCTTGAATGCCCTACATTTTACAGTGCCTTGTCCTCCTTTGCAGTGAGGACATCTGGTCACCCTGCCTCCAACAGATCTCGCTCCTTGGGCAGGGATACATGGGGAGAGGGTCCCAAGCTATTTAGGGCTTTGGATGTCATCACCAGTGCCTTGAATTCAGAACCCAAGCATATTGATCTGTGCAGCCACATGAACAGTTGCCCTGTCTAGGAAAAAGCAACTTCTGGAGAGAAGTAATTTATTGGAACACCATAAAAAAACCCAGATAGGATTGCTTAGCCCTTTGCTCACCAACCTAACTGTACCCAACACTTCTCACCTTGCATGGTCTCAAATATACAACACAAGCCTATTGGAGAAGGTAGCGGAGACCATGCAACTCTTGAAACAACTTGAAGGCACATAACAGCAAGGTACCAGTAGTAGTGGTGTAGTGCATTGAGTGTTGGATTAGGATTCTGGAGACCAAAGTTCGAATCTCCACTCAGCCATGTGACCTTGGACCAGACAGCCTCAGAGGAAGGCAAAGGCAAACCCACTCTGAACAAATTATATATAATTTGTTTGTAGCTATGTAGTTTTATACACATGCACAAACACATGAGGGGGTATCATAAAGCTTTAATTATCACCTTTAAAAAAATTGACAGAAAGTTTGTTTTGATTTATAGTTGTTCATTTATCTCTACATAATACCGGTAGTCAGCATCTAAATTTACACATTTTCCCCCGTGTTTCTTGACCCACCGATACCCTCCGATATTGGAGAAGTCTGCAGACTGCACCTTGTTTATCACCTGGAAGTTATTATGGTATATTGATGAAATTTTGTCAGTGTCATCATTGGTCCCTAAGTGCATGATGTTGAGAAAATCAGCTCGTTGTGTCTTTTATTTTTGTTATTTCTGACACAGGTTAATGACTAAAGTGTAAGATGGAGAAGTACGAGGGGGTATCGTAAAGTAATAATTATCACCTGGAAGTTATTATGGCATATTGATGAAATTTTGGCAGTGTTGTCATCACCAAGTGACTTTTTCTTTTCCCCAAAATGAAAAGTCCATTGCAGGGTTGTCGATTTGACAACACAGGCGACGTCATTCATGAAGTGCAAGAGTGGCTTAAGGCGCAATCTGCAGACTTCTACAATAACAGTATTCGGAGGGTCAAGAAATGCTGGGGAAAATGTGTAAATTTGGATGGTGACTACGTAGAAATAAGTTGACAACTACAAATCAAAACAAATTTTTTGTCAATTTTTTAAAAGGTGATAATTAAAACTTGATGACACCCTCATATATTTGTTTGTTGCTATGTCTGCATACATATATATGTGTGTGTGTGTGTGTGTGTGTGTATGGATATATATATATATATATATATATCTTCAGATAGGGCCACCAGAGTGAAAACTGGAGATGGATCCTGTGTCTTTAATGGTTTTGTAGAAGTGGAATTTCAGCAGGTGTTGCTTGTTACATGGTTGCACAAATACAATAGTTGCATCAAAGAATGATACAAATCCCCTTCTGGATTAATACAACCATGAAAGGTACCAAATCCATCTCCAGTTTTCCCTGTGACAGCTCTATAAAGGGGCAGGCAAACCCCCTTCTGGATTGTAGTCCAAATTGTAAAATTGGGTTTTATTTGGAGGAATGGGGTTTTGCAGCATGGATAACTCCTTGCAAATTTCCATCTAAAACAGATTCTCTGCTCCACTGAAATAGGAATCAAGAGGTCCTCCTGATCTTGGTTAAACAGGAGATAGGCCAGGAAACCCAAAAGGAAATAACGAACCAAAGTTGTGTATATTGCCCAAGTTCTTTTTTCTTTTTTCTTTTTGCACATTAAGAAACTATAAACACATTTTAATATTAAAAATAAAATTCATTTTGACACACACACATGCCCAAAAAATGGTTATTAGAAAGGAAAGAAAATAGTGCCGTCCATAATTTACACACCTTACTACTATTATGCAGCCTAAAGTAAAAGAAAATAACTCATAGATATATTTTGTATATTTATTCCCATTTTTTAAAAAAAAAAAAAACTCCCCAGCACAGCTGCAATCCTATATACCTTTGCCTGGGAGTAACTTATATTTATTTGTTTCATTTGTATGCTGCCTTTCTCCCCAAAGGGACCCAACTGAAGTGTGGCTTACTTCTGAGTAAAGATTTTATTTATTTGATTTATTTATTGAATTGATATCCCACCTTTCTCCCAAATGGCTTGCAATAATTTAGAGATAGATAAAAAATTAATATACAAAAGTTAAAAAGGAAATTAAATGTTACTATTATTAAACACAGGAGGCAGTGTGGTGTAGGTTTGAGCATTGGACTATGACTCTGGAGACCAGGATTCGAATCCCCGCTCAGCCATGGAAACCCACTGGATGACCCTGGGAAAGTCACACTCTCTCAGCCTGGCAAGGGCAAATCTCCTCTCTAAAGAAATTTGCCAAGAAAACCCATGATAGGGTCACCTTAGGGTCACCATAAGTCAGGAATAACTTGAAGGAACACAACAACATTATTAAATTCATGCTAGAAAACAGTTAAAACACTGGTTTCAATAAAAATAAAATGATTACACCTTATGGTCAGGACCTGTCCTACATTTCTACTGTCTGTCCAGGAAAAATGCCCAAATGTCCTCCATTCTGACCATGACTAAGAATAGACGTATAGATACATACATTCCTTTTAGTCATTTCCAACTTATAGCAACCCTGAAACAACCTTATTGCGGGCTTTTCTTGGCAAGTTTCTTCAGAGGGGATTTGCCATTGGTCTCCTCTGAGGCTGAGAGAGTGTGACTTTCCTAAGGTCACCCAGTAGGTTTTCATGGCCAAGGGAGGATTTGAACCCTGCTCTCTAGAGTCCTGGGGTGTATCCACGCTGCAGAAATAAAACAGTATGACACCACTTTAACTGCTATGGCTCCATCCCACAGAATCCTGGGATTTGTAGGGAGCACCAGAGCTCCCTGACAGACCAGGCTGAACACCTCACTAAACTACAAATCCCAGGAGTCCACAGATGGAGCCATGACACTTAAAGTGGTATCAAAGTGCTTTATTTCCCCAGTGTGGAACAGCTAGTAGTCCAACACTGAAACCTTGCTGGCTCTAGCACTGGCATGCCCATGAGCCACGGTGGCTGGGGAATTCTGGGAGTCATAGTCAAAAGAGTAACATTTCCCAGAGTAGTTCCCAGTTGTAGTCCAAAGAGTAACTTACTCCCACATTGTGTGTTGTTGTTTTTGTGTGCCTCCAAGTCATTTTTGACTTATGGTGACTCTCTAAGGCAAACCTATCATAGGGTTTTCTTGGCAAGATTTGTTCAGAAGGGTTTTTGCCTTTGTCTTTCCCTGAGGCTGAGAGAGTGTGACTTGCCCAAGGTCACCCAGTGGGTTCAGGTTGACCAATTGCCTTCCTTTTCCAGGACCTGTCCTACATTTCTACTGTCTGTCCAGGAAGAATGCCCAAATGTCCTCTATTCTGACCATGACTAAGAATAGACATATACATACACACACACAAACTGGTTTTCGATTTTATTTGATCCTGTCCTACATCAGTTTCTGAATGTCCTGCATTTTGCAGTGCCTTGTCCTCCTTTGCAGTTATGAGAATCTGATCACCCATGACAGAACCGGGATTCGAACTCGTAGCCTCCCCAAGCCCTAATCCAGCACTCACACCACACTGACTTCTCACACTACATTCTTATATAGTGCTGCTGTTACAGAGCTGGCTGCCTCCTGCAGGGTTCTGGTCTTTGTAGTTCAGGGAAGCCTAAGCGGTCTCTGGCTGAGAACGCTCAATGCCACTCCCTAAACTACAAAGCCCAGAAAGCAACAGGAGGCAGCCAGAGTTGTCAGTTGACCAGCAGCGCTATAAGAGTGCATAGTGCAATAATCTCCACTGGAGAATAGGTTTCGGGTAATCTATTAAGCGGGGATCGATTGGCAGCGCCGTCCGCCATTTTATCTTCCCTCCCGCAATGGGCCAATCGATGAGGCATACTATCGATTAGTCCTCCCTGACGATGATTCGACGCCCATCGGGTCTCCGCGGTTACTGCCGCTGCTTCTATTCAGGAGCGTTTCCGCCTCTGCTCGATTGCTTTAGCCTGCCCAACCGAAACAGGTAGGGAGAAGCTCCGCGCTTCCTGATCGACGATGGCCGGGCTCGATTGGCCGGCCTGGGTTGCCATTTTATAGGAACAAACAGAACAGGGCGAGGAACAGGTAACAAGGCTTGAGAGGGAGGTTCTTCGCCGCCGCCGCCTTTCTCCAACGGCGCCCCCATTTTCTCCCCCAGGGCAGCCCTTCCTCAGGGTGGAGTCAAAAGAGGGCCCAGCCTCTCCCAAGGAGAAGAAAGGGAACATATCCCTTGGGAAAAGAGGAAGGTGGGCTGCCTGGAGCATGGACTCCGAAGCTTTACTTGTCCAGGACATTTTGGACTCCAACTCCCAGAAGCCCCAGTCGCCACAGCCGATGGCCAGGAATCCTGGGAGCTGAAGTCCAAAATGACCTGGAGGATCAAAGTGTGGGCATCCCTGGTCCAAAACACGCTGCAGGAAATAACCCAGTTTGAGACCGCTTTAACTGCCCCTGGCTCAGTGTTACTGGGGAATCCTGGGAATTGGAGTTTTATTGTGGCACCAGAGCTCTTTCTGACAGAGAGAGTTCAATGTCTCACAAAACTACAGTTCCTAGAATTCCCTAGCATTGAGCTAGGGCACTGCGATGTGTTTTGGGCCAATGTGGAAATAGGCCCCATTAAACATAATGGAACTTGTATTAAAATACATTAAGTAGTTAATGGCAGGGTACCTGTGGCTCTCCAGATGTCCTCTACTTCCCATCATTCCCTATTACCTGGTCAATGATGATGTATAATGGGATAGATATAGTAGTAGTAATAGTTCATCAGTATCTTAGATGGCTGCAGGTTCCACACCACTGATACAGGGATCTGTTTTATGGTCCACCAAAGATGATGCTTGTGTTATTTTTATAGTCTGTAATTTTAAAATATTCATCGGCCTTTGTAAAACAGCAAAATGAAAACGATGGCCCACATATCCCACCCATAGAAGTGAGAGTGGGGGAAATAAAGACAAAAGGCGAGCACATAAGAAAGCAGATTTTTGGAAAATAGAATAAGCAGTGGACAGAAAATGGGATACAAAGTAATCACAACTGATCATTCTGGCTTCTTCAGGTCAGGAGTGAGCCCTCCTGATGTTGTACTGCCACTTCCATCCTCCTTTACCCCTGGCTTAAACTGTTTAAGGATGATGGGGATTGCAGTTTAGCATCAGCTGGAGGGTTGCACTTTGTCCACCCCTGCTTTAAATTAACTATCTCCCACTTGTCCCCATGAATATTGCTTCCCTGTCTCAGTAATTATTCTCATAACTGCATAAATTGTCAAATCTCGTACAACTTATCCCAGGCATCAGCGATATTGTAGTTGGCATAGCTCCCAAAATCACAAATAAATCAATATTTATTTTAAAGTTTGGTGTTGTTTTTTTTAAATATGCTCCCATCTGGCAGAATTTCAAGGAAATGTTTTGAGAGTAGCATGTATTGACATCTGGGAAGCACAAGGTCAGAGTCCTGGCACATACTGTAATTGCTTCTTTAATCAGTAACATTTTCCATCACTTCCCTTCATGTGATCCCTCTGTAATATTAAGATAATATAAAGGGAGACCATCTCTGTTCTGGTTTGTGTTCTATGGTTCTAATACTTATTTACATTCGTTTTCTGGAGGGAGCAGTTTAGACATATTTTGGAGCACAGTAAATATGTGGAACTAGGGCACAGCTAGGATCCTTAAGAGGTTGCAGTTCAGGCCCAACATGTTACACAGCCAGTCACTCTGATCTGTTTCTTTGTTTCAGAGAGAATCTTTAAACAAAGAGACCCATGGAAATGGCCAGTGTAAGTGATATAGCTATATTTTTATTTTTATAGGACTGTACAGATAAGTATGGGTGTGCATACGTTTTTCTCTTCTCACTTTTATGCTGTGGGTTCACTAATTTTCCTGGCACATGAAGAGTCCCTTGTGTACTTTCTTTATTCACAAGCCTCTGAAGACAGAAATGGAAGCATATAAACTCTTATAGGTGTGTATCAATATTTTATGATACTGTACTACTTAACTGATTTGTAGGTTTGTTTGTTTCTAAAGGGCAACATTGTAATGGGGAAGTCTGTATAAGGTAATCTGAATCATTGTAGAAATGCAGGCGTACTCCAGTTATATATAACCATACACCCATCTAGCCCCTCTTTTCCTCTGCATCCTTTGTCTAGTTGAAAGTTTGTTTGTTTTTAGCAGCATTGGAATTTGGAGGTTGTTAAAGAAAGGCTGGAGAAACACACACTTTCATTGTGAGGCTGAAGCAGTATGTCTGCAGTAAACAGTACAATAAACAAAGCCTGACTTAGGAAAGAATGGGATTCTACTCTAGCCAGTCTTAGTACAGCTGTTCGTGTCTGCCTACAACAGATATGGCAATCAGCAGCTGCCTCCAAAATCCCTTACTAAACATGTGTGAACAGCAGAACAGAGAGAAAAAATGAGAGCAGATAAGTCTGACTTACCAGCTCCCCACCTCACCCCCCCACCCCAGTATGTTAAAAACAAAACGTAGATTAATAAGCGTAGACATCAAAAGGGAAATCATAAAAAAAGTGAAGGCTAGTGAAAGAAAAAGCCATTCCTCCATTCTTTCTTTAGGAAGAGGCCTTCAGGCAGTCTCTAGAAGGTTCAGAATATATATTTTTTTCTTTCTACAAAGCTTACCTGTCTTGGTTGAAGCATTACATATGTGGCTGTTACTAGTTTTGATTAAAAAGATGCTCCTCTTTTTGTAGTTTGGGAACCTATCCTTGTTCTTGCACTGCAGAATTAATGCAGTTTGGCACCACTTTAACTGCCCTGGATCAATGCTATGGAATTCTGAGATTTGTAATTTTGAGATATTTAGCTTCTCTAACAGACAGTTCTACAGACTACAAATTCCAAGATTCCATGGCACTGAGCCATAGCAATTAAAGCAGTATCAAACTCCATTAATTCTGCAGTGTGGCAGCAGCCCATGTTATTTCTGACTCTTGTACCATATTTTCTGTTCAAGAAGTAACGCCTAGGAACACATCTACTTCATGTATCTTTATCTAGACCTTAGATTACCATCCATGAGGAAAGTTAACAAATAAGTGTAGTCACTGCTCCGTGAATACGTAAAACTCTTATTGTATCTGACAGGGCTCCCTAAATCTAAAACATAAAACATAGGGGGAGGGCATTGTAAAGATGCAAGATTAGCTCTAAAGTGCTGTTTGTACAAATGGAAGGTACCTCCACTTACACAGAATAGTGTAAAGCTACAGGGTAGATAGGACTGTGTCCCATGTACACTATCTTCTGTTGTTCCTCAGCCTGATCTGAGAGGTTTTTAGGAAGCAACACGAAAGAAGAAATGAGCAAGCTCTGTTCCTCTAAGCCAGTTTTACTCAAAGTGGTAGTTTATAGACCAGTGCTGATCCTCAAGTGCTGTTGGTCTGTGAAAGTTTCCAAGAAATAAACACAAATTTCCAGTAGCCAATGGGCACAAATATGGTGCTGGCCTCTGACACATTAGAGCGGGGGGAAACAATGGTCAGCCACATCAGATGGCTTAAGAAGAACTCCTGTAAACTCTAGAATCTAAAGCAGGAGTTAGCACACATGTTTGAATTACAAGTATTGTACTTCTTTGGGGCTATGCAGACGGGCAGCTCTGGGCTGCCCCTCCTAGCGACGGATCGGGGCCGCAGCAACCGCACACCGCAGCCCCGACCCTCCCTTTTGCCGCAGCTTTTCCGTATTTACACGCTGTGCCAGGAGGGCGTCCTGACACCACGCGCCGTGTGTATGGGCGCGCAGCTTCAGGACAGCATCGGGCTGGGGTTGGGGCAGCCAATGTGCTGCACTGCCACTTTGTGTTCTTATAAAGTTTTAAGCCATACATGATAAAGATTGGTCTCTTAATGACTGGTACAACCAACTCATATGCACATATACACATAAATATGTTCCACTGATTTTTAAAATTAAGGATTAAAGACTAAGATGCTTAAATCCATTGATTTCAGTGGGATTCAGACAGCCTAGCAATACTGTAATAGTAACAACGACTACTAGTTCTGATTTATTGATGTGTCAGTTATAAAGCACTTAAGCTTTTCTAAATGCCGTATGGAGATTAGATAAAATAGTCCCTGCCTCCACAGGCTTAAAGGTTTTTTTAAAAAACTGATACAAAATGAAAAAAGAGATGTGTGCGGGATTTCAGGCAGCGTGCTTCTAAGTCTCTTGGAAAAAAGAAGTCCTTATACTATATGATTGTTTTGAAGATAAAACAAATCTTATGAGAACATCCGTGTGCCATTCATTTTAAATACCAGCAATCATCCAAGCTAAATACTTCATATTGCATGTATGTCATATTGACTTTATTTCAAACCCTAAATTTAGCACATTACCTCTCATGCAATGCAACAAACGCTTCCTGAGTAGAAAATCAGAATAGCTAAGTACACAAAATATATCCTTATCAGCTTTCCTGGTAATATTTCTTCATGTTGATCTACATACAATTGCCATTGTTCTCATCAAATGAGCACTGCACCCAGTTATATTAAATATGAAGGAGTGGCAAGATTTATTCAAAGGAAATTTGCTGTTGCCTTTCTCTGAATCTGGGAGCATATGACTTGCCCAGAGTTACCCAGTGGGTTTCATGGCTGAGCTGGGAATCGAACCCTGGTCTCCAGAGTCGTAGCAGCTTCATTTATATACTGCTTCATACCGCACTATGGAGTGTCTGACTCTAAGCGGTTTACAACTGTAAGCCCATTGCCCCCCAACAGTTGCATACTCATTTTAGCGACCTTGGAAGGATGCAGGCCTGAGTCTAGCCTGAGCCCTGGCTAGTATTGAACTCGCAACCTTGTGGTTTATGAGTGAGTGGCTGCAGTACAGGTATTTAACCACTGCACAACCAGGGCTCCATAGTCTAACACTCAAACCACTGCACTATTATATAGTAATGCAGTGTTCAAGTCAGCCTATATATGTCGCTTCCTGTAGCAAGGTAGGGTTGCTTTGAATTAAGTATCACTAAAGTGGAGATGGGCAGCCCACAGGTCTTACACTGATCTTATATGGCCTTTAGGCTTATTTCATACAGACCTTAGCCTCATTTCAGATACCATCTGCAAGTCAGATCTTTGTCTTCTCCAGCAGCCCTTCAGATGGAGAGAGAAAGAGAAAGGTGGTGGGAGAGAAAGAGAAAAGTGATGAGTTCTTCTACTTTTCTCTGGCTGTATCACCCACTCACTTCAGCCCCATTACCCCCATAATGCAGGAGGAATGTGGCCCTTAACTATACAAAGACAGTGCATGCCTGCTATGTGGGTTTCCTTCTATTTATGATGGTTGTGATATGAACACAACAATTTTTAATAGCTTCATAACAGTATTGAAAAGAAAGTTGGATTAGAATGTAAAGACTGGAGCACAGTATCAACCAAATGATTTGTAGCAAATAGATAATCATGTCATTGGTCGTCGTTAGGCTTCAGGATAAAACTACACTGAGATGATATCACACATCTCAGCCCTATTGAGTCTGACTGTTTTCAGTTTCAAGAAGAAAGGTTGACCTCCCCCCCCCCCCCCGTTGATTTGTGTTTCTAAGAATTGTCATGAGGTTTTATTGTCATGAGGCTTTCAAGTTTAGGTGTGACTACAGTACAAGCTGCATAGGGTATGGGGATTGACTTTTCTGCCACTTGACAGAATTGCCAAGGGCTGAAATCCATCTTATGCTAAATTATGCCAGCTTTGCAAAGGGAAATGTGGTGTCGCCAGATAAACTGGTGGAACTGACTTGTCATGTGCTTTGCTTGAATTAGCCTTGCTAGAAGAAAGAAGAGGCACACACATAAAACAATATCTTTTGTCATGTTCTGCTTAGCAAACATTTCACTGCATTCTGTGTGGATATTTTGTTTCCTCTCTCTCACTAAAAATGCTGCTTATATAAGGGACAGCATTTTAACTGTACACCAAATGCTGTTCAGAACTCCAGTTTACTTTTAGCTGCATTGCAAAGGCCGTTTATCAGTCTGGTACTATAGAGAACTAAGATTCAAAATGCAAGTAATGGATATTTCTCCCCCAATGAGAAAAAAAATCATAATTTGATATGCAATCATAATTTGATATGCAACGTTCAGTTCTCTTTGTGTCCTCTTTAGGTCCTTTGTAACAGATCTAGATTGGTGTCGTACCTGCCAGGATTTTATTCTTTGGTTAGAAGGGTTGTAACTCCCAAGACATTTTCCACAGCAGGATCCTCTGGCTCAGATGAGCCTTCTGTTGCTGCTACACCTCCTGACATATGTAAGGAAATTTTTTAGAACTTATTTCACATTACCTAACACTTTAAAATGGTAAAGGGGAGGAGATTATATATACTTTAATTACTCTGTTTCTTAATGCATTTATAGCCCAATCCAAGCATTTACTCAGAACTGAATACCACTGGGATCCATGAGCTTTATATCATCAGTTATGAAGTATAACTGTAGTATCTAGCTCAGGGGTAGGCAACCTTTCTGAGACCTGGGCCGGTTCCGTAGCCCAGGTCTCGGCTGGGCCGAGGGGGGGGGAATGGCGGCGCGCAGAATGACCCCCCTGCGCACGTGGCGGCCGCCGCCGCAGCGCACGCAGCCACAGCCGCCATGGCGCATGTCGCAGCCGCCATTTTGGAAATCAAAATGGTGGCCGCGACGCGTTTGCGCATGCGCAAAAGTACTGTGCATGCGCAAATGCGTCACGCCCGCCATTTTGATTTCCGAAATCGCGGCGGCAACCTTCGGCCTGGGCTGGTAAGTCGAAGGACCGGGGCCTAAACCGGCCCCCGGGCCATAGGTTGCCGGTCCCTGATCTAGCTGTATGCATCACCATGCAGAAATGCACTTGAAAGCAGTTTTGCAGCTGCTTTAAAATGACACTGAATTTTACTTTTTACAGGTCCAAGAACAGTTTGGCCAGATGAAGTAATGGGACCTTTTGGTCCCCAGGACCAGAGATTTCAACTACCGGGTAACATTGGCTTTGATTGCCATCTAAACGGTACAACATTTCCAAAGACAAGACAAGTTCACAAAAAATTGCCTGACGTTTTAGTGGAGCCCTTGGCAAGTGAGAGGCATGAATTTGTGATGGCTCAGTACATAAGTGAGTTCCAGGTAAGAACACTAATGTGGGGGCCAGTTGAGACTCAGTGGATGATCAGTTTTGAAATAACATCTGGAAGGAGTGTTCACCACTGTTCCAGTTAATACTAGTGCATAGACATAGCAAGCTGTATGTGCCACTGTGCCATAAACCTCAATATACCTACAGTCCTCTGGGCCAGTTGCCAGGACCAGACATCATCTTGTCTGGTGGTGGTGGTGGTGGTGGTGGTTGTTGTTGTTAGTAGTATTTCATACCCATGTTTCCTCATGGATCGAGGGAAGGAACATTTAACAAACAACATTAGTTAAAAAGACAGCAGCTAAAACACACATCAGTTTAAAAAAAACAAACAAGATGTACACATATTAAAACAATCCACATTTAAAATTATCATTTTAAATGGTTTTGACCTTTAAAGCCCTACATGGCTTGGGTCCATCTTATCTTAGGGACCGCCTCTCCCCGTATGATCCACCCCGCGCCCTGCGGTCCTCTGGGAGGAATCTGTTACAGCCAATAAAAACTAGGCTGTCTCAGACCTCCCAGAGGGCCTTCTCTGCTACCGCTCCCAGACTTTGGAATGGCCTGCCGGACGAGATCCGTCTCACTACTACTCTTGCTGCTTTTAAAAAGGCAGTAAAGACGGATCTCTTCCGACAGGCCTTCCCAGAATAACAGCTGTTTGTAGGGAGATGAGTTTTTATCTTGTTGGTATAACTGATTCCTTGTTGTTGTTTTATTGTTTTAATTGCATTGTTATGTTTTAACTTTTTTTTGGTTTAATTCTGTTTTAAGGGGTTGGGAGGGTGGATTATGGGAGGAGGGAACGTTTTAACCTTGTTTGTTTTAAATGCTGTAACCCGCCCTGATTGCCGTGCAGAGGGGCGGGCTATAAAAAAAAATATTATATTATTATTATTAAAATTATAATTTTAAATTTACAATTTAAAAATCATCTGGATAAGCCTCCCAGAAGAGACTGGCCTTTAATTCTCTTTTAAATTTGGACAGCATATTCAGTTGATGACTCTCTTCTGGCAGCTCATTCCACAGTTTAGGGGTGGCAGGAAACTAGGAAAAAGTCCTCTGGCTGACAGTTACCAACCTTAGACTTTATCACATAGGGACAATTTGAAATGTAAACGGTGATTATCCTGTGAAAATCATGCATTCACGATTAAGATTTTCACACAACGTAACAATTAAAGCGCCATTATCCTGGGAATATCCCATGAAAATTGTGCAATAGCAGTAAAGGTTTTCATACAACATTGCGATGAAAAGTGATTAAAACACCATCATCCCAGGAATAACCAGACAATAAATAGCAACAAATCCCGTGAATTATTTGTTGCTGTTTATTGCCTGGTTATTGCCTAGTTATTCCTGGGATAATGGCGCTTTTATCGTGCTGTGTGTGAAAATGTTAATCATGCTTTAATCACCATTTAAACTACAAATCCCCTCCCCCCTCCCATGTGATAAAGTCTCTAGCCCTGGCTGATGAAAATAAATGTCCACCAGAGGACTTGAGCGTATGGGGTAGATTGTATGGGTGTAGGCAATCCTGAACCTGGACCCAAACCATGTAGGGCTTTAAAAGTAATAACCAACACTTGGAAAATTATTCCTGGTATGCAGAACTGGAGAAAAAAGGTTCTCCTCTGTGGATTAGATAAGGTCCCGTGGCTACATTCCTATAGTTTTGTGTTTTTCCAGTATGCACCATATTAACTATATATTCCAAGCTAGCTTGGATTAGATTTCTGAACAGGGATTCTGTATTGTGCAGTCATGTAAAGAAGGGTACCTGTGCTGAAATAACAGAACAAGATCAGTGAAATATACTTGTTAGAATCGATCATGTTTGGTGGGTGTCCTTGTTCCTAGTGCTGAGAAAGTGTGAAAATCATCATTTTGAACACGGTACAGTCTGGTGCTCATTTGGGGGAAAAGGTTGGGCCCCATTCACCACTCATTTATCCTGGATCAATAGTTTTGCTATAGTTTTAGGGAGAAGCAGCAACAAGTGATTCTGAACTGAATGTATCTTGGAACAGGCCTTTTAACTTTGCTAGATAATCCCAGTCTATTCCTGAATTTTGAAATTGGCAACCTGTGTCCTTGCCTGGCTCCATTCTTCAGCTGGACCATTGTGGTATTTTTAGGACAGTGGCCTGCAGCACATCAGGAACAGAATTACAGAATATATCCATTTGCTCAGTCTAAATATTACAGAAACTGGCATAAAATCCTATACCAAATTACTATATCACTATAGCTATTGTAGAAAGCTAGTGTGGTGCAGTGGTTGAGTGTTGGACTAGGACACTGGGAGACCAGGTTTCACATCCCCGTTTGGCCATGGAAATCCACTGGGGTGACCTTGGACAAGTCACACACTCTCAGCCTCAAAGAAAGGCAGGGGCAACCCCACTCTGAACAACTTCTGCCAAGAAATCCCAGTGATAGTTTCGCCTTAGGGTCACTAAGTCAGAAATGACTTAAAGGCACACAACAATTATCATAGTTACTGTGTATTGCTGTAAATCTGAAAATTATCATTTTTTATTTATTCAGAATAGCAATGCTTCTTGTAAGCAGGAGGTTAATAATGCGAAGACCTACTTTGAAACTGCAAAGGTGGAATGTGCAATACAAGAATGCCCAGAACTGTTACGTAGAGGTATGGATGTCGTTGTAAACTTTAGAATTAAAATTGCATGGGAAGAGTACCGTACTTTTAATTTCTTGTTCGGGGTTGTGAAGTATTTGATTCAATTAACTTTTGTCTTTCCTTTTAAAAAATACCCTATTTTTCTACATGATGAAAGCACTTAACCCAATAATCTATCAATACGTTTTGGTGGGAGTAAATCGATCTTTATTGTTCATGCTAGCTGTTGGATGTTTTGATTCTATTTACTTACAAAATGGGGTGGGAGGAGGAAGCAGAAGAATAGCAGAGACTAGCTAAATTCTTTCATGGATTTCTTTTGTTCTTTCCAGATTTTGAGTCATTGTTTCCAAACGTAGCTTCCAGTAATCTAACAGTATTAACTGTAACCCAGAAAACCATTAATGATATGACTGCATGGAATGAAGAGGTAGAAAGTGAACGAGAAGTTCTGATAGAAAATGTAAGTCTCACTTGCACAGTACTGTAGTTATTAAAGTAATGTTTTGATCCCAAAACCTGTTTTTACTTGTCTTAAATTAATCCTATTTTTAACTTTGCTTAGGTTACTATATGTGGAATTGCCGCTAGAGGGCATCCTTTTTTAAAATTTCAGCAATGCTTTTAAGAAACTAATGTATTGTCTCAACAGATGTCCGTGTTTATTGCTTGATATTCTCCATAAAATGCTATTTTCCAAGTACTATTTTACATTTTAGATTTAACTATTTACATTCTAGACATTCTTTTACATTCTAGACTTCCTTGTCCCACCCTTTTATTGTGGAGGATTGTGTAATAAATAATCAAATAAGGTTTTAAGTCAACATTGGCCGGAAGACATTTCCTTTTCCTCTAGTTGAAAGCTCATGCACTAGCAAATAGCCTTTCAATTATTTAAGATCATCTGGCATTGAGGAGCATGTTGTATTCAATTATCACCATGAAAAAGTGTATATAGAGTAAAACTCCATTGTAGCATGTCCTCGTCTCTATGTTAGTCATGGTCTGTTAGTCTTTGCCATTGTAATCTGGTCTAATTATATCTTAATTGTCCTCCTCTTTCCTTGTGCACCTTCCTGTCAAATCTAATATATTAACCATATATTGGGATGGTAGACATAACCCCCTGGCCTAAAGGTTACTAACAGCAAATTCACTATAGAATGGACTGTTTGTATTCATTGTGGAGGATCTGAAACAAGTTCAGGAGAACTAACTTAACATGAGAGAGTTGGGATAAAGTAATGAGAGTTAGTTGCCGGCAAAGGAAGGTGTTGCTATACTTGGAGCACTCAAGTTGTTTTAATTAACATCAGTTTGAGTGGCTGTTGAGCGATGGCAACAAATCAGGATCAAAAGAGTCCAGTACATAGGAAATGTTTGTCTGTCATTGTTTACTGGTAGTCTCCTGTCTTAATTTGAAATTTCAGTGGACAGATCGTTAGACCTGTTTGCTTTGGACTGCTTGGAAGCAATAGGTCTACAATGAATATAAAACTGCCCTGCTTTAGGATGATTCATCATAATTTGAGGCAGTCCCTTAGTTATATGATACAGCATCTGTCTGTTTGGATTACATGCTTCAAGGGAGAAATGACAGGGTTTATTGATCCCAAATAAACAAAGGGATGCACACTATATAATGTAAATGTTAAGAAATTCCAAATTAAATTCATATTCATGGGTATTGGATATTTCTACTAGCAAAGGTGGTGGTAGTTGCTAAAATGAGATTAAATGTCTATATAAACATGTGTATATTTATGCACTCTGCTTTACTTTTCTGATTGAAATTACAGTCATCCCTCCCAATTCGTGGGGGATCCATTCTGGACACCGCCACCCCCGCAAATTGGAAAAACTGCAAATATTCAAAGCCCATTGGTTAAAATGGGTGTATGCGCCTCGGGTACACATGCCATTTTATCCCTCCCTGCTTGCCATCCACGAAGGAGTGAGACTGCGGACTCCCAAGTCCACGAATGGAGAAGGATGAGCGTATTAGTCCAGCTGCTATTCCCAACTAGAGTAGATGCTTTGACTCAGCTGCTGAATGAACCATTGTCACTGATTCAGTGGATTTACTCTAGTTGGGATTAACAATTGGCTGTAGGTAACAGTTTTTCTGAGCTTGTGGTAGAAGTGTTTTTATCTAGGTACTCTGGTTATCTTAACAATGGGCTGCAACTCATTTTTGTTCCTCTAATCTATCTTGTTGCTTAGAGGTCTAGGTTGATGCAAGTTTAAATTGATTTTTGAAGCTCACAGTAGAATGGCTCAGCGTATGCCATAATCTCTTATTTTAATAATGTAAAATACTAACACTCCCCCCTCCCCCCATGCAAAAGCCCTCTTTGGTGTTCTCTTTGCACTGTGATCAAACTTGGAAGGCTCTGATAAACTGTAACATTCTCCTTCATCTAAACTAGGAAACTATGGCTGTCAGCTTTGGAACAAGCCACCATATTTAACCAATGTGAAACCTGATTTGCAGTGTAATTTTAGACATGTCTGTTTAGAAATAAACATCATACTTAATTTCCAGATTAAATGTATAGAGAGATCTTGTAAGTCTCCATCTGGCCAAACTATTGATCAAACTACCTTTCCTGTTACTGACTTCACTAGAACACAGCTTTTTCAAAAGTGCATAGTAGATTTATTAGGTATTTTCTTGATACATCAAATGCAGTTTATTTTTGTACAATGTAAAGAGTAGTACCTAAATCCTTTTGTTGAGAGTCTTAGCAGTTGTTTTTCATCAGCAATAGCAACTGCAAAGTTTGATTGCTTTTGCATCTACTTCAAAATAAGTAATGTGGCCAGGACTTAGAAAAAAATTACTTTATCATTGTGGACCAGAGATATGCAGATTAATTCTGCTTTACAGGCCAATATATACAAGCCTTGAAACTAGGAAACAAATTTTAGACAGTAGGAAAGTGGATGAAAGTGAAGAAAATAGATGCCATTCGTGGTGTTTTTTTTAAATGAGAAAGAGGTTAACAAGTATGACACTCCAATCCACTTGAGCAATCAAAGCAATTATATTATCCCAGTTGTACAAAACTATTAATCCTTTACTGACGAGCACAAAGAATTTCTTCTAAGCTTCATGTGACTATGGTATCTCTATACAGGTTATTAATTTTAATCCTCTTAGTACTGTCATTCAACTTTTTCAGCCAGAACTCTACTTACTTTCCCTTTGATTTTGTGCAAGAAAATAGAAGAATATTTAGTAGCCTTATAAATGTATTTAGTATCTTTATATTTCTCCTTCTCTTAGTTCATCAATGGTGCCAAGGAAATTTGCTATGCATTGTGTGCCGAAGGCTATTGGGCAGATTTCATTGACCCAACTTCAGGATTGGCTGTAAGTATTTCAAGTTGTTTTCTTCTCGTTCCACTTGAAAACCCCTCATGGGCATGCTTAAATTAATTTACAGAATGCCTTCTATTTAAAGGGGTTGCCAATACATTATCCTCTTTCATAAAAACCATCATCACAGCAGCAACATGAGAAATTAATAAAGCAAAAGAAGCAGGTCCATTTCTTTCCATTCATTTGTTTATATAATTTTATATAAATATTTATATACTTTTAGTTACTAGGCTTTCAATAAACACACTTTCAGTAAACAAAAAGAAATTTTCTTTATCTTTCCACACAAGCCATTGTACTGTTGCATTCATAATTCTTAGTTTGTTCCTATCTCCCTTTTGTTTTTCTTCTCTTCTTTTCTTTATTTCCTGTAGTGTTTTTTCTTCCATCCATGGCTTTTTCTCTTTCTTTTTGTTTACTGAAAGTGTGTTTATTGAACACTTCAACATACATTAAAAACCTGTTGGATACAAAATTTTAAAAAGCATTTAACTATTCCATTAAAAAACATTAAATTACAACAATTGAAAGCACATTAAAACAGTAAAAATATAAATACATGTTTATATACATGTATATTTATCCCATTAGAAAGATTCTTCTGATACAATAACTTAAACTCCAAAGACAGTCCTAAACATAATGGGTATTTCAATTGTGTTCTCCCTAGTCCAGTGGTCCCCAAACTTTTTCATGCTACTACCCCCTTTCCTCTTGGGTGACAACCCTAGCACACACACCCCACCTATTTCTTAGTATTAGGTCCACTGTTCTATTGGGAGCGGGCAGAGAAGAAAAAAAGTATCCTAAGCAAAGGAAGTGGCTGCTTTTGGATAGTTTTGCTAATGAAATAAAGGAAATCCTGCATGCCATGTAACCCCACTGGTGACCCTGGGCAAGTCACACTCTCCAGCCACAGGGGAAGGCAATGGCAGACCCCCTCTGAAGAAACCTTTTCAAGAAAACCCCATGATAGGTTCTCCTGAGGGTCATCATGAGTCAAAACAACTTGAAGGCACACAACAATAATTGCTGCTAGCCAGCCCAAGTTCCAAAAATAGCTGGGAACCCCACAAGTTTGTATTTGGGGGAAGGAAGGTGAGGCTGGGGGGCGGCTTGGGAAAGTGAAAGAGAGAGGCCCTTCTATGGAAGGAACAACGCTGTCCGAATGGGGTGCCTGGTGAAGAGGGCGGACAGGCAAGTGAGCTCAGCAGGATTTCCACCTGAGGAAGGAAGGGCTGCATGGCCACCTGGGCAGCCCATGCCAAGAAATGTCCCTGTAGTGCCGCCCTCCTCCTCCTCCTCCTGCTGGTAAAGAGAGGGAGAGGGGAATAAAAGGGGAGGGAAAGGAATAGAAAACCCCAGGAATGACCAGAGCATTGACATTATCCAACGCAAGGGGAAACGGAGGAAGCTAGCTAGCCAAGGCAAAAGGGAAAGAAGAGTGCATGCCTGCCCCCTTCCCTTCCCTTCTGCCTTGAAACCAGCTGGTGTCTTTCTTACCCAAAGAAGCTTTCCTCTTAGGGCCCATTGTAGGGGGAAGCTGAGCAGTTTCTGGAAAAAGGTGGGCATGGCAAGTATTTTGGTGCCCAAAAAAGGGAGGGAGCAAGGAAAGGGGAAACACCGGATCTGTTCACTCTGTTCCTGGTTGAGGCAAAAATGGAGGAGCCATGCTAGATCTCTTGCCTCTCAGCCTGGATAGACACAGCTTGTTTCCCGTGCAGCTCTCCATTCAGACTCCCTCTGTTCTGTCCCAGAATGGTGTACAAATGACGTTTCTTGCAACAAAGGGTCTTTACAGACTGCCAGAAATAATGCAGCTTGAGACCACTTTAACTATCCTGGCTCAATGCTAGGGAATCATGGGGATTGTAGTTTTTTCTGACACATTGAGCCTTCTCTGTCATATAGCTCTGGTGCCACAATTAACCAGTTCCCATGACTCCCTAGCACTGAGCCAGGGCAGTTAAAGTGGTCTCAAGCTGCATTATTTCTAGCAGTTTGTAAAGGCCCTAATTCTCTTCCACAAAACCTCAGATGCAAGTCTACAGTAGCTTATGCTACAACTTGTTTCACACAGTCTCAAAGGTGCTACAAGATCCCTTTGCATATTAATATTGCAGAGTAACATGACTTATGGTTGAATCTGCACTGCAGAATTAATACAGTTTGACACCACTTTAACTGTCATGGCTCAATTCTATAGAATTCTAGGGTTTGTAGCTTTGTGGGATATTTAGTGATGTGCAACAAAGTACAAATCCACAAAGTATAAATGGCACTGAACCATGGCAGTTAAAGTGGTATCAAACTGCGTTAATTTTGCTGTATGGCAGCAGCCTCAGAAAGAGGTGTGTTGAGAATGATAGATATGAGACATGTTCTACATGAACATTCTTCCAGGTTTTATCTTATACAGCATGTCCGCACCTTACATGGGCTCGCCATCTGCAGCTTTAAGCTTACGTAGCCCTGCATTTTTCAATGGGACTTGAGGTCCCACTTTTTTTGCAAATGTGAGGGTGGGGATGGATCCCCCGCGTATACAAAGGGCCCACTGTAATATTATTTATAATGTAATAACTATTGTGTGGGAATATTGTCTTATCAGACCCCAGTACAAGGATCCTTCTGATGTCCCCAAAGTAAAAAATTTTTGAAAAGCTTAGTCGTATCAAAAACAAAGAATTGGGACATGCTGTCTTTCTCTGGTTACCTTTACTGATTAATATTGACTGTGTTCTTAGAGAAACTTTCTTTGAACGTGCTGTTGCAATTTGTACCACACAGTTGATGAAAAATCCGCTTTTTCTTAGCGTACATATTAGGAGCATTTTCTTGCTGGTAACAGTTGCAGGAGGAATTCTAGGGCTTCATTTAATACTGGAGGAAACTATGGAGCTGCTTTATACTCCTAGAGTGAAACACATGGCCAAAATGAAGCAATTTCTGGACACTTTGGAGGCATGGCGTTTAGATGGCACATGTCTCCAAAGTGGCTGAAAGCCACGCCAAAGCCACACTCCAGTCCTTATGACCGGAGCAAAAAGGAGCCAGGACAATCCAACTCCTAACAGCATGGGATGGCTCCTGTGTGAACAGGCCCGCCTTGAGAGCAGGCCGTACGGTCAGCAAGGTTCCCACCCACTTCTGGCCAGAGCAGACATAGGCCACTCTTTCATGCCCATCTGCCCCAGCCCCTACACAGGATTCTTACACTCCTGTATAGAATTCCTAAAGAGGTAGCCATGTTAATTTGTTTCAGTATATAAATAAAGTCTTACAGCATCTTTATTTATTTATTTATCTTGGTAATGTGGATGGGCAGGAAATTCTCCTACCTAGAAAAACTGTCTTAAAGAAAAGGAATATCACTTCAAGAACCAACCAATATATTAGTACAATGTGTAACAATAAATGCACCATGTAATAGTATCATAAACATGTGTCGTCCAGGTAAACAACTTAATAATTGTCAACAAAATATGCTAGAAAACATGAGCAATGTATCAACAATATAATAATTCACAAATTAAATGCAACTGTAATAAGCAGGGGTAGGCAACCTGTCCCCTTTAAGGGCCGAGGGACTTCAGCTCCCAGAATCCCAGGAGCTATTGGCCAACATGGGACTATTGGCCAACATGGCTGAGGCTTCTGGGAGCTGAAGTCCTTCGGCCCTTAAAGGGGACAGGTAATAAGGAATGATAACCAGGATGTAGCAAACATAGAAAAGTGTGTGTTTTTCACTATATTAGATGTCCAAATGGAGCATACCCAAATATGAAGAGCATAGAAGATGCCATGTGAATGATGATAAGAAATCAAAATTAGAACTGATATGATCACTCTGGAAAATCTGAAATCATTTCAAAGGAATCTTCTTCAGTCAATTCTCACATGCGTTTCTTCAATGCAATGTATGATTGATACTGCAGTCTCAATTTTAAAATGTGAAATTCATCCAGCACCTTAACTCCTATCAATAAAATGTGATCAATAATAAGAATTACAGAGTTTATACATCATTAATAATACAAATGAAAAAATTAAAAACATTTATATAAATCATGAAAGCACTAATGAGGTATGAAATACAAATAATGTTTTCATCCAACAAACATTTGTCCCAGTTAATAGGAACGTAATAGAAGGTTTCTATAAATATATTGAAGGGCAGTTCAATACAGTCCATTAATAGATGAGAACAACAATAAATTACTAATAAGTTATACTTAATCAAAGTGAATCTACAGTTCCATTGACCTAATTACTAAACAAGTTGCACTTGGAAATCCTACTTCAATATTCCTAATGAGATCATTTGAAATTCAAAAATCCAAAAGACTTCCATTTGAAGAAGTAAATTATGAAGTCTGGTATTGTTAAAAGCTCATCCGTGAATTTTACCTGGATGATACATGTTTTTGATACCATTACATCAGGGGTAAGCAACCTTTCCCCTTTAAGGGCCGAGGGACTTCAACTCCCAGAATCCCAGGAGCTATTGGCCAATATGGTACTATTGGCCAACATGGCTGTGGCTTCTGGGAGCTGAAGTCCCTCAGCCCTTAAAGGGGAAAGGTTGCCTACCTCTGCATTACATAGTGTATTTATTGTCATATATTGTAGCAATATATTGGTTGGTTATTGAAGTGATACTCCTTTTCCTTAGGAAAGTATTTATTTATTTCAGCAGTATTTATTTATTTCACATTCTCTTAGAGAAAGTCAAAGGCAAACCTCTTCTGAACAAATCTTGCCAAGAAACCCCTGTGACAGACTAACGTTAGGGTCGCCATAAGTTAGAAATGACGTGAAAGCACATAACAATGGAAATATAATCAAGATGTGGCAGCTAAAAAGGCTAATGCGATTCTAGGCTGCATCAACAGAAGTATAGTGTCTAGAACAGGGGTAGGCAACCTAAGGCCCAGGGGCCAGATGCGGCCCCCTGAGGCTTTTGGACCAGCCCCAGGCCGGTCCTGCTGCCGCCGCCCCCCACCGCCGCCACTCGCCATGATGATATTGATTATTGTTGTTATTACTTGTTCTTGGGGTTTTCTTGGCAAAATCTCCACAGGGGGTTTGCCATGACTTTTCTGGGGCTGAGAGAGTGTGCATGCATATATTTTCTTTATTTTTTAAATTTTTAAAAAAAAATTATTTAAAAAATTATTTATTTATTTATTTATTTATTTATTTATTTTTGGTGCTCCCCCCCCCCCAATTGTTTGAGGGACAGCAACCCGGCCCCTTGCTCAGAAAGGTTGCCTACCCCTGGTCTAGAACAAGGGAAGTAATAGTGCCAGTCTATTCTACTTTGGTCAGGCCCCACCTGGAATACTGTGTCCAGTTCTGGGCACCACAATTCAAAAAGGATGTTGAAAAACTGGAGCGTGTCCAGAGGAGTGAGAGTAAAATGGTGAAGGGTCTGGAAACCATGCCCTATGAGCAGGGGTAGGCAACCTTTCCCCTTTAAGGGCCGAGGGACTTCAGCTCCCAGAACCCTTAGCCATGTTGGCTAATAGTCTCATGTTGGCCAATAGCTCCTGGGATTCTGGGAGCTGAAGTCCCTTGGCCCTTAAAGGGGAAAGGTTGCCTACCCCTGCCTATGAGGAACGACTTAGGGAGCTGGGGATGTTTAGCCTGGAGAAGAGAAGGTTAAGAGGTGATATGATAGCCGTGTTTAAATATCTGAAGGGATGTCATATTGAGGAGGGAGTTTCTGCTGCTCCAGAGAATAGGACCTGGAACAATGAATGCAAGCTGCACGAAAAGGGATTCCACCTCAACATTAGGAGGAACTTTCTGACAGTAAGAGCTGTGTGACAGTGGAACACATTCCCTCAGAGAGTGGTGGTTCTTCTTTGGAGGTCTTTAAACAGAGGCTGGATGGCCATCTGTCAGGGATGCTTTGATTTTGAGTTCCTGCATGGCAGAGGGTTGACTGGATGGTCCTTGTAATCTCTTTCAACTCTATGAGTCTAAGATGGTAATTATAAGCATTTCTCAAGCTTCTCTTTTTTCCCCTTTCAGTTCTTTGGCCCTTACACAAACAACACCCTTTTTGAAACGGATGAACGCTATCGCCATCTCGGGTTCTCTGTGGAAGACCTTGGCTGCTGTAAAGTTATTCGTCATATTCTCTGGGGAACTCATGCGGTGGTAGGGAGCATTTTCACTAATGCAACGCCTGACAGCCCCATCATGAAGAAGCTGCGTGGCAATTGACGTCTCTCTTACTTGAATTGATCAATAAACATTGTTGGGACAGCCAGATTTTAAGTTACATTGATTTCTAGATAATAAATGCTCTGTTATTTATTTTAGTCTTCATGGAGCATGTAGTCTCTGTACATGATGTAAAGGTAATAACACCACCATTTGTTTGTGTTGTATGTCTATATAGCATAGGATATTTTGAGTGAAGTATTACTTTCCCATATATGAAATGAAACACCCACACTAATCCTCTATTGAGATGCCAAACACCAGCACATTAGCAGCATTTCTATCTCTGTATTCCTGGCCAAACAATAGTTTAAATGGCAAAAAAAAAAAATGGTATAGATCACAAACTCATTGCAGTTTCAGCTG
Source organism: Phrynosoma blainvillii (assembly GCA_026167975.1). Lineage (NCBI taxonomy): Eukaryota > Metazoa > Chordata > Lepidosauria > Squamata > Phrynosomatidae > Phrynosoma > Phrynosoma blainvillii. The sequence continues at coordinate 275,036,646 of JANUYF010000001.1, forward strand.
CATTTGTTTTGCAGCTCCCATTTTTGTGATTTTAAATAAAGGTTCAGAGTTTTGGGGATTTTTTTGGGATCAGTGTAGTTGTACAGATGGATCTCATTAAAGGAAAACAATCTTCAATTGTTCTTCTATATCAGAAACAAATGTAGTCTCATCTCATGTTTTATTTGGAATGTATTTCAAACAAGAGGCTTTCGCCAAGAGGAAAGCCCACCGTCATATTTAAGGTGGATGTGGCTGAGTGCCTGACCATGAAGTGGAGGAAAAAGGAGCCAAATCATGATTAAGGTGGCTTCTGGGATAGCAAACCAGGCTGGAGTCTATTTATGTGTACTTCCCTTTTTTGTCTGGAACAACAAAGTGGTAGCCTTTGATCTAATCTGCACTGCAGAAATAATGCAGTTGGCATTGGTTTATCTGTCATGGCTCCATTCTCTGGAATACTGGGGTTTGTAGTTTGTTATGGCACCACAGCCCGTGGGAGTAGACTGTTGAAATCAGTTGCTGAATGGTAAGACAACACGTAAATCTCATCCTTACAGGATATTCAACCTGTAGTAGGATATACTCTGAGCATCACGTGTTTCTTAACATTCCTTATCTGGATGCCTGCTGTTTTGCCAAAGCTTTCAAATAGAGAACATTTTCAGTAGTTCCTAGAACAATCCATGATTACAGTGTTGGTGGTTTGAAATTGTTGTGGCGCGTAATTTTTTCTAAAGGATTATGTAGAATGGTACATACACACGTTTGTGCTTCCATGTGTGTATACATATGTGTACACACATACTGTAATAATTTTTCCATATCTTTTTGTTTGTGGTAGTTAAAGGCATACACATTAGCCTGTACTCTCAATGTCTCAATCATGGAGGGAATGTGGTTTGAATTATTGCCATGGATTTTTTGAACTAAAAGGTGCCATTAAAATGGTATTTAAAAGCTGGTATTAGTTTTTACTAAATAATGAGTGTGTTCCATGAAGGACTTTTCCTGAACTTGACTTTTCTTATCTTCTCTCCACCCCTCCTTAAATTTCTTTCATACTGTGTTCCAAACTTTAAGATTTGAGGGGTTGCAGTGGATTCTGAATCTGCATTAGATGGAAATAGCTGGGTTTCATCCTTAAGTTAATTGAAATTCAATCTTAAGGTAAACCATCTTTGGAATGCTCCTTGTATAAACAAAAAATTATAGAGGGATCTTGTAACACCTTTGAAACTAACAGAGAAAAAAGTTGGCAGCATGAGCTTTCATAGACTTAAGTCTATTTCCTCAGATGCATTCCACTCCACCAAATGCATCTGAGGAAGTAAACTTAAGTCTACAAAAGCTCATGCTGCCAAATTTCTTTATTTCAGTTAGCCTCAAAAGTGCTACAAGATCTCTCTACAGACTGATTCTACAGACTAACATGGCTATATCTTTGAATTCTACAAAAAAAATTACAGTGAGTGACATCTATCCTTCCAGTTGTTTAATATTTTTCTTGTCAGTATTTTTGATAATATTATTTCAAGGGAGAACTATTCTGAAATGGTGTGGCCATCTAGTATCTCATGCTGCTGCATGTATAAATTAGAGGTCAGTTTTTTCAATGATCAGTTGTATTAAAAATCCTGTTCCAAATGTCTCCTTTTATAAAAAATAACTTCATCTGGTCCTGACCCATTGGAGAATGATCAGAAATATTTGCCACCATATTGAGAGAAGCACCAGTATGTCACTAAGCACAATAGTACCGTACTCTGACCCTTTAGCAATATTGATTCTCTAGATCAGAAAGGTTCTTCATCTGAGGCTCTGGCTTCTCTTTTCCATTCTGAAAAATCCTCCGTGTGTGACAAAGATAAAGCAGTTTTCTTAGAGTACCAGAGAAGCATCACCAGTGAATCTGTTGCCGGAACACACGTTGGTTCAAGACAATGAAGATCTATGCCACACAGCCTCAAGAAAAATAATTCCAACTAAAATCTTTCTCTTTTGCACTTGGTATTGAAATGAACTTGTTATTTTTCTGTAAGTAGTCTCCTTTCAAAATTGATTTTAGATGGTTTTAGCAACTAAATGTAGGCATGATTTTGAATATGCTAGATGTACTCATAGTGAGCCAGCATGGCATAGTGGTTTAAACGTTGTAGTCCAACTGGAGACCAGGGCTTGGTTCCCAGCTTGGCCAAGTCACATGCTCTCAGCCTCAGAGGAAATTGGCAAATCTCTTCTGAACAAATCTTGCCAAGAAAACCCCAAAAAGGTCACCTTAGGGGCACCATAAGTTGGAAATGACTTGAAGGCACACAACACACACAGATGTACTCATATTTTGTACTGAATAAAATAAGTAATAATGTGGCCAAATACATATTAATGTCGATGCTGGATTATATCCTAATGTAGACTTTCTTGATATAGGCACATTAAAATCAGTCAGTCTCACATCAGCCATGACAAGTTGTTGATTTTAATGGGGTTGACTAAATCTGGATACAGCCCATTTTAACTAATTTGTGTAGAATTCAAAGATGTAGCCAGGTTAGTCTGGATCAGTATGCAAAGGGATCATGTAGGATCGTAGAATAATAGAAAGAAGTTGGTAGCATAAACTTTCATAGAATAAGTCTACTTCCTCAGATGCAGAGTGAAGAACACTGTATGGATTCTTATGCAGCCATCATTTCTATATTGAAACAACTGGTGACTAAAAAATAATTATCACTATGTTCTTCAAGAAAGGCAAGGCAATTTATCAAGAAAACAATTTTATAGAGAATTTTGTCATCTAAGGCAAATGTTGCAGGTTGGATTCTGAGTGAGTAGTTACAAACATGTTAATATGCACAGTATGCCACCGTTCTCCACCTTTTTCATTGTAAAATAAGTCTTCTGTTTACAGACAAAAGACTTAAGCCAACTTTGGACTTACTGACATTTGGAGTAAATCCACATAAATCAAAATACATCATCTTCATTCAGTAGTGTTTTGAGTTTATTATGTGTGGTCTTTCCTGGGAAAATCTTGCTTCTCATTCTGGCATCCAAAAACAACATATAAAGGTGCTTGTCTAAACATAAATGACACTGTCATGGCAAGCTACCTATGCAGCTTTACTTTACTAGCTGATGATTTTTCATTTTATATATACATACAATGGAAGCAGGTTATGCAATTGGCATAGAACATAAAATGTGTGATGCTTAAAAAAATACACGTATATCAAGTAGCCTTAATAAGGCAAGTTCCAAGCTGGAAAGTCCCATGACTGAAATCTTGCTTCAACAGTGAATCCTCTAGCAGGCCTTAGGCAAGGCACTATCTCAAAGCCTCATGTCTTATCTGTTATGCTCAGATAATGATACAATATTGCAAAGATTACTCTTAGAGCAATGCTTCTCAGGCTCCTTGATGTGGGAGACCAGCAATTTTTGTTCCCCAGTGTATCTGGAATGTACTAAATCTGTGCCCATTGGGTACAATTCTTTCTTTCCTGGAAACTTGCCTCAGTTCAACACCAGTCCAAGAACCATCACTGTGTTGCCCCCTAAATCTAGGCCTTTTAATGCTTTGAAGAAATATAATCCATGAAAATTCATGTTATATAATATATTTTTAGGGAACTCTTCACTGTGGCAGGCTAACATGCTTGCTTCTCTAAAAATCAAAGCATATTCAATATCTTCAGGAAATCTCTAATGGGAAATTTCCAAGCTCACAAACTATCCCCAAACTCCTCTTAAAAGTTCAAGCCTTAAGTTTAATCTTTCTTCTCTTCTTCCCAACAATTCATCTTTGTGACATTGTAGGGATGGCCATTTACCATTAACGGAGGTCTTGTCCATAATGTCTAGACACATTGGATCATAGGGATGTGATACTTCACTCATTTTCTTGAATAAAGCAATGAGCAACTATACCAATTTTCTTCCTGCCGCAAGAAAATTTGCACATGATTGTTTTGCACACAAAAAATCATTTTCTGCACTGAAAAGAATATTTCTGCACAGATATATTATTTGCTGCACAGAAAATGCTGTTTCCTCTGCAAAACAACCATGTGCAAATTTTGTTCAGGATATGTCATGAATTGCAAAGATTCTCCATCAGTCCAGATTTTCTTCTCATCAGGACCACATTCCGACCATCACACTTGACCTCTGGGATGAGGTTTCAGTGTTTCAGTGTTTATCATGCAAAATAATGTTTTCCATTTAGGCAAAAAAATTCTAGCTTTGACTCATCTGTTCAGAGAATACTGTTTTAGAGGTCTTGGGGCTGATCTTCAGATGGACAACAATGTTCTTTTTAGAAAACAGCAATTTTCTCCTACCTCTCCTCTCACAAATACCATTTTTGTTTTATTTCCCTGATGGTTGAATCACAAATACTCACATTAGCAAAGGCAAGTGCAGCTTGCAGATCCTTGGGTGTTACTTGCGTTCATGGTTAATACTTTGGTTTGTTCTTGGAGAGATTTTGGTAGGACAACTGTTCCTGGATTGAGTGACTGTGGTCTTGAACCTTCTTCATTTGTCGACTGTCAGACAGTGGATTGGTGGGCATGCAATTCTTAGAAACGGATTTGTAACTTCTAGACTGATGAGCAGCAAATGAAAAAGAAAAACCCCAAAAAGAGAAACATAATGCTTCTCCAAAGTCCTTGGGGATGCCTATTGATCATGGCATCAGTGTCCACACAAATATATGGGGAAAACCAAACTAACAAAATTTCTGTTCCTTTTATAGGGTTGGACCTCCTGAACTCACCACTGCAGACCCAACCTAACTCCTTTAAAGTTTAAATTATTCCCTTTAACTTAGCTAGTTCAAGCATGGGCTTGTTACTGTGCCATCTCCTGTAGCGTTTATGCATTTGTTTGCCTAATTTATACATTGTTCTATTTCGCAAGACATAGAATTGGTTAATATAAACCTGATTGAAAATTCCTAAGACTATTTTTTCATCTACAAAGGCTAAAATGGTAAAACTATGGATTTCCATCATTATCATTAGTAGTGATAAACTTTCTCACCACTGTAAATTTCTCACAGAGCTAAACAAAAGCCAAACAAAGTTGATCTAGATTTTGGAATAACTTGGAGAGAACTTAGGAAAAAAAACTAATTTTGAGAGGAAACAGGAGAGTTCTCTGTATAAACATTTACCCCATCCTCCTGCCCCCCCCCCATCCTATTACATTAGGAAATATCCAATATTTTTTAAAGATTTGATCTCCTGATAGCATAACATTGTGCATGTTTACTCAGAGGAAAGCATCGTTGTATTGTGTGCACTTTATATGAATCATATATTTAGGATTACAGCCATAATCTACTTGTTTATGGGTGTTACAAGATGAAAATGTATCAGAAACATCAGCAAAGGGGCATGCATATGTAATGTTTTCCATTCAATATTCACTTGTCAATGAAAACAAGCAAAACAAATTGCAGCATTTTGCAAAAAAATCTATTAGATACCATAACATGAATTCTTAGAAATCATAGCATGTCAACTACAATTCCCTTGAGTATTTAAGCACATCAAATGTAAAACTAATGCGTTCCAGAGCCAGGTTTTGAGAAATACTGAGTTTGATAGGGCTACACATGTACAATTAGGCTGCAAACCACCCTGTTACTTTTAGAGTTGGTGGCCCATAACGTCTGTGGATTTATTTGAATAACATTCATCTTTTTTCAGTAAAACTTTTTACAACTACTGAGGGTTTTAAAAAAAACTATAACATTGTACTAGCTGCAATTAAATTAACAATGATGCAAAAATTCAAAAGCATTTGCTTCTCTATATAACTTATGCACAAAGCCAATTTTTAATAAGAGTAACCATACTGCAAGTTGTCAGTCAGAGCATGACAAATGATCCAAGCAGTCAAAATGGCCTCATTCATAGAAGTGTAAAGATCGGAAATTCTGTTGACCGTTCACCATTGTTGTCATTAATAAAATGGCCCTCAAGACATCTGAAAGGCCAAAGAAACATATACAAGAGGAGAGTCTCCAGCTTGCAACTGCTATTGTCAAGTCAGGCCTTTTGCCCTCTGCGTGTAATTGAGGAGAGATTGTACTTCATAAACTTTGAGTGAGCGCAGTTGTAATTTTAGACAATTTGAGGCAGCTGACCCAAGACAGGTAAGGCCTCAAAAGTTGGCATTGCAGAGTCTAATTACACTGTCAGACTCACCATTTATGCAGTACAATATCTCCTCAATTTTTGGGCAAAAGCCTGCTACAGTTTGTAAGTAGTTAAATGAAAAGTACGAATTTGAAGCAAAAGCTTGATATTGTACGAAAACTGTACTGGCTAATCCCAGGGTCCACAAAAGAAAAGCTTCCCTAAGGATGCCATGGCTGAATCCCACAGAATAATGGGATTTGTATTTTTATAAGGTACCTGCTTTCTTTGACAGAGAAGACTAAATAAAGACCTTGCCAAATGACAAATCCCAGGATTCCATAGGATGGAGCTACAGCACTTGAAGCGGTGTCAAACGCCATTGCTTCTACGGTGTAGATGCACCCTGGGACCAGTTTGAATATCGCATTGTAGGTTTCAAATCAGAACTACTCCAACTCATGCTGGCTGTTCTAAGAAAACTTTTTAAAGGGGAAAAAATTGGAATGGGGTTTAAACTTTTAACTGTTAGTTGTACTGCTGATTCACATTCAGCATGGCCACTGTCTCTCCAATGAATTTCCTAGGAAAGAAGTTTCACATGTTGTTGATGTGTTGTTTCTCTACTTCAGCAAACAACTAATATAGCTTCTGAACCATGAGGAAGATGGACCTCTGGAGTTTAGCCACCTTATTTCATGTTCTTTTCAATATTCACTTGACTGACTTTTCATTCTTGTGTAGTATTCTGTCAGAACCCTTGCTAGACAACAACAAATCATAATGATTCTTAATAACATTAGAATTTTGTTAGACTCAGGTGCATGGAGATGTTTTCCCCAGTTGGTTTGGAAAGGATCTTTAATACTGGAAAAGAGTGGAATGGGTCTAATTGTGCTTTTCAATTAGTACATCTGAATCTATAAATACAAAGTTCTGTTCTGGTTTTAATGCCAAGCCTAAGGTTCTTGACAATTTGGACACAATCAACTGGGCTCAATGGCGGTCAAATTAGGGAGCCTCTTAGCTTGCATTCCATGTAGCTTAGCCAATACTCTTGCCAATCTTTTGAGTAGTTTAATTTTTACTGTACAAAATTGTGTACTCTTGTGCTAACATCCACTAGAGTTGTCAGACTGAAAACTGTAGATGGTATCTGCACCTTTAATGGTTGTATGGAAAAGGAAATTTCAATAGGTAATGACAGCAACACTTGCTGAAATTCCCTCTTTTACACAACAGTTAAAGGTACAGGAGTCATCTCCATTTTTCACTTTGGCAATCCTAACACCCACATATAGGACATTTTGTTTTCTGTTCTTGCATTTTCCTTAAGTATTGGAAACCTGGCCTGACTTACTTACCCCAGGAACAGAGAACCAGTGGCCTTCCAAATATTGGACAAAGAGTCCCATCATCAATGAAACTGTCATCTCAGGCTGATGAAAACCTGAATTCAGCAACATTTGGACAACTGTAGGTTCTCTGTCTCTACTTATGGTACATGCATTGTCTCCTCTTTTCATACTAGGATGACCATTCTCCAGAAGGGCATAGCCCATAGTCTCAAACAAGACCTGAGGGGTGGCAGGAGATCCCTGTTGACATCAGTGATAGAAATAAAAATTCCAAAGATTCCTTCATGAAGAATGGCAAAAAAACAGAGTAGTTTTTACCCCTGAGTTCAAACTAATTTTTTTGAAATCTGTTTTGAAATCAGAAATGCCATTATTGTCTCTTGCTTTGACTAATTGGATCTGACCTATAACAATTCATTAACATGGGTATTGTCAAAGGTGTTCCAAGTACTGTTAAAAGAGGAAAATAAAGCCTAAGTCACTTGAAAAGAACGTTCCACAATACAAAGGAGGCTCCCTGCTGATTGCCACTCTAGTCAGTGAAAAGAAATACAGTGCCCTTCAATGTCTTCAGTCCCAGAAAGAAGTAGGCACCTCTGGGTCAGAGGAGAGCAGGCAGGAAGGCATATCGATGAGGCAGCTCCTGCTCTCTCCATAGTAAATACTATAGTCTTCCAGGCCAAATGTTCAGCCTGTGAAAATGGTTTCAGTGATTGAAATTACTTCAGTTTAGCTCTCTATATGCCAAGAGGAATCCACAGTGCTGAGCATCAGTGCTGCATCTGCAGTAGCAAAGTGCTTTAAAGAAAAAGCTCCTTTCTTTTTACCTGTATTTTGGTATCATGTGGCATAGTGGTTTAAATGTTGGCCTACAACTCTGGAGACCACGGTTCGATTCCCAGCCCGGCCATGAAACCCACTGGGTGACTTTGGGCAAGTCGCATGCTCTCAGCCTCAGGGGAAAGCAATGGCAAACCTCCTCTGAACAAATCTTGCCAAGAAAACCCCATGATGGCCTTAGGGTTGCCATATGTTGGAAATGATTTGAAGGAACACATCTATAAAGTCAGGGGTTTTTTTGTCAGCAGTCCAGTAAACCACTTATAGGTGGTCAGCATGGCAAAAGTTAATGAAGAAAAACACATAAGCTAGACAAGGTCTAGGAGTCCTGTTAGACCACAAGTTGAACGTGAGTCAACATTGTGATGAGGCCGCTAAAAAGGCTAATGTGATTCTAGGCTGCATCAATAGAAGTATAATGTCTTGATCAAGGGAAATACTAGTGCCACTCTATTCTGCTTTGGTCAGGCCTCATCTGGAATACTGTGTTCAGTTCTGGGCACCACAATTCAAAAAGGATGTTGACAAGCTGGAGCGTGTCCAGAGGTGAGCAACCAAAATAGTGAAGGGTCTGGAAACCATACCTTATGAGGAGAGACTTAGGGAGCTGTGTATGTTTACGTCTCTTCTCATAAGGCATGGTTTCCAGACACTTCACTATTTTGGTTGCCCACCTCTGGACATGATCCAGCTTGTCAATATCCTTTTTGAGACAGAGCTGTGTATGGAGAAGAGAAGGTTGAGAGGTTATATGATAGTCCTGGTTAAATGTTTGAAGGAGTGTCATATTGCAGCTGGAGCAAGCTTGTTTTCTGCTGCTCCAGAGAGGAAGATACAGAGCAATGGATGAAAGCTACAGAAAAAGAGATTCCACCTCAACATTAGGAAGAAATTCCTGATTGTAAGAGCTGTTTGACAGTAGAATACAGTGCCTTGGAGTGTGGTGGTGTCTTCTTCTTTGGAGATCTTTAAACAGAGGCTGGATGGCCGTCTGTCAGGGGTGCTTTGATTGTGAGTTCCTGCATGACAGAATGGGGTTGGACTGGATGACCCTTGTGGTCTCTTCCAACTCTATGATGTTATTCTCAGGCTGCAGCAGTTTGCTTTTGTCTGATCCTACTGGGATGGGCAAGATTGTGCCCCTTCCTCTCCTCCCCACTCTCACTGAATGAATTGAGTCCAAACAACTTTTGCACTTTGAACTCAGTTTGCAGTAAGTTGAGGACAAAGTGGGAAAGTGGAAGAAGATAGAACCCAGAACATTTTAAATGCCACTGAAAAAAATGAGACAATGAAGGATTAATCTGGATTGCCCCTGCCAGTCAGGACAGTTTGAGGGAACATAGCTAAACAATCCAAAGAAATACAACCCTTTAAAACAAATCTGTTAAAAGAAAAGAAAAAGGGGGGGGAAGGGGGGGGACCACAAAAACAACGCACTATTAGAACAGCACATCATTGAAAGGCCTTGTGGTCAATTCCTACATGCCTGTCAAAACAGAAAATGTGTAATTTGCTGACAGGACATCAAGGAGGAAGCCCAGCCTATCCTCCCTAGAGAGATCTGAAGTCTGGAAGCAACTACTAGGAAAAGACTCTTCTGTATTCCCATCAAATGTGCCTTGGAAGGCAGTGGGTCCTGGATAATGTTTCTTTTGAAGATATTAGAAGCTGGGCAGACTCATTTAGGGAGATACGGCCATTGAGATAGCCTGGATCAGAACTGTAGGGCTTCATAGGTCATAACCAGCCCTTTGAATTGTGTCCAGAAATTGACAGGCTGCCAGTGGAAGTGTTGCAATGGGGGTATTGTATGATCCCTGTAGCCAGCCCCAGTTAAGAATCTGAGAGCAGCAATTTAGGCCAACTGAACTTTCTGAACACTTTCCAAAGGCAGTTCCACATATAGTTTGTTATAGTAAACCAAAGAGGATATAATGTATGCTTGTTGCCTTGTGGCCCAATCAGACATTTTCAAGAATTGAAGAGCATTTGTTTAGGCCCTAAACAAACTTTAGCATCAGTCCTCCCTGACTACTCCATCAGGTTGAAAATTCAGCAAATGAGTAGACTGCTTTCTTTAATCCAGAGGTGGGAATCATGTGACCTTCCAGATGTTGCTTAAATGTAAGTCCCAGCATCCCCAGACAGGGTAACCAATGAGGAGGAATGCTGGGGGTTGCACAAACCCTGCCATAATGTACACAATCAAGACACAGCTACAAACAGCTCTTCTGTATTATTGTGCTTGCTGTTCTGCACTGTTGTAGGCAGGTTTTACTTTGTTTTACTTTCCTTTTTTATGACAGAAGTTGAAAAAAGGGCCACAAAACAGCTATAGGTAAGCACTTGTTAGCACCATTACTTGCACTGAAATTCTTCTCCTTCATTTTCCACTGACAGATGCCTCTCATTGTCAAAGAAACAATAGTTGGTTACCATTCTTTGGTTTATGCATTTCTAAATTTGCTTAACTTTACCCTCAACAGACTGGTTTTTCTTGAAGTACTTTTTCTTCTGGGGTGGGAGAGCCATTGGATGTGATCAAGCCAATGTTAAATACCTTAAAATCCCATCGAGTCCATTTGGACTTGGGTGTGGGTTTATAAATAGGACTTTTAAATGATGACTTGGCTGTACCAATGATTTTTCCTCACAGGACAAATTTACTCCAAGAAAATTTGATCAGTGCAGGGAAACATAATCAAAGGCTGGTTGAACTCACTTCTGAAAATGGAAGGCAGTGTCAGTGAAAAATAAGGGGAGAGATTGTCAGAAGATAGGGTGGAGTTGCCAAAAACTGCCCTTTCCCTGCCCGGTCATCTGTTGAGGGGGGCATCAATTAAATGTCATCCAGAGATCAGACCCAAAACTGCAAAGCAACAACACAAATGATGTGTACATATGATTGCCAAAATGCAATCCAATAAAGTGCTGCACTACAATAAATTCACTGAATCATAACCTAAAAAATAAATCTGGCTCTAGTATTCCATTTGTCCAAGCCAAATACAGCTACACGTCTGACACTTTAAGAATTATTTAACTGTAGCATATAATTTTAGCAACAGTGAAAATAAAACTAATGTGTGTAGAATAAAAAACAGCCGTTCCATTCAAATGACTGGATAAAGAACATAGTAAAACAGACAACATCCCTCAGTACAAATCCTCAGCAAATAAAAAAGGCACAATGAACAAAATAAAGTTTTAGTCACATCAGGAACTGGACCAAAAGCATGATATAAGATCATGTTTTTGATAATGGCTTTGGGGTGCTTTTTGCAGGCGTTGATTCTTTTTTTAGTAGAGAATGCTACACTCAGAATATGCTAAATTAATTTTTTATAGTTCTTTGTAAAAGTTTTATAGTTGTTCAACTTAAAATAGTTCCAATTCCTAATGTAACTAAGGGGGGTTGCAGACTGCCAGAAATAGTGCAAATTGAGTCCACTTTAAGGGTTAGGGTTAGTGCTAGGGAATCATGGGAATTGTTTTTGTTCTGAGACGTTGAGCCTTCTCTGTCAGAGAGCTCTGGTGCCATAATAAAATACAGTTCCCATTATTCCCTAACCGTAACCCTAACCCTAAAAGTGGACTCAATTTGCACTATTTCTGGCAGTCTGCAACCTAATACTTTATTTTTAAAAATGTTTCTTTCTTTTTTGCTAGGGATAGAAGAAATTGTTCCAAACTTTGCAGAAGTATAGGACTTCTGATAGTAGTTATTCACTACTAAAAAATGCTGCAACTCACACCTCTTCCATATTGTTATAACTATTCCTGGGCTTCCCACTCATTCCTTATGACCGTAGTCCTGTTGGCATTAACTGCCTTCCAGCACCAATCCGATTTGGAAATTATTTCAAAAAATATCTTTAAAATCAGGGAGACCTTCCCAGATTGAATGGCCTGAAGGCAATTACAATTGTTTTCATATGTACCTTTGCTTCCTGGAAGTAGTCTTGCACTCTGAAGTTCTGAAAATTGTATTAAAAATGCATTGCCTCATTGTGTTAAAAATGCCCTCATTCTCCTTAAATGAAAAATGTCTCAACCTTGTAATGGAATTGCTGCTGAGAGAGCAGAGAGATATAAAAATCTGGTAGCAATTGTCGTATCTTTCAAGTACATCAGCAATCTCTGAGAGAATCTAGTAACTTTGACTCTACAGTTATTGAAACACCCACGCGTCACACAGCACCAGCATTTCTTTCCTTCACCCACTCACCTTCTGAAAATATGTTTCCCGAGTATTAAATCCTCAAAGTTGAGATAATACAGTATTGAGCATCAGGGGGCCTTTCATTCTACAAAATTCTAGCACAATGATTCCACTTTAGCTGCTGTGGATCTTTCCTATGAAATCCTGGAATTTGCTGTGTATGGAGAGGTATTTAGAAGCCTCCATGAAATTCATGGGGTCGCCATAAGTCGACAGGCATCTTGAAGGCACATACACACACATTTACTAGCCTCAGATAAACAGTTCCAATGCCTCTGACTGAACTACAAGCCCCAGGATTCCATAGGATTCAGCCATGACAGCTAAAGTAAAATCACAGTGCTATAACTGTATAATGTGATGTTACCCCCAAAGATGTAAGGCTAGTCGCAGTCTATCTTTAATAAATGAGGAAATATGGCCAGGCTTGCAAGAAGAGGACAATGTCAGGGTCAAAAGCACCAACGGTTCAAGGATTTACTGGTGAAGACTCCCAGCATGAGCGGACTAATTAACTTTTATTTGGGATGCATATGAAAGAACACACATGCAAGATGGACTCTCTCTAACACCCGGTATACAGAGCTAACCAAACTAGAAAAATGAAAGGAAGCAGCTTAGGGTTGGATTGAGGAGTAATATCTACCTGTCCTGAAGAAAGCTCCTGAGTCCAGGAGTGACTCAGACCGAGAGTCTGGGGGCAGAGCGAGCGGCTCAGACTGGAGTCTGAGGACAACAGCCATCTGGCAAAGTGTGTGTATGGGGGGGGGGGGGGGGGGAGATCAACTGCAACAAAAAAGCTAGGTTTTCCTGGTCATATTATACTTTAAAACTAGCCCCAGGCCAAGGTGATTTCATGGGAAACAGACCTGATAGTGATTCAGAAGGGGCAAAAGCTTTCCCGAAGTGGTAGCTTACTTTGATACCTGAAAGAAGAAAAATGTTAATTTGATTGACAGTAGCTTCATTGACTTCACAACACCCCGACAAGATCTGGAATACCCCGAAATGAGCTGACTGGTAGGGTATTTAGGAACGCAACAGGGGACAAAAGGGAATCCAGTCTCATTTGATCTAGTTGCTAGAACTCATCTTTTGGTTTTCAGTTTTCATAAGAAATGCAGTGTGGGGGGGGGGGGTCTGTGCATCCTCTATCAAGCCCCTTCACCCATTGTTTTCAGCCATCCACATGTCCAGGGTCTACATGCCATATTCACAATACTACCTTTTCCAGTATTTTTTAAGTCATTGCATCCTCTGCAGCCCATGCAGCAGAGTTGAACTTGATATCAAAATATAGCTGGATCATGGGGATAAATCAGGGTACTTATAGTGAAAAAGCCCCAGAACAACAACTTCTAACAAACAGAAATAAACATTTTGAATGCAGTGGACTAAACCTGATAGTCTACTGTTGGAACTTTCTTCCCCCTCCAACTTCCTGAAAACCAGCTCCAGAACGTCTCCTAGCCCTCCAAATCCATTTTGGGGAGTATACCACAGACAAGGGAAGATTTCCCCTTTCATGTGTCTAATACAGGGGTAGGCAACCTGTCCCCTTTAAGGGCCAGGGGACTTCAGCTCCCAGAATCCCAGGAGCTATTGGCCAACATGGGACTATTGGCCAACATGGCTGAGGCTTCAGAACTGTGGAGGCATGGTCAAATCTTGTTCTATTCAGAGTATAGGGAAGTTACCTTAAAATCCAACTCCCAGAGGCCCCCAGACAACATGACCAGTGGAAAGGGTGGCTAGGGAGTCTGAGAGTTATAATTTAAAAACATCCCCAAGCTCTGGTTGTATTTAGGAGTCTTTTAATATCTCGAGGCCAATATCTCTTCTAGGCCAAATCAGAAAATGTCACCCCCAAAGATCTACATTAAGTTTTCAGAGACCAAAGGAACAGCTTCACCATCTTGAGATTTTTCTCTGCAGAGAGGGAAGCAAGGACCCCATCACAGGCTAACTCATTGTTGTCAATTGGTCTGCAAGATTCACAGATTAACACCTTTTGTTTCTCTGGGAACTTTGGAGGTGCTAAATCATTCCTTTCCCAAAGCACTCCCTACATGCTTTCACTTTGTTTTCATCTTGAGATGTGTATGAAAATACAGACTATACCCTGAATTCACATCTGATAAATCAAGAGGTCCTGTAGGGTCCTGTAGGGAAAAACTAGCCTGGCCTGGGAAGACAGCAATACTTATGTACTAGGTCTGGATCCAAATAACACAACACAGCTCAGCATTGTTGGCATTGTGGCAAATTCATCAGCTTAATGATTGAATGTAATTTGGATGTTGACAAGCTGGAATGAGTCCAGAGGAGAATGATCAAAATGGTAAAAGGACCTCACCTGGAATATTGTGCCCAGTGGGTTTCCATGGCTGAGTGGGGATTTGAACCCTGGCCTCCAGAGTTATAAAGATAAAGGTATTCCTCATTGACAAGGTTGTCAAGTCGTGTCCAACTGTAGGGGGCAGTTCTCATCTGTAGGGGACGATTACTAAGCTGAAGAGCCAGCGTTGTGAGAGACTACTCTATGATCATGTGGACTGCATGATTGCACAGAATGCTATTATCTTCTTACCAAAGTGGTACCTATTTATCTATTTGCATTTGCATGGTTTCGAACTGCTAGGTTGGCAGAAGCTGGGACTAGTGACAGGAGCTCACCCCATCATCCAGTACCCAGGCCTCGAACTGCCAACCTGCCGCTCTTGCAATCAACAGAGTCAGCATCTTAACCACTTGAGCCACTGCATCCAGAGTTATAGTTATAGTCCAGCACAAAACCACACTGGCTGTGGGGATGAACTACAGAATGCTAAATATCTCACAGAGCTACAAATCCCAGGATTGCCGAGGATGGCACCATGGCAACTAAAATGAGATTAATCTGCTATAACTGAGCAGTGTTGATATATCTTAGACATGATCATATACTAGAAAGAGAATAAGAGCTAAAGAAAAATAATAAAAATGTAAACAAGTAAATAGCATAGACAAATAATGAGGTCAAAAAACGAGACAAACTTGTGTAAATAGTGAGAATAAGGGAAGTTTTTAGAAGGAATAAATGTGAACAAGAAACTCTGACAAAGCTAGATGGCAAGTTAAATAAGCAACATTGAGAAATATGTAAAATGTAAATATTTTCTTTATTTTAATGTTTGTAGGTATATCTATTAGTTTGTCAGTCTGTTGTTATATGTCAATTTTTATGTTAATAAAAAATATTTTTTAAAAAAGACACAGTCATACTGACACACACCTCATCAGTGTATGCATACACCCATGAAACTTAATCCGAATGTTCCAGTCAATATCCTAAGGAATATGCTGTGCTCCTTAGCTTGTTCTAATTGCCATCTCTGGAAACCAGCAAATGTTGAACCCCTTGGTATTGCCAGAACATTTGTTTTGCTTCCCTGAAGCCCTTCCTGTAGTGGTCTTAAGTCTTGCTATGCTCCATTTCTTTTCCACTGAGATACTTGGCACCATGCCTAGGATAACAATGCACTCTGCCATCCAAGTCAGCTTTGTTTTCCCTTAGTTAAACTTGAGGAAGTTTGAGCAGCTTGTGTCACTAAAAAATTTGCTATGACAAAGTTTGAGACATCCTGCATGCATGCATTTCAGGGCAACATCTATAGCATAGCAGAGTCAACACATCATAAATGGGCCTAAACTGTTACATTATGGAGGGGTATAAATAGGGACTGGCAAACAAGCACACACTTATTCAAAACAGCTTTTTTATGGGATTGTAGTTGTCGTATCCTAAAATAGATTAGCATTACTAGAACAGCACTGTCATATGGGTTGATTACAAGAATATGGAGCAAATAATAATAATAATAAATTCTCTTGAAGAAAACGTTTCCCCTTTGTGTATTCTCATCTGATGTTACCAATGATTTGCAGCCTCTTAGGCATTTGATTAAATATATTTCTAGATTCTCCCATTAGGCCAAAGGTTTTAATCTTTACAATTGCACCCAGCCATGGTTCTTTATATTAATCCTGTTAAAGTATGCACTACACCTGTGGGATGAGATTAAAACTCAGAGCAGAATTATACCTGGATGACTTTTCCAGCCTGGCCCCAGGCATCTACCATTTTGTAGCAAAGAAAACCACAATTATAACAGGCTGATCCTGCTTGAAATTCAAAACGGTTATATTTAAAAAAAAATAAAAAAAAGTAGTGGAGGCAAAGAGGAAGGTTGAATGAAAAGCTCACACCGATGAGCTGCCAGAAACAACGAGGCTATGAATAATGAGCTCTGTGTTGAATTGATATAGTCATTTCAAGATTAGTCTGTCCTGGTTATTTAATCAGATTGCAACCAAAGTTATTAGGGTCCTTTTACAAGAGCAGCAAATGATCCAATGTGGGGAACAGGAGATAATTGAACTAACTCCATATGTGGTCATTTTGCACAGAGAGCTTTTATATTGCTTCAAAGGTTGTCGCTTTTCAAGCTACCACTCCTTTTTACCAGTGTAGAAAGACCTCCCTATGCAGTCTGTACAGACCTTCTTGTATTCTCCAAACCTAATGGCAAAGATTCAGCAACTGAATTTCAGTCCTTTCCATTTGGACATTGGTTTTTCTGAGCTTTCAGGCAAAATGTTCAGCATTTTAGTCTTTCCCTCCTTAGCAGTTTTGTGCAGTGTGGTGTAATGACTTGAGCACTGGACTAGGACTCTGCAGAACAGGTATGTAAACCCACTGGGTGACCCTGGGCAAACCATACTCTCAGCCTCAGAGGATGGCAATGGCAAATCCCCTCTGAAGAAACTTGCCAAGAGAACCTCATGACTTAAGTCACCATAAGTCAGAAACAACAGTTGGAGTAATTCTGAGGGGCAGATGAAATGGAACAACTACAAACAGCTGAGTCAGAAGCATATGGCATGAGGCAAGTTGCAGCAAGATTGCATCATGGTATGTAGCTGAGTGATGACTCAGAGCTACCCTCCTATAAAAGTGGACCAAGAGACTGTTCAGGTGTGGATAGTTGTGGGTTAGTTTGAAGCAGACACTAGTGTAGTTGATTGGAAGTGTTGGAGAGTCGGTGTGTGTAAATATTGTATTTATATTGTACACATTGCAACTGAAGATAAAAGCTTCCAGAACTTTGGATGCCCGTGAGTTGTCTTCTTGTATGTGAAAAGTGGTTATTGCATTGCCAATACCAATAGCTGGGCGAATTTTGTTTTTGAACTCTGCTACATTGTTGTTTTGGCTGCATCTGGATGACTTGCACCCAGATTGCACCAGGAATTGGCTTTCCCCCTGCCAACAGCAACTTGAAAGCACACAACAACAACAAATTTGTAAATCCCCAACAGTATTCCAGCCATAGAATATTGGCTCATTGGCTTATTATATTATATTATATTATATTATTATATTATATTTGTTTTCTCATCCCTCTGTCTCCCACAAGAGCAAGGGTGGGGGCGAGTATACCAGTGAGTATGTGGGTAGAAGCTGGGAACTCTTGGCTGGGCCCTCCATCCTTGCTCAAAAGTTCAGGGTACATGACAAACCTAAGATGCAAGCTAGGCATACCCAGGGTCTGTTCCATCCCAAGAGAGTACAATTTTGTAGAGGCAGGACTATTGTATAGCCCTGAAAACTTTTTCTGTGTAATTTTTTAACTTTCTCTATTTTTGTGGATTTTATGGAGCAACTACAGAAATTTGCATTTGCCTCAAACATCCTTCCTGTTTTACAAATTAGTTTGTTTAACACATATAGGGCCAATGCAGATGGCTCCTAAGTGGTGGCTCTGTGCCACCCTTGGGAGCACCGGATTGGGGCCATGGCAACCACGCGCCATGGCCCCGATCCTCCTTTTTGTTGCTCCAAAAAGAGCTGGCAAATGACACTTCTTTTGGGGGCAGCAAAAAGCTGCCTTTAGAGCTGCCACGGCAGCTCTTTTGCACCCCTTTGGCTCAGCATGTGTGCATGCTGCACCAATGGGGTGCCCTGATGCTGCATGCCATGCAGTCGGGCATGCAGCATGACTGTGGCACCTGGGTGGACCCTTTAGGCTGATCTGCATTGGCCCACCGTTGGCCCTTCATATCCAGAGATTAGTTATCCATAGATTCATGGGTCTGGGCCACCCAGTGCATCCGCCACTGTGGGTCATTTGTTCTGTGGTCAGAACAAGGTGCCTGGCAGGTGGCCATCACTGGGTGTTTCATTCTGACCTCAGAAGCAAGCAGATGCACCAGGTTGCCCAGCAGGATGTCTCTGCAGACAGCTGCCACAGCAAAGACATGGAAGAAAAGGTAACAGGCAGAATGGGGCTGCTGTGGGACCAGGATACTTTATGCTGCCCCTGAGGTATCCTGTCCAGTGCAGATAAGGCCTATGTCTCATCCTGTCCAGTGCAGATAAAGCCTATGTCTCTGATGTGGATCATATCCAACATGTGGGAATCGGGATCCTTATTTATGTTACTTATTTATAATGGTAATATGTGACACAACTCTAAATGCTACTGTTTTGACTCTATATTCAAAATAATTCCACTTGTTGCTCCTTACCTTTAAACAAACTTCTCCAAACCACACATACATTTTACTTCTATTTGCAGAAGCTGACAAAAAGCCAACCATGTATCATGTAGATTATTTATTCATAGGTTTATATTGTTCAGGTGGGAAGACACCTACAGTTGGCTCTTTACATTTGCGGCTTTGATTTTTGCAGATTTGATTATTTGAGGTTTTGATTAATATGTTCTCTCTAGGAATCTCTAGGTACCCCAGCACAACTTTGCCAGAAGTTGACCATAGAGATGTACTGAAGAACCTAGAAGTTCCTTGAGAAAACACTTTTTTAGGCATTTGTAGGTCCTCCAGCATGATTCTATGATCAACTTCTGGCAGATGTTGAGCATAGAGTTGCACTGGATGATCTGGAGATTCCTAGATAGGTGTTCTCTTAGGTAAAAAGAATATGTTGTTGTTGTTGTTTTTTAATTTACAGTTTTTCCACATTCACAGAGATCCAGTTTGAACTGATAGCTGCACCAAAGTTAGACATTAATCCTACTGTAGGTCCCAACTAGAATAACCCCATTGAATCTGTGAGATTTAGAAACATGTTGATTCATCATTCAACACAGAGTAAGGATAAGTGTAAGTGTAAGAGTAATCAATAGGATTCATGACATGCTTTGTAGAAAATACTCAAGTCTTTTTCATTTTCCACTGGTGGTAGGCCTAAACTGTCTTTCATTCAGATTATGTTTCCAGTGTTACTTTAAATAATTAGATTCCTTTCTGTGGCTCCTGCCATGATGAAGAATTAATGCAGTTTGACACCACTTTAACTGTCATGTTCCATCCTATGGAAGCCCAGGATATGTAGTTTGCTGTGCCACGAGAGCTCTCTGTCAGAAAAGGCTGTATGTCTCACAAAACTATAAATCTTAGAATTCCATAGCTTTAAGCCATGGTAGTTAAGGCAGGCAAACTGCATTAATTCTGCAGAGTAGATGCACCTGTGCAACCACCTCTATCTCTCTCTCTCATTTTGTCTTTCCCTATCTCTCTCGCCTTTGAGATTATTTATTTTATGAGAATGATTTAAAAATCATACTGTCTGTGGAATTTCATGCAGGCAAGGCATTAATCACTGAGAGTGCTTAGGGAGTGATGTCAACAGGATTTACAAAACAAAGTTTCCTACATGTTATGAAAAAAGAAATGTCAACTATAGAACTCAGTTGGGAAGGAATCAGAATCAGTTGCATACTGTATTACACCACATTGCACACTGTGGAAATTATCGCACACAGTTTTTGCATGGGCTGGGCACAGGCATAAACTGCTTAAAAAATTATGTTTTTGCACACCTCCGTGCCCAGCTCGGAGACATCGCATACCTGATCTGTACTTCTCCTGGACTTTGCAAAGAATGGGAAAGTCCCATTCTTTGTGAAATGTATCAGGTATCCATTTTTAAAGTTATTTACACCCATGTCCAGCCTGTGCAAAAAACATGTGCAATATTAAAGGAATCTGGAGAAAGCTGGTATGTAAAGGAATATATTTATTGTATGCCTGCAAAGAAAAATTGTGTTATATATCAAGATATTACACTGGGAAATTACCTGTCCAAGCCTGCTGTCTGCTGTAGCAACAATAACTATGTAACATTTATTCATAGCAACAGCAGCTACTCCTTTGCAAGCTTGTGCCGTTACACTAAAATCCCAAGTCTATCTTTGCCACAATGATGGTGCAGGGGTGAATATCTTAAGCATAGTAATTCATGCCTTAGTGACATCCAGATTAATGAAATGTGTCTCTCATACTGCCAATGAAAAAAGGCTTTGGAGAGGCATTTAATCCTCTTAGGAAGGCGACGGGGGGGGGGGGGGAGAGAGACATTCACCAAAATCTAGGAACCGCAGTGTCCCTAGGGAAAGGGTATGTTTAAATGGAGAAACCTAGAGGGACAAATTGGAAAGGGGTTGAGGTTCTACACCCCTCTGGTACTCAATAGCCAATCCATGTGGTTTTATACAAGGAACAAGGAAGGAGATATTTTGTTCTTGCAACAAAGGCTGCATCTGCCCTGCAGAAATAATCCAGTTTGACACCACTTTAACTGCCATGGCTCAATGCTATAGAATTCTGGGATCTGTAGTTTGTCATGGTACTAGAGCTCTCTCACAGAGAAGGCAAAATTTCTCACCAAACTACTTTCCAGAATTCCATTGATATGGCAATTAAAGAGGTGTCAAACTAGATTATTTCTGTAGTGCAGATGCATCACAAGATGTCATAGGCCAGCCATAACTGTTGGTTTGAGAAAGCAGGGCTATGTTTATGCTTAACATTACCATCCAAACATTCTTGTATGCAGGGTTATGCTGCTGTGACCAAGTTATTTCTCTCAGCTTCAACAAATTTGATTTGTTGCATAAGATATTGTTTAAAGTAAACAAGAAAAGGTATAGGTGTGTGGAATGTGGCCAGGGATCTAAAGATTAGATGTTCCAAAGATACTTAAAGATACTTACTGTTGGAAATCAGAACAAGCCCTCTTTCAAACAGTAAGAGTCATCAAGACCTTTCTCCTGGGTATTCCCTGTCATATCTTAGGTACCTGACGCTGTCTGCCTTATTCTCATGAGATTTCTCAAACTTAGGATAGCTGAATACATTATTATTCAGGAAAAAAAACTGGAAGCACCCGTCACTCTCCCACTCAAAGGAAGACTTCTTTTGGAAGCATAGTTTCTGTCTCGGGAACTCACTGACAACAAAGCAAACTGATCTAAATAGATTTTTTTCACAAAGTACAGTTGGAAAATACCTCTTTTTAATTCATTACAACTGTAATCCATGGAACATGGAAATGTGGAACCTTTTTGCAATGAGGAACATGGAAATGTGAAACTTTAAAAAGACATTCAGCCGTTTTACCAAAATCTTATTTCTTTCAGTGGGTTTACTTCAGGGGTTGGAAACCTACGGCCCGTGGGCCGGATGTGGCCCGTGGAGGCCTTCGGACCAGCCCCTGCCTGCCCCTGCCGCTGCCGCTGTCTTTCGTTGCTGTGGGGCTCCTCCTGGGCGCCATTTTGGATTCCAAAATGGAACCCTAGAGGAGCCTCGCGGCAGCGCTGGATCTCTTGGAGGCCCGGCACTGCTGAAGGAAGCCTCTTGGAGGGCCCCCGCAGCAGCGCTGGATCTCTTGGAGGCCCGGAGCTGCTGAGGGAAGCCTCCCAGAGGGCCCTCGCAGCGGCACTGGGCCTCTCGGAGGCCCAGAGCTGCCAAGGGAAGCCTCCGGGGGGGGGGCACGGCAGCTCCGGGCCTCCAAGAGGCCCAGCGCCACCGCAGGGGCCCTCCGGGAGGCTTCCCTCGGCAGCTCCGGGCCCCCGAGAGGCCTAGCACGGCCAAGGGAGCCCTCCTGGGGGGAACCCACCGTCGTGCGTATGCGCACATGACGCGGGGGGGGCAGCCACCATTTTGTTTCTTAAAATGGCAGCGCGCACACATGCAAGGCACACCCCTAGCACCATTTCCCCCTCTCCCGGCCCGTCGGCAAAAAAGGTTGCCAACCCCTGGTTTACTTTCAGCTAAATTTCCTTTGGATCACAGCAAAGTAGGGAGCTGAAAAAGAGGGGACTTTCTTCAATGTTCAAATTTCAGTTCATACATTTTCAAGAGCTTGAATCATTCCATCAATATGTTTCCCACACAGGACATTTCTCTCAGGTCACATCACTCTAACATTTTCGGTGTGACTGAGCTCATGGTTTTGTGTTCCCAGTCTGTAGCTTGGAGAACAGAAACACTGTGCAGCCTTCTTATAACTGAAGAGCAACAAGTGAAAAATGAAATGCCCAACAAACTGGAACCACTGGCTATCTTCTGCTGCTTTTTCTGAGAAATTTGTGGCACCTGAAGGAGGACAAATTTTGCAGTATTTGGGATAAGCAGAACAATTCCCATATACTGCTGTAAATTTTTTTAAAGTTAGGTTAACCTGAAGATCTTTAAAATAAATTTGATTTCAATCCCAGTTTAATTCCACTGGATTTTAATCCCAGTTAGTTCAATGAGACTAAAATCACATTGGACAGGTTAAATCTCCCTTATCCGAAATGCTTGGGACCAGAAGTGTTTTGGAGTTTTTTTTCAGATTTTGGAATACCGTATTTTCCGGCGTATAAGAAGACGACCCCCAACTTTGCCAGTTAAAATATAGAGTTTGGGATATACCCGCCATATAAGACAACGCCTCTTCCAACGCACACCAAATAAAAATTTAAAAAATATCAGATTTGATTTCAATATGGTAATTCTAATTCAAATGCTTATGACATGCAAGTACTTAGCAGGAAAACTGTCACTAATAAACACAACAAACTACAGTTCCCATGTTTCCTAGCATTTATTTCTGCAGTGTGTTTTGGACCTTATTTTTTAAAAAATAGTCCAGATTTAAATGCTGCTTTAAAAATTATTTCCATCTCCCAGCTATGAGATGGTTGGGGGAAATGAGAAAGTGTTGGGGGAAAGGACTGCCAATATACTAGGAGATGCATTCTGGGGTATGTACAGTTTGCAGCCAAGTAAGTGACCCTAGGCATGTCACACACTCTCAGCCTCAGAGGATGGTAATGGCAACCCCCATTTGAAGAAACATACCAAGAAAACCCCATGATAAGGTTGCCTTATGGTCGCCATCAGTCGGAAAGGACTTGAAGACACATAAGAACAAAAAAAAAAGTCTGCAATTGTTTCATAGGTAGTACATGGGAATAGGAGCCAGCAAGGTATAGTGGTTTGAGTGTTGGACTACCACTCTGGAGACCTGGGTTTGATTCCCCATTCTGCCATGAAACCCACTGGGTGAACTTGGACAAGTCACACACTCTCAGCCTCAGGGGAAGGCAATGGCAAACCTCCTCTGAACTAGTCTTGCCAAAAAAACCCAGGAGAGGATCGCCTTAGGGTTCCTCTCGTCGTCGTCCTCTCCCAAGGCTTCTTGCTGCCCCCACCTCTGTCCTCCTTGTCCTCTTATGTTCCCAAGGCGGCTTGCCGCCCCCACCTCTGTCTTCTTCCTCCCCCCTCCTCCTCTTCCTCCTTATACCCAGCATATAAAACGACCCCCAACTTTAACCCAGATTTTCCTGGATTAAAAAGTCATCTTATACGCTGGAAAATACGGTATTTGCATACATATGATGATGCATCTTGAAAATAGGACCCAAATCTGAACATATTTATTTATGTTTTGTATACACCTTACAGACATAGCCTGAAGGTAAAATATTTTTAATAATTTTGTGCATGAAGCAAAGTTTATATACACTGAACCATCTGTAAGCAAAGGTGGTTGCTCAGACCCATGTGGATAATTTTTGGATTTTGGAATCCTGGATAAAGAAGACTCAGAATACATGACAAAAACCCTAGACTTGCTACTGAGAATACCCTAAATGTAATACTGGCTTTCATGTCTCAACCTGCCTGAGTCATAATATCAAATATCTGTTTGTTGCATTCAGGCTCAACAGGTTTTTATTTTAAAAAAGGGGGATCAATTTAAAATATAATGCATTAAAAGGTAACCTACAAGCATGTGTCAGTTTCTTTAGACTGAACATTACCTGGGTCCAAGGCACAAAGAAGTGTTGAGCTACCCACCCATCAGGTTTGTATCACAAAAGAAGTGGAAGAACAGGAAGGGGAAATAATATGAATTCAAAATTGGCAGCCTGTTCCAAGCAAATAATCTTGTCATTTCATAAATTTCATCAGCTCAGATTAGAATGAATTGGATCATAAGAAAGCTTAAGCTTTACAGAAGTTTTTCATCCCATCTCATCAGAAACACCACCTGTATTTAACACCCCCCCCCCAAATGCACATATACAAAAATCTGTTCTTGAGGATTGGGGCAAAGGTTTCCATAAATTTACACCTGCACTCCTACATCCATGGACCTCAGGGAAAGCTTCAATGAACTTCGTGGATTTTATTTTTGAGTAGACAAGAACAAAGCTGTATTTGCATTGTAAACTTGTGAGCTCTTCTGGCTTTGCTGCTGCATTTAATTTTGATTTTCCTTACAGGGATGATTTTTTAAAAACATTTTGTTTGTTAGGGCAGGTTTTGGTCATGGCCTACCTGGAAAATTCTTGGCCTTGTAGGTCATTGAAATATGAAAAAATAGGTTAGAGGACCACCCAGATATTTGTGGGGAAACAATCTATCAGCTGTACTAAGTTATCTATGACTTTCTGAGCCCCATATAAAGGCTAGTGTTACAGCCCTTGATGGATCAGAGCCAGGATCTGTGCCCTACAGCCTTGTGAGCCCAGTCAGTTCTAATAAAAACCACAGGAGCAAATATATTGGGTGGTATTCAGCTACTATCTCCCATGGATGAAATGGCAC
This sequence comes from Phrynosoma blainvillii, assembly GCA_026167975.1. Classification (NCBI taxonomy): domain Eukaryota; kingdom Metazoa; phylum Chordata; class Lepidosauria; order Squamata; family Phrynosomatidae; genus Phrynosoma; species Phrynosoma blainvillii. The sequence goes on from JANUYF010000001.1 coordinate 275,062,145, forward strand.
ACATCAGCAGAACGAATTCCTCCTTGCCCTCAGTGCCCTTCCAAATCTGCTATGGGGACCCATCTAGAGTAGACAGGGAGCTGCAGAAAGGAGGAGCAAAAGGGACATTGTACTGCAGAAGTCAAAAGTGCTCTCTGTGTAATGGCTACTCTGCATCAGACCTTGGAAAAGTTACTTTTTTGTATGCAACTCCCATGATTCCTTGGCTGTCATGCTGGCTGAGGGACTCTGGAAATTGAAGTTCCTTATTATTTAATTAATTAATATTGCCCCTCGAGACCTGTTCTACATACACGATAAAGAGAATGCTTGGCCAAGGCAACTTTCCCTTCTAGAGATAAGGAGTGCAAAAAACCAAAAACAAAACCCTATCATGAATTGTGGGTGAAGAGACGATGTGCATCATCATATTTTTAAAACATCATTTATTTATACAATATACAAAATTTACATTAACAACTGGGAGCACTATTTACATAGGAACACATTAACCAAAGGATAGGTTAAAAACCAACCAACAAACCAACCAACAAACAACAATAGAAGGACAACCATCAGTGATTTTGCAGAAATTTGGCTTCAGATCATCATGCTCTTCCTGATTCTTTTTGAAAATGAGATGGGGAAGGTAGGAGGAATAATTTCACACAGCTTAAAGATCTACATTCACAGTGAAATGCAGATGCTGAAATACTAATTTAGCACACCATCATGCTTGGATTGTAAATGTTAAAAGATTCAGAAACATGTTCCAACTCCATTGTAACTCACAGCGCAATAAATAGCTTTCCTGGACGATACTGTCAGGTTCAAAACCACAGATTTTACAGACAGGACACTTCAGTCACTCTTGCTTACACAAAAAGAAGCACTTAACCAAGGATACCCAAGGCTCCCCAAGTAGGTCATGCAAACAAACACATCCATCACCTTTTCAGAGTTCACAAGGGATACAACACGTAGGAACAGACTCCACAAACATGTTTTTTTCTTAGTGCTGATTTACACATTAATAGTCACTACCACAATGAGACACTTGGAAGCAGCATCCCCATGATGAAACACGTTTTCCGTACTAGACGTGGGCACACCTCTGGCTTGTGGGCTTGATCCATCCTATGTTGTTCCTTCCACCCCTCCTTCAAGTGCTGTCTCCTGTAAACTATAGGGGTAGGGGACATTAATCTTGTTTGCCAGTCCCAACGAGTGAGTCTCCTTCATGGTTTCCCCTTCCAACTGATGGGAGGGTGACTGTAGCACTTTAAGATGGCCACTCTTGCCCTGCATTTACAGATGCTGGCTTGAGAGCACACAGGGGTTCTGTCAACAACTCACCTACCACCAAATCTTCTCTTGACAAAAGCACCAGCCACTGCAAAGATGCTGTGGAAACTTTCCACTTTATTCAAGCCCACCACTGGAACCCACTAAGGCCATTTCTAGCTGCCATAACAATGTAGTAAAGCATGAGTGTGTGGACATACTGTGTTGAGAACTCTTACACCCAATAACTTTTCCCCATTATTATGGGGAGAGGGGATGGGAAAAGTGATCTGAATTCCTGACACATTTATGATTTTAAGACCATATACATTTTGAGCACATTTATCCTTTTTGGCACCAGTAGTTACTTTGGTAAGCTGAGTCATTTATTATGGAACAGGCTCAGTAGTGCAGCTGGTGGAGGAGAGTGGGAGATAAAGTCTCACTGAAGTGAATGCTAGCAGGGAGATTCTGGAAGCTGTCATCCCAAAATTTAACTTTCCCAAGCTCTGGCTAGTGTCCTACTTTGCCATTTGACACCAGCCATTACAGTGTTAATGTCACACTGGAAGCAATGTTGCATTTTCAGGCCTATACCTCTCAAAGGGTGGGATTTATGAGCCCCCATCCCTGATACTGTAGAACTGTGACTCCCAACACTCCTCACTATTGGGTAGGGTAGCTGGGAGTTGTGGTCCAGCAACATCAGGAGAGTCATATAATTCCCACATTTTCTCTGAACTTGGAGAAACCATTTTGTACACAGGGTGCTATCAGGCCTGTTGTGTATGAAATGGAATCGTATGCATTGAGAATGTACACACTACTATGTACTTTGAAAAAATTCTTGTCATAAGAAATTTTTGCCTTTTTTGTTTTAAAAAATACCCCCCTCCCAAAGCACCACAGCAATTTCTTGTAACTGCATTGCTTGAAACACTGGGCTGGGTCCCAAGAGCCAAAAGCAAAAGGGCAATGTGAGGGAGGTGCCTGTTCTTTCCCATTGAAAACTCTGCACTCACTGAAAAAGTTACAATCAGAGGCTTCATTCCCACTACGTTATAAACCAGTTTGCTAATCAGTTTGAAGTGGTCTAAATGACCCTTTTTTGCACTTGAGCCGAATTGAAGTGGTTTGGCAAGGGGGGGGGCTGCGCTAGACCCATTTAACACACGTCTTTTTGGCACTCATTTTTTCCATGCCTTTTGCAATAAATCAATTCAGTGCAAGTGTGAAAGAGATGCAGATCGGAATCTCTTTCCTATGACGTCATCAGCAATCAGTGACCCACTGAAGAGGGTCCATTTTGAATCAATTCATTTCTTCGGTTCATCCAAAAGTCATTGGACTTTATTTCTGGACAAGTGTTCCCAATTCAAATAACAGAATCATAGAAGAGATTATTCTGTTATTGGAAGAGACTACAAGGGTCATCTAGTCTAATCCCCTGCTATACAGGAAGACACAATCAATGATTGCACACATAGAGCTCAGGCATACACAATCTTCTCCATTACTTTTAATCAACCTCAGATAGACAAAGGAATTTTTAATATGGCCACATGTCACAGAGACTGACCGGCTTCTTTAAATATTTTAGGATTTTGGTTTGTATATGCTACCTACACTTTATATGCAGATGACACCATAGTACTAGCAGAAAACCTCACAGACCTGGAACACCTACTAAGGAAGATCAAAGAAGAAAGCGCAAAGGCAGGTGTAATACTGAACATAAAGAAAACAAAAATAATGACCACCGAGGATCTTCACAAGATCAACCTAGACAGGAAATCAGAAGAAGATTAAGAATGGAGAGGTTGGCTAAGAAAGAACTAGAAAAGATTCTAAAATGCAAAGATATACAACTCAGCACAAAAGTTAGAATCATACAAGCCATTGTATTCCCTATTACTACATATGGATGTGAGAACTGGACAATTAAGATGATAGAATGAAAATCAATTAATTTGTGATGTAGTGCTGGAGAAGAGTGCGGAGGATCTCACGGACAGCCAGAAGGACAAACAAGTGGGTCCTAGAGTAGATCAAGTCAGAAATCTCTCTGGAAGGATGACCAAACTGAGGCTGTCAGACTTTGGACACATCATGAGAAGGAAAAACTCATTGGAAAAGACAATAATGCTGGGAAAGGTGGAGGGAGGTAGGAAGAAAGGAAGCCACATGCTAGATGGATGGGCTCTATTAAGGAGGTCACTATGGATATTAAGGGGTTGCAGGAATTCAGCAGAGCAACGGAGGACGGGATCTTGGAGATGTCTCATCCATAGGGTTGCCATGAGTCGAGATTGACTCGAGGGCAGTTAACAGCAACAACACATGCTAGCCTTTCCCAACGTGGAGACTTCCAGGGTGGATTGGTGGTGGCTGTAGTAGTTATACACAAACACATCTACAAGGCACCAGAAATTTGGGATAGGCTGGTATATACATACCAGAAAGCATAAGGATAAAAGTTAAGTGGTTCATTTGTTTCAACAAACAACTCAAATTACGCAATGTTTTCTTTCTTATTAATATGCATATCACCATATGCCCCCTTCTTTTACTCTGTCCTCCCTGCCACACTTTACAGCCTCAATCTCTGTTGTCACTGGATACAATGCCAGCTCCCCACTGATCAATGCTAGCCCAAAAGAACTCATAAACATCACTCTCATGTATGATTACATGGCTGTACATTATATATAAAATTTGTCCTTGTACCCTTAAGCCAGTGACACTTAGGGCCTCGGCAGACGGCTAATTGCGCCGTCTCCGAGGCCCGGAAGAGGAGGAGCCGCCGCACGTTCAGCGGCTCTTCCTCTTCCTGAGGGCGCACCCGGAAGCGCCGGCCGTCCGCACGGCCGGCGACTGCAGGTTGCCCTCACGCCGCGGCAGCCGAACGCGCCGCGGCGTTTGAGCCACCGAAAGTGCGCCCGCAGCTGTTAGGGCGCACTTTCGGCAGAATCTAAAAGGATCGCTATTTTGGCGGTCCTTTTAGATGCGCCGGGGATGCGCCGCCGTCCGGAGGCTGAACTCCGGCGGCGGTCCGGACCAGGGCGTCTCCGACGCCCTCGTCTGCATCCCCCCATTGTTGACTTTGCTTCAACGTTATCAACCTTTTCTTCTTCAGCACTAAATTTCTGAAAGGGTTGGAAAATCAATTATCACAAAATATATGTTACACATCATACAGAACAGTAGCAGTGTCAACTGTTGCCTCAGACTGGAACTCTATACATGTTAACAATTTTGATTGTATTGTAGAAAAATAAATATTGTGATCTAGTAAGCAAAATAAACCATATCATGTGCCAGAAGTATTAACTGGACTCGTAAAAAGTGAAAACACATAAGTTCAATAGGACTTACTCTGAAGTAAGTGCACATAAAACTGCAGCTGTAGGCTACAGAATGATTGATTAAATCAATCAACAAAGTTAATTAAATAGGTAGAGATTTTTTTAAAAAAAACAAAAAACCTTAAGAATTTTAAAAATGCGAATACAGTCGGCTCTCCATTTTCACAGGGATCCATTCCAGACCACCCCCCTAGTGAAAACAAAGACTCACTAATATTCAAGCCCCATAGGCTTGAATGGGACTTGCCCCTGCGGACGTGCACAGAGGCATGCCCCATTGATTTTAATGGAGGTCGCCCTCTGTGAATATGCAAAACCACAGACCTCAAGTCCACAACTGTACTTAACAAAAATACAGGGGTGACTGTACTTAACAAAAAGCTACAGGTTGAGGGAACTATCTTAAAAGAGCTATTGCATCTGATGTTATAAATATGGAAGTATATTTTCAAAAGATGATAGCAACTCCATTTATAGCAAAGTCTGCCTCTTTCTTAAAAATTATTGTCAAATTATTAAATAATTTTTCTTCAAACTTTCTCCAAAATTGTTCATATTCAAGAGCATACAATGGATTAAAAATAGGCTTGGTCCAAATTCAGTCTTTGGGAAGTAGACTTATTGATTCAAATGGCTCTACTCTTAACTGTGACCTAGTTAGTTGCAACCCAATGTGACTGCAACTAACATTTGTCAGGGAATCCATTAGAAATCTTGAGGGGCATAGTGCAGTAACTTTATTGGGGATCCCTGGGTTTTCATTAGTAAAAATAAAACATTAAGTATTTTCCCTTCACAAGCAGGGCATCTCTTGGAGATGAGAGGGAGTCCACTGTACCATCAGACATTTCAGTGGTGTTTTTTTAAGGACTACAAAAGGTTTCATTTAAAGTATTAGACTTACAACTCACACCCCCTCCACGCATCAGTGTTATTTTTTCTTTTAAAAAGGACAGGTCAGAAACTATGGCTTTTGAATGAGCCAGTGCTAAAAAGGGGGGGGGGGGGAATGTAGAAATGTCACCAAAAATGTAAGGTTTGAAATATATATTAAATTAAGATCATTTCTGTATGCATAAATATTTTCATCCTCAATCCTTGGTCTGCAATGGGTACTTTATTCTAGGGCACCTACGTAGCAAAGAGGAACAAGAGAATCAGCATCATTACTGATGCACTTTGCAAATGTTTTTGTGTGTGATTGAGTGGAGTTGTCGTCGCAAAGATGGCATCACTTGCATTTCTAGGCAATGGCAAGTTACAGATGTTTCCTTCACAACAAGAAGTGCAGACCTGGAAAAGAAAATGAAAAAAAAATGAAGCAAGTCAGTCCAACTCTCAGAAAAAAAACAACCCTTTACTAATGAGGGTAAACTACACATTACACAAGTCAAAGTCACATGGGTTTTGTTTTGATGAAGTTTTAGTGCTGCATGGAGGAGAATTTAGAGCACAGAAGGATTAGGAAAGGGAGGGGCTCGATTTACAGAAGTCTTTCAAAAGAAGAAAAATGTTCACTGTGAAACTGAAGCAAATTGGGAGCAAGTTTAATGGCAGATGGGGAAAGGGTTAAGTGCTGCTTTTTCTGCCTTTTCTATCATGAACCCAACCCATGTGGGATTCATTTTTTTTTTAATGGTATCCATGCTCACCTACAACTGTGTAGTAATGTATAGTAGCTGGTAAGCAAAGTATCTATAGGTGAAATATTATTTATTTGTTATGGCAGGTATTCTGTATTGCAGTTATGGATTCATAACCTAAAGGTATGGATCCGTAACTGCTCCAAACTTGGTATGACTATGTAGTATTTTTTAAGACTACATAAATGCTACCTCAGTCTACCTTAAAAAGCAGCCACATTGACACAACTGGAAGGACACTTGTGTCACAATTCCTTGTTACAGCCTTGCTTGCTGGTGGGAAGGGGGCCCAGAAACATCCTCTTTGCACTCTGATTGGCAATTGATCAGACTTCCTTTGCCCAGTGTGCCTGCTGGCTATTAAGGTGGGCTGGAGGGGGCAGGAGACCGTAATTACAGGTTGAGTCTCCCTTATCAGGAATTCTGAAATTCAAAATATTATATTCCAAAATCCAACATTGTCAACATGGATGGCTGAGAGAGTGACATATTTGCTTTCTGATGCTTCAATGTGCACAAACTTTGCTTCATGCACAAAATTATTTAAAATATTGTATAAAATTACCTTCAGGCTAAGTGTATAAGGGGTACACGAAACATAAATGAATTTCACATTTCGACTTGGGTCCCATCTCCAAGATATTTCATTATTTATATGCAAATATTCCAAAATCTGAAAAACTCTAAAATCCAAAACACTTCTGATCCCAAGCATTTCAGATAAGGGACACTCAGCCTATAGTCACAAATACTTAACTAGGTAGCCAATATAGAATGTCAGAGGTAGCTAGGTAGCCAATATAGAATGTCCAAGGAGCACATGATCCTCCTGTGCATTGTCACCCTCATAATAATAATAATCCTATGCTACAGTTAGGTTGACAAAATAGCATCTGGCTCACAGTCATCTAGCAAAGGAAGCTTAAGAGCTGAGTGGGGAATAGTCTGACATTGTGACTATTATGCTACACTGGCTTTATACCTATCCAGTAGCCTGTTAGCTTCCTACCTCACATCATCTACATATTGCACATCATCTGCATTAGTTACATTTAAAAAACTGTTAGAAAAGAACATAATACCATTAAAATTAACTACAAGAAAAGCTCCTTTAAATACAGATGAAAATGCTCTTCACCAAAGGATTAATGTGCACCATAAAAATGTCTAGCCATATTGCTTGTCTTTCATCTTGTACAGCTATCATTTTAATTCCTGGGGGAATAGTAGGAAACTTTCCCTTTCACATGCTTCCATCATAATTCATGTCCTCAACATCTCATTCAGGCATTTTCTGATTTTTTTTAAACCACGGGGGGGAAATGGCTTGTAAAATCTGTACTGATGTAAAGGCTCTTCTACAGATTTTCTAGTCCGTGACAAATGGGCTGAAATTATAGCTCCCATCATCTCAGAGGTAGAGCTCTAGATCAGTTACTGTTCCCCATGATCCCTAACTGCCTATCTCTTCTTCTCTTTTCTCCCCTCCAGCTGTGCTTCCCAGTACTTCTGCCCACCATGAGTCACCTTTCTCTCTTTTGCCTGTACATGGACAAGACTTTTTGGAAACCCTGAAGCACATGCAAGAAAATCCATAGATGGCACCTTGGTTGTGTTATGAAGCTGCACGATTCCATGACTTGGGTGCCAACATCTAAAACAAGGATGGCAAACTGTAGCAGATATTCAGATATTTTAGGATTGCAGTTCCAACAATCTATCACCATAGACTCTATTAAGTGGGGCTGATGGGAGCAGATATCTGGAGTGCCCTGTTCTATGAAGATCATGCAAACTCATAGTTAAGGATTAAGAGGGATTTTAAATGCAAGAAATTACACATTTCTCTATCCCTTCCTCACCTACCTCCCACTCCTCTTAGGCTGGGGGGGGGGGGGAATCACCAGGCAAGTAGTTCTGCCCAATGATGTTTCTCAGACAGCAGTCTCTTTGCCACAGCATAAGCCATCTTAAATAAAGTAGACTTTTAGAAGCAAGCTATGATGGTAGTCAGAACTACCATGCTACGATTTTTATAGTTCTGTAATGCCATTTGGTTTGCCCATGACCTTTTCTCCTTAAAGGAGATAATTCAGTTTAATGAAATCCCACTTCTAGCATCAAGTGGAACATATAACCCTCTGGAAGCTGTTACCATGCCTGAAGTAGGCTTGCAGATGTAAGCCATAGTGCTTCATGAAAAGGTCAAGTCAACTAATCAAAAATCATGTATTACAGGATTTTCACAAAATTTAAAGAAAAGTACTATGGGGTTTGCAGTAACTCTGTTGTTATGGTCAGATCATTTCCTTGTGACTCCTGCAAGCGTAGGAGGCCAGTTATGATGGTTCATGCCCAGAGAGTTATGGAATCAAAAGTATTCCTGAATGCTCTGGGGATTTTCTTGTCTGACAGGGCTGGCAATTCAGTCAAGGCCTTGGTACCATTGTGGAACCATGAGATAGAAAAAAACTATCAATGAAATCAATCCTAAGTGCCATGAAGGCTGTAATTCACGTTGGTATACAGAAGACCTGTGGATAATGGAGCAGATTGGACGATGACTAGAACACTGGTAGCGTGAGTAAAAGAGAAAGTATGACCAAAGATAAACAAAAAATCTTTTTTGTTTCTATTATCCAACAGTGAAGATATCAAAAAAGTAACTATTGCCAAAAAAGTGGGTGGTTGGGAGATCATTACTGTATCCTCAACATGCTGCCCAGCATAATTATTCTGAATGGTGAGGAACCTGTTTGGATCAGGGTCACAAAAACCTGCAGTGGAGCTCTTGGTTGCCTACTGTAACAAGTTGACCAGACATTTTGTGAAGAAAGTTCCTATTTGTTTGGAACTTAATGCCACGGTTATTGCAGAGTCTGATGGAGTGTTCAGTGCTCCATCTGGTCAGGTTCCTTGACATTAGTTTTAGTTGTTGTGGCCTGATGATGTGGAGAAGATATTTGAGTTCATCTGTCACACAACATGTAAGTTTGACCCTTGCCCATCTTGGCTAATGAAATCTAGCAGAGGTGGATTGTTTAGGTGGGTTCAGGAGGTGGTAAATACTCAACTGTGCCAGGGGGAGGTGCTTGCTGCCTTGAAGGCAGTGGTGCAGCCTTTCCTGAAGAACTCTTTGGATCCAGTGAAGACTCTTGTCCCACTGCTAATCATTTCTTTTTGGGCAAGGTGCTTGAATGAGCGCTGTCTGGAAAACGTCTGAGGTTCTTGGAAGAAACATTATCTGGACCATTCAGTCTGGTTTCAAGCAAGGTATGGCACTGAATCAAACTTAAGGCCTCTACAGATGGGTAGCCATGGGTCGCCCCAAGAAGCCGTGGATTGGGGCCGAGGCTGCCCCACTCCTTGGCCCCAATCCACTCCTTCCTCAAGCGCGGTGGGTGCTCCAATGACATCCTCAGGAAGGGGTTGGGGCGCCCGGCTGCTCCTCCCCTTCCTGGGCTTGAAGACGGCACTTTGCACCATCTGCAAAGCCCCTTAGTCCCTCTGACTAAGGCGAAAGATGGGAGAATGCTACTCTGCTGATGTTTCTGGATCTCTCGGAGGCTTTTGATATCTCTGATCATGGCACCTTACTTGACCAGCTCTGCAGGATGGAAGCAGGAGGCCTTATCTTACAGTGTTTCCATTTCTAACTGCAGGGCAAGTTCTAAAGACTAGCAGTAGGGGATTCCTCTTTAGTCCCATGGCTATTAAGCTATGGGTACCACAGGGCTTCAACTTGTCCCCCCATGCTGTCAAACATCCATCTGAAGCCACTGAAAAAGGTCATAAGGGGTTTTGGGGTGGGGTGCTATCAATAGGGGATTGATACCCAGCTGTACTCCTCCTTATCATCAGAGCTCACTGAGGCTGTATAGATGCTGGGTTAGTGTCTGGATGTTGTAACGCAGGGGTAGGCAACCTTTTTGAGCCAGGGGCCGGGTTGCTGTCCCTCAGACAATTGGGGGGCCGAAGCACCAAAAATAAATAAATTAAAATCAAAATTAAAATTAAAAAAATATATATGCATGCACACTCTCTCAGCCCCACAAAAGCCATGGCAAAACCCGTGTGGAGATTTTGCCAAGAAAACCTCAAGAACAAGTAATAATAACAATAATCAATATCATCATGGCGGGTGGTGGCGGCAGCGGCAGGACCAGCCTAGGGCCGGTCCAAAGGCCTCTGGGGGCCGCATCCGGCCCCCGGGCCTTAGGTTGCCTACCCCTGTTGTAACGGGTTGGATGAGGGCCAATAAACTGAAGCTGAATTTCATAAGGCTCTGTGGACCAGTGGTCCTCAAGTCCAGGAGTTGGGTAACAGCCTACCCAGGATGGGGCTGAACTCCCCTGAAGGAGTTGATGTATAGCTTGGCACTACTCCTAGACCTATATTTGTTATTGGGCAAAGTTGACTTCTTGGCTTGGAGTGAATGGGGCCAGCTTTGACTGGTAGTTCAGCTATGGCCTTTCCTGGATAGGAATTACTTAACACTGATAATGTCCTGATTACTGCAATGCACTCTACATTGGGCTGCCCTTGAAAATGACTCAAAAGCTACAGTTAGTGCAAAATACTGCAGCAAGATTGCTGACCTGAGCACCAAATATATAACATATGACATTGGTTTTAAAAGAGCTACACTAGCTCCCAGTCTGCTTCTGGTTCAAAGTGATAACATTTAAAGCATGAAACAGCTTAACCCTTAATACTTGAAGGAGTTTCTCTCCCTATGAATACCTGCACTAGAATTGAAGTGTCCCAACAATGGAGACATGAATTAGGAGGACATAGGAGACAGCTTTCGTAACTGCGATGCCCTGATTATGGAATACCGTCCCCTTGGAAGTCAGATTGGTGCCAATGTTGGTTTCTTTCTGGCTTCAAGCTAAAATATAGCATTTTATTAATGTCCCGGGGGACTAAATTATTTCAAATTATATATAAACAAGTATGCATGTAGCTTGCATCTGGTATTAATTTTTGCTCTAATTAATATGTGCTTAATCTTGTTTAAATTATTTAGGGTTTTAATCTGGAAATGTTTTGAGTTCCTTATAATATATGCTGCCCTGAGATCCCATGATAAAGTGGTTTAATAAATCAAATCAAATAATAAATATTCCTCTGTTTTTGAAATCTTTATCAAATTGTGAAAGGAATGCAAAATACAGTTGTGAACTTTGGAAAAAGTTGGGAACCACTCAGTAACTCTATGGAAAGTTTTCATGATTTTTACAATATGAGTGGGTTTAAAATAAGCTCATTTTACTTGATTGGATGTTTATTAAACAACTGTTTCCAAATGGTAACTTGATACTGTATCCCTACAACTGTGTTGATAGCATCAATACATGAATAATGCAGAAATATAGCATCAGACCATGTTGTGCAAATGGTGATTTTCTCTGACCTCCAACTGGACCACTTGGTACACAGTTACCTATACTCATCTAGTAAATATATCTATTTCATTACATAGCACCAATATTTATCATCTATTTTTCTCACCTCAAATAATTCCTTTAGTTAACGAATAAAAGTAAGAATGTTTCACTATGCAAAACAATAGAAATAAATACAGAAATAAATTAGCTGAGGTTAGGGGCACAGGACCCTCATGAAAGTGGAAAAACTGCAAATAAGAAAACACTTTTTTTTAACCTGAAAGACCACCTCTCCAGGAATTTCTAGGTCCTCCAGCACAATCTATGGTCAACATCTGCCAAAAACAGACCATAGAATCAACGTATTGAGGAACAATTAATAGCAGATCCTACAAATGATAAGAAAGATAAACAATTGAAATATTTAAGGAATCAATTGGATAAAAGATTATTAGAAGAAATTGCAAAAAAGATGAAATTTGTACGACAAAAATATTTTGAATTTGCAAATAAATCTGGCAAATGGTTAGCTTATAGATTAAAAAAAGAAAAGGAAAAGAGATTAATAACAAAGATACAGGATGATAACAAAGTAGTCCATACTCAGCAAGAAAGTCAAGATATTTTTTATAAATACTTTACAGAGCTATATGGGAAAGATGATATAGAACCTTTGGAAACTCAAAAGTATATAAATAAACAAGACGTACCAGAGATAACAGAGGATCAAAGGGAAAGATTAAATAAGGACTTTACTGAAGAAGAGGTGGAACAAGCAATAAAAAAGCTGAAATTGGACAAAGCTCCAGGACCAGATGGATATACGGCTGTTTATTACAAGACATTTATAGAGGAATTGAAAAAACCATTGTGTGATACATTTAATTGGATAATAAACGATGGAATACCTGATACCTGGAAGAACGCAAATATAATACTGATTCACAAAGAGGGAAGAGATGAAATGCGAGCCAAGAATTACAGACCGATATCTTTATTACATACAGACTATAAAATATTTGCATTAATAATGGCAGAATGACTTAAAAAAATATTTTCACAAATAATTAAAAAAGAACAGTCGGGATTTTTCCTTCAAAGATATTTAAAGGACAATATAAGAACAATAGTAGACGTGATTGAATACTATGAAAAGAATAATGACAAAAAATTGGGACTTATATTTTTGGATGCAGAGAAAGCTTTTGATAACGTAAATTGGACTTTTATGATAAAAATATGTGAAAAAATGAAGTTGGGAGAAAAATTCTGTAATTGGATTAAAGAAATATATAGTGAACAATCAGCAAGCCTGGTGATAAATGGAAACAAATCACAAAAAAATTAATATCGGCAAAGGGACGCGTCAGGGATGCCCGTTATCACCTCTTCTTTTTATAATGGTGTTGGAGACATTACGAAATCAGATAAGGGGAAACCCAAACATTAGAGGAATGAAGATTAAAGGAAAAGAATATAAGTTATGTGCCTTTGCCGATGATGTGGTATTGATATTGGAGGACCCCCCAATAGAAAATATAAAGGAAACGTTCAGAATGATAGAAGATTTTGGGAATAGGGCCGGATTTAAAATAAATTATGACAAAACAGTAATAATTACCAAAAACATGACAAAAAAAGAAGAAACAGAATTAGCTGAAGAAACGAATTGTAAGGTTGTAAATAAAACTAAATATTTGGGGATATGGATATCCAAAAGGAATGTAGATTTATTCGAAAACAATTATAAACCAAAATGGAGAGAAATCAGGAAAGATATGATAAATTGGAGTAAAATTCAGCTATCATTATCAGGAAGAATAGAGACGATAAAAATGATGATCTTACCCAAATTAAATTTTTTTATTTCAGAATATCCCGATAATACATAACAGGCAAATATTTCAAGAGTGGCAAAAAGATTTGAAGGAATTTATTTGGAAAAGTAAAAAAAGCGAGAATCAATTGGCTAACAATGACAAGACAAAGTAAAGATGGAGGGAGGAATGTACCAGACTTAGAACTCTACCACAAAGCGAATGTTTTAGATTGGCTATCCGAATGGATAACATTAGAAGACCAGGATATATTGAATTTGGAGGGATTCAACAACAGATTCGGATGGCATGGATACTTATGTTATGATAAGGATAGAGTTCACAAAGAATTCCAACACCACGTAATAAGAAGAAGCTTACTTAAAACTTGGAAAGAACTGAAAAAAATAATATACACTAAAATACCTTTATGGATTTCACCACATGAAGCTTTTTTTGGAAGATGGACAGCCCTTCGAATTTGGTTAAAATATAAAGAGATACTGGAGAAGATTGGAAACCAATTGGAACTTAAAGCTATGTCTGAGATTCAACATTTAGATGATAAAATGCACTGGTTATTATATACTCAAATAAAGGAAAGATTTAAAATGGATATTAAGCTGCAAGGGGTGGAAGAAGAATTGAAAGACATAGATAAAATTTGGCTGGGGACAAGAGAGAAGAGAATAAGTAAATTATATAAAATATTAATGTGTCAGAGACAGGAAAAAGAAATAATATCAGACAATATGATCAAGTGGGCAACAGACATTGGTAGGACAATAATGGTAGATCACTGGGAGAAAGCAAGGAAAATGACAAGAAAATTTACTCGCTCTCGAGACATAAGAGAAAATCAATGGAAAATGGAACAAAGATGGTATCTCACCCCTGCTAGAATGGCAAAAATTTATAAACTACAAACGAACGAATGTTGGAAATGTAAAAGCAAGGTTGGATCTTGGTATCATGTTTGGTGGAGATGTCCCAAAATGAAAATGTATTGGAAAAAAATACACATGACGATGGAAGACATACTTAAAAACAGACTTGAATTATATCCAGAATTATATTTATTAAATATGACATACAAACTAGAAGCAGATATAACTAGAAAATATTGGAGACTAATACTTTACATGGTCTCGGCAGCAAGAATACTAATAGCCTCCAAATGGAAACAGGAGACAACTCCAACGGTAGATGAATGGCTATTGAAATTGTTAGAGATGAAGGAAATTGACAAATTGACAAGGTTATTGAATAATGAGAATGTGGAATTGGTTGAGGAAGAGTGGGCTCCAGTGGAAGAATATATAAATAGAAAATGGGAATAAAGCAGCAAAGTAGTTATTAAGATTGTGTAAATGAACTGGATCTGAGATGATGATAGAAGATAGAAGTAATAGACACAGAAATGATGTATGTAAAATGTGAAAAAAATGTACTTACTTTCAAAGAACTATTGAGAAGTTAGAACTATGGGTAAATGTACTGTAAAGATGACTAAGAATATATTTTAAGTGGATTTTTTATGTTTTTTTAAAAAAAATAATATATATATATATATATATATATATATATAAAACAGACCATAGAATCATGCTGTAGGACCTAGAAATGCCTAGAGAAGTGTTTTCTCTAATAATCTCTAGATCCTCCAACACAACTCTATGGTCAATTTCCAGCAGAATCTCTAGAGAGGACATATTAATCAAATCTGCAAATAATCAAAACCGCAAAAGTCAAAGCCTCAAATGTGGAGGGCCAACTCTAATTGTAAATAAATGTCAACAGCTCAGCTGTGTGTGGAAATTTCAGACACTGTGCTAAAAGAAAAAGAAAGAATGGCCATTTGCTTGCCTCGTGGGATATAAAATCCACCCTCCGTCTTACCCTCAGTCCTTTATGCTGGAGATCTATGCATCCTGTAGCCAAACAATCCTCCAATGGCACACATCGCTTGGTTACTGATACACTCTTTCCATTGGCTTCCAGTGTATGTTGGGTATAGCAGTATCGTGTAGCTAAGAAGAAAAAAAGAGACATATTTCTGAAGACTGATATTCCTGTTATAATTTTCATAGAACAACATGGGAGATCAGGTGACTTCTCATGGAACAAAATGAGAGAATTATTTTAATGGAACAACATAGGCAATCAGGTGACTCTTTTCTCAGAGAGATTGTGTACATAATAGTAAACCCCCTCTAGTTTTCTCCTAAAAGCCTCCTAAACTAGTTGTCATCACTACACCTTGAGGCAGTGACTTCTTTTAAAGCTAATCTTGTGCTGTAAGAAAAAATATTTCATTTCCCCCCCCTGTCTTAAATCTACCATCAATTTATTTGGATAGGACTGAGCTCTGATACTGTGTGAAAGAAATATTTCTTTGCTTTTTACAGTCTCTCTCGCTGCTCTCCCTATCCCTCTCATGCACATACAAACTGACCACATAAAAAGGTATATTCTTAAGCCTCTTAAGGGAGCTCTGCCTTTTTTCTTTTAAACAGATCTTGTTCAGCACAACCAACCCTTAAATCACACTGAGCTTCTGTGTATGTCAAGTCTTCAGCTGCATATATATCAGTTATGATGTGAAGAATTAAGAGTCATGCCTAGAGTTTCACAGTACATGCATGAGGGGAAAAACACCATTTTCAACAGTCCATCATAAATCCTTATTCCCATTTCAACATTTGAGTAAAAACTGGAAGGTTCTCAGGAGAACATCTACTTGCAGCATTTCTGTCTTTCAGTCTCTCTGTCTCTCTCACCACTCTCCTTTGTAAATTTCATGTAATTCTGTTCCTCAAACAATGTCCCATACCAGACATGTCTTCTGGGAAAGAAAGACATCTAGATTATGAAAACTTTTTGTTCTGAAGTCACTTGATCATGAACAGCATCACATTATATGGGGGGTGGGGTGTCACAAGAATTTCACACTTCTATGAAACAAGTGACCCATTAATGGCACTACCTTTCTGTAATGGTGATTATGTGCTCCTGTGTGGCAAGAGGCTATGCTGCTGGTAGCAGTGCAGCTGGTATGGTCTTCCATGTAAGAGAATCTTTTGCTGAGAAGCCAGACTGAACATGCCAAACAACTATTGGGGGGCAGCAGCAGTGGAGGGTGACACTGGAGGAGGACCTCTCAGAGATAATGGCAGTGGCACCATAGCTAACACTTGTAAGTAGTGAGTAGAAGGAGGCATGGTAAATCCCTTTTGAACATTTTTTACTATGAAAACCCTATGATGAGACAATCGAAAATGAAATAGAAGATAGTGCCAGAAGATGAAACTCCCAGGTTGGATGGCACCTGAGAAGTTGCTGGGGCACAGCAGAAGACAATTAGGAGTAGTGCTGTGGCTACTGGACTCAAGCCAAAAGGACATTCAGCTGTTGATGTGCTCAGAAGTGAAAAGAAAATCCAAAGCTGAACAACATATTACAGGAACATGGAATGTGAGAAGCATGAATCAAAGAAAACTATAGTAAAACGAGATATGGAACATATAAATATTGCAATATTTGGGGTGAGTGAGTGAGTGAAATGGATGGGAATGGGACATTTTGAATCAGATAATTACAGTCATACACTCCATATCTTACCATTCACAGTTTTGATCATTTGCAAAATGGCAAGTCACCCTCCCTCCCACCCTTCCTTCTGTCTTGCCCCCAGGCCTCGAGGGCTGGGAGAGGGCCTTCCTTCAGTTCAGAGGGGTTCTCTTCTTCTCCAACTTTTAGAACCGGAGTAGCCACGCTTCCGTTCTCCACTGAGGAGGAGGAGAAGGCGCCAGGCCAGCAGCCTCTGCTAAAAGGAGGCTCGGAAAGTGATCTTCCTGGCCAGAGGCTGCAGGGGGTTCCCAGCTACCTAATCACCACCTCCCTTGGCCCCCCTGGAGGGAAGAGGAAGCCTCGAAGATGGCAGTGTTGGTGGTGGTTTCCCCTTTCTCCTCCTCATCTGCCAAGGCCCCATCACTCCTGCGCTCCTCCTCCTCCACTTCCGCCACTGCCACCACCTTTTCTGGAGTCTCTCCTGGTGCAGGACTTTCTGACCCAGCCCCCTTGTGTGCCACCGTTGCCACTACATTGGAGGATTCTCCACCTGGTGTGGCCCAAGGAGGAGCAGCGACAGTGGCGGCTTCTTTTTTCTCTTTGTCCTCTTCTTCCAGCAGCACCACAGAGGAGGAGGAGGAGGAGGAGGAGGAGGAGGAGGAGGAGGAACAACCTCAAGAACTGACTGCTTCTGCTGCCGCCGCCACCCTCCTCACCCTTGGTAGACAGAGGTGGGGATCCTCCTCCTCCTTCTCCACAATGACAATAGGAACATCAATATTCGTGAAATTTCGACTTCGTGGAGGGGGGCAGAATGGATTCCCCACAAATCTGGAGGGACAACTGTATACAGTGTTTTACTCAGGAAATGAAAATCTAAGTAATGAGGTGGCTTTAATAGTGAGGACAGATATAGCAAAAGCAGTCAAATGATATAATGCAAAGTCTGACCAAATAATATCAACAAGACTTCAGGGAAAATCCATCAATATAACCATAATCCAGGTTTATGTTCACTACAGATGTAGGAGACGAAGAAAATGAAATATTCTATGCTGGAGTCCAGCAGGAAATTGACCACTCACCAGAACAGGACTTATTGTTAATCATAGCTGATTGGAATGCAAAAGTAGGAAACAGCAGAATCAAAGATTATAAGAAAATTTAGCCTAAGATGAAGAAATGAAGCTGACTGAATTTTGGTGTCCAACAGTTTGTTTATTGCAAATACATTCTTCAAGCAACCCAAAAGGTGACTGTACGCATGGACATCACCTAGTGGCTAATACAGAAATCAAACAGACTACATAGAAGTGGAAGATGGAGAAGTTCCATTCACTCTGCAAAAACAAGCCCAGGAGCAGATTGTGGCAAAGACCATGAACTACTAGTATCAAAAATTAGAGCAAAGCTGAAGAAAAACACTCAGTCAATCACTGGGTCAAAATGCAACTTTAAGGACATTCCTGTAAAATTTTAAAATAATGTAAAAAACAACAACAACAACAACAACAACAACAACATATTTGCACTATTAAGCCTAATTGACTGGGAGTTAAAAGAACTGGACTGAAGCCAGGGACATGGTTAGGAGGGAATACAAAAATATATTATCTGCAACCAAAAAAAGCAGAAAAGCCTCACTGGACGACAGATAAAATCTTCAAGCAGTTAAAGATAGGTGAGAAATAAAAGCAAAAGATGGCAGATAAAGAGCCAGAACCCTGACTGCAACTGTTGTGTGCAGAGACAAGGATAACTACTATAACAGTCTATGTAAATAAATAGAAGATGACTTCCAAAAGATCCAAGAAAGCAAAGGGAAATTTAAACTAAGAATGGGGATGCTCTATAACCAGCAGGGAACACATTACATGACCAAGTAGAAATAAAAAGGCAATGGAAACAATAAACTGAAGAAGTATATAAAAGCAATGAAAGGATGACAGAAGCATTTAAATAAGAAGCATTTTAAAATAAACCCACAATTTTAGAAAGTGACGGGGAAACTACACTCAGAGTGCTTGGGAGAAATAAATCCACCAGGAATAGATAGCATAACAATACAGCTGCTTCAAGCTAAAGAGACAGAATTTACTTTAATTCTGACTAAAACCTATAAAAATGGAAAACAGATAAATGGCCCACAGATTGGAAATGTTCAATATACATTCCAATCCTTAAGGAGACACTGGGGACTGCAGTCACCACAGAACTGTTGCATTTCCCATGCAAGCAAAGTGATGCTCAAAATTCTGCAATAGATTTTTACCCTATATGGAGTGAGAAATGTCAGATGTCGAAACTGCATTAAGAAAGGAAGAGGCACTATGGATATAGTTAGTGGAGCGCACCAAACAATTTCAGAAGAAAATCAGCCTGTGCTTTATAGATTATAGCAAAGTCTTTGATGGTGTAAATAATGAAAATTATGGATCACTTAAAGAAATGGGAGTGCCACAACATTTGATTGTCCTGATGCATAATGTGTACTCAGGACAAGAGGTTACCATCAGGAAAGAATATGGAGAAATGGAATGTTTTCCAATTTGCAAGGAGGTCAGGCAAGGCTGCATTTTATTACCCTACCTGTTTAACTTGTATGTTGAATATATACACAATGCTAAATACGATTTTGAATAAGAAGGTGTGAAAATTGGGGAAAGGAACACCAATAGTTTAAGACATGCAGATGACATCATATTACTAGCAGAAAATAGCAAAGATTTGGAACAATTACTGAAGAAAGTCAAGGAAGAAAGTACAAAGGCAGGTTTACAGTTGAACATTAAGAAATCAAAAATAATGACGACAGGTGATTCATATGCCTTTCAAGTAGACAATGATGACACTGAAATAGTTCAAGATTTTCCACACCTTGGCACAGTCATTAATCAGAAGGGAGACTGCAGTCAAGGAATCAGAAGAAGACTAGGACTTGGAAGGGCAATTATTAAGGAACTAGACAAGATCCAGAAGTGTAAAGATATACCATTGAATACTAAAGTTGGGATTGTCCATGGCATCATCATCATCATCATCATCATCATCATCATTTTTATTTAATACCCCGCCCCTCTGAGCGCAATCGGGGCGGCTTACATCATAAAATCACAACAAACAATTAAGAATAATTTCCTCCCCCTCCCCCCCTTAAAAAATTATTAAACCAATTCCAAATTAAAATAAAGTATAAAAGAGGTAGATTCCTCCATACAAAAAAGACAACAATACAAAAAAAAAACTTACTATGTATAGTTGTGAAAGCTGAACAGTGGAAAAAAACTAATAGGAAAAAAATCAACTCATTTGAAATATGGTGCTGGAGAAGAGTTCTATGGATACTATGAGCTGCCAAAAAGACAAATAAATGGGTCTTAGAGAAAATCAAGCCTGAACTCACTCTAGAAACCAAAAAGATTAAACTCAGACTGTCATACTTTGGTCATATCACGAGAAAGCATGACTCATTAAAAAAAGACAATAATGCTTGGTAGGGTAGAAGGGAGGAGGAAAAAAGAGGAAGACCACAATATACATTACAATCAAGGAAGCCAGGGCCCTGAATCTGTAAGATCTGAGCAGAGCTGATGATGATAGGCTGATTTGGAGATCTCTAGGGTCACTGTAAATCAAAGTTGACTTTACACCAGTTACCAACAAGAACAATGAAACAAGTAAAGCCAACTCTTGTAAAGATGACATAATAGCAAAGTACTTCTTACAAATAAATAAGCTGTACTATGTGAATAAAACATTACCCAATAACTAGGGTTCTAAGCACACGTTGGAGCCTTGGTGACAAAGATAAAACAGGGATTACATTTTCCACCTGGTCAGTTCCAGCTTTCAAATCCCATGTTTGGTAAATATACAACACTCCTACTGTGACAAAATGCATAAAGACTCCTGGTGTCTTTCAAAGTAGATTAAACCTCTTTTGTTTTAATAGAAGCCCAACTATGGTGGATGTATCTCAGCTCAATCATCAAAAGCAGGTAGCTTATAGAGCTGCACAAATGAATTAAGAAGAGTAATAGAAACACGAGTTCAAAAAAATGTAAGCTGTCATGTGGACCTAATTAGTTGTTCTGCTTTAATGTCCTAATTCGTGTCTCTTTGAAGTTAGGAAACATTTTCAGAAGTCAGACCCGCTGATCACTTTGTTGTATTTTATTGAACACCCCTTATAACACAGCTTTGGGCAAATGTGGTTGCTTCTACAAATAACTGTTCTTGCCCAAACTGAATGAAGTCCATTTATATTAACATTCTTAAGCAAAAAAACAAAACAAAAACCATCAAGAATCCTCTGGTACCTGCCTTGGGGAAGGTAATACTAGTTTTTGTTTTGGGTTGGGTTTTGGTATGACATGCTAAAAAGGACTTCACTTTTCCCTATAATCTCAGCTCCTGCTCCTTTTTATCATTCCTTCTCCTTGTTCACTCCTACTCAATTCCATCCCCCATCTTCAATTCCCTTCAGAAAGGTGGGGCTCAATGCCTAGAACATTCAGTTTATTTTCTCTCGACTAGACTTATTTTAAAAGAACTGAGACAAGCACGTAATTCTTTCATCAAAATTCCCCCTAAAGTGAGAGAAAGCAAAACATTATTCCCTCACGCCCACCCTTGCTTCCTTCTGTAGGTTTGGCTTCCTCCCTCACTTTCCAAATGGGTCCCAATGTTCTGCTTCATATTCTGAGGGGAAGAGAAATAAGGCATGTCCTGAATCCTATTGTTAGTGCTAACCAGAGCAGATCCATTGAATCAGTGGGATTTTACCTATAAATTGACCTACCAACTAACAATTGATCCAGTGGGTCTACTTTAGCTGGGACTAACCAATAGGTTGCAGGTCATTATGAATTGGTGCAGATATAGCAATAGCAAGTACATTTCTATACCACTTATCAGTGCACTTAAGCACTCCCTAAGTCAGGGGTAGGCAACCTTTTTGAGCCGGGGGCCGGGTTGCTGTCCCTCAGACAACTGGGGGGCCGAAGCACCAAAAATAAATAAATAAAAAATTAAATATAAATAAAAATAAAATAAATAAAATAAATAAAAAATAAATAAAAAATATGCATGTACACTCTCTCAGCCCCAGAAAAGCCATGGCAAAACTCCTGTGGAGATTTTGCCAAGAAAACCCCAAGAACAAGTAACAACAACAATAATCAATATCATCATGGCAGGCGGTGGGGGGCGGCAGGACCGGCCTGGGGCCGGTCCAAAGGCCTCGGGGGACCGCATCCAGCCCACGGGCCTTAGGTTGCCTACCCCTGCCCTAAGTGATTTACAATGTGTAAACTAATTGACCCCAGCAAGCTGGGTGCTCATTTTAGCAACCTCGGAAGGATGCAGGCCTAAGTCGAGCCTGAACTCACAACCTTCTGGTTTGTGAGTGAGTGGATGCAGTACAGGCATTTAACCACTGTGCCACCAAGGCTGGCAGATAGGCTGGCATCCCGTTTAGTGTGTACAATGTTGTAAGCTCAAGTGGTTAAGACACTGACTCTGTTGATTACTGTGGTGAACAGAGGTCCAGCTGCCCAATCAGGAGGCAGCTGAGAGCCAGCCAATGGGAGTTCAGCTGGGAGTAGTATAAAAGCCCAGGCTGACAGTTAGAGAGAAGAAGAAGATTTGGGTTAGAGGGTGTGTTGGGAAAGTTATGCCAGTGAGAGGGCTGGTTTTAAGGTGTTCCTGAGGGAACTGAATTTTAGGGAGATAGGGTTTAGAAAGTAAACTCTGAACACACACAGAGCTCTGGAAGGGAGAGAGTTAGGGCCTCGGCAGATGGCTAATAGAGCCGTCCTGGAGGCAGGGAAGAGGAGGGGCAGCCACATGCTCGGGACCCCTTCCTCCTCCCGAGGTTGCCCTCGGAGCTGCCGGCCCTCCGCACAGCCGGCGCTCCGAGGGCAACCTCCCGCCACAGCTGCAGCGGAAAAGTCAGCGAAAGTGCGCCGCAAGCTTTTGCGGCGCACTTTCACTGACTTGTGAAAGGAGTGCTATTTTAGCGCTCCTTTCAGGGACGACGAAGGTGCGCAGCAGGATCGAGGCGTGGGGATGCCTCGGTCCCGTGGCACACCTTCCCACGGCGGCCCTGTGCCGTCAGTCTGCTTAGGGCCTTACTGTGGTGTTCTCTCCAGTTAGATGTTATTAGCCAGAGGGGCTGAGGTACTGTGATTGAATTCATATCATATATTATAAGTCTGTAACTAAGAAAGATTATAACAGCAAGTCCTGAAACAAGTTACCTTTATTGCATGTTGATGTAAAATAAACTTTTCTTTTTATTATTCCAACATCACTTGGCCTCTGTTTTAGTCATAAAACACGCTAACAATATTTTGTTATTCTGGAGGTGGGGCTACATTAAAAAGGCAGTGTGAGTCCCTGACACTTTATTAGGTGGTAGAAGTGGGGATAACAAATTCCCAAAGTACAGCTAGCTAGAATTAAATTATAAAAGTAGGAAGGTGGTAGTAGTGTGTGCCACAATTACAAGATTGGCAGGTTGGCAGTTTGAGTCCCGGGTGCTGCATGATGGGTGAGCTCCCATCACTAGTCCCAGTTCTTGCCAATCTAGTAGCTCAAAAGCATGCAAATGCAAGTAAATAAATAGGTACTGCTTCAGTGGGAAAGTAAACAACATTCTGTGCAATCATGCTGGCCACATGATCACAGAGTAGCCTCTGACAATGCTTATTAAAGGAGATGAGTACTGCCCCTATGGTCAGACACGACTTAAGAACTTTGTCAACGGGGAATAACTTTACCTTTACCTTTTAGACTTAACAGTCTTGTAAAATTCACACTAACAATTGTGGTACCACTGCCACAACCACAAATGCCTCTCTCCAATCCACCTTAAAAGCCAGGCAGCTGCACTTGCCAAGGAGATCTACAGTGCTGGCACTGCAAACAGTGCAAAGAGCAGCAACAGGCTCTTCCCACCACGGCTCACTGGTGAAAAGCAGTAGATACATCATTCTTCACTATCCACTTGCTAGCACAACTGAACTCTTTTTCTGGTGCAGTTCCCTGGCTTCTAAGGTGAGTTTGGGAGGTCAGATTAGAAGATTGATCATAGCTGTGCTATCACAGCTACACCTCTAGTCCAGGATTTTGGATCTTATCTACATAACACAAGTAGAGATTGACTAACCCTCTCCAATAGCTTGTGCGTTCCCTCCCCATAAGTTCTCTATATGTACCAGTTTCATTGAATATGAAGTACAGTCAGCCCTTCATATCCACAGTTTTTTAAATCCATGGATTTAAGCATCCATGGTTTGAAAATATTTTTAAAATATATAGATTCTGAAAAGCAAACCTTGATTTTGCCAGTTTTTTTTTTTAAAGGATCACCATCTTACTATGCCATTGTATATAACAGAGCATCCACAGGTTTTGGTATCCATGGGGGGAGGGGGTGTCTTAGAACCAAACCCCAGCAGATACCAATGGCCTACTATAGCTTCAAGCTGTATCAAGTATGCATATTCCCTGCTTCCAGAGGCCCATTACCTATCATCTTCATTATGATTTTTACACTTGTCAAATCTATGTATCACTTAACACCTACATATGTAAATGTTATGCCAGCCCAGAATGGATACAACTACTACCAACTTTCCCACAATTTATTGATTAATTCTGGGATAGAACTAACATCAAATGCTCAGAACTTACCAGACTTATTTTTCCAGGACTTACTGGAATAATTCTACCTGGTTTCATAACCCCACACCCTCCTCCCCAATATGCTGTGTTTCTGTATGTGCATGAAGCCTCTTTATCATTCTACAGCAATGAATAGAGGCAACAGGAAAGAGCTAAGCAGGGTATAACCTGCACAGCAGCACTAAATGTTCCCAAATATGCAAAATAATAGCCAAGGTTATATTTCTCACAGAAACTTAAGTGCTTCTGTGACATGCCTAAATGAGCTGTGCATACAAAGCAGTATAAATGTCACTTGGTAGGCTGTAATGTGCACACCACAGACAAAGACTGCATCTACACTGTAGGAATAATGCAATTTGACACCACTTTAACCGCCATGGCTTCATCCTACAGTATGGGGTTTGTGGCACCAGCACTCTTTTGCAGAAAAGGCTAAAGATCTTGTAAAACTATAAATCCAGGATTCCACAGCCTACCAAGTGACCTTATACTACAGCACTTAAAGTGGGGTCAAACTGCATTATTTATACAGTAGAGATGCACCCCAAGCCCTCCATTTCTTCAACCAACTTCTTAGGGCTGATGACAAGGGCTGGACTTGTGTGAAACATTAGCAGAGTATGATAGGATATTCTCTGGCAACACAGAACCTTCCTTACCTCTTGGGCAATAGATATCAGGAGCCCACTGGTTGCATTCATAGTTGTCTACTGCTTGTTCACAGGTAAAGCATTTAAAACCACCTGGGTATGGAGTAGCTGAAAAATGTAAACATAACAATGAAATTACATTATGGATTTCCTCCAATCTCATCCATCCATCAATCCATACACACAGAGTGAGCTAAAATACAACTTACTTTTTAAATGATTTTCTCTTGTAACTAGTTACCTCTGCAGTAATTAATGAGAATGGAATTACTCCCCCCCCCCCCCTTCTGTAAAGGCCATAGCTGTAATTCACTACTAGCAGAAGAATGAGAGTGGACAACTCCTTGTTGCTAGTTGATGGCTGTGTGTGATTTGACTCAATCTGATCAATGAGTTGGGAAGTGGAAGATTCGAATGGGTGGCTGCCTTGTACTACCAGCTTGGGAAGTATTGGGCAGCAAGGAAGAAGCAGAGGAGGACAAAATGGCAGCCAGCAACAAGGGAAGCAGGGAAGGAGTGAGTGAATCAGAAAAAGAGAGAAGGATGTACACTGTTGACAAACTGAAAATATGAGCACTAGGAATTCAGGTTAGTTGGACATTTTGAAAGAATTAGCATGCTTTTTCTGCCTTCTTCCTCTATTCTGCCCAAATAAGAAATATTGCAGCTGCCTCCAGAAAGAGAATGAGAGAGAGTCAGTTACTGTGAGTACACAGGGGAATACCTTGTCAGGCTGGTTGTCCCAAATTGTGGCATGGATCCCACATGTGTACTGGCTGAGAGAGAGTTTGGAGGAGTGGGAAGAAGGTGTAGGGCCTTTACAGACTATCAGAAATAATCCAATTTGAGACTATGGAATCCTGGGAACTGTATTTTTTTATTGTGGCACCAGAGGTCTCTGACAATTCCTAGGATTCCCAGTTCCTAGGATTCCCTAGCACTGAGCCAGGACAGTTAAAGTGGCCTCAAGCTGCATTATTTCTGGAAGTCTGTAAAGGTCCGTAGGCATTAGATTTAGAGCAAGTGGTTGAAGGAGAGAATTTTTCAGAACAGTAAAAGCAACTGTAACTGGTTAGCAATGAGTAACTTGACAAATAACCTTTCTGGACTGCAGTAACAGTAACAAACTTCTGGGTGATCAAAGTATTTAATTCCTTCTCTAAAGTAACACTCTGAGCTTCGAACACAAACACGAACATATCTCGATTTATGCCATTTTCACATTACAAAAATGCTGAACGATATTGTCAACAGAATGAGCTGGATTTCCAGGGGTTTTTTTTTTAATCTCAAAAAATTACTTGGTTTAAAAAAACATATAGTCAATGCCAACATGCACTTGCAGGAACAGAAATATTGTATTATTGTGGGTTGTCCCCTAGCAGAGCAGAAATTTGGAAGATGCTCCAAATGACAACATGACACCAGACTGGCACTTGTAGGTAATAGCCAAACAAACCTTGAAAATCTGATCTAAACTTTTTGTATTTTTGTTTTTAAATTATGTTTGTTTAATGGCAATTTTAGCATTGGGTTGAGGGGTGGGGGTGGGAAGGGATTAATTTTTGAATTTTATTGTATTCTATGTATTTTTATTGCTGTAACCTGCCCAGATTCCTTGTGATTGGGCAGGCTATAAATAAATTATTATTATTATTATTATTATTATTATTATGCAACTAAGAAATATAATACCAGTAATTTTTTGCCCCCATCTTTAAAACAAAAGGTTAAAAGGTAAAGATGAGCCACCTTGGGTCCAATTTGGGAGAAAGATGACATATAAAATAAATCAATAAAGATAGGATTAAAGGAGAGGTTTGACGATTTATAATTGAGTGGGTCCCCAAATACTGCTTGCATGACCACCAATCATCTCTAACTCCAGATATTCTAAAGCACCAGTCTCCAACTTTTCCAAACCCGGAACTCACACAAACTTAAATTTGTAAATTTTAGACACAATTAGAAGGCTCCCTGCAAAATATCTAGTCCAGCCCCTCATTCCATAGAGTTAATCCTGAGCTGGAGTCTTCAACACATAACCTCCTGCAAAGAAGTGTCAAACCAATTCCTTTCCAATAAGATGTTTTTCCTCATGCCCAATCAAAATCTACCTGCTTTAACCTAAGGCCCATTAGATCTAGTTCTTCCCTAGAGAGCAGCAGGGTATAGTCGCCCCATCATTTTTGCGGACTTGGTGTCCGCATCCCTTGCCCGTTCGTGGGCGGCAAATAGAGGGGACAAAATGAGGTGTAGACCCATGGGCACGCGCTGCCGTTCAAGCCTATGGGATTGAATATTTTAGATTTTCCATTTTTTGTGGGGGGGGGGGGGGGGGGGCGTCCAGAATGGATCCCCTGCGAAAATGAAGGGGTGACTGTATATGCCTTCTTCTACACAGCAGACTCACAGAGCATTTGAGGAATATTCTCATATTCCCTTCCCACCCAGGCTTTTATTTGTTCCGTCGGCTAAACTCATCCAGTTTCCTTCCCAGAGCTCTTTTCTCAAAGGAGTTATTTTCCATATTACAGGCAATCTGCTCTCTCTTCCCTCTGACAAGAAGACCAGGCAACTCAGCATTCTTCAGAAGTTCTGGACTCCATGTGTTATGCTAGCTAGACCAGATGCAAAACATCTACAGAACACAAGGTTACTGTTCTGTTCCAGAACTGGGTTCTAGGCCTCCACAAGACTTTGTTCAATGCTGAACAATCACATAAACTAGTGCTATAAGACAATTTTTGCTGATCGTAAAACTAATCCTACCTAGACTATCTCCAGCCAGTGACTGAATTCCCCACCTGGCTACATGGGGCCCTTGAGATGGGGTACTTCCCCCTGTGAGAGGCAAATGAAAGATGGATTATCAAGGGTTGTACAGTGAAGCAGTGAACAAGGAAAATTAGTGTGAAAGTGTGATCCATCTCCTCCCCCTCACAGCTATAAGAATTGTACAACCAGGTAAATAACAGGAAAATTCAATCTCCTAGTCCGTTCCAGCCTTCGTATCTTATTCCAGCCTCAAATTGCTTAACTAATGCAAAAAGTATCAAATAAAGTCACTAATAACCAATCACCTATTCTCTGCCATTGGACAGCTGTTAACATTTAGCCACAAAGCCACCAAAGACTCTAAAACTAATCTTTCGGCTGGCAGAGACCCAACTCACTACGACTACCAACATCTGTTCTCTAGCCTTCTTAAAGTGTGATATTCAGAGACAGAAAATACAATACTTCAATAACAAAAAAGAAAACAAGACGAATACTCTAACTTAGCTGGCAAAAAGGTGAATTGCTGCTGGATAAAACCATAAAGCCAGGTGCTAGTGCAAGGTATCTCATACACTGTAGTATCTCTACACTCGTAATATCTCTACATTGCAGACATGCAGCACAATTCCATGAATTTCAAGTGACTTCTATACATGTCTACTCAGAGGACATGTCTGATCTACTTACTCTCAGATATGCAAAAGTGTTTAATATCAAATTCCTAAATGTGGTCCATTTAACAATTTGCTTTCTGCTGCTTGGACTATTGAGACCAGTCATCTCTGCATCTCTGCACACCTGTAGACTTGGATGAACATCTCCACAAAGAAAGTATGCCTAGCAGATTATCATTATATCCATCATCTTGCATTCCCAGGATTCTCTGAGTAAAAGCTGTGGCCAAGCTGGTAGAAATATAAATATACTGTAAACATGTTGCTGAAACCTCCCCATGGCTAAGGATCCTTCTTTACAGTGAATGCTCAGTACTAACTTCACTAACTGCAAAACACTTGCAAACACTTCAGCTTAACTACAGAAGATCCCACTTATCCATTAGGAAGAACTTTTTGACAGTAAGACTCATTAGACAGTGAAATACACTGCCTTGGAGGATTGGAGGTTTTAAAAAAGAGGCTAGATCAGGGGTAGGCAACCCAAGGCCCGAATGCGGCCCCCCGAGGCCTTTGGACCGGCCCCAGGCCAGTCCTGCCCCCCCCCCCCATGATGATATTGATTATTGTTGTTATTACTTGTTCTTGGGGTTTTCTTGGCAAAATCTCCACAGGGTTTTTGCCATGGCTTTTTTGGGGCTGATAGAGTGTGCATGCGCATTTTTTAATTTTTTTAAAATGTTTTAATTTTTTAATTATTATTTATTTTTTTATTTATTTTTGGTGCTTCGGCCCCCCAACTGTCTGAGGGACAGCAATCCGGCCCCGGGCTCAAAAAGGTTGCCTACCCCTGGGCTAGATAGTCATACATTAGGGATGCTTTGATTGTGTATTCCTGCATGGCAAGGGGTTTGACTGGATGGCCCTCATGGTCTCTTCCAATGCTATGATTCTACGAAGCATGTGAAGAACAGAAAATGGGACAAATGATAAAAGTGTAGTCTGTGAATTGGCAGTTGTTAACAAAGTACAGGGGCAGGGGGGAGTGGACAGCTGGCAAAAAAGTTCCTGAGGAGATCTGCCATGTTTGGTTTCACAAAATGAGTGGTGAAGAGAAGCCAATGTGTAAAATTGGCTTCTCAAGCTAAGATTTCACAATCGTCTTGATCAACAACATTCAGCACTAAAGTTAACGTAATTTCCAGAAACACTGTTCACTATATGGCCATTGAAATATTATACTTTCTTTCCAGAAATGCCAGAATTAAAGTATAGACTTTTCATTCTGTATTCTCTGAAAGCTATTACAAGAATGATTACTTTCTTCCTGTTGGGAGAGAGAGAGAAAAAAAAGAAGAAAACCTCTTATAGTGATTGTACATTGGCAAGTAGCCTGTGTCAGCATCATATATCATACTATCATTGGTAACTTACAAAAGGTGCCTTAGGCCATAGAACATTTCTACAGTTTAGTCCTGTGTTCTGAGAATGAATCAGTATGTTGCCAAAGAAAGATTAAAAGAAGCCTTTACCCTCTATATTAGGATTAGAAAAACTCCTTGGTGACTATCATCTTCTCCATCACCCATAAATATGATGCCATGGTCTATATTTCTGATACCAGGGTATTTGAATCACCTTTGATTTATAGAGTAAATCCATCATATCAGCAACTATTTGCTAGTGCAATGGGAACTTCTCCGTCTCTTTCCCCTGCAGCTCCTGCTTGCCTGAAAACTTGCTTAGGGGAGGGCTGTGGTGAGATATAACCTCCCTCCTGTTTGACTCTAGAGAGTTTGGAACATTAGGCTTGAATTTTAAAAAACTGCTAATGTTAGACATTAGACATTGGAATATTAGATTGGGAGGATAAGACGAGAAAATGTGGGGAAAGGGAGAAATGTCCACTTAAATATCCAAGTGTGCAAAACTAAATGAAGTACAAATGACTTCAATTCACCTTGATGATGATGATGATGATGATGATGATGATGATGATGATAATAATAATAATAATACAAATTAGAGGAGAATTGAAAAGATTCACCATTCCATCATGCCACCCAGAAAGACTCTTAAGAACTGTCAAACAGTCCTATGGGGCACCAGCCTTTAGCCCTAAAGGGCCTGACATTTTCAAAGGGCCTTGATTTCCTAAGAGCCTCCTGAATCTTGCCAAGTAAATAAATCACCTTCCTTCCCACCTCTCTCCCCATTTCCTTTCCCCTTCCTCTGCATTCTTCACAAGGTAGCCAGCAACATAGAATAAGAAGCCAGAAGGCCTTCTCCTGAACTATCAAATAACCTCCCTTTCCCCTCTCCCAATTCTATCCCTCCATTCTAGGCAAGGTCTCACCATTCCCCCCCTTCTAATACACAAGATAGCAGGCAAATTAGAACAACAACAATTCAGCCTGCATAGAGCATTTCCTTAAATCAGGTGATCTCGTACTACCCCTTGGCCGTCACTGCATGCTGCTATATTTTATCCGTATCATCCTGTTTTTAATTCTATTGTAGTTTAATTCAGTTTTAAGGGGTGGGAGGATTGGGGTGCGGGATAAAGGAATGTTTTAACGGTTGCCTTTTTTAATGGTTGTACGCCGCCCCAATTGCTGAGCAGAGGGGCGGGTTATAAATTATTATTATTATTATTATTATTATTATTATTATTTTGGGGGGTTCTCCCTCTTATTGATTCTGGGAGAGAGAGAGAGAGAGAGAGACTGCCATCCCACCCAGTAACCAATTCTAAAAGTCTAAAATAATTAATTTGTTAAGATGCAGGATTAATTTTAGTATTAATCAGGAAATTTATGGTATTCAGCCACATGGCCAGATAATTTAACATAGGGCCTTTGCAGACTGCCAGAAATAGTGCAAACTGAAGCCACTTTAACTGCCCTGACTCAGTGCTAGGGAATCATGGGAACTGTAGTTTATTGTGGCACCAGAGCTCTCTGACAGAGAAGGCTCAATGTCCCAGGAAAACAAATACAATTCCCATGATTCCCTAGCACTGAGCCAGGACAGTTAAAGTGGCCTCAAGCTGCATTATTTCTAGCAGTCTGCAAAGGCCCATAGTAACGGATAAAAGAACCAGCACAATGTAGTGCTTTGAGTGTTGGACAAGGACACTGGGAGGAGAACAGAAGCTTTTTCTTGTAAATGGATACAACACAGCTACCCCTGGATATTTTTGGATGTCAAGATACCGCATTTTAGCCACTGCAGGGGGATCCTAAAGAGACAGCCAGTACACTGGGACTTTGCTATTTGAGACTTCTGCAATTTTTTTCTAATTTTTTGACTAGACTGGCATGCTTTGCCCCTAAACCACTGAAAGTTTTCCTGATGCAAAACATGAAGGCTTCTTCAGAAAGTTATTGTTCCCTACCTACAAAGAAGCCTGCGGCTCCTGAATCTGCCCAGTATATTGCAAAGATGTGTATCAAAACACCAACAAAAGTACTCAGTGAACGTTGGGCTCTATCAATGAATGCTAGTCTCTTGATGTACATCGAGTTCTACCAATGCGCATCCGCAGTTCCTAGCCATAGTATGAATGGGTATCTGGAGTGCCTGATGCTCCTCAGCACCCACTGCACATCCATATCAATGCGTATCAGTTTTGATGCATAACAGTCACTTCATGGGTTCCCTGAATATGGATGTTGCAAAACTGCTCAATTCTATTTCACACAAATGCAACCCCACTTATGTAGTATTTATGTAACTCACTTATTTTATTTATACACCACCTTTCTCCCAGAATGGGACCCAAGGCAGCTCACAGAAGGAAATCAATCAAATCCTACCAGTGCAATTTT
This sequence comes from Phrynosoma blainvillii, assembly GCA_026167975.1. Classification (NCBI taxonomy): domain Eukaryota; kingdom Metazoa; phylum Chordata; class Lepidosauria; order Squamata; family Phrynosomatidae; genus Phrynosoma; species Phrynosoma blainvillii. The sequence goes on from JANUYF010000001.1 coordinate 275,094,760, forward strand.
GAAAACAATTAGAATAACCACAATTAAAACAATATAAAATTATTTAAACACCCAAAAGATTAAAAATAAATAAAACATAGTAATTCCCATAGTAAATTCCAGCCAAAGTCTATAAGGATTATAAAGGCAACACATGTGATGTGCTTTTCTCATACTAGAAAGACAGTAATAGCGTCAGGCAGGGTTGCAAAAGTGGACTGTCATTTATTTACTGGACCTTCCACTCCTACCACCTCCTTAAATCTACTACAGAGATTCTCTAACTGTCTGGACCAGATTTAGCAACACATGTGGGTCTGCAGGGGAATGAGAACCTATTTCACTAGCAATATACCTGTACTGTTAATAAAGTGGTAGCACTGCGCTGGATATACGTCTTAAATATGAGCACTATTTTTCCAACCATTTAGGACCTATGTACCAACTATAAACAGTCATCTCCTTGGACCAAGGGAACATATTTTGAGATCCACCACATACAGATTTAAACAAAGTGCCAATTTTTATATAAAAATGGTAACTAGTTCTCAGTGTAATCAGCTTTGCTTCCTGGAAATGCAAAAGGCAGTTGCCCTTCACCACTCAGCTGATAAGATACATATTTATTACTGAATGATTTGACATATGTATGTTTCCAAAGTTACTAATGGTGAGATGCTTTAACAATTCCTGTTAAATTGTTTACATTTATTTCTATAACAATTTATTTTTATGCTTATTAATTTTTTTCTGAACTGCATGTTGTTTCCTTTTTAAACAACAATGAAAAAATCTAGAAACAAAAATAAATAGCAAGATTGCATTATATCTCCTTGCATTCCTATTTAACTATTTATATTTATTCCTAGGATCTTAACTTTTGATGTTTATTTGTTAACATACATACACTCATCCCTCCACATTTGCAGCATTGACTTTTGCAGATTTGATTATTCACAGATTTTATTAATATGTTCTCTCTAGGAATATCTAGGTCCTCCAGTGCAACTCTATGGTCAACTTTAACCGAAAGTTGCACTGAAGGACCTAGAAGTTCCTAAAGTGAACACTCCACTAGGCATTTGTAGCTCCTCCAGCACAATTCAATGGTCAATGTCTGGCAGATGTTAACCACAGAGTTGCACTGGAGGACCTAGAGATTCCTAGAGACATAGTGCTTTTGTTATTTGTGGTTTTTCCACATTCACGGGAGTCCTGTGCCCCTAACCCCAGCGAATGTTGAGAGACGAGTGTACTTCCATTATTTGAATGACAAAAAAAGTATTTTTATTCTGTTTTAAAATACTGTATTATCTATATCTATACTAAAAGCATATTTAAAAAGAACAGATAGCCATATACATCCTATATGGACATTGTTCTATACAGATTGAGGATCTCTTATCCAGAATTCTGAAATATTCCAAAATCCGAAATTGTCCATATGGGTGGCTGAGATAGTGGCACTTTTGCTTTCTAATGGTTCGATGTGCACAAACTTTGTTTCAAGCACAAAATGATTAACAATAGCATGTATAAAATTCCCTTCAGGCTATGTTTATAAGGTATATAGAAAACATAAATAAATTTCACATTTAGACTTGTCTCCCATCTCCAAGATATCTCATTATGTACCGTATTTTTCGGCATATAAGACGAACATTTTCTTCCCCAAAATGGGGGTGGGGAAGTTGGTGCGTCTAATATGCTGAATGTACGGAAAGGACGCGGGTGTTGGAAGGAGCGTCGATTTCCCTGGGACCATGCTGGGGTCAGAGGATGCCTCCGACCCCAGCATTGCCCCATGGAAAGCAACGTTTTTTTCCATGGGGCGATGCTTGGGTCAGAGGACTGCTCCAACCCAAGAATCGCCCCATGGAAAAAAAGGTTGCTTTCCATGGGGCAATGCTGGGGTCGGAGGCATCCTCCCACCCCAGGATTGCCCCAAGGAAGCTTTCAGTGGGGCGATGCTTGGGTCGGAGCAGTCCTCCCACCCAAGCATCGCCCCATGGAAAAAAACGTTGCTTTCCATGGGGCAATGCTGGGGTCGGAGGCATCCTCCCACCCCAGGATTGCCCCAAGGAAGCATTCCATGGGGCGATGCTTAGGTCGGAGCAGTCCTCCGACCCAAGCATCGCCCCACGGAAAAAAACGTTGCTTTCCATGGGGCAATGCTGGGGTCGGAGGCATCCTCCCACCCCAGGATTGCCCCAAGGAAGCTTTCCATGGGGCGATGCTTGGGTTGGAGCAGTCCTCCGACCCAAGCATCGCCCCATGGAAAAAAACGTTGCTTTCCATGGGGCGATGCTTGGGTTGGAGCAGTCCTCTGACCCAAGCATCGCCCCATGGAAAAAAAACGTTGCTTTCCATGGGGCAATGCTGGGGTCGGAGGCATCCTCCCACCCCAGGATTGCCCCAAGAAAGCTTTCCATGGGGCGATGCTTTGGTCGGAGCAGTCCTCCCACCCAACCATCGCCCCATGGAAAAAAACGTTGCTTTCCATGGGGCAATGCTGGGGTCGGAGGCATCCTCCCACCCCAGGATTGCCCCAAGGAAGCTTTCCATGGGGCGATGCTTGAGTCGGAGGAGTCCTCCGACCCAAGCATCGCCCCACGGAAAAAAACGTTGCTTTCCATGGGGCAATGCTGGGGTCGGAGGCATCCTCCCACCCCAGGATTGCCCCAAGGAAGCTTTCCATGGGGCGATGCTTGGGTCGGAGCAGTCCTCCGACCCAACCATTGCCCCACGGAAAAAAACGTTGCTTTCCATTGGGCAATGCTGGGGTCAGAGGCATCCTCCCACCCCAGGATTGCCCCAAGGAAGCTTTCCATGGGGCGATGCTTGGGTCGGAGGAGTCCTCCGACCCAAGCATCGCCCCATGGAAAAAAACATTGCTTTCCATGGGGCGATGCTTGGGTCGGAGCAGTCCTCCGACCCAAGCATCGCCCCACGGAAAAAAACGTTGCTTTCCATGGGGCAATGCTGGGGTCGGAGGCATCCTCCCACCCCAGGATTGCCCCAAGGAAGCTTTCCATGGGGCGATGCTTGGGTCGGAGCAGTCCTCCGACCCAAGCATCGCCCCATGGAAAAAAACGTTGCTTTCCATGGGGCAATGCTGGGGTCGGAGAGGACCCCAACATCGGCCCAAGGAAAGCGTCCTGGAAAGCGTTGCTTTCCTTGGGCGGATGCCTGGGTCGGAGGTGTCATCCAGAGGTCGGAGGACGCCTCCGACCCCAGGATCCCTCCAAGGAAAGCCTCATTGCTTTCCTTGGGCGGATGCCTGGGTCGGAGGTGTCCTCCGACTGTATATGATTAAGAATCTTTTTTTTCCTAGATTTTGCTCCTTAAAATTGGGTGCATCTTATATGCCGGAGCATCTTATATGCAGAAAAATACGGTATATGCAGATATTCAAAAATAATTTTAAAAATCCAAAAGACATCTGGTCCCAAGCATTTCAGCTAAAGGAGGCTCAACTTGTATATGGATATATCTCCTATATATGGAAATTGTTCTATATGGACACAAAGACTATACAAAAGAAATACTAGACCCAGATTGATAGTGTAGCTGCCACAATTGATAGAGCAGCTGTCGGCTCTTCCAGGGAATTTAGAATAAACTAAGTGTAGATGCGAGAACACAGCTAGCACAGGTGCAGAAAAGAACCACCCCTGTGATGAAGAAGGAAATAATCTCCTACTGTTACGACTCCATGTTATCCCTCCTATCTATATAAAAGACAGAAGCAGAGAGAAGGGGGAGAGATTGGGAAAGCTCCTGAGGTGCTTGGCACAGTAAAAAAAAAAAATACTGGTACTGAAAGGAGGTTTCAAAGCACAGCAGTCACAGCTGTGATGGACTCTAGTTTTGGCTTATGATCAGAGAAGTTACTAAGCCTGATAGACTGCAGGTTGAGGCACAAGGCCACAATCCCTTAAGAGAACAATTCTAAAGCAAATCAGAAGAAATTGCCCAGTGTCCTAAGGCTGCCTGTAACTATATCTAATCAGTGACTTCTCTCAGTCAACAGTAACATGCCTTGTGTCCAATTGTAAGGAAAAAATGGAAGACTTTTTTAAAAAATAAAGAAAATAGAGATTAGCATTGCAAACAAAAGAAGAGAGGGAAAGAGGGGGATTGAAGCAAGGGCAAGAGAGGTTGCTTTTTATTCTGAGTAGCTGTTTTTAAGGCATTTTAAAGACCAGAAAGACCGAAGTTTGCCTTAAATTTGCATGTGTGGTGTCACATTAAGGAATTAAAGATAAACTATTGAAATGGGAAGAAGGGAGTCTATAAAGTTTAGAGAAGAATAAAAGAGATTAGTAATTTACAGCAATGAGTAAGGATCCATCACAAAGCTATGTAGGTGGCATTGGTATTAAAGGAGACAGTTACAGCATGCTTTGCCTGCCAGTTTGCCTTTTCTGTTCCTCGTATATTACATTATTATTTTGAATAATTTCAAAACAACTGGCTTGTCAATCACAGCTAAGGTAAGGGCCAAACTGCATATCATTTTTTATATGTAGAATGTAGCACAACTGCTGCTTTCTGCTTACAGAAATGTGAGTGCATAGGATCTAATCTGGATGGAATTTTGCCCTTGCTCTAATCCCAATCAGGATTGAATTCCTGGCACCTGTAATTTGTGTAGAAAACAAAAGATCTTCCATTAAAAAGAGTGGAGCCTTTTTTTTCTTTGCAAATTGCAAGTGATAAACCTAGATTTGGGCTTCAACAGATGCCAAAGGGTTGAAAAGCAATAGCATTCACAACAAAATTATTTTAAACCAGTGATTCTAACTGGTCACTGACAGGTCTGGCCTCTATAAAACTGATTACTGTCTTTGGACTTGTAGGCCTGACCAACAGTAGGTTTTGCAGGATCCCCACTTGGGCAAGCACCAGCTTTCAGTGACCTAGAAAATCTCCCTACTCCACAGCATCTTCCCACTTTAGAAAGGTATTTATCCTTTGCAGAGGCTAGGCTACTCAACCAAGCACCATTTCTGCTTTTTGAACATTAGTTTGTCTCCCTGTTCCACAGGCTTTGCATAGGGATATATGCCTTGTTACATTATAAGAAGCTGTTCCAGGAGCCTTACTTGAAGGATGAAGGTAGACAATATCTTTCACTGTGAAGTCTCGGCCTTCAATTCTCTTAAGGCAGTCTGCTACCAAGCTAAGGAGCAAGACCCAGGCCAGTATGGGCCAAGATTCCATTGCAGAGGGGGAGCCTCAAACATGCGGATTTCTTGGGAGTGTGTTCTCCTTGCATCCAGAAGATATATGCACCTAAAAACACATGAAGACAAACAAGCAAACAGATGAACACACCTTATAGCTAGATTCCAAATCTATATGCATTTAAGCTGTGTGGAAAGAGTGAAAAGAGAAACTGGCTCCAATTCCCAACAAGATATGGCAAGTCCCCTCCGAATTTTGCCCCCATTCCTCTTATAACTGCTCTGAATTGAAAGGAAGCTCTCCCAGTTCTGGACCCTCGTTCTTCAAAAGATGGCACTAGTAGAGTTCCCAATGAAGTAGCTGTAGGAGGAATAGAAGGGAAACCCAGAGTTGATTCATTACCCCTATGGCATTGGATCCTTGACTTTCAAACAAAGAGAACTTGAAATAATCTATGGCTGGAGTCCTGGAAACCTGTTAGTGACATATGTAGATGCAAGTCTAACTTCTGAATATGTCTTTTTGCTGTTGCTGCGGAGGTCTGAGTTCCCTACTTTCCTCATACAATGATCAAAACTTGCAGGAAAAAAACTCCCTTCTTCATGCTGCCTCCCCCCTTTTTGACACATGGCCATGTAATGGCCAGTGGAGAGTGGGGGAATGGCTGAGAAGTGACTGGCTATGTCATCCTCTGGGACCCTCCCAAGAGTATATAAGACATTTTCCCTATGGACACTAACGCACAAGGTGACCTATGTTATAATATAGACATACATTGGGCAATACCCATGTAGATCTGATAATAGGAAATCTTACATTTAAAGTGCTCATCAGTGTAAGATAAATATATGGTTTAACTAGACTTCAATCAAATGGGTGTGTTTTAATTCTATGGACATTAGAATAAGATCACAGAGTTTGTGAACAGGATAATCTCTCTTTTCAGTCCACTGTGATTATAAAACAACACAACATAATGTTCAGAATGAAAGTCCCAGTCAGGGCTCTAGAATGAAGACTAAATCTGCAACTCTGGGAAAAAGCAAAGAAATGCAAGTTTAGAACACCTGGTAAAATTCCACACTTCCTTTAATTTATTACAAAGGGCCCCGAAGTCCATCTTCAGTATGCTGGGTATTTTTGTATTTTAAAAAATCAAGAAATTATTATTGTCAAGTAACCAATGAAAATGATTATTTGCAAGGAACCAGCATGGCATAGTGGTCTGAGTGTTGGACTACAACTCTGGAGACCAGGGTTTGATTCCCAGCTCAGCCATGGAAACCAACTGGGTGATCTTGGGCAAATCATATGCTCTCAGCCTCAGGGGAAGGCAATGACAAACCTCCTCTGAACAAATCTTGCCAAGAAAACCCCTATGATAGCCTTAGGGTTGCCATAAATCAGAAATGACTTGAAAGCACACAACAATAACAACAACCCCATTAAATACTGGGTCCTTGTTAATAGTGTATAGTGTTAGCCTGCATCTTTTGAAACAGTTATAATGACCAGAAATCATACTTTCTGAGGCCAAGGGCCCTTTCACGCTATCCAGTTCAGTGCTATGACTCCAGTTTACTTGTCATGGCAACATCCTATGGAATTCTGGGTCTGACAGTTTAGGAAGTGGTACTTAAAATTCTTGGCCAAGGTGCTTCTCTGGTGCCTCTGACCAAACTACAAACCCCAGGATTCCACAAAGTCGAGCCAGAGCAGTTAAAATGGAATTGTAGTGCTCCAATTTGTGTAAAAAAAAGTGCAAAAGGGCTCCAAATATGAATCCACTGAATACAGATATGCCTCTCAAGACCAACACTCACTAGCAAGTCCTTTTAAGAGTTAAATGCCATTATTCCACAGATGGTTTATCAGAAGTTCCAATTAAGCAATTTAATTATCCCCAATTTACAACTGATTGAGAGAATTCTGAGAGAACTCCTGGAGAGGGTGTGAAAGCATTGGCTTGCTTCCTTTGGGACTCTGACAGTGTGATCATAGAAGTAGTTTTGCAGTGTAACATCTTTCTCTCTCCTCCTCATGGAAAAAAAAGCAATTACTTCAGAGTAGTTAATTACTGGTTGGTAAGTGGGACCAGACAGCTTTGAAGAGGTGCCTTACAAGTGATGGCCCCCTCATTGTCTCCACTTGCCAGAGAAGCTTTTCAATAGCTCAAGCTTATCCAAAAACAGGTAGGCTCATTTTTTTGGTAGAACCTCTGGAGAAGGCAATTTTAATTGACTTTCCAATATCTTTCCACCTTGAATGGCACTAACAGTAGATTTTAAAAGAATACCTCTATAAAACACCGTAGTCAAACAAAATAGTGAAAATGATGCACACAGTGAATAACAGTATAAGATAGTGTTAAGAATCACAAAACTAATTTGAGTTGCTAGAGGAGTTTTCCTTGGCGGATGTTTGGAGAGCCAAGTATGATACAGCTAAGGAATATACCTTTTATTCCGAGGTACATAAATCTAGGGCAAGGTTGGATATGTTTGTAACATCCAGAACCTTACTTTTAAGGGTTAAAAGCATGGAAACACTCGTGAAAATTGTATCTGATCACAATCCAATTTTGCTAGAAATAGAGGAAAAGAGAGTGGAACGTTCATGGAGATTAAAAGAACATTTGTTGAAAAAAGAAGAAAATGTTATGAAACTAAAAAAGGAGATGAAACTCTATTTTGAAGAGAACACATCAAAGGAAATTAGAAATAAAATAATTTGGGAAGCAGGGAAAGCTGTGGCAAGGGGATATCTTATAAAATTAGGTTCAGAAGAAAAAAAGGAAGAAAGAAATAGAAGAGATTATGGAAGAACTTAAAAAGAAAGAGTTGGTGTGGAAACGAAACGGAGATGAAAAGACTAAATTAGAAATGCAAATTCTAGAAACACAATTGAGAACTTTAACCTTAAAAGACATGGATTCGAAATTGCAGTATGTTAAACAGAAACATTTTGAAATGGGGAATTAACCAAGTAAACTTTTGGCAAACATGATAAGATCAAAGAGAAATAAGAGAATCATTACGGAAATACGTTCAGATGGGAAAATATTTACAGGACAAGAGAAGATTAAAGGAGCATTTGAAGATTTCTATCAGAATTTATATAAGGAGATGAAGGAGAGAGAAAATAATAGAGAGAAAATAAGGGAATATTTAAATAAGCAAAATATACTGCAAATAAGTGAAGAACATAAAAAAGAATTAAATAAAGACTTTACAGATAAAGAGATATCAATTGCAATTAAGAAGCTGAAGGTGGGTAAGGCTCCGGGACCAGATGGTTTTTCCAGTATATTTTATAAGAAAATGGAAGAAATTCTTGTGGGACCTTTCAAGAACGTGTTTAATGAAATTAAAAAGGACGGTATCCCAGAAACTTGGAAAGATGCGTATATAGCACTATTACCAAAGGAAGAAAAAGACTGTAGGGAAATAAAAAAATTTAGGCCAATTTCGTTGACTAATGTGGACTATAAAATTTTTACATCTATCATAGCACAACGATTAAAAAGGATTCTGAGTGAAATTATTCATAAAGATCAAAGTGGATTTCTACCAGGAAGGTATGTTAAAGATAATGTAAGAACAGTTCTGAATATTGTTGAATTTTTCAAAAAACATAATGAGAGGAAAGCCGCAATGATCTTTATAGACGCGGAGAAGGCTTTCGACAAAGTAAATTGGATTTTTATTGAGGAGACGGTAAAAATGATGAAATTGGGAGCTAATTTTGAAGAATGGATAAAAGCAATATATAAAGATCAAAGGGCTCAAGCGATAGTTAATGATGAAAGATCGGGTTATATAAAAATAGAGAAAGGGACGAGGCAAGGTTGCCCCCTATCCCCCTTATTATTTATTCTGATATTGGAGGTGCTTAACAACAAAATTAGGGGGGATAGTAGGATAAAGGGGATCACTATAAAAGGGCATAGATATAAGTTAAAGGCATATGCCGATGATTTAGTAATATTTCTTGAAGACCCTAATCAAGGCATTGGAGATTTATTAAATATCTTACAAGAGTTTGGTGAACTTGCGGGGTTAAAAATAAATGAAGAAAAGACCTCTATTATAACATTAAACATGAATAAAAAAGAAGAAGAAACCTTGTATGAAATGACTAAATTTAAAATAGAAAAGAAGATAAGATATTTGGGAATAATTATAACAAGAAGAAATGCAGATCTTTTTGAAAACAACTATGTCAGGAGTTGGAAAGAAATACAAAAAAATTTAATCACTTGGTCCAAATATCATCTTTCTTTATTGGGAAGAATTTCTTTGATTAAAATGAATGTTCTTCCCAAATTAATGTATCTTTTCCAGAATATTCCTGTGATACATAATGAGAAGAGCATAGAAATTTGGAAAAGAGAATTAATAAGATTTGTTTGGCAAAGGAAGAAACCGAGGATTAAGTATTCGAGCTTAATAGAAACATCAGAAAAAGGTGGCTTGGCATTCCCAGACCTAAAGTTGTATTATTGGGCTAATTGTATGGTTTGGTTAGAGGAATGGATAACTCTTGAGAATGATAAGTTGCTAAATATAGAAAAAGATGGGATGGAATTTGGATGGCATGCCTTCCTTTGGTATGGGAAGCTTAAGAATAATAAAAGCTTTGAAAACCACTATATCAGAAAGTCCCTATTGAGGGTATGGCTTAAGATTAAAAATCTTTTTTACAGGAAACTACCGATTTGGGTATCTCCACAGGAGGCTTTTTTTTTAGAAGCAGGAATAATGATAAGTCATGGATAAGATATAGAAATATCCTAAATATAGAACAGTTTAAAGATACGACAAGGTATGTAATGAAATCCAAAGAACAGCTGGAAAAGGAGGGTAAAATTAATAATTGGTATATATATATATACAATTAAGAAACAGATTTAATACTGATAAAAAAAAAATTAGGATTTGAGATGAGTAAGACTGAATTGGATAGAATATTGGAAGAGAAAAAAGATAAAAATAACCATCATGTATCTAAATATTATAGATTATTTAGGGATAGAAATCTGGAAAAGGAGACAGTTAAACATGTTATGATTCAGTGGGCTAAAGATATTGGAAGTATAGAAATGGATTGTTGGGAAAGGACATGGAAGAATTCAAGAAATTTTACTTTGTGTCAAGAGTTAAAAGAAATTTTTTTGAAAATGTTCCACCGGTGGTATATGTTCCCTAGAAGAATAAAGAAAATTTATAAGAATGGAAATTCCTATTGCTGGAAATGTAAGAAAAAGGAAGGGTCATTTATTCACATGTGGTGGAATTGTAAGTTTGCAAAACAGTATTGGAAAATAATTCAGCTGAAAATAATGGAAATTTTGCAGGTACAGATTCCATGCTGTCCTAGATTGTTTCTCTTAAATATAACTCAGGAGATAGAAAAAAAACCTGAGAAGAAGTATAGGAGAATCTTGTTGTATATGGTGACCATTTCAAGAATCCTATATGCAAAATATTGGAAAAAACAAGAATATCCAACTGTTAAAGAATGGAATATACGTTTAAGCGATGCAATGAATATGGACATCTTAACAGCTTTAGTAAGAAATGAATACTCAGATGTGAGAGAGAAACAATGGGAAAATGTTAAACAATATTTGACAAAAATAAGTAAATAAGCTTTAGCGTAATTTAAAGAAAAGATAGGCTGTATGTGTTTACGGTTAAATTTGGTTGTGTTGATCTTCTTTCTCTTTGTTTTCTGTGGGGGAAAAAATAACTTGGATTAATTTGAGTAATATAAAAATCTTGAAAGGTGGAAATATCAATGACTAGATTGAATAAGTATTATGAGTATAAATATTTAGTTGGGATTATATCCGGTTATAAGATATCAAAGGGTTATAATAAAGTTATCATTCAAATTGAGAAAGGTTTATGTAAAATTTGGTTCATAATAAGGTTAAGTTACCTGGGAAGACAAGACAAAGAAGGAACAGATAATTGATCTAATGAGCAATTGTTTATTTAATATATCTTTTGCTATTATGAATATCTTGGTTTGTCTGAGTATTTGTTTAGTTAGGATTATAAATGTTTAGTTAGGATTATTAATGTGTAGTGTAGTTTTAAAGTGTTAGGTAGTAATGTATGTATTGTATGTGGTGGTTTGTTAATTGTTGTATTGTCTTTGTACATTTTTTATATCTCTTAAATAAAATAAAATTAAATAAAAAAAAGAATCACAAAACTAAAAATTATATTAAAATAAACAAAAAAATTATTCAATTTTATTTATTTATTTATTTATTTATTTATTTATTTATGCCATTTCTGTAAGTATGTATGTATTTTACTTTATTTATATGCCACCTTTCTCCCAGGCTGGAACCTAAGGTGGATTCCCTTAACAAATTAAAAACATTTACAAAAGGTTTAAAACCAATTTATAAACCACACTAAAACACTCTAGAACTGGTTAAAAAACATACAAAAGTTAAAAACAGATATAATATATATCCAAACTTTTAAATTATACAGAGCATATGTGATTAGATGTACAGTGTGCTCAGGTCCATTTGTTAAGCTTTATATTTGTTCAATCAATTTAATGCTGGGCCCTAAGGACCTTATTTCTTGCCATATGCTCTTTAGAACAAACAGTGGCATCAGAAAAAGGGAGATATTTTCCACACATTATTCATACACTGGCCTACCTTTTTCAAGGCTTCACAGCTTACTTATTCTAGTTTATCCTTCACTGCAAAATGAAAACAAATTTACCATTGAGACCAGATGGGATGCCAGAGTGAAGTGCCAGCCATAATACATAGTCAAAAACAAGAACTGATCTCAATCAGGGTGAGCATGGTTTTAGTTGGTGGAGGCTAAAGGCCATTTTCCTAGTTGGCCAAATACTTGAGGACTGTATATATAAATGGTGCATGACTGAAAGAGAAAGGGAGTGGAGCTTACTAGCATATATTTCAATAGGTACATCTGACAAAATGTGCTTAAAATTAGATAAAAAATATCCAAGCATAAATCTTTCTTTATTTTATTATAAAAATAGAACATACATATATTTATTACAATAAAAAATCTAGTATAAAAAATTAATGCGCCCTCCCCCGACTTCATATTCTTTATGTATGCATTCAGGATGGTGGACACAGATTTCCTACAATTTTTAAAGCAACCTCTTCATTAATATACACTTATTGTTGCTAGAATAGTCAAAGTGAATCTCTGACATTCTTCTCTGGGGAAATTTCACATTTTAAATTGCATTCTGCAGCTATACTATTTGGTAGCTAACAAACCCTCTGACAAAGAAGCTCCTTCTTACAAAATCTTTTTACAAGAGGCCAGTCCAACTCTCCTTTTTCTTGTCTTCTGTCTAGCTGGAAGTTTTTTTCCAGCATTGGCACTGGGAGGATGGTGAAAGAGGACGAAGAAAGACAGACTTTCACTGTTGAGTTGCAGCAGTGTGTCTGCAGTAAACAATTCAATAAACTTTGGAATGGCCTGCCGGACGAGATCCGTCTTATTACGACACTTGCTGCTTTCAAGAAAGCAGTAAAGACGGATCTCTTCCGGCAGGCCTTCCCGGAATAACGCCCTCAGAGGGAAGAGTATATTTGGATTCTATTCTCCTCCCAATCTCTCTGCCGAATACGGTACTATGGCTGCTCTTGTTATTTATTGATCTTTTTAACTGTTATACTTGTTATATTTTAATTCTCTCAAGTTTAATTTTAGTTTTAAGGGGTGCGGGAGGCGGATGGAGATTGTGGGGAGATGGTATGTTTTAACTGTTGTATTTTAATTTGTTGTAAGCCGCCCCGATTGCTGTGCAGAGGGCCGGGTTATAAATAAAAAATTTATTATTATTATTATTATTATTATTATTATTTTAATAAAACTTGACCCGGAAAAGAAGGGGCTTCTGCTCTAGGCAATTCTATTGTAGCTGTGTGTGCTTATGTACAACAGACAAGGTAAACGGATTCTTTAAAGTTCTTTAAAATTAACTCTGTAACTGACAAACTAAATGTTTCTGTCAAAGGAAAATAAAGAAATAGTTGCAAGCATCCCACAACACAGTATAATGACGTAAAATATGGTTCTATATAGTTGGGAAAAGCCATTTCCAAGCAGACAGAGAATACATATTTTATAAGAAGGTAACTTGCTTGGTGTAGTGGTTTCGATGTTGGACTATGACTCTGGAGACAAGGGTTCGATTCACAGCTTGGGTGACCTTGGGCTTGCAAACCTCCTCTGAACAAATCTTGCCCAGAAAAAAATAGGGTCACCATAAGTCTGAAACAACTTGAAGGCACACAACAACAATTTGGAAATAGGTGTTTTCATCCAAGCTGCTGTGTTAAAAACAGTTCTCAAGGTACCATATTAGATAGTGACCATGTTTGTAAATACAGTGCATATAGCTACCAAAGATGCAGGGTGCAGCAGAAACAAGGGTCACTGCAGATGTAATTGCAGAGGTTACCGTAATTCTACTCCAATTAGTCCAGGTTCAAGAAGCAAAACATGATCTAATGAAAAGCATTAGTGCATTTGGAGTCATCTCTAAGACAATGGGCTGGTGTATTTGCATTGCAACTCTTTCTATAGCTCCAAGTAAACAAGAAAGATGGATAAAACCAGCAACATGGGTACCAGGTTCCTCCTTACAGCTGTGCCATAGAAATCTCTTTGAGTGCATAAAGCCAAGAACTAGAGATAAAAGGCAGATCAAAAGCACAAACTGCAACCTCTCCTGGGAGAGAAGAGGGAGCAGTGAATACACTAAAATTGCCCCAGGCCAGAGCTATTCTAACATACTGTATGCATATTACCACCAGCTCCCAAAGACTAAGCAGACAAGTCATCTGGGTCTTAGTCACAGCTGCTATCATGTTGAAAGCACATTTACATAACTACAGAAGGCCTTCTATTTGCAATTCATATTTGAGAGATGATCCCTTCTATGAAGTAAACAAAGTAAGAAGGGGAGGATAGAAATAAGAGAAAGAGTTATGAGAGATCCCTGTTCTTTATTCCCTATTGAGGACTGCCAGTGCAGTGATTCCTGAATGAAAGATCAGACTTTTCTTCTGCTGCACCAGGACAACAAAAACCAGCCCACGCAAAACAAAGCTAAGCACATCGGCAGCCCCTGATTCCTTCAAGCCCTGTTTGTACTAAAAGGGTGCGATGAGGTGAGGAAAAACAGAAGGAACTAAACATGATGTGGACAGTCTGTAACCTACTGTATATACTCATGTATAAGTCTAAAGATTTTAGTCAAAAACTGACCCAAAAGACCTGAGTTGACTTATCCATGGGTCAATGTAAGTACTGTACTTTAACTCTTATAACAAAACCATCCCCTGGTGAAAGGAAGAGTATAATCTGGAAGAACTGACAACCCCCCCCCCCAAAATACTCCCATCCACCCAGCTTTCAGTGTGAGCACAAATAGTTATGTCTGCAGGGATTTTGTAAGTTCTTTGGCATTGTTTTCCTTTGCTTCATCATTTCGATTCTTTATTACATGGCCCTAAGTTTTACCCTTGACTTATACATGGGTCATATCAAAATCCATTAATTTTGGCCCCAAAACCTGCTCTCGACTTAAACATGAGCTCGACTTATAATCGAGTATATACGGTAAATGTTGTGTTAGTAGTTGCTACATCTCTTCAAGTTGAGTCTGCTTTATGGCTACTCTATAATAGGGGTTTCATGGGCAGAGGTTCAAAAGAGGTTTGCCATTGCCTTCCTGTTGGGCCAGGAGAAAAGATATACCCAAGGTCATCAGCTGGTTTCTATGGCAGATTGGAGATTTAAACTCTGGTTTTCTGGAGTCCTACTCTAGCACTCAGACCACAGCACCATGCTGATGGAATCCTTCAGAGAATCCTTCAGAATCCTTATGAGTGTTTATATTTTTCTGCTGGCTAAAAAAGGAACCCCCATCTAGCATATCTTCTCCCTTGTAATCCCTGCCCCATTCTCAGCAATCCTTACATTTTCACCAGTCATAACAATATTAACCTCATTATGCCTTCCCTCCAAACCTCCTCCTCCTCTGATTTTGGTCAACTTCCAATGATTCATTCCTACCTGTTCTTTTAAACTGTAAACCCATTTGCTCAGACTTGAAAGGTTCCTTTTACTTTTCCCAATTAACTTATCAGCTCTATCTTAATATTTGACTTCTTGACCCAATTTCTTTTTCCTTCTTGATATCTATTGCTCCTTTGATACTCCCTCTTTACTCAATATTTATATCCTTTGTTCCTGTTACCGTGTGCCTTCAGTTTGTTTTTGACTTATGGCAACCCTAAGGCAAACCTGTCACAGGGCTTTCTTGGCAAGATTTGTTTGGAGGGGATTTGCTATTGCCTTCTTCTGAGGCTGAGAGAATGGGACTTACCCAAGGTCACCCAGTGGGTTTCTATGGCGGAGTAGGGATTCAAGCCCTGGCCTCCCATAATCATACTCCAGTACTCAAACCACACCATCCTGGCTCTCCATATCCTAGATCTTTCTATTTATGTGTTCTTCTATGTTACACTTTTTTTTCTGAAATGGCATGACTACTAATCCTTTGTATTTACCTGTTGCTTTCATTTCTTATTATGCAGGTTTCTCATGTCCAAAGATATTTGTCAATTCAAATTAAAGTAGACCCATTGAATCAACAGCAACTTGGTAATATTTAAAGTAAGGGCCTCTATTCAGTCATTGGGGCGAAGTCATATTTAACCTGTCTTACCTACTTGCTATTCTAATAAACTTCTTCTTGGTCTTTTTCAACCTGTTTTTTACACTTTCATCCAACAAATTTCTCTAATTCATGCTTTCAGTATGAGGCAACACAGAAATTAGTTTCTTCTTTCTCTTCCTATGTCATGTTTTCAGTTGTTAAGTATAGGCGGATTCATATATTCCTCTACTATCACACCTCCTCTTATGTTGTGTGTGTTGTGTGCCTTAAGTCAACTTAAAGCAACTCTAAGGTGAACCTATCATGGGTTTTTTCTTGGCAAGATTTGTTCAGAGGAAGTTTGCCACTGCCTTCCCTTGAAGCTCAGAGCATATGACTTGCCCAAGATCACCTAGAGCAGGCGTAGGCAACCTTTCCCCTTTAAGGGCTGAGGGACTTCAGTTCCCAGAAGCCCAGGAGCTATTGGCCAACATGGGACTATTGGCCAACATGGCTGAGGCTTCTGGGAGCTGAAGTCCCTCGGCCCTTGAAGGGGAAAGGTTGCCTACCCCTGACCTAGAGGGTTTAATGGTCAAGCTAGGAATTAAACCCTGGTCTCCGGAGTCATAGTCCAACACTCAAACCACTATGTCACACTGGCTGTCACACCTCCTCTTACACTCCGGCTTTCCCCATCAGCCTTAAATACTGCCTCTTTCCACATATTTTTTCCTCACTATTCAGCTCATACTATTCCATTCATTCTGCTGACTTCATTAGTTTCCATTTTCTTCGCATCTTCCCTACAAATATCTCTGTGAACTAGCTTCTCAGTTACCACATAAACTTTTTTAGTGTGCTTTAGGTATAAAATTTTCCATGGTAGCTTAAAATGTAAAAACCAACACAACAAAATATCAGGATTAATATATTCTGTTTTAATTATTATTATAAGCTACCTTGACTCTCAGAGATTGGGAGAAAATGGGATAGTACATAATGTGACATACAGTAACAAAAAAGACATCCTATCCCATTTCCAAGTTGTTAAAACCAAGAAACAATCCTGCCAAAAATATCAGCAGTACTGGACAAATTACAAGTCAGGAGAAGGCCAAAGTAAACAAATAAGCCTTAGATGTTTTCTAAGGACCTATAATAAAGGAATAAGATAGAGGAAGGGAGCCAAAAAGAACCTTTATCGCCCATCTTATTGCAGGCATACAGGTCAAGATATCTTTCCAGTAACTTAGTACCAAACCACTGAAAGCCAACTCTTATCATAGGGTTACAAAATATCCTGGCATTCACTGCAGCTGATGTAATATAACTGTCCCACAAACTCAGAGACATAGTCATATTAGTCTGGAATATAATTATGCAAAGGGATCTTGTAGCACCTTTGACATTAACTTTATGCAGCAAGTAGACGTAAGCCTACAAAAGCTTATGCTATAATGTCTTACACTCTGCTGCAAGATCCCTATGCACACTGATGTCCCATGAACTGTCAGGCTAAATCTGACTGGATCTTGGGTGATTGCATTCATCATCATGTAACATATCCTTAACAACCATTTAGGAAACCCTACATAAGACCCAATAAAATAGTTTCCCTAATGTGCCTTTGTCTTTCTTTAGCTTGTAAACCTCTGGGATAAGCCGGTTTTGTGTTTATTTTTTGACAGTGTCTAACAGTTTTAGGCACTTTATACTTATTGAATTATATTTTAATCTATTAATATAAAGTATTAAATCATGTTATTAGGATATTTATATAGCAACAACATGTATTGATAGAAATGCTTTCTGAAGCATAGCTCAGCCAAGGTTGTTGGAAAGTTTATACTGTTTGCAACCAAAGACATCCATCACTAAATACAAGAGGTCAACCCATGGCAGAAGGACACAGATATCCTGTCTTCTTCTGAAATGTTTAAAGTGGCCTTTAAAAAAATGAATACCCATACTCAATTATCTTTTGCCATCTATAAACAGCATTATGAAGGATGACTGTAATATGCAGTCAAACACCTGGCTAGCAAGAAGGAGAAGGAGGTCATAAAATTAAGACAAAATATTTTATGCTGATGTACTCCAACAGAATAAACTGTATCATTCCAATTATATTGTGCTCTAAGCAGAATACCAATGCAACATCTTTCTTCAGGATTCTGTTCTCCTCTTACAGCAGAGAATATGTTTAGTTCGTAGCAAATCCAAGTGGTTCTACAAGTGAGCTGTTCTGGGGAAGGTGCCCAAAACACCTGCACTATATTTCTATATTTAGCTCATGCAATCTCTACATGTATCCTCTTCCCCAGTACTCTGGCACCAAAAGCTGGCTAACTTGAAATTCTCTCAACCTTACCCTGCTCCCGGCAAGCAGCAACGCATCTTCCCCAACATCCGACAGGACTGCTCCTCCCTGGCCTTTTGCTCTGAAACAGAGCTCCTGAAGTCACCCGGCAAATTCACCAAGCAGCAACACAATTGTTAATTTGTCAGATCTGATTAAGATGGCGACATGTTGTCTTCGCTATCACCAGCCCAAGGGGACAATAGGAGACTGGGGATAATAAACTGGAGCAGAGACTTGCCCATGTGCTCCAATAGCAACAGCAGTAATGAAACTTTTAATCCTCTTGAACGTTGGGCTTGATTTACCGAGTGTCTCATGACATTCTGTCTGCCCCATCTCCCGGACTGGCACTTGATTTGCTATACTCTAATGGGCCTTTGCAAATGCAGGAGGCCACTACCCAAGCCAAACAGATGACAATTTGCTAAAATGAGAATGTTCCGCTTTAAGTGCCCAGCAGGCCTCATTCTTTGCAGCATATCTAACATATTAGCAGGAATACAAAAGTAGCGTGCCCCTATCCCAAATGTGCATCCGTTGCATTAGATGGAACTGTGTTTAAACTTTGCTGGAACACATAGACAAGTCTGTGTTCCAGTTTATTTTTCTGTTGGCATTAGAATACACTGAGTGCAAAACTCCCACCAACATCTACCTTAATCTACCTTTAAAAAAAGACAAACTTTGAACTTTAGGCTTTAAAAGAATTAGTGCAGCCAATCCAGTAATTAATCATACATCTGAGATGTGCATTTTTAATCTGTTCTGTCTCCTCTGAAAGAATGCTAATTACTGGCGGTGTTGCTATAGATGGTGCAGCCTGAATTTGACACGGCTTTTGTTGGGAAAAGGCATGATTTCTGTGTGATGTTTTATGGATTGAAATAGCTCATTAGTGTCTTCTGTTTTCAAGTGGATAAAAATGCTGAAATTGTTATCCAAATCTAAAGAATCAAGATGCCGAAAAACATTAAACCCATCAATCCACCGCAGATTTATTGCATGCACTCTTGTATAATTATTCTTAGGTGGCTTATTCTCTACATATCTTAAGATTGTTTAATAAACATTTTATGATGATATTATCAAAGTAGCTGAGCCCAAAAAAGAAAAAGTTTCGCTGAGAAGTGAGAACATCTTATTTTATGTGGGGAAAAAACACTATTGTGACTCAGTGACATCCATCTTTATGCAGTTGGCTCCAGAGACCAGTTATTTGGTGAAGAGAAGTCAAAGCATTACCAATGTTTGGAAGCTGAACTTATAATGTCACTTAAATAGCTATATTTGCACACAATGCTAAACCATAGTTGAGCATTACAAGAATTACAGTCCTGCTCTTTCTCCACTCTGTGCATTCTGGCACAGTGAAAAGCTTCTAATTTTTTTAAAAAAATATTAGAAAAAGTTAATATAGTGGTTTGAGTGTTGGACTGACTCAGGAGACCAGAGTTCAAATAGCCACTCAGCCATGGAAACTCACTGGATGACCCTGGGCAAGTCACACTGTCTCAACCTCAGAGGAAGGAAAAAGCAAACAAATCTTGCAAAGAAAACCCAGTGATAAAACTTGACCCTGGATCTTGTTTGCTAAAACAAACCAGTTTTAAATTTCTAAATTTCACTATTTTAATAGAGCTACACCTTGCAAATGTCATCTTGCTGATCAATGGCCATGTTGGCTGGGAATGTCTTCTGAGTTGTACTCCAAAAAGGTAACTTTTTCAGTCTCTGAGTACCTCTTAGTTAAAACCATCCACATGGCAGACATCATGGCAAATTACAGGCACCTTCTTGCAGTTGATGGCATTAAGGACAATGGGTGGAACGCTTCTATCTCTTGCCAATTTGAATCTTTATTGCCAAGCATATGAAACCTGGCTCAATCATCTTGTCATGCACTAAATGCTAACAATAAAGGATTTCAGAAAAGATTGTTAATATCAAAGCAGACCTTAATAGGCTCAACTCCTTATCACTCCTGCTAGGATTTAGGCAACAGCCAGCACTACTTGGGAATGCACACTTCTCTGTGTGTAATGGTTTTGGGTGCATCTTCCACACATTGCTGGAATGCAAATGTAATAAAGGTGATTTCCCCTGCAGTAACCGCTCAGGATAAATGCTGGCTACAGGCATTCTGTTTGCCATCTCATTTCTCATGAGCTCACCTACCACAGTTACATAATCACCGTAACTAGAGAAAACAAAGGGATACAAAAACTTCACAACAATCATCACATGGTTTGGTTTCACAGAAGTGAGACGTTTCCTCTTAATGTTGTATTTGGAAGGGTCTCTTTTTGTTTCCAGCGAAGGATGAGCACAGACAAAGAAGAGATACAGGCAGGAGTAAATGAAGTGAAATTTGAAAAGAAGAAAGGGCAAGGCCGTGCTGCACCTGCATGAACAGAACCAAACTCAGAGCTACGGCTTGAGAAACATCTCACTGCCAAGTAACAGCGCAGAAAAGATGCTTGACCACTGAATGTTCTATAAAGCCAATCTAAGACAGAGACCACTTTAAAACCACCAAAAAGGAATCCACTCCTATATGTTAGTCTTCCTTCTTCTGTCTTTAGGGCAGCCAGATGAAAGTGTTTCTTCACCATAATAGTGGCACAGCAAACAAAAATTTGATAGCAGCGGTTGGTCATTCAGGAGAGAGGTAACCGTTGTATCTCCTGAAATCTCTTTTCCTATCTATCTATTAAAAACTGTGCCTATTTGTCTCTGCTTTTGACCCCTCTTTGTATTCCTTAAAAAGAAAACTTAAGTTAGAGTGCCACAACTTAAGTTAGGGTGTAACCCACTTGTGGGGTGAAAGGCACCCTTTGCAAACCAATGTGTTAACAGATAGAATATTCCACTAACGCTGCTAAATCCCAAATACACTTCCTGTCTTTTATGTATTTTTATTCATTCTGACATTCTCCTATTGGTCTTGAATTTCCTCACCAAGACAACCATTCTCTCTCTCTCTCCAGGACTGGTTGTTTTGACTTTTTTTTTTCCACAACAGCCAACATTTGTTCGATGTTTCAAGCGTTTCCCCCCATCCACAAATCTCTCTCCTTCCAACATCACCATTCACTTTTTACTTTCTACTTTTGCTTCTCTTCCAAGCCTTGGGAAAGGTCAACTATATTCTAGCCCGTTTTGACGTCTCTGAGCAGGCTTCATTATATCACATTGTCATGAGCAAGACCCAGAGTAGACATGGTGAAGGGGTTCACCATCCCACCTCAATTACAGCAACCAAGTATGGTCAAACAGTCAAACACAATTAGTGTACTAATTACTCTCCGAAAAGTGGACCATCGAGTCTTGCTGCTAATTACAAGATGCAAGTGGAGTTCACAGAGCTAGAGAGCACAGCAGATTTCTAGGCAGCACACAAATATTCTCTGTTTCACACACACAATTTCTTTTCCAACCTCACCAAATCTTTGTTCATATCCTGCTTTTCCCACCAATAATAACCTGAAGGTACTTCTGTACATTTAACACATTATTCATAAAATAAAGTGTCAACCACAATAACTGAAACCAAAAGAAGCAAAAAAATAATATCAGGTTACATTTTGAGGTTTCTGTTGCTTTTAAATCCTGTGGAAATAAAAACCCCTTCACAAGGCACCTCGACATCAGAGTCAACTGATCATTTCTAGAAAAAGAATTTCAAAGATGCAGCACAACCACAGCAAAAAACTCTCCCCTTAGTGTCATTTGATTATCATACCTGTTTCTATAATTAACCACTTACATTTATTAAATAAACCCCGGCTTCCCCACCAAGATTTTCCAATTTAGAGTATGCAATGGTGCCTATACTAGTTTTCAAGGATAACTCAAAATGCTGGTCCCACCTAGCGGAGACACATTCAATCAAGGGGATTTAAGTAAGTTTTGACTTATATTTCAGCAGTTGACTCAATGGGTTTACTGAGGCTGAGCCTAACCAAGACTGGATTTAGGCCTGAGTTCAAATCATTTTTTGATAAGCCAAATATATGAAGGAAAGCAAAATCGAATTCTACTAATCACAAGCTTTATTTGAAATAAACAAAACACAACCTCTCCAAATGTAACTCCCGCTCCCTGCAGCAAGGCCCTGAGCCCCAATCCAAAATCTGTCTATAAAAAGAGCTGTCTACCTTCTTTTTTTCTAATTACATTTTTATTGAGTTTTTACACTAAAGCACACACAGTCTGTAAAACAATGTCAACAACAACATCAATTAACTACAAGGGCCAAGGGTTGTTGTGTCCATCTATCTACATTCCATTTTATCAATGCTTTTTCTCAGAGAAGGTGGGAAGAGAGAAAAACATCTGTGCCTGTTTAACAGATACTGGTTGACTCTCCCTTATCCAAAGTGTGTGGAACTAGAAGTGTTTGGAATTTTTTTTGGATTTTGGAATATCTGTATTTGCATATATGTGCAAAATATATTTGCATAATGAGATATCTTGCCAAGTCTACACACAAAAATTACGGTATTTATGTTTCATATACACCATATATGCATAGCGTGAAGGTAAGTTTATACATAGTATTTTTAAAATAATTTTGTGCATGATACAAAGTTTGTGTACACTGAACCACCAGAAAGCAAAGGTGTCATATAGACTCTCATACTGCCCCTCAGCCCCCTATTACCTGGCCATTTATTCTTGTGCTGCAGTGGCTGTCCACACAAGCATCCCGCTGAGCAACCCAGTGTGTCTGCTGTTGCCACAGGTTGCTTGCTTCTGAGGTCAGAATGAGGCACCTAGAGATGAGCACAAAGCTGGGCACCTCATTCTGACCTCAGAACAAACTCCCAGTGGCGGTAGAAACCCATGCAGACAAACCTGTTGCAGTACAGGAAGAGAGGGCTCAGAATCTACTGAGATCCAGAGCAACAGGGATATTTTTTACACCATTTTAAGACTGGTATAGTCTGGTTCTGTTGCAGAACATGCCAGAAGTCATCTGGACTACCCTCACCAAAACCAAAGTTTGGAATATGCATTGTCCAAAGAGGGAGGTGACAGAACAGGGAAGAAACAAGCTTTTTGACACATGCAGGTAAGGCCTCAGGAACCCATGAAAATAGGTTTTGCAATTTCATTGAGTCTATATACATCTATTTTAGGTTTTATTAATTAAACAGTTTTTATGTAGCAGGACACAAATATAATATAATATAATATAATATAATATAATATAATATAATGGAAGTTTAATACTAGTGGGATCAGTGTGCGGATAGGAAGTCAATAGTTTTTGTTTTGTTGTTTAGTTGGGTTTGTAGTTTTGTTGTTATGTGTTGTATGCTGTCTTAGATGTATGTTTAAAAAGGTCGATGTGGTTGTGATTCTGGTTAATTTAAAAAAATGAAACAAAAAGAAGAATGTTTTGGATTTTGGAGTATTTCAGATTTTGGAATTCCAGATAAGTGAGATTCAACTTGAACATATACAGTTAAGAATCAGACACATCAAATATCATGCACCATGACATGAGTGCAAAGTATTGCTCTTGGGCACAATACTTGTTTTCTTCATTATACAAGGGTGAAAAAACTATGACCCACCAGACATTTTGGACTTTAATATCTACAGGCCTATATCCAATCCCAACAAGAATAGAACTTCCCTAAGTGTTCAATGGAACTTGCCTAAGTGTTGACTTACTAAGCTGCCATTATTCAATGGGTCTACTTTAATGGGACTCTGCAACTGGATTTAGATTACAATCCCCCAAATGGCCATGCTGGTTGGGGTTCCAGAAAGTTCAAGCTCAAAACATATGGACCGTCAAAGACTTCCTATCCCTAATTTAGATGTACTGTGATGGTAAACTGGACAGTCTGAGGGCACGGTTGCACATATTCACCAACCAGCCTGTGTATTCGTTGGAAAGGATGAGTGAGATCCTATCTCAGTTCTCTACCAGCCATAATATGAAGTGGGTGTTAACTCACTGACGCCTTGCATGTTGCTGTTCCTAGGTAATGCAACAAACAGGGACTATGAAAATGAGATGACAGACAGAAGCAGCACAGCGGGACAGTGAATCTACCTTGGATTTGTCTTTGAATTTTAAAGTACTGGATCATATCTCCAGAATATGGTCAGCACCCTGGATAGGTCCTTTGGAATTTACACTAAAACTTGGAGTGGATGCACCACCAAACTAACATAAGAACCATCAGCTTCCACTGACGGGAACAAAAGGCTCAGCTAAGCAAGAGATTAAACAGATGCAGCTTTGAAAAAACATATCCCTCTCTTGAGCATCATCCATGCATAAAAAGTTTACTATATTTGAAATAATTTTCCAGCAAAAAATAAAAAATAAATAAATACTGGCAACTGTACCCAAACTGCAGAAACTACCTAAGCGCAGCCTTGCACATTGACTGTATATTCTAGTCTAAATGATACTGCTGAAGGCTGCCATTAGTCTCGTGCCCATTAAAGGCTCTGATCCTAGAAATTCAGCAGGCAAAAGTTTATTCCTGGCAGGGGAGATTTTGAATTTGTTCATGTCAGCAACTAATTATGGAGAGAGGATTCCCAACACCGTCCTAAATTTTATTATTTGCCACTAATTAAGCCACTTTCTCTAAAAATTCATTAAAAACTCTCTCCAACTCATAGTTTTGAGCTATACAACTGACCTCAGATATTGGGCAAACACTAGTGCAGTTGACACAAATGTGTGGCTTTTCCTTTCACTGAAAAGCATTTACAAGACCAGTATTTACAAGATCAATATTGTGTCCACGTATTGCTCTCCCCCTCCCTATCTTCTGAGCACAGCCTTCTGTGTTCCTAACCCATTAATAATTTGGGAGCTACATTTCCAGAAAGCAAGGATCAAATGAATATTTTATAATTGTTAACACAGCCCTGGAGCAAACTTGAGGGGAGGAGGCCAGACCCACTAATTCAGAAAGCTTTGAAAACATCCTCACACAACTCACAAGCAACCGAGACTTACAAATGAATTGATCTTTATAAAGCTGTTTCTGGAAGTATGGAAGAATGAGTTTAAGCTGACATTCCTTCAAGCTAGATCAAGGCACTGAAATATTAAACATGATAGCACCGATTTCAGCATAAGAATAATGTGAGTGTATGTTAGTGACATGAAAGCTGATCCCTTTGCTCCACCACCAAGCAGGTAAGCAATTTAGTCTCTACTGGAAATTTTGTCTCTATAGGAGATATAGACAATGACCTGGACTACCATAGCTATTCAAGTTTAGTATGAAGCAAAGTTTGAAACATTTGAAAAATGTTTTCATAAAGATTAAAAACTTTTTAAAAAGAAAACTCAATTAGCATACCATCTTTGTTGAATAATATATTAAGGGATATTTTAAAATATGCTGAAATTGAAATCTGGACAAACAGATACTTAAATTCATAAACCATGAAAACTGAAGATTCTTCCACCTGAGCATTTTGCCTAGAAGTACAGTCAACCCTTCTTCTCACGGGGGATCCGTTCTGGACCCCCCCCCCCCCCCCCGAATGGAAAATTGCAAATATTCAAGCCCCATAGGCTTGAATGGAGGGGCGTGCCCATGGGCACATGCCCCATTTTGTGCCCCTCTGTTCGCCACTCGTGGGTAGGTGAGGAACACAGATCCAAAATCCGCAAGAACAGCAGGGCAAATGTACATCTTAAATGGGTCCCAGAATCTTGAGCAGAGAGAGAAGCTGCAACAGGCAAAGAGGAGGTAAATACTCCTCCCAACTACCACTTCCAACATAAAAGCTCAGCTAAGTCAAACCAAAGGACTCTTTGTGTCCCAGTATTCTGTTTGCACAGCAATTCTTCACCTACTTAAGGGAAGCCAACAAGAAGGGCAGCAGGGCAACACTACCCTCCTGCTCATGCTCCCCAACAACTCATGTAATGATGTTCCATTATGCATAATGAAAAATATAGCCATCATGATGGGTGGTTGTTGACATCCCCATCATCCACAACTTTGTCCAATCATTTTTAAACATTCTTACCAATACAACCCATAGCAACCAATTCCACAGTTCAGCTAAGCTGTGATGTGAAGCAGTACTTCCTTTTATCTATTCCAAATCTTTTCTCCATCATTTTATCTTCCATACTTCAAACTACACTACCTTCCTGCCTCCTACAATAATGTACAGCTGTTTAACAAAATCTGGCCAGAGAACCTGTGGCTCTGCCAGGCCATCAGTTCCAAACTCATTAGGTAATCACTGCAAAGAAACCCCCTCCCCCTTAATCCTGTGTATGCCTTTCAAGTATTCAGCCAACAAAAAGTATAGGCTGAGAATCTCTTATCCAGAAATCCGAAATACAAAATACTCCAAACTCAAAAATTGTTCACATGGATGGCTGAGGCAGTGATATCTTTGCTTTCTGATGATTCAATGTACACAGTTTTTGTTTCAAATTATTTTAAAATATTGTGTGTAAATTTACCTTCAGGCTATGAATGACCCAGACTTGAGTCCCATTTCCAAGATATCACATTATGCATATGCAAATATTCCAAAATCCCAAAAGATTAAAAAATCAAAAATACTTCTGGTCCCATGCACTTCAGATAAGGGAGACTCAAGGCCTAAGCAGACTGCCAGAAATAGTGCACATTAAATTGAGGCACTGCCCTGGCTCAGTGCTAGGGAATCATGGGAATTGTATTTTTTTCTGAGACATTGAGCCTTCTCTGTCAGAGAGCTCTGGTGCCACAATAAATTACAATTCCCATGATTCCCTAGCACTGAGCCAGGGCAGTGCCTCAATTTAATGTGCACTATTTCTGGCAGTCTGCTTAGGCCCTCAATCTATAGTATGAGCATTCACAGTCCATGCTCTTTTCTGATGGACTAGGAATGCCATTTGTACCTACGCTAGAAAAGAAAATGATCTCATTTTTATGATTGCTACAAATCAGGCTCACCATGTATATGTGGCTAAAGACAGATAAGATAAAATTCTTTCCTGCTACTACTGTTCCTATACTAGATAGTTGCACTATACTGTACATGGTAAAGGCTTCCTTGACCTCCAAACTCAAGCCAAACACAGCACAAGAATCCGTTTTGGACTGATTAAGAGACAAAGGCCTGTTCAAACATTAAGTTTTGTACACAAGTAGAGAGAGCCAGGGAAGTCCCTCCAAAAAATGTTCCCCTCTCCCTCTCCCATGTTGTCACAGAAGGTCTGAAGCGGATCTGTAAATCCGACAAAGCAATACGCAACTGTGTAGAATTCTGTTATAGCATTCTAAAACACAGCTTTAGATCCTTTTCAGCCAACACAGAGAGGGTGCATTCGGAAAACACAGTATCAAGCCACTTTTTCCTGGCCGTCTGATCCGGCCCCCAATGAAGCTAACATGAAAACCAATTCAAGTTCAACCTTATGATTTAACTTTCCCCAAGATCGTTTTTGCTAGCCAACTATATCATGTTTCAGCAGTAGTCATGCTAGCCACAAAATAAACAAACAAAAGAATTAAAATCCCAATCCATCTTGTGGTGACACCTTTACTGGTACAACCAAAAGATACCAAATACATCATGCTAAATTTCAAAGCTCCACAGGCTTCTTCATCAGGCAAAGATGGGAAAACAGCATATGGGGGGAAAGTGATAGTATTATGGTTACAACTTCTTCATTTCTGATGTTACAGGAAGTAGACAAAAAGTGAGAGCCACCCACAGTATCAGCTAGAGTACAGATTTAAACTAAGGTATAACATATGGGTGGTAGGACACATTCACTGACATATGAGATTTAATGGAGATAAGATCTTTAGAGGTTTTGTATCATCCCTCTTCCTACAGCATATACTTCCCAAATCACTGCATCAAGAAGAAACACTACTTTGTATTTCCATACAGAAAAACCTATGCCAAACTGCAAATTACTAGCCTGCCTTATCCCTGCAGAGGAACAACTGGTGAATGAAAGCAGAATCTCCATACACCCCAGTCAGTACTGCTGAGAGGTGTGTGGTTCATAGTACTTTATGGGATGGAAGAACAGCCATGCTGCACCAGAAGGAGTCATGTCCTGTACTGCAATGTTTCTTAAGCTAACTGATATGGGGGGGATCAATAATTATTTCTTTTTCCATTGTACCATATTTGTGCCCATATATTGTGTATTACAGTGGGCCCTTGGTATCCGCTGATGTTTGGTTCCAGGACCCCCCAAGGATACCAAAATCTGTGGGTGTTCAAGTCCCATTCTATATAATGGCATTCTAAATTGGTGTCCGTTACATAAAATAGCAAATTAAGGTTTGCTTTTGGAATTTTTATCTATCTATCTATATAAATTGAATATTTTCAAGTCATGGATGATTAGATCCATGGATAAAAAAAATCCATGGATACTGTTTATTTGTGATAGGTACCATATTTGTGCCTATAGGCTATAATTGTTTCTTTCTTTCCTGGAAACTCTCCAGGGAGTGGGACTCAGTGGCTTGTGGAACACCACTTTGAGTAGCACTACTGCATTGCATGCCAGCAACATAATCAGTTGAAAGGGATGAAATGGAAGTGTTGAATCAACCACAGTGGAAATTTCATAATGTGACTGCCTGGATATTGGTGGGGGCCAAGAGGTAGCTTATGAGACACGGTGCCCATGTATTTGGAATCTCAACCTAAATTGCTGTTTTTGGCATTCTTCACCCGAAGCAGCAACAGATCCTCTTGCCACGAAGAGGAAGTAGCTTGAGAAGTACATGGGAGAGGGCCCAGGATTTGTTGCTATCTGGGTCCATTAGGCTCCACAGTCACTGATCTTTAGGCAGGGTGACATGATGTCCTTGTCTAGGACACATCTACATTTCAATCTTCTGTCCAGGAGGAATTGCAAAATTTCCCTCCATTTTGAACATGACTAAGAAGCCCATTGAGTAATTCCATGTTTGCTGTTTCTCTTTGAGAAGTGCATCTACTTGGCAGCCGGTCCTCGCTGCAAATGAATCCTTCTAAAGTTCCTGAGGCAGACCACCACATACTGATGTGCACAATGCACATCAGACACTTTGTCAGCTCAGCTACATAGTAATATAACAACTTTCATCTACTGGATAATGACATTACAAAACTGCCCAATTCTAAGTCCACATATGAAGCTGTAATTTCCACACAGGATTTCATTCTATGTCAGCATAACTAAGTAGTAACACTTCATGGCCTAACCCTTCCCCAGTTCATCTTAAAAGCTAGCTACCAGATTAGGTGAAGAGATCTGTTTAGCTTCTCAGTGCGGTGCAAGGAGCATGTTGCCCCATTTAATTTTTGCAGCCTCACTCACTGATGGGAAGGAGGTTGAAATGTCTTTCCTCCTTGCACCCTGATCACCAGATGACTCAAAATGGGCTGGGGTGGCATTTATATAGTTTTACAGCAAGACTACATAATCTTAATGAATACAGATCAGTTACGAATCTGTAACACCGAATACCAGCCATAATCATAATCACTGTGTTCTTATTGTTTTTGTTGTTGTTGCTGCTACTACTGCTGCTTTTGTTGTTGGTTGTTATTATTATTATTATCATCATCATCATCATCATCATCATCATCATCATCTACAGCAGCTCTTCACTGTAAATCATCCTTTGTTTAGGCATGCCACTTTACCTCTTTGCATGGCAGATGGCAGGGATGACTTACTGCTTCTTCTCTTTCCAATGACCACCTAGGTCTATTCCCTACATTCCTTAAACAGTATAATGAAAAGTAATACATCTAGAAACTTAAATTTGGACTTATTTCTTTACCAGTCATGCTTAAATGAAGTTAGCAGAAGCTGAAAGTAAGCTTTGTGAGAGCAGAGCTGTGTGAAGGACCCACCACAGTTCCCTGGTAAAAAAAAAGAAAAGATTTCAGTCTCTTATTAAATTTAAAGCTTTGAACGGTTGGGTTTAAATTTAGGGAATACAAATAAATCTGCAAAACATTTACTAGTGATCATAATTGCACTTGCTGAGGTTAATTTTTTTTTAAAAAAAAAAGTTTATGGTTCAGTAGCTGTATGCTGACATTTCTGGCTGCTGAACTTTATTAAAGTATAGAATGCCTTACATATTTTCCCACCAATTATTTTTCCAATGCAACCAATCATTACAACAGCCCAGAGCAAAGTGATGAAATTCTAATTATAAGGGAGCTTGGGCAACCTCATCGTCACAGATAAGGAAAGGAAGCTCTGAGGCTCTCTCTGCCAGCAAAACTCACAAGTCTGAGTACCAACTCTTTTGCCTTTTCTTCCCTTTAGATACTGGTTGCAATCTGGCACGCTTAATACACTTTGCTTGCAAGTACACAGAAAGAAATGAAACTTTTAAGTATCTGGAAATGGATGTTCCAGGGGTAATCGAAAGACTGAATTGGCTCCAATTCCAATGTGCAGGAGGAAAAAGCATTTAATTCAACACAGTGTAGAATTTATTTCAACACAGAAAGCTGGAAACAATGAGAAAGATTTACAGAACAATGTGACCTTCTTATAAACAAATGTTAATATGCTACAAATCAACATTTATAGTAGGTACTATAGGTCCCCAAGACATTACTGTTAAATTGGAAACATTATTGTTTTACCAGTAAAAATATATATTCCCTCCTCCGCACACAAGTTTACTTGTGCCAACATTCTTGCCACTACAAAAAGCTATTTAAAGATTCCCCCCACCCCTTTCAGTATTGTCTGAACAATTAAATGGCTATATAAACATGCCTCATACTTAATTAGGTTTTTGCCCTGGTTGCTACAATTCTGGAAAATAATGCTGGAAGGAGTACAAGACACCATAACAGAAGAAGCTGTGTAAGAAAAAAAATGATCACAATTTTGTATGCCTTTATTTTGTGTGTGTGTGTGTGCCTGCAAGGAGACAGAGAGATTCACAAGAGTGAGGGGTTGATAAATGGTACCATTCTGGTATCATCAAGTTTTGTTATCATGGGACAAAATCCCATAGCAGAAAACCATCAGGATAGCGGAACAGCCCCCATCTCCCAAGGAAAGTGGCACAGGAACGCTTTTCTCATTCCACAACAGAGTTTTCCACCTCATTTTTTCTACATGGGTTTGCCACCAACAGCTACAAGTGTTAGCATCAGGACAGAGGGAAAATAGCAATAGCAATTGCGTTTACATTTTTATACCGCTTCATGGTGAACTCAGTACTCTCTAAGCCAGGGGTAGGCAACCTTTCCCCTTTTTTGTAATTTTATATTTTATTAGCATGTATTATTCAAACATATCTATCAAATTGGCATATTAATATCTTTTTCAATAATCATATACAAATATTTACAATTGACTTCCAAGGTATCTCCAGTTTGTACTCAACCTTACTTCAATGTTCACTCATTGTCTTCATATACAAGCAATTTTAAATATTAAATCCATTGTGTGTTATAACAACAGCTTTAATTATCTTGATCTTTCCCCTTTAAGGGCCGAGGGACTTCAGCTCCTAGAAGCCTCAGCCATGTTGGCCAATAGTCCCATGTTGGCCAATAGCTCCTGGGATTCTGGGAGCTGAAGTCCCTCAGCCCTTAAAGGGGAAAGTTTGCCTACCCCTACTCTAAGCGGTGTATAATCTGTAAGCCAATTGCCCCCAACAATCTGGGTACTCATTCAACAACATGTTTTATTGATTAGTCGACTGACCATATCAACAATAAATACAGTATTTCAAATACAAATGCAGCGTTTCAAAATACAAGCAATAATAAAAACTTGATTCTAAAACAAATCTAAAAATGACCAGGATTAAAACATATTCATTTAAGTCAGGGGTAGGCAACCTAAGGCCCGGGGGCCGGATGCGGCCCCCTGAGGCCTTTGGACTGGCCCCAGGCTGGTCCTGCCGCCGCCGCCGCCCCCCACCGCCGCCCGCCATGATGATATTGATTATTGTTGTTATTACTTGTTCTTGGGGTTTTCTTGGCAAAATTTCCACAGGGGGTTTGCCATGGCTTTTTGGGGGCTGAGAGAGTGTGCATGCATATTTTTAATTTTTTTTTTAATTTTTACATTTTTAATATTTATTTATTTATTTATTTATTTATTTTTGGTGCTTCGGCCCTCCAATTGTCTGAGGGACAGCAACCCGGCCCCCGGCTCAAAAAGGTTGCCTACCCCTGATTTAAGTAAACGACTAAATGAGAAAAATGGTGTCCAAAATAAGCTACACATACAGTATAAAATATAACAGGCTAAAACTGGGTGAAATAACAAAAACTAGAAAGTTTAAATAAACTCATCACCATAGCACGACACATATTCTGTTTGATTGTAGTATATATGGCAGGGGTAGGCAACCTTTCCCCTTTAAGGGCCGAGGGACTTCAGCTCCCAGAAGCCTCAGCCATGTTGGCCAATAGCTCCTGGGATTCTGGGACCTGAAGTCCCTCGGCCCTTAAAGGGGAAAGGTTACCTACCCCTGATATATGGTAAGGAACCCTGGTGGCGCAGTGGTTAAATGCCTGTACTGCAGCCACTCACTCATAAACCACAAGGTTGCGAGTCCAATACTAGCCAGGGCTCAAGCTTGACTCAGGCTTGCATCCTTCTGAGGTCACTAAAATGAGTACCCAGCTGTTGGGGGGCAATGAGCTTACAGTTGTAAACCGCTTAGACATCCCATAGCATGATATGAAGTGGTGTATAAATGAAGCTGCTTTGCTTTGCTTTGCTTAAGGAGAGATCCCATTTTTACAATCTTATCTGGTTAGAACAACTAATTGGGATCCTACTGCTAAATTGTCTTATTTTCTCTCTGGGGAGAACTTACATTTAGCAACATGTACGAGTACTCATTTTACTGGCCTACAAAAAAATGAAGGCTGAGTCAACCTTGGAGCCCTTGGATTGAACTCACAACCTTTGGCTGCAGTACCAGCAGTAGTGGCATTTAACCACTGCACCACCAGGGCAACTTGTGCTGGTGGAAGTCAAGCAGTTGCATCTCCAGCCCCCAACATAAGATACCATTACGTGGGATAATATTGCTCCAAAATGTCCTCTAGCGAGTGCGCAGTGCGCTTCCACCCCCTGACCTAGGGGAGGCCTTTTTTGAAACCTAAATCATAGTAAAAATGCCCCCGTACCCCTTAGAAGTGTGTGTGTGTGTGTACATATACACATACACATACAGTTCTTGTTATTGCTTGAGCAGGTCTCTTAGAGGGATGATGCACACATACATCCCTGCCTTCCACACTTGCCTACCTCTGTTGTAGAAACATCCATGAATAGAGAATGTAGGAAAGAAGCAAAATGGGATTTGTGTTCTTTTGGCTTTAAAAAAAAAAAAGCATGAGGGAATTTGTGCAGTAGTATATATGCTTGAAACAAACAAACCTTGTCCCCTTCTGTAAAAGAGTCATGGCCAGCATAAATCCAGGGCTAATGAGAAAATCCCACCCCACATCTGTATATTTTGAAAGCTTTAAAGCCCAAATTTCAGCACTACTTACCTTAGAAGACACAATCAAGCAGACTGCACCTCAGCTACATTTTCGGTATGGACAGATAAATCTGAACAGTTTTCAGAAGCAATGACTGGGAAATGCACTTTTCGGGACTACAACCCAAAATTCTCCAACCACTGGCTGGGGGATTCTGGGAATCTTAGTTCCTCCACAACTAACCTCTCCAAGCTCTGGCCTGAAAGAAATGGCCAACTTCAAAACAACTTAGATTAGAGATGGGAAGTATGTGGGTCTCCATTTATTATTGAACTCAATTCCAGCCCTAGATAGCACAGCCAATTGTGAAGAATACTGGGAGTTGCATTTCAACAGCGTTTGGAGGGCCACAAAATTCCCAACCCGGTCTAGATAATGGAAACACTATGAAAAATAGATCATTAAACAGAGAGTCTGTGAACATCTGGAAGATAATTTCATAATCACAAAAAGTCAACATGGGTTTCAGAGAAACAGGTCATGCCAGACAAATCTGATCTCTTTTTTTGATAAAATTACCAGTTTGGTAGATGAAGGGAATGCTGTGGATATAGTATATCTTGATTTCAGTAAGGCCTTTGACAAGGTTCCCCATGACATTCTTGCAAGCAAGTTGGTAAAATGTGGGCTAGACAAAGTAACTGTTACATGGATTTGTAATTGGTTATCTGGTCGAACACAAAGGGTGCTCAACAATGGCTCCTTTTCAACCTGGAAAGAAGTGACCAGTGGGGTGCCACAGGGCTCTGTCCTGGGCCCAGTGCTATTCAATATCTTTATTAATGACTTGGATGACGGTATTGGGGGCATAGTTATCAAATTTGCAGACGACACCAAATTAGGAGGAGTAGCTAATACCCCAGAGGACAGGATCAAAATTCAAAATGACTTGAGCAGACTAGAAAGTTGGGCCAAAGCTAACAAAATGAAATTCAACACAGAGAAATGTAAGGTACTGCACTTAGGGCGGAAAAACAAAAAGTACAGATATACGATGGGGGACACTTGGCTGAATGAGACTACGTGTGAAAGGGATCTAGGAATCCAGGTGGACCACAAGTTGAACATGAGTCAACAGTGCGATGCAGCAGCTAAAAAGGCCAATGCAATTTTAGGCTGCATCAGTAGAAGTATAGTGTCTAGATCAAGAGAAGTAATAGTGCCACTATATTCTGCTTTGGTCCGGCCTCACCTGGAATACTGTGTCCAGTTCTGGGCACCACAATTCAAAAAGGATGTGGAGAAACTGGAGCGTGTCCAAAGGAGGGCAACTAAAATGGTGAAGGGTCTGGAAAGCAAGCCCTATGAGGAACGACTTAGGGAACTGGGGATGTTTAGCCTGGAGAAGAGAAGGCTGAGAGGTGATATGATAGCCGTGTTTAAATATTTGAAGGGATGTCATATCGAGGAGGGAACAAGCTTGTTTTCTGCTGCTCCAGAGACTAGGACCCGAAACAATGGATGCAAGCTGCAAGAAAAGAGATTCCACCTCAACATTAGGAGGAACTTCCTGACAGTAAGGGCGGTTCGACAGTGGAACACACTCCCTCGGAGAGTAGTGGAGTCTCCTTCCTTGGAGGTCTTTAAGCAGAGGCTGGATGGCCATCTGTCGGGGATGCTTTGATTGGGAGTTCCTGCATGGCAGGGGGTTGGACTGGATGGCCCTTGTGGTCTCTTCCAACTCTATGATTCTATGATTCTATGAAAAATACTTAGCCACAGAAACAGACACATCCCCAAACAGACATAGACTCAATTGTGCACACGCAGAAACAAATAATGAATTACATTCAAAATCCAAAGAGAGACATTTGAGGTGGCGAGATGTTCACCAGGGAGAAATGTTCAGCATTACAAATAAAAATAATGAGCAAACATTTAATTATACTTAGTTTAGAATTGTTAGAACTGCTGGGGTCAGCATGAAACTTGGCTACCAAACTGGCCATTCCTGCATGAGTGCATCCCCAACACCATTTTCCCTCCAGAGTTCCACTGTGCTTCCCCACATTAACTTACTGCAGGATTACACCCTAAACTGATATGAAACGGTATTCTTATGCATGTGTTGTATAAGAATGTTGTTGTTGTTGTTGTTGTTGTGTGACTTCAAGTCAACCCTAAGACAAACCTTTCATGGGGTTTTCTTGACAAGACTTGTTCAGAAGAGGTTTACCATTGCCTTCCCCTGAGGTTGAGAGCATGTGACTTGGCCAAAGTCATCCAGTGGGTTTCATGGCCAAGCAGGGAATCAAACCCTGGTCTCCAGAGCTATAGCCCAACACTCAAACCACTATGTTATGCTAAGAAAAGCACTGCAAACTGCAAGATGGTTATCAAAACTCAGTTTTATACCCAGACTCATAAATAATTCCACTGGGAATTATCAAGAAAAGGTCCACAAACAACAGTGCTCTCTCTCTGGTAGAATAACCAGACTTATCAGTTTTTTTCACTTCACAATTTTCAGCTCCAAATGCTGTCACCACTTATTTGACACTTCTAGCAACCAACTGAATAACTAAGCTCCACAGTTCAACTTCATTTTACCTGTGTTTTTGATGTTTACTCATCTTTAAGTTTCACCAACACAGCAGCTGAGACATTATTTTCTCACTGCAGTAAACATGCTGATAAAAGAATTCAGAACTAATTTCTTCTGCATTCAGAAGGTATCTTAATTTAATGTCTGCAACACAGAATATTTCTCAGTGATACATCAGGAAGCCAGCCTGTCTCAGTCATGGATGGTTTTCATGAACACTGCCTGTGATCTATGGGAAGGGAGGCAGTGAAGCTGACTGTTCCTGGAAAGGGTCACTTGCAAACTTCAGCACCATCAATACCTTTTCACTAGATACCCTGAATATCAAAACTGATTAAAAGATGAGTTATAAATTATTTTAACAAATAGTGAGGGGGAAATCTTGCCCATTTTTTTCACATTACCCATTCCTCAAAATTTGCTGACACCTGAAATCTATTAAGAAATGGTATTTCTTTGTAACATATTTGTACCGTTTGTAATTGCTGGTAACCAGGACAGAATCCCACCTACAAATTAGTACAGACAGCCCTCCATTTTCATGGGGGATCCTTTCTGGACCCCTCAGCAAAACCGGAGACTCGCCAATATTCAAGCCCCATAGGCTTGAATGGGGCACACCCCATTGATCTTAACGGAGGTCGCTCCTCCGTGAATATTCAAAACCGCAGATCTCAAGTCTGCGAGAACAGAGGGGTGACTGTTTTTCTTTTTAAATGGAACCAGTTTGCCAGATGCAAGACACAGAACCAACAACCACCAAAGGATGCATCACAAAAGGATGAGAGAGAAGTCCTCTGCAAATCTGTTGTCCTGAGTCAGAGATTTCAGAAATACACCTAACTGAACCATAAATTATGTAGCACTGTGTCAGTAGCAAAGCACAGTCTCTGTGCTCTCATTGCTCTCATGCTCCATTTTCACAGTAGTGTAATGTGATGTTTGAACAGATCTGTCAAAACACTAGGACTCTTGCTGTTATGAAAAGCTTGTTTGTTTGGGTGCAAGCCCTACGTTTTAGAGAAAGTAACAGGGTGCCAACTGAAGGGCTTTCATCCAGAGGGTCACAACTCCAGCCAAGCAACAAGGTTGACCGAGTCCTAAACTGCTTCATGATGCCCAAAAATGAGAGTGTGTTATTAATGGTAAATTAGGTGTATTAAAATTTACTCTTATCACAGCTGATAAAAATGAAGTTTAAAAGAAGTCATTTAACAATGATATTTTCAGGCAATGCAAGAAAGCTTTGTTATCTTTCAGAGAGGAAGATGCTACTTTTAAAATAGTAGCTAGATTTTTAAAGTCTAGCCATGAATGCAATTTCACTGACAGATAGCCCTCCATATTCAGGGGTGTTAGGGGCATAGTATCCCTGTGAAAGTGGGAAAATGTGAGTATCTCTAGACTCCCCAAACCTTAATGCTTAATACTGTTGACCATATTTAATAGTGTTGGCCATTAATACTTAATACCACTAACTACTTTTGAATTCGACTTTTATGGGGTGGGCGGGTTATGGATTGAGGGGGGGATGGAATTTGTTTTAGCTGTTGTCTTGTTTTTAACTCTGTACGCCGCCTCGATTGCCTAGCAGAGGGGCGGGTTATAAATAAAATTTATTATTATTATCATTATTATTATTATTATTATTATTATTATTATTATCTATATCTACAAAAAAAGTACATATATTTTATGCATTTATGACCTAGGGGCAAAGCAGACCACCCCAAAGGGACAGCATCATGCCTTCTCTGAAACAACCGTGTAGGCACTGCAGCAACTGCATACCACAGCCCCACTCTGGCTTTTCCACCGCTGTGGCTTTTCGGCGCTCCTGTGGGGTGCGCGTCTAAACTGTGATTGGGCAGGCAGCATGATGCTGGCTTGGGGGGCGGCATCAGAGCACATGGCGTCTAAAGGCCACACTTATGTATGGAATTTTTAACTGATGTGAGCCGCTCCGATTGGTTGACAGAGGGGCGGGTTATATTATTATTATGCCACCCCCAAGCCGGCACAAAGGGGCAGCCTGCTTCGCCCCTTAGTAAACTTTTTATGCTGAAGACATGTTGTATTGCAAAGAAGCATCTTTTTCATTTTGCAAATGGATGTTAAATTTTCTGGACTTTGAGAATTCCCCACCAGCCACATGGCCAGAAGGAGGTGGTGCCAACCTGCAAGATATGCCCCTCCATACCTTCTGAACTGAGAACAAAAACTGCAAAATTCAGGCCTTTGACTAACATCTCCAATTTTTTCTCCTGTATGGTTTTTAACAACTTGCCTGATGAAGAAGCCAGTGGAACTTTGAAAGTGTGCAACATGTAATTGTGCATTTTGGTTGGCCCAATAAAGGTATAATTGTTTGGTGGATTTTTGATAAACTTTTAATAGTTTTCTTTATATTTTCTAATCTACATTATCATTTGTGATTTTCTACAGTAGACCACAAAACACCACAGAAAATCCCATCTAATTATTGATGGCAAACTCGCGAATAATCAAACCCACGAAAGTCGAGGTTTGGCTGTAGTTAGATTAGCAACTCCAGTTAATGTTCTGGGAGCTGAATACTGTAACACTGTACACACCACACATGAAGCTGTACATCTTATTAAAAAATCTGATCTTTATACTTACATTATACTGTAAGAGAAACAAAAAAAATCTAGCAATCTGAAAATATTTGTGTGGGGCTAATGACATCACATTCAGTCCTACACAGAACCTAAGGAG
Organism: Phrynosoma blainvillii; assembly: GCA_026167975.1. Taxonomy (NCBI): domain Eukaryota; kingdom Metazoa; phylum Chordata; class Lepidosauria; order Squamata; family Phrynosomatidae; genus Phrynosoma; species Phrynosoma blainvillii. The sequence continues at coordinate 275,133,768 of JANUYF010000001.1, forward strand.
CTGCTTCAACATCAAAAGTAGGGGGAAAATGGTCCTCCAGGTGTCATGGAGTTGAATAGCCAGCACTGGCCAACTTGGCCACTAGTAAAAGACCATGGAATTTATAGCCAAAAATATTTCCACCTCTACTCTGCTAGCAAAGGAATCCAGACAAGATAAAGACTACAGGAGCACCAACATAGAAGGGGCCAGGCACACCAATCTTCTCTCTAGCCCTCATCTTCACAAGTTGCCAAGTTTTGGCCCATTTAGAAACATGGCTGCCAAGGCCCGACCAAGAGACAGTGCCTATAATTAAAAGCTAACAGGCAAGAAACACAGTTGCTCTAGTTTCCATACAATTCTTCCTCCACCAATACTGTCACAAACCAACCTACACCTACTTGCTGTAGCTGACAAGATCTTAAAATTTCTAACAAAGGAGAGGGATGGGAGGCTGTTGGTGCCAGAAATAGTATGTGCCAGGACCAGAGTGGGAGGCAGCTTCCTGTAACAGTGCCTCAAACCATTTAAATCAGGGGTAGGCAACCTTTCCCCTTTAAGGGCCGAGGGACTTCAGCTCCCAGAAGCCTCAGCCATGTTGGCCAATAGTCCCATGTTGGCCAATAGCTCCTGGAATTCTGGGAGCTGAAGTCCCTCGGCCCTTAAAGGGGAAAGGTTGCCTACCCCTGATTTAAATGCAGGAACGCTGTCCAGGAAAAGGGCTGGCAATCCTATGTGAGGGCATGGATAGAAACTTAAATAGTACGGCTAAGGAAATTATCACACGGGGGGGGGGGAGCCGGGAGTAAAAGGCATACTCCTGGCAAAGTCGTACGATTGTGCTAAAGATTTTCAGACATATCACACTTACCCAGGATTTAACCCATGAAGATCCAGGAATGCTCCAGCAATACTATTGGTGGGGTTAAGTCCTAGATAAGCACGAGATCATCTGAAAATCTTCAGCACAATTGGGCTACTTTGCTGGGAGTATGCTTTTTTCCTCCTGGATTTCCCCCATCTGATAATCTCCTAAGTGAAGTCCTGAAACACAATCCATCACTAACACCTCACCTCCCCCTTCCTTCCCCCCTCCACCCACAGCACACACAGCCTTAGCACCACCTACTCATTGAAAAGATAAACCTAAAAAGCCAGCTACAGATGACAATTGTCAGGCCCCACGATGCAGAAGGCCACTTCTCCACTAAAAGAGAGCTAGAACAAAGAATAGCTCTGCCACCAACCCTTCCTCTCTTTCTCCTCCAGCTTACCTTGCCAACACTTGTCTAGGTTTGCTGGACTCAAGGAAGACAGAGAAGGAAAAAGAAAGAGAATCAGAGGAGCCAGCAGCAGCTGAACAAGTCTCACCAGTGGTGATGACCGACTCCACTTGATTTGGCTTTCCATTTTTATTCTGGAAGCCAAGCCATTAATTTGTAAATCAGAGCAAGTGGATAATTTATGGTTCCTGCTTTTATAAGAGTACACCTTCACCCAGACAGATGTAGCTCCACTTGCATGAAAACACAATGGCAAGAGAAGACATGTAGCCAGGCAGGAGTTTCTCAGTGACAAACACCAATCTTTCACATGTAATCCTGAATATCATTAGTTGTCTGGTGAGAATGTGTAACATGGGGGAAGGAGAGAATCCACTGCCTCTTCCTCAGAATCTCATATGCTATAAGGCAATTATAAATACTCACCTGCTCCTCAGGGATTTGATGCTTATTCATCAACATTCATAAAAACCTTTGAAGATGAAGGCTGCCAAGTAATAATTAACCAGTGTGAAAGATCATGAGATATATTATTTGTCCCAATTAATAGGTCGCAACAAATATACTGTACATATCTCCTAGAGGCAACTACACTCCCTGTGTTAGGAAAACCGACAGTCAAATTTGTTTCAAGAAAGGTGAAACGCCAATAAAGCCTGTTAGAAATATAACTGGGATTTCAAATTCCAGGAATATTAAATTGGGTGAAGGTCTTGAGAATTTTGATCTTGCTGTCCCTCTCAACTCTGGTTACCTAGGGAGAGAAAATTATTTTTAAGTTTGTGGTGTTGATGTACCAAGAGCAAGCTACAGAGATGATGAAATGAGAAATCTGCTCGGGCCTTCAAGATGATCAAAGATCCTAGCACACCAATATCCCATTTTCACTTTGCAAGAAGTATTCAGTGTTGGGAGAAATACAGGAAAGACTCCATTTTCCACATCTAAGGCTGCTTCATACTGCAGAAATGATGCATTCTGAGACTGCTTTAACTGTCATAGCTCAATATTACGAGATTCTGGGATTTGTGTTCTGAGACATATTTAACCTTCTCTGTCAGAGAGCTCTAGCACCACAATAATCTATAAATCCCGGAGCTGTGAATGTTAAAATGGTGTCAAACAGCATAGATTCTTCAGTGTGGCAGCAGCCTAGGTTTAAAAGGGTCTACTACAACGCCTTGTCCAGGATACCTATGATTTTAAGTTTGTACTGAATATACTCTCAGTCCCTATTCTGTACTTGCACAGTTTGCATTCCCAGAGGTTTACTTTTGGTTCAGCAGTGGAAATGTACAGGTCTGTTTTAGTTTTCTTTCTCCAACTCATATGCTTTGGAGTTCAGCTGTCTCCAGCACTAAGGAAGTACATCTCTGGACTGATAGTAAACTACAAGTGATCAAAATTAGGCTCTTGTATACTCCGTATTCCAGGATTTTGTGTATACGCATACATACATATACAATTTCACTTAAATGTTTAGATTATAGTGAATACCCCAAATGCAGAGACTGTCAACAGCCACAAGTGAGCATTCCCAACCCTAATACATCCAACAAATGCCTAAAATTATGAACCCCAATAATGCCCATGGGGGGATTTGTCCAGTAAACTTTCATATCTCCTTGGATTTTCAAATGTTCAGAATAGTGTTGCCATATTTTTGGCATGCACTGTGCACACTGACAAAAGTGAAGTCTCTTGACTATGAATCTCTGGCACCTTTTGAAGAGTTATTCCTTGCAGCATGAAAAGCATTTCAGTAAAACTTCACAAGGACATTCTGAACCTTCACAGACACTATTGACGTGAACCCAATTGCTCAATACTCAACGTTTTTCTCACAATGTCACACAGAACATTTGATAAAAAGATTATTTGAATTTTGTACAAGATTATTTTCAGTAGCCAGAACAAGCTATAAGAGACTTCAGCAATCCCTTTTCAAGCACCAAATCCCAGACTCTGCTGACTTTCTTGTACTTTTATCTTACAGATTTTAAATTCTGTAACTGAAATCAAGCAGTGAATTTTATCAGTTAACATTCATACTCTACAGACAGCGTCAATCTGAAATACAATATATGGATCAAAATCAGTAAAATTTTATTATTGGAACTTCCTTTTCAAGTTGCCTGCAGATCACAACTTGTTTCTAACAATTATGCCAAAGTGTTTCATAAAAATGCTCTTCAATAAACTATACAACCCTATTTACTTGGAAGCAACTCCCACTGGAATGTGATATGCTTAACTCCCCAGTAATATGTTCAGGATTGCACATATGTTCTGGATCTTTTTACAGATACAGAATGCTATAAAAAAATCCTCACATCTCCACAATAACATGTGTGTATGTGTGTACAGAATCATCATTCTCAGTAAAACATTAAAATTGTCATTTTAATAATTTCAAAGTGATCTTAACTCCGTTTTAGAAAGCAAACATATGTCACCCAAAGACATAAGTGTATCATGCATCTATTGAACTTATCACACTACATTGTTATAGTGCTATATTACACTTTAACTGCCATGGGAACATCCTATGGAATCCTAGGATTTGCAGGTTAGGGAGGTGCATTTACAATTTTCAGCCAAATTGCTCTTGGGCCTCACTAAACTACAAACCTCAGAATTCAACAGGATGTCATGGCAGTTAAAGTGGAATATAGCTCTATAACAGTATAGTGTGATAAGGATATATGTCTTCCTGGCTATACTTCTCAATGCCACCCCCGCCACCCCCCAAAAAAACCTCACCTTGTAAGCAGTACAATCCCACTCAACATTTCATATGTCTCCAGCATAGCATAGTGGTTTGAATGTTGGACTGCAACCCTAGAGACCAGTGTTTGATTCCCACCTTGGCCATGAAGCTCACTGGGTGACCTTGGGCAGGTCACATGCTCTCAGGCTCAAGGGAAGGCAATGGCAGACTTACTCTGAAGAAGTCTTGCTAATAAAACCCCAAGGGTTGCCAAAAGTCAGAAACAACTTGAAGACACACAGGGACAACAACAAGAACGACCATTTTCCTGAAGACCTCCACGTGTCTTTCCAAGCTCTCTGCAGTTGACATATTTCCAACTACAAGAAAATAGATGGATGTATCCTCACTCATCCTCTCCTCACTCTTTGACAACAACAAAATAACCATGTTGCCGTTGTGTGTGTGCATGTATGTGATGCTTACATGGTGATTTGAGGGGGGGGGTTATTGTTGCATGCTCAGAACAGAATTCCGACCTATGCAACGATCATAAAAGTGAATTGTGATGGTATAAGTCTGGCTTACAGCTTCTTAATTCATTACTAGGATGCCAGCCACACTAGTTCATAAAGCCACATTCTTTAGTTTTATTTTTCAAAATATTTTGGCTCCCTGAAGTACAAGCAATTTTATGTACAAGTATTGAATTGTTGTATTAAAATGTGCCTTCCATCAATGTATGTCTGAACAGCATCTTAAACTATCAGCACTGATGAGTAAATACAAGCAACTAGCGCAACAATTTGTAGCAGCATTACAGTAAGGCTGCATTCCTGCATACAAAAACAAAATGTGTACCTTCATCTGGATCCCTACTGGTACTAAGATCTGTTTACACTCCACATCCTGAACACCTGCACAATAAAATGCATGCTGTCCTATCTTACAAAGTGTGAAACATCTAGATTTCATGTGAAACAGTACAATTGCCATCAAAATACTGATTCAATCTAGACAGTTTTTCCTGCCCATGCACAGATGCGTATCATGCATCAGCAGCAAATATATATAAGTACAGCTATAGGTACGCCATAAGCACAACAGGTTTTTTTTTTAAAAAAGTGCTGCTTTGATTAAAAAATAAATAAATTATATTTTATTTTATAATTTTATAATTTCCCAGCTGCACTGCACCATCACCTCTCAAGTATTTTTATCTTTTCCTTTCTTTCGTTTTCTCCCTTTGGAAATTTGAAACTCTTTGACTAGAGGAAGTATGTGGCTACTCTACACATTTAAAATGCTCCTCAATCTATGATCCTCCATGACACCCCCCCATGGAAACCAAAATCCATGGACGCTCAAGTTCCATTATATACAATGGTGTAGTAAAATCGTGTCCCTTATATAAAACGGCAAAATCAAGGTTTGATTTTTGGAAGTGTGTGTGTGTGTGTGAATATTTTCAAATGGTGTTTAGTTGAATGGATGCAGAATCCATGAATATGGAAGGCCAATTGTAATAACGAGAGGGAGACAAAAATGTGGCAAATTGCCCCATGGTGGAGAATTGAGAGAACAGAAGGAACATGTGGAGCCAGATCCAGACTATAGCTCACACCTTTCCCACCCACAATCTAAACTGTTACTTAAAATTTGGATTAAAATCCTATGCATGTTTATTAGGAAGTAAGTCCCAATGAACTTGTAGGGCTTTCCATGAGAGAAAAAAATACTTCTCAATGTGAGTGCTTTCAACATAGAAACATTCTGACACAATGCATGAGACCAGGGCCAATTCAGAGTTGAAACTGCAGCTCCAGTTAGATTTAGGTACTCTTCTAATCGATACTATGCATGAGACATAATGCAGCTCTGTTCATTTTTCTTACCGTTGTCTCCACTACTAAAATGCATAATGCAAACGACCCATTAAAAGTAAGGAAAATGCACTCTTACTACACAGCAAATACATAACTGTCACTGAAAGAGACACTGTTACAAAATAGCACCAGAAGAAAAAGATACAAGAATCCAAAATGGTGCAAAGCAATAACTTTGGAGAAGTGGCAATCTATTTAAAAATGCAATAACATATTTTCTAGAGAATAGCAGCCCAAAAAAGCATGACAAATTAATTCTAGAAGCCACATTCATATTCTTTATGCAAAGATGTAGAGATGTAGTAACCAGATATTTTGCAGAAAGCTTGGGGGGGGGGGTGTCAGGATTTTGAATTCCAGCTCCCCGAATACTCTAGCTGTTTACAGAAGAAGTGGAGTTCTAAAAGTTGTGGACCAAAAAGTAACTTTTCTGAGCAGTAGCTTTGCAGGGCTACTGTGCACAAAGTAAGCTTCTTGTATTAAAATCCCAATCCACCATTCCATTCCATTTGAAAACACATGCACACAACAGAAATACTTCAACTCGCTTACTGACCTTTATAGTTACAGCCCACAGCCTGGTATGGGAACCTTATCCCTTTGAACTTCTTAACAAATTAGACCACAGCATTCAAGGTGTCAGGGATTAATTACAGGATGGATTTCAGACCTGTTGTTCAAAGGCTGGTCATGTTCACTTCTGCTGCAGCACAAAAGAGAAATTTGGGTAAACAGATATCTGAATGTGTTTGTGCAATACAACAGATCTTTAGGGACTCCCTAAATATTTTTAATTAAAAAAATAAAACAGCAAATTAAAAGGAAGGTAGCCAGAAGAATGATTTTCCTCTGAGAAAAATCCAATTTATAAATGGACTCCCAAATTTACATGTGGAAATAGTTTTTTTAAAAAAATCATACCATATATAGTTAAGCTTAACAATGAAAACTTATGCAAAGGGATCTTGTAGCACCTTTGAGACTAAACTGTGCAAAAGAAGTTGTAGCATAAGCTTTTGTAATGCCATGCCTTTGAAGAAGTAGACCTAAGTCTAAGAAAGCTTATGCTACAACGTCTTTCACTCAGTTAATCACAAAGATGCTACAAGATCCCTTTGCATACTGATATTCCATACTAACACTCTCTGAATGAAATCTTACTTTGCTTAAAAATAAAGACATTCCTTGTCCTGTGGGATTCCCCCCTTCCTCATAAATGTGTTCAGGACTGTAGCTTAATCTTCACCCACTACCCTAAGACATTTTAGCCCCTCTGATGCCCTTTTGCCTTGGTGTATTATTGTAGATGTAGACCTGCAATGGCACTATGTGTCGCTTGCAAGCACATTCTAAACAATGACTACAATCTTTCTGATACAAAATGCTAGAGCTGAACTTTTTCCAGGATCATGCACTCATGGTGTGAGAAGGCTTACAAAATCTGTGAACTCTGAGCAACCTTTCTCCCCAATGTCATAGTTCCTTTTTGGCCACTGTAGTAGTGGTTCTTTCCCCTCCCATTTCTACCACCACCCATGCTGGTGTAGCTACATCAACACAACATATCAACACAATTTCACCAACCAGACATTTATCATTTTTATTCCTACAAGAAAACAAAAATTGTCCCAAGCAAGCTAGTGCCATTAGGGTATCTTTTGTCGCAGCCATGAACCATGATGCAAAGAGAAACATATTCCAGTTATCACAAGGTCAGCCCTATTTTGGATCAAACTGAATTTTTTTGGATGAGGGCATTGGGATTCACATACACTGTGCTACAGTGGTACCCAGTATAGGAATTGTGCAACACAAGAACTTAACTCCAATTGTGGTAGCTAAGAGTCTTTATGGCCAAATTATACTGTGGCAATAAAGGATCTCAGCCTGAAAAAACACAATTCAAGAACTTTATTTTATTTTGCTTTTATTCCACCCTGTGTTTTCTGGTTGTGGGTGGACATACTTGATTCTATACATACAACAATCTTTGGGACATGGGGCTTTTTTTTTTTTTTTGTACCCTCAATAGACTGAAATTCTTATTGGGATCAGAAAATACACAACTCACAAAATACAAGTTTGCTTATCCTCATGCATGCAGATTAATAGTATATCCTACCCATGTTTACCCAAAAGTATGTCCCATTTAGTTCACTGGGTTTTCTTTCATAGAAACAATAGTTAAGATTTATAACAACTGGGATCCTATTGGGTAGTTATGTATGTGTAACCCAAAAGTTATACATGTGCGGCTTTTGTAGTCACAATCCCTATATATACCCCATTTAGGGAATACATAGGGACTGTGAAAGTCCCCCAATTTCCACATATTGATCAGCAGCTGCTGCAATTGATGGGAGTCTTTTCCCCTGTTGATCAGGAAAGCAACTGGCTGTTGGTTCCACCCCACCTTCCTTGTGCAAGCAATTGTAGCTATGAGCAGGGAATTGCAACAAGGACCCTGTTTCAGCCTGTAGCAATGGAGATCATGAGATGAGCAAGAGGGTGGGAATGCCAGTGGCTTTCCAAGAGACAGGGGGGCAGACCCCCATCAATGACAGTGGCTGCTGATGGATAAGTGGGGCTTGTGTGGGTGGAACCAGAATTCATATATTTCTAGATAACTACTGTGGTTACGTAGCAATGTAGTGCAAAGAGGATTCTGGCCAATGTTTTTAGTCTATCCTAAGATGCTCACAGCATGGTACTTAAGATTCCACCATGATCCCCAGACAGACAGACACTTTATCCTGATACCTCCAAAGGAGATTAGACTGAGGGGGGCAGTGATTGCCCAAGGTTACCCAATGAGATTGAAGGCTGAGCAGGGATTTGAACTGGGCTCACCATAAGATTGTTGCTTCTAGAGGCCACGATATAGGAGAGAGAGAGAGAGATGATACAAAAAACTCTAACACAAATATTAATAATTTTCACACCAGAGAGCCAAAGAAGAAGACACAAAATTGTGCATCAAACTTCATAAATCCAGGTTTTCTGTTTCTTTACTTTAATAATCAAAGGTTACTCTTCAAAATGAGAAGAAAAGCTTCATTTGCCCTTTAAATGAAAGAGGACAATTTTTATATCTGCAAGGAAACAGTTGTAACTCCTATAGTAATCATCTAATTTATGGCCCATCAAGGTTTACCATAAAGATATATAGAAAGCTCCTGTTCATTTTCTGAAGAGTTGCTTAAGGCACTGAAGTGAAGACATGCAGGCCAGCGAAAAAACTTGCCACTACTATATTTTCCCAAATACATGCACACTCATGCCCTACCATGTCACATTTATTCTAAACCCATTTTGCTATCTGAAGATGGCTACCAATGGCTGCTGTTCTTAAAATTAATTCCCATTTGCTCTATGAGCAGACTAATTATTTTCAAATGAAATTACTTAAGAAAAAGATCCTACAGATTTGAGTCTCAAGCAGAGCAATGACTTATCAGCAGCCATGAGAAAACTGCCCACACTACCCAAGGACCTATTTGCAGCAAAGTGGGGATCTGGAGGAACTGGGGAGGGGGGGGGGAACCAATAAATTTTGGAAGGAGTCATGCTCATTCCAAATATTATTCTCAGGGCAAGATTTTAGTTACAGAAATCATGTACTATAATGCCATCTGGGTATGATAATCTACAGAATTAGAGAATGATTAACAGACTAATGACGATTTCAAATGCTGTTACAAAATTAATCTAAATATTCAAATTCAACATTAAAATCAGTCTTTAATATTGTTATTACAGGAGAATGTCAAATTTCTATTTACTACAAGATCTATGGGATCTATTTTAACTTTTTTTTCTCCTATTTGAAGACAGCAAAAACTAAGGTATATGTGCTTAAACAGGTCAGGATGCAACAATCTGTAGGGCAGGTGTATTTACAATTTTCCTTGTACAAAACTAAGACATGTATATTTTGATGTAGCTAAAGCACTAAAATAAGTTCGATATAAGAAAATAAATATTTCATTTTCCTCCAATGTTTCCTTTTCAGCTCCAAAAAAAAGTTTCACAGAGAAAAACACAAAACTTTTGCCCTGGCATCAACATTTCTGGAGGTTTTAAACCTCTGTTCTCGAGGGAAAGAAAAAGTTTGTTTCAGAAAAATATATCAAGCTAATCATTCTATAATGGCAACCTACCACTTATTAAGATTAATATTCCTTCTTCAACTCAAAAAGGGCCCAATGGCATTAATTATTTGTAAATGAGTTTTATTTCCATAAAGCCTGGAGCCATGTTGCTATTTTGCCATTTACATGAGGTCATGTCCCATTCTGGGCCAGTTTCAGCAGTGTAAACCAAAATCATAAGGATCTTTCTGCTCCAACTGAGGTAGTTTGATCCAATTGTTACCCTTGAACTCAATGCCAGTACAAAAACAGTCTAATATGAACAAAAGAGGCCAGATTAGCAGCTTTCCAATGACACCTGCAAAGCATATAAATTCAACATTGCTTTCTCTATAATACTACTATGGCAGTGTAACAATTTAAGGCTTGAAGCAGAAAGACAGCAAAACAGTTCTACAAATAATGGAACAAATCCCCTAATTCCAGGAGGGCATTGTGCAGCCCTGCAGATGATGCTGGCCTGCAACTTCCAGCACGTCTCATCATTGGCTGTGCTGGCTATGGCTGCTGGGAGTTATAGTCCAGCAAAATCTGTAAGGCACATAATTCCCACCCCTGCCCAAACTGGAATGGCTCCTTCAAGAAAGTCAATTAAGGAAATGCAACCAATTTCTTCATATACATTTCTTTTCCCCTGTGCAAACATGGCCCTATGATACTGTAAACCTGGGGGATCTTGAAATGTGGTCCTCTTGACAGCCAATGATACTGATTTCCAAATAACTGTGTTCAAGAACAAGATGTTACACTCTCTACCAGTATTATGTCTCATTACAATGGCTTTACCCCAAGATGCTTACTTTATACAGGTTAGGTCACCATCAAGTTGGAATAAATGTATGTGAAGTGGCTGCCATCTACTCCTCTACTGATTTTTAAATGAAAGAAATGCAAGAATGGGCTAAAGTAATACGGGATGAAGAGAGGACAAAATTGTGACAAATTGTTGTGTTGCATGCCATTTAAAAACAAAGTATGTCACAAAGCTCTAAAATTTACATAAATTGCTTGGGAGACCCTCAGACCTGTATAGCAAAAACAGAAATCCAGAAGAGTCTTTAACAAAGTATCTTGGATTCTTCTGAAGGACTTTTAAAAGCAGGAGGGATGTACACGGCCCACTTGTGCCACTCTGGTATAAATGACTGGTGTAAGAGACTGCTTCCCCAAGAAAGGAAGGATCTTGGGACTCAAATCACCCACATAGTACCTCAAAATACCAAACTCTTGGGCATACAGTCACCCCTCCATAGCCACAGATTTTTTATCCACAGATTCAACCATTCACTGCTTGAAAATATTAAATATATACTGTATTTTCTGGCGTATAAGACTACTTTTTAACCCAGGAAAATCTTCTCCAAAATCAAGGGTCATCTTATACATCGGGTAGAGGAGGAAGATGAAGAAGGGGTGGAGTGGTGCAAGGCAGAAGGAGGAAGAAGAGAGGAAATTCAGGTTAGAGGAGGAGGAGGAGGAGGAGGAAGGGGTGGCGTGCTGTGGGCATAAGGCAGGAGGAGGAAGCAGCAGCGGATAAGAGGTGAACTCCTATCCTGGGGTTTTCTTGGCAAGACTGGTTCAGAAGAGGATTGCCATTGCCTTCCCCTGAGGCTGAGAGGGTATGACTTGTCCAGGTTCACCCAGTGGGTTTCATGGCAGAGTGGGGAATCAAACCCAGGTCTCCAGAGTGGTAGTCCAACACTCAAACCACTACACTATGCTGGCTCCTATTCCCATGTATTACCTGTGAAACAATTGCAGACTTTTTTGTTGTTCTTGTGTGTCTTCAAGTCCTTTTCGACTTATAGCGACCCTAAGGCAACCTTATCATGGGGTTTTCTTGGCATGTTTCTTCAAATGGGGGTAGCCATTACCATCCTCTGAGGCTGAGAGTGTGTGACATGCCCAGGGTCACTTACTTGGCCACAAATTGTACATACTCCAGAATGCATCACCTGGTATATTGGCAGTCCTTTCCCCCAACACTTTCTCATCCCCCCCCCCCATTGAAAGAGGGGTCGTCTTATACGCCTAGTTGTCTAATACGCTGGAAAATACGGGTGTATAAAAATTCCAAAAGCAAACCTTGATTTTGCCATTTTATATAAGGGACACCATTTTACTATGCTATTGTATTTAATGAGGAACATCCACTGATTTTGGTATCCACAGGGGATCCTGGAACTAAACCCTAGTAGGTACCAAGGGCCCACTGTACTACAACATCTATCTTTCCAAGCTTTGGCAGGGCCACATATATCCTACCCCCATGCAATTCTCTTCTGACGGTGGATAGCCATCACTGTCTAACCATAAATCCTGCAGCCAGTGAATGAGTGGTTTAGGCTTCCTCTGCTCATTTCCTATTACATATTAATAGCATTTTAAGTATTAATAACATTTTAAGTGTGGGCTACTCTGGTACAAACAACATAGTGGTTAGCATCAAATGCAAGCAACCAAATGAAGTGTTGAAAATAAATTAAATTGCTGATGAAACTCTGTTTGGGTCAATTAATGGTCTAGAAAACCATCTGCAACATGCTACTCTTAGTGGCAGGTGAAGAACTGCACAGGCCGCCAATGAGCTACAAAGATCAATTCAATCCCTTTCTATTGTCACATAAATACAACTTGGGACATCCCATACTACCAGCCAATCCATGCCTTATAATCAGCATGGATTGGCTCATAGTAAACAAGGAATTCTTGGGATAGGGCAGGGGTAGGCAACCTTTCCCCTTTAAGAGCCGAGGGACTTCAGCTCCCAGAAGCCTCAGCCATGTTGGCCAATAGTCCCATGTTGGCCAATAGTTCCTGGGATTCTGGGAGCTGAAGTCCCTTGGCCCTTAAAGGGGAAAGGTTGCCTACCCCTGGGATAGGGAATTCCTGGGACCTGAGACAGGGAATTCTTGGGAAGTCCCTCCCGGCTAACATTAGATCTGTCCCCCAGGTTTCAGTCATTCAAACAAAGGTGGAACATGTTTTCAGCTTCTGAAAATTGACGTTATTGTGCCTGGTGCCGTTCCAGAGAGTTTCTTTGCCGTTGTTTTTGGGCACTTTAAGTACTGTCATTTTAAGAAAGTTCATGTATTTTTTAAATGATTATTAAGTACTTTGTGCTATCCAGTATTAGATGAAAGACAGAATATACAACTCAATAGAAAAATGAGGAACAAGTTAAGATGCCTAAATATTTCAAAAGACATGGAACATAACAGCTGATCTTCCCAGAGATGATACAAAGGAGAGAAAACAGGCATAATAATATGGCCCCATTAGGGCAGTGAAAGGAATTCAGAATAAAGACAACGTCACAAAACAAACTTTTTTCCTCTTTAGCCTGACCAGCAAGAAAAAAAAAGCAAGAATATTTGTGAAGTCAGAGGCTTTCATGGCTGGCATCCATAGTTTTTTGTGGGCTTTTCAGGCTGTGTGGCCATGTTCTAGAAGAGTTTCTTTCAGATGTTTCGCCAGCATCTGTGGCTGGCATCTTCAGAGAATATTCTGGCAAAACGTCAGAAAGAAATTCTTCTTGAACATGGCCACACAGCTTGAAAAACCCAGAAAAAAGCAAGAATATTTGTTATACCAAGTTTCTTTTCCTCTCTTGTAATTGATCTCCTTTGCTCACTTTACAGATAACGGTAGAATCAAGGAAGACTTTAATGCTTACAAGTATGTGCACCTTTCATCTTTAAATTCTATAATCCAACATAGGTCTAGATCAAGGGACTGGTATCTGAATAGATTCATTGAGAAAGCAAGCAAGTTGCACAATCGGTTTGCAATACAGACCAAGAATGTTGCTTTCTTTCTCTTCCCTCCAGCAAATTCAAACCACCCACTCCTTTTTCCTACCCCGAAATGGCCCAAAGCTGCTATAGGTATTACCTAGGGGGCAGCTATCCCTACAGCTACCTGAAACTGTCCTAATTTGTTACTGTCCTGAACTGTCAAATAATTTTGGCTCAGTGATGGATTGTTCAATGTGTAATTAATACAAAGATTATTTGCAGTGCAATTAGATCCACATTTAAGCAAAGTAAGCTCAGTTGAGTTCAGTAAGACTTATAGTAAAGTAAGTGTAGGGCTTACCTTGAAGTCACCAGAGGCATTTCAGTTCTGGGAAGATAAGATAAGCAACCCTGGTTAGTACTTGGATGGGAGACCACCAACCAACACCAGGTGCTGTAGCCTGTATTTCAGAGGAAGGAACTGGCAAAAGCCACTTCTGAGTATTCTTTGCCTAAGAAAACTGTATGAAATTCATGGCGTCTCTATAGGTTGACAGGCAACTTGAAGGTACATACATGCGCATGGCAAGTGCTTCCTATTTTGTACTTTTCAAATATAAAACTCCTTTGGTTAAGGAGTTCTTCCTTGGAAACACACAGTATGGTTTTGTCTGCCTGTTATATTAATACAGTTTTAGTTCAAGCAATTATTTGGCAGGATGGAATAAATTTCCACTAATGGCTAACATTCCAGTAGCTCTGAAACACACTACATGATTACTCAGCTGATTCTAAGTGTTTGCCACATGAAAGGGAATGACATATGTAAACTTGCTAAACACAATCAAAGCTTTATTTTGCATCCGTGCCAAGGATTTTAACAATAGTACTAAGAATGTACTTGAATTAGAACAATTATGGTTCACATCTAATTAACTCTTGATTTTGTGACTGGAAACAACAACAAAAATTCTTAGCCATATTTAAAAGCTCTCTATAAAGATACAAGTATGAAAATCTACATATTTGCAATATCTAAGAAAGAATGCTTTAACAATCAGGACACAAACAGTGATACTCTTTTTAGAAAAGAAATAAACACCTGGTACAAAAAAACAACCACATGCTAATTAACTTTGGCTTATGTGACACAGCTTCAGGCAGCTCCCATTCATTTGTCTCTGCAATGAGTACTATATCAAAATGTAATTAACATCTGAATATTAAATATAACAATAAAATTCAATTTTTCATATCAAAAAGCCATACCATCTCCTGTATCATTTTACCACTTGCTCCACAAATTCTAGATATCTTCTAATTTTTAGTAATTTAAACAGTCTAAACCCAACAGCCAGTCTCAACTAAAGAAGAACTAGTGAAAAATGGCATCGACAAAAGTGTTGATTTACCATCGAGCAATTGACTGAACAGATCTACTTTAGTTGCGATGGACAACTGGATTTAAGCCAATGGGATCTGAACTGAAACCAATTCTACTCTGGTTATTTTGGTTTTTAACAATGCCTATAAATAAATGCTTGTTATTAAGCACTATCGTCCATTTGTCTAGAAAGAACCATGAGTCCTAAGAGTGCTATTCATGGTTAGTAAAATCAAAGAGTTAGCCTTAATGAAAAGAACTATACATAGGCTGGATCAAACAGCTGATTCTCCTCTAAAATCTTTTGTCTGTATTTCAGGTTTTACCCATTAAAAAATTAAAGTAGCAGGAAAAGCACATTGGAGGGGGGGGGGAAATCACTATATATACATTTGATGCAGAAAAATATAGGCTGAGACCAAAAAGGAAATTCTATGTTCAAGGCAACATATTTCAAGCTCTATTTTTTCCCAACTCAGGGCCGATGCAGATGGCTTGAAAGGGGCAGCTCTGTGCTGCCCCTTTGGAGCGTCAAATCAGGGCCGCAGCAACCACATGCTGTGGCCCCAATCCTCCTTTTTTGCAGCCCCAACTCTGCAAAAGCGGGCAAATGCCACTCCTTTTGGGGTTGGCAAAAAGCCACCCTTAGAGCTGCCACAGCTCTTTTACACCCCTTTGGTGCAGCCTGTGTGCACACTGCACCAACAGGGCACCGTAATGCCACGCGCCATGCGGACAGGTGCGTGGCATCAGGCCAGAGTCGGAGCAGATTCGGAGCGGCTGGTGTGCAGTCGCCCCACCCCAACTCCACCCCCAGGCTGGCCTAAAGTGCCGGTCTGCATCCTCCCTCAGTTCACTTTAGAGTTGCTTCTACAGGTTAGGGAATACTTTGGAAAAATATGACACAAGAAACCCACTACAGTCAGTCCTCTGTTTCCATGGATTCTTCATCCATGGATTCAACCATCCATAGTTTGAAAATATTCAATCTATTTATATATTCCAAAAAGCAAACCTTGGTTTTGCATTTTATATAAGGGACAGCATTTTACTATGCCACTGTAGATAATAGGGCTTGAGCATTCATGGATTTTGGTATCTACAGAGTGTTCTGGAACCAAACCAGAATACCAAGAGCATACTGCATATGTGTTTGGATGCACAGATGTATCTTTATCCATGGATTCAACCATTCACAATATTCAATCTATAGATATATTCCAAAAAGCCAACTTTGATTTTGCATTTTATATAAGGGACACCATTTTACTATGCCATTGTAGATAAAGGGGCTGCAGCATCCACAGATTTTGGTATCCATAGGAGTCCTGGAACCAAATCCCCGTGGCTTCCAAGGGCTCTTCCAAGGGCCCACTCTATATGTGTGCAGAAGCAAATAAGAGACTTTTTAAGTCCTAGGCATAAATCAGCACTCAATATAAAATTCAGAAACCTACTGGGACATCCCACAACATAAGGCATAAGATCTCCAGTTTCTTTGTGAGGTCAAAGAATCATGAAGAATCTTGATACAGAAAGATGAAGTGTGATCTGACGACACACCTGTTTCTATGACTTGCAGGCATCTGTCTCCATGACTATAGCTGTTCTGATTTATCACATTCCCGTTCCAATCAGAACTCCCCCACTCCAAACAGTGGACAGCTGTTCCAAAAAGCGCTTGTACTGTGGGGTGGAAAAAAAGACACTGGCTGCTATGCATAGTTCAGCATGAGTGATATCTGGAGGTAAACACTGTTCCAATCAATGACTTGCTGCTATTGATTGGGAAGGGCAAGAGGGAAAACATCATCTATTTCTAGTTTCTGGCAACACCATTGATGGAAAGAGGGAGAATATACACACAAAGCTATGATCCAGAAGATTGCACTTGGCAGCACACATGCAGGACCTTCAACTCCCACTCGATTTGGAGAGGCAGAGTGTCAGATATTTTTCTGCAAGAGTAGCAAGTCTTGACTTTTGTTTTTCTTAGAATACCCCTGTTTTCATACACACCATCATTTTGATTGCAAATTGAACTCCTGTAAGCCCAACAGCACTTTACAAAGGAGTTATTGTAAGTTTGTCATTTATGCAGCCATAAAACAGAGCTGTTAAACATATCCTAAAAGTTTTCATCAGAATAGATGCTGAGAAGGAGTGTGTAGCATACACAATTCAACCACTTCGAATCATTGTGCATCATTACACTGTAAGAGTCTGGCATTCCTGCCAAAAAGTAAGTCAGAGGACATCTTAAAGCTACAGTAAGGGGCGAGGCAGACAGGCAGGGAAAAGTGCCTTGAAGCTGCCTTTTCTGAAGCCACACTGAAACCCCACCAACCACACCACTGGTTCCCAAGGTGGCTGGAGTGTGCATGTCATGACCACACAGTACAGCTTCAAGCTGGATACTGGATGCTTTTTTTTTTACTGTCCCCACCACCATCCCTGCACACCATTGCATGGCCATCCCTGTCCCCACCACCATCCCTGCACACATTTGCATATGCCGTGCTTTACAGGGACAGGGCATCAGAGCAGAGGTGTGCCTATGCACATGCCAGCAAGGTACAATCATACCTCCCTTCATCCCCCCCTTCACCCTATGCCCCTCTTTGACTGTCTGTTTTGTGTATGTTGTACTCATGTCCATAAGGGGTTCCATGGTTTCTCTTCTGGGCATTGCCACTCCCACCACTTATGTACAGCAGCAATGTCCCTTTTAGGTGTGCTCCTGCGACGGGGTGTTTACATGCACAATTAGGGTTAGGATTTGGAAAGAGCACCTCTTTAGAGCCTACCTGGCATTGGAACATTTATACGCGCATGCAAAAGTGCGCACTTTTCAGGAAGAAGCAGAAAAAAGCTGCTTCTTTTTGAAACAGCTTTTCTCCCCATGCCTGGAGGGCACTTTCCTGCCAGCTTCAAGGCATGTGTTCATCTAAATGCCACTTTCAAGCCAGCCTGAAAGCACCTCTTTTTGCCCGTCTGTTTAGCCCCTATGTTAATGGTAAAAAATCCCAATACTGTTAAAAGTCAGTATCTAAGCTGAAACAGAAAGCCTATCAGGATTTTATTGAGCATTATACAAAATAGTATGGTTCCTTATGGGGGGGGGCAAGTTTCAATACTAAGGGCCTCTACAGACGGATCTGTAGTGTGCCAGAGACATTGAGCCTTCTCTGTCAGAGAGCTCTGGTGCCACAATAAACTACTACAGTTCCCATGATTCCCTAGTACTGTGCCAGGGCCATTAAGTAGACTCAAGCTGCATTATTTCTGGCAGTCTGTAAAGGCCCTTAGACTGTCATACTTTGGAAACATCATGAGAAGGTATGAATAATTGGAAAAAACAATAATGTTAGGGAAGGTGGAGGGAAGTAGGAAGAGAGGAACATGGTACATGCTAGATCAGGGGTCGGCAAACTATGGCCCATGGGCCAAACCTGGCCCGTCGAGGCCTTGTAACCGGCCCGTGGCTGGTCCTGCCGCCGACGCCACTGCCACCTTTCTCTTGCACACACATCTCCGGACGCCAATTTGGAACACAAATGGCGGCCAGAGATGCACGCGACCTTTCCCATCACGGGGCTTGCACACGACTCCAGCCGCTATTTTGGAACACAAAATGGCAGCCAGAATGCGCGCAAGCCAGTGAGCGTGTGGCCTCTTCCTCCGCCCTCCTCCTCCTCCACCCTCCACGGCAGGCAGGCGAGCGAGTGCCTTACCCATGCAGCGCATGCGCTCTTCTGCTCACTTGTCTGCCTCCCTCCCCTCCTTCACGGCTCTTCAAACGTCCAGCCCCCACATAAATAGAAGAGCGGGAAGGGAGCGCGTGAGGGAGGGAAGGAAAGAGCGTGTGTGAGAGAGAGATCCAGAGCGCGAGAGAGAGAGAGATCCAGAGCCACAGCCACAGCCACGAGGACAGAGGTTGGTTTGGGGGGGGGGGTTGCCATAGCCTTCCTCCGAGGCTGAGAGACTGTGACTTGGCCAAAGTGGGTTTGCAACACAACAACAATTAATAATAGAATTTTTTCCAAGAAAACCCCAATAATAATCATAATAATAATCATCATCAACAACAACTAAAAATGCTACCTTAAATGAAACAAACAAGCACAGGGGTGGCATGAGGGAAGCACGTGTCTGAGGCTGAAGTCTCAAGCAGTTGTTGATGATTATGATTATTATTATGATTATGATTTCTTGGGGTTTTCTTGGCAAAATTTCTATTATTAATTGTTGTTGTGTTGATGCTGATTTGTTGCTGTTTTCTTGGGGTTTTCTTGGAAAAATTTCTTCAGAGAGAGTTTGCCATAGCCTTCCTCTGAGGCTGAGAGAGTGTGAGTTGGCCAAAGTGGGTTTGCATAGCAAAGCAGGGATTCGAGGCCAGCTCTCCAGACTCCAGACTCAGACACATGCTTCACTCATGCCACCCCTGCGCTTGTTTGTTTCATTTAAGGTAGCATTTTTAATTGATGATGATGATGATGATGATGATTTTCTTGGGGTTTTCTTGGCAAAATTTCTATTATTAATTGTTGTCGTGTTGATGCTGATTTGTTGCTGTTTTCTTGGGGTTTTCTTGGCAAAAATTTTTCAGAGAGGGTTTGCCATAGCCTTCCTCTGAGGCTGAGAGAATGTGACTTGGCCAAAGTGGGTTTGCATAGCCAAGCAGGGATTCGAGGCCAGCTCTCCAGACTCCAGCCTCAGACATGTGATTCACTCATGCCAACAGATGCATCTGGAAAAGTTGGCACAGAGGTAGAACCCAAAATGTTTTTAAGATGCTGGGTATTGTGCAGCAAGGAAGAAAAGCATGTAAAGCTGGATTACCAATTTGGACAATGCAACAATGGGACAGATTCTTTCCTTTGCACTGAACTAAATCCACCTCCAGGGTTTTTCTGTTGCATTTGACGGGGAAACAATAGCAATTTTTTTTAAAAAAATGGAAGAGAATTTTGCAACACCCAAAATGCACAAAATAGCCACACTTTTATTGTTGCAACCCAAATGCAAGCTTTGCAAGCCCAGTACAAATATTGTATATGTTCCCGTTTTGTTTTTTTACTTCAAAATATGATGTGTGCAGTGTATGTAGGAATTATTTTTTATTATTTTTTAATTTTTGGTGTTATTTATTTATTTATTTATTTATTTCGGCCCTCCAATAGTCTGAGGGGCAGCGACCTGGCCCCCAGCTCAAAAAGTTTGCCTACCCTTGTGCTAGATGGATGGACTTTATTAAAGAGACTACAAATAAGAGTTTGCAGAAGCTGGGCAGAGCAGTAGAGAACAGGGGGTTGGGAGATGTCTTATCCATAGGGTCACCATGGGTCGAGACCAACGTGAAAGCAGTTTACAACAACAAACAACAACAAAGACATGCCCTAAGTGAGGTTAGATCAGTGGGAACACGCAACAAGTCCTACTCTGAGCTAGCACTACCAATAATGGTAGATTGGTTCTTTCCTTATTCAGTTTAAGGCAGGCCATAATTTTGTCATTGTTCTGAGAATCTGAATGATTTTAATTCTGTACCTGCTTTTAAAAAAGTCTCCTCCCCATTATAATTTGTTTACAGTAGTATTTACAATATTATTTTTATTTAATTTGTCTGTTATGTTTGGAGCCTAAGGGATGATGACAGGCAGCTAATAAAAATTTTACAAATAAAAAAAATTAAAATACATAAATTAATACTTTATTTAGGCCACAGCTGGCAAAATTGTGACTATGCCACGATGTCTCCATAATTATTGCTTTTATGATAATGAACACTCTGGTCCCCAGCAAGAGAATTTTCCCATTCCAAAAAGTAAACAATTGTTCCCAAAATGTATGTCCTGTGAAGGGAATCACTGGCTTATATGCACAAACTGACATGAGCAATACCAAGTAAACACTGTTTTAGTAAATAGTTTCATGCAGCTGACATGGGGAAGGGGCAAGTAAATTATGTATTTCTGGTTTTTAGCAACATTGCTTTTGTATAGGGGGTGTACTATAGAGCCAGCAAAAATGTTTTGCATGCATGTCTATCTTGTTTCCAGTTCCTCTTCTATTGGGCCTGAAAGCATTCCACTTGCTCACTGCTCTATTTCCTTTCAGCTGCTAGCCAAGACAACTGTTTATTTTTTACTGTTGTTGTTGTTTTAAAAATATATATCCTTGGGGACATCAGAAGAACAGTGTCACACAAACTATGCCCTAGGCTAAATAGCAAAGGCTATAAAATATAAATGCATTTTAGTCGGAAGACACATTTCTAAACTACCCTCAAGCCATTTTGCTTAACAAGAAACAAAAAAGATTACCATAGCTTAACTCCTTGAGGACTACAGAGAGCCTTATTTATTTTAGACTAAATAGATATATGTTACAATATATAAAACAGAAGTTATTCTTGCTGAATTAGTTTACATTGACACCACAAATATTCATGATGTTCCCCTTTCAGTGTAAAAAGTGGTGTGTTTGCTTTTAGTGTTGTAGAATACATGAACTAGAATCAAACCCAAGATTTGGGCAATCCTGGCCAAAAAATTTAAAAAAAGAATTCAAAAAGAGAATGTGAAAGTTGAGATGCAGTTAACTATATGTAAATGTTGATGCACTACCAAAAAGGGGGCTTAGCTCTCCATTGACAAAAAGTATATGCAATAATGTATGCATATGAAATGAAGATACTCTAAAAAAAAAAAAAAAGGTCAATATATGAAAAAGCAGAAATGTCTGCATAAATAAATAAATGCATGGGTATCAGAACCAGCGGGTGCAGTGGTTTGACTATGACTATGCCTCTGGAGACTAGGGTTCAATTCCCAGCTCAGCCATGAAACCCACTGGGTAACCTTGGGCAAGTCACATGCTCTCAGCCTCAGGGGAAGGCAATGGCAAATCTCCTCTGAACAAATCTTACCAAGAAAACCCTGTGATAGGTTCATTTTAGGGTCACCAAAAGTCAGAAATGACTTGAAGACTCACAACAACAGCAACAGTGGACATATTTCTTGCTGACATACTTCCCCAAGATATTAGGGAATGCCAAAGCTTTATAACCTACAATTTTAAGATGTCAGTCTTATAACCTACAATTAACCAACATTAAATTCCTTGTGCTTTTACTAACTAAATGAATGAAAACTAATGGTTATACAACTAGTGAAAATTCCTTGATTTCCAGAAATTCAAACTGCTTTCATCAGAACAGAACATTAAGCAGTGCTCATGTATCCTCCAGCTAGAACAAACAAAAATACCTACACCTCCTGGTAAGCTTGGGAGTCAGTATATGTGCCACAACAGTGTGAATGCAGGCTTTTAATTACTTCTTCTTGACACATCACTCAAATCTAAATCTGGGACTCCCATGAGACGTAATAATCGTGCTGCCACAGTTCTTGTTGAAGTCAATAGTGGTGCCACTGTGGTATATCACAAGATCTTCTTATTCCATGAATGAGGCCAGTGCAGAAGAAGTCAGAAGGTAAGAGCAACCGAATCACTGTAGTGTGGCTTCAAATGCATCATTAAAAAGCCACTATCCGCAAGGTGAACTGGTCATCCAATTGTTTCATTACACACACATCTCCACTCAGTAGTTGTTGTTGTAATGATGTCCACAGACTCAGTAGCTGTTGTGTAGGCATGGAACTACTGTGTAAGTCTGTACAAGTTTTTCCATTCACCTCTAGAACTTTGGCAAGACTGCAATGCAAAAACTATGGTTTAGAGTTACATGTTGAACCTGGGCAATGTGTGCTCCTTCCCTTCCATGATCACAAGGAAAAGAAAACACAGTTTTTTTCCGCATTTTCCTTAAGCCTCAGTTTAGTGTTATGTCCATTCTATGATTTATTGAATTACAAAAGCTTCATAAAACATGAGTTTTGTCTTGTTTCAGTAAGCCATAGTTATGGTTAGCCATTTCTATCCAGTGTATGGGCCTCGGCAGACGACTAATAGAGTCGTCTTCCGGGCAGGGAAGAGGACCTCTTCCTGAGGTCGCCCTCGGAGTCGCCGGCCCTCCGCACGGCCGGCGCTCCGAGGATGACCTCACGCCACGGCGACCGCACGCGCCGCGGCGTTTGAGTCAGGGAAAGTGCGCCCGCCGCTTTTAGGGCGCACTTTCCCTGAAATCTAAAAGGAGCGCCAATTTGGTGCTCCTTTTAGAGTCGCCGACGGTGCGCCGCGGTGCGGCTGCCGCGGTCCAGCGGCGCTCCGTCCCGCGGCGCACAGGAAGCTCCCGTCTGCTTCCCCCTTATGTCTGCAACTGAATTTAGCTCATGCATCTGATGATGTTCACAAAACTGTGTGTTACTTTTTAAGGCACCAGAAGACTTCTTTTGCTACAACTTTGACAAACACAACTAGTCTTCTGGAAACAGTCACAGTCTGGAAAACCCAGCAAGCTCTGGTTAATTTACGACAAAAACAAGTATTTCCAAACTTCTCCATATATCCACTCTGGATGAGGAAAACATGGCAATCCATTCTCACAAATCATATGATTTAGATGAGTTAGTGAAATGCTATGTTCACTAACCATATGAACCACAGTTGAAAGGTTACAACATAACACAAAATCGGAAGGAATCTAAAATGGAAAGGGAAGTTTCTCATCTCATCATCACAGCACTGAGAGAGTGGACAAGTCCATTATTTAGCATGTAAATTAGACCCATACCTACAACAGTGGGATAACGCATAGGATTCTAAATATATTGGCCAGAATCCTGTATCACCTTTTTACTTAATATAATTTTATGCAGACTTAGCTAAGTAGCAGAGGTGCTAAGAAACCCTGTTAGTGAACTGTGAAGATGTCTATCAGGACACTGACAAGATGTGCATTGAGACCAATGCACATTGGTGCATGAGGCATATCAGTGAATGATGCAGATCAGGAACTTTGCCAGCTCTGCTTCATAGTAAAATAACAGCACTGACGTTTTCTAATTCCTGCATATGTGACTCCACTTACAAAGACATAACTCCCGTACAGGATTTCAGCCCTCACTTTACTGTTGCATATATTAATATTAAACAGCAGGTACAAGGGGGTATCGTAAAGTTTTAATTATCACCTTTAAAAAAATTTAACAGAAAGTTTGTTTGGATTATCTCTACATAGTCACCATCCAGATTCACAGTTTCCCCAGCATTTTTTGACCCTCCGAAGACTGATATTGGAGAAGTCTGCAGACTGCGCCTTACAAGGGGGTATCGTAAAGTAATAATTATCACCTGGAAGTTATTATGGTATATTGATGAAATTTTGTCAGTGTCATCATTGGTCCCTAAGTGCACAATGTTGAGAAAACCAGCTCATTGTGTCCTTTCTTTTTGTGACAGGTTGTGCCAGAAGTGACTAAAGTGTAAAATCCTCGTAAGGCACAATCTGCAGACTTCTACAATAATGGTATTCGGAGGGTCAAGAAACGCAGGGAAAACTGTAAATCTAGATGGTGACTACGTAGAGATAAGTTAACAACTACAAATCAAAACAAACCTTCTGTCAATTTTTTTAAAGGTGATAATTAAAACTTTAGAATACCCCCTTGTATGCCTCTTTTATATTATAGATTATCATTGTTGAACTAGGATGTGTGATGGCAGCATTATCTAAACTAATTTATGTGCACATTTACAAACATACACATGCATGTTTATTTTACAGCTTCCTAGTTCAATTCCATAATCAGCTTCAACATAGGGGTGATACTGTCATTTGTCAATGAAATTTTATCAGCAGTGCATAATTAATGTGCAAAAATCTGACTTATTAGTCTTTTTACCTTAAAAGGACTTAGCAATCTTTCATGTCATAGTTCCAGAAACATCCCCACTATGTACCTAGTTTACAGAGGGAATAATCACAGTTATGCAATTTCACATGAGTGAAATCGTTAGATGAATTCAATAGTCACAGTTATGCTTACATACACAAACTGCACAAGTAATTATTTTTCTCCTTAGAGGTTAAACATTTAATTACTAAAGACATACATGTAAACTAATCTTACAACTGCGTAGTTCTCATTTATGCAAGACACAGCCTCGTGACTCAAGGAGAATCCTGTTGCTGACCTGTGATTTCCATCATTCCTCACCATGAGCTGTGCTGGCTAGGAGTGATAAGAGTTGCAGCCTAGCAATAGCTAGAGGTCCACATCCTCCCCACCTTTTCTGTAACATTCCCAATTTATACCACAAACAGTGTAGTTTATGGACCACTGGTTTTGCAGACATCTTACAGGACGATCACATTTCTTACCTGTCATGCCCTGCCTGGAGGAGGACTTGGAGGATGAGCCAGACCTCCTCTGGGACCTGAGCCTGCAGCTGTGGAGCCCCAGCACGGCCCCAGTTCTGCTTTGCCAGCTCCAGCAGAGCCTGTGGTCTCACAGGAGGCTCAGCAGGCAAGCCTCCCCGCAGCAGAGTCTCTGGACATGGAGGAGGATCAAGGGACTGTGCCTACCTTTGGTCAGCATCAAGCCGAATGGGAGGAGCTTCGGCGTTCAAGGAGACTTTATGAAAAATGCCAGAACAATCAGCTACAGATGAGCTCCTGCAGCTTGGCAATTTAAGTAGGTGCAGAAGTCTGCCTCAGTGCCAGAGATTATTGAGCTTCCTAGTGAAAGCCTCTGTCTCTCCTTGTTCCTTGGCCTGAAACCTTGACTCTCGGACTGCGGACTTATCTTCAACTTCTGGAATCCTTGACCTTCGGACTGCCTTGCCACTCTGCCTCTCTAGAATCCTAGACCTTCGGACTGCTTGACCATTCTCTGGCTGGACCTTTGGACTGGTAACATAGACCTTTGCTTTCTGGCTTTGCATTAGCAAAAGACTTTTGTTTGACTTCCCTTACAAGAAACTGCTATCAACCCTCTTGGTGGGTTTCCTGGACATTGCCCTCTTTTTAAAACTATGCAACAATCCTCTTTGATTTCAGTTATGTGGAACAAAAATAAACCTTGGGTCGCATCCAACAGTGGATGTGTTAGAAAGGGAAGAGACTTGACTTATGCCAATCCTTTTGGAGTCTTTCATGATTCACCACAGTGTTTCAGAGTGCCTCCCCCTCCCAACTCATGAGCAGCTTTTTAGGGATCATGAGCGACTGCAGTGAGGGAGAGATGGTTCAGTCAAAAGGGGATGCCCAAGCTTGCACTAGAGGAAGGGCCTCCTTGCTAAAACACAGCCACTAGTAGATACAATCTTTGGCACAAGGGTGGGCAAAGTGCTGCCCACTGACTGCTTGCAGCCACAGCCTAATTGCAGCCACAGCCTAAGTGCTGTTTTGTGGCCCCCGGGAGGAGGGGGTCAATCAAAATTGCAAAGTAATATTTTGCTTCAAAATGCCCCAAAATGATAACTACATCCCAATGATTTTACAGAATGTTTTCAGTGGCAATCCAACACATATTTGGTTGTGAATGAGATGTGAAGAACTCAGTGGCAATCACTTCTAAATACCATATATACCCATGTATAAGTAAAAAAATTTATACTACAAAATTGACCAAAAAAACAGGGTCAACTTATACACGGGTCAATATAGTAATAAAACCCAGGGAGAGTAAGGGCCTCGGCAGACGACTAATTGAGTCGTCTGCGAGACCCGGAAGAGGAGGAGCAACCGCACACGCGGCGCTCCTTCCTCTTCCTGAGGTCGCCCTGGGAGCTGCCGGCCCTCCGCACGGCCAGTGCTTCGGGGGCAACCTCCCGCCGCAGTGACCGCACGCGCTGCGGCGGAAAAGGCAGGGAAAGTGTGCCCTACGCTTTTAGGGCGCACTTTCCCTGTCTTGTGGAAGGAGCGCTGATTTAGTGCTCCTTCCAGGGATGCCGCAGGAGCGCCAGGGTGCGGAGGCTGTGGTCCCACGGCGCTCCGTCCGGCGGCGTCTCCAGCGCCTCCGTCTGCTTCCCCCCTTAGTGTTCACTCCCTGAGCCTCTTCTCAGCTGAGCTGCTGGGGGGGAGCCCGATTGGGAAGACTTAGGGAGAGTGAGCAGGACATCCTTTTTAACCTTGGTTACATGCCCTTAAGTTATACCCTCGCCTTATCCATGGGTCATATAAAAATCCACAATTTTGGCCCCAAAACCTACCCTTGACTTATACATGAGGTCGACCTATACACATGTATATATGGTAGGTATGCCCTGGACTAAGGAGATATGCACATATGTAACACTCTCATTGAAACAAAATTCAAACTGGATCAGCTTTGCTAGGAATCATAGCCTATACTGAGTAATTCTTTGTGTCTGCATATCTTCTTCTTCTGTGCTTTCAAGTTGTTTTGGAATTATGGTGACACTATGGTAGACCTATGACGGAGTTTTCTTGACAACATTTGTTCAGAAGAGGCTTGCCATTACCTTCCTCTGAAACTGACAGAGTGTGACTTCCCCAAGATCATCTAATGAGTTTCATGGCCAAGAAGGAAATCGAATCTTGGTCTCCAGAGTTCTAGTCCAACACTCAAACCACTACATCACACTGGCTCATGTCTGCACATGTATGCAAATAACATGTATGTACATGTATGCAATTAACACACATGCTTTGTGTAATATTCATTCTGTTTATGACATCTCGAAATATTGACCAAAATCCTACAGTTTAATCCCAATTAGAGTAGATCAGTTGTTGAATGTTGAATCAGTTGTTGAATGTTGATGCAACACATTGCTAAACTACATTAATTTTATGGAGGACCTCTAGTTCAGACAAACAATAGGATTCATCATTTTGGAAATTTGTTCTCAATTTCTGGTTAGTACCAGTGAAGGTATAGCCAATTCTTCGATTTTGACATTGTTCTTATGGACTAACACAGCTTGTTTTGTTTTATGCTCCACTAACTGAGGCACAGATTTGAAAGTCAACTAAAGACAAAGAAGCAGTTCCAAAAGCCAAGAGTTGAATAATTTGAAATGCTTATATCAGCAGTGGAGAAAAGGTAGCCAAGATCCCCCCCCCCAATAAATTGATGAATGGCTTGTGGTAGATCTGTGGTTTGTAACTCTCAACTATCAGAACAGCAAGATGGGCTGTTGCATTCCCATCTATAGTAATTTTGAGGTAGATATATATTTGTATATGCAACATACCTCCAATGAAATACAGCACATAACTGGATCCACATCCTGAGCCACCATTTTGTACCTAGTTTTTCCCCCTCATGCTGAGTTATGACTGTTGAATCCAGTAATAAAACAAAGCAGATCCCACATATAATAAGTCTATATACCTTACACTATAAGCTGCTACATATCTACTGTCTACTATGGACACAATTCACAAATTCACTAAGCCAGACCACTTGGACTTTGAGCATGACAGATTCATATCCTTCTCTCATCACCCGACTTTGAAACAGCGTGTGTGAATCTTCTTCATGGAACAGTATACCTTGAGACACTGTCAGATAAGAGATGAGATACAGAGCTTGTCTCTATGATGTTAGATCTATAATAGCTCATTTGAACAAGCAAAGTGAAAGATGGAAAACTGGAGATCCTTTCTTTAAAAGAAAATGACTGAGTATATTTCCTGAAGAAATCATCCTTTAATTGCTTTACAGAACCAAAACACATCAATATTCGTTTCCCATAAAATAATTATTACTGAAGCACATCGTTCAATTTATAAGCATCTATAAACCATATTTTGTGTATAAATTTATGACTTCATCTCACTTCTTCATTTCCCATCTACATGTGTAAATGATATGGTGTTGTTTTCATGAACAGCCCGGTGTAAAAACCAATGCATTCCTCCTGATCCTAATCCTTCCAAAGCAAGTCCTGCTCTTTGTACTGAAGCTTCATCCCAAGCACATGTGCATAGGGCAGCATCCCAATTCTCATATTTATTCAGGAGCTTAAGGCTACAGTATTATGAATACTTATGAGAACCACCCATTACCACTAAATCTTCAGCATGTCCACCTCTAAGAAGGAAAACAGAGACAGCTGACACTACTGAATAGGTTGCAAAGCACGAACAAGCCAGGATAGTGAATAGACTTCTATTCATATTTTCAGGGATTTCAATGTCACATATATGGGTTTTTGGCATGATTTCTTTTCCTAAAAGGAAAACATGTCCCCATCAGGAACTTTAAGGAACTGCAGTAATTTCTAGAGAGCCACATAAAATAATTGTGCAAATTGAATTCTACTGACATCACTAATAAGGACCACAAGCAAATAGATTTACAGAGTTTAACAGCAAAAACCATTGCAGTTTACTCCAAAGCAAACCCTACTGTGTTCAGTGGCTTTCACTTGCAAAAAGAATAATGTGCAATAAATCCTACTGAAGACTGCAAGGCTAAAATGCACAATGCATGTTGCTTTCATCTTTCCTTTAATGATATACGCTTCATGGCACAATGCCTCTCTGTCTGTCTGCTTTGGATGCGAGCCTGTTCTTCAGTGAAGAAGAAAATCACATGAAGCTTCTAGAGTCAAATGCTTTACATTAACCTGTAGGAAGCAACCTGTGGAATTCACAGAAAAATATGCATCCACTTCCAAATATCTGAAACAAGCCAGATAGCTTGGCATACCCACTGAATCCCTGAAAGTACAGACCCAGAAGGTGACCTGTTGAATCTGTAACAGCAAAAGGAGTACCGTATATTCAGTTTTGCATTCCTCACTGTCACTATATTTTTATGTATATATATATATATATATATATATATATATACACTTTAGTTGGCAAACCAGGCAAATTGGATTTCATACCCTACATTGACTTCAGTTCAAACATTTCTTCCTTTTAGGGATTTCTGATGAAGGGAAATTGTATTTCCCTATTTCTTTGTTGGAACACTTCGTCCCTGGCATTTAATCACAGGATCTCAGGGGTAGTATGCAATACATCTAAAGTAAAAATGAAATGTCTGATGGAAAATAAGTTTAATCTAATGCAATCCAACTGCATAGAACCCCCCCTTTCCTATTTCTAATTAGCCCGAGCTGCAAAATATGTTGCAACATTTCTTCATTTTAAGGATTTCTGATAGAGGGGGAGGGGAATTGTATTTCTATATTTCTTTATTGGAACACTTCTACCCTGGCATTTAACCACAGGAACTCGGGGGCGGTGTGCAATAATACATCTGATGGAAAAATGAAATATGTGATGGACAATAAATGTAATCTATTTATTTATTTATTTAATCTTGATGCCGCCTTTCTCCTCAAAAGGTGGTTCACAAGATAAAAACACTTTAAAAACATTTAAAAAAAAAAAAAAGAATTAAAATAACCTAGAAAAACAATTAAAATAACCTAGTGCAGTAGAACTTCATAGGAAAGACCCTCCCTTTTTAAAAAAATAAATAAATCTTATTAGGTATCCCAAGTTGTAAAAGGTATTGCAACTGAAAGGGGAAAGGGTCTTGGGATAAAGGTTTCTAAAATAATAATAATAATAATAATAATAATAATAATATGCCAAGGGATCTTACAGCACCTTTGAAACTAATTGAAGTGTAGCGTAGCGTAGTGGTTTGAGTGCTGGACTATGGCTCCGGAAACCAGGGTTCGAATCCTGGCTCAACCGTGGAAACCCACTGAGGTGACCTTGGGCAAGTCACACTCTCTCAGCCTCAGAGGATGGCGATGGGGAAAAACAACAACAACAACAACCCTTCGGAAGAAACTTGCTGACAAAACGTCCATGAAAAGGTTGAGACAAGTCAGGAAACGTCTCTGAAGGAACATCACCACACAGTCACAACCAAAGACAGAAAGTTGGTGGCATGAACTCTGGTAGACTTGACTTTTACTCATTCATTCATAATATTAAAAAGAAAGATGATGATGATGATGATGATGATGATGCTTTTCCCTGCTCCTTCCTCTCCTACACCTGAGGAAGCAGGGCTCAGTCGAGTCTCCCCAAAGCTGATCCTCCCAACTTCTTGCTTCCTCCAAGGGGCTGCGAGGATCCCTTGCTGCCTTGAGTACTTTTTCCAGACGGACTTTGGAGATCCCAAAGAAAGGGACTGGGAGGGATCTTGCTCCTGGAGGCAAAAGCCTTGGGGGGGGGCACCAAACTTTGGCCCCTCCAGAGAGGAAAGTCCCTTGGTTTTGGGGTTCCCAGCCCTTCCTTCCCTCCTTCCTTCCAAGCTGGGTTTCAAGGAAAAGCAAGGACTATGGGTAGAAATAAAAGGAGGAGGAGTGGGAGGGTGCTGTGGCTGGATCTGATCCCCCCCCCCACCCCCCAAAAAACATTTCATCTGTTGCTGCAGAGCCCAAAGGGCTCTGCAGCAACAGATGAAATGTTTTTTGGGGGGTGGGGGGGGGGAATCAGATCCAGCCACAGCACCCTCCCACTCCTCCTCCTCTTGCCAGATGAGGAAGCCCCAAGCTTAGCCCCCAAACCCCATCAGCATCCCCCTAGACTCACCGCCTGCCTCTCGGTCCAGCCTTCCTCCTTCCATGCCAGGCGCCCACAATGGTCCTCCTCCTCCTCCTCCTCCTCCTCCTCTTCCACTGCACACACACACACACACACACACACACACTGCAGTCCTGCGAAGGAACGCTCAGCCTTCCCCAGCAGCCAATCAGGAGGGAGGAGGACAGGCTAAAATCTGGCCCCGCCGCCCCATTGGCTGCCCAATTTGGGAAGGGAAGGGAGGGGGCGCCCCAGAGAGCAGGCACCAGGGACCCCCCTCCCCTCCTCAGCCCCAGAGGAAGAGGAAGGGTCCCTCTCCATAGGGAAGAGTCACCTCCAAGAAGACCCTCTGCATCCACTGCTCTGCTTAAATCCTGCAAACCCATATTCATGACCTCCTTCATAGAGTCCATCCATCTGGCATGTGGCCTTCCCATCTTCCTACTTCCCTCCACCTTTCCCAGCATTATTGCCTTTTCCAGTGAGTCCTCCCTTCTCATGATGTGTCCAAAGTACGACAGCCTCAGTTTGGTCATCTTGGCTTCCAGGGAGGTTTCCGGCTTGATTTGCTCTAGGATCCATTTGTTTGTCCTTTTGGCTGCCCATGGGATCCTCAGCACTTTTCTCCAGCACCACATTCTCTTTTCTTCCTATCTTCTTTCTTGACTGTCCAGCGCTCACATCCATACATGGTAATAGAGAATACAATGGCTTGTATGATCCTAACTTTTGTGCTGAGATGTATATTTTTATTGCTTTTTACTAGTTCTTTCATGGCTGCCCACCCCATTCTCAGTTTCCTTCTGGTTTCTTGACAGTGGTCCCTGTTCTGATCATTGTCTGATCCCAGGTAGGAGAACTCTTTTACCACTCTTATTTCTTCATTGTCTACATTTAACTTGTGAAGTTCCTCAGTGGTCATTATTTTTGTTTTCTTTATGTTCAGCATTAAGCCTTCCTTTGCACTTTCTTCATTGATCTTCCTTAGTAGGTGTTCCAGGTCTGTAAGGTTTTCTGCTAGTACTATGGTGTCATCTGCATATCTTAGATTGTTGATATTCCTTCCTCCTATTCTCACTCCTCCTTCTTCTGTGTCCAAGCCTGTTTTTCAAATAATATGTTATGGATATAAGTTGAACAGATAGGGTGAAAGGATGCAACCCTGTACTCAGCTGTATTTTCCTGATGAACTTATCTTTATTAAAATGCCATATTGGCTTGTAATAGCCTTCTAGAAATCTGAGCAAAACAACTACTTAGGATTGTACTTTACTAGCAAGAACCCTTGATTGAATCTACATTTAAATTATTGTGTTCATTTGTCCACTGTGCTGAAATCAAGGAGAAAAGAAACTCAACATTTACATTGTGTCCTCAAGCAGCCCACTGCCTCACATGCTTGCTGTCTTTTTTTCCCTCCGAGAAACAAAGGCATGCAACCTTTGGGGGAAAAGTCTTGTCTCCTTCTGCTGCTCCTAGGAAAAAAGAACTTCAGAAGGATCCATCCTATCCCCCTATTTGCAGCAAGGACAGGCTGCCATGTAAATGCATTTCTCAAGAGGAAGAGCAAACCCTTCCCCCCTCAAATAAAATGTCTCTGGCTCCTGATCTCTGGTCCACCGATACACACACCCCTCTGCCCTGTCAGGGTCAATTGTCTGGGTTTGCGGGACTTGGCTTTGGGACTTCACCCAAACCCATTGCTACCTTTCCCAGGTCTGTGAAGTCCAAGCCTTCTTTCTTCTCCCACACTTTCAGTCCTGTCCACACTGCTCCACTCCCTCCCATCTGTTCCTGCTTTCACCTGTAGTGCAACCTTACCTTCCTTCTTTTCTTCCTCCAAGAAACCGCACTTCATCACTGCAACCCCAATGTGACTTATTTTTATCCTGCCATCATCAGGAATTTACAAATGTGATTTTGTGGTGACCCAGTGGTGTACTATACAGACATTTATCATTTCTTTATTTAATCTATTTAATTTAGTTACAGCTGGCCTTCCACATTTGCGGCTTTGACTTCTGCAAATTTGATTATTTATGGATTTGATGAATATACTCTCTCTAGGAATCTGTAGGTCTTCCAGGACAATTCTGCCAGAGGTTGACCATAGAGTCACACTGAAAGACCTAGCGATTCCTAGATAAAACACTACTCTAGGCATTTGTAGGTGCTCCGTTGCAGTTCTATGGTTATCTTCTGCAGAATGATGGCCATAGAATTGTGCTTGAGGGCCTCGAGATTTCTAGAGAGGTGTCCTCTCAAATTAATAAAAATTAGTTTTTGATTTGCGGTTTTCCCACTTTCATGGATGCCCTGCACCCCAAACCCCAGACTTTGTGGAGAGCCCACTGTAGTTTGTATCCCACCTTTCTCTTGGTACAGGATCCAGGTGATGAATACGGACCCAAGATACTGCCTGAGCAATGTCAAATATGGGGAGCGAGCTTCCCAATGTTCTTAGACTATGACTTCCATCAGCAGTCTAGGGCTGATGGGAGATGGAAGTCATCAACAGTTGGAGAGCCACAAGTTCCCCACTTTAGCTTACAGAGGTTGTATGCATGCTGAGTCCTCCATATAACCCACTTAGTTCACTGATCATTGGTCATGCTGACTGGGGCTGATGGGAACTGGACTTGAAGTCTCTAGGTGCTGTATCTGTCACCTAAAATGACAGCATTTTCAAAATAGCAGATCTTCAAAACAGAAAAGTCTGCTAAACCAGACCAGCCACCCATGGAAAGCCATAGCCACCCCAAGTGGAAGATGCAGGCCTCAGCGCCTACAGTGGCTGGTGGCTCCAATGCCAGTGTTTAAATTCATTGTGGGTTTTATTCATAACTTTAAAGGAGCTATGCTACGTGTTGAACTATAACCCATCCACACCCAGACACAGATTTAGTGCCTTGGATAGCTAAATTGTGGTGTAGTGGTTTGAGCATTGCACTATGACTCTGGGAGACCAGGGTCTGAATCTCCACTTGGCAATGGCAATCCACTGGCTGACCTTTGGCAAGTCACACATTTTCAGCCCCTCAAACCCCTGTGAAAGGATCTCCTAAGGGTCACTGTGATGATAAGACTCACCCAATTATTTTTCTCTGATGGCAGCACAATGGGTCTTTTTATCCCACCTTTGCCACCAATTATGTGATGGAGACACTCGAACTCGGGATTCTCACTCAAGTTCCTTCCACACTTCTCCCTTTTCAGGTGCCACTCTCTAGGAAAGCAGAGCATTCACTATTGTTAGTGTTCTCAGCAATAATTACTGGTAGCATTTTATTTATATTTTCTTAAAATTCTGCAAGCAACCACACTTTGAACAAAAAAAAGAGAAAACTTTATTTACAAGATGGTTGGTTACAATATTGTTCTTATGGTTGGTAGGCAGAATTGATACAGTGTTATTTGCATAAACAGTTACAAAGTTTTACATTATCTGTTACTATATAAGTGGTCTCTAACAAGCTTATCACACCCCACTCTTAATATGGGGCTAGGTTGCTTTGACTGCCTCCTGTTGCATTTTGGGGTTTGTAGTTCAGTGAGGTTTAAAGGCTCTCTGGCTAAATAGTCTAAATGCCTTTCCCTAAACTACAAGTTCCAGAATGAAACAGGAGGCAGCCAGAGTAGTTAAAATGAGTTAGCCCCATTTTAAGAGTGTAGAGCAGGGGTAGGCAACCTTTCCCCTTTAAGGGCCGAGGGACTTCAGCTCCCAGAATCCCAGGAGCTATTGGCCAACATGGGACTATTGGCCAACATGGCTGAGGCTTCTGGGAGCTGAAGTCCCTCGGCCCTTAAAGGGGAAAAGTTGCCTACCCCTAGTGTAGAGTGAAAGGGGGGATGCAGACGAGGGCGTCCAAGACGCCCTGGTCCGCAGCGCCGCGGGGCCAAGGCAGCCTCACCGCGGCACATCCCCGCCGAATCTAAAAGGAGCGCCAAATTGGCGCTCCTTTTAGATTTAAGGGAAAGTGCGCCCTAAAAGTGGCGGGCGCACTTTCCCTGCCTCAAACGCTGCGGCGAGTGCGGTCGCCGCGGCGTGAGGCCAACCCGGAAGCGCCGGCCGTGCGGATGGCCGGCGCTTCCGGGGGCGACCTCAGGAAGAGGAAGGGATGCCGAACGTGCGGCTGCTCCTCCTCTTCCGGGCCCGGAAGACGACTCTATTAGTCGTCTGCCGAGGCCCATAGTCTCATAGGTTACAGTTTCACATAAAACCAGGGGTAGGCAACCTTTCCCCTTTAAGGGCCGAGGGACTTCAGCTCCCAGAATCCCAGGAGCTATTGGCCAACATGGGACTATTAGCCAACATGGCTGAGGCTTCTGGGAGCTGAAGTCCCTCAGCCCTTAAAGGGGAAAGGTTGCCTACCCCTGACATAAAACTTTTGACTAGAGTCCGAGCTTTAAAACTTTGTTGATGCTTTATGACTCTCCTAGCCACACCAATTCAATTTCCACACTTAACTTATGTTGCATTCATACAGAACCCTTATAATCTTTTGTATCATATAACCCTTCTGGTTACTTGTGACTCCACTACTCTCTGCACACTATGTCTCCCACTGGACACTGCTTCGGTTCAATCCAGGACACTCCTTGTTCCTTTCTTGAGTACCTAAAACCCTTTTTAATGGCCTTCACAGCTGCCTAACCTAGCCTCAATGGCTCTTCACCCCTCTCTTTGCTATCCTAGGTGTTGAACTATATCCCATCCACTGACTAAAACATCAACCCTAACCAACTCCAAACACTGCTCTGTCCCTCTATTTATATTCGCTCTTGGGAGTAGCCCCCATCTTTTCCTGGCTTCGCTCCCATTGGCTGTTGCCAGGCTCACTCTGATTGGATGTTGCCAACATACCAATCTGCCTTTTCTCCACAGTCACCATATGTTGGAAACAACTTGAAGGCACACAACAACAACGACAACAACAGCTTCTTTAAATTTGTGAGTACAGCCGCCCATCTGTTCTCACGGACATGAGGCCCGCGGTTTTGAATGTTCCCGGAGAGATGGGTTGGATGAGGAAAAACAGATTGAAGTTGAATCCAGACAAAACGGAGGTACTCACAGTGACAGGCCCGAAACCAGATCTGGGAATACAGGCTCCAGTCCTGGATGGAGTCACACTCTCCTCTAAGGACTGTGTTCGCAGTTTGGGGGTACTCCTTGACTCGTCGCTTCACATGACTAGTCAGGTGAATGCGGCGGTCAGGAGTGCTTGTTATCAGCTTCGGCTGATACGCCAACTGCGTCCTTATCTGGACATGAGGGACTTGGAAACTGTGGTACATGCCCTGGTAACCTCACATCTGGACTACTGCAATGCACTCTACATGGGGCTACCCTTGTGCCTAACCCAGAAACTACAACTGGTACAAAATATGGCAGCCAGGTTGATCACTGGAACATCTAGGAGGGAGCACATAACACCGGTGCTTAAATCCCTCCACTGGCTGCCAATTAGTTTCCGGGCACAGTACAAGGTGTTGGTTTTAACCTTTAAAGCCCTACATGGCTTGGGTCCATCTTATCTTAGGGACCGCCTCTCCCCATACGATCCCCCCCCCCCCCCGTGCCCTTCGGTACTCTGGGAGGTATCTGCTACAGCCAATAGAGACCAGGCTGTCTCAGACCTCCCAGAGGGCTTTCTCTGCAACCGCTCCCAGACTTTGGAATGGCCTGCCGGACGAGATCCGTCTCACTACTACTCTTGCTACTTTTAAGAAAGCAGTAAAGTGATCTCTTTCGGCAGGCCTTCCCGGAATAACTGTGGCCTGGGGTTAGATAAGTTTTTAAATTGTCATACTGATTCTGGTGTCATTAGGATGTTTTATCTTATTTTATTTATTTTATTGTCATATTTTAACTACTGCTGGTTTAATTCTGTTTTAAGGGGTTGGGAGGGTGGATTATGGGATGTGGGAATGTTTTAAATTGCCTGTTTTAAAACTTGTTGTACTCCGCTCCGATTGCCTTGCAGAGGGGGCGGGCTATAAATAAAAATTTATTATTATTATTATTATTATTATTATTAGAATGGTATATTTTTGATGATGATGATGATGATGATGATGATGATGATGATGATGATGATGATGCTTTTCCCTGGTCCTTCCTCTCCTACACCTGAGGAAGTAGGGCTCAATCAAGTCTCCCCAAAGCTGATCCTCCCAACTTCTTGCTTCCTCCAAGGGGCTGCGAGGATCCCTTGCTGCCTTGAGTACTTTTTCCAGACGGACTTTGGAGATCCCAAAGAAAGGGACTGGGAGGGATCTTGCTCCTGGAGGCAAAAGCCTTGGGAGGGGGGGGGCACCAAACTTTGGCCCCTCCAGAGAGGAAAGTCCCTTGGTTTTGGGGTTCCCAGCCCTTCCTTTTTGGGTACCAAAGATTGAGACAAACAAGATTAAAACCTAAGGAACTGGACTGTTAAGGTGTCTATAGCTAACAATATGTGATTCAACCCAGACAGTGTGAAAGTGTGTGAACAATTCATTGCCAGTTGAATAAATCAAGACAGGAAGCTTGCCAGCAAAGCTAGAGATTTCTCCAGTTTCTTTCCCAGATGTCCAGCAACCTGAAGACATGCAGCCAAAATATAAGTAGAAAATATTGTTTGTTGCTTACCTTTTCTCATTAAACTGGACACAAAATGAGTGGAGATATTGCCAAAATGCTTGATATTCATTCTTTCGTTATCTCCCACCGTCCCTCCCTCCTCCTTCTCTCCCCTCCAAATCTCTTACACATCATCAGTTCATGGAGCCAGCAATTGTGATCATCTTCCTCTTTTGTTAAGGCATGTTTATATATGCAACATGCTTTTATATGGCCTGATATATATTAAAAAGTCTAAAAGAGGTGTTATGTAAAAAGTACTATAATGCCATGGCCAAAATAGATATAAATGTAGTATAAAGAACTCGAAAGAGTAAAACGGAGCAGCTTCACATTTTTTATTATTTTTTTATTGAAAGAGCCAGGGAAAGCTTGTGTGAATAAGGGGGTTTTCAGTATGCTGTGAAAGATCTTCCTTCACTTTTCCAAGTTGTTAGGGCTTTGTATATCAGCAATAGAACATTGAACATGGCTTGGTATCCAAAAGGAAATGCAATTCCTTTAATATATATGTAATATTGGTGTAGCTGAGATCCCTGCTGCAGATGTTTTTTAATGACATCCCTAGGGTGGCCAGATGTCATAACTATAAAGCAGGGCAAGTCACTGTAAAATGTAGGCCATTCGAGAAATATGTAGGACATTACCAAATAAAAGCTAAAAGGAATAATATAAATGTAAATTCATGCTTCTTAGTCATGCTCAAAATGGAGGACATTTTGGAATTCTTCTTGGACAGAAAGCTTAAATGTCGGACATGTCCTAGAAAAGGAGAGCATCTGGTCACCCTGGAAATCCCTACCTTTGCAAGGAGGGAAAGGCATCATGAACCTAAACTTCACCCAAAAGCAGTCTGCCCATAATAATGAACCAACCTCCAATGGTATCCCTAAGGTTGGTGTCACCCAGTGCAGGAACTCATGGTGTCACCCCCCATTGACCTCCTCCCATTTCACACCATAGAGAATCCTTAGTAATGTGTTTTGTTTTGTTTTTTGTACTAATGTTACCCATAAATCATAATTCCCATATACCGCTGAATGTACTGCTAATAGTTGTGACATAAACGACTAGCAAAATTACAATTATACTTTCAAATTACAATATTGTGTGTGCGACCTAAATATATTTATGTATACATAGTGAAGATTTGGTTAAAATGTGATGTTTTAAATAAAATGTAAAAAGAATTTTTAAAATTTAAAATTTCAATTTTTAATTTTTTTAAAAAAAATAAATTTTAATTTTAAAAAATTCTAGGGCCTCTCCTTTCTTCTCTCACTGAGCTTCATCCCACTCCCACTATCTCTTAAAGCATTTTAAAGAGAAACAGATGAATGCCACTGCCTGATTCTGCCAAAAGGTAGATGTTTGAGGAGCAGTGGTGTTACCCCTCCTTAGACTGTCACCTGCTGCGATCCGCACCCTCCTAGTGATGCCACTGCCCAACCTACTTTCAGTGATTCCCAAATTCCCAGAAGCCCCAACCACCTTGGCCAACAGTCAGGAATTCTGGGAACTGAATTCCAAAATACCCGGATGATCAAAGTTTGGGAACCACTACTCTAAACCAGGGGTCGGCAACCTTTGTTTCTCGGGGGGGGGGGAATGGCACTTCCCCCCCCCGCACACATGCACATGACGCCCACCGCCGTGCGCATGCATGCGCGTGGGGGTGCCATTTTGGAACGCCCAATGGTGCCGTGCGCATGCGCATGGCACCGTTGGGCCTTCCAAAATGGCGCCCTGTGTCACGTGCGCATGTGCGCACGATGCAGGCACCATTTTGGAATGTCCCACCGTGCGTTCGCCATGCGAATTCGCCCAGCGCATGCCCAGGGAAGGCACCCACAGCAAGTGCACAGCTGCCATGGGGCCTTCCAAAATGGCGCCCGCACATGCGCAGGCGGCGGCAGCAGTGGCGGGACTGGCCACGGGCTGGTCCAAGGCCTCCGCAGGCCGCACCCCGCCTGCGGGCCATAGGTTGCCGGCCCCTGCTCTAGACCATCTCCCCTTCATACACACACATATGCAGATACAAAGAACAGATCAAGAGTATGTTCATCCGGTAGTCATTGAGAACATGAATTTCTGAATCAGTCTGTTAAGGCACCTCCAGAGTGGAAGCTGAAGTTCTCCAGGACCAAGTGTGCTCTAACATCATGTATGGCACTGCCTCAAGAAAGTCAGGGCAGTTGTTGGTCATCACAGTGGGAAACACATCAACAGTGTTCTTGGTCCATCTCATTATATGGTTACATACAAAAACATAATGCTGTATGGTTGCATCATTTCTGACTTATGAAGACCCAAAGATGAACCTATCATGGGGGTTTCTTGGACAAGTTTTTTCAGAAGGAGTTTGCCATTGCCATCTTCTGAGGCTGAGAGAAGTTGACTTGCCCAAGGTCACCTATTGGGTTTCAATGGCCAAGTGGAGGTTTAAACCAGGGGTAGGCAACCTTTTTGAACCGGGGGCCGGGTTGCTGTCCTTCAGACAATTGGGGGGCCGAAGCACCAAAAATAAATAAATAAATAAATAAATAAATAATTTTTTTAAAAAAAAATTTAAAAATATGCATGCACACTCTCTCAGCCCCGGAAAAGCCATGGCAAAACCCCATGGAGATTTTGCCAAGAAAACCCCAAGAACAAGTAATAACAACAATAATCAATATCATCATGGCGGGCGGCGGCGGTGGGGGGGCCGCGGCGGCAGGACCAGCCTGGGGCCGGTCCAAAGGCCTTGCGGGGCCGCATCCGGCCCCCGGGCCTTAGGTTGCCTACCCCTGGTTTAAACCCTGGTTTCCAGAGTCATAGTCCAATGCTCAAACCACTACACCACATTTGCTGCCTCTGCATTTGCTCTTTAGACTTTTATATGTTCTCATATTTTTCAAATGTTGTCAAATATAAAATTCGATTGATTTAGCATCAAAGTAGAATGAGCAGCACCTTCATATTAATGGAAAATAATAGACTTTTGTTGACTTCTTTCTCCTGCTAGGTAAGAACTGCAGTCCCATTCATGCAATTTGAAATTTTTAATGAAATGCCTTTTGTAAAATCCTCGAGACAACTATGGCTAGAGAAAGAACACTTTAAAAAAACTCAGGCAGCAGCTGGGAAAGAAGGAAGAAGAACCAGTGGTTGAGCCTGCCCTGTCCAAAAGTATTTCCCCTTTGTATTTGACAGAGAGATACTGACTTTACTTAACATTCACAGCAGCTCTTTCAAGACAGTTGCTATTTAACTATGCACACTGTTTCTTGCCATTAAAAAATGTTATCAGTACTGCCTATTATTTCAACCCACATCTTTTTTGTCTGTCTGTAAAAATCAGTTGTTCTTCTCTTTATTTCTTCCTTTTTCATGAATAAATATACATTTTTGCAGTCATTTCATTTTCCTATAAACTCACAGTCACACACATGGGAATACGTATGACTCTTAACTTTGAATGTTTGAGTGTTGGACTAGAACTCTGAGAGACCAAGGTTCGAATCCATGCTCAGCCATGGAACCCCATTGGGTGATCTTGGGCAAGTTGGACACTCTTCATCTCAGAGGAAGGCAAACCACCTCTGAACAAATCTTGCCAAAAACAAACAAGCAAACAAACAACCCCAGAACATGATAGGTATGTCTCAGGGTTGCCATATGTCTAAAATCACTTGAATCCACACAACAACAAATGCATGCTCTGTCACTATCCAGTTGCCACTTTAATAAGGAAATGCTTAAAAAGACTCTAACCCAGAACCAACCCTTTCCACAAAACCAGATTCACCTCTTTACATCTGCCTCAGCAACAGCTACAAAAGCATTGCCTCCATGAAGGAATAATTCAAGAGATGTAGTTGAATAAAATGTTCACGATTCTAACAGCAGGGGATAGGGTAGCCCTCTGGCACCCATATTTACATTTTCACCATATGCCGGTTTATAACAAACAACCCAGCAACATCTGCAAAGAAGAACTTCTTTTG
Organism: Phrynosoma blainvillii; assembly: GCA_026167975.1. Taxonomy (NCBI): domain Eukaryota; kingdom Metazoa; phylum Chordata; class Lepidosauria; order Squamata; family Phrynosomatidae; genus Phrynosoma; species Phrynosoma blainvillii. The sequence goes on from JANUYF010000001.1 coordinate 275,175,947, forward strand.
TCTTGCCATTAACCATGAGTCACACAGCTTTTTATTTACTGGCATGAAAACTAATAGGATGACTAATGAGAAACTGGTCAGAAGCACTGTGTTTTTTAATTACAAGCTCCTGGGGAAAAACCAAACAAACCAGAAATAAACCAGATAGTACTATCTTTGGAGTTTACCACACAGGACAGATTATGTGCAGAAACTGGATTTAAATTGAAACCCACCACGCTAAAGTGGGTAGTTTTTCAGACAACATTTGGGGTTAACCTGAGCAGAAAGTAGGAAAAAAACCCTGCAAAAGCGGGTTGTTTTTCAGACGAAGTTAGCATTAGTGAGAATTAACACGACATTAACCCAAACGGAAATTAGACAAAACCACTCCTTTTTACTTTCAGAAAATCCCAAAAGTAAAAAGGAGCTGGTTTTGTCTACTTTCTGTTAGAGTTAATGTCACATTAACCCTTTTGTGTGTGAAAAGCTACCTGCTTTTGCGGGTTTTTTAATCTGCTTTCCTAGTTTTGAAATCCCATTTCTGCATGGGATTTTTTCATTTTGCCCCCATATGATAAACTCCCTTCTCCAGAGGCTGTAGAAAAATGCAGAGATAAATGCATTTGTTCACAAAGTGCAAAGCAAATCCTATTTTTAAAAAGCAATTTGGATCCCTAGTGATCTGAAGGTTTGCAATCCTATACTGTTCACAAAGCTTTGACTTGATCCAACGCTAGTCATATGTAGACCCCTTTAAATGATTACTTTAATTTCCATTGGTTTTACTGGGTATACACTAAAATCAGATGTATTTCATTCAGTTACTGTGGTAGCAAGATTCTACTTCCAAGCTATTGGGATTCCACTATCTAAGGGTAGAGCGGCACATTCATTGTCAGTCTTATGCCATTAAAATGGGATTTCCCCAAACAACAGGGAGACACTGAGAAGGCAGTTGGATTTACCAGTGTAGCGATAGTGAGAGGGAAGCTCTCAGTACTCCCCACCACCACCACCACCATCTACTGTGTATCCCTGGTAATCTTCCCACCCAAACAGCTACATTTCTAAAGCAAGCTAGTCTGATGGGAACAACAGCCTACCCTTATTCATTGGGAGAGAAATGCATTCCCATCCTATTAGCTGATAGCAGTTCTGCCCCATGTGCCATTGGAAAGAGGGGGGCCGCATTTTGAGGTATCATCAAAAGCTAGCAAATGGTTATTGTTGTTACATTTCTACTGCTAGGGTAACAAAAAGAGAAGATTTTTCTTCCTCAGGTGCCAAATAGCTCAGTTGGCTGTTGGGAACTATAGCTAGGATTCAGTTGTTGTTTTACTCCCAGTGGTTCTGCTATTGGGAATACTTGCATAAAGAAGTATTTAATACTCCTTTATGCAAGCCACTTTCCATTTTGCACAGTTGCATTTTCTCTACACACAGTTCAAACTCAACCATCTGGTGACTGAATCCTTTGTTAATATATAGCATATAAGACGCACTTTTTCTTCCCCAAAATGAGGGTGGGGAAGTTGCTGCGCCTAATGAACCGAATATACAAGCTGAGGGCAAACTGCCGAGGCTAAAAGTAGGCCTCATTTCAGCCTGAGCCTAGGTGCTCCAGTGGGCTCCTCCCATCCCAGGAAGAGCCCATTGGAGCAGCCAGGACGGGGGTGGAAAGAGTCCTCTTTTCCTGGCTAGTTGAATGTGCTCCTCCTCTTTCCACCCCCATCCTGGGTGCTTCAATGGACTCTTCCTGGGGTCAGAGGACATCCTCCCATCCCAGGAAGAGTCCATTGGAGCACCCAGGACGGGGGTGGAAAGAGTCCCCCCCCTTGAAGAAATCTTCCAGGAAAACCCTCATGGTAGGATCCAAATGATCCAGAAATTACTCCAAGGCACTGGATTAGTACCCTGGTCAAGTTACACTGTCTCAGCCTCAGAGGGTGGAAATGGCAAACTCCCTCCTCTGAAGAAATCTTCCAGGAAAACCCTCATGGTAGGATCCAAATGATCCAGAAATTACTCCAAGGCACTGGATTATTACCCTGGCCAAGTTACACTGTCTCAGCCTCAGAGGGTGGAAATGGCAAACTCCCTCCTCTGAAGAAATCTTCCAGGAAAACCTCATGGTAGGATCCAAATGATCCAGAAATTACTCCAAGGCACTGGATTAGTACCCTGGCCAAGTTACACTGTCTCAGCCTCAGAGGGTGGAAATGGCAAACTCCCTCCTCTGAAGAAATCTTCCAGGAAAACCTCATGGTAGGATCCAAATGATCCAGAAATTACTCCAAGGCACTGGATTATTACCCTGGCCAAGTTACACTGTCTCAGCCTCAGAGGGTGGAAATTGCAAACTCCCTCCTCTGAGGAAATCTGCCAGGAAAACGCTCATGGTAGGATCAAAATGAGCCAGAAATTACTCCAAGGCACTGGATTAGTACCCTGGCCAAGTTACACTGTCTCAGCCTCAGAGGGTGGAAATGGCAAACTCCCTCCTCTGAAGAAATCTGCCAGGAAAACCTCATGGTAGGATCAAAATGAGCCAGAAATTACTCCAAGGCACTGGATTAGTACCCTGGCCAAGTTACACTGTCTCAGCCTCAGAGGGTGGAAATGGCAAACTCCCTCCTCTGAGGAAATCTGCCAGGAAAACCCTCATGGTAGGATCAAAATGAGCCAGAAATTACTCCAAGGTACTGGATTATTACCCTGGCCAAGTTACACTGTCTCAGCCTCAGAGGGTGGAAATGGCAAACTCCCTCCTCTGAAGAAATCTGCCAGGAAAACGCTCATGGTAGGATCAAAATGAGCCAGAAATTACTCCATGGCACTGGATTAGTACCCTGGCCAAGTTACACTGTCTCAGCCTCAGAGGGTGGAAATGGCAAACTCACTCCTGTGAAGAAATCTGCCAGGAAAACCCTCATGGTAGGATCAAAATGAGCCAGAAATTACTCCAAGGCACTGGATTAGTACCCTGGCCAAGTTACACTGTCTCAGCCTCAGAGTGTGGAAATGGCAAACTCCCTCCTCTGAAGAAATCTGCCAGGAAAACCCTCATGGTAGGATCAAAATGAGCCAGAAATTACTCCAAGGCACTGGATTAGTACCCTGGCCAAGTTGCACTGTCTCAGCCTCAGAGGGTGGAAATGGCAAACTCCCTCCTCTGAAGAAATCTGCCAAGAAAACCCTCATGGTAGTGTCAAAATGAGCCAGAAATTACTCCAAGGCACTGGATTACTCTGGCCAAATCACACTCTCTCAGCCTCAGAGGATGGAAATGGCAAAAAAAAAACCCTTGAAGAAATCTGCCAAGAAAACCCTCATGGTAGGGTCAAAATAAGCCATAAATTACTCCATAAGACAATGGCCTAAAAACTCCAAAGGTACCAGTCCATCTGATCTTGGAAGCTAAGCAGGGTCAGCCCTGGATAGTCCTTGGATGAGAGACCGCCAAAGAATCCCAGGTTCTGCAGGCTGTATTTCAGAGGAAGGAACTGGCAAAACCACTTCTCGAGTCTTCCTTGCCTAAGAAATCCCTAAGAAATTCATGGAGTCACCATAAGGCGACAGGAGACTTGCAAGAAAGTTGGGCAGGGAATTTGTGCAATACCTGGCCCTGCTGCTGGCTTAAACTTACATTTACAACTTAAAATTGTTCTTAAACTGCTGTTAACTTTATAAAGTTGATATAAAATATTTTACTACAGTATTTGGTTAAGAATCTTTTTTTTTCTAGATTTTCCTCCTTTAAAATTGGGTGCGTCTTATATGCCGGAGCGTCTTATATGCCGAAAAATACGGTATGTAGTGTTGTGTTTTGATTTTTTTATATTGTAGACACACAGTTCTATTTTAAACTAAGTACCTGACATCTTGGATCTGTACTTTACATTTTTTGCTTTTGTCATGACAATACATACTACACACATGAAGAATGGCCACCAGGACTTCACTATAATGGACTCCAGAACAGCTGAGAAGGTATCAGCCACACTGCTTCTATTATGCTCCACCAGCATTGAACAAGATTTTAGCCTATTTACAAAAGGGTGTCGTTTGCCTCTCCATCTCAGGCAGTAAAACATCTTGTAGAAATAATGCAGTTTGACACTGCTTTAACTGCTGTGGCTCCATATTATGAAATTCTGGGATTTGTAGTTTTGTGAGATATTTCACCTTCTCTGTCAGAGAGCTCTAGTGCTACAACTAACTATTAACCCCAGGATTCCATAGAATGGAGCCATGAAAATTAAAATGGGGTCAAACTTCATCAATCTTACAGCGTGAGGTGCATCAAACTGCATCAATCCTGCAGCAGCCTAGGTTTAAAGGGTCTGCTATAGTGCTTTGTCCAGGATACCTACGAGCTTGAAGTTTGTACTGGATTTACTCTCAAGTTCCTGTTCTGAACTTGCACAGTTTGCTCAAGTCCCATTAAATATAATGGTAAAGTAAAAGAATGTTCCTTATATAAAATGACAAAATCAAGGTTTGCTTTTTGGAATATATATATATTCAAACAGTGGATTGTTGAATCAATTGATAAGGAATTTGTGGATATGGAGGGCCTACTGTACTTTTATTCTCCACATCATATGCTTTGGAGTTGAGTTGGAATTGGAGTTGAGCTGAGTTGAGCTGAATTGGAGTTGAGTTGAGGAAGAAAATTTTGGACTGATAGCAGACTACAAGTGATCAAAATTAGGCTTTTGTATACTCTATGTTCCAGGACTTTATATATACACACACATACACATACAATTTCACTTAAATGGTTTTATTACAGTGAATGCCCCAAATGCAGAGACTGTCAACAGTCACAAGTAAGCATTCTGGTATCACAACAAACTACAAATCCCAGAATTTCATAGCATTAAGCCATGGCAGATAAAGTAGTTTCAAACTGCCTTATTTCTGCAGTGCAGATGCAGCCTTGTTTGTTTTGGGTTTTTAAAAATGAAATTGGAAACATTAAGTGAAAAACAGGAAGTTATCACTGAAATGTGCATTCTGGCAAACCTACTTGTTTTACATTCATAAGAGAACTTGACTTAGATGCTGTTTGAAGCCTCATATGTGAATCTGGCTCTGATCCACCGAAGCTCATGCTGCAATAAATTCATTAGCTTTTCATGTGCCACAAGACTCTGCTGTTTTTGTGTTAAGAACTGAATTTTTAATAAGATCATCCTTCAATGGCAATAATGCACTAAAAATTCTGTTTGGCTCCACAACCCTTAAAAAAAAAAGATACTCCTTATTTTGTGGGGTTTCCTGAATGCCCACACAAGATTTATCTGATTTATTTTAGGGGGAAACAGACCACTATTTTCTCCTATTGATTGCAGCACAGAAAAAAGAAGCTGCTTTGGGAACATGCCAGAAAACACTGAGACAATGTAAAATATTTCTAAGTGAGGATCATTCAGTCCATGGGAGGAAAGCTTTTTTTTTTTTTTTTTTTTTTTTTTTTTGCTTTTTTTTGGCAAAGCTGGAATTCGTGATTGGTGCAAATTAATGAGAAACTTCAAAAAGGCTGTAAAGATCTCATTAGGATTTCTCTGTCGAGGATTTCATCTTTGTTTTCTGCAGTTCACCTTTAAATGGTCTTTAAATGGAAAGAATAATTACTTGATGAGACAGAAAGGGATGGGTGATGATGAATCAAATTTTACAGTTCAATAGTTTTTGGGCATTTATTATGCTAACAGGAAATATGGAGTGAATCTATCTCCATCTCTAGAACACCTTCAGCAGGCCAGGAAAACATAGCGTTGCATTTCTTCGTCATGAGTTGGGAACTCTTCTGGGTATTGATAGCAATGGGATCAAAACTTGTGAAATTTCTAGTAAATGTCTGTGGCAAAATTATTTTGTTATTTTGCCTTTATTTGAAAAAGACTAGATATAAGTACAGTGCTCTGTGTGTTCAAAAACCCTGATAGTGTGTGTGTGTGTGGGGGGGGTGTATTCTGATTTTCCTAAGCTCTGTAACCACATTCTTCTTTCAGAACTACTTCTGAACTTCGTCATCAGTAGTGGAAGGTTAGAGGTAGAGGGCCATATCCCTGTCTCCTCTCAATACTTGTAATGTTCAAATGTCTGAAAATGGCTGCTGAGTATCATACAACTGTTGCAAAAAAGGCCCAGCCCAAGACATTTTGATGCCAGAGATAGAGCAACAGATAGTACTGCCTGTACCCCTACCCAAGTCAAGGTACATAGTATCTAAGCCAAACAAGTTATTTAAACACGTGAGGCAGAAGATCTCAGAAGTTCCTTCCTCCACCTTCTGTCAAATAACTATCAATTTCTGAATTTTCACAACATCATAAACATGCTGCCTTAAGAAGCCACCTTATTCTACCTAGTGGTAGGGCTGGCCACAATAGTGCCATTCATTCATGACATGAATTTTTTCCTGATCATCAGGTAAATGTCCAAAAATGTTTCATCAGGAAGACCACAAACCAGGCATAGCGGGATACATTTTCAGACCTATTTCTATGCTGTAATGAAAGGAAAGAAATCATTGGCATTAATAAAACAGAATGAATTGTCTACAAAATAATTGTTATATTTATAATAAAAGACAATGTATGTGTTTGTGTGCTCACACATGCAGTTGCATAGATGTATGTGTCTGTCTGTCTATGGTAGCCATGACTCATGGGGACATTGTGCTAGGCACCTCAACTTGATGGAGTTTTTTTTTTTTTACTGTCTTCAAAATTGCAGTGTCAGTTTTCAATTCAAACTTTTAGACCCAGTGTTCACCAGAGGCAAAAGTGGGGCAGCCATAACTCGTGGGGGTAGATATTCCAAAACTTGACAGCATTTTTATTGCCATCCAAACTGCAGTGCTCATTTTTAAGCTGATAAGTTTACATTCCAAAGGAAGGCTTCATTGAGGCAAAAAAAAAAAAAAAGGAGCCTACTGATGTGTACGTGGGTATGGGCCTTCAGGCCCCCTGTCGATTTATGGTGACCTCATGAATTCCATAGGGTTTTCTTAGGCAAGGAATACTCAGCAGTAGATTTGCCAGTTCCTTCCTCTGAAATAATAAGCCTACACCACCTGATACTCATTGGCAGTCTCCCATCTAGAAGCCCTGGTGGCGCAGTGGTTATATGCTGGTACTGTGGCCACTCACAGCCACAAGGTTGTGAGTTTGGTCCTGCAGGGCTCCAGGGTCCACTCAGCCTTCCATCCTTTTGTAGACTGGTAAAATGAGTACCCATCTTGTTGGGGGCAATTGGCTTACACATTGTAAACCACTTAGGGAGTGCTAGTTTGCTGATAAGCAGTATAGAAATGTACTTGCTAATGCTATTTCTGTCCAAATACTAACCAGGGCTGACCCTGCTTAGCTTCCAAGATCAAATGGTATCTGGTGCCTTTAGAGTATTTAAGGATGCTCATTGGGAATTTTTCTTCTAGGGCTGGAAAATAGGATAGGGTTAAAGCACTGCTGCTAAAATTTCCAAGTTTTAAAGGTGGGGGTGCTTTCTGGGCTACTACTGATATGTGGATATATTTAAGTGTTGGGTTTCTATAAGAATTGTAATAATTGTTCCACTTGTTTGGAGAAAAAAAAAAACATTTAGAGAAGCCACAAGAATAGCCATCCATCAGCAGAGGGTTCTTCTGGCAGAAGAAGCTTGTGTCTAATCCTACAGCTAGTGCATCTTTGAGTTAGAATTGCACCACTGGATAGTGAGTCCAAATTTCCTAAATAAAGATCAGAAACATTTTCAAGAGGAATTAAGGGAGCTCAAACAATGAAAATAAATGATGAAGAGGCTTATTTAGACAACAGAATGTATGATTTTAGAGCACAAACAAATGCCTCTGCAACTTGAAAACACTCTGTTTATGTATGATGAGGTGGAACAGCAATTTCTCAGGGCATCTGTGGGCCTCACAGCTATCCTGACAAAATAAAGTTTATAGTGAGTAGTGGAAAACTCCTTGGCACATCTTGGATGGATCCCAACATTTTAAATGTGATTGTCTTCTATTGTCTATAAATTATTATTCCATGTACTGAGCATTTAATATTAATAAAATAAAATAAAAGATGGCTGATAATCATTCAGTGATCTTACTGTGTAAGTCATGATAAAATTTGTCAGGCATAAATTTTGGAACATGGAATAGGAGCTTGTTGTTGTCGTCAATTGTTGTCAAGTCAACTTTGGCTTATGGTAATCCTATGAATGAGAGACCTACAAGCCATCCTGTCAGTAGCCCCAGTCTTGCAGACTCCTTCATTGAGTCTATTCACCTTTACTGTGGTCTTCCTCTTTTCCTGCCTTCTATCTTACCAAGCATTACTATCTTTTCTAGTGAGTCATGTCTTCTCATGCTGTGTCCAAAATAGAAGAGTCTCAATTTAGTCATCTTGGATATCTAAGGAATGTTGAGGCGTGATTTGCTCTAGGACCCATTTATTTGTCTTCTTGGCAGTCCTGGATATCCACAGAACCCTCCTCCAGCATATTTCAATGTGTTGATTCTTTTCCTATCTGCTTTCTTCACAGTCTAACTTTCACAATCATACATAGTAATTGGAAATGTGATAGCGTGGATAAGTCTGACTTTGGTATTCAGTTATATACCTTTACCATTTGAGGATTTTGTCTAATTCCTTCATACCTGCCCTTCAAAATCCTAGTTTTCTTCGGGGTTTTTTTTTTTCTTTTTCTTTTTTGCTGCAGTGTCCATTCTCATTAATTTCTGAGCCAAGGTATGGACAAATTTTAACTATTTCCACATCTTCATCATCTGCTTTAAAGTTATGTTTAAAGCTATGTGATCAAAATTCTGCTACATATGCTCCAATAATAAATGGAGAGAGAAATCCCAGAGGTCCAAGCAGGGTTCAGGAAAGGAAGGGGAACCAGGGATGACATTGCAAATATATGATGGCTAATGGAGCATAGTAGGGAGTTTCAAAAGAAAATCAGCATGTGCTTTATAGACTACAGCAAAGACTTTGACTGCATAGATCATGAAAAGCTATGGAAAACCCTTAAAGACATGGGAGTGCCAGCACATCTGATAGTCCTAATGAGGAATCTATACTCAGAACAAGAAGCTACTGTCAGGACAGAACACGGAGAAACAGAATGGTTCCCAATTGGCAAAGGAGTCAAACAAGGCTGCATCCTATCACCCTATCTATTCAAATTATAGGTAGAACATATTGTAAGGAAAGGAGGCTTGGACATGGAAGAGGGAGGACTGAAAATAGGAGAAAGAAATATCAACAATCTGAGATATGCTGACGACACCATAATACTAGCAGAGAACCTCACAGATCTGGAACAACTACTAAGGATGATCAAAGAGGAAAGTGCAATGGCAGGCTTACTGTTACATAAGGAAAACAAAAATAATGACGACAGAGAACTTACCATGGATGGATGTGAGAGCTGGACAGTCAAGAAAGAAGATAGGAGGAAAATCAACTCATTTGAGATGTGGTGCTGGAGAAGAGTGCTGAGGATTTCATGGACAGCCCAAATAAATGGGTCCTAGATCAGATCAAGCCAGAAATATCCCTAGAAGCCAAAACAATAAGACTTAGGGGCTATACAGACTGGCCAAAAGGGCTAGCCTTGAGGTGGAGTCAAGGTGTGGCGACTGCATGCCAGCTGCCCTCACTTCATCCCCACGTTGTCCTCATGCCACTCACCCAAACAGACAGCGGGCAGTATCAGGGCACTCCCATGGCACAGTGTTCATACACACTGCACCAAAGGAGCACCGAAAAGCCACCACTTTGGCAGCAAGGGTAGCTTTTTGCCACTCTAAAAAGGAGTGGAAAATGCCGGATGGGGGTCACAGTGTGCAGTTGCCGTGGCCCCAATCTGGTGCTCCCAGGGGTGGCACGGAGCTGCCCCTTAGGGGCTGTCTGTTGAGCCCCTTAGACTGTCATACTTTGGACACATCATGAGAAGGCATGAATCATTGGAAAAAGACAATAATGTTAGGAAAGGTGGAGGGAAGTAGAAAGAGAGGAAGGCCACATGCTCGATGGGTGGACTTTATTAAAGAGACCACGAATAAGAGTTTGCAGGAGCTGGACAGAGCAGTAGAGAACAGGGGAGCCTGGAGATGTCTCATCCATAGGGTCGCCATGGGTCAAGATCGACGTGAAGGCAGTTAACAGCAACAAATCATCTGTGGTCATTATTTTTGTTTTCTCCCCATTCCTCTCTATTTTAGCTAGTTCACTCCAAGTATTGTGATGTTTATACACTCCATTTTTTGTTTTTCAGTATCTAAGTTCCTATGAGTTATCGTCCATGTTCCTATAATATGGATTATGCAGTTTCAAATGTTCCTTTCACCCCTTTGAACATTCTTTCATCTTGAATCCAGTTGCATCATTAGCCATGGTGCTATTCATAGTGGTCCTCTCTCTTCCCTAGTAGCTTATGGAGTTCCTTCCCACCTAGGAGTGCCAAATTGTGAAACTATTCGTTGTTTCATTTTGCATTATCGCATCAGAGTTTTCATGATAAAAGACATCTAAATGTGTATCTAGTACTAACAATGTTATCTATAGTGCCGCTGCTGTTGTCTCTGAGAGATCCACCACCAGTGTTTAACTCCAGTACTCCTGATCCCCAGTAGCTGTTTGGCACATTTAGTCTGGCTCCTCAACAAAGGCTTATTGGCACTACTACTGTCAGCATAGCCTCTTGTCTCACAGGAGCATGCAATCCCAACAACATGGAAAGGTAGTGCAATGGTGGGGGAATAGCCATAGGTACATATTTATTAATACCAATTATTGCTGTGCAATAAAATCTTCTTATTGAATGCGAACCTGCATAGGATGTGTGGATTGCAATTGTTTTGCATTTATAGCTGCTTGCCTTCCTTTCCTTCTTTTCTTCTCTCACTCGGGCTGTTTAAATGGTTATTTAAATGATAATGGCAGGGGAGGGGGAGGTGATAGAACAATGAGGACTCCCTCTCTATCCCCCTGCAGTTTACTAGATAGGCAAGCAAAGGAATTACAATCTTGTCCTTTTCCTGCCTCTCTCATGGGAAGCCTGCAGAGGAATGGAATGGCATCTCCCATTGCCTAGTCACTTCCTTCCATGCTCTTCTCCCATTGCAGCAACCTGATGGGGTTTGTTGGCTTGAGGAGTAGGAAGTGCAAGAAGGTGGGGAATAGCTTATTGTACCCTGTTCATTAAAGAACATACAGCGGGCCCTTGGTATTCGCTGGGGTTTGGTCCCAGGACCCCCTATGAGTACCAAAATCCATGGATATTCAAGTCCCACTAAATATAATGGCATAGTAAAATAGTGTCCTTTATATAAAATGGCAAAATCAAGGTTTGCTATTTGGAATGTATATATTTTAAAAATAGTTTCAAGCCATGGATGCTAGAATCAATGGGTAAAAAAATGCTGTGGACATAGAGGTCTGATTGTACAGTAAAGCAATTTACATGCATGTGTATCACTAACAGAATTTCAGCCTTAGTATTTTGTCAAATACAAAATTTCAGTTTTAAACATAAATCCTATTGGAACTACCCCATGACTAAACAATATTCTAATATTTAAAACAAAAATTAAAAAATGGCAGCAGAAATCAAAGCCATTAAACAAGCCAAAGTCAGTTCAAATATAAAAGATCTTCAATTAACGTCAACAAAAGTCAAGGAAGGAGATTGGTGAGCATCCCAAAGGCAAACTTTCTATCATTCTTGGGCAGCAACAAAGCATGTTTCTGTTCTGGGCTAAAAAGTGAATACAATCCTGAAAAATGATACCTAGAGCATAGAGTGATCTTAATACTAAAAGAGATTATAAGGGAGAATACATTACCTGGAGTAAATTCAGCAGAAAAATGGATGGATGGACTGAAACATTTATATCCCACCTTTTTAAAATACACAGTTTAAAAAACTAAGAATACTACGCATATAAAAATGTCCACACAAAAAGTAAAGTTTCATCGGTAGTGAATAAATTTAAAATAGAATGACGACAGCAAAAGACTTTGTTTAAATGCAATGTTGCTAGGCCTCATTGAAAATCAAGCAAAGATGCTGGCCTCTCAAATCTCCAACATTCTCCAAATAAGAGGAAATGCATCAACAAAAAGGACATAGATTTGCATAAGGTTTCTACATAGGCATTGGCAAATGTAGACATCATTAATATATTTTAATCAGAAAAACAGTACATCTTACCAGAGTGGGTAACCTGTGTGCCTGCTACTTAGCCTGCTGTTCAGGAGCTAACTGCTGATGGATAACTTCAGAGTAAGGACATCTCCCTTCTTTCCTTCTTTTAAATCTTTAAACTGACCTTGGACTTGAGAGGCTCTCAAAAAGAAGATGCCTTCAAATAATGGACTGTCTTATAACATCCCTTCAAACAGATGACTATCATCTAAAAAGCAAAGTGGGAGGATGCCACAGTCTATGCAGTGCCATCACAATGGCCTCACTTTATTTACGGTATTCCATTTCCATCCCAACTTTCTCCCTATGGGGATCCAAGGCAGGTTACAATGTAGGATAAAACAAAAAATAACTAAAACAATGTATAATTACAACAGTTTAAAGACATCAAAGAATCCTGTTAAAAATTAACTTCCAAACTTTTAAAGACACATTTAAAACATAAAAAGCATAATGCAGCCCATTGAAAAAAGTATTCTCCTAAACCTATTAAAAGCTAAACGCCTTCATAAATAAAAAGGTCTTTGCCTTCCAGTGGTAAGAGAGCAGAGTGGATATCAACTGAGCCTCCCCTGGAAGGTAGTTCCATAGTCTGGGAGGAGCCATTGAGACCAGTTTGTCCTATGTCCTCACCAAACACCTCCGACAGTGGTGGGACTGAGACAAAGGGCCTCTACATTGCATATGGTGAGCACTCTAATGACGTCCTTCCGTTGCAGCGTCCGGACATGCTGCAATGGAAGAGATGCGGAAGAGGCATGCGCCACCTCTTCCGGTGCCCTTTCTGCGCCTTGAGGAAGGAGTGCTATTTTAGCACTTCCTCCAGGGATGGCAGAAGAGTGGATTGGGGCCGAGACGTGGGGCAGCCTCCGTCCCAATCCATTGCTTCTCAGGGCAGCCCATGGCCACCCCTCTGCATCCCCCCTTCTCCCTCTAAATAGTCTTTCATGCTATAGATCCAAGCCACATAGCTGTTTATAGGCCATAACCAGCAATGTTGTATCTGCTCACACTGAAACTCAGACACAAAAGGAAAATTCAAGGGCCTTTGGGGTTGAGCAGAGCGCCCAAACTGGCTCATGTGGAAAGAGACAAACCTGCTCACACAGCTAAGGTTGCCCAGTCTGGAGTGTATCTGTCATGGCTCTATACTACAGAATCCTGGAATTGGTAGTTTGGTGAGCTACTTGGAATTCTCTGTAGATGTGGACTAGAACAGAAAATTCTATATATCTCACCCAAGTACAAATTCCAAGGTTCTGTAGGGTGCAGCCATGACAGTTTAGGTGATATCACAATGATATAACACCATAGAATAGACACCCCTCTAGTACTCTGTTGATGTGTTGGATCACAGCACATACAGCCATCTGGCTAGTGACTGGAATACCAGCTGTGATATAGCTGTGCACAGGTGATTTTTTTAAAAAAAAAATCTAATTCTTGTTCATCATATAGTCCTACATGTTGTTGTTTTTGTTGTTTAATTGCCATCAAGTCATCTTTGACTTAAGGCAACCCTATGAATGAGAGTCCTCCATGTCTCCCTATCTTTGATCACCCTGCTTAGGTCTTTGAATGAGGTGATGTTAAAATTATGAGTGTGAATTGTGATCTATCTGTTTCAGCTTTCAGTATTCTGGGATGAAATTTATAAGCAACTCATTACCTTTAATCTTGTTTCACCTCAACAATGATTTATTACTCCAGAGCTAAAAAAAAAGCCGTTCCTCACATTTCTTTTCTATCACAGTTTTCACAACTTTTGTATCCTTTATTTCATCATATACGACAATAAACAAATTGCCTGAACAGACTGGCAGGTTTTTAAAATATTTGTTTCTTTTTCTAGCTGGAAATTCCATAGAGTTATGGAATTCTCAGAACTGAAGGCCTGATACTACATTTAAGGGACACTAATGGTAAGGGAAATTGACAGAAACTGAGACAAGGCAAAGGTATCTCATGTTGCATCTGCAGGAGAAGAAATTAAGCACATTCAGTTAGGGCATGGGTTGCAAGATTGTCTAAATATTACTCATATTTCACGTACACAATAATGGCAAAGCTGCATCTACTGTTTCCACATGGATTCCCTGGTCTACTCATGTGCTTAAATGGGGCCACATGCTTAACTGTTTGCTGGACTGGGGCCCAATTGCTTAGGCAGAGGATTCATCTCATTATCTGCTTTTGTGCAAATAAAAAAATGTTGGGGGGGATTGCACTGAGACAATTGTTTTACACAAAGAATGCTGGATGGCGGCCACATGTTAGGTATGTGTCACTGCAAGGTCAGAAGACATGGGATATTCACTGTATCACAAAAGCACTGTGTGAACTCTGTTGGGTATAAAGTGGGAAATTGGCAAAGTGTGGGAATTTTACTTGACATGCTGAGATTAAGATCCTAAATTTAAAAAAAAAAAAGAAGGAAGGAAGGAGTATTCATAATTTCTCTCCAAAACCTAGGAGCTGTGAGGTAGAGTTTGCCAGTTTTACCAATGATGAAGTATATGTTGGCTGCTATTTTTATATGTGTATATAGTGTAGTTATATTCAGATGGATAGACTCAATCATGGAGCTCACAGACATGAATTTATAGGAGCTAAGCAGAGTGGTGGAGAACTGGAGGTCTTGGAAATGTCTCAACAAAAGAGTTGCCATGAGTTGGGATCAACTTGAGGGCAGTTAACAACAACAATATAGTGAGTAATACATATTCTGGCATGAGCCTTACCCACTATTACAATGCAGACTGTAGACTGATGCACAGCTCTGCATTTTTCAGTGTTGTTTCTCCTAATCAAAATAAATTTCAACTTACAGAATGGTAGACATATTAGTTCATCCTAATTAAAACAAATCTGTTGACACACTGATGATAGCAGAGGCTGGCCCACAGGATCACAACACTGTCAAGAACAAATCCCAACATTTACCCATAATAAATTTAAGTTTTTAAAATATCTTAAGAATCTGTGTTTACTTCTTATTTTTGAGCATCTATAGAATCAGTCAATCCATGGAGAGGTGACTGTCCATTACCTGCCCAGACTACCACTGGCCTATTAAATATTAAACATGTAGTTGCCTCCACATTGCATGCACAGATCAGAATATGAAGTCAATGTATAGGAATGAAAGGAACTTTCCCACAAGACCAGTTTGACATGGGAGGCATCGAGCAGCCTGTTGAGCCCTAGATATCTTTCATGCACGTATCCACACTCTTCTTTCCCTCACAGTGCACACAAACCTCCACTGCCACAACACAACACACACTGCCACAACACGCACACATCTACCATCAGCAACATACAGGCAGCCTTCCATATCCATGGACTTTTTATCAACAGATTTAAGCATCCATGGATTGAAAATATTCCAAGAAATATAAATTCCAAAAAGCAAATCTTGATTTTGCCATTTTATATAAGGAACACCATTTTACTATGCCATTATATTTAATTCGACTTAAGCATACACAGGTTTTGATATCCATGGGGGGGTCCTGGAACCAAACAGATACCAAAGGCCCACTGTATAGTGAGATCACTATCCAGCCACCACTGCAAACAGCATGTAAACAGGGTTCTTGGAAGGCAGGGTAGAATGAGCTTCCTTCCCTACAGGAAAAAAAATGGCTTGGGTGTCCAGGTTTGCATCTGGTTGTGGGACCACCAGCTCTACATCTTTGTCTGAGATTCATTACAGCTCACTTTAAAAGTATAGACCAGGGGTAGGCAACCTTTTTGAGCTGGGGGCTGGCTTGCTGTCCCTCAGACTACTGGGGGGCCGAAGCACCAAAAATAAATAAATAAATAAATAAATATATTTTAAAAAATTAACAATTTAAAAAATATGCATGCACACTCTCTCAGCCCCAGAAAAACCATGGCCAAACCCCTGTGGAGATTTTGCCAAGAAAACCCCAAGAACAAGTAATAACAACAATAATCAATATTATCATGGCGGGCAGCGGGGGGGGGGGCGGCAGGGGGGCGGCGGGGGCAAAGGTAGCAGCGGAGGCAGGACCGGCCTGGGGCCGGTCCAAAGGGTTGGGGGGTCACATCCGGGCCCCAGGCCTTAGGTTGCCTACCCCTGGTATAGACTGTATGGCTTTCAGGCTGGCAGTAAAGTGATGGCCCCAAAGGGCTAGTCAGGCTTGTAAGGGGCAACTGCAGAGCCTGGAAAAAATTTTTATTTGGATTTTGGACTCTTTTTTTCTTTTTCCATTGAGCCATGCTGACTTGAGATTTGAAATCTAAAAAAAGTAACTTTCCCAAGCTTTGGCAGCTTTCTGTGTAGCTCAATATGTGTAAGACAAAGGAAATTGCACCTCTGGGCTAGATCCCATCTCAATTATCTTCTCCACTCCTTTGCTTTTCTCAAAAAGAAACAAGACCATTCCTATCCCTCAGTGTACTGTAGGGACTTTAATACCCTTCCTTCTTTCTTAGAAATACTATATGACTTTAATCTACAAGATTATATCATCACACATTTCTGTACTGATGCCATATAATCATATATCTTTCTGATACAGCATGTGTAATTTTATGAGAAATAATTGCATTATTCATGATGCAGAATTCTATCTTTGGTTCATTATGGCCAGATGGAAAGTTGTATCATTTCTCCATGCTTTTAACTACTTCTTTAAAAAAAGGAAAAGAAAGAAAAAAAAGAAAAAGTAGTCTTCCATTTCTACTATCTCCCTGCATTTACCAGCAATAATGTAACAATGGGAATATTGAAGACATCCAAAAGGCAGAACACAGAGCTATTGAGCTGTCTAGTATATAAGAGATTCTATCAACTTTAATGTCTGCTGCTGCCTTCTTCTTCACTTTCACATCAAAGAGTACCGGCAGAGCCAAGCAAATTTAATGTAATTGTGATGCACTTAACAGTCCCTGAAAAAGAAACTACATTTCAACGTACTTATTGTACAAATCATGAAACAAGCATGCAATGAAGTCTCCATTAATCATAGTCTTAAAAAACAAAACACAAAAAACCCTTAGCCCATTTTTATTTGGATTTTCTTTTTTTAAAGGCCATTAAAAAACCAAACAAGCATGAAATTGTAGGGAGATCAGCTACAGCCATTCCTTGGGTCTAGTCCACATATGCTCCACAATGAACCTGCCTGTTACATGGCAAATATGGGGCAAGAAATATCGATTCCTGGTTTGTTTTTCTATAGTTATTATTCATGAGTTGAGGGCCAGCATGGTTTAATGGTTTGAGAGTTGGACTAGAACTCTGGAGATCAGGGTTTGATTGGGCAAGTCACACTCTCTCAGCCTCAGAGAATGGCAAACATGCCAAGAAAACTCTATGACAGGTTTGCCTTAGGATCACCATAAGTCAAAAACAACTTGAGTACAATCCAACTGCAGAAATAATCCAGTTTGACACCACTTTCACTGCCCTGGCTCAATGCTAGGGCTTTTTGGGAACTATAGTTTTGTGAGACATTTACCGGTAGTCTTCTCTGTCAGAGAGCTCTGGTGCCACAATAAACTACAGCTCCCAGGATTCCCTAGTACTGAGGCAGGGCAATTAAAGTGGTCTCAAATTGGATTATTTCTGCAGTGTGTTTTGGACCTTGGAGATACACAATAACAACAATATTTTATAAGCACTTTCCATTAATAGCGTAGAGCAGTGGACCCAAACTTTCTCGGGTTGCCACCCCCTTTCCTCTTAGGAAACAACTCTAGTGCTCCCCAAGGGACTTCATTTCTTAGTATGAAATCCACTATTCTATTGCAAATTCAAAACAACCAAGCTATATCACAAATAAAACCTAACTTTGCAAAACAATTTAATCTTTTTACTAATTAAAAAAAAAAAAGATATCTCATCTGCAAAACATTGTTCTCATCTTTTAATTTAACAGGATGAATGTGCATGGTGCAAGGATGTTCATTTTTCGATATCAGGCTGAAAGGCAGTGGCATCACTAGGGGTGCAGTGCTGTGGGCCACACCGGATGACACCCCAGAGGGAGGTACGACTTGGTGGAGTAGTACACCCTGGGGAGAGTGGGTGGCTGCCTTCCAGGTACTGTGCATTAATGGCCACGTGGGACTCAGAAGACTGGGGTGGGGAGATGGCTGCCTTCCGGGTCCCGTATGACAGTGGCCACACAAGACTCCGAAAGCCAGGGTGGGCAAGGTGGCTGCTTTCTGGGTCCCACACAGTAATGGCCACGCAGGTCTCAGGAAGTGCGGGAGGGGACTTCTGAGAGGGCGAAGCACACCGTTGAGCTTGCTGCCATTTTATATGCTGTGGCAGTGAGGTGGGGGAAGTGCCCATTTGGCACCCCACACCCAGAGGCCTCACCCCCCAGAAGCCCCTTCTCACTGCATTGGGTGATACTCCAGGCAGGAATGCCACTGCCAGAAGGCACTAAGAAAAAGTCTTAGGGCCTCTTCAGACGGTGCTTTGCAACATCTTGGAGGCAGGGAAGGGGAGGGGCAGCTGGCTGCCAGCCACTGCAACCCTTTCCCGAGGATGTCATCGGAGCGCCCACTGTTGCACAGTGTCCGGAATTGCTGCGATGGAAAAGACACGGAAGAGGTGCGCACCACCTCTTCCAGCGCTCTTTCCATGTCTTGAGGAAGGAGCGCTATTTTAGCGCTCCTTCCAGGGCTGACAGAACAGTGGATTGGGGACGAGGCATGGGGCAGCCTCGGCCTCAATCCACCGCTTCTCAGGGCAGCCCATGGCTGCCTGTCTGCATCCCCCCCTTACGGTGTTACGGTAAATATGATGTTGGGAAGGCAATAAGGTACATCTTGACTTTGTTCTACAATTCAATGGGTAGAAATTTGTTTTTATAGCCAAAAATTGATACACTTTTTTGGGAAGAAGAGCCAGTAGCAGTGTGATGGGTTGACCTGGGCATCACTGGGGGGGGGGGGGTCTACTGTGGGTGACAGGGATGGCAGGATCTCCAAGCAATGTGGGATTGGAGAGGGAGGCTCAGGCCACTTTTCCTTCCTTCCTTCTCATCCCTTCTCCTCTTGTGTGGATGGAAAGGCCCCAGGAGGGATGTTGTTGGTTTTTTGCCACCTCACGTGTCAAAGAAGCTTGAGCAGCCATGGGGAAGGGATGGGGCACTTTGGCAGTGTTGTGGGGGAGGAGGTTCTGTCCGTGACCAAAGGTCTGAGTGTGGCCTTATGTTGGGCCGAGGAAAATAGCAACCTGGCTGTCCCAGCCAAGACATTTTGCGGCCTGAGGCAGAAGGGTCGAATGGCAATTACACCTTCCCCCCCCCCCCCCCATGGCCATGGACTCCATGTTCTCTTACTGGGGCCAGGATGATGTTTTTCAGAGCCCCTGAGAGGAAGCCGTGTGGGACCCACATAGCTCCCCCTTGAGAGTTTATAACTTAAATTTTATTATTTAAAGTTTGTAAAAAAAACAAACCCACCACTTACTCAGTTCCAATTCCTTCTTAATGCCTTGCTGTGTGTGTGTATTGTGCACTTTCAAATCGTTTCCGACTTACGGTGACCCTAAGGTGAACCTATCATGGGGTTTTCTTGGCAGGATCAGTTCAGATAAGTTCTGCTATTGCCTTCCCCTGAGGCTGAGAGTATGTGATTTGCCCAAGGTCACCCAGTAGGTTTTATGGCCAAGCTGGGAATCAAACCTTTGTCTCCAGAGTCATAGTCCAATGCTCAAACCACTACACCATGCACCTGCTGCCTCCTTTTTCCTCATCTCCCCTGGATCCCACCAACTGTGGGAGTCACTGTCGCAGTGTATAGACAGACATAATACTAGAGTGCCATCTTGTCCTTCACCTCAGCTAACATTTCTTGATCTAGCCCTAGTTTGAGGAAACTGACATTGGTTTTTAAAATAGCCCTATTGGGTTACTCACCTCCTTCCCTCTTGCATCCTCAGACCACATAAACAGTGCCTTTATACTTTCCTTGCATAGGAGAAACTGAGTAATTGACTCTGAGTTTGGGATTTCTTAACACTAGAGGGGTTAGGCACACAAAAAAGTATAGGTGAATGAAGATCTTAGACGTGGACATCCATGACTTGGCAAGCAAGCCTGTGAATATCAAGTCTTATGAATCTGTTTGTACTACAGCAGCTCAGATTGTGCTGGGAGCCTGGCAGCTAATGTTATCGGTGTGTGCCTTCAAGTCATTTCCGACCTATTGTGTGGTTTTCCTGGCAAGATTTATTCAGCGGTGATTAGCCATTGCCTTCCCCTAGGCTGAGAGCATGAGACTTGCCAAAGGTCACCCAGTAAGTTTTGTGGCTTAGCTGGAAATCAAACCCTAGTCTCCAGAGTTGTAGTCCAACACTCAAACCACCATGCCACACTGGCCCTCCCAGCACCTAATACATCTTCCTATTTGCTAGTCCATGTTTAGACCAGCCTAATATGAGACTGTATTAAAAGCATGGCTCCCAGGTGGCAGACTAGGCTGGGCAGGGGGCTGGGCAAGAGGCTGAGGTAAAAGTGGGCCATCAAGATTCCTATGTAGTTTAGAATTATTAGTCAGAAGTGTATTAAATTATTTTTATTTTGCTGTTGCTTTCATGGGTCAAGTTTGCACTGGAAAAATAATGCAGTCTGACACCTCTTTAATTGCCTTTCAGGGCCCAATGCGATGGAATTCTAAGATGTCTCATTCTGTATGATATTTAGCCTTCTCTGCCAGAGAGCTCTGGTGCCACAACAAACTACAAATCCCAAGATTGCATAGGATAGAGTCATGGCAAATTACATTATTTCTGCACTGCAGATTAGATCATAGTACCCAGATTGTTGGATGAGGATGAAGATGATTGTTAGATGATGACTAGGAAGAGAATTGTTTGATGATAATGAGGATGATGAGGATGAGGATGAGGATGATTGTTTTAATGCAATGTATTTTATATTTTCATTGTTTTAAGTTGTCAAATATTAACCTGCTGGCCAATATTGAGCCCCTTCACCTTCAAAACAATTCTGGGGTCCTGATTTAGAGTCTTTGCACCTCTGAGGAACCCAGGAACCTAGGAGAAGAGACTAGCTGTGGGGTCCTTGCTTTTCATTAAGAAACTATAACCTAGTTTCTATGATTAGTGGTTACTGGTACTTCCTTTGAGAGATCTAATGCCTCCCTTCATTTCAAACAATCTGTCAAACCAAATGCACTTCCAGTCCCAGGATGGCAGGCAAGGGTTAAAGGTCAATTAAGGGAGCTCTGAGATAGACTGTCCAAGGCCAGGAAAATTCCAAAGATGCTTCAGACGTAAAGGAGGCTTTGAATATATGTTTAAAAGACAAAACATACAGAAGTTCAAGTTGTAATGTGTGGAAATTGTCTTAGGTGTCAGTTGGGAGAAGGATTAATTCATTTTTTAAAAATGCAAAACGTGCTTAACAGATTCCCAATCTACACAGCAGAAATAATCTGTTTTGACATCACTTTAACTGCCATGGCTCCATGCTATGGAATTCTGGGAATTGTAGTTTGTTGCTGCACCAGAGCTTCGCTCTGTGTACCCAATCCAGAACCTCTCCCAGACTTTGCATAGTATGGGAGAAGTCTGGATCAGGTACGTGATGCCTCTGTGCAAGACACAGGGCGTTTTCACATGGGGCTTTAGGCGGACGCAGTCCTACCTCCCTCCGGCCCCAGTCCGGCTCCTTTTCCAGTGTATTCACACTCACGTCGCAGCAAACCCCGCCCCTTCCGGTGCCATCCCTGCGTCAGTCCGGCTCCTTGCTCCGTGTGTTCACACTCACGTCGCAGCAAGTCCGGCCTCACTCCGGCCGATCCAGCACTAACTCCGGCATCAGCCCCGGCAAGGTAATTCCTTTTTTAAAAAGGAATTAAGTTGCCGCCGCCGGAGCCATTCTGGAATGAGCGGCACGGTCAGCTCCAGGCGGCTTTGGTGGGTCTAGTGTGAAAACGTCCACAGAGGCATGCAAAAATATCTGTTTTTAAATGGTTTAAGCCCATGCCCAGCTTGGGAGAAAAAAGAAGTGTGGTAATCTCCTTTATTTCATTGTTGCATTTTTATTGTGTTAACTAGGGATTGTCTAGCTACACATGAAGGTCTGGCTAGGGAGGGGAGTTGTTTATAACAAATGAGGAAACAGTAATACAGTCGGCCCTTGATATCCATAGATTTTCTTTATCCACAGTTTCAAGCATCCACAGTCTGAAAATATTTTAAAAATATACACATTCCAAAAAGCAAGCCTTGATTTGCCATTTTATATAAGAGATACCAATTTACTCTGCTATTGTACATAATGGGACTTGAACATCCACAAATTTTGGTATCTACAGAGGGTCCTAGAACCAAACCCCACAGATACCAAGGGCCCACTGTAAGAAAAGAGAATGCATGCACAGACAATTTTACAAGGTTGACTTCCCAGAGCATCTCTTCCTTATGAGACTGTTGCAACGCTGACACATTTGAACAACTAAGACTCACATTGATGCAATGCAGCATTTCAAAACAACAGGGGGAACAACAAACCCAAAATGCATTATCGCATTTATTCACATAGTTGCAATGGGGGGAAGAAATGTAGATAACCCCTTCAAAGCCAGCAACTGTGGAGACAGGATGCTTAGAGCTAACACTGTCCTTCCTACCACTGCTGCCAGACACTCCTTTTATTTTTATTCTCAGTGTAGCTATGCTGGTCAACAAAATTTTGGCAAACATGTATAACATAACTCAGAAACACATCCATGTTAGTCTGGAATATCAGTACGCAAAAGGATCTTGTAGCACCTTTGAGACTTAAGCCTTGTCTACATGGGTAATTTACTTTAAAGTCCCCCTGCTTACATGTTTACATGCTTCAGGACCAAAACCTCAAATTGGGTCCAGACTGTCTTTACAACACCCGTTCTCAATTCAGGGCTTCTTCCCCTAACTCACATTTAAATAACTCATCTTTAGCTGTAGGGTTTTGGCTGTCATTCCAGTGCCAGCAGCAACTGTCTTTCCACTCACAGTCCCTGCAAGCTGCCTGGCACCACCATTGTGGGCACAAGTCACTCTGAGGTCAGAATGAGACACCCAGTGTTGATGGTATGGCTGGGCACTTCGTTCTGATCTCAGCAGTGGCATCAGGCAACAAACTGGGCTGTGTGGGAAGGCAGCTGCCCATCATTTGCTGCAATACCCAAAAATCCACAGCTCAAGAGTTAAAGGGCTAATTTGGTGGGAATTCATGGCCAGAATACTCTGGGAGCAGCCTGGAGTATTCTGGCAAATGTAGACCCAGTTGCTTATGCTACAACTTCTTTTGCTCAGTTAGTCTCACAGGTGCTACAAGATCCCTTTGCACGTCTAACATAAATTTAAGTTACTATCTTTAATTGAAATTTCCTCTGTCTCTGCTGCATAAATATGAAGCAAGCAGGATCAAGATACAGAGACTTTTTATACCCAAGTACAGGTGAGCAATTCGAGCATTATGATAGGAAGACGGTGTGTGCCAGATGGTTGAAGATCATTTGCATTTTTACGGATACATAGACAGCATGAAGAGCACAATACCTGCATGGAAATGGTGGATATGAGACCCAGGGATTCAGCAGAAGACTTGCAAATTGATGTTTTTTGTCATTTCCAGTGTACAAGCTAAGACTCTCTTCCAATAAAAGGCACTAACTATTTTCATTTCTCACATGTGCAGCATGACATCACACTGGCTTTGTGACACAATTTTAAATATTCATTCTGTTACATCCTTTGAAATGCCATTCCTACTGTTTTATTGCAGGAAATGATGGGCATCCCCCAGGCAAGTTCAGGCTGGTAGCGAAAGTGATTGGCAGTAGGAGAATGGAAAACAGGGGGGAAATGCACCAGATAAAGCTATACATCTGTTCACTGCTGCAGGATAATATGTGAACACTGGTTCACTTTACTGAAGTGGCCACTTTACTGGGGACTAACCTTCAAATTGAAAACGCTGTTTCTGCTTCTACATTCTTCTTGCCACCATCTCTTTTCAAACGTGAAAAAAAAATCAACCTTTTTGCCACAGCAAGAAATCTCATTTGTGGTGTCATATGTATCAGGGGTGTAAGACACTGCATTCATTGTGTGAATCAAACTAACGTGTACATCTAAATAAATAAATAGCAGTTGCTGGAACAAATGTGGGATAGTAGGGGGAAAAGTGGATCTTAACCTTTCCTCCATCACTGCCATAGTCAATAATGAAGGCTTCCCGCCCAATGTAAACAGCAACATTAAGAAGATGATTTTCATCAAGACTGTGGTAGAAGAGAGGTAATTATATTCCCACCATCCACTGCTGTTTGGTTTGTATGGTTGCTCTTTTGCACTTCCCTGCACAGTATAGGATGTATTTATGTGTAGTGGTATTACATATGGCAGGGGTGCAGAACCTTTTAGACATTCTGGAGCACAGTTTCCATAATCCCTTACTATGAGCCATGCTTCTGGGGTTGGTGGAAGTTGTGTCACGTGACTTCAGAAGGCCAAAGGATAACCATTCCTGATACAGAAACAAATGTGTTTCTTTGTATGTGCAACACACTTCCCAATCACGCAAAAATAATACACATGAAGAATTAAATTCTAGAATGAATAGTACAACTAGATGTTGTAAGTAACATTCTCCTCTGTGATCTAGCAGCCAGGTGTTAGGAAGGATCTGATTAGGGGAATTTACAATTAGTTCAAAATATGCAAGAGTGGGGCCCTAACAACACCTCATGAGACCAGAGTACCAATATGTATACCAGAGGACTAAGAGATTCCACAATGGATGATGCTGAGACAGGCTTCTTCAATTAAGGACTAAATATTTATTAAAGGGAAAAACTGCACACACACAAATATAGCATACACACACACAATGCACACTTAGAAATAAAGGAGTGGAAGCGGGAATAGCTTGAAATGGGCCAGACTACGGGAGATACTCACTTCCGAAGGCTTCTCTGGGATTTGCTGTGGATGTGGATGATGATGATGCATGGCCGTCAAAATGGGGGAAGGGATGGCCAAGGGAGCTATGATCAGAGCACGGATTGATGTGGAGCCAAGCTGCACTCCAAAGATAGCACATGGAGTCTAAAAATCTAGAGGTTTATATAAGAAATATCTTGCCTATGGTTAGAGACTTAATGGCTTGGCTGAAGCCTGGACAAAGGCGTTGATTGCCTGGGCTTTGTTAAGCCAAGGTATGAGGATGACCTAGACTAGGGGTAGGCAACCTTTCCCCTTTAAGGGCCAAGGGACTTCAGCTCCCAGAAGCCACAGCCATGTTGGCCAATAGTCCCATGTTGGCCAATAGCTCCTGGGATTCTGGGAGCTGAAGTCCCTCGGCCCTTAAAGGGGAAAGGTTGCCTACCCCTGACCTAGACAATGCACTTGGCCTTGACACAATCAAGGAGTGGAGGCTTAGAGAAAAGGGTGCAGTTAAATCTGATCACTGCCTCATCAAGAGTGAGACTCAGGACAAACGAACATCATTATGTTGACTTTTGCAACTCCCAAACCTGTCTGTTAGGGAATTTTCCAGTCATTTGGGCAGGCCCTCCCTGTGCCTACCTGACCTGCCATCTAGAGGATTATGGCTGACATCCCACAGAGGTCAGTTCAGGGTCATAGAGGGAACTCCACATGTGTCCCAAAATTTTATTAATTTCATATTTGCTAACACAAGATTGTACACATGGATTATACACATGACAAGTGCTATGTGGGTGTAAGTGTCCATAGTGCTTCTCAGTGGCCTTCCCTGACCTGGCCTCCTACAGTTGTATTGTTCTGCTAGTGCCATCATCTTCACCCAGCATGATTTAGATGATAGGAACTATAGCCCAACACAACTAGAGGACACCAGCTCAGGAAAACATAGGCAAACAAGTATGCAAAGGGACCTTGTAGCACCTTTGAAACTAACTGTGCCAAAGAAGTTGTAGTATAAGCTTTTGTAGATTTGTTCTGCTTCCTCAGTGCATGGTCTATGAAAGCTTGTGCTACAATTCCTTTTGCACAGTCTCAGAGGTACTACATGATCCCTTTGCATATTGATATTTCAGACTAACACAGCTATGTCTCCAAATTTTATAGACAAACAAGATTCATGCTGGAACCCTGCTTTTCAAGTTCTTATACTGACATTGGCCAGAAATTATTCTTTTCATGGCTAATGTGATTTTTTTTACTTAAATGAAACAGTGAAATGTGAGGCAATGGACAGCAAAGGTCAAGTACGGTAGTTATCAATACTGCAAGAGTAAGCTAGCATGTCAGCACTCTGGAAACATCTTCCAAAACAAGAACAGGGAGCAGAGAGATAGATGTGTTAAATGACAGCTACTTACAGTGCAAAGATAGAGGGATCATCCAGTAACTAAACAGTTGGAATAGCAGTCCTACTGAATTTGACCCAGGGACCAAAGAAAAAGTTATGGGATTTTTTAGCATATAATAAACATGGAAGAAAATTGATAGGGTTAATATGAAGGTATTATAAAGTGAGTAATACTTAAGCAGCTGGAAGTTCAAAACAAAGATCATGGATTATTTAGCCCTTGAATAATTAGCATGTGTTTTCAACTTTTTTCAACTTTATCTCATATATCATAATTTAGGACATGGCTCACAAAGTGCACAAAGAATGAATACTTCATTTGAGAAGTGATGTTCTTCTCAGAACATTGTGGATGTTCTTGGATTGGTTTGAGTGCTTCCTGAAGTGTAGTCAACACCCCAACCCCCAAACAGAAAAAGGTAATGTGGCCCAGCCTTTTGGAAAAGCAGCATGACTCAATAATAATGACTTTTTTGTGGCATGCTACTCAGATAAGGGAGAGGGAGGGAGTGCTGTTGAACGACTTACAGGTCTATCTTTGAATCCCTGAGTATATTTTGTAAGAGGCTCTATAAGTGCTGTGTTTTGAGGAAGGAAAGTAACAAAATATGCAAGATCTTCTGCTTTCCTCTCCATTTTCTGTCTAGGAATAAGAAATATTTCCTATTTAGTGTGCTGTCATATAGAGTGGTGTGCCATGGCTTCAATTCTGCCCTTTCTTAATTTGCTCTTCTTTCTTTCATTTTTCAATAAATAATTCCTGCAAAAGGGAGGGGGATCTTGATGTATTCCATAGACCTTTACCTTTGCTGGTATTTAGTTTGTGTCCTCTTTCTTTCTGAAGAATTTATTAGGCAGTGACTCCATCTTGCCATTTCCAGAAAAAATGTAATATTGATTTGAATTCATGGGTGTATGCATGTGTGCTCTATTCAGCAGAGCATTAGTGTGTGCTCTATTCAACAGACCATTAGTTACCAACACCACTGTGCATTATTTTAAATGGGCTTGGAGGGGATTTCAAGTGTCATAATTTCTTAACCCCTGCATTCATTATACTCTGTAAATTTGAACTCACAGGCATATAGGTACAATTAGTACAAGAAGCTCTTATGCCTTGCCACTAACTGACCATGTCTGTTATGTTATGTCAAAGGCAGATTGGAAAGAAAAATAGCAAAACTGGAATTCATCCATAAAATGCAGTCCCTCAGCAATGGATTGAACAAGGACAATGGTTTCCTGTCTCACTACACACATTTCAACACTATGCTACAATAACTGTTTGATATAAAGACCCCTTTTTGGGTCCCTGTCATGGCCCTGGACTGGGAAGAGCCCTATCGCCATGGACTCAAAGCGAGCATGTCACGTGGGTGCCTGAAAGGTCACATCTGCACTTACATCAATTTACAGAGGAAAAGGGCCAAGCCTAGAAGCTGCTAAGCAGGACATTCACACTTAGATGATTTATGAGTGCTAGCCAGGATGTGTCCAGCGGAAGATGAGATAACATTAACATCCCATCTTCTCTCCTTGTAAATTGTTTACTTCAAAGAGTAGGAATCAGAATCCTTTGATATACAATAGCAACTCTTCATCTCAGGCTAGGCTTAGGGGTATAAAATCTCAGGCACATTAGGGTCTGGCTAGATTTCATGGTGACACTGCACCTCTGTGAACTCTGACTAGAGTCTTTCTCTTGTCCTTTCCTTTTCAAAACAGTTGAGTCTATCCATATTCATTCATCATTGGAGCAGCCTCCTTCAGGTAATTATCACCATTAGAAAGCCTTGTGTTTCCTCTCCAAGCTAACTACTTTATTCCTGAGTTCTTGTGTGTATGGGTGTATGTTAGCGTGTCTTTGTATGTTTGAATCCCCAAATAAATTATAGTTCATTGGAAAGCTTTGTCTCTATCAGTCTATTCCTTAGCCACCTCTGTAAACATAGGATAAAAGATCCCATAGGAGACTTGGACTTTAGTAATTCCCCAAGTTCAAGTCCTTCATTACAACTATCTCACCCCATCTTCATGGGAGCATCCTACACTCATCTATTCTCCTACCTACTGGCTGGTTTCCAAGGCCAAACTGGTCTTGCCACCTAATTTCCATACCCAATGGCTATGTCTTTGTCCACAAACAACCATTGTTAAAACTGGACTTGCTATTTCATATGCATACACAAAGGAATTTGAATTGATGTTCTCACATACCAAGGACATATATATATGTCTGTCCCTGGTTTCCACTACACCAAAAGCTTCTGAGGAAGTAGACTGAAGTCTACAAAAGCTCATGCTGCCAACTTTTTTTTCAAAGGTGCTATAAGATCTCTCTACATACTGATTCTACAGACTAACATGGCTATATCTTTGAATTTGACCATATCTGAGGTACAGACCCTGCCTTCCCATCATTCAGAGGGAACATCAAGTTGCCATGGTTTACGAGAAGACACAACTATATCTTATTTATGCTGGATGAAATACATTTGCATTGATCTGGCATCACAAGAATGCAATTATATTCCCCGTGAATGAACTAGTGAGTTTCATTTTGTGTTGTGAGTACATTGTGACCAGTTGCTATAAAGGCCTTGCAATTAAGTCCTAAACATTTAAATGGTTTCCCTGCTCTGAGATGATCATGACCACATTGTTTCTTTCTTCCCCAAAAGTAAATGTATTTGTAAAAGGATCCCAAATAAAATAAACCCGCTTAGAGTAAACTCAGATGGTCCTGATGAAATCTGAGCCACTGAGAAACATGAGAGGACTTCCAAGTTCTGCAGCAAGACCAAAAAAAAAAAAAAAAAAAAATGGCTAAGGCACGCTAAGGCTGAATCTACACAAGGGCTATATCCCAACTTCACCGCATAGTTTTCCTGCCCCGGTTTGACCCATTTACTGCCACAAGAACTTGTCTTTATCCAAATGGAGATTGGTTTGGAAAGCAACATGGGATCCTCATTATGTAGTCACATTGCTGCAAAGGGTGTTTCTGCTGTCTTCATCATATTGATTTACATCCTGTTGCACAGCCACAGAAACTGCAGGTTTGGGGGTTTTGGATTCCCACCACATATGTGCATATTTGCTTAATCAAAGCAAATTATTATGATTGCCCATCTAGACTTCTATAAAGTCAAGCTGGTAGAGCAGAGGAGCTGACCTGCAAATATGTGCAATGGTAAGTATATGAAAGTTTAGTTTGCATACAAACACCAAATCCAAGAAAGAAAAGAAAAGGTGACACCACCTTTTCTGAACACTGATACAAACAAGGGGGCTACTCTTCTACTGTAGGAATAATCAGGTGATCTAAGTGACCACCTGACCTAGGGATCAACCATCAACCTAGCCCATCCCCCACCCCCATGATTCCAATTTGGGGATCAAGACATATGTTTTAAAAAAAAACAGTTCTTCCCAAAACCAGAAAGTAAAATAGAGGGGTTAAAAAAAATCCTTAAAACCCTCAGGTATTGAAAAGAAGTGTTTCCACATCAAAATGAAATGAAAGGAATGTCATGTGTTCCAACAGGATTAGGATCAAGGTCAGAACACATTATTTAGCCTGTGTAGAATCATCCTAAAAGATCAGAAAAGCCCAAAGCAATTTATGAAGGAATGAGGATACTGAGAAGGCATGGAGTGACAGTATCAGCTGGAAAAGAAACATGGAGAAGTGAGTTGATAGAATGGCGTTATTCTGGAGGAAAGCTCAGCTGAATGGTGTGTTGAACACACTTGTTAGAAGGTGAGGACATTCGGCAACATAAAGTTTTAACTTGTAATGTGCAGACCTCCCACCTGAGCTCTTTGCTTTTACTGGTTGAACAGCCTAGACCCATCTGTGCTGGTCACTTCCATGTGCATAAAATATGGAGGATTTTACTCTCCAGAACTATCTAGAGTCAAACAATTCATTGGCAATAATTTCCCAAAGAAGGGCTTAGTTCAGATCAGGATATAATTAGTGCACTGCTGATTTGGCACCTCTTTCATTATTTCAATGGCAGTATTGCTCCACTTTGCCTTTACAGCCAGGAGTCTTTTGCCTTAATGTGAAGATGTCTGTGGCTCTGTCGGGTAGCTGAAGACAGAAAACTGGCTCCTCTCCTGTGCCTGATGAAATCATCTGTCCTGCAAAAGACAAAACCCGATTATCCCTTACTGAAGCCAAGAAGACCCAGGCCTCCTACAGATCGGGTGTGTTGAAAGGTGCTTAATGTCTTGTCAAGAGATGAGGAGAAAGATGAGGAGGCACATCTGGGGAGAGGAAAAGATGTCTATAATTAGTAACGCACAGAAATGTGAGGAAAATATATCACAAATTAAGAACTGCGCTTTTAGATACTTGGGTTTTTTAGTTTTTTTCACAGTCAAACTCATAACTCAAGTTAAGACTACTTCCTGATCCCTCCGAAGGAATACAGTATTACACTCACTGCAGAAATGATCTGGTTTCACACCACTTTAACCGCCATGGCTCCACGCTATGGAATTCTGGGAATGGTTTCTGCAGTGAAGATGCAGCCTTATTGATGACAGTCACATGCGAAATGTAACATAGCAGCCAATGGGAGAAGACAGCTCTCCTGTGACAATTGTTGCAAAGATGATGGCTGGCATAAATTGATATCCTTGTTAGATGGCTGAATTACAGCTAGGATGCAGCGTGGTGGCCCATAAATCTTTATATCGGAGCAATATACATTTACATCTGAGTGCCTCATTTTTAAAAAAGTGAGCCATGAATGGAGACCTGATCTCTTATCATCTTTAAGCTCAGTGAATGGAACAGCATAATATCATCTTCCAACAGCCAGAGGTAAAATTTCATGCTGTGTGCTTCAGGTAAAGATGTCTTTCAGAATTTTGAAGAGGGGGAGAACCCTGACCAAGATAATGGAGCTATGTTGCTGACACAATATGCAACTATGGGGGGTTGCAGACTGCCAGAAATAGTGTGAATTCAGTCCACTTTTAGGGTTAGGGTTAGAGTTAGGGAACCATGGGAACTGTATTTTATTGTGGCATCAGAGTTGTCTGACAGAGAAGGCTCAATGTCTCAGAAAAATAACAGTTCCCATGATTCCCTAGCACTAACCCTAACCCTAAAAGTGGACTGAATTCACACTATTTCTGGCAGTCTGCAACCCCCCTATGTTAAAGAACTGGGAAGATGTGCAATAGGGCAGTGTAAAAACTGTCCCTTAAATAAATAAATAAATAAATTTCTATCCTGCCTTTCTCCCAAAATGGGATTCAATATTCCCCTCCTGGGAATGGGACTCTTTGGCAATGCTGCAGTTCTAAACTGTACAATTCTAAGTTGGGTTACAACATTGTAAATTCTGGTGCCAGCCCTGTGTCTAAAATAAGTACTTCAATCACAGCTTTTTTTTTTTTTTTGGTATATCCTCCTTAAAGTGGTTTTTACAAAAGCCTTTGCATGTAAACAATGGGCAAGTCACACTCTCTCAGCTTCAGAGGATGGCAATGGCAAAACCCCTTTAAAGAAACGTGCCAAGAAAACCCCATACCTTAAGGTCATCATAAATCAGAAATGATTTGAAGGCACACAACAACAACAATTTCCAGAATCAGGAGTTTTTCTTGTGGTTTTAAAATAACAGAGTACAGATCTCATGGTGTAGAGGTTTGACCATTGGACTATGACTCTGGAGACTCTGAAGGGTTTGGGTCTTGGCTTAGCCATGGAAACCCACTGGATGACCTTGGGTAAGTCACACTCTCTCAGCCTCAGAGGAAGGTAAAGGTAAAAAACCATCTGAAGAAATCTTGCCAAGAAAACTGCATGATAGTCACTTCTGACTTTTGCCATAAGTCGGAAATGACTTGAAGGCACACAACAATTGCAACAACAAATCTCAACTATGGACGTTTTCACACGCCGGTCTCTAGAAACTAGCATCATTCCGGAATGAACGAAAGCAGCATCATTCCGGTATGCTTCTGGTTGCGCAAATGTAATTCCCAATGAAACCGGCATGCAAAAGAATGGGGATGATGCCGCAATGGGGGACGGGGATGGGAGGGGGTTCTCTGTGATGTCGTGTGAACACAGGGGCAAAGGATCCGCAATGGGACGGGGATGGGGCGGGGATGGGATGGGGATGGGGATGGGCGGGGTTCTGTGCAACGTCATGTGAACACAGGGGCAAAGGAACCGCAATGGGATGGGGATGGGACGGGGTTCTGTCTGCTTTAGACCCCGTGTGATAACATCCTATGG
Source organism: Phrynosoma blainvillii (assembly GCA_026167975.1). Taxonomy (NCBI): domain Eukaryota; kingdom Metazoa; phylum Chordata; class Lepidosauria; order Squamata; family Phrynosomatidae; genus Phrynosoma; species Phrynosoma blainvillii. The sequence goes on from JANUYF010000001.1 coordinate 275,208,785, forward strand.
GTGTGCACAAATGTTCCCATCCCAATCTACAGGAGCATATATGTTTTCCCTGTTGCAGAGCTCACTTTTAATGACACCGCCAATCAGCTTTCTCCATAGCAAATGGAGAAACAAGAATCTGAGCTCATTTCTCCAAGCCAATTGTGCATACACCCAAAGGGTGTTCTTTGGATTCATTTTCCATATATATATGCATTTTTTCCTAAGCTCTCTATATAAAGAAAACAAGCTGGAGCAGGTTCAGAGAAGGACAACAAAGATGATATGAGGTATGGAGAAGATAACATATGAGGAAAGGATGAAGGAGCTAGGCATGTTCAGCTTGAAGAGAAGACTAGGGGTGACATGATTTCACTCATTAAATACCTTAAGAGCTGTCACAGAGGAGGAGGTGGCGAATCTGTTCTCTGCTGCCTCAGAAGATCTAACAGTTTTAAAGTACAGGAATGTAGATTTTGATTAAACATTAGATGGAGCATCTTGACAATAAGAACAGTTTGGCAATGGAACCAATTGCCTAGAGAGGCAGTGGATCTCCTTCTCTGGGCATCTTCAAAAATAAGCTGGACAGCTACTTGCTGGGGATGCTTTAGGTGAAGATCCTGCACTGGGCAGTTCTCAACTGGACTCAATGGCTTATGAAGCCTTTTTCAACTCTATGATTTTATGGTGCTATGAAATTACAGAGTTGGAAGCAGTGGGAAGATGGGTTTTCATTTTGTTACTGTCAGTGTGTGTGTGTGTGTGTGTGTGTGCTGTCATTTCTGAGTTAAACCCCTAATCATGGGGTTTTCTTGGCAATATTTGTTCAGAGGAAGTTTGCCATTGCCTTCCCCTGAGGATGAGAGCGTGTGACTTGCCCATGGTCACCCAGTGGATTTCATGGCTGAGCGAGGAATCGAATCCTGGTCTCCAGCATCATAGTACTAGCATCTAATTACAGTACATGGTTTTAGGGTGTTTTGGAGGCACAGATACTAGAAAGTTCAGCTCAGTGTTAATTCTCTCTCCTAGAACCAGGAAAATCTTTAAAGATCTTTTGTGGTGTCAATATGACCTGGGAGAGTATCCCACTTGGAGGCTTGTATAGAAAATGCTTGCTGTCCGAATCATTACACCTCCTTCATGGTGTGTTCCAGATCCATAGCCTAGTCCTGTTCTCCTGACTTTCTGCAACTTTAGTCACAAGCAAGCAGAAAATAAAGAACCCCACACCCCACCCCTCTGTAAACTTGGATTTCATCCATCTTGGCTCTCCACATTCTTCAACTACAGTTAACAATATAGGGGGGCAGATTTGGCCTAGGGTCAGATATCAGCTGTTGTCATAAAAGAAAATGTTTGGCTTAGGAAGGGAAAGCAAACCCTCACCACTACTACTTCAGTTTGTAGATTCTCTGCCCAATTTTTCAGTATTTTAACTAAGGTCACCTCTTTGCTGCATAACATTTTCATAAGAGTTACAGAGAGAGAGAGAGACTAGTGGGAAACATAGTTGCCAGACTGAAAATTGGGGAGGGTTCCTATGCCTCTAATAGTTTTGCAGAAGAGGGAATTTCAGCAGATGGGGCTTATTACCTGGTTGAGTGACAAGCAACACCTGAAATTCCCTTTTCTACATAATTGGTCCAGGAGCCCTCTCTAGTTTTCAATATGGCCACCCTAGGTGGTAAGCGTGTTCTTTTGAGGAGAGAAATCATGAAAAGTGATGGTGTACAAAACCCCATGCACCTATTAATGTTCATATAGGACTGATCCCTTTAGAAGAGATAACTGTCCTTGCCAATTTTATCTGTCTGCCAAAGAGTAATCAGTTTCCTTCACAAATAAATATAAAAAAATTAAAATTGAGCATTGTGTTTAGAGGCCTGGAGTTCTCTGGTGCAACAATGCAGACTCAGCATATGATGAATTGATACAGACTTTATTTTCTTGCTTTTTCTTCCTTGTACAAAGCCACAGCCAAACCATTCTAGCCTTCCCAGGTTCCTAACAGAAAACCTGTGGTGAATTATCTACACTGAAGTCCAGGACATCCTGACAAATGTATCTTAGATCAAGGAGTAGATCTGCCAGAAACATTACATCTAGTACAAAAGCCTTGGTATCAGTTTGTATGAACTTCAATAACTATTATTTCCTCATAAGGGCTACTGTTCCAGAAAATGTTATCCAGATTTCACAAACCAAGAAAAGCTGTCAATGAGCTTATCCAGAAAAAAAAGGAGGGTATCAGAAAGTCTCAGGTTTTGTACCTGTACAAACCAATTTTATTTTTGAAGATTCACATGAAGTTTTCTTCATCCCAAATTATTTCCTGGGGATTCCTGGCATTACCAAAGATGTTTCATTTCCACTTCACATTTCAGTTTAAATTGGTCCAGTGTTTTCCAAAATGAAATGTGTTTCTACCTGGCTGGCTGTTTGTATTATTTTGGAACTAAGAAGACCCCCAGGAATAAACACAGCTAGGGTTTCCAGGACACAGATTCAACAGAGGACATTACCACACAATCTCTGTTCTCGCTGCAGTCACATCAGTTAATAACAATGGAGCAACTATTATTACAAATCTTGTCAATTGCACGACTGGGACATTGCACTCTCTTTCTGATTCCCCCTTAACCCAACTCCCAACTCTACCCAGCATGCCTTTTGGGTTATTTTATTTTTATTTTCACTTTTTCATACAATACTGGAGTGCTGCTGATGTAATTTAAGTTTTCAAATAAAGGAAAGAAATAGAAATAGAAATAAATAAATAAATAAATAAATAAATAAAAGCAATCAGCCTGCTTGGGAATAGCAAGAAGGACACCACATGACTGCCGATATCGCAACTGCCCTGGTAGCAATGTTTTGCACCAGGGGACTAGAGTGATTGCAAGCTCATTGATGGGTTTTCCTTGCCAATGAAAAGAGATGTCCTAACCACATTCCGGGAACACAGCAGCTACAGGTTGAAGGTGACGTCTTGTGATAAGTATCACCAAAGGTGCTTTTTTTCCAGCTGTAATCGTGGTTTAAAGGCAGCATGTAGTAATCTTGAGAGATCACATGAGAGGAAGAGGTATGTTTGCACCAAAGTAAAATGATCCTAATATTTAACGAGTGTAATCTGGCTAAAGCTCTTTGGCACTTTGACTATAACTCCTGAATAATAAATAATGATAAAGAATAAAGAAGGATCAGTGGAAATGGGTGAAAAGAAGTTTCTGAAATGTTGCATATGTCTAAATGTGACAAAAGATCAGTGAAAAGAGGAAGAGGAAGAACACAAGGGAGAGGAGAAGCAAGAGTTTAGATGCAAACCTGGAACATGCTGATAAAATCAGAACAAAATGAACTGGAAACTCTCAGGATTCAGGATTAAGATCTGAGACTAGCAATCCCAATGCAAGTTTCTCTTACATATAGACATTAATCCTGTTTTAGTTATCATGAATGCCAAGTCTTTCAAATCTATGTAGCAATTTGTAAGTAAGAGAGTCTCTTCCACATTTTGAATGTACTTTATCCTTCTTATGCTGACTGGAATCATAACAACCTCAGCTTGTATTTTTGATTAGATTGCATATGTGCCTCTGTCAGATTATCTGTGGTTAATGAATATTTATTTCCCAGCTTGCAGTGTTTTGCTTCACACTTCAAGTTTCAAGCAGATTCTTTAATATGTGATGCAATGTCTAACCAGAATTCTCCTGAGTATTCTGCTCTGTTCTCCTCACACTTCATTATCTTTGGTGTTTTTTCTTCAGGTGCATCAAATGCAACAACCACCAGGCTGTAAGAAATTGCTAACTATGAATAAGTAATAAATAAGAAATGTTAATACAAATTTAACAGGGTTAAGCACGAGTGTTTAAATTCTTCTTGGTAATGCAAAGGTAAGCGTTGTTTTTCTTCCAGTATTTCCTGACTAACAAAAACAGGCAACAGGATCTAGATGAGATGCAGCATTCCTAGCCTTAATTTGTGCTGGTGTAACACAGTTCCCCTTATCTCTCAGTTTCTGCAGTACAGGGAGATGTCATGTAGACATGATTGAAACATGGACATTAAACAGAGCTAGCATGATGAGGAACTAAGTACTTGCAAAAAAAGGGGGAGGGGATCAGATTTCTGTAAATCAAGCCAAGAAGCCAATTTTACTGTCTTTTACTACAATACGTGGAGTACTTCCAAAGTAAGGCAAAGCTGACAGAAAAGCTCCTTGAGTTATTATTTATATATTATGTAGAGACAGAGGATCAAGAGTGTGGACAGGGATGTGCAGAGACCTCTCAAGATAAGTGTGCAATTTTGAAATATTTTCCAGTTTTTCTTCTTTTACTGCCTTTTGTCAGATTTTTGGGTTCTAGTACTTTGCCAGCCTGGTTTTTACATCACAAGCATGATTCCTTAAACAACAGATGTACCCAGGTTATGTTAATAGCCAGAATTACTAGAAAATATTCCTTAATGGTAGGAACATGTCTCTTGGTCAAAACTAGTTGGCCACATTTGTACACCACAATAAGAAAAAGAGCCAATGTGGTGGTGCACAGTACCAGAGGCATCACTAGGGGGGTGCGGATCACGCCAGGTGACACCCTAAGGAGGGGTGACACCACTTCTCCCCAAACATCTGCTTTTTAGAAGAAGCAGGTTGTGGCCTTCATCTGTGTCCCTTTAAAACGCTGAAGAGATGGTGTGAGTGGGTCAAGGCTTTGTGGGAGTAGAAAGGAGAGCCCCCAGATTTTTCTTAAAAATCAAACTAAAAATAAAATAAATAAAATTTCATTTTTTAAAAAAAAATATTCTTTTTAAAATTTATTTTAAGACATCACATCTTACCAAATTTTCACTTCAATCAGATGAAACTATGTACATGTAAATGTATTTAGGCTGTTGTAATTTAAAGGTATATCATCAATTAGATATTCCACTAGCATGATTATTCAATGACGTTACAAGAACGGTGGGTGGATGTGAAAATCTTTCCCCAATCGCACAATAATGATGGCAACAATGTGCTTCTCTAGTGTTTCTTACCCCCATGTGATAATCTTCTACGTTACTGGTTTGCATATGATTTTCTCTGGCGGCATCTGCATTGCAGAAATAATCCAGTTTGACACCACTTTAACTGTCATGACTCAATGCTATGGAATTCTGGGACTTGTCATTTTGTGAGACATTTAGCCTTCTCTGTCAGAGAGCACTGGTGCCACAATGAACTACAGTTCCCAAAATTCCATAGTATTGAGCCATGACAGTTGAAGTGGTGTCAAACTGGATTATTTCTGGAGTGAAGATGCAGCATCTCTCCCCACCCCCCCTTGTTTCATATGTCTGCCTGCCTACCTGTCTTTCTATCTATCTATCATGGTCAAATCATAATAAAATACATGAAAAATTGTTGCATATCACTTTGGTTGGCCTAGCCATACGACATAACAAAAACATAACTACACAAACAAAAGAGGCACTAAAGCTCCCTGAAAATAGCAGCACATTCTCTGTTTTTGTGCAAGGAGTTAACCCAAAAGAAAAAAGTAAAAGTAAAACAAGAGACCAGTTTTGCTGCTTGGCGAAAAGAAGGGTGTCACTCAAAATTAAACTGTGCTGCTCTGAGGTGGGCAACTAGGTTGCCTGTCCAAGCAAGCCAGAACAGATTTCTGTTAACTGATAACAAATAGAGAAGAAGCTAGCTACTTATTCAGATGCAAATAGTTTGATCATGCGCTTCACTTTGCCCACCTTTGTTCTAAATCTACAAAACAGATAAATTTCCAAATAAATGAAGATATATACTAGGGTTTAAAAACTGCAATATATCTACATTTCAGGAAAGCTCTGAATATTTATTGAAACTTAAAATGCTGGTTCTTATACACTCTTATTTTGGGTCATGCACTATACGAAAATTGGGAGAATAACAAAGCAGTCCTTTAAAAAAAAAAGTTCATAGTATAATGTTGCCCATAATTACACTAACAGTTATTCATAAAAGTAACACTCCTAATAAGAGGGAGTAGTAAGAATACAATAATTGAATGAATAGAATTATTGTATCAAATGTACACTACATGCATACCAATTCAATTAATACAGCAAGAAGGATGGACTTTTCTATGAAAACAACTATTCGTTCATCAAGGCTTCTCCATTTGCCGCTTGTTCTCCAAGGCAGCTGCCACACTGTCGAATTAATGTAGTTTGATACTGCTTTAACTGTCATGGCTCCATCCTATGAAATACTGGGATTTGTAGTTTGTTGTGGCACTGGACAGAATTCCATGGCTGTCAAAGCAGTATCAAACTGCATTAATTCTGCAGCATAGATGCAGCCCAAGATGTTTAAATAAGCCCAATTGCTAATCCCAGCTAGAGTACACCATTGAGTCAATGAACATCATCACATTAGGGCTATTTACAGTTTAATAGCACTATTCTGGCGTTATTAAGCAAGAACGATACAATGGCGATATTAAAACACTTACTTTCACATTGGTTGCAATAACAGGGCATTAACGATTCATGAGCAGTAAAAAAGTGCTTTTACATTCCACACGTCGGCAGAAGTTTTAATGAGTGTAGTGCAATAATCTACTCTCTGGAAAGTTTAATGACAAATTCTCAATAGTAGTATTGAAATGTGATTGCCTTTCACACGTTTGCAATAGCACTAATGAATTGCTATTGGCAAGCCACTGACGGTTTTTTATCATCAATGAGATATTCCAATAGCATGACGATTCCATGATGTTACAAGAATGGTAGGTGGACGATGTCATGTGAAAATATTTCCCCAATCATGCAATAATGGCAGTAGCAATGCGCTTCTCTAGCGTTTCTTACCCCCATGTGATAATCTTCAAAATAATTAACACCACTTACCAAATTTCTATTGTAGTTAGACCTTAAATTGACTGATCAAGGGGTTGAACAGACTGCCCAAAAGGGGGGGTGGCAAGCTGCTCCTTTGCTTGCTGGATCGGGGCTGTGACAACCGCACGCCGCAGCCCTGATCCAGCGCTTTGCCACTCTAAAAAAAGCTGGCAAAATGCCGCTCCTTTTTAGATTGGCAAAAAGCTACCCTTGTCACCACCGCGGCTTTTTAGCGTTTCTTTGGTGCAGCACATCTAAACCCTACATCAAAGACACACCCTTTCACCGCCCGCCGTCTGTTCAGGTGGGAGGCTTCACAGCAGCATCAGGGTGGAATTGGGGTGGAGTTGGGGCGGCTGGCCTGCTGTCACCATACCCCCACTCCATCTCCAAGCTGGCCTAAAAATCCAGTCTGTATAGCCCCCAAATTGCTGCTGTAGCTAGGCCTTAAGTTGCAATGCTATAAAACAGAGGAGTGCATTTGACAAGGCTTTCATTTGAGAAGACACTGGATCACAGAGTTGGAAGAAACCCCAAGGCCCACCTAGCCAACCTCTTGCTGCCTTGGGTCCAATGTCAGGAGAAAGATAGGATATAAATCAAATGCATGTGTGTGTATGCATACATACACACAGGAACCCTCAGCTTAAGCACTGCTGAGAGAAGGCCATCTAAGCTCTTTCATGTACGATTACACTACCAAATGTCACTGTGCACACGTCATATCCTCCCACTGTCCCAAACTGGCAGGTTAATCCTCTGTTACACCATTTTTTCAGCTACTTCTAAAATGTCCCAGTTTCTCTCTCCTCCTCCTACTTACCTCCTTTGTCCTTGGCTTACTTCCATTGCTGCTAACTGGTTCAAAGTGCAAAAATAGTTCCCAATCAAATCAGCAGGGAACAGAGGAGAGGAGGAGGTAGAATCTTGCCCTTTCCTGTAGATTCAGGCAAAAGCAAACTGCTGCAGTCTCTCCTAGCTTGCTCATTAATAACTATTGTTGTCTTCTCCATGTTCTGATGTTGCTTGGCCACAGATGTTCCAGTTTTCATCTGTGAAATGTTGGAGGGTAATCAATGTGTCACCAATATTCAATACAGCTCAATGAGAATTAAGATAATTCTGACTGATCAAAAGAAATGTTGAAAGTCCTGCATTCCCAAATTTGTTGCAACACATGCTGTACTTCTTTTTTTTTATAATTCACAAATTAAGGTTGTTTGTTATGCTTTATTGTCAGCACAAGGAGATGTTCAAGTTGATGCAAACTGTTGACAGTTTCATAGACTGTTTTCCACAGAATAGAAGCCATCTCGGGAGGAAAATGCTCATTAGTAAAATATGTTTCTGATGAGAAATATTTTTATGAACTTGAGTTTCTGCCAGCACGAACTCATTCACCAAGTACACAGTTTTTCCTCCAAGTGCCAAATGATGGTAACTGAATAAGGCACAGCCAAAATTTAATTATTACGGTTAATTTTATTCTTCTGAGAATCTGGGAATGACCTTTTGTCCTTCTTATTTAGTACTAGTTACCTTTAGGCAACCTCTCAACTTCAACAATTGGCTGGCTTGCCAGAGAGATAGACTGAATGAATCTCCTGTTGTGGTTGTTCTGTGTGTTCAAATTGTTTCCGAATTATGGTGACCCTAAGGCAAACTTATCATGGGGTTGTCTTGGCAAGATTTGTGCAGAAAGGGGTTTGATTTTATCCTCCTTTAGGCTGAGAGGGTGTGACTTGCCCAAGATTACCCAGTGGGTTTCCCCAGCTGACCAAAGATTAAAACCCTGGTCTCCAGCGCCATAGTCTAATGCTCAAACCATGACACTATGCTGGCACACCTTCACTGGTGCACATCAGACCAGAGATGTGGGCTAAGCCCTCTGGCCGAAAAGGCAACTCCAGAGATGCCCCTCTTTGAATGCCTAAGCATTATTTCTAAATGCCCAATTGATGTATTAAGTTACTGAAATGCTAGATGTTAATGAGGAGGGGAAATTTTTTTATGGGGGTGGCAATGTCCTTATTTTGCCCCCCTGTAGCTACATCTCTGGAACGATCCCTTTACACTCTCCAAAATGTGTTCTTCAGAGGCACTTCATTTTAAAAGTATGCCAAATGAAAGGCTGCAACTGGAAAATTAGCAGTTCCTCTAATTGTTATACATCCTGCTGCATGCATATAATTTCAGTTATTGCATGCATGCAGCTCTTGGGACCCTGATCACTGCACTTTGAAAACCAGCACCACCCCCCACTGTAAAACTGCCAAAAAATTATTGAAGTGAACAGAAGGAACATGCTTTAGTTCATGGATAGTCCTGTTCCCAGAAATATTCCTTCCATTCATGGAGATCTCACAGACTGGAACCTTAAAATTCCTCTCACAGCTTTTAATTTTTTTGTTGTAAGTAATCTTGAGAGCATGTCAACGTCTTCACAATCTGTGTGTGTGTGTGCCTTCAAGTCACCTGTTGACTCATGCCAACCCCATGAATTTTATGGGGTTTTCTAAGGCAAAGAATACTCAGAGATGGTGTTGCCAATTTGTACTATTTGTTAAGAAAATGTTACAGCTTTGAAATCAATTTTGAAAATGGAAATATTTTGGAATACATCCAAATATTTTCGCCATTTTGTCCTGTATAAACCCAATACACCTTGAGAAAAGAACACTCCGTTTGTATACTACACAGATAGAGATGATATACATTCAATTTCTGCATCGTTACAAACTGATGGATTCTTTTTGAATTGAGGCTTTTCTTTTTATTGATTATGGCCATAAGCTGGGATAATAGTATTTTATCTTGTTAAGTTTTGCCCTGATGTTTGTTATGTTTTCCATGGTACTCTTAGGTACGGATAGAACATAAAACATATATAATCTGTGTCAGTTTCTGCAGTTGTTAATACTGCCACAAAATCCTCGCTCTCACCACATTTAACAAGCATTTTCTGGGGCTTTATAACTGGATATGTTTTTTTTGCATTCAAATGTCTCTGAAATGCACAGATCCAAAGATATCTATATCCTAGTATCCTAATTTCAGAATCAAAGGGCACTGGGAATATTTACATGAAAGACATTTATAATTGTTGGCACTTAAGTTTTCAGTGTAAAAATAATCTGAATAAACTCTTTTAGTGGGAGAGAATAAGTGGATAGTAATTGTGAACTGATATTTAACTGGTTGCCACTGAGGCCACCTCATGCATAATTCTTTTTTGGAAATTTTATAGTATTGGAAATGGCGTCTCACATACCAACATGGACAAAATTTCCAATCAGGTTAATAGGAATAATGCATACAGATGCCTAGGGAAAGGAAACAGCTGCTAGAGAATTAGTACACCCTTTATACAAAGCAGTTTTACTTTTGTCTTTTCTTTTGTGTGCAAGTATAGTTTTCATTGCTGACAAGCTGCATTGGGAGAATTAAAAATCTTGAATTTTTATACTGCATTCAGAAAACAATAATAATAATAATAATAATAGTTTTTATTTATATCCCGCCCCTCTGCCAAGCAATCGGGGCGGCGTACAACAATCACAATAACAAATAACATCAATACAGAGCCCATCCCTTCTTCCCAACCCCACCCATACCCACCCCTCAAAACAAAACAAACAAAGCAAATTAAAACAATTTTTAAAAATATACAAAATACAGTATAAAATGCAAATACAATTTAAATGCAATTTTTGAAGGGTCCCTCCTCGCTGCCCCAGGTGGGAAAGGCAGCCTTATTAAAGGGTTCCTCCTCGCTGCCCCAGGTGGAAAAGGCAGCCTTTTTAAAGGGTTCCTCCTCGCTGCCCAAGGTGGAAAAGGCAGCCTTTTTAAAGGGTCTCTCCTCGCTGCCCCAGGTGGAAAAGGCAGCCTTTTTAAAGGGTTCCTCCTCGCTGCCCCAGGTGGAAAAGGCAGCCTTTTTAAAGGGTCTCTCCTCGCTGCCCCAGGTGGAAAAGGCAGCCTTTTTAAGGGGTTCCTCCTCGCTGCCCAAGGTGGAAAGGCAGCCTTTTTAAAGGGTCTCTCCTCGCTGCCCAAGGTGGAAAAGGCAGCCTTTTTAAGGGGTTCCTCCTCGCTGCCCAAGGTGGAAAAGGCAGCCTTTTTAAAGGGTCTCTCCTCGCTGCCCAAGGTGGAAAAGGCAGCCTTTTTAAGGGGTTCCTCCTCGCTGCCCAAGGTGGAAAAGGCAGCCTTTTTAAAGGGTCTCTCCTCGCTGCCCAAGGTGGAAAAGGCAGCCTTTTTAAAGGGTTCCTCCTCGCTGCCCCAGGTGGAAAAGGCAGCCTTTTTAAAGGGTCTCTCCTCGCTGCCCCAGGTGGAAAAGGCAGCCTTTTTAAAGGGTCTCTCCTCGCTGCCCAAGGTGGAAAAGGCAGCCTTTTTAAGGGGTTCCTCCTCGCTGCCCAAGGTGGAAAGGCAGCCTTTTTAAAGGGTCTCTCCTCGCTGCCCAAGGTGGAAAAGGCAGCCTTTTTAAGGGGTTCCTCCTCGCTGCCCAAGGTGGAAAAGGCAGCCTTTTTAAAGGGTCTCTCCTCGCTGCCCAAGGTGGAAAAGGCAGCCTTTTTAAGGGGTTCCTCCTCGCTGCCCAAGGTGGAAAAGGCAGCCTTTTTAAAGGGTCTCTCCTCGCTGCCCAAGGTGGAAAAACAAGGAAGCATTTCCCCCTAAATGTGATTCATGGAATAGAAATAAGAATAGAATTAAAACAGAATAACAGAATAAGAAATAAGAATAATAGAATAAGAAAGGTAAACAATATACAAGCAGAAATAGGAAAAAACAGACTCAAATCCCTTCATTCTATGAACCAGAGTGGAAGAAGAATGGTGCTCCGTTTTCAGCAATAATTACAGTAAATCTTGCCGACATAAAACTGGAAGAATACGCATCTACCCACTCAACCCTAGAGATTTTTATTGTATTAGAAAAACAAAGATGAGTTGTGGCATGTTCTAGGAATGGAAATGAGGGTGCATGTACAAATGTGTTTACAACCATCAAATCTGATCCAAGGAACCTAAATAATATTTTTAATTAATCGTTGGCTTGAGGGTACCTTGTACTAGTGAATGAATGAATGAATCTTTATTACAGTCATAGACCAGCACAAAAGAGTGGGGGTACATTCAATTAAAAACATAAAAATAAAATAAACATATGCTTAAAATATAACATGGATATAGAACAAACATTTTAAAAAATTGAAAATAGTACATGGAGCCCCCTATCCATCAAATTACAGAGCAATAGTCATTAGGAGTCTGTGGCACCAGCCATCGTCCAACAAATTTTAAGCATTGCTGCTCAGAAACTTACAATGTTCTATGTTGTATCAGGATTAACATCCAATAGCAACAGGAAAGTATAAAATTGTCTTGTGCATCCTGGATATTTATACAATAAGGGTCTACATTGGAACAATTGTTGTTGTGTGCCTTCAAGTTGTTTCCAACTTATGGTGACCCTAAGGTGAATCTATCATGGGGTTTTCTTGGCAAGTTTCTTCAGAGAGGGTTTGACATTGCCATTTTCTGAGGCTGAGAGTATGTGAATTGCCCAGGATCACCCAGTGGGTTTCATGGCCGAGTGGGGATTCAAACCCTGTTCTTCAGAGTCATAGTCCAACACTCAAACCACTACACCATGCTGGCTCATAAACATTGGAGTAACATATGCTCTACTGTTTCTATATGGCCAGACTCACAGAAGCATTGTGTCTCCGAATAAGGGGGTCTTTGTATATTGGCCTTCAAGGATAGATGAGGGGAGAGCATGATATTATGCCAGAGTAAAAGCCCTTTGATGTTTGGGTACTTCTGGATTAGATAAATATGCCATAGGAGTTATGTATGTCATAGCCTTGTACTAGTGTTAGTGTTTCAGTAGTGAATAGACTTCTATGTATCAACATAAGGAACACTCTTCAGTGGGTGGAAAGAGATATAGGAATGCTGAGCTGATGGAAAAGACCTTATTCTCCATGAGACTCTTGATAGCCATTTTCTCATTCTTTCCCTCTCACTAGCCTAGAAGAGTCATGAAGCTCCATCAGCCACGGTAATCTTCTGCCCATCATAGGGCCTATACAGACTGGCCAAAAGGGACGGCCTGGGGGTGGAGTTGGGACGGGGCGACCACACGGTGGCCGCACCAAATCCACTCCACCACCACTGAAGCACAGCAGGTGGCAAAAAGGTGTGTCTTTGGTGCAGTGTTTACACACGCTGCACTGAAGAAGTGGCGAAAAGCCACTGCCGCCCCAAGTAAGGCGCCCTTTCTGTGGCGCAAAAAGGAGCCGCTTTTTGTGGCTTCTTTTTGCGTTGCAGAAAGGCCAGATCAGGATTGTGGCGTGTGGTTGCCGTGGCCCCAATCCAGCAAGGAAAGGGGCGGCATCCTGCTGCCCCTTAGGAGCCATCTGTATAGCCCCTAGTCCCTTATTGATCAGAAAGCCTCTATTTGCATCAAGAGTACTAGCTGATGTGAGAAGCTGACCATCACTCACTTCCAGGATGTGTCTTCCCTTTTGGCCCAGCTTCAAACCTTTCTTTCGAAAGGCAACATCAGTGGTTGATATGTGTCAGAGAAACTCAATTTTTAATCTGCTCGGACTCATGAATGCTGAAATTTTGTTGGTATAATTAATGTATATTTCTATCACAAATGTGTGGATAATGTATTATGTTCCAAAGTCCATACTTTTATTTGGACAACTGGAAAGATGCTGTAACCAGCTCCTACATATACTGCTCTCAGATTATGCTGAGTTTTTAGTGTTCAGTCATTGAATATATTATGTCTTGCTCCAAATTGCCCAAGTCCTCTTGCTCAAATGTTTATGCACCTTACCTAAATCAGAAACCGCATTGCTTCTGCCAAAACAGACTGGAATGGAGAGAGGAATGCAGGAAGTAATATCAAAAGATTGGCAGAGGGTGACTGGTATGATTGCCCAAACAAGAATCCTGCCCAAGAGAGGCAACTCAACCAATCTTTGGATCTTGATTCCACAATGCTTCTCCAGAGCAGTCAGGGCCATGTTTGCTGTCCTTTACATGGGTTGGATGGATAACAGCCATGGATGATACCCAGGAACAGACACACATTTTAACTTTGTCGACAAAGTATTTGAAGAGTTTGGAGAAGACTAGACTCAGGAATTTGAGAGAGGAGTAAGACTGTTCTTAGGGGGAGGTGGTGCTACTATTATCCTGAACACCTTTCTTTCTAAAAACTGAATAGCACCTTGCATTTGGGCTTTGGGAGAGATGGTAGAGACTGGTATTTGTGTGCATACATGTGTTGCAGAGGGTGATATAAGAATTATGAACACCTTGGTTATCTCCAGAGAAATTAAGATCTAGCAATGATTCCCAAACTTTGGTCATCCAGGTATTTGGGGCCTCAGCTCCCAGAAGCCCCAACCAGCTTGGCCAACAGTCTGGTACTGAAGTCAAAACATTTGGAGGACCGAAGTTTGGGAATCACTGGTCTAGAGGAATATGGAGTGTACAAAACTCCAGATGTCCCATTTGGGGAATAGGTCTTACATACACTTGGAGAGGAGGCTGCTGGGTTTCTTGAATGCAGCAGGGTTGGAGAACTTATGGACCTCCAGATGTTTTTGGACATGACCCCCCCCCCCCGAGTGAGGCAGCAAGCTGAATGGTCAAGCATGATGGGAACTGTTGCTCAGCAACACTTGGAAGACACAGATTTCCCCACATTGTAGCATAGGTATCCTCTTCAGTGTTCAACAAGAAGGAAAGAGTTAAGTATTCTTCGGAGAAGGGATGCAGTTAAAAACATTTAGTGTAAGACAAAGCAATTTACAACAAGTAGATAGCTTAATTAAACGTCCATTGTCTTGATGTCAATAGCAGCTGTAGATATGTTACTGAATGCAAAATGGCAAGCAACAGCTGTGCATTTCATCAACAAAGAATTTGTTTAATGAAAAAAAAGTGAAATATAGATTGCCCAGAGGCATTGGCTAAACTTTAGCTGCTAAGGATTGGAAGGAAACTTTGAATCCAGCGTTTTTGGAGATTTGTACGTTTTTTTTAAAAAACTGAGCTCTTAATTTCAAAAGGAAATAGGAAACAATTATTTTATCAAGGTCACTTAACTTTAACTTAATTTTAACCATGAAATAATACTTCTTTCCTCTATATCACAGAAACTGGAGACCACTCAAATTCTGTGTGGTAACCCCATGCTAGGCGGATAAAGTATAATGCAAACATCATGTTTTAGTTCAGACCTAATATAAGCAACTTCCTTGCTATGTCTTCTTCACCTTTAAATGTAGATGTTGAAAAGAACTAGGAATGTGTTACCATCCTCATAAATCACATTCATGTTTAGTCTCCTGTGTGCATTAACACTTAATGCTATCACTCACAAATTTCTATTCAGAGAACTCCCACACTGCATGATGTCATTTCCAATGACCTTTGTAGCAACCTTTTGCTGATAGCAAACCTGAAGATCAAACCACAGTGAAAATGTTTGTAAAACCCATTTGTAAAAGCTCATCACTTATTCTTTGTCATGGAGACATTGCCTTTCCATGTCTTTCAGCTACCCAGATCTGTTTACATTGTGCTATCCCATCTCCCTAACCTTTGCAGACAAGTCTTCAGCTCCTAGACATGCTCAGCAACTGCAGATGAGAGAAGAAAGTAAGGTAAATGTATTCCCCATTGACAAGGTAGTCAAGTCGTGTCCAACCATAGGGGGTGGTGCTCATCTCCGTTATTAAGCCAAAGGGCCAGCGTTGTCAGACTGACTGATGATAATACAGTACTGATTTACCTAACAGGCTGGTTGTAAAGATTGCAAATGCATAACACATGGGAAGCATTTTGGACAATTCTGTAGTATAAGATAATAAATAAGATTACACGCTGTTTGGGAGAAAATTAAGACTCACCTGGAATACTGTGTCCAATTTTGGACATCACAATTCAAGAGGGATATTGATAAGCTGGAGCATATCCAGAGGAAGGAGACGTAGGGAGCTGGGAATGTTTAGCCTGGTGAAGAGAAGGTTAAGGGATGACATGATAGCCTTGTTTAAATATTTGAAGGGATGTCATGTTGAGGATGGAGCAAGTTTGTTTTCTCCCTCTCCAGAGACTAGGACAGGGAGCAATGGGTCCAAACAACAGGGAAAGAGTCCACCTCAATATTAGGAAGAACCTCAGGTGGTGACAGCTGTTTGACAGTGGAATATGCTACCTTGGAGAGTGGTGGAGCCTCCTTCTTTGGAGGTAGGATGGCCATATGTTGGGAATGCTTTCATTGTATATTCCTGCTTGGCAGGGTGTTGGACTGGATGGCCCTTGGGGTGTCTCCAACTATATGATTCTGTGATTCTAACTCAAAAAGGAGAGTGGGAAGAAAGAGAGGAGTATTTATAAATCAGAAACGTGATGAGTTTAATGTTAACCCAATAGTACTGCTCCTTCAGAATGAATAAGACACTCAGTTTGCACCCAATTCTCTGGTGCAGTAGACTACTTTGGTAACATGGAAACAGAAAGAAAAAAAAGAATAACACAGTTCCTGCCCTCAGGTTCCTCCCTACCTGCGCAACATTTAAAAAAACAACCCACAAACATTCGTTAAATACATCATGAATGTCAAGTGTCAGAGATGTTCATGCTCCAGTTTTTATGAGACTTGAGGAAAGAGTTCAGTACTGTCTCAGATAATGTGAGCCAAGGTTTTATTTTTAATCATTAGCATCTCTGCCAGATCAGGTCAGTACCAGACCAGAGTGAAAAAGGACACATCCTGCATTCCATTTTTAAAAGCTCCCATTTTTAAAAAGCAGCTGGATAAGCATGGCAGGGGTCCGGGCTGCATAGGGGTTGCACTCACCCAGTCACGGCTGCGTACGATAACACCCGTTTTTGACTTTTCAATCCTGCATCTATCCTGGCGGGATTTCCGGGTGCGATAATCTCCATAGTCCAACACTCAAACACTACAACACGTTATTCATTTATTCATTCATTTATTTTGTCTTGCTTTTCCTCCAAGAGGAGTAAAGCAGTAGTATATATACTTCCCTATCCCTATGAGATATTTAGATAGAGAAATCATAACTGGTCTAAGGTAACTCCCAGTGAATTTATGTACCCAAGTACTAAGCAGGGTTGTCCCTGCTTAGTACTTTGATGGGAGACCACCAACGAATACCAGGTGCTGTAGATTGTATTTCAGAGGAAAGAACTGGTAAAACCACTATTCCTTGCCTGAGAAAACCCTATGAAAGTCACAGAGTCACTATGAGTCAACAGGCGACTTGAAGGCGGATGCACGCACGCAAACACAAACACACATGGAGTTGAACTTAGGACTCTTGGTCCTCCATCAACACTTTAAACCACTATACCACACTATCTCCACATGAAAGAGTACATTTCACTACTGCTTTGTGGTCCATTTTTGCATTAGGGACATTGAAAGATACTGTTGCATGGTTGCTTTAGAATGGCATTCCTTTCTTTTCTCTCTTCTGTTTATGGTGGAACAAAAATAAAGGGTGGTGTTCTGAAATACCAGCGATAAGCACAAATCAGAGTGAGGCACCGAGAAACAAAGGAACACTGTGATGCGACCTTTTCAACTGCATCCTGTAATAACAGACATAATATCTTTTACACAAATACATCCAAATGGTCACAACATTGGGAAGCATCAGAACGTTATTCTCTGGCTGTTAACTAGGAGGTGTTCTGTTTTTTAAAACAAAATGAAAGAAAAACTTCCTGCTGACACCTAAGTTTGAACCAGTTTGATAAGAAAATTTAGGATACTATATTAATCGGATAGTACATCCATGAGCCAATTGCCAGGGGTCCACCACCTTTCTGCTAATAAATAGAAAAGAAACTGCTGGGAGAGATCATCCGGAGGCATGGGGCAGGGTGCTATCAGTACTCTGATGACACCCAGATATATTTCTCCATGCCCCGGACCACAGCGTCAACTAAGGAAGGCATCAACCCTCTAAATGAATGTCTTGAGGCAGTAATGGGCTGGATGAGGAAAAAAGGACTGAAGCTGAATCCAGATAAGACAGAGGTGCTCGCTGTCAGAGGCCTCATCTGTATATGGAGGTCTGTCAACCAATCCTGGACGGGGTCACACTTCCCCTCAAGGACTGTGTTCGCAGCTTGGTGGTGCTCCTGGATCCGTTGCTCCAGATGTCAGCCCAGATAGATGTGATGGTCAGGAGTGCCTGTTATCAGCTTTGGTTTATATGTCAACTATGCCCCTTTCTGGAACTTGAGGACCTAAAATCTGTGGTGCATGCACTGGTAACCTCACAACTTGACTTCTGTAATGTGCTCTACATAGGGCTGCCCTTGCACCTAGTCTGGAAACTTCAATTAATTCAAAATATGGCAGCCAGATTGGTCACCGGGAGATCTAGGGGTGACCATATAACACCTATATTAAAGTCCCTTCACTGGCTGCCTATTTGCTTCCAGGCACAGTACAAGGTGCTGGTTATAACCTTTTAAAGCCCTTCATGGCTTGAGCCCAGCTTACTTATGGGATCACCTTCTCCCATACAATCTGCCCTGCACATTGATGTACATATGGATGTATATTTTAAAGTTGTAAGCTGCCCCAGTTGCATTACGCAGAGGGGTGGGATAAAAATAAATTGTTGTTGTTGTTGGTGAAGTCCTCTGGTAAAAACTTACTGCAGCCAGCAAAAACTAGGCTGGTGGCGGTTACCCAGAGGACCTTTTCTTCTGCTGCTCCCAAGTTATGAAACAGCCTGCCGGAGGAGATTTGACACATTGCCAGTCTCGACTGCTTTAAAAAGGCTGTCAAGACATATCTGTACAGCAGGACTTCCCAGATAAGGCTCTCAGTTGCCTCCCATCAATTGCCCCTCAATTGCACCTGCTTTGTTTTAATAGTTAAAATGCACTTTTTATTGTGGATGGGTTGGTTTATGGGATATGATGTTTTACTGTATTTTAATGCTGTTTTATTACTGTTAGCTGCTTCGATCTGATTGGAGAGGTGGGATAATAATAATAATAATAATAATAATAATAATAATAATTTTGTCAAGTTCTTTCATGGCTGCCCTACTCATTCCTAGTCTTCTTATTTCTTGACTGCAGCCTCCGCTGTGATCAATGTGTGGCTCCAAGGTTACAGGATAATGAGGAAATCAAATTTTTGATTTCCTCATTATCTAGGGTGAATTTGTATATATCCTCCATGGTCATTATTTTTTGTTTTAAATATCCTATTTATACCAGTTTACTCCAGTGTGATAAAACATTTGAGCTACAAGCATATTGAATATTTATAGATATTTAATTCACTTCGGTCAATGAATTAGCTGGTAAAAATGATTATTCAACATGACCGATTTTGTATTTGTGTATACACAACTTTACTTTATTTATTCCTGAGAGATGTACCTCAGAATGCCTTGCTAGTATTAAAGGGCATATCCAAATTACTTACAACAAAATACCCTTTTCATGGGTGACAGCTTACATGTACTATAATAACTATAAGTACATAATTGGTGAATGAGTTGTGTTCTTGGAACACTTGTACATATGTGCAGGTAAGCATTTTTCCCCCTGAATACAGACAATGCTGAGTCAAATGATAACTTCACTATTGAGGCACAACACACAAACACACAGTGAATTCCAGTCTAGCAATACATGTTGAATGGCAATGAATCAGGTGATGGTTCCCACAGCCAACAGAGCATAGGAGCAAACTAAACAAAATATGTGTGCAGACTGAAAGTTACAAAATTGGGAAGAAGCAGTTGGTGATAGAAGCTGTGTAATTGTATCTAAAGTTGTTGTTGTTGTTAACTGCTTTTGTGTTGATCTCAACCCATGACAACCCTATGGATGAGACATCTCCAGGCCCCCCTGTCCTCTGCTGCTCTGCCCAGCTCCTGCAAACTCTTATTCATGGTCTCTTTAATAAAGTCCATCAATCTAGCATATGGCCTTCCTCTCTTTCTATTTCCTTCTAACTTTCCTAACATTATTGTTTTTTCCAATGAGCCCTCCCTTCCCATGATGTGTCCTAAGGATGACAGTCTAAGTTTTGTCATCTTGGCTTCTAGGGATATTTTTGGCTTGATCTGCTCTAGGACCCATTTGTTTGTCCTTTTCGCTGTCCATGGGATCCTCTTCTCCAGCACTGTATCTTCTTTCTTAACTGTCCAGCTCTCACATCCATATGTGGTAATAGGGAATACGATGGCTTGTATGATTCTAAATTTTGTGCTGAGTTGTATATCTTTGCATTTTAGAATCTTTTTTAGTTCTTTCATAGCCACCCTCTCCATTCTTAGTCTTCTTTTGATTTCCTGACTGCAGTCCCCCTTTCTGTCAATGTTTGATCCCAGGTATGAGAATTCTTTTGCTATTTCTATTTCTTCATTGTCTAGGTTGAACTTGTGAAAGTCTTTGGTGACCATTATTTATGTTTTCTTTATGTTCAACATTAAGCCTGCCTTTCCACTTTCTTCTTTAATCTTCCTTAGAAGGTGTTCCAGGTCTAGGAGGTTTTCTGTTAGTATTATGGTGTCATCAGCATATCTCAGATTGTTGATATTTCTTCCTCCTATTTTCACTCCTCCTTTTGTGTCTAAACCTGCTTTCTTTACAATATGTAATGCATATAAGTTGAACAGGTAGGATACAGCCTTGTCTGACCCCTTTGCCAATTGGGAACCATTCTGTTTCTCTGTGTTCTGTTCTGACAGTAGCTTCTTGTCCTGAGTACAAATTCCTCATCAGGACTATCAGATATGTTGGCACTCCCATGTCTTTAAGGGCACTCCATAGCCTTTCATGATCTATGCAGTCAAAGGCTTTGCTACAGTCTATAGAGCACCTGCTGATTCTCTTTTGGAACTCCCTGGTGCACTCCATTAGCCATCATATAATAATAATAATAATAATAATAATAATATGGTTTATTTATATACCGCCCCTCTGGCTAGCCGATCTAGGCGGTGAACAACAGTAGTACCTTAATACATTACAACAAATTAAAAAACAATAATACAATAATACATTACAGCAAGTTAAACAATATCCTTCCCTCCTCCCCAAACATCAATAATACAATACAATAATACAAACCAATAATACAATAATACAGTACAGCAAGTTAAGCAATATCCTTTCCTCCTCCCCGAACATCAAACAAATAATGACATTAAGATCCCAACCCTCATTCCTACTCCCCACCCCCAAAACAGATCAACAAACAAATTAAAACAGTCATTATAAAAATACAATGTACATAATTGGAGTTATAGACTCTCCCCAGTCTCTCCAATCTCCATAGCACAAGCACTTGCGGGGGCCTAGGTGTTCCGGCTCTCCCTCCAAGTGTCTCTGTCGGTGGGAAATGAGGGGTGGCCCTCCTCGGTCTTGCTGTGCCGCCGCCGCTCAGGTGGAACTCAGCTGGGCAGGCACATGAGGGGAGCCAGGTGGGGAGCCAGGTGTTCAGGGCTCACGCCCTCTCCAGCGCAGAGCCACCCGGTGCCGCTGTTGCCGTGTCCTCCACGGCCAGGTCTTCCTGCAGGGCTTTATAGTCCTGCTCTGCCGCGGGGCCACGCCCCCAAACGGCGCCGGTGCTCAGGTGGCAAAGAGGGAAGCCAGATGTTTAGGGCTCACGCCCTCTCCAGCGCAGAGCTGCCCGGCGCCGCTGTTGCCGTGTCCTCCACGGCCAGGTCTTCCTGCAGGGCTTTATAGTCCTGCTCTGCCGTGGGGCCACGCCCCCAAACGGCACCGGTGCTCAGGTGGCAAAGAGGGGAGGCAGGTGTTCAGGGCTCACGCCCTCTCCAGTGCAGAGCCGCCCGCCGCCGCTGTTGCCGTGCCCTCCACGGCCAGGTCTTCCTACAGGGCTTTATAGTCCTGCTCTGCCATGGGGCCACGCCCCCAAACGGCGCCGGTGCTCAGATGCAAAGAGGGGAGCCAGGTGTTCAGGGCTCACGCCCTCTCCAGCGCAGAGCCGCCCGCCGCCGCTGTTGCCGTGTCTTCCACGGCCAGGTCTTCCTGCAGGGCTTTATAGTCCTGCTCTGCCGCGGGGCCATGCCCCCAAACGGCGCCGGTGCTCAGGTGGCAAAGAGGGGAGCCAGGTGTTCAGGGCTCACGCCCTCTCCAGCACAGAGACGCCTGCCGCCGCTGCTGCCGTGTCCTCCACGGCCAGGTCTTCCTGCAGGGCTTTATGTTTGCAATGTGGTCGCTAGTGCCTCTTCCTTTCCTGAACCCCGCTTGGACCTCTGGGATTTCTCTCTCCATGTCTGGTTGGAGTCTATGTTGCAGAAATTTGAGCATAATTTTGCTTGCATGGGAAATTAATGCTATGGTTCTATAGTTGCAATCTCTTGTGTCGCCTTTTTTGTGGATGGGGATGTATATTGATCTTTTCCAATCTGTTGGACATTGTTTTGTTTTCCATATCTGTTGACATATGTTGGTTAGCACTAGTATTGACTCTGTCAATGTGGATTGCAACAGTTCAATTGGAATATCATCTGTTCCTGGAGTCTTGTTTTTTGCCATTTCTTTTATTGCAGCTTCCACCTCAGTTTTTAGAATTTGGGGATACATTCTCATATCTCTGCTATAGCTTTCCCATTCCTTGGGCTTTTAGCCATAGGGTCACCCTCATAGACACAGGATTACCCCCTCAAGTGTTCTTGCACTTCCCCTTTTGTCCTCAGCTTACTTCAGTTGTAGCAAATTTGAGTTCAATGCAAGAGTCATTTCAACTAACTTAACTCAGCATGGGGGAAGGAAAGGAGGGGCAAAGTCTTATCCAGTAGGCTCAGGCAAAAACAAGCAGATGTTAGTTTGTGTGTTCTTCCTTGTCCATAACCTTTGCTATCTTGACCACACTCTGATGGTGCTTGGCCACACATTCCCCAATTTTCATCTGTGAAATGTTGAAGTGTTGAAGGATTTGAAAATAATGTGCAGTTTCCTATCAGGCAGGAATAGGATCATCGAGCAATGGTGGCTGCTGAGCAAGGCTGGCCCAAGATATTTTGCTGCCTTAAGCAAGAAATGATGTCCCCATCAATTCAAGTCAAGGTATGTAGCACCCAAGGCCAACCAAGCTATTTTGGCAACTGAGGCAGGAAATGCCACAAGTTAATTTTCCTAGCAATACAAGTACACCAACAAGTGTTCAAATAATGCCCATCCAAGATGCTCAAAATCTGCTGCCCAAGGCCACTGCCTCACTTTGACTCATAGGGCCTTATCAAACGCTGGCCAGGAAGCGGAAAAAAAGCGAAGGCGGCAAACCTCCGCGGTCTTTCCATGGCCGTTCCATGGCCTTTCCGTGGCCATTCTGGAGGAGGCAGAGGCGGCGGCGGCGGGGGTTCCCTCCCGCACCTCGCCCTCCCTCCGACACTTGCCAGGCCTCCAGCCAGCCAAGACACCGGCTGAGAGGCAGCTCTGGCCACGGAGGAGGCGGCGGCGGAGGCTCCCTTCCGCACCTCGCCCTCCCTCGACACTTGCCAGGCCTCCAGCCAGCCCAAAGCACTGGCTGAGGAGAGGCGGCTCTGGCCGTGGAGGAGGCAGAGGCGGCGACTCCCTTCCGCATCTCACCCTCCTCCCAGCTGTACTTCCCCAAAAAACCGAATGTCAAAAGATCCCCTTTGACTTCGGTTCAGGGGGAGAAAAAACGTTTTAGCTTTGGATTGCCTTCAGATATTGTGTGGACACAAGGAAAGGAAAAACGTTTTAGCTTTGGATTGCCTTTGGATATGTGTGGACACAAGGTAAGGAAAAACGTTTTAGCTTTGGATTGCCTTTGGATATCTTCTGCTTGGGACCCCGTGGGATAAGGTCCATAGTAGGGTTGTCCCAGAGAGCCACTGTGATGTAGTGGTTTGAGCTGTAGACCAGGGTTCAAATCCTGCTCAGCCATGTAAACCCATGGGGTGACCTTGGGCAAGTCACATTCTCTCAGCCTCAGAGGATAGCAATAGCAAATCCCCTCTGAAGAAACTTGTGCTTAAGGTATTTACAGAGAATGCAATGTTTTCAACCACAAGGGTACAATCCTATGGATACCTTCCATAGCTGGAATATTACATGCATAGCCTCCTGTATTTTCAACTCTGAGTGTCCAGTTCTCAGGCTTCAGTTCTATTTACATTGCAATTGCTAAAAGAACAGTAACAGGAAAGGGTGGGAGGGGGTTCAAGAGGAGGCCTCCCTTTAACAAAACAGCCCTCCAAAGCTAGAGAGAAAAGGTTTTCTCCCTGTACACACATCCACAATCTTCTGGATGGTTTGAAACAAATTGAAAAATGTCTGTGATCTCATTAGTAAATTTAGTTTGGAATCTGGCAGAAAGGGACATGGAAGAGAGAAACAAGCCTCCCAAAAATGTCTGTGTTTGCTGCACTCTTTTTATAGCTGGAAAAACTTTTCTCTTTACTTTTGACTACTGTATTTATTGATATCCCCCAAAGTGTTCTATTTCAATAAGTTATCTTTTATCTTTAAGTACTGCAATTAGCTTTAATTTGTTAAGGAAGAGGGTTTCCATCAGAACAGCCTTAGTATCAGTTTTGTATCAATCACATCTCACGTATCTAGTTTCAGGATATTAAAGTCCACTTTCCCGCAGGAACCAGCATGGTGTAATAATGGCTTGAGCATTGGACAAGGACTCTGGAAGACCACAGTTTGAATACCCATTCAGCCACGGAGACCCACCACATGACCTTGTGCAAGTCACACACTCTGTCTCAGAAGAAGGCAATGGCAACCCCTCTGAATAAATATTGCCAAGAAAATCCTGTAGCAGTGTTGCCATAAGTCAAAAACAATTTGAAGCAAGCAACAATGACATTTTGAATGGCAATCTTTGTTCAGTTGGACTAGGACTCTGGGAGACCATGTCTGAATAACCTCTCCGCCATGGAAACCCATTTAGTGACCTTGGGCAAGTCATACTCTCTTAACCTCAGAGGATAGCAATATCAAACTTTTTGCCAAGAAAACTCTGACTGGTAGATTTAGGGTTACCATAAGTCAGAAAGGACTTGAAGGCACACACAGGAACGTGTCTATCCTCAATGTAGAGCATCCAAATATTTGTCTTTTTAATCTCATTAAGAGTTCAGTTATGCTGCTCAGTAAAACATGAGGTGACGAGGAGAAAGGTTGGCACCAGTGGGCGCATGAAGAATTTAGGCCATGTATCTTTTAAGAGCCTAATGCTTTCAAAGGTGCCAGGGAAGCATAATGAAAAGGCCATGAACCTTGTGAGTCCTCCTCAGAAGGCATACACCAGAGGCACAGAGGTGCTCTTCTGTTTCATGCTGCCCTCTGGGCCCATGGCACACAAGGTCAAAGACCAGAACAGCATAAAGGTGCTTCTCTTTGCACCAATGTTTGTGGAATCCCAAAATACAAAGGGAAACAGCACATGCAAAAGCAACCAAGTGTCTTCAGGCACCTTCAAGACTGGTCTAGCAAATTAACTGTGACACAAGCAAAGCAAAGTTCATAGAAGCTTGTGTGTTGGTCCTGAAAGTGGGTGTCACACACAGTTGTTTTTGCTGCAAGGGACTGATATACATGACATGGTGGGACTCACTGTCCATAAAAATGTTTCTTTAGATGCAGGCTGATTTTCCTTGCTCAAGCCCCTCACCCCCAAGCTTAAGACTTATTTTACTTTGTAAAGAAACATCATTTCCCAATGTTCTGATCTTAGTGCCTCAGAAACCCTTTGGCTGGGATGTTGTCAGGCTGAAAAAGTAGGTTTTGGGGGGAACTGCATCCCAGGATCTGAGGTGATATATTTTTTATAAAATCAAATTCAAGTCATGACCTTTTTTTTTTTTTAAGTTGTTTTGTAAAACTTGCCTTTGTTAAGAAAGGTCTCCTCTTATCTGTATGAGTCAATGAAATTTTCAGTTAAAAAAGAGAATTAGAGATAATGTGGCCACCTAATGAGTTTCTGAATGTGTTCATCTCCACATAATGGCAGTTATGTCAAGTTTCCAGGTGACATGCAGCATGACATACATTGGATTGTGGAAAGGGCTGGTGTTTTTGAGTCACTGGTCTGATGCATGGCAGGGGATGTGGACTGGATGACCCATGTGGTCTCTTCCAATTCTGATTCTATTTTATGTGTTTTAATTTCATGCATGCATGCATGCATTTAATTAATTTATATCCCGCCTTTCTGCTTACATGGGAGTCAAGGTAGCAATAGCATTATTCCATAGGTTTCACACAGTGCAGTGGAGTGATTTAGGTGAGATGTGACTCTTTTGTAACTCATTAATCTTCCCCATGACAAGCTGCTATTCTTTTCTACTTTTTTGGTTTTTAAAAAATCTGTTTCATCACTTTCTCTACAGCTCCTCTAATCTATAAACACCACTATACTTTGTAAAAACATACCATACAACGGAGACATAACACTTCACTGCAGACTTCAGTTTATTGAGCAATACCAAGATATTTCTTTTTTCCTGAAGGAGCTTCCTGGTACATGCCAGGCTTTTTATACTCATGTTTCAAAATATCATGATTCAAAACTTCCACATCTGCACTCTTTTGAGGTTGTCTCTGTTTGAACCTTCCAAAATGCTGTAACCTGGCCCATGCACCACCACCACACTAGCATTTTTTGAGTGGTGCCCATGGCATGATTCATAATTCCAAATATGCATTCAGACCCTAACAGTTGTTCAGTGATCTTTAATTGTAGTACAAACAAAATCAAGCTAAAGTTTTGTCTGTTTATATTTCCAGCTAATCTTGGGAATATTTACACAGAATCAGGAACCAACACAATTAATTGCAAACAAGGCACCAAGTAATTCAAGAGTGCTCATGGAAGAACCCAGGCTTATAACCCAGCATCATAAAATTTAGCAGAGACTGATTTTCTCACTTCTATCTAATTCAAATTACAGTTAACTAAGACTGCACAGCCCAAGCATGGAAAATCTTGATTCAAAAGTGTTTTAAGATACCCATGAGCAAGGCAGAACAACAGAGCAACAATTAAACTGAGATCTGCAATTTTAACCACAGATGTTGCTCTTCACAGAAAATAACATAACAATAAAGCATTTATTACATTGCCTAAGCAGCTGTTTTACCTAGACCTGATCCCTCCTGTCTGAAATGTTTTGTCACCATAGATTTAATGCCCTGGAGCAGGGGAGAAGTACCTGTGATCCTCCAGTTGTTGAATTAACAGTTCCAATAATCTCTGGCCATTGGACAGGAGACCTGAAATGGAGGAGAGTTGAAAACATGTGGAGGGCCATTGCTTCCCACCTTTGCCCTAAAGAGGAGATCCCATGAGAAGAGCTATATGGACATACTGTCTGGCATATGCATACACACAACTAAGTGATGCTCTACAACAGGGGTAGGCAACCTTTCCCCTTTAAGGGCTGAGGGACTTCAGCTCCCAGAAGCCTCAGCCATGTTGGCCAATAGTCCCATGTTGGCCAATAGCTCCTGGGATTCTGGGAGCTGAAGTCCCTCGGCCCTTAAAGGGGAAAGGTTGCCTACCCCTGCTCTACAAATACACCATTGGTGGCTTGTGGAAAGAGGGTGTTTCACTCTGCTATTTTGCAGTAAGCCCTCACCCAGACAACAGGCCACCCCTGTTGCCCACAAAGGAATACATCTAGAACCAGGTTGTGCCTTAGGCATTTTATTTTTTTTCATCCTCACAACAGCCCTGTGAGGTAGGGTCCCATTTAGAGAAAGGAAGGAAGGAAGGAAGGAAGGGGGGGGGGGGAAACTAGCATGCATACTGACCTGCCTGCAAGTCTCTAAGCCAGGCTTACTTGAGGCCAGGTTTCCCAAAATTAACATTTTCTGGACCTCACTGGAACTGTAGATATTGGATAGCTTTTTAAAACAAACAAAAAATCCTTCAACATTTACAAGGTGGCTGAATAAAGCTGCTCCCTCCAATAGAAAGGGGAACACCCCTGTGAAGGGTTGCTTGCAATCTTTACAACAGGAAACAATTGTGCACTGATGAAGAATGAACTCCTTGGCCTCACTTATTTCCTTTGTTTCCCCTGTATAATGTTGCTAATACTTTACTCTTACACATAATGCAAAACAATTGAAAAAAGAATAGCATAAGATTCCTTGCATACAGTTCAAAATCTCAAATGAATTCATCTCTTTTCCATCAATCTTATAGTTTGCAAAAGTTCCTTAGGTTCTTAGATGCTGTTCTCAGTATGCAGTGTTTAGTTTGGGCATACACAAATGGTAGCAGGGTAGTGTTTAACCACAACAACTTTCTCTTCCTCTCTCTTTTCTGCTCCAGGGATCCTCTGGAACTATGTGAATTGTCAAAGAAACTAGAAAGGGCCTGAAGTCCACTTCTGGGTTTAAAAAGTAGACATATTTTATATTGAACAGTGTTGACATGTGTGCATGGATGTGTGTGTGACCTACAGTCGCCCCTCCATTTTCACAGGGATCCGTTCCGGACCGCCCACAAAAACGGAAAATCACCAATATTCAAGCCCATAGGCTTGAATGGCAGTGCATGCCCGTGGGTGCCCACTCCATTTCCCCCCTCCATTTGCCACCCGTGAACGGATGAGGGATGCAGACTCCAAGTCCACGAAAACGGAGGGGTGACTGTATTTCTAAGATGAATGGCTATTGCTGGAGGTTCCTAGGAATGGAATGTCACTCTTTTTTGATCCAGAACAAAACCCAAGAAATCTAGGGGAGAGGAGTCTTGGCAATTCAGGAGCCACTAAAACAGCCTTAGAACTGAATATGGCTCCTGGCCTGCACTTTGTGCACCTCTGCTGTAATTGTTGCTTGCTAAGCGAGGAGCAGAAATTCCCTCAACTTCCCCATGCTTTTGGCATGGGTCCACTCATCTTTTTCTTTCAACAAAATATACCTTTTATCATGCTGGTTTAGGTTGGACAATACAGGAAACCATGGTCAAAGAAGATAATCCATAATTTCAAAATAGTATATCATGGTTTAAAAAAGAACTGCAAACTAAGGTTTGTGTTAACCATAGTTTGCTATGGTATCTAAATTGACAAAATAAATAAAGAAAGAAACTGGTCTATGGTCTCAAAATAGACACCTTGTGGTATATACCTGCGAATGTATCATGGTTTAAAACAGAACTGCAAACCATGGTTTGTGTTAACCATAGCTTGCCACAGTATCTAAACTGACAAAATATAATTATGTAAGGCCATAGGAAGCTGACTTATACTGTGATAAGCCACTGGTCCATCAGACTCAGTCTTGTCTACAATGACTGGTAGAGAAACACTGGAGGTTTCAGACAGGAGACATTATCAGCCCTGAGTGAAGATTCTGGCAATCAACCTGGGACATGTGAATTAGAAGGTCTATTGCTGAGATTCATCCCTTTCTCATACTCGTCTCTGGAAAGGGACAGGAAACCTTTGGTCTTTCAGATGTTTTGGACCAGCTCCCATAATCTCTTATCATTGGACACAGTTGGTAGGGCTGATGGGAGGTGACGTCCAAAGCATCTGGAGGGTCAAAACCTTCCCACTCCTGTGCTGGAAGATAGATGCTGCCCACCCCCAGAGGCCACAGCCCCAGAAATGGGAGAGATAAGAAAAGAAAACAGCACACAAACTGCTTTAAACTACTATATGCTTGTGTACCTGGAAGCTCAAACCACAGCATGGTACAAATCAAATTTAGCCCCACACCACCCTATTTTTTTTACATAAACAAATGTGGTGGTGGTGGGGAATCGGACATGTCGACATGTTGGCATTTTAGGATGAAAGAAACTTGAACAAAGTCCTCATCAAATATAACAATATCTTTTCTTTTTTCCCTCAGAGTTACGCTATAGGCAGTGATGGCTTGGGGAACTGAGCCAAGATGGAGACTCACCCCATAATGCTAATAGATGTCTCTCCATGCTCAATTCATGAGATACCCCAGGGTATTT
The DNA here is from genome assembly GCA_026167975.1 of Phrynosoma blainvillii. Lineage (NCBI taxonomy): Eukaryota > Metazoa > Chordata > Lepidosauria > Squamata > Phrynosomatidae > Phrynosoma > Phrynosoma blainvillii. The sequence continues at coordinate 275,238,674 of JANUYF010000001.1, forward strand.
ATTATCCTAACAATAAATATGACGACTTGTGTTACTGAAGCAAAACTGCTACAGGACATTTTACAAATTTTGTCCTTACTGATCATCTAAACCAGGGGTAGGCAACCTTTCCCCTTTAAGGGCCGAGGGACTTCAGCTCCCAGAATCCCAGGAGCTATTGGCCAACATGGGACTATTGGCCAACATGGCTGAGGCTTCTGGGAGCTGAAGTCCCTCGGCCCTTAAAGGGGAAAGGTTGCCTACCCCTGAGCAGATGGAGGCATTCTGGTTACCTTTACCTATCTGCACTGTGCTTTGTACAATCAGCCCTCCATATCCATGGATTCTTTATCCATGGATTCAACCATCCATGGTTTGAAAATATTAAAAAAAAAATATAAATTCCAAAAAGCAAGGCTTGATTTTGCCATTTTATATAAGGGACACCATTTTACTATCCCATTGTATTTAGTGGAACTTGAGCATCCACAGATTTTGGTATCCACAAGGCATCCTGGAATTAAACCCCAGTGGATATCATGGGCCCACTGTATTTACAGACTCTCCTACTAATTTTCCATTATTTATAATTTAGAACTGGTTTAGGAAGAGAAATACAATGCAATTCACACCTGTGCTGTTTGAGTGTAGTTCAAATTCTCAATAAGACATTTAACCCCACACCACCCTATTTTGGGTGTTCTGAACACAAATCATAGTGAGGTCTGCTTAGTCTTAACACCAAGTAAGGCTGTCATCAGAGGAAGTTATGGTTAGCTAACAGTCCCAAGTCATTGTCAAACCCACTGGGATTCCTGCTGTCTCCCACTGGGATTCCTGCTGTCTCTCTTCTGTGGTGTAACCACTGTGAGCACCATCATTTGGGAGGGTTAAATGAAGACAGTACACTGCACTGTATGGCAGCCCATCAAAGAGAGGCACCACATGGAGTGACCACTGATGTTTGCTTTGACACCCAGCTTAAGAAGAATTTTGACCCAAATATTCAGTGCTATCAGAAAACAAAGGAAACTGGGATCCATAGTGAGTAAAAGTGTAATAATCTTTCCCCATTTCCCAGCAATTCCTTGCTACAATAGCACAGAGGACTTTATCACATGTGGCTTTTAAACACCATATAAGTTAGATGATAGCTCCTTTGGCCATACCCAATGCCCAACACCATCTCCCTCTCATCCCTACCTTGTCCTTGAAGCATGATTAGACATTGACAGAAAAACCCATCAATATGAACCAACAGTGCTGGTATAGCACTAGTCCTCAGATGTGGTAAGTTATTCCCATGGCAATTCCAGGACTGCATGGTCAAATGGTGTCAGTGTCTCTTCCTCTCTCCACTCCCCTTCATATTCCATAATAGCCTTTTTGGAGGGTTTTTTTTCACTTTCTTTTTTTTTTTTTAACCACATTCACATAACTCCAGAACCATGTTTAAAAACACACACACAAACACAAGGCACATCGGGAAGGGTACATAGGGTAGGGAGGCAGGGTTGAGGATGGGGGCAGAGAAGAGTACAAGAGGTCACACTAATGGAGGGATGTGCCATAGGGAGTGCTCCAAAAACAGTATGCACTTCCCTTCATTAACATGCTCATAGCAAAAATGGGTGTGTGTGTGTGATAAACCCCAGATGCTTCTGTTACCCAAATGCAGATTTCATTTAACTAGTCAAATTGAAAAAAAACTGTCCATCCCACTTGATCTTCTGAAGAGTCTGTAAATTCATCTGCAAGCACTTCCACTATATTTATGGTAGTCTTCAAAGATCCAACATCATAGTCCTTTTTTCTTCTTCACACAACAGATGTCGGAGGACTCTCTTCTTCACTGCCATCTGAGATAGTCTTCATATAGCTCCAGCTTACAAATTACTTCCAGCTGGTAAGAAGAGTCATGTCATAACATAAAAATGGCAGTGACCAAGACTAGCAACAGGGTACTCATGACCTGCCTGCTGCTGCCTGATGTCCTCCATGCATGCACGACTGCAAACACAGCATTGGTCTGGTTTGTTGGTATGTCGACATTGCAGATCATTCCTTCGCAGCAGGAGATGCATTCCTGTTGGTTTTTATAAGACAGTATTATTGCTGGGAAGGAGGGCTGCCACCCAATGGAAAAAATAAAATCTTAGCAGAATAATTATAAGTTTTAATTCATCATGCAGTGTGTTGTATCTGCCAGATTTATATATGAAGAAAATAAACATTCTGGAAACAACCATTCTGAAGATTATATATATATATATATATATATATATATATATATATATATATATGAAAATGTTAGAATGCAGAAACCAATCATGAGTAACAGAAGGGGGAATCTCCTCTTCCATGATGCAATTATTCAAAAGTGCCTGCATTATAAATAGAGCTTGGAGACATTATCTTTTGGGCTATAAGTCCCCAATGCCCCACCCATTGGACAGACTGGAGGGAAAGTCTGGAAAATAATTGTCCAGAAAAGTAGTTTTCCCAGGCTCTGATTAAAAATAACTGAGAATGTGTTAAATATCTACTGCTTAATTCACTGTGAGACACCTGTTTTAAAATAAGTCAGTCAAAGGTTTTTAATCAATGAATCTTGGTGTAATCAACTGCATCTACTTCAGGGATCTTTAGCACTGCTGAGGCACCATTTTTCTATCTTCAGCTAGAAGTGGAATTAAAACAGTTCCATACTGAGGGTAATAGAGCACTAACTTACCTAACTATGCCTTACTCTCCATGGCCCAGAAAAGAAACTAGTAATTCAAGCACTCCCTCCTCCCTGTTCTCTCAAAGGGAACAGAAGCTGGCTGATAACATGGCCATCCATTACCATCCCTCAGCCACAATGAATGGAAATAAACAAACGGGTCAGGAGCTACAGTGAGGAAACTCGTAACTTAAATGCACAGTAAACCTTAAGCTCCTTGACAATACTTTGCTTGCCTACAGAGCACAGGCTGTAACAACATTTTTATTTTACTGGAGGGAGTAGGATTGCTATAAATTAGGGGTTCAGGGTGGGGGGAACATCCATGATAACATAGAAACTAGTGGAACATAACAATCTAGCAAGGACACTGTCTGGATTCGCTTTTCTAACTGGTATCAGCACTGTAGCATTTACTCTTTCCCCCCACTATCTGTGTACATCAGCACTGTAAGAGAAAATGCCCATCATTCCCATGTTGTGATTAGGATGTTAATATTCCACTATGTTGCTCCTGCAGTTGAGGATGAATAATTTCTACAGTTTTGACTGCCGTGGAAAAAATGAATATCTCTGCGCAATTCTTGCCCGGTATTCTCACATCCTGAAGAGTTTCAGAAAATTATCTTACAAAGAAATATATAAAGCTTTTTGTATGGGAACTATGAGGTGTTGTGTAAAAACTGTTTCCAGTCAGTCATGTGTGGCTTTTTGTGCAACAATGTTTGTTTGTTTTTAATGTAAAAAACAGCCATCCTGTCCTCACTCCAAAACCTTACAGAACAAAACTCTTGTGCAGAAAACAGAATCTTTGTATAACAAAGCTTTTGGGAGGGTGGGGTTTCAAAATGCAAGATTTTTCTGCAAGCTTTCTGTTGTGCAGGATTGCTGGATTTTTGTGGAAAACAGTAATCTTGCACAAAAAGCCACACATAGCTGTCTGGAAAAAGTGACTTTTGTACAAAACCCACAGTCCTATCTCTTATACACATAGACCTTCTACACAGAATAATCTCCTGAAACACTCTGGGATGTGCAAATGCAGGTGAAAACTACAGAAGACTCTTACCACTGTACTATTCCTCCCAATTGGGTGCCCAAGTGTTAGAAAACCAATTTTTCCACCAGGAAACAAATAAAAGAGAATATTCTTTCTATCTCTACTTGTGATTATAGGATTGAGATTAAGCAAGAAGGATAATACAAAGGCAGAAGGGAGTTCTTTGACTTGAGCTGATGCTTATATCAGGTACAGCACTCCATACAACAGGTTGCACTGATTCTCATAAGTAGCTGAAAATAACTGGTGGTCTCTCAGGAATTCAGATACATAGAAAAATACATTATTTTAACTATAACAAACTGGTTCCCTCTGGGTCAAAAGGTGTTAATTCCAGAGCCTGGAATTATTCATTAAAAAATAATTTCCTATGCACAATTACGGTAGTTGTAGTTTCAAAGAACAATTTTAAGAGTCATTATTTTAGTTGCTATAGTATTGACTGTTTGAGTAACACTCAACAGATCATATTATTTTAAGAGATACTCTTGGGGCAATTTGTGAGAAGCTGGCCATTTTTAGTAATTTTAATTTTTCATTTTTAATTCAAATGTGATACATCCCAAGTGATTAACATATGAAATTGATGTTTTAAACAATCACGCAAACTATTAATGTTAAGAAATGTGTTTCTACATTAAGATTTACATTACATTAATATAGTTTTAACATCTAAATTTCTAAATGTTAATCCACATGCACATATTTAAACAGAGGCTGGATGGCCATCTGTCAGGTATGCTTTGATTGAGAGTTCCTGCATGGGAGGTGACTGGACTGGATGGCCCTTGTGGTCTCTTCCAACTCTATGATTCTATTCTCTTAGCAGCCTAATCAGACATGTGAAGCAGTAGGCCTGGATCTCCAAGTACACAAAGTTCAAGAGTAAAAAATACTCAATACATATCACATTCACAACAAACTGTAGTAAGTGCACTCTCTGTCACTACCCAACTTCCCAAGGTTTTCCCAAGCAATGCCCACACACTTATCTGTTTTCAAAGGTTTAAGAACGAGAAATTTCTAGGGAGGGAGGAAGGGACTGTTCAAAGGCCTAAGAATTAGAGGAAAGACTAATTGAGAAGGGTCCCAATGTGTAAGCCCAAATTTTACATTAACATGAATTCACTTGCATGAATATACACTGCCTTGCTTTTTTTACTAAGTTTGAACTGTAAGAAGCCCTTCTCTGCCTTCCTGGAGCAGATTCTGTCAGGTTAAAGATCTGCCCAGTGACTCATTTGTTTATGGCCCAAACAGAACATCCTTGAGCAATACTATATCTGATATTGAGAATGAAGACAGTTCTAATTTAGTGTTTTAGATGGTAATCCATAGCCCCTAGCCTAGAGCTGTACTCTGGTTTATAAGGAGACTACTGCTGCTGAAGTAATAAAAGAAATATAGTGGAGAGGAGGGGAGGAAGAATCCTACCTAGGTTACTTATTTTCTTGCACAGAAATTCAGTATTGTACAAAGCTTCCTTTTGCAAGATGGGTTCAAAGATGTAAAAGTGTTTTCTTTGACATCCAAAAGGTAATGCTTACCATATAACTAGTTTCCTTGCGGTGACGACAGCCAACAAAATGACATTCTTCTCTGGTAGCACATTTTTTTGTGACAGAGGTACTTCTTCCATGGCTGGTGAAGTGATGGACTGTTAAACAGTACTGTGTGTCTAAGCAATTAAAGAAAAGTCAAATCAAGAACAGGACTGCATCCATAAGTGAATCAGGCATTGTAATTCAAAAACATACTCAACCTACTGATCAGAAATCATGTCCCCATTCACAGCTGAGTATCTGAAGTAAAATTATTGATGCAGAATATATTATTTTTCTGCCCTTGCCCACCCTAGGCCCAGGCCCACCCACCCACCACTCTGAAATATCTTTGGTTTCATGTTTGGGAACATTTGAAATGTTTCTTCCTTCCTTGTCATCATCTTTAAAATAAAGGCACACTTTGTGTTATCCTGCTATCCCTTAAACAGGAGTACCTGTATATTAATGCATGCTTTCCCAAACAGAGCTTTAAGTATTACTTTTCAAAAAATAACTACTTACTTTACTCATTACTCTGATTGTTCAACAGGTCATTTCTGTGCTGCCAGATTCCACCCCCACCCCTCTCTTTTTCCTTTTTATTCTAAAACAGACTAACACAGCTATCAGTTTGGAAAAGGTCATGATCTGTTACTGCAGTCCAAAAGGTAAATTCTGGAGTTACTTACTACTAACAAATTACTTATATGGGAAATATATAAAAAATTGGGGAATAAAGAAAATGCTATCTGGTTCTCCCAAGTAACCATTTCATATTTTAGAAATTGTGAAAAAATGCATAAGTGATTACAAAGCAATCCTTTCCTATCACTCACTTCTGCCCCAGGTGCCTTGGATTACAATCCCTTGACACAATCAATTGGAGTGAAAATTTCTATCTCCTCTTCTATAAAATATACAATTGCTACTGTATTTTCAAAGTTCCTATAATTTTGAACAGCCCACTGTTTTGAATTGCCAACCTGGCTCTCTTACACTGCACCCTCACTGACTCACACTTAATATCACACTACACTGTTATTGTGCTATTATTCCACTTTAAGTATTATGGCTGCCTCCTGTGGAATTCTTGGGTTTGTAGTCTAGAGAGGCCTACGTGCTCCCTGGCTAAGAATTTCAAATGCCCCTCCCAAAACTGCAAATCCCAGGATTCCACAGGAGGCAGCCATAGTAGTTAAAGTAGAGTAATAGCACTATAACAGTGTCATGTGTGTGATACTCTCCCTTCTCTTTTGGACAGCGGTAGCAATTCCTCCCTTTTGGATAGAAAAGGCATGTTAACTTTGTTTAAAAAATGATAATAGTTACCAAAATATTAAAATACAAAAATGAGTTATTTCCTGGCTCTGTTTCTAAGACAGTGGGAAAGGTGCTGTGGGCTCATGTGTATGCCATCCAGCCTCAGTTTCCTGGGCTGCATCCCTCTCAGCGTAGAGGAGACAGTAGGGCTATCTGTATCTAAAGGCAGTTTGGAAGACACAAAAGATGGTGGAGATGCACCACAAGACAAAATTTTACAGTGAAAAATGGCTGCCCACTATTCAGTCCCCATTTTCCCTGTGATATTCATACATTACGGCTGTGATAGAGAAGCTGCTTGTGTTGTTGCTGTCAGCCTTCAGGTAATTTCTGACTTATGGCATCCCTAAGGTGAACCTATCAGTTTCTGGGGCTAATTCACTTAGTGTATTTCCATGGCTGAGTGGGGAATTGAATCCTGATCTCCAGAGACCAAGTCCTATGCTCAAACCACTACATTACACTGACTCACAGACGATGCTTATCTGTAACTTTATTCTGTACTGTTGCTTCATGCTTAAAATCATCAGATGGTATCACATGTTTGAAAGCCATCTTGTACACCCTTCCTGTGCAATCACAGAGAAACTGAGACAGCCAATAATCAGGTGGGTGAAATGCTGACCCTTACATTTTACATCAGATAGGGGAAACTTTTGGCTCTCCAGATATATTGACTATAGCGCCCATGGTCCCTTGCCATTAGCCATGAAGCTTTGGGGACTTGAAATCCCAAGCACCTGGAGAATCAAAGTCTCCCCATCTCTTTAGCAATTCCATAAACTGAAGCTATTGAGAAGCAATACCTTTAGCACTCTTAACACATAGTAAAGGCACTTAGGGGGGTTGCAGACTGCCAGAAATACTGTAAATTGAGTCCACTTTTAGGGTTAGGGTTAGGGAATCATGGGAACTGTATTTTATTGTAGCACCAGAGCTCTCTGACAGAGATGGCTCAATGTCTCAGAAAAAAAAAACAATTCCCATGATTCCCTAACCCTAACCCTAAAAGTGGACTCAATTTGCACTATTTCTGGCAGTCTGCAACCTCCCTTAGTAAGCTATAAAGGTCAGCTCTAACCAGCATGGTTACATGAAGAACCAGGAGTACAGCTACAGGAGGAGATGATGAGGACACTGCTCCCCCAATACGAATTCTGTTCCTCCAATGAAATACTTCTGTAGTCCCCAAATTTCTAGAACTGCACAGAGTCATATACTGAAAATCATTTACACCAAGAACTCCTATATTTACTGTGTATGCATTCCCTTGGTAACTGTCCCTCCTCCTTTTCTTCAAACACCTAAAATGGATTTCTAAATGTTTCAGTGAAGTTTTAAGTCACTGCAATGCTAGAAATTTGGAGACTGGAGGAAATTTTCATTGTGGGAGTGGGGCTTATTTTTATTCTTATTTAGGGAGCCAATGCCCTTATTTTGCCTCCCAGTAGCTAAACTCTATGTAGAACTAAAGTGCTTCTTATTGTGTTCAAGTGAGTTCCTAGAAAAGAGTTCAGGAAATCAGCTGTGTATCCTGAAGCCATCAGACTGAATGTTCAATCCTACTTAACCATCTGCTGCTGCAATGATGGAGTTGCTTGGAAAAGCCCAAACAAATGTATTTTAATATCTTACTGTTCACCTCACACTTACTCTGAGGACACCATTTATCTTCAGCCCATCTATTACAGTTGTAATTATCTACAACATTGTCACACGTGAAACACTTGAAGCTGCTTGGATATGGAGTAGCTTTAAAATTAAAAGAAAAAGAAGAAAAGGATTAGTTTACCATCTTGATCCCAAATTCCCTTCTCTCCCCATTGGGCCCTAGAATGAAGTGAAGCGAGTAGCAATAAATGTTGTTAAATTCCAAATTGATCTTTTCACAGTACAATCCTAAGTGCATTTATTCAAAGATAAGCCTTACTGAGTTCAATGGGACTTACTCCCTAGTAAGGATATTTACTACTGCAGCCCCATTCATTGTGTATGATTTCTGGAAGCTGGATTAAATGAGGATTCAAGATCAATTTGAATTTACAGTGGGCCCTTGGTATTTGATGGGGTTTGGTTCCAGAACCTCCCATGGATACCAAAAGCTGTAGATGTTGAAGTCCCATTAAATACAATGGAATGTAAATTAGTGTCCCTTATATAAAATGACAAAATCAAAATATTTTCAAGCCATGGATGCTTGAATCCATGGATAAAGAATCCATGGATATGGAGGGCTGACTGTAGGATATTTAATATGACCAAATAGTCTCACAGAAACAAACCACAAAATTTGGTGTAGGAGAGAAGGAAAGGCAGTAGCTACACAGTCCCAGGTGAGATGCCCACCCACTCTCAGCACTATGGTGTAAGCAAGGTGATATGGATAGCTAGCCTACCTATCAGAAAGAGCAAAGTGGCTTTTTAGATAGTAAATTGGGCGTGTCAAAAACAAGTAACAAATGGCTAATTATTTATTTTGGTCACACTGCTTTTTTTTTGGTATTCCACCTTACTCTTGACATAGGAACTCAAGGCAGCAAACATCTAATTAATCTCCCCAAACACCTTTACTGGTCTTGAGTACGATGTACTTCTAAATCTTCTACTGAGAGCAGCACTATGTCTTGAACTAGTGTTGGATAGAAAAGTGGTACAATTTTTGGTATGCCACTGTCATAAAAAAAATATTTTATACATACAGCACTATTATAAAAAGACTTAGCAGATTTATGGTCTATTACAGCTGCCTCAAATCATGACTAACCACAGTATGGTCATGTGGATATGACACACCCACCCTTTGGCTTCTGGGGTTGCGTCTACATAGCAAGTCAACAAATTAAAATCTACAGTGCTCATTTAATGATACACAGAACCTCTAATATTGTGTATACAACAAAGGCATGAAGGAGGCATAGGAAAGGCAATTAAGAGGTGCGACAACTTAATCAGATAAACATGCAGGTGTGCATTTCAAGCCCTTAATCAAGGGCTCCACCTAATAATTAACAACCACCAAAGACAGTCAGATTAATGTTTTCTTTTTAGATATATACAGGACTGTATTATATATTCATTAAAAAAATAATCATCCCAGGGACTTAAAATAGAAAAAATATCCCTCCTTCAGTTGGCTCTGTTTCCCAGGATAACTTGGAGAGCGCTCCAACCATTCCACTGACTCTCAACCTGCTCCTTTGCAATGCCAGGTCGGTTAAAAATAAAACACACATCATCCACGATCTCCTGGTGGATGAGGCAGCCAACCTGGCATGCCTCACTGAGACCTGGCTGGGGGATGCCAGCTCCGCGACTTGGGCGCAGGTTCTCTCGGCCGGGTACTCAGTTATCGAGCAGGTGAGGGAAAGTGGGCGGGGTGGTGGTATAGCCTTGGTCTATAGGAACACCTTAACCGTGATCAGAAAGCCTACCCGGAAAACGATGCACATCGAGTGTATGTACCTTAGCCTGAAGACCAGGGATAGTTTGGGGATTCTGTTGGTATACCGGCCACCCCATTGCTTAACAGACTCCCTGACCGAGCTGACCGCCCTGGTTTCTGAGTTGCTGCTGGAATTGCCCAAACTCTTGGTTCTGGGCGATTTCAACATCCCACTTGAAACCAGCTTGCAAGATCTAACTGGCGCGGCTCAGGAGTTCATGGATAACATGACTAACATGGGCCTATCCCAGTTGGTCAACGGGCCCACGCATTGTGCTGGTCATACCCTCGATGCGGTCTTTAGTACGGAGCAGGAATATCCGTGGGCGGAGATCAAAAACACCTCCGCACGGTCATGGACAGATCATTTTCTGATCAGGGCAGAACTAAAGGCTATTACCCACCCTCCCGGGGGTGGCAGACCCATTAGAACGGTCCGCCCTCGAAGGCTAATGGAACCAATTGGTTTCCAGAAAGCCTTAGAGGGTTTAATGATTGGTAACGCCGGTGATTCTGTCGAAGCCTTGGTGGACACTTGGAACACCGATCTCACCAGGGCTATTGACACAATCGCTCCCAAGCATCCTTTCCAGCCCGCTTCAAATCGTAAGCCCTGGTATACCGAGGAGCTTAGGAGGATGAAGCGAGCTGGACAACGACTAGAGTGCATATGGCGAAAGACTCGTCTCTCATCCGACAGAACTCACCTTAGGAAGCATCTTGTTTCCTATAGGTAGGCTTTGCGTGCAGCACGGAAATCTTTCTGTTCTGCACGCATTGCGTCTGCAGAGTCCCGCCCAGCAGAGCTGTTTAGGGTGGTGGGGGAGTTGACGAAGGTTCCCCCTGCGCCGAACCCCCTACTTAACCCAACGACAGCCTGCTGTGAGGCCTTTAATATTCACTTTGCAGATAAAATCTCTCGGATAAGAGCCGACTTGGACGCCATTGTTTTGACAGAATCCGTAGACGAGGCATCCAGGAACTCCGTTGATGGCACTTTATTGGATCAATTACAATCTGTGAGTACCGATGACGTGGACAAGCTGCTTGGAAGTGTGAGAAAGACAACTTGCCCCCTCGATCCTTGTCCATCCTGGCTGGTCGTCCGGGGGGGGGGGGGGGGGACACATTGAAGGTGTTCCTTCGGGACACAATCAACGCGTCATTCAGGGAAGGCAATGTACCATCTTGTTTAAAGGAGGTGGCAGTTAGGCCACTCCTGAAAAAGCCTTCCCTGGATCCCCTGGATAGAAACAACTATAGACCAGTCTCCTTGCTCCCTTTCTTGAGCAAGGTGATCGAGAAGGCGGTTGCTTCCCAACTCCAAGCAGTCTTGGATGAAACCGATTATCTCAACCCATTTCAAACCGGCTTCAGGACAGGATATGGAGTGGAGACTGCCATGGTTGCTCTGACCGATGACCTCCGCCTGAGTATCGATAGGGGTAGTGTGACCTTGTTGGTGCTCTTGGATCTCTCAGTGGCTTTTGACACCATAGATCATGTCATCCTCTTAGATCGCCTGAGAGAGTTAGGAATTGGAGGCACTGCTCTTCAGTGGTTCCGTTCCTTCCTCTCTGGCAGATCTCAGAGGGTGAGGCTCGGGGACAGTTGCTCATCTAAAATTGAGCTTAATTGTGGCGTCCCTCAGGGCGCCATCCTGTCACCGATGTTATTTAACATTTACATGAAGCCGCTTGGTGAGATCATTCGGAGGCATGGAGCGCGGTGTCTTCAGTACGCTGATGACACCCAGATATATCTCTCCATGACCAGATCATCATCCCAGACTTCAGATGGCGTCTCTCCTCTTAATGACTGTCTTAGAGCGGTAATGGGTTGGATGAGGAAAAACAGATTGAAGTTGAATCCTGACAAAACGGAGGTACTCACAGTTACAGGCCCGAAACCAGATCTGGGAATACAGTCTCCAGTCCTGGATGGAGTCACACTCTCCTCTAAGGACTGTGTTCGCAGTTTGGGGGTGCTCCTAGATTCATCGCTTCACATGACTAGTCAGGTGAATGCGGTGGTCAGGAGCGCCTGCAATCAGCTTCGGCTGATACGCCAACTGCGCCCTTATCTGGACATGAGGGATTTGGAAGCTGTGATACATGCCCTGGTAACCTCACGTCTGGATTACTGCAATGCACTCTACCTGGGGCTACCCTTGTACCTAACCCGGAAACTTCAGTTGGTGCAGAATATGGCAGCCAGGCTAATTACGGGAACATCAAGGAGGGAGCACATAACACCAGTGCTTAAATCCCTCCACTGGCTGCCAATTAGTTTCCGGGCACAGTACAAGGTGTTGGTTTTAACCTATAAAGCCCTTCATGGCTTGGGTCCATCTTATCTTAGAGACCGCCTCTCCCCGTATGATCTCCCCTGCGCCCTGCAGTCCTCTGGGAGGAATCTGTTACAGCCAATAAAAACTAGGCTGTCTCAGACCTCCCAGAGGGCCTTCTCCGCAACCGCTCCCAGACTTTGGAATGGCCTGCCGGATGAGATCCGTCTTATTTCTACTCTTGCTGCTTTCAAGAAAGCAGTAAAGACGGATCTCTTTCGGCAGGCCTTCCCGGAATAACTGTCGGCCCATAGACGAGTCCCATTAGTCTGATTCCTATGTTATTTTGATTTTAATTTATTTAATATTGTATTTTAATTAGTTTATTGTTTAATCTGGTTTTAAGGGGACGGGAGGGGGGAGGACAGGATTGTGGGATGAGGGAATGTTTTTAAATTTGTTCTGTTTTAAATATTGCTGTTCCCCGCCCCGATTGCCATGCAGAGGGGCGGGCTATAAATAAAATTTATTATTATTATTATTATTATTATTATTATTAAATGCTGACAAAGCTCTCTCAAACAGTATTTACTGGCATAACCAACAGCACTGTAGCTGGGTACTTACGGCCAACTGGAAGTCTCACATTATAGAAGTTGATGTTCTTGGCTAGAATCCAATTGCCTGAGATGAGGAGGATCTGAAAAAATGCTACAAAAGCCAACATGTGACAGAGTAGTGGCATGCTGTTACTGTACATTCAACTCCTTGTTACACCTGAAAGGAAGAGGGAGAGGAAATCATATTCCATTTTTTAAAAAATGAAAATTCGGGAATGTTTCTATTTGGCATTATCTCTACTATTATGTATTCACAAATTTACAGCCACTACTTCCAACACTGTTGCTGCCAACAATGACTGCATATAAAGATGATTTTGGTACTACAAATCTAAGCTGCTACTGCCTTCTACTGGCCTGGTTATGATGCATGTTACAGCACTGTTTTGCTATGCATTAAAGCAAAACCAAAAGGTGTGGTGGTTGAAGACAGTAGGAAGAGTCTAAGAAACAATTCCACCTGTTCCACAAGTGAGTGGATAAAATTAAATGGTTTAGAAAGAAAGTGGTGCACAGACTTCAATGACTAACACCTATAAGCTGTTATTGCCATCTCAAAATAAAACTATCTATCCTGGTTTGTAATTTTTCCAAAGTAACCATATTGTAATATTGTAGTTTCTTAGCATCGGTAAAAGGAGCTGAATCGTTCCCACATACAAATATGCACATCCATGAAAGAAAGAAAAGGGAATGCCACTTATTTTGCAAAAATAATTTATTAAGGCCAGGTAAATAAAGCCCTAATTTCAAACTTAGAAGCACAAGATATGGTATTTTAAGAGGGAATCCTAGACTGTTGTAAGAATATACCAAACTATGATTACTAGACACTCCATTAATCTTTCACATTCAACAGGTACAAGTGTCTAAAGATACTCTGAAGAAACTGGAGTCCACAGGTTCTAATGGGCAGCAAAGTCTCCTAGGATAACCATTAAAAAGCTTTCTCCAAAAATCACAAGTCCCTGTTTATTAAATGACCAGATGGATTTAATGGTAGTGGCAACAAGTATAAAAATAAACGTTTTGTAAGAACTGCAGTCATTTGTTCAAAGAGATAATGGATTTGGCCCAAAGAGAAATATCATCCAGAGCTTTTTTTAAAAAATAAAATAATCACGAAACATAGGAAGCCAAGAAGATATCACAAGTAAGACCATTAGTCAATTTGATTCATTGTTGTTTGTGCTGGCTGGCAGCACTTTTTCACATTTTCAGACAAGGATCTTTCTAGACATATGAAGAGATCCTGGGAAATATACAAACCTTATACAATGCAAAGCAGATGTTTTAACACTGGCTACAACTTTTGTCCAAAATTACAACAGCACAAACACATTGTTCAGGAATGGCAATAGTTAATCAAACAAAATGACAAGCTTGAACTAATCTTTTTTATTGAATTAGGTTTGACATATAACATACTTTAACACCATACCTTACAATATTGTTTATGGTCAAAGGGAAAGGAACAAGTATAGAACAAACAACATACCATTAAAAAACTGTAATAACCTACAATCAAAAGTAGAATCAACATTGTAATAAAGTAAATTCTTACTGGATTTATTGTTTTCCTTTAGACTGTTCACTCTTCTATAAATAATGCTGATACTGGTGTCACTAGACTCTGTTTTTCTATAATTTTGAGGGGTCTGGTCCTGCACTTTAAGGATTATCTTTGATATATTCCAAGAAAATAAATCAAGTTTCTACAAACTGTTCACGTTTGCCATGTCCATCCAATGCTTTGAATTTACTAGGGAGTTTTTCATAGAATGTGAGAGCCCGAATAGGCTTAAACCATGCCTGAATATTTAAATATAATGATCTAATTTAATATAATTATAGAAAGGTAAAGGTAGTCCCTTGACATGAATGTCTAGATGTAACTGACTGTAGGGGGTGGTGCTCATCTCCGTTACTAAGCCAAAGAGCCAGTGTTGTCTGAGGACTGCTCTGGTGGTCCTGTGGCCAGCATGATTGCACAGAACGCTGTTTACCTTCCCACCAAAGTGGTACCTATTTATCTACTTGCATTTGCATGCTTTCAAACTGCTAGGTTGGCAGAAGCTGGGACTAGTGACAGGAGCTCACCCCATCATGCAGCACTCGGGCCTCAAACCACCAACCTTTCAATCTTCTGATCATCAGAACTGGCATCTTAACCACTAAGCCACTGCATCCCTCAATATAATACATAATATAATTATATAAGGGACGCAGTGGCTCAAGTGGTTAAGACGCTGACTCTGTTGATTGCAGAGTCATGGAGATGAGCGCCACCCCCTATGGCTGGACACGACTTGACAACCTTTACCTTTTATAATTATATAGGAATGTTCCATTGATAATATATCATTCCTGCAATCATAGTTCAGAATTAACAGAATGCATATGTGTACAAGCTGACAAATATGGTTTTATCATGATGTTGTATCAATAGAACCACACTGTTCACACGGTATGTATACAAGAACATTATTAGCATAACTAAATACTGTATTTCACCAGCATAATCTGACACAGATAGTAACTAGAACATGTTCATTATTGCCACTAGATGGCACAGGATCAGATTATTAGAACCGCAGTTCCCAAGCTATCTTTTTTTACCTGATAGGCAGTTATGATGCTGGGAACCAGCCCATGCACTCTCTCTCACTCAACCTGCCCATAAAAAAAAAAAAATCAAGTCAAGTCAAGTTTTATTAGTTAAAAATCCTTAGCCATTACAAATACATCAAGGTGATAGGGTATAGCACTAAACCTACTATTACGTTTATTATAGATTATCCTCATTACAACATACTACATTTGGCACAAGAACTCTGAATTCTTTCTAGGAAATACATGGCAACATTGAGCATCAAATGCTTATTCCCATCCAGATATCAAACAAATGATGACGGATTCTAGGTAATATTCACATTTTAGCCACTCACTGAAGAACCTATGTGTACAAACTTGATAGCACAGAACATAAAAAGTTACATTTTTGCAGTACAAATCCCAATATGGACAGTGCGGATTGTAATCGAAAAGTGTAACTTTCAAGATGTGACTCACTGGGATATGTGAGCACAGAAACATGATTTCTTAGTGATCACAGTCAACTAAGCCAAACATGTTAGGGCAAATACTGTACCCCCAGATACCTACCCAGAACAAATCTAGATACATACAAGTTTCTCACACCTGTATTTTAAGGATAAAATTGGAAAAGGAAAAGGAAAGAGGGATCTGCTCCTAACGTCATCTCTTCTTCTGTCCTCCCCTTTTCACACACACATAGGAAAATCAGTCACACACTGCTCGACCATCCTGGAGAGAAGCTTTGTGACTTTGAGATCTTCTCTGCTGACCTCTGAGAGTGGTGGTTTAGCCTCTTATCAACAGTAGCTGGTAGTTTCCATGTCAATGGGGTGATATATCTATTCCAGATGTTAGGTTGAACTTTAAAGGGACTAGGCCAGGTATTGGGCCTATTTGGAGGACAGCAGCTAGGATAGCCACTTTAAAATACAGATTAAAACCCAGAGCACATTCAGTACCCTACTACAATGAAGGCTACCAGCCGCTATGATCTCTTACTGCTGGAAAATTTTGAGTGGAGGAAGAAAACAGAAGTTCTAAAATAAACTGTTCTCTGAAGGATAGGGAACCTTTAGCATTGCAGATGTTTTGACTTATGACTTCTATCCACTCCATCCAACATGGCCACTGGTTGAGGAACTGTGAAATATATAGTCCAACAACAACTAGAAGACACTCCAGTGTTATGTGATAGGAATTACTGAGTATGTACCACAGTTCAGGGGCTTAAGATTTTCATTAGGCCTACAGCTGGTCAAATAGGATACAGATGAATCTTCATATAAAATCAGAAGATGCATAGCACTGTTGGTGAAAGTCTCTAGTAGACACGTTTCATCAACTTACTTCTTGCACTCCTTTCTACACACATGTGCATTAGTAAGGGATTTCCTCATTGACTTTTGGTTTTATTCTGATAGTTCAAACTGACATTTTCTTTCTGGCAGACAACTGATTCAGGGATAAAAACATTAACATAGATTTTGCTTTCCATCCATTTAGATTTACAATTATTTTGGCCTAATGCTCATACAAAGTGAGGCAGGAAGGATATAAAGTGGGCCCTTGGTATCCACTGGGGTTTGGTTCCAGGACCCACTGTAGATACTAAAATCCATGGATGCTCAAGTCCCATTACAGACAATGGTAAAATGCCATCCTTTATATAAAATGGCAAAATCAAGGTGTTGTTTTTTTTTGGCTTTTTAAAAAAATTTATTTTCAAGCAGTGGATGCAGAATCTTTGGATATAGAGGGCCTTGTACTTGCCTTTGAAATCATCTAAAGCTCTGTATAGCCTTGACTGTACAGTGTTGCAACACAGATATCTTTATTTTACCTAACTAATGAAGCTATATTTCATGTTCTCACTTCAAATGGCTTCTTCTGTACTGTTCAAGCACCATCCAAACTAACTGAAGAATCAGGGATGTGGAAGCCTTCCATTTCAGGCTTTAGGTCTCTCTCTCTCTCTTACTTTCTCTCTCTCTCTGTGTGTGTTAGTGTTACGAATATATATATATGTACACCTACCCAGATGATGTTCTAGTGACTGTGTTCCAGAACTGTATACTTTTAAAAGAAACCTTTTCTTCTCCAACCTATATACACAAATACACACAGCTACTTATCCAGTACGCACAATGTTCTTAATTCAAAATCTTCCAACACCAGGTTACATATTAAAAGCCAGTCAAGTTAATAAATCCTCTAGTCAAATAGTCTCTGCATTTCAAGCATTCACCCTCCAATACCCAAATAGGAACCTGTCTGGACACTTCCAGAGACTTTTACTCACCATCCATGGCTTCATTAATCAAACTGTTTTTGCATGACAAATGGTGTGCAGCAGGCTGTGAAAGTATCTGCTACTATAATGTCAATTGAACAAATGCACGATTAAGTTTTTGCCAGTTGTTCCTGGAAGCTATCATTTCTCCCAACTGAAAAATTTCTAACAATTCACATAGTTTCAGCTGCTACTTGTAATTAAAAAGCTAAACGGAGTCACTGACTGTGAAAGGAGCAGTCTTGTTTAAGCCTCACAAAAGAATGATCATCCACAGCCATACAGCTGAAAGAACTAAAATTAATCTGTTGTGATTCAGCATTTCAAGATGTTACAGAGCAACATTTCTCTTCAGTTTGTTGCACACAATCCCTGTCTTCATTATATAATCTTAAAAATAGATACCCAGGGAGTTAGAAGATGTTGGGGGAGAAACAAATAATGCTATAACCCTTAAGGTAATTTATTTATTCTGGCATTGCATGAGCTTTTATGAGCAAAATCGTGGTCCATCAAATAATAGAGTCAAATGAAGTGGAACCAGATGCACTGAGATTTCCGGAGAACTGATGTGCATATTCAGTTTCTATATCCAGTTTCAGCATTAAAACTTTTACAGTTCAATAGCTCCAGCTCTATGACTAAAGAGTGCTGGTTATTTTCTATACCAAATAAAATACCTAATATATCCTTCAGTGTCTGAGTGAGGGGGGAAAGGGGACTGTTTCAGACTGGTGCCCCAGAGGTGATGCTCCATCCTTTAGTAGTAGTTGAAGCATAATAGCAAGAATGAGGGCACTGCCATCATGCCTCTTAAGAAAGACTCAGGAATCTAAAAGTTTTATGGTGGAGCAATAGCAGGTATTACACTCACTGACATCTTCCAGTTTTGCACTGTGATTCTCTTCCATGGCCCCAAATGGAATCTGGACTGGGAATCACCATAATCCTAAAGATGGAGAGTCATGTACTCATTGCACCCAAAAACATATCAAACAGATTAGTTTGGGAGTTGCAAATGAAGAGACATTCACACTTCACAGAGAGGAAGATAGGTGATTTACAAGCAGGATGCTCTGCCGGACAAGCCAGATAAGGCTAATTTACAACTTCATTTTCACCCCAGAACTGCCAGACCGAGTGATCCTCCCTCATGTAGATTTTGTCCTCTTTGATTTAGGACAAACACCTTTGCCCTCAGGCCAGTTTTGGCTTATAAAAGATTTCTGAAGTATATTGTTAGCGGGCTAGGTAGAATGCATGGAGACATTTTGTCAGAAAGAATTCTGACTAGTTCTGATATGCACGTTCCCAACCGCTCACCAGAACAGCCATGCCCCACACCACACAAACCAATTGGAACCTGGAGTCAAGCCTCATCTTGTGTAACTATCGCCATTAGTTCAGCCTCTAACTATTCCAGCGCTAACTCTTGATTTCCTCAGTCCCTGTATGTGTGTGAGTGAAAGTGCTTGCTGTGTAATTTCCCCTTTTAAAAAAGGTACAATTCATTTAGGGAATTTGCCTCTGTGAGATTCTTCAAGTCTCCTTTCCCTTGGTATACATATGGGAGCAACCCCAAAGGGTTGCTTGTAGCACAACCCAGTAATTAATTGAGCTAATTGAAAATCCCCCTAGAGAGATCCATTACTTCACAGGGGTATGCCATATTATGGTGAACAGAAGAGCAGTTCACTTGGACAGAACACTGCATTCTAATGTCATGTCTTTGTAACCTTGGGCTGGTGAAAAACTGTATCTTTAATTATTTGGTAATGATCAGGCATTTGAGCTTGGGAAAATGACATTTTCAACTCCCAGAATTTAGTGGCTACATGAGGCTGGAAAATTCTGTTGAAAGAGTCATTTTTCCAAGTTCTTGTGCTGACCTTTTAATACCTGACTTCCAATATAAGGCTGTTTGTATAACAATGCCTGCCCTGTACACCTAATAGAATGAGGCCTAACATCCTCAGGTGAATTGGACTGCTTCAGATTCCAGATTGTACCACCACAGATTCAAAATATTAACGAAAATGGAAAAATCACATTGCTAGAAGAAATCAGAACAAAAGGCTCAAGCTCTCTGCCTATAGTGCTAATTGTTTACTTTCAAAGAAGATTTTTACAAAAGGGAGCATTCAAAAATGTATCCTCCATTTGCAATCAGAAACAAGACTTATTCTCCAGCTTTCAGACTTGATTTCTCTTGCATGTGTGCATTTATCCTATATAATCCTAGCATCAAACATATCCATACACCCAATAGAGTTAGAGCATGAACAAATCTTGGCCGAACCAATATTTGATATTTTGCATTACTATTTTAATTATATGTTTATATTAAACTTATCTTTTCAAATGTGCCTTAGTCACAATGAAAGCACCAGATTGCCAGTACCTAGTAAATGCAAGTCTTGTTCTCCTTGCTTGCTTTTCTATTTTTGGTGACACACCTGGATTTACAGAATTGATTCTTTGTTCACTCTCATTCTTCTGCTGTTCCATTTCTTTTGCATTTCTTTCTTCATGTTGTTCCTCTTTCCTTTTCTCTCTCTCTCTCTCTTTTAAAAAAACTGTCTATGATTAGTTCTTTATTAACTACTAAACAAGCATCCCTAGGGCCTACATAGCATTTCAACAACTAGGACTATAATATCTTAAGTCATAAATCATACTGACTTTTCTTTCAATAACCAACGTACCAGACATGTCAGAACTGAACTGAACCCTGGCATTTTATGAACAGGTTATTCTGCAGAGAATAGGAAACACTTGCTACTCACTTTGTTATACTGCTCAACTCTCTAGGTGGGCAGGAATAATGTGTTTTAGTAGATGGAATTTAAGTGTACCTCTTTAGACTCCCCCCACCCCCTTTTAATGGACTATTGTATATATGACAACCACACTGAGGCTAAGCATATTTGGCTTTTTGTTTAATCTAAAGACTGGTCTGACCACCACTACCCCTTCAGCTTCAAAGAGGGAGGGTTAAGAGAGGGAGTAACTGCTGCTAAAGGTTGCCTCCACAGAGCACTGCAATAACTCAGGGAATGCTAGGACATCAGGGCTGCAGGCCACAAAGGTAACTTTCTGGTGTATGTACCCATATGGTCCTTGGTTTGTTCAGCTTCTTCCAGTTTAGAGAGCCAAGTAACCAGTCGCTTGCTCCCTGCCATCAGATGAGCACTGTGGCATTCGGAGTAGCCATATTTTTTTTAAAAAAAATTTAACATTGTAAGACTGATTTTTAATCATGTGACAGAACCATTTTGAAAGGGGTGTGCTGTGTTT
This sequence comes from Phrynosoma blainvillii, assembly GCA_026167975.1. Taxonomy (NCBI): domain Eukaryota; kingdom Metazoa; phylum Chordata; class Lepidosauria; order Squamata; family Phrynosomatidae; genus Phrynosoma; species Phrynosoma blainvillii. The sequence goes on from JANUYF010000001.1 coordinate 275,259,836, forward strand.
TTATCTTACAAGTTTTTAATTATATTTTAACTGTATTTTAAATTATTTTTAACTACCGTATTTCGGCATATAAGACGCTCCGGCATATAAGACGCACCCAATTTTAAAGGAGGAAAATCTAGAAAAAAAAGATTCTTAACCAAATACTGTAGTAAAATATTTTATATCAACTGTATAAAGTTAACAGCAGTTTAAGAACAATTTTAAGTTGTAAATGTACCGTATTTTTCGGCATATAAGACGCTCCGGCATATAAGACGCACCCAATTTTAAAGGAGAAAAATCTAGGAAAAAAAGATTCTTAATAAAATACAGTCAGAGGATGCCTCCGACCCAGGCATCCGCCCAAGGAAAGCAACCAGGCTTTCCTTGGAGGGATCCTGGGGTTTGAGGCATCCTCCGACCCACGGAGGACGCCTCAGACCCACGGCATCCACCCAGGGAAAGCAACCAGGCTTTCCTTGGAGGGACCCTGGGGTCTGAGGCGTCCTCCAACCCACGGAGGACGACTCAGACCCTAGGATCCCTGGAAGGAAAGCAGCCAGGCTTTCCTTGGAGGGAACCTGGGGTCTGAGGCGTCCTCCGGCCCACGGAGGACGCCTCAGACCCTAGGATCCCTCCAGGGAAAGCCTGGTTGCTTTCCTTGGGTGGATGCCAAGCATCCGCCCAAGGAAAGCAACATTGCTTTCCTTGGGGCAATGCTGGGGTTGGAGGCGCCCTCCGACCCCAGGATCGCCCCAAGGAAGCTTTCCATGGGGCGATGCTGGAGTCAGAGGCGTCGTCCGACCCAGCATTGCCCCATGGAAAGCAACCTTTTTTTCCTTGGGATGATCCTGGGGTCGGAGGAGTGCTCCGACCCCAGGATCGCCCCAAGGAAGCTTTCCATGGGGCGATGCTCCGACCCCAGGATCGCCCCAAGGAAGCTTTCCATGGGGCGATGCTGGTCGTCCGACCCCAGCATTGCCCCATGGAAAGCAACCTTTTTTTCCTTGGGGTGATCCTGGGGTCGGAGGAGTGCTCCGACCCCAGGATCGCCCCAAGGAAGCTTTCCATGGGGCGATGCTGGAGTCAGAGGCGTCGTCCGACTCCAGCATTGCCCCATGGAAAGCAACCTTTTTTTCCTTGGGGTGATCCTGGGGTCGGAGGAGTGCTCCGACCCCAGGATCGCCCCAAGGAAGCTTTCCATGGGGCGATGCTGGAGTCAGAGGCGTCGTCCGACTCCAGCATTGCCCCATGGAAAGCAACCTTTTTTTCCTTGGGGTGATCCTGGGGTCGGAGGAGTGCTCCGACCCCAGGATCGCCCCAAGGAAGCTTTCCATGGGGCGATGCTGGAGTCAGAGGCGTTGTCCGACCCCAGCATTGCCCCATGGAAAGCAACCTTTTTTTCCTTGGGGTGATCCTGGGGTCGGAGGAGTGCTCCGACCCCAGGATCGCCCCAAGGAAGCTTTCCATGGGGCGATGCTGGAGTCAGAGGCGTCGTCCGACCCCAGCATTGCCCCATGGAAAGCAACCTTTTTTTCCTTGGGATGATCCTGGGGTCGGAGGAGTGCTCCGACCCCAGGATCGCCCCAAGGAAGCTTTCCATGGGGCGATGCTGGAGTCAGAGGCGTCGTCCGACCCCAGCATTGCCCCATGGAAAGCAACCTTTTTTTCCTTGGGGTGATCCTGGGGTCGGAGGAGTGCTCCGACCCCAGGATCGCCCCAAGGAAGCTTTCCATGGGGCGATGCTGGAGTCAGAGGCGTTGTCCGACCCCAGCATTGCCCCATGGAAAGCAACCTTTTTTTCCTTGGGGTGATCCTGGGGTCGGAGGAGTGCTCCGACCCCAGGATCGCCCCAAGGAAGCTTTCCATGGGGCGATGCTGGAGTCAGAGGCGTCGTCCGACCCCAGCATTGCCCCATGGAAAGCAACCTTTTTTTCCTTGGGGTGATCCTGGGGTCGGAGGAGTGCTCCGACCCCAGGATCGCCCCAAGGAAGCTTTCCATGGGGCGATGCTGGAGTCAGAGGCGTTGTCCGACCCCAGCATTGCCCCATGGAAAGCAACCTTTTTTTCCTTGGGGTGATCCTGGGGTCGGAGGAGTGCTCCGACCCCAGGATCGCCCCAAGGAAGCTTTCCATGGGTCGATGCTGGAGTCAGAGGCGTTGTCCGACCCCAGCATTGCCCCATGGAAAGCAACCTTTTTTTCCTTGGGGTGATCCTGGGGTCGGAGGAGTGCTCCGACCCCAGGATCGCCCCAAGGAAGCTTTCCATGGGGCGATGCTGGAGTCAGAGGCGTCGTCCGACCCCAGCATTGCCCCATGGAAAGCAACCTTTTTTTCCTTGGGGTGATCCTGGGGTCGGAGGAGTGCTCCGACCCCAGGATCGCCCCAAGGAAGCTTTCTATGGGGCGATGCTGGAGTCAGAGGCGTCGTCCGACCCCAGCATTGCCCCATGGAAAGCAACCTTTTTTTCCTTGGGGTGATCCTGGGGTCGGAGGAGTGCTCCGACCCCAGGATCACCCCAAGGAAGCTTTCCATGGGGCGATGCTGGAGTCAGAGGCGTCGTCCGACCCCAGCATTGCCCCATGGAAAGCAACCTTTTTTTCCTTGGGGTGATCCTGGGGTCGGAGGAGTGCTCCGACCCCAGGATCGCCCCAAGGAAGCTTTCCATGGGGCGATGCTGGAGTCAGAGGCGTCGTCCGACCCCAGCATTGCCCCATGGAAAGCAACCTTTTTTTCCTTGGGGTGATCCTGGGGTCGGAGGAGTGCTCCGACCCCAGGATCGCCCCAAGGAAGCTTTCTATGGGGCGATGCTGGAGTCAGAGGCGTCGTCCGACCCCAGCATTGCCCCATGGAAAGCAACCTTTTTTTCCTTGGGGTGATCCTGGGGTCGGAGGAGTCCTCCGACCCCAGCATGGTCCCAGGGAAAGCAACCCTCCTTCCCCCTGCGTCCTCGGTGGTTCAATGGGCTGCTCAGCCTCCGATCCCAGGAGCAGCCCATTGAACCACCGAGGACGAGCAGCGGCCTCGGAGGGGAGCTACATTCGGTCTATTAGGCGCACCAACTTCCCCACCGTCATTTTGGGGAAGAAAAAGTGCGTCTAATATGCCGAAAAATACGGTAAGTTTAAGCCAGCAGCAGGGCCAGGTATTGCACAAATTCCCTGCCCAACTTTCTTGCAAGTCTCCTGTCGCCTTATGGTGACTCCATGAATTTCTTAGGGATTTCTTAGGCAAGGAAGACTCGAGAAGTGGTTTTGCCAGTTCCTTCCTCTGAAATACAGCCTGCAGCACCTGGGATTCTTTGGCGGTCTCTCATCCAAGGACTATCCAGGGCTGACCCTGCTTAGCTTCCAAGATCAGATGGACTGGTACCTTTGGAGTTTTTAGGCCATTGGCTTATGGAGTAATTTATGGCTTATTTTGACCCTACCATGAGGGTTTTCTTGGCAGATTTGTTCAAGGGGGGGGGGGTTTGCCATTTCCATCCTCTGAGGCTGAGTGTGATTTGGCCAGAGTAATCCAGTGCCTTGGACTAATTTCTGGCTCATTTTGACACTACCATGAGGGTTTTCTTGGCAGATTTCTTCAGAGGAGGGAGTTTGCAATTTCCACCCTCTGAGGCTGAGACAGTGCAACTTGGCCAGGGTACTAATCCAGTGCCTTGGAGTAATTTCTGGCTCATTTGGATCCTACCATGAGGGTTTTCCTGGCAGATTTCTTCAGAGGAGGGAGTTTGCCATTTCCACCCTCTGAGGCTGAGACAGTGTAACTTGGCCAGGGTACTAATCCAGTGCCTTGGAGTAATTTCTGGATCATTTGGATCCTACCATGAGGGTTTTCCTGGCAGATTTCTTCAGAGGAGGGAGTTTGCAATTTCCACCCTCTGAGGCTGAGACAGTGTAACTTGGCCAGGGTACTAATCCAGTACCTTGGAGTAATTTCTGGCTCATTTTGATCCTACCATGAGGGTTTTCCTGGCAGATTTCTTCACAGGAGGGAGTTTGCCATTTCCACCCTCTGAGGCTGAGACAGTGTAACTTGGCCAGGGTACTAATCCAGTGCCTTGGAGTAATTTCTGGCTCATTTGGATCCTACCATGAGGGTTTTCCTGGCAGATTTCTTCAGAGGAGGGAGTTTGCCATTTCCACCCTCTGAGGCTGAGACAGTGTAACTTGGTCAGGGTACTAATCCAGTGCCTTGGAGTAATTTCTGGATCATTTGGATCCTACCATGAGGGTTTTCCTGGCAGATTTCTTCAGAGGAGTGAGTTTGCCATTTCCACCCTCTGAGGCTGAGACAGTGTAACTTGGCCAGGGTAATAATCCAGTGCCTTGGAGTAATTTCTGGATCATTTGGATCCTACCATGAGGGTTTTCCTGGCAGATTTCTTCAAGGGGGGGACTCTTTCCACCCCCATCCTGGGTGCTCCAATGGACTCTTCCTGGGATGGGAGGATGTCCTCTGACCCCAGGAAGAGTCCATTGAAGCACCCAGGATGGGGGTGGAAAGAGGAGGAGCACATTCAACTAGCCAGGAAAAGAGGACTGTTTCCACCCCCGTCCTGGCTGCTCCAATGGGCTCTTCCTGGGATGGGAGGAGCCCACTGCAGCACCAAGGCTGAGGTTGAAATGAGGCCTACTTTTAGCCTAGGCCTCGGCAGTTTGCCCTCAGCTTGTATATTCGCTTCATTAGGCGCAGCAACTTTCCCACCCTCATTTTGGGGAAGAAAAAGTGCGTCTTATATGCCGAAAAATACGGTATCTCTTTTTAATACTACTGTTGTTCAAATTCCCCCCAACTATTTTAATATAACATTTTAGCTAATTTATATTTAAAATTATTATAAGTCCCCCTTGGGTACCATGGCAGGAGAAAGACAAAGGAAAAAATTCAAGAATAAACAATCAATAAATAAGATAGATTTAGGGGTAAAGTTCAGGGGCTTTATCTGATCCCAAAGGGCATTGTCCCTCACTTACCCAGTGATAAATAGCATTGTTTGTGGTTTCCCACCTTTTGCCTTCCGAATGTAGCCCCTGAGAACTTCTCTGAATTTGGCTCTCAGGTTGAATGAGATTCCCCACCCTTGGCTGACACACCAACACAACGAGTATTTGAGAAATCACAAGGTGGAAGACAGAGAAGTGTTCCTAAAATGAGGGGTGGTTTTGGTGCCCAGCTTCTCTTTGTCTATCCACTTAACTATCACAAGAATTATGTAATTATGTAAAAACAACTGGGAACCAACACGACGTTCTGATGCTGATGGAGAAGAGGGAGGAACATTATAGTTCCCTTGTCAGCAGAGCTGCCATGTTTTTGTGACCTTGATACAATCCCTCCTGTTGCCCAGATAGCTCAAGACTAACCAGTGAGGCAGCCTTATATCAAGTTGGGCTCTCTCTCTGGTAAGTGCAGTTGGTACCTGCTCTTTCTAGTCTTGGCTCTGCAGTGACTGTGACAGGAGTACATGAGGCATGATCTGGAGCTGCTCTGCCTCATGGGCTGCGGGAAGAACAGTGCCATGTCAACCACAATCCCAGCAGGTGTACCCCCCATCATTTGGTACCTAAGGCCATTTTGCTGCATATCAAATGCTCAAAGGTTGGTCTGTTGGAATGCAGCTGGAATCCACCCTCAACAAATCAAGAAATACAAGACTGGGACATCCCATATTGCATTGATACGGTGATGGACCTCAAGCCTCCAAATACAGGATGTCTTGTAAAAAAAATCTGGGAACCCCACTTGCCAACTGCAGTGTTTCCTTTCCCACTTAAATCTCTTAAGAAATGGGGACAATGGAGGCAGAAGAGGCAGCAGCCTCATAAGGAATTCTTCTGTAGACCTTAAGGACCAGTTCACACTGGTAAAAGCAGTCTGCTAGATTGCCAAACCTGAACACAGAAGTGTCCCAACTTATTCATATGTAGAGTATGACACAGGATACAGGTTGGGTCTTCCTTATCTGAAATGCTTAAGGCCAGATGTCTTTTGGATTTCAGAGCTTTTTAGATCATATACATAATGAGATATCATTGAGATGGGACCCAAGTCTAAACATGAAATTCATTGATGTTTCGGGTACATCTTATAAACATAGCCTGAATGTACTTTTATAAACAGTATTTTAAATAATTTTGTACATGAAACAAAGTTTGCGCACATTGAACCATCAGAAAGAAAAGGTGTTACTATCTTAGCCACCCATGTGGATGATTTTGGAATATTTCAGAATTTGGAATATACTGGTTACTTATGAGGATAACATTTGTCTTGAGTTTTAAATCCTTTCACTATGATATAAATCTGGAGAACTAGAAAAGCAAAATGGAAGAGGGGACTCTATTTATACAATTTAATTTCAGTTGTGTGTTGTATCTAAACACAGGATTGCTGATTTAAAAACTGGAGATTAATTGTTATCTCCAACATATCACCAATGTTTGACCAAGATATACAGGTTAAGTTAATGCCTGAAGACCAACTGACGGATGGATGACTATATTCAGATGCAATCTTGACTAACCTACTTTTTGTACAGTCTATCAATCTCTGAGTTTAGTTATCACTCATTTTATGTATGGTATTTTCTGCACTTCTGTTGTAACCTATAACCAACATGGAAATTAAAGAAAACTAGATAAGATAATTATGGCCATATATCAAGGTGATGTGTCAAGCTGTGTAACTCATAAACTCAAGATGCCAAGAATTTTTGCTAAACTTTGGCATTTTGTACATTAAATGCCTTGAGGCTCAGCTGCATCACAGCAAATACTCCCCAAAGTAGGAGGCAGATTGGAGACAATCAACAATACACTGAATATTGCATGTTGCTTTCAAGTCCCTGCCTTTGCCTTCTCTCAAACCCTTTACTGTACTGACAAATCTCATTTATTCAAGGCAGCTTTAATTCTAAAACACCAAATTTCAACCATAAACTATCCAGGGGTAGCCATGTTGGCCATTTGGCAAATTCAGTCAAAAAGCCACTAAATGGTGATACCTTTATTGGCCAGCCAAAATACACAATATACATGTTGCAAGCTTTCAGAGCTTCACTGGCTTCTTCATCAGGCAAGGTGTTACAAACCAAACAGGAAGAAAAAATTGAAGGTTTTAGTCATAGGCGTGCATTTTGCTGTTTCTGTTCTCAGTTCAAATGGTATGGGGGGTATTACTCTTAGGTTGGCCCCTCCTCCTTCTGGCCATGTGGCTGATGGGAGATTCTCAAAGTCCAGGAAATTTAACATCCATTTGCATCTCAACCATAAACCAATGATCTACCTTACTACTGATCAACAATGGCCTTACATGCTGAATACCAAGCTGGTTATATTACCTGCGAGAAATCTAAGTTCACTTCATAGTATAAAACACACATGTGCCACATCCAATGTGAAGTATGCATGTCTATATATTCAGCAAGTATAATTTTACAGAGTCAGCATGATCTAGTGCTTTGAAAGTTGGACTAGGACTCTGGGAGACCAGGGTTCAAATCACCACTGCCATGTAAACCCACTGGTTAAGCTTGGGCTTTTCAGCCTTAGAATAAGGCAGTGGCAAACCCCATCTGAATAAAACTTGCCAAACAATGTTCGCTTAAGTTGGAAGTGAACTGAAGGCACATAACAACAAAATGTTTCAAAATATATGTACGTAGAGCTGACATGTCATACACATCCTAAACAAAAGGGGTACTTTGCTTACAATTACATCTCCATGTTGCAACTAATAAACAGTTTCAGTAAACAGATTTATTATTATTATAGTGACTGTGTGTTTACGCCAGGGGTCGGCAACCTACGGCCCGCAGGCCACACTCGGCCCGGGGACCCCCGCCGACCGGCCCCCGCTGCCGCTGCTGACCGCCGCCGCGCGCGGCGCCACCATTTTGCCTTCCAAAATGGCGGTTGTGACTCGTTTGCGCATGCACAGTACTCCTGCGCATGCGTGAACGAGCCGTGGCCACCATTTTGAAGGCAAAATGGCAGCCGCAGCGCGTGTGGCCAAAATGCCATGCCGGAGGAGGCCCGTCACCGCTGAGGGAAGCCTCCCAGGAGGCACCTGCGGTGGCACTGGGCCTCTAGGAGGCCCGTTGCTGTCGAGGGAAGCCTCCCGGGAGGCACCCCCGGCGGCGCTGGGCCTCTCGGAGGGAGCCCTCCTGGGGCCCCCTCCACCGTGCGCATGTGCCTGTGGGGGTGGTGCCGGTGCGCGCGCCCATGGGGGGGCGCACGCGCATAAGCACGCACACGCCGGCCCCCAGCGCCATCTCTCCCCCCCCCCGGCCCGTCGGCAAAAAAGGTTGCTAACCCCAGGTTTAGGCACTAAACCAATTAGAATCACAAGTACAAGTAGTATCATGACTCATACACAATTGTATGTTATTTTAAAGAACAGTTTGTTCAGATCTTTTTTACTGCCTACTGCAGCAATGCTGGGTAAAGTGGAAGCCAGTAGAGAAAGAGGAGACCACATTACAGGTGGATTGACTCAATCAAGAAACCCTTGATCTTAAGTTTGCAAGACCTGTTAATGACCAAGGTTTCTCAGTCATAGGCCAAATCAAAGTCAAAGCTGACCTGATGGCAAGCAACAAGAATCGGCAGCAAGGCAGGGGTGGGGAATGTTTGAGGCTGTTAGACTGCAAGTTCTATAGGCAATGATGAGGGATAATAGGAGCTGCAATATAACAGCATCTCCATCACTATACTAAAGTAGAGTCTTTCACCTGTGTACAATCCAGTCCACAACCATGAGCTCTGATGCTAAAAGTTCATACTAAAATGTTGACTCTCCTATGATAAGGTCTCTGCTGAAATTGGGATGATTTCGGTTTATATGAAAGATGACACAGCAGCTGTGTCCTAACAGAGCATAATCGTTGACAAAAATTCTTGTGCACTAAAATTCATTCTGCCAAGTGTTAGCTTGGAGCAAAATTTTTAAAGGGTGAGTTATAGCACTCAGTCTTGAAAACTGGGAGGGGTATATAATGGTTCTACTGACAAACTATCTTAATTACTACTTCTTTGAAAAATAGAAGTTAGAAAGAAAGTCATAAAAATCCCACATTCAAACTCAAAGAGATTAAATCAGTAAGAATTCCTTTGGTAAGAACTATAATACAAACATACAAAGGAAAGTCTCCTTTCTGACCATAAATCAAGTGATGTCTTTGATTTTTGTGTAACCTGAAGAATTTAGTGGTCCTCCTAATTTACACACCAGGTGGTGGCAGGCAACTGTCTGCTGGCAAGCAAGCACAAAAAAATCAGGAAGTTTATTACCATCCAAAGCATTTGCAACATAGTTTGGAAATGAGAACACAAGGTGTTTTTTCTGCACTCTACACATTAATAATAAATTGACTCATGTTAGCAGTTCAGCAAATTCACTTTCTATATTTGCTACAGTGAGATTCTAATTTAGGTCTCTCAGTATATACAAGGTTTGTGGAACTACTACATATCTACACACTTATATTTTAAATATGTCAAATTTTCAGCTTTACAACCCTCCTGCCAAGGACAGAATGCTGGATTAGAGCAAAATTTGTTGGATGGTTGGTTGGATTTTAAAGTGCACACATTCCTTTAAAACAGGGGTCGGCAACCTACGGCCCGCGGGCCGTTTCCGGCCCAGGTCGGCGGACTTGCCGGCCCAGGCGGAACCCTGCCGCCGTCGCCGCCGCCGCCGCCCGGTTCGGCCGCCGCCCGGCCGCGCGCAACGCGACCGCCATTTTGGACCCCAAAATGGCGGCCATAATGTGTTTGCGCATGCGCAGGATTACTGCGCATGCGCAAACGCGTTTGCAGCCGCCATTTTGGGATCCAAAATGGCGGTCGCGGCACCGGGAGCGCGCGCGGTGCCCTGAGGAGGCCTGTCCCTGCCGAGGGAATACTCCCAAGGGGGGCCCCCAGTGGCGACGGGCTTCCAGGAGGCCCGTAGCCACTGAGGATCACCCTTGGGAGGCCTCCCTCGGTGGCTACGGGCTTCCAGGAGGCCCGTAGCCACCGAGGGAAGCCTCCTCGGGGCGACCCTCGGTGGCGACGGGCTTCCAGGAGGCCCGTAGCCACCGAGGGAAGCCTCCTCGGGGCGACCCTTGGTGGCGACGGGCTTCCAGGAGGCCCGTAGCCACCGAGGGAAGCCTCCTCGCGGCGACCCTTGGTGGCGACGGGCTTCCAGGAGGCCCGTCGCCACCGAGGATCCCCCTTGGGAGGCCCCCCTCGGTGGCGACGGGCTTCCAGGAGGCCCGTAGCCACCGAGGGAAGCCTCCTTGGGGCGACCCTCGGTGGCGACGGGCTTCCAGGAGGCCCGTCGCCACCGAGGATCCCCCTTGGGAGGCCTCCCTCGGTGGCTACGGGCTTCCAGGAGGCCCGTCGCCACCGAGGATCCCCCTTGGGAGGCCCCCCTCGGTGGCTACGGGCTTCCAGGAGGCCCGTCGCCACCGAGGATCCCCCTTGGGAGGCCTCCCTCGGTGGCGACGGGCTTCCAGGAGGCCCGTCGCCACCGAGGATCCCCCTTGGGAGGCCCCCCTCGGTGGCTACGGGCCTCCTGGAAGCCCGTCGCCACCGAGGATCCCCCTTGGGAGGCCTCCCTCGGTGGCTGCGGGCTTCCAGGAGGCCCGTAGCCACCGAGGGAAGCCTCCTCGGGGCGACCCTCGGTGGCGACAGGCTTCCAGGAGGCCCGTCGCCACCGAGGATCCCCCTTGGGAGGCCCCCCTCGGTGGCTACGGGCTTCCAGGAGGCCCGTCGCCACCGAGGATCCCCCTTGGGAGGCCTCCCTCGGTGGCTACGGGCTTCCAGGAGGCCCGTCGCCACCGAGGATCCCCCTTGGGAGGCCCCCCTCGGTGGCTACGGGCTTCCAGGAGGCCCGTAGCCACCGAGGGAAGCCTCCTCGGGGCGACCCTCGGTGGCTGCGGGCTTCCAGGAGGCCCGTAGCCACCGAGGGAAGCCTCCTCGGGGCGACCCTCGGTGGCGACAGGCTTCCAGGAGGCCCGTCGCCACCGAGGATCCCCCTTGGGAGGCCCCCCTCGGTGGCTACGGGCTTCCAGGAGGCCCGTCGCCACCGAGGATCCCCCTTGGGAGGCCTCCCTCGGTGGCGACGGGCTTCCAGGAGGCCCGTCGCCACCGAGGATCCCCCTTGGGAGGCCCCCCTCGGTGGCTACGGGCCTCCTGGAAGCCCGTCGCCACCGAGGATCCCCCTTGGGAGGCCTCCCTCGGTGGCTGCGGGCTTCCAGGAGGCCCGTAGCCACCGAGGGAAGCCTCCTCGGGGCGACCCTCGGTGGCGACAGGCTTCCAGGAGGCCCGTCGCCACCAAGGATCCCCCTTGGGAGGCCCCCCTCGGTGGCTACGGGCTTCCAGGAGGCCCGTCGCCACCGAGGATCCCCCTTGGGAGGCCTCCCTCGGTGGCTACGGGCTTCCAGGAGGCCCATCGCCACCGAGGATCCCCCTTGGGAGGCCCCCCTCGGTGGCTACGGGCTTCCAGGAGGCCCGTCGCCACCGAGGATCCCCCTTGGGAGGCCTCCCTCGGTGGCGACGGGCTTCCAGGAGGCCCGTCGCCACCGAGGATCCCCCTTGGGAGGCCCCCCTCGGTGGCTACGGGCCTCCTGGAAGCCCGTCGCCACCGAGGATCCCCCTTGGGAGGCCTCCCTCGGTGGCTGCGGGCTTCCAGGAGGCCCGTAGCCACCGAGGGAAGCCTCCTCGGGGCGACCCTCGGTGGCGACAGGCTTCCAGGAGGCCCGTCGCCACCGAGGATCCCCCTTGGGAGGCCCCCCTCGGTGGCTACGGGCTTCCAGGAGGCCCGTCGCCACCGAGGATCCCCCTTGGGAGGCCTCCCTCGGTGGCTGCGGGCTTCCAGGAGGCCCGTAGCCACCGAGGGAAGCCTCCTCGGGGCGACCCTCGGTGGCGACAGGCTTCCAGGAGGCCCGTCGCCACCGAGGATCCCCCTTGGGAGGCCTCCCTCGGTGGCTACGGGCTTCCAGGAGGCCCGTAGCCATCGAGGGAATCCGGCCCCCACACCTTTCCCCCCCCCCTCCCCCGGCCCCCCAGCAACAAAGGCCGCGGGGGGGGGGTCGCGCATAGCTGTGGAGGGTGCGCGCTGCGCGCGCGCGCGCGCCGCCATCCCCCCCACCTTGGCCCAGCTGAGACCTGGGCTACGGGAGACCGGCCCAGGTCTCAAAAAGGTTGCCTGCCCCTGCTTTAAAATATTGTGCATTATTCAGCCACAATGTGATATCTCTTTTACTTCAGTAGGGAAACTAAATGCAAAAGCCTTACTCTCAGAATTAAACTTTTTTATGGGAGATGAAAGCATCAAACCTTGGCAAGATTCTGTCCCCAAATATTTTATCCACAGCAAGAGTAGCCCTTAGAACATCAGAACAATTACACCAGACCAACAAAACCCTTGCCATACTAAATCCCTGCTGGCTTGTACAAAAGAGTGGAGTAAACCGACTAACACTTAACACCTTAATTCTCGGTTATTAGGCACATATAATTTCCTGCAATTTAGAAACTGCTGCTGGTTGTGTCTTTGATGTTCCCTAGTTTTAACGCTGGAAAAGGACCACCGCTAGCAGTGCTATCTCAGAAAAAAGTGGTTCCTTGTTCTTTCCTTTGTAGTTGTTTGCTCACAACACATGGAGAAGGAAATCTCTTTTCTCTGCACTGTAAAATTGTTCTCAAGTATGCAGTTAGCAAAGCCTATCCTAACAAATCAGTGCCCCCGCCCCCCACATCTACCAACCTCCCAGCTTCCAGGGACACCACAAGCAGTAACACTGCTACAGGCCTCTATTTGCAGATATCAGCCAAAAAACGGTGACTAACATGGTTCTGTGTAAGAGTTGTTCAATTATGGCTTATATCAGGGCTGTGAATCATGTAGCTCTCCAGATATTGTTGAACTACAATTCCAACCATTCCTCACCAATGGCTGAGCTGGTGAAGGAAGCTGTAATTCAACAACATCTGGAGAGCCACATGATTCCCACCACTGGATCGCCTAGATACACTAGGTCAACTGGACAAGTCATTGGTTCCAGTCTAGCAAATGTTAGCCCCACTGAAAGCAATGAGATTTCAGTGAGTCACAACTGATATGTATTGTGGCTTACTCGTATTTCAGTTTAACTAAATCGGGATCACTGGGTTTAATTTTTTGGTAACTTAAGAACTGCTCACATTGGGAATGGCACAGACCATAGTATATTTTTAAGGCCTACAGTTTTGTTTGAAACTTTAGATAGCCTGTTTTTTTTGTGGTAAAAACAAAAGAGTAACAAATGCACATGGCTGGAATGACCTCTCAGAAAATTCAGAAATAACTCAGAAGATATATATAACCAGCACAAGTACTATTAATTCTTTACCTCAAGAAATGCACACTATGTTGTGTGCCTTCGAGTCATTTCTGACTTATGATGAACCTATCACAGGGTTTTCTTGGCAATATTTTTTTCAGAGAGGGTTTGCCTTTGTGTTCCTCTGACAGAGTGTGACTTTCCCATTGTTACTCAGTGGATTCATGGCTGAGCAGGGATTTGAACCCTGGTCTTCAGAGCAATAGTCTAATGCTCAAACTACTACACCACCCTGGCTCAATAAGAAAAATATGTTAAGCACTTGTAATGTTTTTGTTTTAATTCCTGTTTCTACTGAATACAACCAGCCTTTCACCATTTCACTACTTCACTGCATTTAATGGCACTTGAGCATCCATGGGTTTTGGTATCCATGGGGAGGAGGGGTTCCTGGAACCAAACCCGATCAGATACCAAGGGCCCATTTCTGTAACCTATAGTATATATTATGCTGATATATGTTTGTTGGACTTTTTAATCTGCTGTTTATTCATTGTGTATCATTTTTATTGTATTTTGCTGTGCTTTTGTCTACACAAATCTATAAGGCTGAAGAAATTTAACAAACCTTTTTAAAAAAAATTATCCTGGGTACCAAATTAATTATGGTTATTACTTACCAGGGTTAAATAGTTTTTGATAAAACAACTGAAGCCAGTTTGAAAACCCTGGTTAAGAAATAGCCCTGAGTAACATTAAACTTTATTAGCATACCACTGTAAGTTAGGGCTACAGTGGAAGGGATTGTGGAGTTTGTCCTAAATGGAAATTGGGTGTAGAAAATAGAATTTGTGATCCAACAACCTGTTTCCACTCTCTTAATGATGTTTAGGGAATTGTCATCTATCTGAAAAATCAGGAAGAAAAGCATGCTTAGTGATACTGTAGAAAAGATGCCTTTTTATGCAAAAGGTCCCAGGTTGAATCTGTAATATTTCCTGCTTGAATTGGCTATGTCTTCTGTCTGAAGCCATGATAAGTCAATTCTATTTATCTCTTTGCAATATATAAGCAACTGCTTCTGATGTTTTGTATTCCTATAGCAAAAAACAAATCACCAAGAACAGATGATATTCCAATTGAACTGCTGCAATCCACATTGACAGTGTCAACTCTAGTGCTAACCAACACATGTCAACAGATATGGAAAACAAAATAGTGGCCAACACACTGGAAGTGATCAATATACATCCCCATCCACAAAAAGGGAGACATAAGAGACTGCAGCAACTATAGAACCATAGCACTGATCTCCCATGCAAGCAAAATCATGCTCAAAATTCTGCAACAAAGACTCCAAACATACTTGGAGAGAGAAATCCCAGAGCTCCAAGCAGGGTTCAGGAAAGAAAGAAGCACGAGGGACCACGTTGCAAACATACGATGGATAATGGAGCACACCAGGAAATTCCAAAAGAAAATCAGCATGTGCTTTATAGACTATAGCAAAGCCTTTGACTGCATAGATCATGAAAGGTTGTGAAATGCCCTTAAAGACATGTGAGTGCCAACACATCTGATAGTCCTGATGAGGAATCTGTACTCAGGACAAAAGGCTACTGTCAGAACAGAACATGGAGAAACAGAATGATTCCCAATTGGTCAGACAAGGCTGTATCCGTTCACCCTATCTGTTCAATTTGTATGCAGAACATATTATAAGAAAAACAGGCTTATACACAGAAGAAGGAGGAGTGAAAATAGGAGGAAGGAATATCAACAATCTAAGATATGCAGAAGGCACCATAATACTAGCAGAAAACCTCACAGACCTGGAACACCTACTAAGGAAGGTCAAAGAAGAACATGCCAAAGCAGGCTTAATGTTGAACATAAAGAAAACAAAAACAAAAATAATGACCACCAAGGACCTCCACAAGTTCAACCTAGACGATGAAGAAATAGACTTCTCATCCCTGAGATCAAGCATTCATAGAAACGGGGACTTCAGTCAGGAAATTAGAAGAAGACTAAAAATGGGGAGGGTGGCTATGAAAGAACTAGAAAAGATTCTAAAATGCAAAGATATAGCAATAGCAATAACAGCTTCATTTATATACTGCTGTATACCGCACTATGCAGTCTCTAAGCAGTTTACAACTGTAAACTAATTGCCCTCAACAAGCTGGGTACTCATTTTAGTGACCTCGGAAGGATGCAAGCCTGAGTCGAGCCTGAGCCCTGGCTGGTATTGAACTCACAACCTTCTGGTTTGTGAGTGAATGGCTGCAGTACAGGCACTGCACCACCAGGGCTCTCAGCACAAAAGTTAGACTCATACAAGCCATTGTATTCCCTATTAGCATGTATGGATGTGACAGCTGGACAGTTAAGAAAGATGATAGGAAGAAAATCAACTCCTTTGAGATGTGGTGCTGGAGAAGAGTGCTGAGGACCCCATGGACAGCCAAAAGGAAAAATAAATGGGTCCTAGAGCAGATCAAGCTGGAAACCTCCCTGGAAGCCAAGATGACCAAACTGAGGCTGTCGTACTTTGGACACATCATGAGAAGGGAGGACTCTTTGGAAAAGACAATAATGCTGGGAAAGGTGGAGGGAAGTAGAAAGAGAGGAAGGCCACACATTAGATGGATGCACTCTATTAAGGAGGTCACGGGTATTAAGGGGTTGCGGGAATTAAGCAGAGCTGTGGAGGACAGAGGGTCTTGGAGATATCTCATCCATAAGGTTGCCATGAGTCGAGATCGACTCGAGGGCAGTTAACAACAACAAACAACAAGATTGTGATTACTACAGCAGCAAGTCAGCATTTAAATGCTCAAATTAGATAGCTTCATATGAAGAGTACACCATTGTTTTATAATGACAACAAGATCCTGTCTGATCTTAGAAGCTAAACAGGGTCAGCTCTGGTTAGTACTTGAATGGAAGACTTCCAACAAATAACAGGTGCTGTAGGCTATATTTCATAGAAAGGAAAGAACTATCAATACCACCTCTTAGTATTCATTCATTACCTAAGAAACCCCTATGAAATTCATGGGGTTAACAGATAACTTGAAGATACACACACACACACACACACACTTTGAGTAAAGGATTTGCTACTGTACTCCTTTAGACTCAGTCTATTTGCTTGCCACTAAGCAGACCAGTAGACAAATGATAACAAGAGATAAGGACAGAGCTGAGAATCTAGTACTCCACAGATAAGAGCACTCTTGAAACAATCTCAGCAACTAATGACCATTGACAGGAACATTAATGTGATGAAGAAAATGCAAACATAAAATAGCAAGTTTGTATAGCATGCACTAGAAACTGGACAGAAAAATCTGTGAAATCAGATAATAGCTGAGTATGCAGATTAAAATAGTGTTTTGCAAGTGATGATGCTAGTTCAGTAGTCCAAAGAAAGCAGTTTGAAGAACAGCATTTAAAAAATATCAAGGGTTAAGAATATGTTTAAGTTTTAATATAACCAATTAACCTAAATTCATATACCAATCATCCCTCCACCTCTACTGAGTGGTTACAAACTGTGCTGGAAATGCAAAACTTAATGAAATTTGCTGTCACAAATGAAATATCACCACTTCAGAAGAAGCTATCAATATTGTTCCTTCAGTTGCAGAGAGGAATACATAAGATGTTGAAAAATGTAACTTTAATCAGAGTATTCTTTTTTAAATAAAAACAATTAATGAATATTTGGTCCTTTCTGTTTCCCTTTCATGTCAAAGCTATTTCCTTCTCCACTCTCACAACAATAGATCCAACGTTTCCCAATTAACTAACAGAGATAATTTGATCAAACCACTTCCTACATACTTCTGTTTCTTATTACCAAATGACTTTGAAATCATAGTCTTTCTGACACAGTTATATTTGTGTAATATTTATATACCAATGCTTACAGTACAGGGTGGGAAAAAGAAGAGGATAAAAGGGTTTGGATCCAGAAAAGCGTATCTGCTAAATTCCACTTCTGATAACCCACTAATATTTTTGATCCGTTTCAAGTACAAAATGCCTTCTGGTCTTTGTACATAAAACCTTTTGCAAACCTATTACAGTTCCTTGCTGCTTTAACCAAAAGCCACAGAGGATAACATAGGAAGGGGCAGTCAAGCGCAGATGGTAGCGCATGCTCATCAGCCCAAATGAATTAAATGGGGCATGCCATAGGCCTGACCTCATAGGTCCTTCTGGGGTAAAAAGCATCCCAACCTCTCATTAGTCCTAGCCTTGGATTGCAACATGGACAGCTCCGGGGTACTAAAGATGCCAGGAACAGGAAATTTCAAAAGCCCACAACAGGATGATTTATATCATGTTGCTAACTCATGTTGTTAAATCTGCCTGAGCAAAGGTGATTTCCCAAGCCAAGGCGCAGAAGGCACACAGAGAATCTAATATTTCTGAACTGGAATTGTCCAGTTCAGATAATTTGGTTTTCTTTCCCTTATCACCCAGGACAAGTAATAGAAAGATGCATGTTTAATTTTTTTTTTATTTCTTCTTGTCACTCCTCAAAGGTGATGCATCAATGGGAAAATAATGGAAGAGGAAGAGGAACCACTTCCAAAGTTTCTTAAAAGACTAAGGTCTAATGTGCACTGCAGAAATAATGCAAGTCTGACACCACTTTAAGTGCTGTGGCTAATGCTATGGAATCCTGGGATTTGTAGTTTGTTGTAGCACCAGAGCTCTCTGACAGAGAAGGCTAAATATTTCACAAAACTACAAATCCCAGCATTGAGCCATGGCAATTAAAGTGGTGTCGGACTGCATTATTTCTGCAGTGCACATTAGACCTAAGTTTCTTAAGATCTAATTTTAAATCAATGGACCTCTCTTTCTCTCTCCAGTACCACTGGTCAGTACCTCAGGCATTTTGTGCTTTCAGTGCTGTTCAATTCTTCTGCACTTTTAATTTGCTGTCATATACTCTCATGGTGAACTTTTCCATTTTCTTACAATTCAGAATAATTCAAAACAATGCAACATTGTGCAATCAGGCAATTTTGAGTTTCACTGGTTTTTAATTTCATCATACAACAGAATACCAAATGCCTACCAAATGCTATCTATGAAAACCAACATGGCAAAGATAAATATGTCAGGCTTAATTAGATAGACATTGTTTGAGTGAATATCCATTTGTTTACCCTTTTAACCCAACATCAAGAATTATTCTGAACATATGATTTACAGCCAGAGTAACAGTACTGCTTAAAAGTTTGAAAAACAGGAGATGAGCACACAAAGTAAACTGGATGTCCCTGTTACCAATTCATTGTCAAGGATCTTGAAAATTCCACAATGGTTCTAATGCTCTAAAATATTTGATTAAAAAAATAAAAAATAAATAACAACTGAGTTCGTCTAGCTCAGCGCAACTGTAAACTTTCATTTCAACGTGGCCCCTGCATGTTTCAACACTAATCTGTTTGCCTTTCCAGTGTATACATGCTTTCTGCTGCAGAATTATGGCTCCATGGGCACTTCTTCCTCACAGTTGAATGTGCACAATTGTGCCTACATCTCTGTTTGCTAAAGTGAAGTGAAGACAAGTAGAATTCAGATGCAGGAAGGTTTTATCTATTCCAAGAAATTATCAAGCAAAATTAGTTAGGTGAACACAATTGGGTATAAAAGTGTTTATACAGCAAATTTAATTGGCTTACTCACAGCATGAGTTTTCACAGCAGTAAATTTTCACATTTTCTGTATCAGACTTCTGGTACAACTGCCAGCTTGACCCACACAGTTTCACTGTGTCCAAAATTCTTAAGAATACAAAATAAAATTCACTGTAATTTTAGTGAGGACTTTGAAAAATACAAATCAGTATGGAGAAACAGACTGAAATCCAGTGAGAAGCATTTTTAAAAATACTAAACTAAAAGCAGTAATACTTAAGTTTGCACAAACAATTAAGCAACTATTACATTTATACTGCTTATATACCTATAACAGAGGTCAAATAAATTATCTTAAGTACTTTGAGAAATATGCTGCACGAATAAACATATTCCAATTCTGTGTGAACTTACTTCAGGTTTTTGCTTTCCTTCTTTCACTTAAAGACTAACTGATAAACTTAGCCCTTACAGCATGTTTAGACATCTTTGCTTGCCAATGAGAATCAAATTAAGATACTCGAGCACTTATGGCAGGTAAAGTTTTACAGTCACATAACACTGATAACCACAAGGAACACAGCATTGAAAACTAATCCTCATACTTCCACAGTATCTCTCCAACACTCTGGGGCCCTTGGTTCACTCTGCAGCCTTTATACTACATCTGTTTAATTTAATGTGAGAAGAAAAATGTGCAAAGAAGGAATGTCTGGTAAGCAGCATTCACAATGATATGCAAGTTAGGAAGAAGATGGGAATGTCACCATAGCAATTTTCTCAGCATATCAGGAAGCACTAGAGAACAGATAAGGAGTGCATTCCACCAGATGCTGCACTTGCAAAACCTCCATTAATTTAAGTGGGATAAGCGGTGTGTAAACTGGGGATAGGCAGACATCTGGCCTATGGGACCTATTTTGTTTTTGGACCCTCATGATCCACCAAGTGAAGACTGCAGCACAGATGAAAGAATTCTGAGTCCAGAAAACTATTTTGAGCACCAGAACTGAATGGAGACCATGCAATGGAAACATGTATGTTTCCGATTGCATAAGCAGAGGGGCAGGATAAAAATAATTTTTTATTATTATATTATTTTTATTATATACCAGGGGGCTAGGGAGACTCTCACACTAAAAAATTATAGCACAATGGTTCCATTTTAATTGCCATGGTTTCATCCTATAGAATTCTGGAGCTTGTAATTCAATCAGAGGCACTACAGCTCTCTGGCTGAGAAGTCTAAGGAGATTATCAGACAGGGAGAAATTGGGGAAGAAGATGCGCTGAAGATTTTCAAACAACGTCGCACTTATCCAGGTTTATGATTTATGCCAGGAAAAACCAAGAATGCTCCAGCAACAAACCATTTCTGGGACTTCACCATGAATGCAGCTGGAGATTTCCTGGATCTTCACGAGAGAAGTCTCGGATAAGCACGACGTGTCTGAAAATCTTCAGTGCAATTGTGCGACTATGCCAGGAGTATACCTTTTACTCCTGTCTTTTTTTCCAGGTCTGAAAATCTCCATAGTATTCACATCCCAGGAATCCATCGCAATTAAAGTGGAACAATGCTGCCATGGCAAGGTTGCCATAGGAGCTAAAGTAGAATCATGGCACTGAAATTGTGTGTAGGGTGATACGGCCTCTATTAGTTTACCTTTCTTCAATTCAGCAATACAATGCTGAATGAAAGTTGTGGACTTAATGTATTCCTCTTACTGTAGAAATCAGAAACCATTGCTAGCCCATTGGAAGACACCCAGTTTTACCTTCTGCCCATGCTTCCCTTAAATCAGGCATGGAAATCACACAGTCCCTCAAGATGTTCTTGGACAAAGTCATTAGCCAGTAAAACCAGGGGTGAGGAATACTCAGTTGCGCCACAATAATATCTGAATAGCAGCAAGATTCCCAGCCAATGGTTCAATCCCATTTGAATTATGATGCCCAGAACTAGACACAGTATTCCAGGCGAGGTCTGACCAAAGCAGAATAGAGTGGTGCTATTACTTCCCTTGATCTAGGTCAGTGATGGTGACCCTTTTAGAGACCAAGTGCCCAAACCAGTGGTGTTCCTGCACAGGGGACTTCCGAGGATGGAACTCTGGGAGGGGGGGACCCAAGGCACACTCTCTCAACCTCAGGCTAGCAATAGCAAACCTCCTTCTGATTAAACTTGCCAAGAAAACTCCATTATAGTTTCACCTTAGGGTTGCCATAAGTTGGAAATGACTTGAAGAAACCACACACACAAGTCACGCTCTCTCAGCCCCAGAGGATGGCAATGGAAACCCCCTTCTAACGAAGCTTGCCAAGAAAACCCCATCATAGTTTCGCCTTAGGGTAGCCAGGAACTACTTGAAGGCACACACACACACCCAAGGTATTCTCTCTCAGCCTCAAGCTAGCAATAACAAACCTCACCTCTGACAAAACTTGCCAAGAAAACCACATGATAATGTCACCTTAGGGTTGCCAGGAACAACTTGAAGGCACACACACAAACAAACGGCACGCTCTCTCAGCCTCAGGCTAGCAATAGCAAAACCCCTCCCTGATAAAATGCTGTGCTGCCACTGCTTCTGCCTCCTCTTCCTCCTCTCCCTCCCTCCCTCCTCATTGGAGGCAAGCAAGTAGCTGGAGGCATGGGGCCGCTGCCGCTGCCTCCTTTTCCTCTCACTTCCTCTTTCTTCCTCCCTCCCTCCTGGGTCTCACTAGCAGTGGGCAGGCAGGTGGCTGGAGGTATGGGACTGCTGCTGCCGCTGCCACTTCTGCCTCCTCCTCTTCCTCCCTCCCGGCTCTCACCAGCAGCAGGCGGGTGGCTGGAGGAATGGGGGTCACCATCACTTCTTCTTTTTCCTCCTCCTCCTCCTCCTTCCCTCCCTCCTGGCTCTTACTGGCAGGGTGGGCAGCTGGTGGCATGGGACTGCTGCTGTTGCTATCGCTTCCTCTTCTCTCTCTCCCTCTCTCCTCTTACTGGAGGTGAGAGGCTCACATGCCCACAGAGAGGGCTCCAGGTGCCTGCTCTGGCATGCGTGCCATGGGTTCACCATGGCTGATCTAGGCACTACACTCCTAAAAAATTAAAATATATATGAATACAAAAGTTAAAATAGAACACCTATTGGCATAATCCACTCAGTACAGAAAAGAGGTTTAGCCTAAAATAATAGCTTGCATAGGTCACGCGTAGACCCCAGTTCACATTTAAAGCTATGTATAATAAATGGGAAAATACCATACCAGTTATTTGTGTAACTTACAGAACAGGATCATGTGCAAACCAATATCTAAGAGGATTTAAACCCAGATTTCCATTAGAAAATGAATGTGTACATACAGATGGCCACATATTTGTTATGTTAATAGACATTTAGATTCCATTTAGATTACTTAGAGATTCCATGCCAGAGAAAGCACCTGGATCACTCTGGTGGTCCATGCAGAGATTGGAATATTCTAAGAAAGAAGGCATTCATGATTCAGTCGTTCTGATACATATAGGGGACACAGTTATTGTGTAAGATGAAAAGTGAGCCTTGAAGGCCAGATTAAAGATGACAGATATGATTTTGCATTTAATGCAAAAATAATAATTATTATCTTTAAAAAACATGGTTGGTGAAGCTCTTAATTATAAGAATCACAACAAGCCATTTTCTTTGCCTGTCACAGTCTGAACAAATAAGATTCCTTTACAGTGGCCATGTGCGTTTGCAAAAGAAACCCATATTGGCACCAGGTACAAGGCAAAGGGACTGCTGTGTATGGTCAATGACACAAAAATTTGAAGAGGAAGCAGCATTACTCCACTTGCTATGTTTTTATACAATACTTTTCTTCTGACATATTCCTTCAACCAGTAATTGTGACCACTGAATCAGAACACAAAGAAATATAAATTGGCATGTCTTTTGTATGCCTCACCGAAAGAGACCAATAACTTCAGTAACTCTTTTAATAACAAATAATTAACTGGAAGAGCGCCCAGTGCCTTAATTTTTCAATGTTATGTGCAAGAGCAATCCTTTACATTTTAATTGCGTTTCATTTCCAACAGCTCCATAACACACCTCTTCTGAGATCCTCTCTTGAAACACTGTTTCAAAGTTTACTTGGCAGGGAGTATTCTGAAAGTCCACATGGCATTTTAGATTTTGGTTGAATAATAGAAAACTCAGAGTGTATGTTTAAGTCATATCTTTATTGACAGAGGCATGCCTGTTAGCAGGGCTGTCCACTTGAAACAGTTCTTTGCTTTAAAAATTGCTGAACACAAGTTTCAAGGGCTTTGCTATCTTGACAAATTCCTCAGCTGCTAGGAAACAGCCATGGAGCAACTGGCGTACAATTCCTCATTATGCCATTGACTGGCCCACCTCTGACTGACCACACTAAAATATAATTAGTCTTTCATATCTTTAAGGAAACTTTTTCAATCTGGCACCAAGCTAACTCATGCATTGTTTGTTAATGTTATACTTTAATCCAACAGTTAAAGAATCACAAGGACAGGATTCCTTCTCTTATGGTGGCTGCTGCATTATTTCTGAGAGGAGAGGAGAGAAGAACCTCAGAGGTGTGAAAGGAAATGATGTTGTTGGGTGCCGTCATGTCCTTTCCAGGGGGTTTGCCATTGCCCTCCTCTGAGGCTGAGAGAGTGTGACTTGCCCAATGTCACCCAGTGGGTTTCCATGGCTGAATGGGAATGCAAACCTTGGTCTCCAGGAATCCTAGTCCAGCACTCAAACCACTACATCACACTGACTCTTATGGGGATATAATCGATATTGTGGAGAATTAATGAGAGAATACACTCTAAATAAAACTACCCTTCTTCATTATTTCTTTGATCTGTCCAAAGACCAAGCCGTGGAATTTAACACTTTGAGCACTCAGTAAAATTAAGATCCGACAATGGTCTCTGTGTCCCTTTTCACTCTTCTACATACATTGCAGTTGCTCCTTCATTGCTTATGCCAGCAGTGGGTCAAGTGCAGCCCAAAGGGCCAGATGTTTTGAAAAATAAATAATTTTTTTATTATTAGATGCTACCCCAGACCCCACTTTTGTGAATTTTGAAGCACTTCACCTGTCCCCAAAATTCCCTGCCCCCAATTTTTAAAAATAGGCAAGATATTTGTGCATTTTTTTGCCCTAAAACTATAAAGAAAGCCACATAAAAACATGTACCCCAGCTCCACAAGCACTGTGTAGTACCACCCCAAATATCTCCACTGTCCTTGCCAATCCCTCTCAAAATGGCAACAAGATTTGATGGGCTGTTACTTTCTGTTGCCATTTTGAGAGGGGCTGCAGGGGGAAATTTAGGTATTTGGGCTTGCTATGGGAAAGGTTGCAGCCTTTCCCATAGCAAGCCAGACAGAAAATGGCTCATGGCACCAACACAGTGCTGCTGCCTGAGGAATTCTGAGAGCTGAGATTTAAAATAGAGTATATTTTCCAAGTTCTGGATAAAATTAGAGGACTTTCCCATCTGAATGCCAGCCTTTCAGTTTGATGGTTGATAACAGAACATGCATGGCTCACTCAGGGCTTCACTTCTGAGCGTCATGATTTTATCAGCTCTTCAAATGAGACACAGAATAATCTGACATTTTCTTTGCTGCATTAGGTCTTTGTTCCATACAGCAGCTTCTCAGGCAGATGTTCCTCAAGGAATCAGTTGGGCCACAGAGGCTGCATCTGCACTGCAGAAATAGTTGGCACCACTTCAACTGCCATGGCCCAATGCTATGGAATTCTGGGAACTGTAGTTCTGTGAGATGTTTAGCCTTCTCTGTTGGAGGTACCATAACAAACTACAATTCCTAGAATTCCACAGCATTCAGCCATGGCAGTTAAAGTGTTGTCAACCTGGATTATTTCTGCTGTGCTGATGCAGCCAGAGTTGGAGGTTAGAGGCCACATGGTAATATCCAGCAACTGATTTCACAGCATTTCTACCTCTGCCTTGACTACCATTTGGTACAGAGGTAAATGCATCTTGGCCATCCACAGAAGGGCTCAACCACTCATGCTGCACTGCATGATTCCCATTTGACCTGAAGAGAGTTGGAGTGGTTCTTGATTGATTGATTGATTGAATTTAGACCCCACTTTTTTCCCAGGGTGACATTTAAAACAGGATTAAATGGATGCAAATCACTGTCGTCATTCCCCTGCCTTAAACAGAAGAAAAATACACCCCCACCTCAAGTCAACAGAATCTCTCTCTGCCCTGAGTGAAGAAGGGTTGGCTCTCTTCCACCGTGGCATAAACAGCTTACTCTCAAATACTAAATTAATTGACTCATAACCTGAATAAAATAGTATGGGGGGGAGAAGGGCTTTCATGCCAGTACATGCAAAATGCAACAGCACCTGTCACCACTTAACCTGGAGTTCTCTTGACAACACTTTAAAAGTGTGTTTGCATAAAATCTCTAAACACTTCTGCAACATTATTACAACGAAAGGTAGGAACTGGGTCAGCCTTAATGAGATGGCAGATTTCTCCTCTGGCCTCTGAAAGCAAGCGCAACTGGGCCAAGTTTCTTGCTTAGTCCTCCGACAACAGACAGCCTTTGTGCACACCTGACAGAAACCGATACGCCTGCATTCTAGTGTTAATAGGCCCAACAGAAATGATAAAGGTATCAGGGGCTTGCATTCCCTGAGATAACCTGGGCTTTAACTCACAGTGGCAGCCATCCAGGGGGACTGTGACTGTTACACTCTTCTCTAGCCATTTCTAAACAGGCTAGAGGACAGAAACTCTATGTTAGAAAAATTTACAAGAATGGAGGAGAAAGAAAATGGGGTGCTTATGATAAAAGAGACATAGACAGGGTGACCAGACACCCTCCTTTTCCAGGACATATCCTACATTCCAGCCTTCTGTCCAGGAGGAATTCCAAAATGTCCTCCATTTTGAGCATGGCTAAGAAGCATGCATTTACATTCATATCAGTGTTTTTAGCTTTTCATTGGGTCATGTGTCCTCCATTTTGTGGTGCCTTGTCCCCCTTTGCAGTGTGGACATCTGGTCACCCTGGACACAGAGTTAATTCAACCGGAGGTGGTTTAATTGTGTCAAATTATAGGCATTTTGGAGGTTTACTGCTGTGCTGGTTTCCATAAAATAATTCACTGCCTGGTGCTGTTTGTTGACATAATTGGTGCCTACAAACAGCAAGGCTAGAAAAAGTCTCACTGATATTTAAATTATATCCCTGTCTTATAATGGGGGACCTCTGCATTCTGTCACTCTTTCTTCATCTTAAATATGACACGGCTTTGCTACATACCCAGCACCTGCCCCCATCCTTCCACAATCCCTTGAGGGAAAGATAAAGCAAAGTGTTGGGGCCCAGGAGAAGCACAGAGCAATTATCTGCTTGAGGATTTTGGATAATTCTAAGAATTCAAGCTGCATTTCTCTCACCTGCCTCAGCTGCTGAGTGCCAACAACAGTGCTGGGTTTCTGCACAAGCTTGGGACCTCAGATTATGAGCAGCCTAGCTAAGACAGAAAGGTTTTTGGTAATGCTATAGATGTGAAAAGCAATGACAAACCTCCTCTGAACAAGAAAACCCTGTGATAGGGTCACCATAAGTTGGAAATGACTTGAAGGCACACAACAACAACAACAATAGGGTTTCTTAAACATGACACAGTTTAGGGTGCTCTGATGTGTCTTGATCCAGCTCTGACTACCATGTCTAGCAAAATCATGCATGGTGAACTAACAGGACAATCCTATGCATGACTACTCTAAAGAAAGCCCTGTTCTGGTCAATAGAGTACATTCCCAGGTACGTGTCTACAGGACTGCAGTGTCAGCAGGTAAATATACCCATAGGAGTGCATCCAAAAGAGAAACAAAGGAAGAAGAGAGAGATATAACCATGATCAAAGGAAACCCAAGGCGCATAAAGAAAAAAAATGTATTTTTATACCGTTTAAGAATTCTCAGACCTAGGATCAAACATTGACCAGAATGATGACGGCAGTCACAAAATAAGAAGATCGGGATTGGGAAGGGCAGCTAGGAAAGAACTAGAAAAGATCCTGAAGAGTAAAGACATACAACTGAGCACTAAAGTCAGAATTGTTCAGGCCACTGTATTCCCCCTTACCATGTAGTGAGGGAAGCAGACAGAAAGAAAACCAACTCATTTGAGATGTGGTGCTGGAGAAGAGTACTTAGGATGCCATGGATAGCCAAGAAGACACACAAATGGGTCCTTGGACAGATCTGACCAGAGCTCTCCTTGTAAGCCAAGATTATCAAGTTGAAACTATCATACTTCGGCCACATAATGAGAAGGATCACTAGATCATTAGGATCACTAGAAAAAACAATAATGCTAGGAAGGGTAGAAAGTGGAAGGAGGGGAAGATGGATGGACTCAATCGGGGGGGGGGGGGTAGTGGCATGGGCTTGAGTAGAGCAGTGGAAGATAGGGATACTTGGAAATGTCTCATGCACAGGGTCGCCATGAGTCGGAATCAACTCAAGGAGAGCTACAACAAGACATTTTATAAGCTGCCTTCTACATGAGATCCTCCTATTGGTGAATGAACAAAATATAGGTAGAAACATAAAATACTCTCCCTGAAAAACAACATCCAAGCAATCTGTATAGAAAAAAAAATATTTTCCCATCAAAATCCCCCCAAAGGCTAACTGGCCATGGGGGGAAGGAGAAAGAAAACTAAGAATAACATTTCTAACAACATTTGATGTTTGCAATTTTCCCCCTAGGGATTAATAAGCATAGCTTTGCCATTTTTAAAGGTTTTTTTAAATGAGAACTATACAAGCTTACAAACAAAAATTTACAGCATAAAAATGTATACAGCTGCACATTATTCTGGAGTTATGTTCCAATGGTTTACAAACAAACTAGACCATCCAAGAATTTTTTTGATGATCTACCTACTTTATTTATCTTTACAAGAAATCAGTTTAGGATCCAATCCAGTATGCATTTAGCTGCATGTAAGACAGTAAAGTTTATCTCTGAGCAGTTAGGTCTAGAATTGCAAAGTTAGTAAATGCCGTTTCTATTTCAGCATTTCTTCACATGTGCTAAACACATCTGATTTAATGTCATGCACTCCTTGCAAGATTCCCAGCCCCCAACAGTTGGGGAAAATCATTGACAACTATTGAAATCAAAACATACTTAAGCATTTAGAGAAACATATTAACCACTGTTGATAAAAGGAAACAAAATTCTTTTGAAGAAGAAACTAATGTTTATTATAATGTGATTTTACCCAGCTGAAACATCTGCAAAGCAAATGTGAACTGCTGACAGAAGGAGTGAAACCAAGAATGTTAAAAGGGTATAAGCTGGTTTAAAAACAAACCTGCCTTTTAAATGATGGAAGTTTTACAATTCATACTCAAAACATGTGCTAAGGAGCTGAGTGCTGCATTTCAATTATGGATGAATTATTCATTAAATAAGAGATGTTCTTCCAAAAGGTGAATGAGATCATTTACAAAGACAGGCACGCATTTATGGTAGGGAGTTGGCATCAAAAACATATTCATACAGAGCACATTGATGCATAATCCACTGATGGAGGCACAACATGCACCAAGGCGAAGGAGGGTGACAGAAATTTAGAAACAGAGCTTGGGTTAGAAGCTTTTCAAAACAAGCAACTTCTCCAGAGATTTCATATTGTCCCCTGTTATCAGACACGGCATGTGATCTAATCTGTCTTCCATTCACAATGAGTACTCTGTGTTTGTTTAAGCTACATACTACACTAACTGTGTAGCATGCTGTTTGGAGACCTCATTAGGACATGCATTTTTGGTAAAGATTTCTGTTCCTTGTGTGTGTGTGCGCGCCATCACATCACTTGTCAATCTATGGTGACCCCATGAATTTCACAGGGTTTTCTTATGCAAGGAATACTCAGAGGTGAGTTTGCCAGTTCCTTCCTCTGAAATAATAGCCTACAGCACCTGGTATTCAATGGCGGTCACTCATCTACGTGCTAACTAAGTCTGACCCTGCTTAGCTTCCAAAATCAGATGGGATCTGATGCCTTTAGAGTATTTAGGCCACTACTTACATACCTGTTCATTATGTTATATCCATGAGACTCTACTATCTCCTGCTGCTTGTGGTGGAATCCTTTACCCATCGACTGGTCCTCCTTTGTCAGTTGCCTGCATCTTTCTGCTGCCTGTTAACATGAGGGCACTGGGTAACTTTCAGTGGAAAATAAAGTGAAAGGCTTCAGGAACATCCTCAACATTCTGCCTTCCAAGATAAGGGAGCCAGAGAGAGCTAAATAGCCATTCACAATTCAATAAAGGTTGCAGGGAATTTGGTAACTAGAACCGTCTCTCATCAAAGCAGCAGTTTAGCAGCAGGCAGAATAAAGACCCCAGAGAGCAAGATTCAGTTACAGAAAATCAAACTACAAAAGGCAGCAACAAAAACAGTATTCACTTTTTCTTTGAAAAAAGCACAGTGGATCAGTATTTGTAGACAGGGGAGAAAATCAAGACAGACAAGGATGTGCAAAGCATAACATTTGTTTAAGGCGGCAGCAAAATGTTTGGTCCAAACTGAAATATGGACATATGTATGGAAGCAGAACTGAAAGTTTATTTTGTGGTAAAACCACCATCTTGCATTCATGATAAAAGTTGTGTATAGTCTAGGACACTATCCAAATGGCATACACAAATGAGTTTGCACTGTCAAGACATGGTGGAATGAGAACATAAAGGTCATGAATCTTCATGACAACATTTTTTTCCTGCGCAAATACACAATAAACGTATAGGTAATCGGATAATTGTAACTCTCTGTAGCTAAATATTCAGCAAATGGCCACATGGAAATGCTTTGGAATTTGGGGACATATGACGTGGCCACATATTTGACTGGTACTTGTTTGCTGTTAAATATAAGGGGAACTGGAATAGAAAAAAAAATAGATAAGACAACCAGTAATAACTGTTAAAGAGCTTAGCAGTTACTTTAAAAGCAACAAATTAATGTAATGGAATTTGTTTTAGTAATTTGCACTATTTTGACTTTAATTTGAACACATTTTATTGTCTTTTATGCATTTAATTTTTGCTTTGTTAATCCACTTAGACAAGGGGGGTGTATCTGCTTTTAAGTCACCTGTTCTTTATGGTAATTCCATGAGGTTCGTAGGGATTTCTTAACCAAGGAATACTCAGAAGTGGTCTTGTCAGTTCCTTCCTTTGACATACAGCCTATAGCACCTGGTATTCATTGGCTGTCTCCCATCCATGTACTAAACAGAGCTGACCCTGCTTAGCTTCCAAGATCAGACAGGATCTGGTGCCTTTAGGGTATTTAGACCCAAGTAATACATACATTTTAAAACAAACTATGGGGAGGGATGCAGACGGGCGGCTGTGGGCCACCCTGGGAAGTGGAGGATTGGGGCCGAGGCTGCCCCATGCCTCGGCCCCAATCCTCCCTTCTGCTGGCCCTGAAAGGAACGCTAAAATGCCGCTCCTTTCGGAGCCGGCAGAAGGGACGCATCAAGAGCTGCCGTGCGGCTCTTCTGCTTCTCTTCTGGCGCAGCACATGAATACGCTGCACTGGGAGGGTGTATTCAGGGCGTGTGCCGTGTGTAATGGCTTGCGCCCTGATGACGTCCTTGCGGACGGGTTGAGGCGGCTGCCGTGCGGCTGCCTCTCCCCTTCCCTGCCTTCAAGGTGTCGCTTTGCGCCATCTGCAGAAGCCCTATATCAGGACCTTTGGACTTATTCCCAGCAAGAAGGGGATCTGGCCTCCAGATTTACAGTAGCCTATGAAATCTGATATTTTATATTTCTAATACCATTTTATTGGTTGGATCTTCCAGTGCATCCCTGGAGCTGTTTAGGGTGGTGGGGTAGTTGACAAAGGTTCCTCCGGCATCAGGTCCCCTGCTTAACCCTACGATAGCCTGCTGTGACGCATTTAATACCTACTTTGCAGATAAAATCTCTCGGATAAGAGCCGACTTGGATGCCATTGTTTTGTCAGAAACAGTAGACGAGGTGTCCAGCAACTCTGTTGATGGAAATTTACTGGATCATTTTCAGTCTGTGAGTACTGATGACGTGGACAAGCTTCTTGGTAAGATAAGGAAGACGACTTGCCCTCTCGATCCCTGTCCATCTTGGCTGGTCGTCCAGGGGGGGGACGCGTTGAGAGTTTTCCTTCGGGATACAATCAATGCATCCTTCAGGGAAGGTATGGTACCATCTTGTCTGAAGGAAGCGGCCGTTAAGCCACTCCTGAAGAAGCCTTCCCTGGACCCCCTGGATAGAAATAATTACAGACCAGTCTCTTTGCTTCCTTTTTTAAGCAAAGTGATCGAGAGGGCTGTTGTTTCCCAACTCCAAGAGATCTTGGATGATACTGATTATCTTGATCCATTTCAAACCGGCTTCAGGACAGGTTATGGAGTGGAGACTGCCATGGTTGCTCTGACTGATGACCTCCGCTTGAGTATTGACAGGGGTAGTGTGACCCTGTTAGTGCTCTTGGATCTCTCAGCGGCCTTTGATACTATTGATCATGCCATCCTCTTGGATCGCCTGAGAGAGTTGGGAATTGGAGGCACTGCATTGCAGTGGTTCCGTTCCTTCCTCTCGGGCAGATCCCAAAGGGTGAGGCTCGGGGACAGTTGCTCATCCAAAATTGAGCTTAATTGTGGCATCCCTCAGGGTGCCATCCTGTCCCCGATGCTGTTTAATATCTATATGAAGCCGCTGGGGGAGATCATTCGGAGGCATGGAGCTCGGTGCCATCAGTACGCTGATGACACCCAGATATATCTCTCCATGACCAGATCATCAGCTCAGACTTCAGATGGCGTCTCTCCTCTTAACGCCTGTCTCAGAGCGGTAATGGATTGGATGAGGAAAAATAGACTGAAACTGAATCCAGACAAAACAGAGGTACTGACAGTGACGGGCCCGAAACCTGATTTGGGAATACAGTCTCCAGTCCTGGATGGAGTCACACTCTCCTCCAAGGACTGTGTTCGCAGTCTGGGGGTGCTCCTAGATTCATCGCTTCACATGACTAGTCAGGTGAATGCGGTGGTCAGGAGCGTCTGCTATCAGCTTCGGCTGATACGCCAACTGCGCCCTTATCTGGATAGAAGGGACCTGGAAACCGTGGTACATGCTCTGGTAACCTCACGTCTAGATTTCTGTAACGCACTCTACATGGGGCTACCCTTGTGCTTAACTCGGAAACTGCAATTAGTCCAAAATATGACAGCCAGGTTGATTACTGGAACATCGAGGAGGGAGCATATAACACCTGTGCTAAAATCCCTCCACTGGCTGCCAATTAGTTTCCGGGCGCAGTACAAGGTGTTGGTTTTAACCTTTAAAGCCCTACATGGCTTGGGTCCATCTTATCTTAGGGACCGCCTCTGCCCGTACAATCCCCCCCGCGCCCTGCGGTCCTCTGGGAGGAACCTGTTGCAGCCGATAAAGACCAGGCTTTCACAGACCTCCCAGAGGGCCTTCTCCGCGACCGCTCCCAGGCTTTGGAATGGCCTGCCGGACGAGATCCGTCTTATTACTACTCTTACTGCCTTTAAAAAGGCAGTAAAGACGGATCTCTTTCAGCAGGCCTTCCTGGAATAACTGCCCGGCTCGGTGAAGACTTAATGCGGAAACTGTTGTCAGTTGGAATCTTTTTAGCAGGTGATCCTCAAACATCACTATCCAACTAGCTACCTGGCTGGATAGATTTAATTGTTTGTATTTTATCTCGGCTTTATTTTTAACTTGTTAATGGTTTAATTTTGTTTTAAGGGGTGGGTGGGTGGGTGGGAGGTGGGGGGGCAGGAATTGTTTTACCTATTGTATTTTTAAATTGATGTACGCCACCCCGATTGCCGAGCAGAGGGGCGGGTTATAAATAAAACTTATTATTATTATTATTATTATTATCCCACAGATATGCTCTACATTTGATAGGACTATCCTTTTCCCACCCTAAATCAACCATTCATTTCTATTGTCCATAAAAAAGTTTGTGAAGTCTATGTTGCAAATGTTGCCCATTGACCTAAACAATTAGCTGTTTAGCTTCTTCCAATTTACTATACTACCAACATATAGTAACGGAATTTCATCAATACCCAACAAGATGCAATAATTGTAGCCTTTCCAAATATTTTTTATAAACACAATATATAATATAGTATCATAATGACCTCAATATGTATCATGAGGGTCAAGGGAATGCAACTAATTTGCAATTAAAAGTACGCCAAGAAGAATCCTATTTTACTAGATGGTAAAATACCACAAATGTGCCTTCAACATAATGTCAACTTATAGTGACTCTATTATAGAGTTTCTTGGCAACATTTATTTCTTGCCTCCCTCTGAGGGTAGAAGAATATGATGGCAGTGGGTTTCTATGTCTAAGTGAGGATTCAAACCCTGTTCTCTGAAGAGTCCTAGTCCAACAATAAAACCACTACCCCATGCTGGCTACTGTACCCCAAATAGCATCTCAAGATTATGAACCAGCAGTGTCTTAGCATCAAATTTACTTTTAAAAAATGAAGTAGCATGTAAGTATTTTATATGTTCTGAAATAGGATATGCCTTTACCCACATCAATCCACAGCTGTAGAGTGACATAATCTTGTAATTAGCTCAAGGAATACAAGTACAGAAAACAGTGATTAGGACCATTAAGCAATATTCATAAACCCAATTATAGGAGCATGAAAACAAAAGCTAGAAGCTGCATGCAAACAGTTATACTGATGCCAGCTGCCATTCCTCTGCCACGTTAATAAGTAGCCAACCCAGGAATTGTCTATCACTTCTTCCAAATCGATCCTACTCTAGGCTCCTGTTTGCCTCCTTCCTCAAGGTAGGATCTTTTTTCCGTCTTGATCTCAAATACTGAGGGACAAAAATTGATCTCTTCATACCTGAGGAACTATGCTCACACAGTTCTGTTCCCTTCATTTACTTGAACTGCCCAAGCTCTAACATAAACTGGAATTTGACCTTCCTTATCTTCCTAATTGCTCTTCTCATAAACCAGATTAGATGAAGGCACCAGAATTTATTTATCTTCAGCTGTTTGCATATGTGACCCATGTCAGCTTGAAAAACAAGAAGTAGTCATATCAACCTGTATGACCTTTAAATTGCCATGGCCCTCCAGTTTTATCATTCTAGCTTTTGAGGCTTCTGTGATTAGGATGATGGCGAGGACAGAAAAATGAGAAGATAAATAACATTCATCTAATTGTTAAGGTTACAGCTCCTAACCTTGGCTGGTGGCAAAGAGGCAAAACCCTTGCAGAAAAGCTAATGGTTCATCTTTCATTGTGAAGTTTATTCGATGTGTTAAATGCATACAATGGGTGGGGAGGATTAGTCCAAGGATTAACCCAAGATAGTGCTCCAAGGTTCAGGTTCATTGATAATGCTCATGCACACACACTCTCCCCTTGACTGATACTCATTGCCTAGAATTCTCTTGGTGACGTATCCTGACATAGCCTCCTATTACATCAACGTATGTACTTTTTCAATTGTTGCAGAAGGAGGAATCCAGTACCTCCTTGCACAACAACTCCAACATGTAAATACAGCTTGACAGTGCTGGGGAACACCCTTACAGACTATCAGGCCAAACACAGTGCAAGAAAGTTACACAGCGTTGGACCTGTTACTACTATGATACTCTTAATCTGCAATTGCATTAATTTGAAAGGTAACAGGGACATGCCTAATGCTTTCATTAAAAAGAATGCCTAGCCCATTTCTAATTACATAAATCTGAATTGATTTTTTTCAATATTGTAGGGTTTTTTAATATATTATTGGGTACTGAATTAAAAAAAAAAAACACCATAAGAATGTCACACCATACACAGTTCTTCACAAATTCGATTTTTAAAAAAAAATCAATTCAATTGCTACTCAGATTTGATGAAATGCAGACCCTGATGTTTCAATGCAATTTCTTTTAATGCTTTCAAACAGATATTTGTGTCCCATATCAGCAAATTAAAGTATTCTGAAAGTCTACTGGAAATTTTTAACCCCTTTCTTACTCCTTACAGGGTAATTCTTTGCAGGACCATTTCATTGCTTCGCAGAGGGGCGGGGTATAAATAAAATTTTATTATTATATATTATTATTTAGTCACAGATTATAACATAGAAATACCAAAGCAAGTTTTTTTTAAAAAACCTGCAAATCTGAGATCATTTTTGGATTTAGAACATCAAATTCCTATAGAACCAGCATACATTTTTTTAAAAAGTTTTTAAGACTCTCAATTTTGCAAGCATGTGTTATTTTAAATTTGCATGTAAATTTGCATGTAAATATTATTTAAACATAACAAAACTCTTGAGGTACCTTATAGAACTAATAATTTATTATGGCATGAGTCTTTATGACTTATAGCCCACTTCATCACATACAGCAAAGGTTATTCAGAATTTAGAGCAACACATGGTTGCTGGTAGGACTGGAAACATTGAGGTCAGAAGGGCATGAAATGCAGGAATTCCTGTCAGTGGTAATTACATCAACAATGCTGGAAATGTTACTAATACAATGACCACTTTGGAAATTTTATTTAACCATGCAGTTTTGAATCTATGCCTAGCAAAAAAACAAGCAAACACATTTTGACACTTTTTGAACCAAGAAATACATTGTAAAATTCAGAGAAGCGCTAATCTGAAGGGCTACGCATATGTATCCCTGGCCTTAGATATTTTGAAAGGGTCTATGTGCACAGTGGTGTAGTGGTTTGAGCACTGGACTAGGACTCTGGAGACCAGAGTTCGAATCCCAGCTTGGCCATGTAAACCCATTGGGTGACCTTGGGCAAGTCACACTCTTCAGCCCTCTGAAGAAACTTGTCAAGAAAATCCCATGATAGGTTTGTCTTAGGGTTGCCATAAGTTGGAAATGACTTGAAGGCACATAACAACAAATGTGCACTTTAGTCAGGTTTATCTATCATGGATTCTTTTCAGGAACCCTTTAGAACTGCGGTTCTGGTGGAGGAGGAGGAAGGGAAGGAATGTGTATCATAGACTGTGGCTCTATGGCAGCGGTTCTCAAATAGTGGTGCGCGCCCCCCAGGGGGGGCGCAAGGCTCCGTAAAGGGGGCCCCGTTACGGCTGGAGAGAGGGAGATTGTCCCAGCGCAGCCCCAATAGCAGCCCAATGTGCTCTATCCTGATTGGTCAAACCCGCCCACGTGAATATTTACAGTCGCGCGGGGGGGCGAAATGTCTTCTTCTTTCCTAGGGGGGGCGTGACAGAAAATAATGGAGAAGCACTGCTCTATGGTTACAGGTCACACAGTTACTAACCTATCTGAATACACAAATATGTGTTGTAGTAATAAATAGATTATTATGGATGGATTGCAAGAAAGGAAACAGAACCAGGAAAAATAAGCATGCAATAGTATGAAACCTGATCATATGATTTACTTTTGTTTGAGTTGTTCCATGCTGAGTAGATCAAAATGCAGGGAAACCACATTAACAGATGGTGGGCACATACATCTCAGGCAAAGAGAAAGATTTATTTGCTCTTTGGAAGTGTTTAAAATATCATTATACTGTAACTGCAAGGAACTGTCCTTGCATGTCAGAGACATAGTTGGTCTTTGTGCTGGAGGAAATGAATACTCTGCAGGAAATGAATGCACTGCCAAAGCCACTTTTACCAAAACCTATTCTGGAAGGCCAGGCATGTCTGATCACAGTAGCATGATAGGTCAAGCCAATCAATACAAGAGACCTGGGTGACTCATGAAGCAATAGGTGCAGGGGGGCACAAAATGTAAATAAGCCACAGCCACAGTAAATAAGCCACCATTAAAACAGTGACACAATATAAAGATGTGACATATATAATCCAAATATTTTAGTGTGTGTGTGTGTGTGTGTGTGTGAGAGAGAGAGAGAGAGAGACGATTCTTCACTGTGTCCACAATCCTTTCTACTGCACAACACATTCATCCATGCACGTCTATTCATGTTAGTGTTCAAAAGGATAAAACTCAAAAGCAACCACCCATGCACAAAGCTGGAGGCGTTCTTGAAATAGTTATGAGTATACCTAAGTCAGAAATGACGTGAAGGCACACCACCACCACCACAACAAATACCCATTGTGTAGTGTGTCTCCCCTCCAGCTTTTGGGGAGATTTACACTGTTTCATGATACAGCTCCAGCCCCCTTATGTGATTGATCTTAATGAGTTTGATAGCACTATGCTATGTAGTGGAAGGGGCACAATGCCACAATACACACCACTGCGGGTGTATATATTGTGATAGCTTGGTTCCTGGGATATTGGTGACTTTGAGGGACCACAGAGGCTAACAAGAATTTCTGTGCAGAGGTAAAGTGCATGCTATGTTTGTCAGTATTACGTCCACATTAATTGCAGCTGACACTTCAGTTCAGCAACTAACCAAATTTTACACCTAAGAATGTATTCCATTACTACTTTTTAATGCTTTAAAAAAAAATAAGACCCATCAGAATAATTACGGTATACTTCCAATTATCTACATATATGCCTTCTGGCTGAAAGTACCGTTAACACTTCCCACACCTAAGGAAGGAGATTCTAGCTTGCAATTTATCTATTTATTGTCATAAAATTGCTAGTTTTTAAAATATCACAAGCCTCTGCTGAATGAGTTTTTTGAAACCATCTTATTTGGTTACTGCTTTGGATGTTGGCTTTTCATTTACAAATTTCTTTATCATTTGTCTGTGTTTTTCTTTTGTATTCTGTGATTTGAAGATGAAACAGGTACACTTAGTGAAACATTAATTTGAAACAGAGGACATTTACATGTACAGTCACCCCTCCATTTTCATGGAGTTGAAGTCCGCACTTTACGTTGACCGGCATTTTTAATTTGCTGTTCTGGAAGCTGCCTTGGGTCCCATACTGGGAGAAAGGCAGCATATAAATAAAGTAAATAAAATAAATAAATAATTATGATTATTCATTGCCTATAAAGCAGGAAACTGTCAAATTAGCAATCTGTAAACCGCTCTGAGAGCCTTTATTGCTGAAGAATGGGGTATAAATACTATAAATAAATAAATAAATTTAATAGAAAACATGGAAATGGGTGTGGTAGACAGCAGCAGCAACAGCAGCAGCAGCAATAAACAGATGACACAAGGAGTGCCTCCCAAAATGAGAGTGAGTCAAAGAGCTCAGAGTGGGAGAAAACCATTCTACAAAAAACTAAAATAAAAATCCCAACAACCTACAGTGAATCGTCTTCAACTTGTACAGGATCTCTTCACATAATTTATTACTCCAGGAAAAAGCTGTGTCATACATTTTCAATGCAGCGTGTATTTATTATGTGTGAATATGACTTTCTACAGAGGATTGTTTTTGTTTTTTTAGATGAGGAAATCCTTTCAGAAAGGCGTGCAACATCTATCATCCATAGCAAAAATTCTTGTAGCACACAGACCTACTGAATGAGTGGAATTTACATGAATACTGATTGACCTGTTGGCTCTGCTTGGAACTAACTCTTGAATTTAGACTTAGATTTTGTTCAGCACCAGCTATAAGAGAGAGGCAGCATGGCGTAGTGGTTTGAGTGTTTCTGGGAGACTGGGAGACCAGAATTCAAATCTGTGCTCACCATGGAAACCCACTGGGTGATCTTGGGAGCAAGTCATGTTAAGGAAAAAGCAACATGGGATATACAGTAATAGAAATAAAAATATGTATGTGAATGTCAAAGTGACTAAGCAGGAGCAATCAGGAAGATACACAGGTGAAAAAGATAATATAATTAAGAAGCCTTGAGAGCCAAGGACAAAGTTATAGAAGGTATATTGAGAACACCTGTGATAGATTGCAAACACCTGAGACTCATTAAGTGGTCAAGGTAAAGTGATGAAACACTTGGGTTGGTCTTAGGTATGGGATGATCTATGTAGACCAATCAAGATGTATGTACACACCCACTGGGTGGAAACTGACTGGTGGGTGGTGTCTAACAATGGCTATAAATTGCAATGTTTGCTAATGTACAGTGTGGAGTAGTGTGGAGATATTTGGAGATATTGTGGAGTAGTAGAGATTGTGGTTTGTAGGGCATATAGTATTTATGTATATAGTAGAATAAAGTAGATCTTTTATATAAGACTACTGAGTTGTCTGGTGTCTTGAGGGAAGATACAAGAGCCAGAAGAATCCTGGAGAAGTTTGGAGACATCTCTAGAAGAAGAGTGAGAAGGCTTGGAGAGTTTGTCAGGGTCTTCAGCCTATTCTCTGAAACTCTGCTGCTTGGGAAAGAAGCATCAAACACTGATCAAAGCTGGTCAGCTCTGCTGCGTAACAAG
The DNA here is from genome assembly GCA_026167975.1 of Phrynosoma blainvillii. Taxonomy (NCBI): domain Eukaryota; kingdom Metazoa; phylum Chordata; class Lepidosauria; order Squamata; family Phrynosomatidae; genus Phrynosoma; species Phrynosoma blainvillii. Next base: position 275,299,238 of record JANUYF010000001.1, read on the forward strand.
GTGGTGAGTTAGAGCCAGAGGTGAAGAGCTACAACTCCCATCATCCCTGACAAGTCATACTCTCTCAGCCTCAGAGGAAGGCAAAGGCAAACCCTCTGAAGAAATCTTGCTAAGAAAAACACTGTGATAGGTTTTCCTTAAGGTCCCATAAGTCAGAAACAACTTGAAGGCATACAACAACATTAACCAACCAAAATGCAGGAATACACAACCAAAACATCCCCTGACAGATGGCCATCCAGCCTGAGTTTAAAAACCTCCAAAGAAGGAGACTCCACCACTCTCCGAGGGAGTGTGTTCCACTGTTGAACAGCTCTTACTGTCAGGAAGTTCCTCCTAATGTTGAGTTGGAGTCACTTTTCCTGTACTTTGAATCCATTGCTCTGGGTCTTATTCTCTGGAGCTGCAGAAAACAAGCTTGCTCCATCCTCAATATGACACTCCTTCAAACACTTAAACATATCACCTCTCTTCTCCAGGCTAAACATACCCAGCCCCCTAAGTTGCTCCTCTTAGGGCCTTCTAGACCCTTCACCATTTTGGTCGCCCTTCTTTAGACATGCTCTTCTCTTCTTGCAATTCTCACATTCTTTTCTTTTGAAAACTTTATTGCAGCTTGGGAAGGATTTTGTGAGTGGGCTCATTCTTGCAAGGGAAAGGGGGGAAACACTTGTTATTTGTCTCTGGACAAACATTATTGTTTTGTGCTGAAGAGGTATTTGTATCAGACCATTGAGCCATGGCAATTAAAGAAGTAACAAAACTGCATTATTTCTGCAGTGCAGATTGAACCTAAACATGAACCAATGGATTCAGATTACAAGAGAGATTCCACCTAAACATAGTGGGGGGGAAATTCTGAAAGAACTGTTCAGTTGTGCAACAGACTGCCTTGGAGGTGGTGAATTCTCCATTTTTGGAGGTCTTTAAATAGGGGTTGTATGGACATTTTTCAGGCGTGTTTTACTTGTGTATTCTTGCATAGTAGGGGCTGAGCTAGATGGACCTTGTGGTGGCTTCCAACTCTAAGTTTCTATGGCTCTAATTTTCTATGGCCCTTGTATAACTTTCCAGAAACAACATAGCAAGATTTCTTCAAAGAAGTGAATGATAATGAGCCAACAGCACATTTATAAAGGACAGGATTTATTGCATAATGTACACATTAGTAAAGAACTCACCAGAGATATACAGTATGGAAAACAGAAAGGTAAGTGAAGAAGTTGGAATCAATCCAAACAAAGCACAGGAAAAAGAGCTAATTAAATGTAGTTGAGATCTTATCTAGAAGGCAGTAAACCACACCAGCTCTGGATATGGATGCACCTAAGATTTAAAAGTAGATCTCTCTTGGTAACAGCTGTTTCTGGAGTTTGGGAAATAAACATTATAGCTTAAAGTTGCATCAAGAAATGTTGTTAACTGAAGCTTCCAAAATATCCTAGCCAGCATGGCCAGCAACTAAACTGGATGGTGGATTCTGGTAGTAAAGAACTAAGGTTGCAAGCTCTGCCTAAAAGTGAAATAAAGAAATAAGGTTGCAAGCTCTGCCTAAAAGTGAAAGCCTGAAAGGGCTATGTTCCCATGCCACTACCATTCTGATCCATTGTACAATACCCTATGGCCAATATCAAAGTAAAAAGCCACGCACAAACACACTCTCACACACCATGGGATCTCAGATCTCCTAGCAATTTGTCTACCTTTGCTTTTAGTGGCTGCATCTGATGACCTTTAACTTCTGCATAACTGTTTGTGCTTTGGGATTGTAACTAGAGTGACAATGAGCTTTGCTTAAAAATGGCTTATCAGAAATTTGAAGATGCTTTTACCTCAGAAGAATTAATAATCAGGCATAAAATCACAAGACCTGACAAAGTAGTACAGGGCAACTATCATGTGGCCTGATCAAATTTCCCTCCCAAATGCACACCCAATTTTTGCCAATCAGTCATGTCTCAGTTCCACATACCACCTCTTTTATATTGTCAAACTAATGAAGTAAAAAACCTGGGTCATTTGACACTTCCTCCAGGTTACCTTGTGGTACAGTAATTATTAGCCACTTAAGTTGGTTCATTCATAAAGAAACTGCAAGGTTGCCTCAAGTTCATCTCAGTGGACTGGAATTCAAGCCTGTGTCATTTTACATTCCCTACCTTTTCTAGCAACTAAAAACATGAATTTACCATTGCTGGGTTATTGTATACTTAAGGGTGAAAGTAAATTTAAATACAGTATAAACATTTTTCATCTTCTTCTTTTAGGAAGAACCAAATTACTTGCATTTTTTATTTCAAAGATATATATGCTGCCTTTCAAGGCAAAAACCCTTTTCTACAGGAATTATATAAAATTATATATATATATGGCTGAATCCACACCTGCAAAATAATTTGTCCTTATCATGATCCTAGTCCTGTTTGAATACACAATGTTCTTCAGGTTTTGAAGTGAAAGAACTTAGATGCCTGATGACTTTAATACAATTTTAAAAAAAACAACCCTTTTTCTTTGCAGATTCTAAGGAAAATTGTGGGTTTTGGGAACTTGTGTCCTGCACCCTTAATTGGGACGGGGGTGGGATGGGGGGAGTAAGGTGGTTGCAGGCAGGACAAGTTTGTGGGCAGTTACTTTGACACTGTTGTACAGAAAGCATGGTGTCACCATTTATTTATTTTTTACATTCAGTGTATGTATGTGGATTAACTGCATATTCGAACATTCAAAGGTCTGAGATTCTCTGCTTGCTGGGGGGGTGTGCTACATTTTATAAAACTCAATGAAAACTTTCTCTTTATTAAAACTGGGTTTTATTAAAACTGGGTTTTAATAAAGACAGCTTGGATCAGGTCATGCTTCCAAACCCATTTACTTGGGGGGAAGTGAAGTATATTGTCATAGGCATTTCTGTCCAGCTAAGGGCCAAGGGGAAAAAGTGCTTCTGCCCTATCTTTGATTAACAGTGTGATTTTATATATTCAATCACACAAGTATATCCAATTGAATTCAGTGGAACTTGTTACTCCCAGGTAAAAGGGCGCATCAGGAAATAGAAACATGCAGAGAATTGGGCTGTTGTTTTTACAGGATCGGGGCTAACAGGTTTACTAACTAGCTGTTCCATTCTGTAGCATTTTTTTTTAAATGTTAATCTTGAGGGATGATCATGTGGGTAACTTTAAATGTTGTGGGCTGAACTGAATGAGAAGGTGTTTAATTCTCCTGACACACACACACAGGACAGAGAGGTAGGGAAAAGGAAGGAAGGTGAGATGAGGGAGCCTGGTAAGAACTGCAAATTCAGTCCATAAATATTGTTCCTAAAATGAGTAGGTTTCATTGAACTCAGACTTTTGAGATAACACAGATTTAATTGCTCTGTAAGGGCCTTTGCAGACTGCTAGAAATAGTGCAAATTGAGTCCACTTTAACTGTCCTGGCTCAGTGCTAGGGAATCATGGGAATTGCATTTTTTTCTGAGAAATTCTCTGTCTGAGAGCTCTGGTGCCACAACAAACTACAGTTCCCATGATTCCTTAGCACTGAGTCAGGGCAGTTAAAGTGGACTCAATTTGCACTATTTCTGGCAGTCTGCAAAGGCCCTAAGTTTCACTTGAAAAATCAATGCTATACACAGTTACCAGCCAGTAAACAACATTGAACTCAATGGGATTGACATCTCTGCAGATGTAGCAAAGGGTGCGTTTGACATGCCATTGCCTTCTACATACCATATACAAGTGACTTTGTTCAAGACTCCATACTGTTCAAACTAGAAGTAATTTATCCAATCTCAATGGGAAGAATATCTTCAGATAATTGCAATCAAAAGCAAAATTACCACTATGTATAAAGTAACTGTATTACCGGTCACATTTTCCCTATTTGTAAACACTCCTCTGAGAGGACTGAACATGGTAGAAATGCCTTTTTGTATCAATATTACTTCAGGTGGGGTAAATGTGTGGCTTTCAAGACCAATTTGAGTTTGGATGGAAATTGGTGAGTGTGATATTAATGTGGTCAAACTGGGGCAGGATACTGTGCACTGAAGCTGGGATATAGCCTTCGTGTAGATTTAGCCCATAATGCATAGTATATTAGATATCAATAAAACCTCAAATCTAAGAGTAGCAATTAAAACAAGAAACAGACTACACCTTTAAAAAGCACTTTGAAATAAAAGAGTTTTCAGAATCCATTTAAAAACAGAAGAGAAAGCCATACCTACTATACAAAAAAGCATTGTCTCCCTTCTTCTCTCACTTTTTCCAATAGACAGTGAGACACTACAAAACAATTTCTGCTACTGAGACTATTTTCCCTCTCTACCGCTAATGTTAACTCCAGGTAATGTGGACTAAGGGCCCTGTAGATATAGTCAGAGAAAAGTGTTAGATCTTCTCCTCCTCTATGACCCTATCCAGATCAAAACCCCATCAGAGGCTTTTTAAAAAATGGAATTTACATTGGGAGGTCTAATGAAATGTGCAGTTCAGACTGTTAATTCCAAGAAAACATGGCTAGGACCAGGTTCATAAATCAGGACTCTTCTATATTCTATTTTCAAGGAAAACATGTCTAGGACCAGTCAGGACTTCTATATTCAAGGATATAGCTCCCTGTGCCATCAAAATAGTAATTAACCTAAATACACACACCATGGAATGCTGCAGAGCCAACTTTTCCTTAATCCCATGGGTGGAGATTGAAAAGGAGGCCCATCGGTGCCAGCAGAACTACCTGTGAGACTTTTGGCTGCCTACCCCAATCCACCTGCCATCCCCTCCCCATCGAAGTCATTACAAAACATGAATGGAATTCTCCCGTAGGTAGACTGTGCAACCATTCTGAGAGATGAGAAGGAAATTCAGGGAACGGGAAACACAGAGAACACACCAAGAATGATCAGACTGGGGATCTTCTCTCCAATGCACAGGCAGTGCCTCCAAGAGAAATTTTGCAAGGCGAAACAAGACTGTATTCGGGGCCCAGCTGTTCCTCTCAAAATTGAGGATTTAATAGACCAAATGGACCTTAAATCTTCATCTATGTCTTTTCAATAAAGGTAACGATATCACTGAAGTTTTAAAATCATAGTTTTTTTCTTCTTTGTAGAAAAAAATATGGTTATGCTAAAATATGAACAAAGTAAACAGCTTTCGGTGTATGGTTATGACAGCATTATTGAACATGATGGCTAATTTCAGGCTATCTGAATATGACCAATGGTACACTTTCATAAATGCTTTATTCCCTGTGCTCCAGATAACAATATATATAAAGCAACAATAAGCATAATCAGCTAATTACATGAGATTTTCTGGCTCTTTTTGTCCTTTCCTGTCATTTCTGCCATCCTGATTTGTGATGATACATTCTAAATGGGTGGTTTAAAAAAACCAACAACAACTTCTCAAATTTGGGCCTGAAAGATATAACAAATACAGGTGTCCCTCGGTATCCGCGAGGGATCCGTTCTGGACCCCCGCCCGCCCGCGGATACCAAAATTCACAAATTCTCAAGTCCCATTGACCCCAATGACAGCTCATGCATGCAGCCATGCTGCCACTGGGGAGAATGGGACAATTTCTCCCTCCCTCCTTCCTTCCTTGCTTTCCTCCCTCTCTCCTTCCTTCACTCCTCCTTCCCCCTGCAAGGCTTCCCTGGGCTTAGCTTTGGGGGCAGAGGCTGGAGTCCCATCAGCCGCAGGGAGTCAGTGCCAGCACAAGGGCTTGGGAGCAGAGGCTCCCAAACTCAAAAAGCCCTTGTGCCAGCTCTCTACGGCCAACAAGGCTCCAGCCTCTGCCCCCAAAGCTAAGTCCAGGTCAGAAGTGTGGGGTAATTTAAGTTTCCCAAGTATCAAAAATAGGAAAGCCAAGCCTGTCAGAGTCTGGCTTTAAAACAGTAGAGTAGCAGAAGAGTGACTTTTCCTAACTATGGGCCTCGACAGACGGCTTATTAAGGCATCCTGGAGGCAGGGAAGAGGAGGGGCAGCCGCATGCTCGGCACCCCTTCCTCCTCCCGAGGTTGCCCTCGGAGCCGCCGGCCCTCCACACAGCCGGCGCTCCAGGGGCAACCTCCCGCCGCAGTGTCCGCACACGCTGCGGCAGATAAGTCAGTGAAAGTGAGCCGCCAGTCTGCTTCCCCCGTATGCTTCCCTAAAGAATTAAGACTGACTCAAAAACAACAAACATGTACCTTGTCGTTTAAAACAATGACTTTAATCTATATGTACATAAAAATGGCTAAATCCTAATCTGATGGTTTAGGTAAAGAGATGGTTTAGGTAAAGAGAAAAATCTTACCATCTTTAAGAAAGCAGGAAGGTGGAATACCTCAGTTGAGAATCTTGGAGAGAGAAACTGTTTGGTAGTCCCAAAGAGGGAGTGACCTAAGTCACATGGTTAGTATGAATGAGAGAGGGGGGGAGGAGTTTGCATACAGGAAATCCCTATCTATCTAAGGAGAGGGGGAAAGAATGCAAAGATCTTCCAACAATCTGCTTCTCATTCTTTTGGACCAACATCATCTCTTCACTGTCTGCTTCACTATCTGTACAGGATCAGATCATCAACATAACTTATCATATAAGTCCACTTATTATTTCTGAATCTTTTCTATACACATCTGTCAACAGTGCCTGTAGTGAACCCCTTTGATAAGAAGCTGGTTCAGTTTCTCACTCCATACTCTGGTGGCCTGTTTTAAACCATAAATGCTATTTTGCAATTTGCATACAAAATGTTCCTCTCCAGGTTCTTGGAATCCTGGAGGTTGTTCCATATACAGAGATCACTATAGGGAAAAGCTGTCCAGACGACCAGATGTTGAACACTCATTTTCTTGTAGGCTGCAACAGCTAGGAGAGTTCTGATGGTTGTGTGTGTGACTACTCCAGCAAAGGTTTCATTGTAGTCCTCACCATACTTTTGAGTGTAGCCTTTAGCCACAAGTCTTGCTTTGTATCTCTGAATCTCCCCTTCTGCATCTTGCTTTGTGGTAAAGACCCATCTACAACCAATTGCTATTTTTCCTTTTGGCAATTCTGACAAAGTCAATTTCTTGTTTTTATATAAAGATTGTATCTCCTCACTAGCAGTTTGCACCCACTTCTCAGAATCTGTCTTTGGCAGTCTCTTGATCTTTTTCAAATCAGAGGGTTTTGGAATTCTTTCCTCTGTGGCTTGATAAGAAAATCTGTCAGGTGGCACACCTTTACTGGAGCATTCTGACCTTCTCACCTGGATTTGGATATCTGGCTCCTCTTCTTGTTTGCCATCCAGTTCCTCATCATTAGGCTGGTCCACTGCAGGTGTAGCCCCTTCTGGATGTAAGACCTCTGGCGGATGAAAGAACTCCATGTGCTCTGGCTGCTGGTGGGAGTCTTTTTCCACTGCAAATAAATCTGGATAGACATCTTGGTTTGGATTAGATTTGGGCTGTGGTCTTTCATCAACATAAACAGCACTTGTTAATTTTATTGTGTGTCCATCTGGATTTAGAATTCTGTAACCATTTCTAGCATAACCAACAAAAATTCCCTCTTCACTTCTGCAGTCAAGTTTGCCTCTTTTCTGTTTGGGAATATAGGTAAATGCTTTGCTTCCAAAAACCTTTCGATGGTTTAATTTAGGCTTAACTCCATGCCGTAACTGGAATGGGGTTACGTCTTTGGATTTAGTTGGTTCTACAGGTATGTAGCAGTCATGATGGCTTCAGACCAATAGCATTTAGGCATATTAGCTTCCAAAAGTATATTGACTGCCATCTCCTTGAGAGTTCTGTTCATTCTCTCTGCCATGCCATTTTGTTCTGGAGAATAAGCCTGTGTCATCTGATGCTTAATGCCATGTTCTTTTAAAAATTCATCAAATTCAACATTGACAAATTTGGTGCCATTGTCTGTGTGCAGGCTCTGGTTTGTAGCCAAATTTGTTAGAAACTTGATTAAAGTACTCTTTGAATTTTTGAAATGCTTGACTCTTCTCTCTGAGAAGGTAAGTGTATGTGTATCTGCTGAAATCATCAATAATAGTCATAAAGTAAGAGTTGCCACCTGCTGACTTTTGATTCATTGATCCAGAAAGATCAGCATGTAAAAGATCCAATGGTTTGTTAACATTGGGTCTCTCAATAACTGGAGGGTGTGGAGCTCTTGTGGCCTTTGCTTTCAAGCTTTCTACACATTTTTCATTATTGGAGCATGCTTTGAATTTAAAGTTTCTTGCAATCTCTTGATTGGCCAGTCTTAATATTTTCCACATTTCAATGAGCAAATCTGCGATGCCATAAAGTTGAACAGTCTTTATGATTGCATTGGGTCACACTGTTTGCAGATGAATGCAAAATCTGCATCTGATAACAGCCACGAGATCCTAAATCTGCTCTAAAAAATTTGCCATGAAAACCAAAGCAGGTTTGCTTCCTGAAACTGATGTGGTTGCCTCTTGATGTTGTGGTTTACACACTGTAAAGGGAGGCTTGCCAATCTGGTACATAGTAAGCATCAGGGATTTGTAAGGCTCCTAATCTGTCAGGACCAAGTTTTGTTTGCAAAATAACAATCCCCTTTCCCTGTGCAAAAACATCTTGACCATTACCAGGATAGACAGGAAAAGTTACATTTGCATCACAACAAACTATTCTTTGCTGTTGAAGTAATGTGCACTTGCTCCACTATAAATGAAAACTTGGTTTTTATATTTATCGCCAGAAATCTGAAATAATTGTCATAAATCAAACCAATATCAACATGACTTGAAGATTTCTGTTTAGAGTTAAAATCTGCTTTCTTAAAATTGTTTTTGCTTTTGGTGTTCCACCCTTGGCTTTCCAGCTTCTGCAACTCAGCTCGTCTTTGACTTGTTAACATTGGGGCTGTGCAGATGGGCAGGAAAAGGTGACCTGAAGTTTCCTTTTCCCTAAGCTGCAGCAACTGCACTGCCTGCCCTGAGGTTGCCCTAAATGGGGACGGAGCAACCACACTGGAGGGAGTCAATGCAGCTTTTCTGAGGCTGTATTGAAGCCCCAGCAACCGCATTGCCAGCCCCAAGGATGCTGCAAAGGGAGATGGAGCAACCGCATGGGCCGGCAGTGGCTGCTTTAATTTTTTTTGTTCTCAAATGCATGCACAGGTGCGCAGGACCATCTCTCCACACCTGCACATCTGTGCAGGAAAGCATCCCTGTGTACCTGCACAGGACCTGTTATAGGGTAGTATACAGTCTGTCACTCTCTGTGCACAAAGGTTACTGAAGTTCGGCATCCCTGTGCACCTGCACAATATCTGTCATACACCCACATATCATGTAAGGATTCGCTGGCCTCTGCTTCCCCCCAAGGAGTGGGTGCAGTAGACAGGTGCCACTGTCAGATTGTGCCACCCTTGAGGCGAAAGAACAGATTTGTCAACTGAAAAGACACTCCATCATCCTCCACACAGATCAGTGGGGAGGGGAGAGGTACATGCAAGGGAGGTTTGTGTGGACAGACTTGATACATGCAGCTGGTGGTCATGCAAGACCCATTTCAAACTGGCTTTAGGACAGGATTTGAAGTTGAGACTGCCATGGTTGCCTTTGCCAACAACCTGCATCTGAGCATCGACAGGGGTAGTATGACCCTGTTGGTGCTTCTAGACCTCTCAGCAGCTTTTGATACAATAGATCATGGCATCCTTTTGGATCGCCTGACTGGGTTAGGAGTCGGTGGCACTGTGCTCCAGTGGTTCCACTCCTTCCTCTCGAGCAGATCCCAGAGGGTGCTGCTCTGGGACAGCTCACCTGTGGCATCCCTCAAAGTGCCATTCTGTCTCTGATGCTGTTCAACATCTATATGAAGCCGCTTGGTGAGATCATTCAGAGTCATGGAGCTGGGTGTTATCAGTACGCTGACGACACCCAGATCTATTTTTCCATGTCTTGATTATCGGCGTCGACTCCCAATGGCGTCTCTCCTCTCAATGAATGTCTTAAGGCAGTAATGGGCTGGATGAGGAAAAACAGATTGAGAGTGAATCCAGACAAAGCGGAGGTGCTCACAGCAGTGGCCCCGAAACCAGGAATTGGGTTACAACCTCCAGTCCTGGATGGAGTCACACTCTCTGTAAAGGACTGTGTTCATAGTTTGGGGGTGCTCGTTGACTCGTCGCTCCTGATGACTAATCAGGTAAATGCAACAGTCAGGAGTGCCTGTTATCAGCTTCGGCTGATATGCCAGCTGCGCCCTTTTCTGGAAGTAAGGGATCTCGAGACTGTGGTGCACGCGTTGGTAACCTCTCGTCTGGATTTCTGTAATGCGATCTACATGGGGCTACCCTTGTGCTTGGTCCAGAAACTTCAGTTAGTACAAAACATTTAGGACAAAACTGAAGTTAATATTTCAGTGATCAGTGTGGGATTAGGATTAGCAGAAGCCATTCTCTATTATTAGAGTAGTAAAACTTTTCTTGCAGTCAATATCTTCAGGAGAAACAGTTTAGAACAAAATAAACTGGGACCCCATAACCCAAAAATGTGGGGTAATTTAAGTTTCCCAAGTAGCAAAAATAGGAAAGCCAAGCCTGTTAGAGTCTGGCTTTCAAACAGCAGAGTAGCAGAAGAATGACTGTGCCTAACTATGCTTCCCTAGAGAACGAAGGGGAGATGCAGACAGGCAGCCCTCGGCCACCCTGGGAAGCGGAGGATTGGGGCCGAGGCTGCCCCACACTTCGGCCCCAATCCACCCTTTTGCCGGCCTTGAAAGGAGCGCTAAAATGCCAGTCCTTCCAGAGCCGGCAAAAAGGGTGTCTGAAGAGCCACCACGCATTAAGATGCTGCGCTGGGAGGATGTCTTGATGGCACGCGCCATGCGATGACATCCTCGGGAAGGGGTTGGGGCGCCCAGTGTGTGGCTGCCCCTCCCCTTCCCTGCCTCCAAGACAGTGCAAAGCACCATCTGTAGAGGGCCTAAGACTTAACTCAGAAACAACAAACATGTACCTTGTAGTTTAAAACAATGACTTTAATCTATATTTACATAAAAAAGGCTAAATCCTAATCTCACTAGTGATGGTTTAGGTAAAAAGAAATCTCACCATCTTTAAAAAAGTAGAAAGGTGGAACAGCTCAGTTTAGAATCCTGAGAAACTGTTTGTTAGTCCCAAAGAGGGAATGGTAAGTCACATGGTTAGTCTGAATGAGAGAGAGAGGGTGGGAGGAGTTTGCATATCTTTGCATTTTTTCCCTCCCTCTTTAGGTAGGGAAAGAATGTAAAGATCTCCAACAAGAAGCCTCCAGGGAAAGGAAGGAGGGAGGGAGGGACAATGTGGCAAGTCCTCCCTCCTTCCTCCCCCTGCGAGGCTTCTGCCCTGGGCTTAGTTTAGGGGGGCAGAGGCTGAAGCCCTGTCAGCCACAGGGAGCTGGCACAGGGAATTGGGTTTCAGAGCCTCCGCCCCCAAGCCCAACCCCTATGCTGGCGCTGACTCCGTGTGGCTGATGGGGCACCCCCAAAGCTAGTCCCAGGGCAGAAGCCTCACAGGAGGGAAGGAGGGAGGACTTGTTCTATTGTCTCAAATGCCAGCGCAGCTGCATACATGCACTGCCACTGGGGACAGCGCAGGCTTACCTTCCGCAAATAATCGAATCCGCGAATGGCAAGTCCGCAGATACCGAGGGACAACTGTATATGTTGTATAATGAAATGGTGGACTTCCTGGTTACAATGTCAATGTGAGCTATGATCAAGAACCAGAATTCAGAAGTGAATATACTCCATTTCATAGGGTGAAATGAGCTGTTCATTTCATAGGAAAAATAGATGGTAAAAAGCCAAGAGAATACCTGAAAATTGACAGATCTGATAACCTTTGTAAAATAATGCAATGGAAAGGAGAGGTGGGAGTTGTAGTTCAGTTGGGATTTTTTTGAAAGGGGATCATCAGAAATTCACAGGCCCTTTGTTAGCTCCCCTGAACTCCCCCCCCCCCCCACAGGCCCTGTATACTAGAGCTAGTTTATTTTACCCAATAAAAATGCAGGATGGTTTTGTGCAAATCCGTTACTATCAAACAGTACTGTAGCTATCACACTGATTATGGATCATCAATCCTTTTTCTTCTCAAAATGCCTGGCTGCAAGCACACAGAAAAATACATATTTTTGTATTTTTAAATTTGTATATTTTTATTATTGTTAATGATTTTATTATTGTTATTGATTTTGTTTAATATGTTGGGGGATGGGTGGGTGGGTAAAGGAGGGATGGGATTTCAAGTTGTTTTGTTGTTTGTAATTTTATAATGTTGTACGCCGCCCCGATTGCTTGGCAGAGGGGTGGGATATAAATAAAAATTATTATTATTATTATTATTATCCTTCCCAACTCAATGGCTGTCAGATGTGCTGAACTACAACTCCCACCATCCCCAACCAATATGCCTGTCATTCTATGTGAGGAGGATGGGAGCTGGAGCAGACAGGAAAGTGCAAAGAAAGTACAGGAACTTGAGTCCACATACCTGGATGGGATTTTTCTTACCCCCGGGCTTACCTTTACCATAAGGAACCAGGAGGAGGCCTTCATTAAGTCCTGGGGGACAGTCCTGGCTCCCTGTTTTGGGGTCAGCCAGGCAGCAAGGCCCCATCAACCCCCCCCCCCTTGGCCCTCCAGGGTTCGGAGGCACCAGGGTCCAGAGTCTGGTGGCACTGGGTGGGAGTGAGGCAGGGCACAGAGGCTGCTGGGGTCTGTAAATGCACCAGCCACCACTGGAACTCATTTTCCCAGTGGCGCTCATGGCCTGGCGCACATGTCGCCCCCCCCCCTACTGCAACCAATGGGCCATTGGGGACAATGGGATGTGACTGTATGTAAAATTTGGTATCCATCGTCGGGGTGGTGGTGGTCCGGAATGGATCCCTCGTGAATACCAAGGAACAACTGTAGTCCTAAAACTGTTGACCTTGACAGAAATTTTCTCCATTACATTCAAGGCTGAGGGTCAATTAAGGCCATAGGCCAGTGGTATACATTTAAGGCTAATGATAGGCAACTTGTAGCCCTCCAGATGCTGTTAGACTACAACGTCTGCCATTTATCATCACAGGTTAGCACTAGTTAAGATTGGATACAGGATAGTTTCCTCATTGGTCCCTCCCCACCCCACCCCCATCTGCCAGGTTTCAGATATGAACAATTACCTCCACAAAAGGTTGTTTTAAAGTAACCCTTCCAGTTTTCCCAGTGATGCAAATACTTCCATGGGAGCTTTTTGCGACAATCATTTTCGCTCCAGCTCAGACATTTTTGCCTGTCACTAGCAGGCAAATTTAACTGTCTTTCAGAAAGATTACATTCCATTATCCGGTTGGCAGATGAAATCAGATTAAACCATTTCTCTGAAGAATGGTTTATCCACTCAATGTTAGATTGCTCTTCTCTTCTCTTGTCATTTGTCTCAACAAGCATCTGCTTTTGGGTTCCCTGCTAGAATTTTAAATTTTATTAAGGGAAACCTTTTTTGATTGGTTTATATGTACATTCATATGTATATATTTCTGTATTAGTTAATAAGCATGATAGTAGCCCCTTAATTTTTTTTTGTGTTTGTTTTTTTTTGTAATGCACAGTATGTGCAATTTGCTATTTATCAGAAATTATTTTGCCAAGTTGATATTCTCCATAGGTGTAGGACTACAACTTTCATCACTCCCAGTCAGTATGGTCATCTCAGTTGGCCATGCTGGCAGGAAAGAAGGTGAATAGGGTAAGGCTCTCTTGTATACGTGTATATGTGTGTGTGTTTCTGACTTATGGTGACCATAAGGTGAACCTATCACGTGGTTTTCTTGGCAAGTTTCTTCGGCGGGGGCTTGCCATTGTCATCCTCTGAGGCTGAGAGAGTGTGACTTGCCCAAGGGCACCCAGTGGGTTTTCATGGCAAAGTGGGGATTCAAGCCCTGGTCTCCAGACTTCTAGTCCAATGTTCAAACCAGTACACCATGCTGGCTCACTAAGGCTGTCTTTGAGGATAACAAAATTGGAAGCCAGAGCAATGAAGAATTATCTTTATTAACAATGATGAATGAATAATGAAATTATGCATTAATTTATTAGATCCACCACAAGAAAACACTACTATCAAGACCAGTAATGTAACTTCTTGATATACACAGCTGAGTAAAAAAAATGACCAGATCCTGGGCATTTACAAATGCATACCTACCATAGTTACAAAACTATGCAGTGAATTATGGATCAACCTCCCTCGCCCCATCTAGACTTACTGGTGGAGTTACTGGTGGTATTCATGATCCCAATGTAGCACCTAGCTTACTGGACATGACCCCCAACCCCAACTTACCAGGAAGCAGCTGCTGTGATAGATGGGAGTCCATTCCCCTGTCGCTCAGGAAGCAGCTGAGTAGCAGTTCCACCCCCACTCACAAAAGCAATCTCCAACAGGAGGGATCCTATTTTTGCCTCTCAGAAATGAGATTGCTTACAGGAGCAAGTGGGGACATCAGTTATTTGTTTCTCAAGAGACAAGTGAACAGATCTCCAGTTGAAGGGGACATGCCCAGTAAGCTAGGTGCTATATAGGGATCGTGAATACCATATTGTTACAAATGTGCATTTCCAGGTTATATGTTCATAACTCCTCAACAGGATTCTAGCTATTATTTTTAAAATGAGAAGAAGTCTACTTCATACTGAACCCTGCCTAAACAGCATCCCTTTTAAGATTAGGAGATTCTGAAGGCTTGGCATGAGAATGGAGAAAAATAATTGAGCAAGTGTCAGCTTCCAAGCTATGAACACCTAGACAACAGAACACCTCAAAGTATTTAGAAAATACTTTGGAAAACTCAGCGTGCATGTACTGTAGAAGTAATGTAGTTTGGTACCACTTTAACTACCATGGCTCCATCCTATAGAATCCAGGAATTTGTAGTTTTGTCAGGCACCAGAACTCTTTGGCAGAGAAGGCTAAAGATTTTGTAAAACTACAAATCCCTGGATTCTGTAGGATGGAGCTACAGCACTTAAAGTGGTGTCAAACAGCATTATTACTATAGATAAACCCTCAGAGATAAAAAATGAAGTGGCTAACATAACTTTCAACAAAAGGCTGGCTGGAATAGGCAAGTCAAAAGTCAGAACAACAGTGCAATCAAAATAGCAATAGCAATAGCACTTTACATTTCTATACTGCTTCATAGTAAACTAAGCACTCTCTAAGCTGTTTACAGTGTGCAAGCCAAAAGAGTTGGATTTCTAGAAAAGTCACCACTCAGCAAGTTTAGACTCTGACAAGGATTCTTCACTACATGAAAATCAAATGGATCAAATGTTCATGCCTTCTATGCTGGAACATGATCAGTTATAGAATGGGCAGCTCACTCTGAAACCATGGCTATTAGCTATTTCCAAAGGAAGTGGGCAGTGGTATACTGTTATGTTGCAGTTGCCTAACATGACAGCTCTGCAGTCATATTCATACGGTCTGCAAATGGTCAGGCAGCTGTCATATAATCAAACCAATTCTAGAAGCTTCATCTCCATCAGGACCAGGTGTTTTGCCAAATTAGCACCTGCTACAGCTACTGAGAGATAGTGTGGTGTAGTGGTTTGAGTGTTGGACTAAGAATCTGAAGACCAGGGTTCAGTTCCTTGCTCAGCCATGGAAACCCACTGGGTGGCCTTAGATAAGCTCCAGAAAACCTAATGATAGACTTGCCTTAGGGCCACTATAAATTGGAAATGACTTGAAGGTACACAATAACAACAGCCACTGTGAGGCTTGCAACTAAATTGAGAGGGGAAAGTGGATCCTGAGTGGGGTAGGAAAAAATGCCATTAATCCTGCTAATCAAGAAGCCCCAGCATTCCACATCTGCAACCCTTGGCTGCACTACTCCACTGGGTCTCAATCTGGAAAAATGGGCAAACTTTCCAAGGCATCTGCAAAATAAACTTTAGTTCTTTGTTTCTAAATGAAGCTTTGAGTAAGAAAACCTAAAGGTAAGAGCAATGCAAAGAGCTACAATTATTATTCTTGGCATGAGGTTACTAAATGAATCCAGGCTCACCTGATGTCAGTCACCACTAATCCACCACAAAAGAATAACATTCATCCTAATTGGGAGAGGTACTTTCTACTATGATAAGCTTACCAATTGCTATAATTATAAGTTAACCATTAATTTTAAATCCTGGGTAAAACAGAGAAGTATACTGTTTTTCTCATGGGTGGTGTTTCCCACTCCTGGGTTAAGCCTATCAGACCTCAGAATCTGGGAAGGGGGGGGGAGCTAGATTTCTGGCCAGCTAAAAGCAAGAGGATGGGAGAACGAATGTGGTACAGTTAAGGGAAAAGTTGGAAATTATTCAATTAGGGTAGCCAGATTGAAAACTGGTAACAAGCAAAACCTCTGAAATACGCTCTTCTACACAAATGTTACAGGTACAGGAGCCCTCTGCAGTTTTCAATCTGGCATGTGTAAGAAGCAACACTTGCTGAAATTCCCTCCTCTGCACATTAAAGGTACAGAGGCCCTCTCCAGTTTTCACTCTAGTAAGCCTAGAAACATCTATTAACAGTAAAATAAGGATAGCGAGCTTAATATTGTTGTTGTTGTTAATTGCCTTTGAGTTATCTTTGACCCATGGCTAACCCAGTGGCGTCCCCACACCTGGTGTTACCCGGTGGGGATGGCAGGGCTTCCGGGGCGGTGCACACTTCCTCCTCCCATGCTGCCCCATCCTTTTCCACAGGGGGTGGGAGCGCATGGGAGGGAGCATGAGACAGCGCAGAGGTGGGAGTATGCATGGGAAAAGTGGGACGGTATGAGGGAGCGCATTGGCTGGTGCAGGGGGATGGGAGCACACATGGGGATGGCATGGGAGGCGCACAGGGGAGGGCCCATCTGGGTGTTGCTCCTCCTTTTGGGGTGTCACATGGTGTGGGCTGCACCACCACAATCCCCCAACGATGCCCTGGGCTACCGTACATATGAGAGACCTCCAAGTCACCCCATTCTCAACCACCTTGCTCAGCTCCTGCATACTTCTCTGATTGAGTCTATCCACCAGGAATCTAAGTATTGCTTATGTTTAAAGAGATGTCTTGATGACAAAACTTTTACTGTTTAGTATGTAACCACTATTCTGCCAAGGGAATTAATTGGGTCCCAGCCACAGATTGCCAGAAAGTTTAAGATACTTAACTCCTTGTTTCACTTAATATAAGCCAAAGTAAGTTCTAAAGACGGAATAAATTTGGTGAAAGTGTGTTCTGTCACAATGGGCTTCATTTTGCCATCTAATTTAGAACAGAACTATGGTAAACATTTCTTATATCTACACTGAGTACATATAAGCTTTAAGGGAAACTGTCTTACATCCCAACTACGTACGTTTATTTTTAAATGAGAGCCATTTATCCAGAGGCAACTGTGATTTTCCCACTGTGTATTTTCTCCACAAGGAACTGTAGTCTTTCACAATTCTTTATTTTTCAAAAAACCCAAAACATTTCTGATTCATTTATTAACGTTATATTTTTTAGCAATTAAGTAAAGAAACTTATACCTTTAAAAAGTAAGAGAGGTCGCTCAATAAATTCAGTAATACTTGCAAAGATACACTTCTGTTTTAATATATATTTAACAATGAACCTTTCCTTATTGTTCCAGGTTGTGTATGCCAAGAATGCAGTCTTTCAGGAAACAGCATTTTTCTAGTGTATGAGATCAAAAAATTGCATCCTTTTTTCAATCAAGTAAATATAACCATTTCTTTAAAGGAAGGGGCAATATGCTGTATCATGATTTATTTTGCAGCATACAACAGAGCTAGAAATATAATACAGCAGCCACTATATGGCTAAAACTATCAAGACCATATTGTTCCACCATAACAAAACATATTAAAATGTTATGTTACAACATACAACCATAATGCTGTAACACCTTCAACAAAAGCACTTTCCCACCTTTTTACATGCTGTATGTTAACCAAGCTATTTTATATATAAAATATTTAATAAAATATAAAATAGACTAGATCAGACTTTTTTAGTAATTGCTAGGATAAACATTATTCATGTAGTTCAGACCTGTACCAACATGGCATTTGCTAGGAACCAAAATTAAAATAGGCTAAATTTCTTTGTGCCGCAGATAGGTTTAAATAGATTATTTATATTAATTATTTCTATTAATATGAATTAATTAATTAATAATTAGAATTAATTTCCTCCTCCTCCTCCTCTACCTGGCCCTCTCCTCAGGAGAAAGCTAATCAGCGGGAGAGACTTTCCTGTCATTCTCTGCCTCTGCTTGGACTTCTCAGGCTCCTCCACTGCCTGGCGTTCTCCTGAGGAGAAGCCCAGGTAGTGGAGGAAGAGGACAGGCAAATGCCTGCCCTGCAAGGCTCTTCCACTGCCCTGTTTTGTCCTGAGAAGGCCAGGTGGCGTTGGTGGAGGAGGATTGGTGAATACCCTCACTGTAAGGCTCTTCTGCTGCTAAGGAGAAGGATGGATGAAGGAGGATGGGCAAACACTCACCCTGCAAGGTTCCTCCTTTGCCCAACTTTCTCCTGGGTGGCAAAGGAGCCTTACAGGACAAGCATTTGCCCATCCTCCTCCTCCACCACCTGGCCTTCTCCTCGGAAGTGGAGGAGCCTTGACGGGCAAGCATTTGCCCCTCCCCCTCCTCCTCCTCCCAACCTTCTCCTTGGGAGAAGACCAAGCAGTGGAAGAGCCTTGTAGGGTGAGTGTTTGCCTGTCCTCCTATCCGTCCACCACTTGGCCTTCTCCTCAGCAGAAAGCCAGGCAGTGTAGGAGCCTTGCAGGGTGGGCATTTGCCCCTCTCCTCAGGAAGAGGCCAAGCAGCAGAGGAGCCTTGAAGTCATTCTACATCCCTGCAGGCCATCCAAAATCCTTTGGCAGACTGTATGCGGCCCCCGGTCTGTATGTTGTCCAGGCCTGATGTAGTTCCTTCTTTCCACAGAGGATGTCAAGCAGAAATAATGAGCTAAGACTGCCTCTAGGCAACTAGTCATACTTTCCTGTTGTTAGGTGTAAGGGAATTCTGCAGGACACCACTATAAAGGCTACAGCAGGGGTCGGCAACCTACAGCCCACGGGCCGGGTGCGGCCCACGGAGGCCTTGGGACCTGCCTGTGGCAGGTCCCGCCACCCTGCGTGTGAGTGCGAGTGCCATTTTGGCATCCAAGATGGCACCTGCGCTTGCGCTCGCATGCGCACGAGTACGGGCGCCATTTTGGAAGGCTGCACTGCACCTGCTCTGGGCAAATTTGCCCAGCGCATGTGTGCTGCAGCCTTGCCAGGGTCCAGGGAAGGCCCCAGCATGCCTGCTCCGGGCGAATTCGCCCAGGCGCACGCGCTGCGGCCTGCACTGGGCAAATTTGCCCAGAGCAGGCACTCTGTGGCCTTCCCTGGGCCCTGGCAAGGCCGCAGGGAGCGTGCGCCGGGCGAATTCACCCGGAACAGGTGCGCTGGGGCCTTCCTAAGGCCCAGGGAGGGCCCCACGGTGGCTGTGCTGTGCGAATTCGCATGGTGCAGCCACCGTGGGGCCTTCAAAAATGGTGCCCCATGCACGTGCGCACAACGGGGGGCATCATGAGCATGCGTGTGGGGAAAAGTGTGCGCGCGCACAATTGCGTGTGCGCTCACCCGGCCCCCAAGCCATTTCCCCCCCTCCCAGCCCCGCCCCCTGGCAACAAAGGTTCCCGATCCCTGAGCTACAGTATATATAATAAACAATGGTTAGCAATAACAATAGCAATAGCATTTACATTTACATTTCTATACCACTTCATACAGAACTCAGTAGGCTCTAACTGGTTTAGAATGTGTAAGCTAATTGCCCCCAACAAGCTGGGTGCTCATTTTAAAGACCTACGGAAAGATGCAAGGCTGAGTCATTGGTTAGCCATTGGCTACATGTAGCAATTTTACATTTGTGGGTTTTTCGGGTTATGTGGCAATGTTCTAGAAGAATTTATTCCTGATATTTTACGAGCATCTGTGGCTGGCATCTTCAGAGAAGATGGAAGTGAGTGGGGTTTGTTTGTGTGTGTGTGTGTGTATGTGTGTATATATATATGTATATATATGTGTGTGTGTGTGTTGTCAGGGATGATGGGAGTTGTAGCTCTTCACCTCTGGCTCTAACTCACCACCTTGTTATGCAGCAGAGCTGACCAGCTTTGATCAGTGGTTGATGCTTCTTTCCCAAGCAGCAGAGTTTCAGAGAATAGGCTGAAGACCCTGACAAACTCTCCAAGCCTTCTCACTCTTCTTCCTGAGATGTCTCCAAACTTCTCCAGGATTCTTCTGGCTCTTGTATCTTCCCTCAAGACACCAGACAACTCAGTAGTCTTATATAAAAGATCTACTTTATTCTACTATAAATACTATATGCCCTACAAATCACAATCTCTACACTTCACAATTACTCCAAACTACTCCACAATACACCAAACTACTCCACAATGTACATTAGCAAACATTGCAATTTATAGCCATTGTTAGACACCACCCACCAGTCAGTTTCCACCCAGTGGGTGTGTACATACATCTTGATTGGTCCACATAGATCATCCCATACCTAAGACCAACCCAAGTGTTTCATCACTTTACCTTGACCACTTAATGAGTCTCAGGTGTTTGCAATCTATCACAGGTGTTCTCAATATACCTTCTATAACTTTGTCCTTGGCTCTCAAGGCTTCTTAATTATATTATCTTTTTCACCTGTGTATCTTCCTGATTGCTCCTGCTTAGTCACTTTGACATTCACATACATATTTTTATTTCTATTACTGTATATCCCATGTTGCTTTTTCCTTAACATGTGTGTGTATATATATATATATATATATATATATATATATATATATATATTGTGTGACCCTTGGTTGAGAGAAGGGAATTTACATGTTAATCTGGGTTGTTCTGTTGTTGAATGGCAAGGCCTCAGGGTGGGAGCATATGCAAGGAGGCATTGTGTCTATTTAATGAGTGATCCATTGTCTGCTGGGAAAACCCCTGATCCTGGGTGGTTTTCATTTGCACATGCTGGGTCTTGATTTTGGTGTTTTTCAGGACTGGCAGCCAAACTTTGTTTACTTTAGGGGTTTCTTCTTTCCTGTTGAAATTGTCTAGGTGTTTGTGGATTTCAATGGCTTCCCTGTGCATTCTGACCCGATAGTTGTTGGCATGATCCAAAATTTCAGTGTTTTCGAATAGCATTTTATGCCCAGAATGGTTTATAAGGTGTTCTGCTACTGCTGATTTTTCTGGTTGACCCAGTCTGCAGTGTCTCTTGTGTTCCTTGATTCGTATTTGAACACTGCATTTGGTGGTCCCTATGGAGACGTGTCCACAGCTGCATGGTATGCGGTAAACTCCTGTATCTGTGAGAGGGTCTCTCCTGTCCTTCGCTGAGCGCAGCATTTGCTGGATTTTCTTGGTGGGTTTATATATTATTTGGAAGTTGTGTTTCCTCACCACTTTCCCTATTCTGTCTGTGACTCCTTTGATGTATGGTAGAAATACCTTCCCTTTGGGTGGTTGTTTGTCTTCACTCCTTGGTTTTTTCTGGGTCTGGCAGCCCTTCTGATGTCTGAGCTGGAGTAACCATTCGCTTGTAAAGCCCAGTCTAGGTGCCTCAGTTCATCTTCCAGGAAGTGGGGATCACAGATCCTTTTTGCCCAGTCTACCAATGTTTTTATTGTGCTTCTTTTTTGTGTAAAAAATGTAAAAGAAAATTTACATTTTTTCCAGTTGACCTCAGCAGATATTCTCTTGTTTTTTGAATAAAATTTCTACCCTATACCCACTTACTTATGATTGATCCCCACTGAATTTAACAGAACTCGCTTCTGTGAAGTCATATATAGCAAGAATGGGCATCATGTGCCCCTCCAAATGTTGCTGGGCTGCAATTCCCAGCATGCTTCATAATCATCTATATGTTGGCTAAGGATGCTGGCAGTTACAGTCAGCAAGATCTGGAGGGCTGTAGGATTCCCAACCCTGATACATAAGATGGCTTTGTAAATTTGTGTCTTAATAGCCACATTTGAAATACATGTGAAGGAAGATGACTTATACATTTCTAGAATTCAGAGACACAGTAATGTTAATCAAGTATATCAGTGTACAAATCTTGTACCATTGTTGAGACTATGTGTGGAAGAAGTTGTAGTATAAGCTTTCATAGACTTGGTCTACTTCCTGGTGCTTATGAGGAACGCATATAAATTTTAGATAATTTATATCCTCTTTTCTGAAAAAAAGAGAGCAAGAGAATCTTGCTTGGTTATTTGGACGCTGTCCTTATTCAGCCAAAGTACTACTGAGTCATCTGTACACCTGTAAATTGAGTAGTTTATGTGTTTTGTTGTTGTGTGTTTTCAAGTCGTTTCTGACTTATGGTGACCCTATGGCTAATCCATCATGGGGTTTTCTTGGCAAGATTTGCTCAGAAGGGATTGTCCTTTGCTATTCTGTAGGCTGAGAGAGTGTGACTTCCCCCAAGGTCACTCAGTGGGTTCTGATGTCTGAGTGGGGATTTGAACCCTGGTCTCCCGAATTATGGCCCAACGTTCAAACCACTTCACCACACTGGCTCATTCGTACATTACTGCAGGAGACATACCAGCAGTTTTACATGTACTTGTTGATCCAGCATCATTTAATGATACTGCAGTCAAGCCAATAGTGGGCAGAAAGAAGGTGGGAGAATCAACTGAAAGAGCAAGATTTGTTTTGCCATTGTGCAAGGGACAAAAGTCCCAAGGCTACAATTTTTTCCCCTATTATACAGAGAGCCTCAGGGTGCCACAGTGGTACCCCTGCAACACTGGGCTTAAAAGAAAAATCCTTGAAAGCAATAACAGAATGCTTGTTCTGTTATTCTGCAATGCAGTTTTACAGCATCTGGTTCCCAATGGTGGGACTGAAATAATCTGAAGCGTTCCAAGGATCAACACACTAGGCAGGGCTCATCTGGCATAAGCTGATTGCTGGATTTACTCCACCCCACTTGACATGATATGGACATGATACAATACACAGCCATTATTAGGGATGCATCTCTAGCAAAGTTGCACTAATGACTACCATCTGGGAATCCTCCGTTACCATTAACCATACCAAGAAGGATGTTGCCCAAGACTGAAAAAGCAAGCACAAAAGAGAAGTCGAAGAGTTGTGATGTGAGGAAATATAGGACAATTAAAGAAACAAAGAATGGAAATCAGAAACAAAAAAGAAAAAGATTCATCTATTCCTGGCATTAAGAGACAGTCTGGCTTAGTGGTAGTGGAAAATTTCAGAGTGAGGAACTGATTGAGATAATAAGCCCCAAGAGACCTGTGGAATCTAAAGGATTCCTGAAAGCTCCTGGGAATTTTCTGGCTTATAGGGCTGATGATTTGTTGGAGATATTGGTCTCACTAAGGAATGGTGAAATGGAAAGGACCATCAATACAGTCTCTCACAAAAACACTCAATCCAATGCTGTGGAGTTCACATTTGTCTTTGGTTTACAGAGAATTTATAGGTACAGAATCAAGATGGCTAGAAGATAGGTAGTACAGACATGGAGCAAATATGACCAAAAATGAAGAGGGCTCTTCACTGTGCCTCAAAAGCCAGTCTTACTGTGCTTCTAGGATTTCATTCTTAACATGCCACCCAGGAGGTTTATTCCAAGTGGCAAGAAGCTTTGCAGATTGGTCCCAGGGAGAAAAGGGATGGAGCCCCAGGCTACTCGCTGTGAAAAATTTGCTGGGCACTTTGAAAAGGCAGTTGTTTGTATTCATTTAGAACATGATACCACACTATCACAGGGAAGTCTCCAATGCACTGTCTGATTGGATTTTTCTGAGCTCAGTTTCAGTTATTGTGGCCTGATGATGTGGGCAAGACACTTGAATTAGTCTATCCCACTACATGTAAGCTTGACTTTTGCCTATTTTGGCTATTAAGATCTTGTAAAATGGGATTGATTGGTAGTAGTAAACATTTTATTGGGGAAAGTGGCTACTGCTATGAAGGACTATCCTCTCCTGAAAAACAACTCTCTTGAGAGCTACCACCCTATTGTGATTATCATCTTTCTGGGCAAGATGCTTGCCTGTATGATGGATGGGCAACCTCAGGCATTCTCAGAAGAGACAGATAACCTGGAACCATTTCAGTATGGTTTCAGGCTAAGCAGGTGCGGTTCAGAAATGGTCTGAGTTGTCCTAACTAACAACCTTTCTGGAGAAAGACATGTGGAGTGCCACCCTGATCTTTCTGCATCTCTGTGGCTTTTGACACTATTGGTTGTCTTATCCTACTGGACAGACTCTAGCTGAGGGGAATGGGAGGCACTGTACTACAGTGGTTCTGTTGTTATCTACAAGACCAGTTCCAGAAAGTAGCATTGGGGGACTTCTGTTAAGCCCTATGGCCATTAATCTGTGGCATGCCATGTGATTCTGTCTTGTGTCCCATGCTGTTCAGTATCTCTATGAAGCCACTGGGAGAATTTGTTAGGGGTTTGGGTACTGTCAGTATGGGTACTGTCAAACATTATTGTTACTAGGAGTTGGTTGAGGCTGTGCAACTGCTGGACCAGTGCCTGGATGCTGTAATGGGCTGGATAAGGGCCAATAACCTGTAGCTGAATCCCAATAAGATAAAGCTTCTGTGCATCAGTGGTTCTTAGGTTTAGAAACTGGGCAAGTTATCTGCCCTGAGGCAGCAGGTTTATAGTTTGGGAGTATTTTCAGATCCATCTCTGGAGGCCCAGCTACACTTCAAGGCTCAATTGTATGGCCAACTTCAATTGGTCTGTTAGCAACAGCCTTTCCAGACAGGGAACTTAAGGGCTATGCAGACGGGCAGCTCTGGGCCACCCCTGCTAGTAGTGGATTGGGGCCACGGCAACCCCACACCATGGCCCCAATCCTTCCTTATGCCACCCTAAGAGCTGGCACTGTGGCTCTTCCGCACCCTTTCGGCGCAGCATGTCTACACGCTACACCGGGAGGGCGTCCTGACACCGTGCACCATGCAAACAGGCACGCAGCATCAAGACGGCATCGGGGTAGGGTTGGGGCAGCTGGCGTGTGGCTGCCCCGCCCCAACTCCATTCCCCAGGCCAGCCCTTTAGGCCGGTCTGCAACACCCCTTAGTTATAGTAGTCCGTGTGCTAACAACATCCTAATTAGACTACTACAATGCATTTTATCTTGGCTTGCCCTTGAAGGTGAAACTACTGCAAAACAATCAGATGTTGCTATAATTCCAGTACCAAGTAGAAAACATGGTTGGCTGGCTTCCTTATCATGAATTATGAAGCCATAAATCTATTTCACATCATCACAATTCACTTTTACAGTTTGTCACACAGGTTGGAAATCTCTTCCAACCACACAACAACCAGAAGTCCCCCCCCCCAACTTATTTTTTAAGCAGTGAAATGGACCCAACACAGCCATTTCTGTGTTTCTTTGGGGAGTGGTGGTCATAGGTAAGTGCGGATATATCCAGCTCTTTTCCAGAATTTGGACGCACTGCAGCAGATTCACTTTTGGGGTATAATTGTTTTTTTATATAACTCCACACAGGTCCATGGTTTTGTAGACTGTTTTAACTGTTTCTACATTGTTTTCTTTTAAAGTGTTAAATTATTTACTATGTTTTGGCCTTTTAAAATCATTTTTATTGTTTACATTGTTCAAAATTGGTCAAGTTGATTCTACCGTATGCCACTCTAAGATCTTTAGTTATAGGGCTAGATATGAACATTTTAAGAAAGAAAGAAAACCCATGATAAGTTTCACCAAAGGTTTCCATAAATCAACAGAGACAACAACAACAATCTGCAATTACACCTGGAAGGTGTTACCTTCCTAAAATAGTGAGCCATTTCCCTTTTCAGATGCAAATGCTAGCTTTGTCTACGATGCCTGATAGCAAGCTAGAAGAATTTCCCTTTTATACTTTGTTAGTTCTCAACTGCTTAAATATTTGTTTCTACCTATCATGAAAGACCTTTAAAAGCAACAAAAGAACTTTCATTGAAAAGTAAGTCAATAACACATTCTGATCAAGCCTGACATCTAGCTGACAAGGAAACAGCCATCCATATGCACAAATAGGACTCCTTTCTCCTACAGTGTAAACAAGGCAAGATTTTACAAGCCTGAACAGCATGGTGTGAACCAGCAGCAGTGGGATGAAGCCTGGGGAAATGGCTTTGGGAGAAGCAGGGGGAGACACGTTTGTATGTGAGTGGATGAAATCCCACATTTTTATTTTATATATATGCATACTTTTGTGTGAGTTTATAAAATAATTGTTATGTGAGTCACCATGGTGTAATGGTTTGGGCACTGGACTATGACACTGGAGACCAGGGCGCAAATCCCAGCTCAGCCATGAAGACTTGGGCCAGTCACTCACTCTCAGATTTTTTTCACTCCAATACCATTTAAAAGAGAGAGCCAGCATGTTGTAGTGATTTAGTGTTGGACTAGGATACTGGGAACCAGGATTTGAATCGCTACTCACCATGGAAATCAATTGGGTGGCTCTCTCAACCTCAGAAGAAGGTAGCAAACCCTCTCTAACCAAATATAATATATGACTTGTGGGCACACAACACCACCACCACACAAGTAGAGGTGATTGCATCTACACATCTGAAACTTGCAAATGATTACATATGGAAAGTATTTTGTTTTGTTTAATGATAGCAACATAGGACAGTATGTTTCAAAATATAATGGTTCTGTTAACCATGAGTTACTTATGTATCACTTATCAAATACAGATACACTTTTCCTTCCTACAAGTCTAAACTCACCCAGTAAATTTAAAAAGCCATTGGATTTCAGGCATTCAGTCCTAAATACTTCATAAAGCTATCCTCTCTTCCAGGTTTTCATTCTCTCTCTTCTAAAAGGAATGTTAACATTTCCTTTTCATTAACCAAGATTTACATCTAATCTGTCACTTTAAAGTAACTCCTGCCTCAATTTATGCATAGCAGATGCTACTATTGAAACCTTAAAAAAAAACAACCACACTATAGATGAGAAACTAATGGATGGCGTCTGTAAAGGCGATTATGCCACAAACACAGATGCCTTTAATAAACACATTGAACAAAATGAGGTCAGAAGCCAATTGATTTCAGGAATTCCAACAGTCAAGAACACATCTGCATATTTCTCAAAATTGTATCTCTTGCTCCAATAAAAATCAACACAAGAAGGATGAAAGGATTATAGGTCACTGAAGGATCAACTTAGTACAGTCTGCCTCAGCTTGGTGCCCTCCAGATGTTTGGCACTGCAAAGTTGTAGTCCAGTATCTGTAGTGAGTAGGAGAAGTCCAGGAAGGCCAGTTTAGTACCACTGGTAATCATCTCAGTGACTCAGTTTTCGAAGAGATAGGCATGCTAGTTTCAGCATAAAATGGAGGGGGGGGGGAAATCTAGCAGCATCTTTAAGACTAACTGGTTTATTTTGGCATGAGCTTTCATGGATTTCAATCCACTTCCTCAGATGCACTGATTGAGTCAACATTAAAACTACAGGTATATTAACAGTTTTCAGAAGATGGAACTGGCAAAACCACCTCTGAGTTTTCCTTGCCTAAGAAAACCCTATGAAATACATGGGGTTGCCATGCATTAATAGGTACTTAAAGGCATGCACGCACGCACGCACACACAAGCAGTTTTATGGTTGTGTGCGTGGGATCAGAATGAAGAAAAAGAAAAAGATGCAAACTGTGACCCTGATGATAAACCTTCAACGAGTCGCATAAGATGATACAAGCAGTTGGTCTTGAGTACGGAAGCAATATGTGCTGCTGAGTGAAAGTCAATTTCTGTGAAGTAAGAACTTCTCTGAAGATTTTTTTTTTATTAATGTGCAGTTGTGGGGCACCAGTATACTAATACAGTCAAGCCTCAATCCAATAGCCCCCCAACATATCATAAAGATCTGCTTGTGGACCTACCCTATACTCTACCCCTGAGTTACTGAAAAGCTCCTGAAGTTGCCCTCCATTACCATTCCATGCTTCACGGGTGAGCAGGTGGGCTTGGACAAATGTCTAGCTACATTCCTATAGTCAGAAGCACAATAATCACAACATCACTGAAATACTGGAGGATCCCAGTGGACCCCAGCACTGATGTCATCATTTCATGTGTGGCTATGGAGATGTAGCCAGATGTTTCTCTGAGCCTGCCTGCTCACCTGTGAAGCATGGAATGATAGTAGAAGGCAGCTTCAGGAACCTTTCAGTAAGATGGGGGGGGGGGGGGGGGGAAGCAATGCCAATCCCAACCCCAGCACCTGAAAAAGGACATTAGCATTAGTAAGGGAAACATACATATGTGGATATCCCTAACACAATTCCAATCATAGTGTGCCAAAAAAACATTATGCTGTCTGGGGGAAGCTGGAAACAACAGCGCAATAGAGCAAATTTTCTCAGTCTTGTTTCTTGATCTTTAAGAGGGAAGCACTTCATATGGGAGGTGGTCATCCTGAGGAGTACCAAGCTCAGCGCATTATTGGTTTTGTAGTTGATACTGAACACCGTGTGAAATGTCCAGAAACCAGCCTGTGCTCTTGGAACAGAAAAGGTGTAAATACATAATCAATCACTACTACATGATGTGCCTCCATGTGCTGCATAATGTCTAAAGCAAAACTTGGAAACCAGGCCTGCGGCAAGGTCTTTGTGTACCTGCCGCTTCAAGTCATTGTACCGAGTCCATGTTTGTTCTGGGCACACCATTAAAAACACTAGAATACCTTGAACACTGGAAGCCCATCAGAACTGAGTTCAATGGATGGCAGAAGCAAGAACATGGACTCACCAACACAAGCTGGCCCGACTCAAAGCCACAGTTGCTTTATAAGAAACACTACAAAGAGGGAATTCTCAAGCTTTGGAACCTATTGTCTCATAAAACAAATTCACCCAGTTTGTTTCTCTCTTTTATAGAAAAGAAAAAAATCAGCTCACAACTGAATACTCATATGCACTATTGATATTTGCTGGTCTGCAATCTCACAGGAAGACAACAAAGTTGTTTGTCCAGCTATGCTTAAATGAGACAAACATAGTAACCATTAATTATAGGGGAAACTTGTGGATCCAGTAGAAACTTGTGGAAGGGAAAGGAAAGGGAGGCAACAAGAAAGGAAAATAAAATTTATAACAAGACTTCAAACAAACAGAACTCATTACGATGTGAATCAGAGTCAAGTCTGCTTGCTCAAGGAAAACCAAAATTTGAATTTACAGCCACAGTTGTAATTAATTCTGATGTGTGTTACTCAAAAAGAACAGTGTGATTTATGTATATTCCTATGAATTCAGTTTATTCCATTTCATACACTCAAATACAACTGATTTAAATTCCAAGTATATTTTGATTTGTCAGTTTAGCTAATGAATGTACTCATAAATAGAATTAGTTATGTTTAACATAACTTAACTCACATATATTTTGGCATAAAAGACAAAACAGAGAGCATATAACTGCCTCACAACTGACATAAGTCTCTGTTCATGTCCCCATATCTATACTTCAAGAAGTGTACAGCTAAAAATATAAATGGGTATACTGAAACCAAGGGAGATTTTGTTTTACCAGCAAAGACTTCTAGTCTACAGTTTTTAATGTTTAAATTGATGTGTTTATAAGCTAGTACTGTATACTTTTCTTACATTCAAATACCATTAAAAAATCTGTATTATTACAAGGCTAAATCCCAGCCTGCTTTACTGTATTGTCATCATCATCTTGTTGTTGTTGTTGTGCCCTATATCTTAAGATCTCTGGGCCCCTTGTGAATTCAATTCATACTCCAGTACCTTATAAAGTAAGCCTTTTTTCCAACAATATTGTTCAAAGTGGTACAAAATGTTACTTATTCATTTCAGTGAATTCAATATATTTCAGTAACTCAATAATTCAATAATTAGACT
Source organism: Phrynosoma blainvillii (assembly GCA_026167975.1). Taxonomy (NCBI): domain Eukaryota; kingdom Metazoa; phylum Chordata; class Lepidosauria; order Squamata; family Phrynosomatidae; genus Phrynosoma; species Phrynosoma blainvillii. Next base: position 275,329,270 of record JANUYF010000001.1, read on the forward strand.
GCCTCCTCATCACCGCTAATATCATGCTCAGACCATCACTGCAAAGATTAGTAAATTTATTAATATTATACAATATATCTTCACAGAATTATTTCTGCTGTAGAATTAAACAAGATTAGTAATTTCTAAATTATATCTCACTATGCCTGATACAACTGTGGTCTGTGGCAATTGGTATCCAATAACTAGGAACCATATTCCTAATTGCAGATGCATGAGATATGAATGCAACAAATTTATTTTGCTAGTAAGATACAAGATCCTCCCTTTAAAAAGACCCTAATTGTTGGTGATTCGTGTGTGTATGTGTGTTGTACAGTTCTCAACTTTAACCTTGTTGTTGATGTGTGCCTTCAAGTCATTTCCGACCTATGGCAACCCTAAGGTAAACCTATCACTGGGTTTTCAGAGGCTGAGAGTGTGTGATTCATCCAAGGGGCATTTCCATGGCTCAGTGGGGAATCAAAACCCTGATCTCCAGAGTTGTAGTTCAACACTTAAACTACTTCACCATGCTGGCTCTCAAACTTTAACTTACACTAGTCAAATAAGTGAATTTCCAGGCAAGGCTCTTCTGTCTTTCAAACAACTGTAGCAGGACCAGCAAAATTTCACAACTGGGTCTTTTCTAGAATTAAACCACAGCCAGAGTTCATAAAGAATTTCAGCATCATGTAATAAGAAGAAGCTTACTTAAAACTTGGAAAGAAGTGAAAAAAAACAATATATACTAAAATACCTTTATGGACTTCACCACACGAAGCTTTTTTTGGAAGATGGACAGCCCTTCGAATTTGGTTAAAATATAAAGAGATATTGGAAAAGACTGGAAACCAATTGGAATTAAAAGCCATGTCTGAGATCCAACATTTAGATGATAAAATGCACTGGTTGTTATATACCCAAATAAAGGAAAGATTTAAAATGGATACTAAACTGCAAGGGGTGGAAGAAGAATTGAAAGACATAGATAAAATTTGGATGGGGACAAGAGAGAAGAGGATAAGTAAATTATATAAAATATTAATGTGTCAAAAGCAAGAAAAAGAAATAATATCAGATAATATGATCAAGTGGGCAACAGATATTGGTAGGACAATAATGGTAGATCATTGGGAGAAAGCAAGGAAAATGACAAGAAAATTCACTTGTTCTCAAGATATAAGAGAAAATCAATGGAAAATGGAACAAAGATGGTACCTCACCCCTGCTAGAATGGCAAAAATTTATAAACTGCAAATGAACGAATGTTGGAAATGTAAACGCAATGTTGGATCTTGGTATCACGTCTGGTGGAGATGTCCCAAAATGAAAATGTATTGGAAAAAAATACATATGGTGACGGAAGATATACTCAAAAACAGATTTGAACTATATCCAGAATTATATCTATTAAATATGACATACAAATTAGAACCGGACATAACTAGAAAATATTGGAGAGTAATACTTTATATGGTCTCGGCAGCAAGAATACTAATAGCCTCCAAATGGAAACAGGAGACAACCCCAACAATAGATGAATGGTTATTGAAACTGTCAGAGATGAAGGAAATGGATAAATTGACAAGGTTATTGAATAATGAGAATGTGGAATTGGTTGAGGAAGAGTGGGCTCCAGTGGAAGAATATGTAAATAGAAAATGGGAATAAAGCAGCTAAGTAGTTATTAAGATTGTGTAAATGAACTGGATTTGCGATGATGACAGAAGTAAGAGATACAGAAATGATGTATGCAAAATGGGAAAAAAATGTACTTACTTTCAAAGAACTATTGAGAAGTTTGAATTATGGGTAAACGTACTGTAAAAATGACTAAGAAAATATTTTAAATTGATTTTTTATGTTTTTTTAATAAATAAATAAAAAATGAAAAAAAAAAAGAATTAAACCACAGCCATGAAAACTGCCTCACGTGCTGAAATTTTGCCTTACTATTGTTTCGGCTGTTATGTGCCTTCAAGTAAACTCTGACTTATGGCAACCCTATCATAAAGTTTTCTTGACAAAGTTTATTCAGAAGAAATTTGCGACTACCAGCCAGCATGGCATAATGGTTTGAGTGTTGGACTATGACTCTGGGGACCAGCATTCTCTGTGGGTTTCTGTGGTGGAGTTGGACTTTGAACCTTGGAGTCCTAGTCCAGGCACTCACAATGTTGAGTCTCTTTCCCTCTACTATACGTTAAAAGCACATGTGTACCAAGCAGGGAGGGTGTAGAGCAGGGGTAGGCAACCTTTCCCCTTTAAGGGCCGAGGGACTTCAGCTCCCAGAAGCCTCAGCCATGTTGGCCAATAGTCCCATGTTGGCCAATAGCTCCTGGGATTCTGGGAGCTGAAGTCCCTCGGCCCTTAAAGGGGAAAGGTTGCCTACCCCTGGTGTAGAGAAACAAAGAAATGGCAAAGTCAATGGCTCTTCATTATGACCAGTAAGTGGATCCTCTCTCTAAAGATGCAAATATGCTCCAATAGTACCTTCCATACCATTGCTTGTGACCTCTCTAGCTGGCAGTTATTAGAAATGGATGCTTATAAGATGGAAGTTGGCTGGAGCTTGCAAGACAATTCTTGTGCTCTAACAGTGCATGCAGCACTTGGAAAAGTTATTGTTTTGGGCTACAACTCCCAGAATCTCCAAGCCATTACCGCTAACGGCCTCAAGCTTCTGAGAATCTAAGACAGGGGTAGGCAACCTTTCCCCTTTAAGGGCCGAGGGACTTCAGCTCCCAGAAGCCTCTGCCATGTTGGTCAATAGTCCCATGTTGGCCAATAGCTCCTGGGATTCTGGGAGCTGAAGTCCCTCGGCCCTTAAAGGGGAAAGGTTGCCTACCCCTGATCTAAGAACTGTCTTTTAAGAAAATGCCAGGCTTTGACAACACAGGTAGTTCTCAATCCCTGACAATCATAGATTGAAGCTACTTAGAATAGGCGTCCTACCATGGCTCTACCTTTCCATGTTGGTGGGACTACTTGCTCCTATGAGGCAAAAGGCTATGCTGAAGGCAGCAGTGCTGCTGGTAGGGTCTCCCAAATCAGACAGGCTTTTGCTGAAGAACCAAACTAAGCATGCCAACAGCTACTGGGCAGCAGCAGTAGTGTGGGAGGGTGACATTGGCAGTGGATCTCTCAAAGACAAAGGCAGTGGCATCATAGCTAACACTTGTTAGTATTGCAAAGAAGGGAATGGTAAACCATTCCTGAAGCTTCTACTTTGAAAACCCTATGGTGAGACGGTCCAAAATGAAACGAACAAAAAAAAACTGTCAGAAGATGAGACTCCCAGGTTGGAAGGCTACGGGATACATACAGCAGAGGACAACTAGCAGCAACACTGTAGCTAATGATGTAACAGAACTCAAGCCAAAATATATTATAGAAACTTGGAAAGTGAATTGGGGGAGCTAGACATTGTAAAACAAGAAATGGAATGCATAAACATGGCAATAGTTGGGTGACTGGGCTAATGTTGTCAGGAATGGGACATTTTCAGTCAGACAAGTACACAGTTTTACTTAGGAAATGAACATCTAAGAAGAAATGGGGTGGCACTAAAAGTGAGCAGAGATGTAGCAAAAACAGTCAACGGACATAATACAAAGTCAGTAAGACTTCAGGAAAAACCCACCAATATAATCAGGGGTAGCCGTTTTGGACCCATTTACAAGAAATCTAATAACATCTGAACAATGATATCTTTATTGGGCCAACCGAAATTCACAATTACATGTTACAAGCTTTCAAAGCCACACTGGCTTCTTCATCTGGCAAAGGAAAAAAAATTGAAGATGTTAGTCATAGGCCTGCATTCTCTTGTTTCTGGTCTTATTTTAGATGGTAGGGAGGGCAATTTTCAGTCAGGATAGCACCTCCTCCTTTGGCCATGTGGTCACTGGTAAAAGAAATTTAATGTCCATTTGCAATTCAAAGAAGATTAGAAGATTTCTAATATTTGGACTAGATTGGCATGCTTTACCCCTACAGCACCAAAGTTTTTCTTGATGCAAAATATGAAGGCTTCTTCAGAAATTCAATGTCCTTTACCTTCAAAGAAGCCTGTGGCTTCAAACAGGAAGGAGACATGTTGGATTCCAAAGAGAGACATGAACTCCCTACAAAAGACAATAATGCTTGGCATGGAGGAAGGAGGAAAAGAGGAGGGCTGCATCACAGATGGACAGACTCAGGGCCTTTACAGACTGCCAGAAATAATCTAGTTTGAGACAACTTTAACTGCTCTGGCTCAGTGCTAAGGAATCATGGAATCTGTAATTTATTGTGGCACCACAGCTCTCTGACAGAGAAGGCTAAATGTCCCAGAAAAAATACAATTCCCATGATTCCCTGGCATTTAAAGTGGCCTCAAACTGGATTATTTCTGACAGTCTGTAAAGGCCCTCAGTCAAGGAATCCACAGCACTGATGACAGGTTGACTTGAAGAATCCTAATTCATAAAGTCACCATAAATTGAAGTCAATTTAACTGTTAATTGGTGGCAGTTAACAACAAGGATAAGTGATGGCTGAAGAATTAGAGAAACAATGCAATAAGGACAGACAAGTCTAGGATCTTGGCAGAAATGCTTTTAACATGGTTTTTCACTGAAAAGAAAAGAAAATATCTTGGAATTTTGTTGGGATGTGATCAGAATCACTCCCACCACTCTCAAAGAACTGGAGTGGGGGAAACTGCATTCAGCTCCAATCCCTGTAGCCCTGTGCCCCTGAACCTCTTCTTTAAAACAGGTCAATCAACATTGATAGAGACCTTAAGGAGCAGTAGATTTGTTTGAATCCCTATCCCAAAATGCCTCAACAAAACCAGTTGCAAGCAGAAGTTATTTTGGTTTAAACGGAGGTGCTATAGATTTTTGCAGGGTAGGGCAGTTACAAGAACCTAGATAAGAGCCTCAAGTGTAAACATATATAATTAAATACCAAAGTCAAAATAACCCATGCCATAATATTCCTCATTGGGTGTGGAAGCTAGACAGTATATAAAGCTAGAGAATCAACGCATTTGGAATGTGATGCTGGAGGAGAGTTGTCCAAATAACATGAACTGCTAAAAAGACCAATGCATGGATCCAAGAGCAAATTAAGCCCCAACTCTCACTAGAAGCAAATATCACTAAAGTGAGGCTATTATACTTTGGACATATAATGAGACAACATGACTCACTGGAAAAGACAATCATGCTGAGGAAAATGAAGGCGGTAAGAAAAAAGGAATACAGTGGGCCCTTGGTATCAGCTAGGGGGTTTTGTATTTAATAGTGCCATGACCCCTCCCCCATGGATACCAAAATCTGTGGATGTTCAAGTCCCATTAAATACAATGGCATAGTAAAATGGCACCCATTATATAAAATGGCAAAATCAAGGTTTGCTATTTTGAATGTATTTATCTTTACAATATTTTCAAGCCATGGATGTTTGAATCTGTGGATAAAAAATCCATGGATACGGAGGTCTGACTGTATCACATTACATACTGATTCTGTAAAGCAAGCCATAGCCTTGAGTTTGCAAGACCAGACATAAGTCAAAGCTGACTTGACAGCAAACAACAAACACATCTTTTCTTAGTATGAAAGCCACCCCATTTCACCCCATTTATTCCCTGAGTAGAACACTGTATAGTTGTCTGATTCAAAGTGGCCCATTCCTGTCAATTTTAGCTCACTCACCCAGTTCATGCGTTCCATTTCCATTTTTACTATGTCTAGCTTCTCTTGGCTCATGCTCCGCACATTCCACATCCCTATCTTATGTGTAATGCTGCTTTGAATGCCATTTGCCTTCCTAAGGGGGTCTGCTATTTGTCCTGGCATCTTTCTTATGCCCTTGACTAATCTTGCAAATGTGATATCCCTTTATCTCTCCCTCCTTCCCTTTCTGTTAATGCTCTGATCCTGCCTGTGTCTCACTTGGGGTGTCTCATCATCATAGGGTTTACTAAGTGATGGGGTTACACAAGGAGGGCCACCTACACCTCCCTGTGCGCAGTGCCAACCAATGTTAATTATGATGTCACTACAATTCACTCCTGTCAGTGACACCCACCACTCTACTGCTGCTGCCCAGTAGCTGTTTGTCTCCCTATATTATTCCTCCCGTTGTTGTTGTTTGCTTTCCTACCCATTCCCCTTATGCCTCCCTAGGCTTCCCTCCTTCCCTTTCCTTGTGTCCTCCCTCCTTTAGTCCATCTCCATCCCCATCCCCACCCCCTCCCTCCTTTAGTTTCTTCATTTGTTTCTCCGTGGTTGGGGGAGGACAGAGATGGCTGGTCCCTCTTCCTTCCTCCACTCACCTGCCTCGTCCTCTGGGACAGAGACTAGATAGACGAGATGGAGTCCTTTCCCACTTCTCCCTGTTGCTTCACTGAGGCTGCTTCAGTATGGGGTTAGGCTCAATGGTAAACCTATGAATATCACCACAATTCAAGTATATGCACCAACCACAGAGGCAGAGCAGGAAGAAATTGATAGATTCTACGAAGGTGTACAGGAAGAAATTGAGAGCACACCAACACAGGATGTCAAGCTGATCATTGGAGATTGGAACACAAAAGTTGGAAGCAAAGAAGACTCAAAAACAATAGGTAGATTTTGATAAGGCAAAAGAAACGGAGCAGGTGAGCTTCTCATAGATTTTTGTGAGGCCAACAACCTATTCATTGAAAACACATTTTTCATACAACCAGAAAGAAGGCTATACACATGGACATCACCAGATGGTCAACACAAAAATCAAATAGATTATATAATTGGAAGTAAAAGATGGTGGAACTCTATACTGGTGGCCAAGACTAGACTAGGCACTGACTGTGGCACAGATCATGAATCACGCACAACAAAAATAAGAGTAAGACTCAAGAATAAAACAAAACCAATGATTATGCCAAAATATGATCTAAATAATACTTCAACAGAATTTACTGACAACATAAAAACAAATTTGCACTATAATAGACCAAGAACCAGGGGAACTATGGTCTTAAGCCAGGGACATAATAAAAGAAGAAGGCAGACAGACACTTTCAATAAACAAAAAGAAAGATAAAAAACCATGGATGACAGAAAAAACACTACAAGCAATAAAGAAAAGAAGAGAAGAAAAACAAAAGGGAGACAGGAACAAACTAAGAATTATTAATGCAACAATACAACGGTTTGTGCAGAAAGATAAAGAAAATTACTACAATGACCAATTCAGAGAAATAGAAGACAACAACAAAAAAGGAAGAACAAGAGATCTATTTCACAAGATCTGGGAAATCAAAGAAAAATTCAAACCAAGGACCAGGACGCTCTATGACAACAAAAATAACATAATTCAAGACCAGGAAGGAATACAAAGATGTTGGATGCAATACACACAAGAATTATACAAAAGAGATGACAAAATGAAGGACACATGGAATGAAGAGCCATATGAAGATGAACCTCAAATTCTAAAAAAACGAGGTGGAAACAGCAATAAGAGAAATAGCAGAAAACAAATCCCCAATTGAACTGCTGCAACCCACATTGACAGAGTCTACTGTAGTGCTAACCAACATATGTCAACAGATATGGAAAACAAAACAATGGCTAACAGATTGGAAACAATCAATATACATCCCCATCCACACAAAAGGAGACACAAGAGACTGCAGCAACTAAGAATCATAGCACTGATCTCCCAAGCAAGCAAAATTATGCTCAATTTCTGCAACACAGACTCCAACCGTACATGGAGAGAGAAATCCCAGAGGTCCAAGCAGGGTTCAGAAAAGGAAGAGGCACTAGAGACCACATTGCAAACATATGATGGCTAATGGAGCATAGCAGGGAATTCCAAAAGAAAATCAGCATGTGCTTTATAGACTTTACCAAAGCCTTTGTCGTACTTCGGACACATTATGAGAAGAGAGGACTCTTTGGAAAAAACAATAATGCTGGGAAAGTGGAGGGAAGTAGGCAGAGAGGAAGGCCACATGCCAGATGGATGGACTCTATTAAGGAGGTCACGGATATGAAGGGGTTGCAGGGTTTAAGCAGAGTAGTAGAAGACAGAGGGTCTTGGAGATGTCTCATCCATAGGGTTGCCATGAGTTGAGATTGATTCGAGTGCAGTTAACAACAACAAACAAACACATGTCCATTCCTGCTCTACAATGTATGGCTCACCCATCCTTTTAATATGTTCAGTAAATGAGTGGATGGTATCAGACTTGGTGATCAGGACAGCAGACCGTGTTAATATTCCTCAATCTAGAGCTTGAGGATCATCTAGGTCAGGGGTAGGCAACCTTTTTGAGCTGGGGGCCGGGTTGCTGTCCCTCAGACAATTGGGGGGGGCCGAAGCACCATAAATAAATAAATAAATAAATAAATTTTTTAAAAAAATTACAAATTATGCATGCACACTCTCTCAGCCCCAGAAAAGCCATGGCAAAACCCCTGTGGAGATTTTGCCAAGAAAATCCCAAGAACAAGTAATAACAACAATAATCAATATCATCATGGCGGGGGGCAGCGGGGGGCAGCAGGGGGGCGGCGGCAGCGCATCCAGCCCCTAAGTTGCCTACCCCTGATCTAGGAGGTTCTCCAGCACAATTCTATGGTCACCTTATGGCAGAATCACACTGGAGGACCTAGAGATTCCTAGAGAGAACATATTCATCAAAACTGCAAATAATCAAATCCATAAAAAGCAAAGCTGTAATTGTGGAGGGCCAACTGTACAATTTTTATACTCAGAGCCTCCATCTAGATTAGAGCCTTTCCTCTTTCCCAGACAGGGATAAATAAGGCACAGTTGTAAAAACACTGGTAACTTCCTAGTTAAACTACCACAATGCACTCTATGTGGGGCTGCCCTTGGAGATGATTTTATTTTACACCTCTCTTGCATCTTTAGATAGAGAGGACAGAAATATTTTAATAAATATATAAATAATCTTTGGCCCTCCAGACGTTGTTGTGCTTTAACTCCCATAAAGTCCAGCCAGCAAGGCTAAAGTTAAGAGACAGTCCAAAATATCTAGAAGGGTGACATTTTCACACACCTCTTCTAGGATCAGAGACAGTCAGACACTATCCCCTTTCTAATTTTATGTTGTTGTTTTTTAAAAAAATAAAAGACACCAAGAGGCTGTTTGACCCTGTGGAAACTTTATTGTGGAAACAAGGCAGGTGCCATTCTTACTGCACTATGACCCCCCCCCTTTTCCTGTCAATCAACTGCCCCACAAGTGGGTGACAGTGGTGGATTCCCCTCCTAGTGATCCCCTTCATTTTAAGGACATGGGGGGGGGGAAATAAATTGCCCCCTCTTCCCTTTTTTCATCCCAAATCCAAAAGAAGTGGGTCACCTGGGCCAATTTCTGCAAACAAGAACCAACACGTTTCCACACACACACACACACACACACACAAACACACACACAAAGGGGCGTTGCAGACTGCCAGAAATAGTGCAAATTTATGTCCACTATTAGGGTTAGGGTTAGTGCTAGGGAATCATGGGAATTGTGGGTTTTTTTCTGAGACATTGAGCCTTCTCTGTCAGAGAGCTCTGGTGCCACAATAAAATACAGTTCCCATGATTCCCTAACCCTAAAAGTGGACTCAATTTGCACTATTTCTGGCAGTCTGGAACCCCCTAAAGTTGCAAGATTAGTTTTTGTTTGTTTGTTTGTTTGTTTTTTTATGTGGAGGGGAAAGGCTCAATATTGGCATGCAGGTCATTATTAATTTTGCCTACTTGTATGTATGTTTTTACAAAATAATGAATGTGTAAAAAACACAGTATCAAAGCAACCAACAAGTGAAGCAGGTAATATTACCTGACTATCGTGAAAGCACAGTCAAAAGGAGAAATGAAATATTACAAAATTCAGGAACTCGAAATAAATAAATCCAACCCATATATCAAGGGTCCAAAACACCCTGCAGAAATAATCCAGTTTGAGGCCACTTTAACTGTCCTGGCTCAGTGCTAGGTAATTCTGGAAACTGCAGTTTTTTTTAGACATTTAGCTTTCTCTGTCAGAGATCTCTGGTGCCACAATAAAAATACAGTTCCCAGGATTCCATAGCACTGAGCCAGGGCAGTTAAAGCAGTCTCAAATTGGATTATTTCTGCAGGGTGTTTTGGACCTTGGTCTACTTTTTCAGGCTGCATCTCCACTGCAAAAATAATCTGGTTTGAGACTGCTCTAACTGCCCTGGCTCAATGCTAGGGAATTCTGGAAATTGTAGTTTTTTCTGAGACATTTAGCCTTCTCTGTCAGAGAGCTCTGGTGCCACAACAAACTACAAATCCCAGGATTCCCTAGCACTGAGCCAGGACAGTTAAAATAGTATTAAACTGCATTATTCCTGCAGTGTGGATGTAGCCTCAAAATGCAGTCTTTTAACAGTTGTGTGTGTGTATGTGTGTGCTGGATCATGTATTTTGTGCATTTTTTTGGTTGTCTCCATAAAGTTATTCCTGTTTTGTGGATACTGGGTGTTGTACTTTGCTATAGGGCCAGCGAGCATGGCTTAGTAGTGGTTTGAATGTTGGGGAGACCAGGGTTTGAATCCTGCCTCAAGCCACGGAAACCCACTGGGTGACTTTGGGCGAGTCACACTCTCTCAGCCTCAGAGGATGGCCATGGCAAACCCCCTCTTTAGTAAACCTTGTCAAGAAAACTCCATGATATAAGTTCGTCATAAGTCGGGAACGACTTGAAAGCACACACCACACACACACACACACACACACACCTGGGCAGTAAAAAGGAAATGGAGGGCGCGTCCGGGAAAAGGAGGACCACCACCACCACCTAGCTACCCACGAGCCACTGAACCCTCTTCCACAGCAAGACCAAAAACACACTTACCTTCCAGCCAGCTCCGGGTTCTTCTTCTTCTTCTTCTTCTTCTTGGCCTGCGGAGCTCCTGAGGCAACTTTTGGGAAGGCTCCACCAAAAGGAGCACGAAATGGGCGGGGCTTCACCTGCCTTCGGACCGGGTGGGCGGGGCCTCACCTGCCAAGGTGAGGCCCGGGAGCGGTTGGAGGGAAAGTGGCAGTTGGGCGCGCGGACCCCTCTCCCGCGCACGAGGGGCTTGGCTTGGCCTGGCCTCGCGCGCTCCCGTTCCTAGGCAACGAAGGGGGGGGGGAGAGGGGAGAAGAGCCACCCATTTTCCTCAAAAAAGGGCCTGAGGAGGAGGAGGGAGGGGGGTACACAGGACTTCTTAGGACTTGGGAGGAGTTCTATAGTCTCATCTGCACTGTACAGTTAATACAGTTTGACACCGCTTTAACTGCCATGGCTCCTTTCTATAGAATCCTGGGAATTGTAGCTTATTGTGGCACCTGAGTGATCTCTGACAGAGAAAGCTCAATGTCTCACAAAACTACAGTTCCCAGAATTCCCTAGTACTCAGCCAGGGCAGTTAAAAGCGGTCTCAAACTGGATCATTTTTCTGTAGTGTGTTTTGGACCAAGGTTTCAGAGGTGCTGCTGGATTCCTACATATCTGAGGGAACTGAAACAGACTAATGGCGAATTGGATGACTATAATAACTTGAAACTACTGTATTTTCAGTGGGACCTGAGTCTGAATAAATGCATGTCACTTGCAATACTACAGTCCTAGGTGGAGTTATGCAAATTGAAACAAACAGATTCCAACGTTAAGTGAAGGGAAGGGCACTTTGCTAAACCCTTGTCTACCTCATGACTAGCAAAGATTTTTTCAGGAACCCAAAATACCAAGGCTTGCACAGAGGTGTGTGCGCATATATGACTGAAAGAAATCAAAACAAAGAAGCACAAGAGGCTGCTAAAACAAAGAGGATGCCATCCAACCCAGTTACATAGTAAAGAGGTGTACATATGTGAACAGGGCCCAGAATCTCAACCACTCCTTTGAGACATTTAGGAAGTGTAATTATACACCATTGCTATATGGATTATACAGATGCACAGATATGCACCTCAGCTCAACATATCTTGCTACATTCTTAAATGTTTATTTATTTCATTTTGATGTCACCTTTCTCCCTAAAAGGGACCCAAGGCAGCTCACAAATAAAATGTTAAAACTGTGCGTCAGATTTATGTTATTTATTGTACAGTAGCTGGTGTATCTTTGGGTGCATCCGCACTGCAGAAATAATCTGGTTTAACTGCTGTGGCTCAAGGCTATGAAATTCTGGGAATGGTAGTTTGATGGGACACCAGAGCTTTTATAAGCTTTGCTCTGGTGCCCCAACAAACTACCGTCCCCAGAATTCCATAGCCTTGAGCCGTGACAGTTAAAGTGGTGTCAAACCGGATTATTTCTGCAGTGTGGCTGCAGCACTGGTATGCTTTAAAAACACCTATATCTTGAAGGAACAGTTAGTTGAAACCTGCAAATGAAGGAACTTTAAGAAAGAGGGGAAAGATCAGTCTGGAAACTTCAGGGCAGAGTACAGCCTTTTTATTAGAGGCCAAATTCAGAGTCCTGGCCATGTTAGGTCCAAAACACACTGTAGAAATACAGGTAATCCAGTTTCAGACCGCTTTACGAGGGCCCTGGTTCAATGCTAGGGAATTCTGGGAACTGTAGTTCTGCAGGAGGAGGCTTTCCTGGTCCCGCCAAGATCACAGGCTCGCCTGGTAAAGACACAAGAGAGAGCCTTCTCGGTGGCTGCTCCCACTCTCTGGAACGCCCTTCCATAGTAGGCTAGGCTGGCCCCTTCACTGCTGGCCTTTCGCCGCAAGTAAAACAGTATATATAATATATGGCAGGGCAGTTTTGGGTTTTTTAGTCTGTTTTTAACTTGTGTATATTTTATGTGATTTTATATGGGATATAGGCGTTTCAATTGTTTTGAATTTTATTGCAATTTTAAAGGTTTTATCTGTGAGCTGCCTTGCGTCCCTCTGGGGAGAAAGGCGGGATATAAATGAAATAAATGAAATAAATAAATAGTTTTGTGAGGCATTTAGCTGTCTCTGTCACAGGCTCTGGTGCCACAATAAACTACAAATCCCAGGATTCCATTGCGCTTAGCTGGGGCAGTTAAAGCAGCTTAAAACTGGATTATTTATGCAGTGTGTTTTGTGCAATCATGCTGGCCACATGACCAGAGTAACCTTAATAACTTTTTAAGGGGTGGGAGGGTTGGGGCTTGGGGTTGATCTTATTGTATTGTATTTTTATGTTGGAAGCCGCCCCGATTGTATAATTAAAATTTATAAATAATAAATATTATTATTATTATTATTAAAGTAGTCTCTGACAATACTGGCTCTTTGGTTTACTAACGGAGATGAGCACCACCCCCTACGGTTAGACACAACTTGACAACCTTGTCAATAGACCTTTACCTTTACCTTTACCTTTTTTGGACCATAGTCTAGAACACCTTTATACAAAAAGGATCTTGTAGCACCTTTGAGACTAAGGGCCTTTGCAGACTGCCAGAAATATTGCAAATTGAGTCCACTTTTAGGGTTAGGGAATCATGGGAACTGTATTTTATTGTGGCACCAGAGCTCTCTGACAGAGAAGGCTCAATGTCTCAGAAAAAAAACAATTCCCATGATTCTCTAGCACTAACCCTAACCCTAAAAGTGGACTCAATTTGCACTATTTCTGGCAGTCTGCAAAGGCCCTAACTTCATGCATCTGAGGAAGTAGACCTAGATCCAAAACACACTACAGAAATAATCCAGTCTGAGACCGCTTTAACTGCCCTGGCTCAATGCTAGGGAATCCTGGGATCTGTAGTTCTGTGAGACAGCCTTCTCTGTCAGAGAGCTCTGGTACCACAATAAACTAAAATTCCCAGGATTCCCTAGCATTGAGCCAGGGCAGTTAAAGCAGTCTCAAACTGGATTATTTCTGCAGAGTGTTTTGGACCCTAGTCTATGAAAGTGTATGCTACATCTTTGACTCAAATCTAGCAGCCAAATTTTAACAGAATACAAGGACACAGTGGTGGTGTATTGGGGGGGGAGGTGGAGTTTTAATAACTAGAAAATCAAGATGACATGCACAAAGTTAGATTTAAAAAACCCACCTGAATTATCATAGGCAAAAGATGCATTCAGAGGGATTTGGCATTGCTTTCCTCTGAAGTTGAGAGTGTGATTTGCTCAAGACTGTATGACTGAACAGGAAATTGTATGTATGAGTGTGTATATACATATATAGGAATACAGAAAGATTGTATATCTTTTCAGGAAGAATAATGTGCATATAAACCTTCAAAGAATCTTTGTTGGGGGTGGATGATGGTATTACATTCATGTAAAGTTATCTGAGTATATGTAATTACATACAAATAAGATGGATACAGGAAGAGAAAAACAAAAAGCCTGTGCAAATCTGCTATGCTCTAGTTTTTATTTAATATTGAGTTTAAAAGTGTGGCTGCCAATGGACGGTGAACATGTGTTTTCTGTAAAATGTGCATTTATTTTCTTCTCCCTCCCCCTATATTTAATGAAAATTCAGGTTAGCACTTCTTTTATATGACAGTGATAAGACTGATTTATAGCTAACAATCAGAGTTGTAGTGGTTTACAACAGGTCCTTTTTACCAAGCATCTCTTTTTCTGTAGTTTGCTTCAGCACAATATGGTGGGGTGTGACTGCCACCTAGTGGAAGTTAATGTGTCGTTGTTGTTCTCCCTTCAGGCCGACTGTAACTAAATATATTATTATTATTATTATTATTATTATTATTATTATTATTATTATTATTATTATTATTATTATTTAACTTATGGCGACCCTATGAATAAGTCAAGTCGCCCTGTCATCAACAGCCCCGCTCAGATCTTGCAAACACAAGGCTGTGGCATCGTTGACTGAATCTATCAATCTGTGATGCAGCCCTCCTCTTTTCCTCCTGAATTAATGTCTTTTCTAGGGGTCATGTCTTCTCATGATATGGCCAAAATACAAGTCTTAAGGCCTTTGCAGACTGCCAGAAATAGTGCAAATTGAGTCCACTTTAAGGGTTAGGGTTAGTGCTAGGGAATCATGGGAATTGGTTTTTTCCCCCCTGAGACATTGAGCCTTCTCTGTCAGAGAGCTCTGGTGCCACAATAAAATACAGTTCCCATGATTCCCTAACCCTAACCCTTAAAGTGGGCTCAAATTTGCACTATTTCTAGCAGTCTGCAAAGGCCCTTAGTTTAGTCATCTTGGCCTCTAGGGAGAGTTCAGGTTTGATTTGTTCTGGGAGCCATTTATTTGTCTTTTCCACAGCCCATGGTATCTATAGAACTCTTCTCTAGCACCACATTTCAAATAAGTCGATTCTCTTCCTGCCAGCTTTCTTCACTGTTCAGCTTTCACAACCATACATAGAAATTGGAAATAAATGGCATGGACAATCCTTCCTTACTTTAACAATCAATAGCTTCGCACTTGAGGATCTTGTCTAGTTTCTTCATAGCTGCCCTTCCAAGTCCTCTTTTTCTTCTGAGTTCCTGGCAGCAGTCTCCATTCTGATTAATGACTGAGCCAAGGTTTGGAAAATTTTGAACCATGTCAATGTCTTCATCTACTTTAAAGTTATGTAAATCATGTATGGTCATTATTTATAGTGTATAATTAAGGGCTGCAATGAACTTTTCTAATACAAGAATGAAAGCAGGTATAGAGGCCACTCTCTAAGGAGATTTGAAATTTACCAGTGGAAAATATTTTGAGGATTTCTCTTGTTTAAATTTGCATGGAAAGACTTAGAAGCTACAGCCACACAAGCTAGAATTGAGCTAGGAGATAATCGCACCTCCTCCCAGACCTGGCTCACCTCTTGCAAATTAGAGCCCAATTTGGCCTGGAGCGGAGTTTTAGTTTTGCCCCTAAAGCTTCTGACTTGGAAAAATGGCCGCTGGAGTGCATTTCCCAATTCGCATTAGGGTCGCTGTAAGTCAGAAATTACTTGAAGGAACACAAGAACAAGAAAAAGTATGACTTCTTACTCTCCAAGGGACAGTTTCAGTAGTTCTGTTTTGAATCAATTAATAGGGTAACTGCCTGGGCTTGTTCATTTAAGGAAGGTGTGGGAACTGTGCAGCCTTCTTAATTTTGCTAAACTGCAACTCCTAACAGTTTTCATCACTGATTATGCTGGCTAGTAGTGCTGCAAGTTTCAGTCCAAAAACATATGGAGATCTACACAATTGAAATGACCTGAGGCTGAAAATGTGTGACTTGCCCAAGGTCATTTAATAGATTTCCATGGCCGAGCAGGGGATTTGAACCCTTGTCTCCAGAGTCACAGTCCAATTCTCAAGCCACTACACCACATTGGAAGTCATGCTACATGCAACAAAAAATCAGGATCAAGAATTATTGTTGCTGTTGTTGTTTTCTTATATCCTGTCTTTCTCCCAACATAGGGACTGCAATAGCTAGTGAAAACTCCCAGAGAGTGAAAACAGCTAGTTATCTTATAACTGATTTGTCTCAAGTCAGTACTTGAGATTTAAAGGGGGTCATAGGGGTATCAAATTTGAGAAGCACTGTCGTAACATACTGCTTAAATCTTGGGGGAGACAGATCTAACCAGTGAAGTATTTCCTTCCTCTTTTCCGCACAAGATGTTCATCAAGGGCACAAAGTTTGTTTGGCTTCACCAGGTATGAAGGCTTTAATTCATAGTGGGCAGTGATATAGGCAGTGATGACTGCTAAGCAAGGGTTACCAGTCAAAAGGTTTGTAACCTTCAGCTTTGTGTGGACTGGCAGACTCCCACAGAACCTGTCTTGAATGCTTAACGTATGAAAGAGAAACAACCTAGGAAAACCATATGTAAGGCGCAGGAGACATTGAAATTATGACCACGTGTTCAAAACAAGACACAAATGCTAGCCACAGGAAAGTTTGCTTCAATTTTATTTCCACTTTAACAGTTCTTGGATGATACATCATGCAGTCTGCCAGTGTATCCATACATTTTAATAGTATTTTAGAACCAAGCTCAAAAGACTCATCTATGGGGAAGAGAAGGGAGATCCAGGTTTGCTGTTACGCAGAGCTTGATTTATTTCAACATCTTTTATAACAGTGGCAATTTCTCCCCAGCTTGTAACCATCAGAAAAGTATCCACATTTTGCTTTCCACCCTAAAACAAGCTACTGTACAGATACAGAGATCCCAGAGAGTACACTTCTGGAGTACACATTACACACTTTACAAACTAGACATGTATACTTCTACAGAATGCCTGAATTCCTATTGTTCTTCTACTATTAAAAGTGTTTCAAAAATGGCAGACACAGAAGTATTTAGGAGTAAGACACAAACTTGGAAGTGATATGGTGTAAGGGTGTGTAAGACAGACGTTTGACCAGTGTGTCTTTAGCTTCATAAAAGGCATTAAATCAAGCTAATTATCAACACACAGGAGAGGAGAGAACATCATTCTGTAGGCATAATTTTAAAATTGTGTAAATGGCTACCTCATATTTTAAAAAACATTATTGAATTCTCTTGCCCCAAAGAGGCATAAAGGCAAAGGGCACAGCCCATCAGGCTCTGCACAACCTTTGTTTCAATGCAGCTTTCATGGGGAACACGTATACACAACTTTCCAAAATAGGAGTAGTACCTGTTCTTTGAATTTCCATATGAAATTTAAAACCTAGTTTGGAAAGTGTTCTATTTTATTATCATGAGGATGGGTTTGTCTTCATTTAAGTTTCAATTATGAAGTATTTTTTTTTACATTTTTCATTTTCAAGTAGGAGTTTCCCACGATCCTCTGAGGTATATATGTAGTAATGTTTCAAAGACTATCCAGGTTTTAGATACTAATACAGTTTAAATTATTTCAGTTTAGCAGATTCAAGACAGTCCATTCTCGCCTTTGCTTGGCAAAATACACCCTTAGCAAATAGTTTTGGTCTTACCATTTGTCCCAATGGGAAAATATAAAACTAAATATGGTGGGCCTCTAGTATCTGCTGGGGTTTGGCTCCAGGACCCCTGTAGATACCAAAATCTATGAATGCTCAGGTCCCATGATATACAATGGTAAAGTATAACCGTGTTCCTTATATAAAATGGCAAAATCAAGGTTTGTTTTTCATGTGTGTATGTGTAGTATTTTTAATCTGTGAGTGGTTGAATCCTGGATGAAAAATCTGTGGAGACGGCAGCCCCGACTGTATAATGTGTACCTGAAGATAACTGTTTTGGAAGATTGGAAGGTAAGGAAAAGTACAATTGAGATTTTAAAAAAAAATTAAAGACACTTCACACTGCAATTCTCCCCAATTAGTATGGCATGTTCAGTTGTCAAGTAATAGATTAAGTCTTTATATGTACTGATTAAAATAAGATTTCCTTTCAAGATAAAAGAAATTATTTTGAACATTACAAAAACAAAAGAAAGGAAAAAGCCTTAAAAATGGAAATCATCTGAACACAGATTTCTACCACTTGGGTAGCAGAGATGAAATTTCTAGTTTAGTGTACAAAAATAATGCAAAAGTAGTGCATTCAAAGTATGCTTAAACTGTGCTTGACAACTTAGATAAGCAACTCTTAAGTGACTATTAGCAGCAAAATAACACAAAAATGTGAGAATGCATGAACGATCCAGCTTTAAAGACTGTAATACGGCACACCTTTTCAGCCTTTCACAGGACAACCTGCCTTCTCTGAACCAGGATGGAAAAGTCAGTTCTGAAGCCTCATTGTAAAGGGCCGCAGCTAGATGAACTGACTGGCTGATCAGCAACTAGCTGTTCCAGAGGGGTGTCGGGTCTTTCTTTCTTAAAAAAGGCATTAAAGCTAACTTTTCCATAATGCTTAAGAGACATGGTACGCAAAACTTCAAACCTTAAAAGACAAAAGAGCTAGAATAAATCACTGCATCAAATTCCCCTTCATTCCTGTGAGGACTGCCCATGTATAATGTGCTCAGTGGGTTGCATTCATACTGCTAAATTTTTATTTCGATGGAGCACTGAACACGCAAACAGAAGTCTGTGTGCGTGTGGAAAAAGGCAATAGTAGCTCAGCTATATAAAAAACTACTACAAACAGCACTGTATAAAATGGGACATAGCCAGACCCTCCCACTTCACCCCTAAGACCTAGTCTATAAGTTATAACAGCTAACATGAAGCTGCTTGAACCACCTTTATAAAGCAGGTGCTACACACTGTTTTATCTGTAACATTTAGATTATTTCTTATGTAGAGTGTTTCCACTGCATACAGTTTTTCAAACTTTGTTCCAAAGAATGCAATTTAAAAAAATAATAATAAAATAAAAACAACATATTGTGAGCCAACATAGATGTCATGACCACTATTTGGAAAAGTTGCCAAATAGTGAAAATTGTTTCAGGCAGTCTCCTTGTAGTCACCATGATATACAGACTGGCAATTAAGACCACTGGTTTAGTAATAGTAGTAATGGGAGGCTTTTTGATACCTATACATGTAACTCAGAGTTGGCCACATTAATTCCAGATTTGAATATAGCAAATTCATACTTCAGTTTACTGGCATGTAATATACATGTATATTAAGAAGAAAAACAAGATTTACAAAAACAAACAACCCAACATAATAAATTAAACAAATACAACATTTGCAATCCTTCATTAAATATGTAACAAAAGTTTCAACCCCTAGCCCCACAAACAGTGCAACCTTTAATAAATTAAACAAACCCTGATCATCGTTGCTGCATTGAGGGCTTCTAAACAACATCAGGACAAAATGCCTGAAGTCAGGTCCTAATCCTTCTAAAGATATTAGACCAGATTAATGATGTTGTTGTTGTTTTTAAATAGCCAGCAGTCTCTTAGGGATATGTGCACATGTACATTAACTGTACATGCATGTGTTTATTTTCAATCACTGTGAAGGCTGGCATTCACTTCATCCCTCCCACAGTTCCCAACACAGACTGGCCATGGGGGGGGGGGGGGAAAGCTGTGTTGGGAACTGGGTTACCCCAGTGGTCAATCTGTGTCTGGTGGGGAATGAACAGGCAGCAGCATTTGCTGTGTCCCCGCAGCCAGATGCAAAGAGATTCAAGTTCCCGAGTATCCCAGCAGAACTAACTGGCTGAGGTAATCTCTTCACGTCTGACTACAGGGACATAGCCAGACCCTCCCACTTCCCACCAGGTACAGACTGGCCATGCAGCAAGACTTCAGTAGGTCCAGTGGTGATGGTGCTAAATGGCTTAGTGTAGCAGTACCTCCACATGGGGAACGATATGCTACATCAAGGAGTATTGGATTGAGGCCAATGTCTATTGGCTTAACATGTTTAGAAGTCCTCAAATATACCATTAATACACACACACCCCTAGCCACAGCAGCAGACAGAATGAATGTAAATTCCAGTTTTATCATTTCAAAACTCTATTCTTCTTCAAGACAATACACTTGAATGTACATAGTAGTCAACGCATATATGAAACATATGAAAGAAGCACAACAGGTCTATTAAATTAGAGATTTAAAATCTGCATACTTACTGCATTTTCTATGGCTATGTTTGCTTTCCACTAAAAATGAAATCCATTGTCTGTCATTTAAAAAAAAATCACCAAAAAAAGGTCTATTTATCTTTCTGTTGGTTGAGAGCTAAAATTATACTATCCCTGGGCAGACTTGCATACTGATCAATTCCAGCATATACTGCTATAAATGTATCATATTTCAATTTTAAACAAAAAGACACCTTCAATCTTTTTCCCCCTTGTTTGCACTACACACTAAGCATGTGTACTTATTCATGCTGATCACCCTCAGCCCCAATCTGATCCCAAAAGGCAACAACATGTGAAGCAAAAATTTCTTTAAGGTCATCAAGGAGAAGACAACATTGTTTCATTACTACATGTTTCTATTTCAGTTTTATGACTTATAGTGGGATTTTTGGAAATCATAAAAGATTTGAGTTGAGAAAGAAAAGAGTAGACGTGGTTTAAACTGTTCTTGCAAATATTTATCTTTCAATTTAATTTTAATCAGAACCACATTTCTACATAGTTGTCGGAATTTGTGACCAAAGGAACCACAATTGCAGATCAAATGCTAAACTTTGAGATTAACTGATTTGGAGGCCAATTTTCAGCCCATGACCCCTGCCAAGAGAGAGAGAAAGAGGGACCTAAAGAGGCCATACCAATGCATTTTGTATTGAAAATCAGCAAAGCATATGTTCAAGAAGTCACCTCTGGTTTTCATGTCCTTGTAAACCTTGTAAAGATTTTTGAAGGTATGGATAATGCTAAACCAGCCAGTTTGGTAGCATTTCTGCATTGTTTGGCCTAATTTGGGGTGGGTCTTCCTGCAAATTTTTTTTTTAAATATTTAGGGGACCTAGGGCACAGAAGCAGCAAAAAGGGGGGATGGGGGGCAGCATACTGCCTGCAGGCCACACTTTCCCCACCCCTGACCTATTGCTATGCTAGCAAATTGGTCTACATCCTTAGAGTTTGATCTCTACCAAGTGCAAAAATTTAACCAGGGTATTAGAAATGCATCTTTGGGGTATCTTACTTCTTGAAAGCATGTTAAATGGGTTGGTTTTTAAAAACCATGTAACTGCACATATCTTCTAAAAATATAAAATAATATGCATATTATACAGGAAATCAGAAAGTCATGATGGACCACAATCAACTGCTTTTGATGGCACTTGGTTGTTGAACGATTCATTCTCTGATACAAGGATTTCATGGATGCACCAGAGTCCTTTAACAAAACCAAAGAAAGAAGAAAAAAAAAAGGAAAAGTATCCTTGCCAGGATAAAAGCCCCAACCCAACTGGCACAGCATAGTCCAACTCAGTCAGTCAGTGATAGAGATTGAGCAGCAGACTCCTACTGTCAGCCTAGGTGCATGTGTTAGATACACTGTACATAGTTTTCAGAAGAAAAGTTGGGTTTGGGGCACACTTCTGTACACATGGAGATTCTACAAAGCTGAAAAATTCTGAAACCAGTGCGCTGCAGATGGCTATAGGATGCGTACAATGAACAGAAGTACAGATCCAGTCCAAGAAGGAAAAGAGCTAGTGAGCTGATTATGAGCTTTCATGTGCAAAATGGAACCTGGTCTGTCTGGGGAAGAAAAAATTCAAAATATGTTAATTCCACATCCTGAAAAAGTGATACGCGCATACTGGATGTCTTAAATAAATTGACACAATGAATATCTATTTACATTTAACTGTAACTTCACAAGAGTAGTACCTGATGGCACCCAGAGTAAAGACAACTTTCAATAAAGGGGACAGCCTGCTCTAAGATATCTTTGATATCTATTGATAATTAAAAAAATAGATCTTATAATTCAACAAAATGATGAAGTTGTTTTCCTTACAAAGCAGCAATCAAAACCTAACATTCCAACAGAGATTCAGCCACTTACAATTGACAAAAGCAGTAAATCAAAGATTGGACAAAGTAACTGAAAGTTCATTGAATATCCATTGAAAATCTATTCAGGTCAAAATCCAAGAGACTTCATTTGGCAAGCTTCTCTGGGAAGGGCATTTCACAGAAGTGATGCCACCATAGAGAAAGTTCTAGGCTGCTGTAGCCCCAATCTGATCCCCAAAGGCAACAACATGTGAAGCAAAATTTTCTTTAAGGTCATCAAGGAGAAGACAACATTTTTCCACTGGTGTTACAGGGTTTTTTAAAGTAATTTTTTTTTAAAGATCCCCTTGGGTTGTACTCAGAAACGGACTAGTATGTTACTGTGATATCATGAAGAGGATATTGGCCTTGGACTAGTAAGGACCAAGTTGAAATCCACCCTCAGTTGTAAAGCTCATTGAATAGCCTCAGCAAAGGCATTGTGTCTCTACCCAAGTTCTCACCTTTACTGGGAAGGTGGTCAGAATACAAATTAAAACAACAGCAATAATCCTTGCTCCAACAAGGGTGCTTTGCAGTACCTCTTTGTGGCATTCCAGGTGTTCCAAAGGGCAGAAGACCAACAGTTAAGATTAGCCTATTATTAGTATGGATTATCAATTCTGTTCCATCTATTGGGATAGATTTCATAATGAGTGTACATGAAGTACACTTTGGTTAACTTTTGGCCTTTACAGACTACCAGAAATAATGCAGCTTGAGTCCACTATAACTGCCCTGGCTCTATGCTAGGGAATCATGGGAATTGTATTTTTTCTGGGACATTGAGCCTTCTCTATCAGAGCACTCTGGTGCCACAATAAACTACAGTTTGTTAGGATATGGATGGGATATACAGTCAAAGGTGAAATGTAAAGATGTGTATCTGTAATTTTCCACTTGAGAACAGCTTGTTGGACAAAGCCCAAAACAACATTTTAGAGACACAAAATAAATCAACTCCAGGTGGCCAATACACAGACATCAGCATGTATTTTCCCAAGGATACAGCTCATGGGACATAGACTTTATTATGAAAAACAAGAGATATCAAATACGTAAATAATTGTTAGCTTGGGAAAGTTACTCACGTGGTGGATGATGGACAGCAAGAGGCTGGGTTAGCATGCATCATACAGATATTATCCAATTAACATAAAGTTAACACCTAGAAGGTGGAATATGGGATGGGCCTAGAAAATCCTTTGTCTAAGAATTGTTATTGTTCAAGATGTGAGCGTGTGTGGCTGGAAGCAGTGGTTTTAACTGCAACAAGTTGGATCCTAATGCTTTTGGGATTGTTAAAGATGTAATCTTGTATGGCTGAACTGGACAAGTTCATCACAATGGATTTTACTTAGTTATCTTATTTTTACTTTTTATATGCATTAATAAAGCTATGCTTTTGGACTTTACAATGTGTCTTCTTGACTGAGGAAGACAGGTGTGCTGAAGAAGAGAAGCTGAGCCAGTTGATGGCAAATCTACACAGTGGCTGTGGATCACAGCAGCCAGCTTGTCCTGTAGACTCTGCTGGGTGCCAAAGGGCATCACTACAACACTCATCATCCACACACCAACACAGTTCCCATGATTCCTTAGCACTGGACTCAAGCTGCATTATTTCTGGCAGTCTCTAAAGGCCCTTAATTTCAAAAAGAATCCAAAGTGTGATAGAGGCTGTAGTCTCAAGTATTTTTGTAGCTTGTCACAGTTTAGCTGTGTTTGTTCTGGGTCTTTTAATATTACTGTTGGCTTCCTTTCTTCTATGCCTTTTCAACCCCAGCCAACTCGATATAGTTAGCACTAGGATGAGCATGATTCTTTGACTGGGGTTTCTGCACCTGTTCTATTGAGCAGATTCTCTTTCAAGCAGATTGTTTCTTGTTCATACAAAAGAGATAAGTTCATTTTTATTTTGCCTTGAAAGGTTCTTGTAGGGCATTCACGTAAAGGCTGTTTACATGGCTTTTATTATACATTCTATCTTACATTTTCCTTCTCTTTCCAAATGCAGGTTACTGCATTGGCAAGACCAGAAAAAGAAAAGAAAGCTGTCACACGGCAGACCACATGAAAAAACAGCAAATTCTGGCCATGGCATAACAAACTATATTTAAAAAACATTGTTGCCAAATACAGCCTATAACAGGCTCTTGAGCCTTGTCTCTTGCTCTTGAGTAAGAGGAGACCCTTAAAGACTATCCAGCTGCCACCCACTCATTCACTCTACATCCCTCAGTAACTTAGTGGGAAGTTACTGAGGGCTTAACTTATACTTTTTCCACCTCTCACTCTGCAGAGACTTTGCCTTCCCTCCTGTGAGATATGAGAATCTTATGCACATATGCATGTGCATACCAAGCAAAGGGACATGAAGAGCACATGCAAAAGAGGAGATCTCTAAACAGAAGCTTTTGTTCTAAGCAAGCAATCTTACATTAGCAATGTGGTATCTTGTAAATGAAGGCCTCTTCCTTCAGGCATTACTTAAGAGCAGTGATAAAGTTACAAAAACAGCCTAATTCATATTCAGACAAGGTTAGAATAAACATAAATCCTAATGTGACTAGCTGAACATTCCTGTTCTACTCACAATACAGATGGTTTCTGGGGTCTCAGATGGTCATGGAAGGCTGGACCCCTTTGTCCAGCCTATGAGCAAATTTTCCTAGGGAAGGTGAGGCAGGCAGCATCCCCACACCTCTCCATCAGTCCCAAAGTCTCAGTCTCTTTGTCTCCTTTTTTGCCTTGTGGCACCCTCTCACGTGAAAGCATCTAGAAGCTTCCACACCTTTCCCCAACCTGGTCATCCTCATGGGCAACTGTCTCTTGTGACTTCTGTTGCTCCTCTCTGATGCTGATCTCCAAATAAATATAACTTAAAACCAACCCATTCTTAACCCTCTACCAAAAGGAGAGACTAATTCCCTCAACTGTATTGCCCAGATAATGGGAGAGCCCATTTTCACATAGCCAACATGGAATAGTCAGTACTTGACATAATTTTATTTATATATTTAATATATTGTCCTTCTCCTAGAGTAGGATGCAAGGCAGCTCACACAAGAAAATCAATTAAAATCTACCAAAAGCAATTTTAAAAACAAAGTTGTCATAATTAAAACAATATATTTTTTTAAAAAAACACGCAAAAGTTAAAAATAAATAAAACACACATCCCAATAAAAAAGCCTATCTGACACAGTTACATATTAAAGGCCTGCTTAAACAAAAAGGTTTTTGCCTGCCAGTGAAAGGAAAAATGGGAGGGGGCCAGTTCAGCCTCTTGCGGATGGGGTTTCCAGAAGGTGGGAAAAGCCACCATGAAGGCCCTCTCTCGTGTCCTCACCAGGAAGTCTGCGATGATGGTGGGACCAAGAGAAAGTCCTCCCATGAAGATATTATAGTGCTTATAGGTTCATATTGGTCTGTATACAGATATGGTATACAACCCACTCAGCGAAGGGAAAACTTTATCTGCTCTATTATTGTGTGCCTCCAAGTTGTTTCCGAATTATTGTAACCCTATGGTTACAATAGCTGTGTTTCTTGTTGTTTTAAAATTTACTTGATTTAATATTGTTTTAAGGGGGGGTGGGGGGTTACTGTATATATATGTTTTATTGATGTACTCATTCTTAATTGTAAGCCGCCCAGATTGATATTTCAGAGGGCGGGGTATAAATAAATTTTATTATTATTATTATTATTATTATTATTGTGAATTTATCACAATATTTTCTTGGCAAGATTTGTTTGGATAGGGGTGCTGCATTGCTTTCTTCTAAGGATGTCAAGTCAAAGTAGGTTTCCATGTCTTAGAAGAGATTATTATAATTAAGCTGAGATTTTGCACAAGCCATGTGCTTCTGCAATTGGTTTTTGTACTGCTACTCCCCATACCTAAAGACATAGTGGAAAAAAGACCACTCTTTCTCCTCTTTCCATACCTCTTGGCTGCCCTCGCCAGTGAGCAAACAAACAAGTGATGCCACCCATGGGAAAACCATGACAACATGAGAACTTCACACCCAGACCTAAAATCAGGGAAAAGGAGGAAACAGGAGGAGCAGGACAGCTGAACAATGGAAGTGGCAGAAGAGTGGGGAGGCAGGAGGAGGAAGGTATTGGTAAGGCCAAGGTATGAGCTGGGAAAGGAGACTGAGGGGGGATGCAGACCAGGGCGTTTGGAGCGCCCTGGTCCGGAGCGCCGCGGGGCTATGGCAGCCACACCGTGGCGCTCCTGGAGCGACCCTGAAAGGAGCGCCAAATTGGCGCTCCTTTCATAAGGGCCTCGGCAGATGACTAATAGAGTCGTCTTGGAGGCTTGGAAGAGGAGGGGCAGCCACACGAGCGGCGCCCCTTCCTCTCCCTGAGGTCGCCCTCGGAGTCGCCGGCCCTCCGCACGGCTGGCGCTCCGGGGATGACCTCACGCCGCGGCGACCGGACGCGCCGCGGCGGAAAAGACAGCGAAAGTGCGCCCGCCGCTTTTAGGGCGCACTTTCGCTGTCTTGAGGAAGGAGCGCTGATTTAGCGCTCCTTCCAGGGACGCCGCCGGTGCGCCGAGGTGCGGAGGCTGAGGCCCCATGGCGCGCCGGCCCAGGGCGTCCTGGACGCCCTCGTCTGCTTCCCCCCATAAGTCAGAAAAAGTGCGCCCTAAAAGCGGCGGGCGCACTTTCTCTGACTTATCCTCCGCAGCGCGTCCGGTCGCTGCGGAGGAAGGTCGCTCTGAACGCGCCGGCCGTCCGGTGGCCCGGAAGCGCTCAGGGCGACCTCAGGAAGAGGAAGGAGCGCCGCGCGTGCGGTGGCTCCTCCTCTTCCGGGCCTCCAAGACGACTGTTTTAGTCGTCTGCTTAGGCCCTGAGAGGAGCAAGGAAAGAAATGTTGTAGGAGATTTTTGCAGCAGTGTTGTTGTCTTAGGAAGCAGAAGGGGAAAGGCTTGCAGACCAGCAGCAGATGCAGCTACAGACTCGCAAATAATCAAATCCACAAAAGAAAAACCCTCAAAACCTGAGAGCCAGCTGTACAACTTATGGGTTGTTAATCACCTTCTAGCACTTCTATTCTTTACTTAAGGCTACTGCATGGGCACCATGGAGAAAAAATGGCATAACTGTCCTGACAATGGGCATTTGTTACAAATATCTCCTGGAATTACCTTTATTAATGGAAATTAAAATCTATCCAGCTGTAGCCACCTTTTCTTTGATCCTTCAAACATGCAATGAGATTGATGGTTCTATGCTCACTTCATGATGGCGGTAATAACAACAACAACATCATCATCAACTTACCCACCTCTCCCCATGGATTGAGGCAGGAGACAACAAGTGATCTTTCTGGCAAATAAAGTGGGGAGATGTTGGCTGAGGAATCTGGCCTTCTAAATTCTTCAACTCTGACACAATTTCCCTAAGCCAGGGATGAGCAACATGTAGGCTACAAACAGTTCCTATGCCAGTTTTTCATGTGGCCACTACTCAGGTGCCCCACTACCTCTGAAGTGGCAACATCACTGGATTTTAACATGTAAACAAGAGGTGAGCCTAACTCGGTCTTTTCCCCCATCAAACACAGTAGAGCTACCATACTTTTAAAAACCTGTTTTCAAGGTAGTGGCTATTGGTCTCTACTCACATATCCACCCCTCTGCTAAAACAATAAAGACCAGGCTGTCTCAGACCTCCCAGAGGGCCTTCTCTGCAACCGCTCCCAGACTTTGGAACGGCCTGCCGGATAAGATCCGTCTTATTACTACCCTTGCTGCTTTCAAGAAAGCAGTAAAGACGGATCTCTTTCGGCAGGCCTTCCCGGAATAACAACTGTTATAAGGAGATGGGTTTTTACCCTGCCTGATGGGCACAACTGTCTATTTGCTTTTAGTATAATGTTTCAACGGTATTGCTTGTTTTAGCTTGTTTTTGGTTTTTGGTTTAATCCTGTTTTAAAGGGGTGGGCAGGTAGATCTGGATGGAGGGAATGTTCTTTTAGCTGTATTATTTTAATTGCTGTAACCCGCCTCGATTGCTTTGCAGAGAGGCGGGCTAAAAATAAAATTTATTATTATTATTATTAAAAGAAAACAAAACAAAAACCTATCCTCCTCCTTCATGTTTTCTATTGGATAGGGCCACTGACAAGCTGACTTAGAAGCATATGCTGAGAACTACAAGAGTACCATAAACTCACCTGATTTTTATTTCATGTTGTGGTAATATCCTCCTCCTCCCCCTCGAATGGCATGAATGGCTGTTGGAGAAGATGCTGAATAATGTCCAGGGCGTATAGGCTTGGCTGCAAAGATGAAGATCAGAATAGGAGGTGTGGTTTAGGCAAGCGATATACCACTTTCCATTTTA
The DNA here is from genome assembly GCA_026167975.1 of Phrynosoma blainvillii. Classification (NCBI taxonomy): domain Eukaryota; kingdom Metazoa; phylum Chordata; class Lepidosauria; order Squamata; family Phrynosomatidae; genus Phrynosoma; species Phrynosoma blainvillii. The sequence goes on from JANUYF010000001.1 coordinate 275,358,017, forward strand.
TTTTGATACTTACATGCTACTTTGCCTTCCTGTACAAAGCCTAACATGTCTAACAGTAAGCACAAAATAACATATCAAAATGATGAGCACTGTCCATGAACTTAATAAATTGATATTAAACCTGTTCTGCCTGGGTCACAGATCTACTAGTTAAGTCAATTAGGTTGGAAGGCACAAGCAGCAAGTGGCTGCCCCACTTCTGTGGACCACGACCATCCTGCACTGAAGTGAATTTTAATTTTTCCAACTTGCTTTCAAATAGGCTATGAATATATAATTTCCATGGCCTTTTGACTGAAAAGGACTAGCATTTATATTGGTATTATTCTCTGACAAAAGATTGTTTCTCTCTCAAGGATGTCTCAGCTGTATCACTGCAAACTTCAGATAGTGACTTCCTCAGGGAATTAGCAAGCATGTCAGAGAGAAGGCAGTGAAAGATGACAGCTCTCTCACATGCCAGTTTAAGGGAAGAGCATTCATGTGAACTTTCACCTGCAGTCTGGTATGTTTTGCACACAGGACAGGAGCCACAGGAACAGTTTCCATCAGCAGAACCAGGATGAGGTAACCTCCCCACCTCCCCCACGTTGTTGTGTGCCCAAGTCATTTTTGACTTATGGTGACCCTAAGGCAAACCCATCATGAGGCTTTTTTAGAAAGTTTCTTCAGAGGGGGTTTGCCATTGCTTTTCTCAAAGGCTGAGAGAGTGTGACTTGCCCAAGGTCACCCAGTGGATTTTCACAGCTGAACCAGGATTCCAACTCTGGTTTCCAGAAGTGCAATGCAACGCTCAAACCTCTACACCGTGCTGGCTCCCGCAGCATACCCACAAAACCTGTTTTAACAGGTTTAGGGGTGTGTGCAGCAGAGAGAAAGAAACCCCCATTAGGACAGTGGCACAGTGGGTTTAAGCCACAGATTTACTACACCACATACATTTTTTTTACACAGGAGAAGACAGGGAACCAACAGCATCCACTGGCTGTGCTGTGCTTTTCTAATATCCGTTATAACCCATCCTCTTCTGCAAGAATACTTACCAATCTGAGCAGAGTGTGATCTCCTTGCCATGTTCTTGGCCCTCACTGCCTCTTTAATGCGATCCACCTCCTGCTGGTATCGTTTTCGGTCCCGCATGGCATTTTCTTTGGCTTCCTTCAGTGCGCTCTCCAAGGCCTTCACTCTCTCTGCTGTAGCTCGAAGTCGTTTCTCCAGCTTAGGAAGCTCACAGCGAAGATCTGCATTATCACGTACCAGCTTTAAAAGATTAAACACAAAGCTGATGCTGAGCCAGTGTGGTGCAATTAATTCATTAACAGAAGGGGAGGATTAAGGAAAAGAACCTCAAAACATAAAAAATGGGGGGGAATGCTAATAAGATATTATTTGGGGGGACAAAACTGCCAGAAATAGTGCACATTAAATTGAGGCACTGCTCTGGCTCGGTGCTAGGGAATCATGGGAACTGTAATTTATTGTGGCACCAGAGCTCTCTGACAGAGAAGGCTCAATGTCCCAGAAAAAAATACAGTTCCCATGATTCTCTAGCACTGAACCAGGGCAGTGCCTCAATTTAATGTGCATTATTTCTGGCAATCTGCTTAGGCCATATATCAGGTTTATCTGAACGCAGAATCTCTATGTGAAACTGTGGGTTCATGAACATAATGATGCCTTCTCCCCTCAACTTTTGTTACTTTTTCTTAGTACTGATCAATCCTTGGGAGACGTCCTATGCTCATCACTGAGATTTCAATGGGAAGCAAAGAAAGAAGGAAAAAAAGGAAAGACAGGGAGGGGGAAGAGCAAATTTGTGCTAAACAGCTCTTGTCTTGAGGTCACCAAAACAAATTGCCACATGATGACACTATAGCAATGTTTGGAAGACCCTTACCTTTTCACTGGCCAACACTCACCATCCCAACACAGATGTTATACCCAGTTGGACTGGCACACAGGATAAGTGAATTTCAATGATGTTATACCCAGTTGGACTGGCACACAGGATAAGTGAATTTCAATCACTCTGCCTGCTATCTGAAGAACTATCATGTAGAACCCCCCCTTGGTAATCACAATTTACAGACAAAATGGGGACCATAGTCACTCATAGGTGTCCTATGTACCACTCTGGTCATCACTATAGGCAGTAGTCCCCTTCATTTACTTACGTAAAGGCTAAAGCAGATTCATAGACTGCCAGACATGGGAAACATAGGATATTCCTAAATTTTGATTTGGGCACCCAAACTCCAAGATGGAAATTGTGCTGAAGCAGTATGTAAATAGCCTATTTACATGTTAATGTTTCAGTCAGGGTTAAAAGTAAACTCACTTTGGATTAGCTATGCACTGGAAAACTCCATAGGTCCCAAATTTTTATTAAAATACTTACTATTTCCCCTATATCTGAAAATCTCTGGGCTGATTATAGCTTAAAACATTGTTTAACACCAGAGGGGTTTAACACCAAAGTGCGAATTGCACTTATTCTCTCTCTACTGTATTTTCTCAATTCTTCTTCCTCCATGACTGATCTGGAAGGGTGCTATAAAATGGTAAATTCACACTGGTCTTGCATGGTTTTCTTTATTGTTTTTGTTTGTTTGTTCGAAATGTTGTATGCCAATACCTAGGGGAACCCCTTATTTATTCATTATTTTATTTTATTTTATTTTTATCACACCTTTCTCCCAAAGTGGGACCCAAGGCAGCTAACAACATATATAAAATGCATTAAAACAATAATTAAAATAGTACAATTAAAACTGTAAAAAATATAAAAATTACAAATATAAAATTTAAAACAGAGTTAATAATAATAATCTAAAACTAACCCCCTATCCCCCAATGAAACCAAGCCTGCAGGATTTTAAATAAAAATATCTTCGTCTGCCAGAAAAAGGCCAGCAGTGAAGGGGCAGCCTAGCCTTCTGTGGAAGGGAGGGTGGGAGCAGCCACCGAGAATGCCCTCTCTCGTGTCCTCACCAAATGAGTGTGGGATGGTGGTGGGACCGAGAGAAAGCCTTCTCCTGAGGATCTTAGGGCTCTAGGTGGTTCCTATGGGGAGATACGGTCTCTCAAATAGTCTGGACCTAAGCTGTGTAGGGCTTTATAGGTCATGACCAGCACTTTGAATTGTTCTCAGAAATGAACTGGTAGCCAGTGAAGCTTTTTCAATACAGGAGTTATATGCTCCCTATAATTGGCTCTGGTCAGCTTTCTAGCTGCAGCATTTTGGACCAACTGAAGTTTCTGAACAAATTCCAAAGGCAGCCCCACTTAGAGCGTGTTACAATAGTCCAAACGGGATGTAAACAAAGCATGTGTCACTATAGCCAGATCTGATGTCTCAATGAATGGGTGCAGCTGGCACACAAGTTTTAATTGTGCAAATGCACGCCTGGCCATTGCTGAAACTTGGGCATCCAGGCTTGGGACAGGACACCTGGTAAGGGAGATGAAATCCTGATAGACCACTGCAACTCCGCCCCCCAGGCCTCACTTGCAGCTGAACGGAAAACCCAGGTGGGCAAAGCTGCAAGAGATTACCCCCCCCCCCCAATTTCATCCAGCCAGGTTTCCGTAATACAAGCCAAGTCAGCATGCTCATCCAGGATCAGGTCCTGGATCAGTGGTGTTTTACCATTTACCACCTGGCATTCAGCAGCAACATTTTCAACCCGGGGGCCTGCTGCCAAGGCTATCCAGGCTATTTGAATGGGGGATCAGTTTAAGAGTAACCAGTACCCTATGTATCTCCCTTCTACTTGAATGATAGAACTGACTCCCTTTACTGTATCTCCCCTGCCCATTACTTTTGTAATGGCTGCTCCCTGGACAATTTCATCTCCCTTGCCCTCCTTGTAGCCCATATTGTACTGCTGGCAGCCCAGTTGTTTGAAGTTACAATTCAAACCAAGAACCTCTCCCCAACAAACCAGAGTGACTCACCCTCGCTTCCCCCAAAGAGGCAACTCTGCCATCAGGCCCACCACAGCAGCCACCCAGCTTTTATCCCCTTGGGAAGGGGACAGGTGGTCCTACCAGGCTATTTAGCCAGGGATTGGCTGGGTTCCTGGAGCCTGGTCCTGAAGGCAGCAGGCAGGTAGGTAATGTAGCTCTTCCTGGGGTGGTGGGATGGCCTCTTCCTCCGCACACATACTAGCTTACCCCAGTCCTAGCAGGCACCCAGCTTTTATCCCCTTGGGAAGGGAACAGGTGGTCCCACTTGGTTATTTAGCCAGGGATTGGCTGGGTCCCTGGAGCCTGGTCCTGAAGGCAGCAGTCCTCCAGGAAGGCACAAGCAGGTGTTGTGGCTCTTCCTGGGGTGGCCTCTTCCTCGTCTCACATACTGACTCCCCCCCAGTCCTAGCAGGCACCCAGCTTTTATTCCCTTGGGAGGTGAACAGGTGGTCCCACTTGGTTATTTAGCCAGGGATTGGCTGGGTGCCTGGAGCCTGGTCCTGAAGGGAGCAGTCCTTGGAGAAGGCAGCAGTCCTCCAGGAAGGCTGCAAGTAAGCAGAGCAAGCAGGTGTTGTAGCTCTCCTTGGTGTGGTGCGGTGGCCTCTTCCTTCTCCCACATGCTGGCAGCCTTCCTGGAGGACTGTCCTTAGGCAGCCAATATCACATTTACAGTCACCCCTCCACTTTTGTGGACTTGAAGTCTGCGTCCCTCGCCCATTTGTGGGCGGCAAACAGAGGGGGACAAAATGGGGTGTGTGCCCATGGGCGCACACCACCATTCAACCCTATAGGACTTGAATATTTGCAGTTTTCTGTTTTCGCAGGGTGGGTGGGTTCCAGAATGGAACCCCCACGAAAATATAGTTGTGGTTTTCCCCATCCACTTATTCCAAGGTTTCCAATACAATGTTGACTAGGCAAGAGTGTCTACCAATAGGATAACGCGCAAAGCTAATAATAACCCCACCTGTTTGTGAACCTTTGTAAGTTGTTCAAGGTTGTTTTCCAGAAATGAAATTTTCTGCTTCTGAGCAGCACTTCCACCACCATCATCACTGTCCAGTTCCACACTCTGTGTAGGCAAAGAAACAAAATTAGGTCCAAGCCCCTGGAGACAGGAAAATATATTATGGTTGAAAACTATATTGAATTGCTAACAAAATTTTATTTTCCATTTCCCTGGCTTTCTGACTCATTTATGTCTATTTCCCTGATCACCATTAAGGAAGTCACACACACACACACACACCCCACACACGTTACATTATAGTAAATAAAGGTTTATAACTATATAAATACTGAAAGATGTGAGTTTGGTGGCTTGTTTGTTTGCTGTTATTTTACAAAATAGGAATTTAACTATGAGCTTATTTGATCATCTACAATTAAGAGAAGTAACATCTGGGTTGAATGTGCACTAAAAATTACATCTAGATCTCTTCTGGCAGGCCTTCCCAGAATAATTCTCCTTAGAGAAATGAACACTGGATTCTCTCCTCCCCAAGCTGTTGATTGTGGTATCCTTTTATATTGTCATTCATTTATTTTATTTGTCTTATTCTGCTTTTAATTTTTTTCAAGTTTAATTTTGTTTTAAGGGGTGTGGGAGGGATGTGGGCGGAGGGATTGGGATATTGGACTGTCTTTTAACTACTGTATTTTAATTGTTGTAAGCCGCCCCAATTGCTATGCAGAGGGGCGGGTTAAAAATAAAATTTATTATTATTATTATTATTATTATTATTATTATTACAAATAATTGCTAAACAAGGATGAATGATGGAATGTTTTTGTCCCTGTTTTAAAGGTAAAATAACAAAAACAATGAACGTTCACTGCATTTTTGAGATATGGCCTAGCTATAGCCAAGTCATGACACCAAGTTCTTAAATTACAATGTAAGTTGATTTAGAATGTGGAGTATGTATTCTTCTTAAAATAACTAAAATAAAAGTTATGCTACAGTTTCTACAGTCTTCTCCTTTTGATTTCCAACACTCTTAATTTCTGATCAACTGTTTTAATTCCACATAGGCAGCTTCTTCTTCTTCTTCTTCTTGGCATTTTCAAGGCACTGAATTCCTGACACTTGGTTCATTCCCTTCAAGGCATGACCCTGACACATGGAGCTGGGTGCTGTGTATTCTAGGGAGTGGGGATTGTAAGAAGCTTTCAGTTATTTTATTCCAAGGAAGACACCTGGTGTATCTTTAGTGGTAAGACTGGTAAATCCACTGTTTTATAGATGCTCCTATCACACCTTCTCCAGGCAGTACAGGCGGCTTTCCAGTACTGAACCTCTGGTTGAAATGGGCACCTGGATGACTCCACTGTATTCCCTATTACCATTTATGGATGTGAGAGCTGGACAGTTAAGAAAGATGATAGGAAGAAAATCAATTCATTTGAGATGTGGTGCTGGAGAAGAGTGCTAAGGATACTGTGGACAGCCAAAAGGACAAACAAGTGGGTCCTAGAGCAGATTAAGCTGGAAACATTCCTGGAATTCAAAATGACCAAACTGAGACTGTCGTACTTCAGACACATAATGAGATGAGAGGGCTCTTTGGAAAAAACAATAATGCTGGAGAAGGTGGGAGGAAGTATGAAGAGAAGAAGGCCACTTGCTAGGTGGATGGACTCTATTAAGGAGGTTACTATGGGTATTAAGGGGTTGCAGGATTTAAGCAAAGCAGTGAAGTAGAGAGGGTCTTGGAGATGTCTCATCCATAGGGTCACCATGGGTCGAGATCAGCTTAAGGGTAGTTAACAACAACAACGACTCCTGTACAACCCACAGCAGTTGTGAAAAACCAAGAAATAAAAACCAATCTACTATTACGTTAAATTAATGTTTGACTGTTTAGTTGTTTTGGGTTCATGGTTTAATGGTTTTTTAAAACTTTTGTACTATACATTTTATTCATTTTTAGAAAATGAATTTCTAAAATTAAAGGAATTGATTTGCTCCCCACCCCATGGATTTCATGGCTGGCTCTACTTTTAGTCCTCCATATCCACAGATTCTGCATTCACAGATCCCACAATCCACAGTTTGAAAATATATATTTTTTTACATCCAAAAAGTAAAACCTTGATTTTGCCATTTTATATCAGAGACATCATTTTACTATGCTATTGTATTTAATGGAATGTGAGCTTCCAGAGATTTTGGTATCCACAGGGGGTTGACCCACTGTAGGCTTTAAACTATGTATATGATGTGTAGTGTGCTGGTAGTACTGTTCTGGTATACTGGATAACTTGCAAGTTACCTGAAGTTGCCTAAATATTTTTTACTGTGACCCATGGGTATTAATCAGTTCCAGACTGAGCCAGATTGACTTGGCAATGACTAAATTGATTTCTATAGGTCCCAAACATCTTCCAGTAATTTGGCTTCTGCCTGATCCTTTCATCTAGTACCATTGTAAAAACATATATTTTAACACTGAAGGTTTATGTCAGGTTTAAGAGACTCGAGCCACCCAGTGCAATGCCTGAAGTCCATTATACACGCTGCTAAAAGACCTCCAACACCTTCAGGCTAAGATGTTAATGTGGCCTGCAAGACAGGATACTGAAATATCTGGAAATGATTGCTTTGTGTATCATCCTGGAAAATTAGTTTGCTAGTACTGTGATTTGTACCCTGCACTTCCTCTTAAATTTGAAGGGCAGCTAACAATCATCCCAATCATTATTTAAATCAAAATTTTCTAAAATGCCTAAAATCATAAATCTAAAAGTTACAAAATTACAAATATCTAAAATCACAAGTTATAAATACTTGCTAAAATAGCATAAAATGATGCAAATAGCACCAGTCAAAGTTTAATTAATCACTTGCATTATTCACCAGAAGCCTTTAAAACCAGATAGGTTTTAAATTAGTACCTGAAAGACGTGAATGTGTGGGGGAGAGACAGATCTTGAATGAAATAGAGTTCCATAACCAGCTTGCCACCAATGAGAAACCTCTGCATTTCTAGATGCCCTTTGAGCCAAACAGAGAACCAGCAGCAGAGCCTTCCTACCTGAATTTAAATGTATGTTGGGAGGGTGTGTGTGCTGATATTGGATCAGGTGATTCTTTATGTAGCTGGTTTGGGGCTTTGTACTTTAATGCTAATCCCTTGAATTGTGACAGTGGCTAGGAGTCAACACAGAGATGTCAAGATGGGTATTATATTTCAATTCTTGATGTCCCTGATTCCACCTGGGCAACATCCCTTAACATCAGCTGCAGCCCCTGAACCATCATCAAAGGAAGACCCATGGAGAGAACCTTGCAATAGTTCAGTCAGGAAGATACCAGAGCACTTACTCCATCATTGATCATACCAGTCTGGGAATGTAAACTTCGCTGTCCATAAGCACTCTTCATCACTGAGGTCACCTGGCCTTTTAGTGACAGCTTTAAATCAAGGAATATTCCCAGAATATGTACCTGCTCTGTTAGGAGGAACATTAGCCCTTCTGCAACAGGCCATATGCCTGATCCTTTGATCTGGGAACCACATTTCCACAGAGCCTTCATCTTAACGGGTTTCAACTTTTTACTGGTAATTAATGTAAGTTTAGAACTGAAGTATCTAATGTATTTATATACCTTTCAACACACAAATGAATTCATTCTACTGCTTGTCTACTTCTGTTGTATTTAAGATGATTGTCAAGCAGTTGGTTTGCTACTACATACAGCGTTTACTGATCTGGATTTTATGACCTATTCTTTTGGCCCTCTTTTTCTCTCCTCTATTATGTTATTTGTTCAGCTTTCTTTCCTTATATAACTATGTTGTAACTTAGTAACATGTGGGGGTTGCATACTTTTACAGTTGCTTATTGAAACAGTTCTTTGTATTCACATTTTGATGTTGTGGTTGTGCCTGCAAGTTGTTTCCGACTTATGGAGACCATAAGGCTGTGAGGGCAAACCTATGGCACGCATACCAGAAGTGGCATGCAACACCATTTCACCCGGCACGGTGGAGATGAGGAGGAACAAGCACATACACACCCGCTCCTCCTCCTCCCAGATGTTTCTTGCCCTTCAATTGTCTTTCGGGGCCAGCTGGGGGCTGTGAAAAGGGTGGAGGAGAAGCGCCGATCGTGTGCCCGTCACCCCTCCACCTGGACCTTTCCTGGCCCCCAGCTGCCTCCGGAGGGACAGCTGGGGTTTGGGAAAGTTCGGGGGCGAGGAGGAACGTGTGCATGCCTATTCTTCCTCCTATCCAGGGACTTTTCCCAGCCCCCAGTTGTCTCTCAGAGACAGCTGGAGGCTGGGGAAAGGGCAGGGGGGAGGAATCCTGCCCCCAGAGGGAAGAAGTGCCACCCCTGGCACGAGGTGCTACTTTTAGTTTCAGCACAGACCATTACTATCCTAAGATGTACCTATAACAGGGTTTTCTTGGCAAGTTTCTTCGGAGGAGTTTTCCCATTGCCTTCCTCCAAGGCTGAGTGTGTGTGACTTTCCAAAGGTCACCCAGTAGGGTTCCATTATTATTATTATTATTATTATTATTATTATTATCCCACCCCTCTGCAATTGGGGTGGCATACAGCATTAAAATTACCATTAAAATAAATACAACACAATATAAGAACAGCCCAACAATCCCAAGACCCACCCACCCCTTAAAAAAGTATTAAACAGAGATATACATTAAAACCTATTTAAAATAGTCTCTTCAAGACAACAATAACAATAACAATAACAACAATAACAAACACTCACAGCGAGTGCAGCAGAAAGTGGGGAAGAGAAGATAGGTTGGCTGAGTGGGGATTTGAACCCTGGCTTCCAGTCATAGTCCAACCTACAGGCCACTACACCAAATTGGCTCTCTGCATACTACTTATTATATGTATGCCTGTGTTCTTAACATATATGAAAGTTATTTTGATTTATACTCTGTCTGGGATATTTATGCTGTGGTTTCTGGCATTTGAGACCCTTCCCTTCTGTTTTGACAGTCCAAATATTCATATAAAGCTAAGGTACATTCACACTGTATTGCAATACCTAGATACTCTTGCTAGATAGCACAACAAAATATTTGGGAGAAAACAAAGAAGAAAAGAATGCCTCCCATTCTGTTGCATAATTCCCTCTTTGCACACAACTTACTTTTTTTACTCTGGTGGTGAGGTCTTGAACAAAGAGCTTGCGTAAATTATGAAGAGTCTGAAGTTCTCTAGCCTGTAAAGATACACACATACATAACACACATATTTTTAAATTATCTTTAGAGATCTATTTCAATGAAGAAATTCTGAAGAGTATACAGCAAGTTCTTATGCAAATACAGTCTTATTAATGGAAATATTTTAAATAAGTCATCACAGTATTACAGTGTCCAAAAATGGGAGAAATTAATGTAATCACGCTATGAGATAAACTGGTACTTCTCAATGCAAGACAAATTAAATAACTTGGTTCTCTATATTTTAAGTACAAATTCATGCGCACTACACAATACTAATACCGTATTTTTCGGCATATTAGACGCACTTTTTCTTCCCCAAAATGACGGTGGGGAAGTTGGTGCGCCTAATAGACCGAATGTAGCTCCCCTCCGAGGCCGCTGCTCGTCCTCGGTGGTTCAATGGGCTGCTCCTGGGATCGGAGGCTGAGCAGCCCATTGAACCACCGAGGACGCAGGGGGAAGGAGGGTTGCTTTCCCTGGGACCATGCTGGGGTCGGAGGACTCCTCCGACCCCAGGATCACCCCAAGGAAAAAAAGGTTGCTTTCCATGGGGCAATGCTGGGGTCGGACGACGCCTCTGACTCCAGCATCGCCCCATGGAAAGCTTCCTTGGGGCGATCCTGGGGTCGGAGCACTCCTCCGACCCCAGGATCACCCCAAGGAAAAAAAGGTTGCTTTCCATGGGGCAATGCTGGGGTCGGACGACGCCTCTGACTCCAGCATCGCCCCATGGAAAGCTTCCTTGGGGCGATCCTGGGGTCGGAGCACTCCTCCGACCCCAGGATCACCCCAAGGAAAAAAAGGTTGCTTTCCATGGGGCAATGCTGGGGTCGGACGACGCCTCTGACTCCAGCATCGCCCCATGGAAAGCTTCCTTGGGGCGATCCTGGGGTCGGAGCACTCCTCCGACCCCAGGATCACCCCAAGGAAAAAAAGGTTGCTTTCCATGGGGCAATGCTGGGGTCGGACGACGCCTCTGACTCCAGCATCGCCCCATGGAAAGCTTCCTTGGGGCGATCCTGGGGTCGGAGCACTCCTCCGACCCCAGGATCACCCCAAGGAAAAAAAGGTTGCTTTCCATGGGGCAATGCTGGGGTCGGACGACGCCTCTGACTCCAGCATCGCCCCATGGAAAGCTTCCTTGGGGCGATCCTGGGGTCGGAGCACTCCTCCGACCCCAGGATCACCCCAAGGAAAAAAAGGTTGCTTTCCATGGGGCAATGCTGGGGTCGGACGACGCCTCTGACTCCAGCATCGCCCCATGGAAAGCTTCCTTGGGGCGATCCTGGGGTCGGAGCACTCCTCCGACCCCAGGATCACCCCAAGGAAAAAAAGGTTGCTTTCCATGGGGCAATGCTGGGGTCGGACGACGCCTCTGACTCCAGCATCGCCCCATGGAAAGCTTCCTTGGGGCGATCCTGGGGTCGGAGCACTCCTCCGACCCCAGGATCACCCCAAGGAAAAAAAGGTTGCTTTCCATGGGGCAATGCTGGGGTCGGACGACGCCTCTGACTCCAGCATCGCCCCATGGAAAGCTTCCTTGGGGCGATCCTGGGGTCGGAGCACTCCTCCGACCCCAGGATCACCCCAAGGAAAAAAAGGTTGCTTTCCATGGGGCAATGCTGGGGTCGGACGACGCCTCTGACTCCAGCATCGCCCCATGGAAAGCTTCCTTGGGGCGATCCTGGGGTCGGAGCACTCCTCCGACCCCAGGATCACCCCAAGGAAAAAAAGGTTGCTTTCCATGGGGCAATGCTGGGGTCGGACGACGCCTCTGACTCCAGCATCGCCCCATGGAAAGCTTCCTTGGGGCGATCCTGGGGTCGGAGCACTCCTCCGACCCCAGGATCACCCCAAGGAAAAAAAGGTTGCTTTCCATGGGGCAATGCTGGGGTCGGACGACGCCTCTGACTCCAGCATCGCCCCATGGAAAGCTTCCTTGGGGCGATCCTGGGGTCGGAGCACTCCTCCGACCCCAGGATCACCCCAAGGAAAAAAAGGTTGCTTTCCATGGGGCAATGCTGGGGTCCGACGACGCCTCTGACTCCAGCATCGCCCCATGGAAAGCTTCCTTGGGGCGATCCTGGGGTCGGAGCACTCCTCCGACCCCAGGATCACCCCAAGGAAAAAAAGGTTGCTTTCCATGGGGCAATGCTGGGGTCTGACGACGCCTCTGACTCCAGCATCGCCCCATGGAAAGCTTCCTTGGGGCGATCCTGGGGTCGGAGCACTCCTCAGAACCCAGGATCACCCCAAGGAAAAAAAGGTTGCTTTCCATGGGGCAATGCTGGGGTCGGACGACGCCTCTGACTCCAGCATCGCCCCATGGAAAGCTTCCTTGGGGCGATCCTGGGGTCGGAGGGCGCCTCCAACCCCAGCATTGCCCCAAGGAAAACAATGTTGCTTTCCTTGGGCGGATGCTTGGCATCCACCCAAGGAAAGCAACCAGGCTTTCCCTGGAGGGATCCTAGGATCTGAGGCGTCCTCCGTGGGCCGGAGGACACCTCAGACCCCAGGTTCCCTCCAAGGAAAGCCTGGCTGCTTTCCTTCCAGGGATCCTAGGGTCTGAGTCGTCCTCCGTGGGCCGGAGGACGCCTCAGACCCCAGGGTCCCTCCAAGGAAAGCCTGGCTGCTTTCCTTGCAGGGATCCTAGGGTCTGAGTCGCCCTCCGTGGGCCGGAGGACGCCTCAGACCCCAGGTTCCCTCCAAGGAAAGCCTGGCTGCTTTCCTTCCAGGGATCCTAGGGTCTGAGTCGCCCTCCGTGGGCCGGAGGACGCCTCAGAGCCCAGGGTCCCTCCAAGGAAAGCCTGGCTGCTTTCCCTGCAGGGATCCTAGGGTCTGAGTCGCCCTCCGTGGGCCGGAGGACGCCTCAGACCCCAGGGTCCCTCCAAGGAAAGCCTGGCTGCTTTCCCTGCAGGGATTCTAGGGTCTGAGTTGTCCTCCGTGGGCCGGAGGACGCCTCAGACCCCAAGGTCCCTCCAAGGAAAGCCTGGTTGCTTTCCCTGGAGGGATCCTAGGGTCTGAGGCATCCTCTGTGGGTCGGAGGACGCCTCAGAACCCAGGGTCCCTCCAAGGAAAGCCTGGTTGCTTTCCTTGCAGGGATCCTAGGGTCTGAGGCGTCCTCCGTGGGTCGGAGGACGCCTCAGAACCCAGGGTCCCTCCAAGGAAAGCCTGGTTGCTTTCCCTGGGTGGATGCCGTGGGTCTGAGGCGTCCTCCGTGGGTCGGAGGACGCCTCAGACCCCAGGGTCCCTCCAAGGAAAGCCTGGTTGCTTTCCCTGGGTGGATGCCGTGGGTCTGAGGCGTCCTCCGTGGGTCGGAGGATGCCTCAAACCCCAGGATCCCTCCAAGGAAAGCCTGGTTGCTTTCCTTGGGCGGATGCCTGGGTCGGAGGCATCCTCTGACTGTATTTTATTAAGAATCTTTTTTTCCTAGATTTTTCTCCTTTAAAATTGGGTGCGTCTTATATGCCGGAGCGTCTTATATGCCGAAAAATACGGTAAATAAAAACCACAATAGAAGGTAGGAGCATCACTTAATTAAAATCACGTAGTTCATTAGTTTTAACCAATGAATGAACAAAGTTACTCACATTTACATATGAGCAAAAACAGTAGTTCAGAAGCCAATAGCACATATATTTAAAAGATGATGCATGTGCATTTTCTAGCAGGTGTCTTAGATATGTGTGTAAGAGAAAGAATGGAGAATAACTCCGGAAGTAGTGCTTACCATATACAGTTTATGTAAGTACTTGCACTATGTATCTGCCCATTTAAATTAGATTGGAAAGCCTTAAAAATGATACAAGCCAACCAATCAGATACTGGTTAGCAACAACAATATTATAAATGCAATGATAATATTTATACATTTCCCCAACCTATCATGGATGCTTTGTACACTGAGTCACCCTTTAAAGTAGGTCTTTTATAGAAACACAAGTGCAATACAACATAGACAGTTGCATATCCAGCACCAGTCACTGTTTCAATAAGAACTGAGTCTCTGGTAGATTAGGCACCTGTAAATTAATGAACATGGTCAGCCTTGACTGTACTAACCATATCTGGAAGAGCAGAAGAAACTGAATTGAAATCTCTTTTCTTTTCCCACTAACCCTTAGCGGATAATATTCTCAGCTCTGATAATCTGTTTAATGGGACTCCTTTGCCAGTCCATGGAACAGGGCCAGAATCTTCAAACACATAAACTCTATTCAGGCATTAGAAAGTGTGTGGTCTCTCAGCAATTGAAGGGGAAGCAAAATTGGAGTGTGTGCCAGCTCCCACATGCATAGAGGGTGACTGTCTGTAGCAGAGGGCCTCCTGTATGCTGAAGTTATCTGGGTAAAACAGAGGTCGGGGAGAGAGTAAAAAAAATGGGGATAGAGGGGATATAAGTATTGTGCTTATCTCTACTCTACCTCCCCACATGCAGAGAACACATATTTTCTAATGCCTGAATAAGGCTATACACAATCAGAAACATATATCACATGATCATCAGTGCTTAGATATAGATTTGGCATTGTGGCCAAATTGTGTTTCATGACAGACTTGTTTAAAGACTGCAGAACCTGGACTGTAGTTCCTATATACAACTTAATAATTATAGGAAGAATATTAGAGAAAAAAGAATACATAATCTGTTTATGGTGCAGGAATATTACTCAGACCCAACTGTTTCCTACAAATCAATACTATACTGGAAAATGACTAAAACTGGTATTGATATGATAGGCATCTCATTATTCTACAGAATGCAGCCAATTAATGTTTTTCATATTACATATTAAGCCTATCAGTTGCATTTTCCATCCTACAGAAGGCGGTAGGGAAGTCCATGTCATTTCATCCTATTTTGCACTCAAGGAGGCCAGAGTACTGGAATGAAAACATGAAAAGGAAACACTCAAAACAGAAGCAAGGAGTAGGTGGTGCCTTCAAACTCTTTAAGTGTAGCTTTGTACAAAACATACCACTGTTTCTTCAAGTCCTTTAAGGTCTTCTCTAGCTTGTTCCCTTTTATCATTAAGCAATCTAGAACAAGAGAGAAAAAAGGTGCATATGTCATGAGCCTCTCAAGGAAGCAAAGGCAATTTATGTGTTGCTGAAACTGGGTGGTCATCTTCTAGCAGCATATGTTCTGGAACCTCTGCATTGTATAAAAGCACCACGGCAAATGGAAACCTGGCTAGGGTGGAGATCCTGTGCTTTAACTGATTCTCCATTTCCTATAGTGTCCACACTTTTACATAATATTACAACAGTCAGATGTGGAAAGCACAACTGAATTGTTAGCAGAAGACCTACAAGAGCTAAACTGTTCTAGTCTGTCCCTGCATTAAGATTCTAAGCCACCTGGCAGGCTAATCTTTCAACTAGTTACATTAGCAGATGGGTTGGAAAATGTGAGAAGTGGGTGCTGGTTTTCCCAGTATTTAAGCAAACAAAGAAACAAGACAACCCTATTCTTCTCTCAAGGAACAAGAGGGACTTGCAATAAAAAGTTGGAAGCATGGAGTGCTCCTGTCAGGATTTGAACCAGCAGTGCTTTTTTGCAGGAACACAGTGTTGCTAACCCACCCTGTGATTTTTTTTTTAAAGGGCAAAATACAAATAAATTCAAGTAAATAAATGAAATACTTCATTTTACTTGGTCTTCCCCACCCCCCGTGTTACACAACCACAGAATATTCAACATTCTGCAGTTATTGAAGGACTCAATTTTCACCGGTCCACTTTCGAAGCTCTCTCCACTATCAAGCCTGCTGTTAGCAGCAGCAAGCCATGCTGAAAAAAGGAGTAACACCTGCCCTCTCTCTCTGAACAAATGGAGCTATGGTCACTGGGGGAGGGAGCTTTTTTCAGAGAGATGGAGATGGAGATAGGAGCCACTGTATTGCAATAGTTACAGGGCTGGCCTGGAACCTCTGAGAGAACCCAATTCAAGTCTCCAAGAAGCTCACTGGATGGCCTCAGGTCAATCACTGTGTCTCTTCATAACCTGACCTACCTCACAGGGCCTTTTGTAGGGATAAAATGAAGAAAAGGAGAGGCAGGCATGCCACAATGAGCCCAGAGGAGAAAAGTGGAATATAAAGGAAGACATGCAACAATAGATGGCACACAGCAAAGGGGAATAACAAAAACTGTAACATCAGTGATGGCCTAAAGATACCAGTCCCTCTTGCCACCCTCACTTTTTAGATATCCTCTAACCACAATCCTGTTTCAAGAACAAATGCAGAGGGCTTTTCTCCATGCATTTTCTGGATGGTGAACACTCAGGATTTTTGTTGTTGCTTTCTTTTCCATGGATGAGTTTGGCAGAAACAGGACAGGGCATCCGTCCAATTTCATTAGATTTCTGTCTGTGACAGGTCAGCCAGGAAAACAAGAGGCTTGCTTGCCCCAGAGAGCAGGGATGGCTGCCGGATGCAGCCCTGTTGGAATGCGAGCTGTTAGTCATAATAAGAAGAGATCACTGTTAATTTACATTAGCTTTTCCAGCTTCTTTTCCCGTTCTTGATCTTCAATTTTTAATTTTTCATAGTCAGAGCTCAGTTTTTCTTGTTCCAGTTGCAGCTTCTGATTCATACTGAAACAAAAAGAAATACTCTAGAATCAAAATGTTACTGGAAGGAAAGGCCCTTCAAACCACCTTAATAGCTGTATCAAAATTATCCAACACTGACTGTGAGAAGTTACATAGGTAGATATTCTGTGCTTTAAGAGAATTTACATTTCAACAGAAATAATAAACTGAAATTCTTACTTCATTATTGAACTTTCCTTATCTTATTGATCTAAGTAAATCATTTAATTCCTGCATCCAAATATTCCCTTAATCTCAGTCATTTCAAATAGAAAAACTCCCAGAGGCTCATAAAAAAAAGAGGGGGGTGTATTGGGGAAAGATGGGAGAGTTAACCAGGAGACATAAACGTGAACTTACTCTCTGATTTCATCAATGGTTTTCTGCTTCTCCTCAATTTCATCTCGCAGCCTAGACAGCTGCTTCTGGTGAGCTTCCCTGTGACTCTCCATCTGCTGTTCCAGTGTCTTCTGTTTACAGAAGAGGAAATATGTGAATAAATTACATGTATTTATCATACTGAAATTGTATTATTGTAGAAAATACTGTCAACTTAGCTAAGAACTAGCAAGATTTTAAAAAATCTTTTTAAAGCTTCTCTTCTTTCAAGAAACAAGAGGGACTTGCCACAAAAACATTAAAGCTACACTGTGAGCACTGGCTTGCCTGATCATATACCAGTTGATTTCACCTTTTTCAGATTGGAAATTCCAGCATGTAATGGTTCTGCAGTTCTAATGGATCAAAAGCCTCTTTGGATCTTCAGAGAGTGACTAACTTTCAGGAATTTGTTTTCCATCTGTTTAGGGCAGCAATGGGAACTGTATGACCTGCAGCTTACCTGCAGCTTGCAGAAGGCCTTTTGTGTGATCCCTGGAATCTTCACTTCCCCCAGTTGCATTTTTAAAACATGGATAATTGTGCTTCTGAAAGGCTCCAGGCTTAAAGATGTCCCCTAAACCTTATTCCTTCGCCCACCCGCCCCAATTGTTGCTATTGTATGCCTTCACATCATTTTTTCTTATGGCGATGCTAAGGTGAACATATCACAGGGCTTTCTTGGCAAGATTTGTTCAGAGGAGGGTTGCCATTGCCATCCTCTGCCACTACTTTTCACAAAACTAGAAGTGCCGCCTGCAGTGTTTTGGAGGAAGCAGGATAAGTGCTGCATAAGGATCCTCTCTGGCTATCTCTGGAAATGAATTAAGGAGTCCAGCAAGTAATGGAACCATACTGTTTGGGTGATAATATACAGTTTAAGGCCTGGTTTATAGTGCACTGAATGTTCCAATGCTAAATCCCTTTATGCTATACCAGCAATCAAATTGCACAGCACAAACTATCATGGGCAACTCTTCAAACTGTTCTTGCGATTTCAATAGTCCCATCCCACAAAGAAATTGTGTTATTTTTTTTTCAGTCTGTCTAATATTTTCCACACCTGTGCATTCTTTGGTGTGTTTTGGTCAGCTCTAGAATACTCATTCATCCTCTAAACTATCATTTCAAGAACATGAATTGGGACGGAATGTAATAAATTTACCTGAGTGTATGCCTCCTGTTAGCATGGAGTCCAATTATAAAGGCAAAGTGAAACAGACTATAACTATCTACTACTCTCTTATAAAGCAAACCTACCTCTCCTGTTCATAGTTAGCATGAAAGCAGTGCAATTGCTACTTGATTAGGACTAGCATGAAGCACAGTCACCTGTCAATCCCTGTACAAGTAAACCATGACAGGCATGCAGAGAAAGATGCTTTTGATATATTGTTTAAGAGTGCAGAATTATATGTGAATCTCAGGACACAATTTTATCAAAATGATAACCTTTAAGAACTGTTCTTGGTGAGGAATTGATCTCATGATTGCAGAACATGTAGAAACTTAGAACTGGAAGGTACCTAGGGGAATATGTTACCTTCATTTCCTCAGCATCTTGCAGCAAGGTCAAATGTTCCTTCTCTTTGTCTTTGAAACTGACTTCATGCATCTTTTCTGTTGACAAAAAATATTAGAGCTGAGCAACTCCTGCTTAATGTGATACAATTTTAACAATATACTACACAAATCTCTAAACAGCCTGCAATGGTACATATATTTCTCCTGGTTTTTTTTTTTTTTTTTTTTTCTTTACAGTGGCAGCCAGACTGAAGGGAATTAATTTGCCACACTGGCAGCTGTTTTGATGGAACAATTTATACATTGGACACTTCAAGAGATGCCATGGATGCCTTTTCCAGAGCCAACTGTCCTACCAAAAATATAAGAAAAGCATAGGCCAGAAATTCATTAGATATTTAAAATGGATCCCATTGCCTCTGTTTGGCAATGCTTCTCCCTTCTCTATACCCTTTAAAACCTGCTACAGGTTGTGTCTCCCTTATCCAAAAATGCTTGGGACCAGACGTGTTTTGGATTCTGGATTAATTATTTTTTGAATACCCACATTTGCATACATGGGCATAGAGATATCTGGGAGATGATACCCAAGTCTAATCACAAAATTCACTGATGTTTCATATACACATTATTCATATAGCCTGAAGGTAGTTTTATACAATCTTTTCAAATCACTGTGTGCATGAAACAAAGTTTGTATATACTTAACCGGCAAAAAACAAAGGTGTCACTATCTCAGTCACTCATGAAAGAAATTTTGGTTTTTTGAGTATTTAGAATTCCAGGTAAAGGAGACTCAATCTGTAGAAGGATCCCAGACTTCTCGGGCAAGTTTTCAGAGTGCACAAAGGGCTGTAGGGGAGAAGGGGATTGCTTATTCTAATGAAAGCAGTGGGATTCAGCTTAAGTATTCAGTTTGAACCTGAACATACTATTCTATATGATAAAGTCATCCTTCTCCCACAGTATGCCCCTGTCAGCTATTGCTAAGTCAGAATGTAGCAAACATTCTAGCTGATTTTTGGAACCAATTCAGGGCATCAGAAACAGCCCCCAGGATGGATCCCTAGAAATTTCAACAATTGAATGCCAGTAAACACTAAAAGATAGGACATAAAACTTAGAAGCAAATAAAATAAAGTGTGATAAAACAATGTGCTACTATTGAAACTGAACTGACTTTTACCACTGAACTGCAAAGCTGTCAGGAGTGGGTTGAGTTCTTAATCATGCCTCCCTCTACCTAACTTGGAGTTCCCACACACTGCTGAGTCAAAATGATAAGAGGATGCACATACAGCATGTTTATTTTACTGGGAACAAATATATCTGGCATGTCTTCACATAGCACTGGTCCCTGAGATCAGCCTTAGCCTCAACCAATGTGGAACACTTTTAAGATGTCCTCTTTCCAGGAATTAGGACAATGGTGGCAGAAGCAAATTACAAGAGAAAAACTTCAACAATTCAGCATGCATTGTGTGTGTGAGTGGGGCAGGGAATCCATGCAGTGTATATGTAATATTCCTGAACCTTGAAAATATTAGTACCTTGAGCACGCAATTTGGCCAGCTCTTCATTAAGTGAATCCTGTGACTCTTCCAGTTGCCTTCTCTTTTGTTCCATATTCTGCATGTAGTCTGTGAGAGACTTGATCTTGGCTTCATGCTTTGAAAAATATAAAGAAAATAAACAAGAAAACAAAAGTGGGCATGTTTAATGAACACCTGAAAGAAGGGTAAAATTAACCAGAGTGAGGGCTGGGAGGGACAGATAGTGGTTGATCATCAATAACCTGTGAGATGAGAAGCTGGCAGGCAGCAAGCTCCCTCTCGCTGGCATTCATCTTCCTATTGGAATCTATCTGAGCACTCTCCAGCTGCTTGCTGCGGTTCACCAGAGATTTCACCTCAGACTTCATCTTACTGATGTACAGCCGTGCCATGGTGAACTCCTCCTCAATCACTCCATTTACATCTGCTAGCTGAACATGAAAGTCAACATTATACAACAATACATTTACCAACAGATTCCACTTTATTACTCTGAGACATAGTATGATTGAGAAATAGTATTTCTATTAGTTTTATTAAAATGGATTTTAGTAATCTAGGGCAAAGAAAAGGAGAAAAGAAACAAAAGAAAAAAAGATTATGAGCATGGGCTAGACATACACATTAATATAAGCTGACCATATGTTGAAAAGAAACATTTTCTTGAAACTGACACTTATAAAATACAGGATGATTCAAAAAGAATGGCACAAAATCAAATGAGAACAGCTTTACTTTTGCACCAGCATGCAGAATCCAACCTTGTGGAGCATCAGGTAAATTCCAAGATGCAGAAATATAATTTCAAAGTCTATATGTGTCTCCACGTTTGTGCATTAGAGACAGAAATCAGTTTGACTTGAATTGTTCTTCTATGGTGCCTGACACTGAATCTCTGGATATCCCTCTTTGTGATAAATGGGAATCCCTTCATTTATCAGAGCCTTCCTCCCAGATAACAAAAGGTTAAAAGGTGGGCAGAGGTACAGTACATTTTAATGAATGTTTACATCACAGATGATGAGATGGCAACTGTCCAATGAGATGGGCAGTTGGGGAGAAGCATGAACCTTTGAGACGGTTCTGGGGGAGAAGTTTTAAAAACCTGGATGAAACATGAGGCTTTTGTCTGGTCTGCCTGCCTGCCTGCCTGCCTACTGGGCTTTTGTCTGTGGCTTTCATGAGGCTGACTATGAGGAAGCTGGTGGAGCTAGACAATGGAGTCCAAGCACCAGCTATCCAGAAACACCAAGGACTACAAATCCCATCTGATCTGTGAGTAAGAGTAAGAACATATGCCAGTCAGTAGCATCAGGTTTTTTATTTATTTTTCTGGCTTAGCTGAAACTGTGTTACTTTGTACTTGCAACTTCTGTATGTGAGTGTAGGATAAGTTGGTCCTTCATGTAGTGATATCCTTTTGCTATAGAATTCCTGTGCTTAGAATAATGCTTTTGTTTAAGGTATTCTGCCTCTCCTGCACTCTTTTTCATGTGCCTTAGGGCCTTTGCAGATTGCCAGAAATAGTGCAAATTGAGACCACTTTAAGGGTTAGGGTTAGTGCTAGGGAACACCTTCATGGGAATTGGTGTTTTTTTCTGAGACATTGAGCCTTCTCTGTCAGAGAGCTCTGGTGCCACAATAAAATACAGTTCCCATGATTCTCTAACCCTAACCCTAACCTTTAAAGTGGACTCAATTTGCACTATTTCTAACAGTCTGCAAAGGCCCTTAGTTTGGGTTCACTGGTTCGGCAAATGCCAGTGGAATTCCTCAACAATCTCCCAATATGTTGCTTAGGTGTAATAGGTTAATCATTGGGTGGTAGCAGCAAGTTATTTTAGATAAGAGGTGGTCTCAAGGAGTCCTATCTAGCTCAGTAGGAGAGGAGAGGGACCTGCAGAGAACGTTCACACTCCCCAGAGACTTAACTTGGGCTGCTGCCACATGGCAGAATTAATACAGTTTGACACCGCTCTAATTATGGCTCCATCCTATGGAATTTTGGGAATTATAGTTTGTTGTGGTACCAGAGCTCTCTGTCAGAGAGGGCTAAATATTTCACAAAACTACAAATCCCAGAATTCCATAGCATTGAGCCATGGCAGTTAAAGTGATGTCAGACTCCATTAATTCTGCAGTGTAGATGCAGCCCTGGGCAACTTCATGGTCGGTATCAGATGCCAAATTATGACCTTTTTGTTCTGTCAAACATGTTAAGTTTTTTAAAAACCTAGAAGGTTTTAGCCAAGTTTCTGGACTTCCACTAATGGAAACTAAATTGCTTCTTGACTGTGTTCTTAACTGTGAGCATTATTTATTGGTCATTCATTATAGCTTTACATTCTAGAGGATTGTCCTGTTAGTCTGTTGCAATCCTGTGGTGCTCAAAGACAGAACAAATTTATTGTGGTATTAGCTCCCATGAACTAAAGAGCACTTCAGATGCATCAAGTGTTTTCCTTTGGTGTTCTCTCTCTCATTGCACAATTTGTGACACACACTCCAGTGCTCTCTAGTGTCTGCATCTGAAAGTTGTCTCTGAGCCACATTGTCATAATGCTGCAGAACCTGTCTTGGGTTCATTACTGCTTGTAAATTGATTATCATAACAAGAGCGCAGAGGTTTAAGAAAACATGAAGAACATATTGCATTAATCAGACTGTGACTACATTTTCAATTGCTCTTCCTCACCTGTGACCCATGAACTGAGCAATAGGGGCAATGGTACCCACCACTGGTCAGACTGCAAAAGGCTCAAAACTCATGTATGCTAAACAGCTAGACCCAAATACATCTTTGTAATGAATAGAGGGGTTGTGCATAAATGTGTAATTCTTAACTTCAAAATAATCATACAGCAAATATAAATATGCAAGGTCCTCGCTACAAGTATCTTGAGAGGGAAAAGCTATAAATCACACACAATTCTTTTTATTCATAAAAGCGTAGAAACATCCAGAATCCATCTACTTTTTTCTTGGACATTCAGAAGTTTTGCTGACCATAATCACTTTCCATTCCTATTGTAGGAATACTAATTAGCAATTACAACATAGAGAATGGCTGTCCATGCCAAAATTAACTCAGGGGTTCCCTTGGCAGGAGCTCTATGGGCCTTTGCAGACTGCCAGAAATAGTGCAAATTGAGTCCACTTTAACTGCCCCGGCTCAGTGCTAGGGAATCATGGGAATTGTATTTTATTTTTTTTAGACATTGAGCCTTCTTTGTCAGAGAGTTCTGGTGCCACAATAAACTACAGTTCCCATGATTCCCTAGCACTGGGCCAGGGCAGTTAAAGTGGTCTCAATTTGCACTATTTCTGGCAGTCTGCAAAGGCCCTATGTGTCTCAGAGAACTTATGAAATTCTACATTGAGGGAAATGTTTTGTACACCAGGGTATCTGGCCATCAGCTTGTTGAACCTTCTCAAAGGGCCTCGGCAGACGACTAAAAGAGTCGTCTTCCGGGCAGGGAAGAGGAGGGGCAGCCGCACGAGCGGCGCCCCTTCCTCTCCCCGAGGTCACCCCCGAAGCGCCGTCCGTCCGCACGGCCGGCGCACCGGGGATGACCTCACGGCGCAGCGTCCACATGCGCTGCGCCGTTTGAGCCAGGGAAAGTGCGCCCGCCGCTTTTAGGGCGCACTTTCCCTTACATCTAAAAGGAGCGCCAATTTGGTGCTCCTTTTAGATGCGCCGCAGGAGCGCCGCGGTCCGGAGGCTGAACTCCGGCGGCGCTCCGACCCGCGGCGTCTCCGGGGCCTCCGTCTGCTGAGGCCCAAAGTCTCCAAAGAGAGATAGCTTAAATCCCGCTATTCTGCCTTAAATGGTTTTAAAAGACTGGCAACCTATTTCTAAATAAACTTTCTTCCAACTTGCTATTAAAATTTACTTAAACTTTATAATCCATCATAAAATAGCCAATGTACCGTTTTAACATCATTGATACCAATAATTCCTCCAATCTCTCCCAGGTCCTTAAGCAATAAATTCAAGATTTCAGTAGCTCTCTTTTTCTGATGATTACTGAGCTCTTGCAGTTGTCCCAGTTCTCGCTGTGTAGTGGTCAAGGCAGACTGCAAAACAACACGAGTATCATTTTAACCACTGATCCCAACTTTGCCAAATAATAATCAGAAGACATTTCACCCTTTTGGCCACAACAGTGTTTCTAGCATATATTAAGGTTAAGTTCATGCTCATTGAACCATCAAGGCTATGAATAGCTTCAGCCAATCCTATAAATGGCTCCATATTTATCATCACATTTCACTTAGGACATATACAATAATTCAGTTCTGTACATCTATACTGAATAAGATGGGAGTTTATAGTTTTTTTGTTGTTGTTATATTGTTATTACTAGATTCACTGTATTTTGTCCCTCTGAAAGTGCAGAGCTCTTTCTCATCTTCAGATTAAAAACATACTGAGTATCAAAGCTATACACATCTGTGTCTGTATTTTATTTCAGAATGCCCTCAGATAGGAGTCATTCATAACACCAATATTTTGTACTTTTTCTGGAACCAGGCTGACACATTTTTAATTTCTAGGAATTTTAAAATTAAACTCGCATTTTAGTTGACTGAACCAATTTTTATGCCTCTTAATTTCACACTTCATTGATGTTTCAATGTTATGTTGTTTTTATTCTACTGACAGTTTGTTCTTTCTGTACACTGTCCCACACTCCTCTTTATCATGAAGGTGTGACTTAACATATTTCAGAACAAATAACTAAACTTGAAACATGAGCATCTGTATTTCTTTTTAGTTCAAACTATTATGGGGATCCAGTAGAGATTATGCATTCAGGACTGCATTACTATTGAAGAAGAAACTATTGATGATGGTATTCATTTTCTACTCATTTACCATATTTGTACACCATCCACTAACAGAAATAAAAAAGCATGCCAAATAAGAATAAAACATAAGCATCAATCTTTTAACAAACATCAGTATAAAAATCAGAATAAAAACAACAGAAACAACAACATTGCAAAGAACCCCCCAAAATGCTATAACTAAAATGCCAGTGAAAATATAAAGGTCTCCACCAAGTGTCAGAAAGACCACAACAGGAAAGGCATCTGAGAAGTAGCATGGAGACCGCTGATGTACAATTATTTAAAATAGCATTGTAAATCAGGTGTCCTTAATTTCTCATGAATGCATATTTTTTTCAGGAAAGAAAAAAATCCTTCTCTTCTTTTTCGTTGTATTTCTTTCTCTGCGTTAACACTCTTCACAAGCAAAAAGAAACTGTTCCCCTGTGCAACACACAGAATACTGCCTTCTCATATCAGCTGTGGCAGAACATACTTCAATGAAACAATGGGCCTCAGCAGACGGGAGGCCGTGGGCCGCGGGACCAAGGCATCCTCATGCCTCGATCCTGTGGCGCACCATCAGCACCCCAAGAAAGGAGCGCTAAAATAGTGCTCCTTTCATATGTCACCGAAAGTGCGCCGCAAAAGCTTGCGGCGCACTTTCGGCGACCCTTCCATCGCAGCGTGTCTGGACACTGTGGCGGGAGGTTGTCTTCGGAGTGCCGGCCGTGCGGAGGGCCGGCGGCTCTGAGGACGACCTCGGGAGGAGGAAGGGGCACCGAGTGTGCGGCTGCCCCTCCCCTTCCTTGTGCTGAGGACGCCGAGCGTGTGGCTGCCCCTCCCCTTCCTTGCGCCGAGGACGGCTCTATCAGCTGTTTGCCAAGGCCCAATGAATAGAATTTAGGAACAGAAGCACCATTTAAAGATTCAATATAAGGACAGAAAGGTCAAAGCAAAATGCTAACTTTCATATTCTAATGCTGGAAATAATTTTGTAACTTTACTTACATCCATTGCATAGTGGTTTCTTGCTATAATACCCATTTTAACCACTCCAATTGCTCTGAATGTTTGGTTTGTGCCCTATAAAATGACTCCTATTTAGTTTGGTATTTACACATTAGCACAGGGATAGGTAGGCAATCACACAGGTGCATGCACACATGGTCACTCATACATATTCACAACAGAGAGAGAGATTAACATGAATTAATTGTTCCTACTGTTTTCTGTGCAAGTTCCTCTGCTAGCTGTTCATTAGCTCTCAACTTGTCCTCTACTTCTTGTGATTTCTGGTCATAATTAACAGCCAATTCCTCCAGAGCCTGAAGGACTTCTTTGACCTCCTCTTTTGCAGCTTCATTCTCAATCTGAAGGCGAGTGAGCTCCTCTTGGATCTTCTCATAATCTCTCCTAGTGGAGGCCAAGAGCTAGAAAGAGAAAAAGATATTAAGGTTCCATAAACAGGAGGACCTAGATGAAATAGCCAACAGGAATCAAAATGGCATCAGCAGGTAACAAATGATATACTGAATTGTTGAAACAAGTATGTGGGGCATGGGTGGGGGGGGGTGTCTTTCAAGGGAACATTATAATGAAGAAGAGAGGTAGCAGGGCTTACTAATTATCCCCCACAAAAAAAGCCTTCTACATCTGATCTTTGGGGCATTTAGCATAAGACATCATAACAGGCTACCCATAGCATTGTAATTCAAGGTTCAGAAGAGTAGTGTTGACATAGTACTGTACAGTTCTTGATCAAAACGCCTAATAAACACTCACATAAGAGGAGATAGGAATGCACATCTACATTTATGTATTCCAGTGTAAAACTATCTAATGAACATTAGTGCAGGAGGCTGCTTTACACCAAGTCAGATTAGCTCTATTTAGTTTAGCAGTGTGTTTATCCACTTACAGCAACTCTCCAGGGTTTCATGACTATTTTCCAGCCCTCTGGATCCCTTTGCATTCAGATTGTTTGGTCTATAACCACTGAACTATGAGCATTTCCTGCTAAAATAGCATCCTCTGCCAATTAAAAAGAATGATATCATATCTAAAAGCATTTGAAAAAAGTTTATAATAATTCATTTGGCACATGATCCCCTTAGTGCATGTCAAACCATTCTGTTAATGTGGCAAAAAGCTACCAGTGCAATGTCACTCATATTTTCACAATTGTTTTAGACTCAAACACACTGTGCTCAAAAGGAAGAGATAAAAATAATCCTCTGAATTAATCCTAACCAAACCGGGGGGCGACAGTATTCTTAGGACAGAAGACTAGATGTTTTGTGTGTAAGGTTTGGGAATATTTGAAGAGCTTTCCAAAACAGAGGGGAAAACTCGCACTGAAAAATCTATCTGTTCAAAATAAGGTGGTGCCTGTAGTCACTTCATATTAACAGCACAGAATAAAAATGAAGCCACAAGGAAAAATCTACTGTATTACACTGCACTTTGACATATGCACAGAACCTGAGACTGAATCCTTTAAAGTTAAAAGCATGGTAGAAATCAGATTCAGCATATGGAGCATTTAGTTCCAGCAAACAGTTGTGTGACACAGAAAAAGTTAATCGATGGCAAAGGAACATGAAAGATATTAGAACAGTCTGTTTCCTTTTCTTAACGCTTAGGTTAGCAATGATTTTTCTGGCTTAATCAGCCAGAAATAAGCACTCTGGCTAATTAAGAAAAACATAGTTAAGACAGAGACCCTGCAGCCTACATATCCTTGGTGGAATACAAACAACTGTAGGAAGCACTAAAGAAGATAACAAACAGGAAGAAGCCTCCAAACTAGACTGTCTCCTTTTTAACTTCACTTGCAAAGGTTTTAGAAAACTAATCTTCAATAATCCTAGTAGGCTATTGGGAGAAACAATTTAAGAGTGGTATAGTCACGTGCAACAACTTTTGCCCTCATGAACCACGAAGACAGCTAGTTTCATTAGCAGAGATGCAAATTCCTTTCCACCTGTTCTCTCTCTAGGGTGGCAACTGGACTGCTACAATTGGCATCTCTTACTTAGGATGCTGGATTTATCCATGTGGGCTCCAGTTACTGAGCCCTATTTTAAACTAAGTAGCATTGTATTGGCATGAATATTTTTATAAAAAGCCAAGGAGAAGTTCCAAAGGTTATTTTTGTGATAACCGGGGCATTCTGTACAAATTTGTCTACTAGACACAGCAAGTGCACTGAAAGAAGATTACATTCCCCCTTCTTTTTTTGTATAGTAAACCATAACCATGACCCAGCAATATAATTATGCTTAAAGCAAGGGCCAGGATAGTTACTGGGTAAGACATATTGGGAAAGCCCACTTTTTACTAGCACTATTACATCTACCAGAGATACTTAAGGATTTTGTTTGACCAACAATTCAAAGTTAACTAATCTTATCTGCAAAACCCAGGCCAATGCATGGATCAAAACACAGTCCTCTGTCATATTTTGGACATATCTAATTTTTCCAATGGAATTTTCAGCTAGAAGAACATACTCAAATGTATATAATATCTGTATTTTAAGGAAATATGTGTTCTTAAAAATCTTTGAAAAAAATACATCCAAAAATACACTAGGATGGAATGGGTTTATAAACTTACACATGCAAAACTGAAATGCACTAGTAATTGGTCAATCTATCCATCTCTACAACTACAAATAGCAGCATTCACCACAGCCACCATTATACTTGTTGTTATTATCTATTTGGACTACCATTTACCTCATCTTGATCCAACATCTGTTGCTTTAGTTTCTCAGCCAACTGACTCTGTTGATTAATTTCATCATCCTGTAATGGATAAAGAAAGTTTTACTTTCTCTTTCTGCTATATTTTCACTTGAAAAAAATAGCAAAAGCAATACCAAGTACATTTCTATACCGCTTATCAGTGACCTAGCATCCCCTAAGTGGTTTACAATGTGTAAGCCAATTGCCTCAAACAAGCTGGGTACTCATTTTACCGACCTACGAAAGGATGGAAGGCAACCTTGGAGCCCTGGGATCTAACTTACAACACTGTTGCTACAGTACCAGCATTTAACCACTGTGCCACCAGAGCTCCCAAATGCATCCTCCTCCTCCCCAAAAAACGCAAAACAAAAACCCCCCAAAACCCAAGTACTATATTTTCTGTCTGATTAAATTGTTGCATGGAGAAGATATCTTGGCCAGACTCCTGTATGGGATTTATGTATGCGTAAGTACTATAGTTATTGTGTTACACAGTGAATCCTGGCCCCAATCCCTCCATCCCTATTTACTAGCAAGCAGCCTCTGCAATCAACAGAGATCTATTTCCCTACTACTCAGGAAGCAGGTGGCTGCTGTTCCCACCCTCTCCCATGAGCTATCTTCAGTGTGACAGGTAGAAGCAGGACCCTGTTAACAATTCCCCCCTTGTGCCAGAGATTGCTCACATGAGGAATGGTGGTAACATCAGTCACCTGGTTCCTGAATGACCAGGAAACAGCTCCCAATTGGCCATAGTGGTGCTGCCTGGGAAATGGGATTAGGGGGACATTCGTGGTTCCTATGTACCCCCTAAATTAGGGGCTATGTAGGGATCATGAATACCTAACAGTCATAAATTTGTACTTCTAGGTTACTTATTCGTATCTGCCATAGATGTCATTAGATATTCCTTACTTTATAATCTGCAGCATATCAAATTTTGTTTCCATTATTATTGATAAAACATTTCAGTCCCAACAGGACCCTATCTGTTTCCTGATTTAAAAAAAAGTAAGATCAGTTGTGCTGGGGTAGCCAGTTCCACAGAAAAGAGAAAGATCTTTCAAAACTACAAATCATAATTTGCTTTCATTAAATGACCTGCCTAATAGTAATGGTAAACAGTGTTTGAAACTGGCAACTGTATTTTGTAACAGTTCCATTCTACATTCTTTCTTTAAAAATATGTGTTTGTAGATATGTATAAGTATGCTAAAAATGTATTACAAAAATGACTTAGGGGAGAGGCATGGGGCCACCCCAGGAAGCTGCGGATCAGGGCCAAGGCATCTGCATTCCTCGGCCCGGTGGTGCAGCTTCACCGCCCCAGCGCTCCTTCCACAAATCACCGAAGGTGCGCCGCAAAAGGCTGCCAGCGCACCTTCGGCGCCTCTTCCGCTGCAGCGTGTGCGGACGCTGCAGCGGAAAGGCATCTTCGGAGCGCCAGCCATGCGGAGGGCCGGCTGCTCCAACAACGTCTTCGGGAAGGGATTGGGGCACCCAGCGTGTGGGTGCCCCTCCCCTTCCTTGCCCTGAAGATGGTGCTTTGCGCCGTCTGCTTAGGCCCTTACTTCCCTCAAGTATAAGTTTATGTGATGAAATTATTTTTAACATAAAACTGTACTACTTGTTTAATTCAGGAAAGCAAAATGATATTCCCTTTAATTGTTTCTCCCCCTTTAGTTAAAAAAGAATTGTAAAATATATGCTTTTTCTTCCATAACAGAAAGTCATTTTAGAAAAGACAAAAAGAAGTTCAGATTAACCTGTAGGTACTTGAACATTTATTCCATGAGATCAAACTGAGGAAGTGGGCACAGACTGTTCAGTGCAATATATAATCACCTGGTACAGATGGAGTATCCTCTATCTGAAATGCTTGGGACTAGAAGTATTCTGTACTCAGGATTTTGGAGTACCTGTACATTTTCCTTTATCCAGAATTCCAGAATCCAAAATATGCCAAAATCCAAAATTGTCCACATGGTGGCTGAGAAAATAACACTTTGCTTTCTGGTAGTTTAATGTACACAAACTTTGTTTTATGCAAAACTTATTTAAAATGTTGTATATACAGTTACCCTCAGACTATGTGTATAAGTTGAGTATGAAAGATTTGGATCTCATATCCAAAATATCTCATTATGTATATGCAAAATATTCCAAAATCTGAACAACTCTGAAATCCAAAACACTTCTAGTCCCAAGCATTTCAAATAAGGGAAACTCAATCTGTATTTGCATATACACAAAGAGACATAATGAAGCTGGCTGGAGACTGAGCCTCTGTCAAATGGCAGGAACCCAATGTAGTGTTTGACACAAAACCATGCCTTCCGCCATTTCACAGATCCTCACATCTCTTTCCGCCTGGGTCTCACGTAAATACCTAGCTCCAAAAGTTTTAGGTTTTGGAGCATATCCCACTTCAGAATTCCGGATAAGGGATACTCAATTTGTATACAATCGTTCCTTCCGATTTGCAGGGCATCCATTCTGGACCCTCCCCCCTGCAAATTGGAAAAAACACAAATTTTGAGCTCCTATTGTTTTTAATGGTCATGCGGCCCTGTGTGTGTGCCATAGGCACACACACTATTTTGTCCCTCCTGGCTTCCCATCTGTAGAAATTCAAAACCGCAAACAGGAAGTCAGCGAATCTGGATGGATGACTGTATATATTTTGCGACAGAATCATTGTATACTGGTTGAAGTTCCACAGCTTTATTAGCATTTCATATCTGTATATACTCGACTATCCTTTGGAGCACACCCAGGATGAGAAAGAAGCTTGAGGGGCGAGGCTATTATATTGACCTGTGTATATGTCAACCCAGTTTTTTTGAGTCAATTTGTGGGCATAAATTTCTTGACTATAGAGTATGGTAAGATAAAATCACTTATTGTGGAAGATCCACCCTTTTCATAATGCAGAGGTAATACATCTGTTCACATGTAGATGGCAGGGGATGCCCTTGGTCAACAACACTCATTCTTTATGTGTTGTGCTTTGCAGCCCCCGCCCCCGCCCCCGCCCCCGCCCCCACCCCCCACCCCCAGACCTGCATAAGGCACTTTTAGGGAGCATCAAGGAGATACTACTTGATAAAAGTTGAGAACTCCCACATGTGAGCAGTACAGACATTCCTACTTGGCTCTATCCCAGTCAATGCTGAACAGAATTAAAGAACTACCATAAGACTGAGAATTAATAAAAAAAAATTAGATTGGCCACAATGAGAATCATCCAGACCTTCAAGATTTTTTCCATCACAACTGTCACCATTGCACTATAACCTACTGACCAACAAATTGGTTAGAGTACAATTTAGGGTTAATGGGGTGATTTAGGGATATGTATTTAGGATTAATGGAGGATGTAACAGAAAACATGTGAAGAGCATTTGGATAAGCCTGGGTTGTACAATCAGGAATGAGCATCCCTTACTCCTCACTCATATATAGCTCAGTAAAATGCTTCTGGTTTCTCCAAAACACCATCAGATGTGGCATCCACACCAGGAAAGAAAGAGGGTGGGGGAATTCTCACAAGTGTTCTCCATTCTGTAACTCATGCTTTGGAAGAGTGGGAATTTAATAAATTAATGCAGCCATAAGAAGCATGACTACAGCTATCAAGGCATTTTCAACGTCTGTCTCTGTTTTTCCCCTCATCTGTTGCAACTCAGAAATTGTTCTCAATGAGACAGATAACATCATTGCACATGTGTAACTCACATAAGGAAATGCTCTCTAGCTTGGAGTGGAAATAGAGATAGAACTAATTAATTTGTTTTCAACAGCAGTGAACCCAAAGCTCATCAGGTTTTAAAATACAAATATTCTATCTTCTACAGTTTGACGCATGAGGCATTTTTATTGATTTTGAAAATATTCTTTGGAGGCAAGTCTACACTAATTTCTAACAAAGAATAATTTAAGGAAATTGTTTATAGATACCTTATCATCCAATTGCCTGTAGAGACTGGTGATTTCTTCCTCATATTTCCGTTTTTCTTCTGCTGAAATATTGGCAACAACAGGCGCAATGTTATCGATGATGGGTGTGTTGTCACATGGTTCCAAATTCTTTTGGTCCTTGGCACTGATCTGTTCATCCTCAGGAACAGCCTCTCCTGCAGACATATCAGATCACAATAGAATCAGTAATAAAACAAAAAGTCTGGAAAAAACTGGGGATTCACAAACCAAATCTTCAAAGACATTTTGAGAACTTAGTCTACAGGACATATCTTTTAGGCCACCATTTTCAGTGGTCTTTCAAAACTACATGAAATCAGAGATAAATCATATCACTGTACGGGTCACAGCTAGATTGTCAGAATTAGCATTCCACCATCTAGAACAGGGGTAGGCAACCTTTCCCCTTTAAGGGCCGCGGGACTTCAGCTCCCAGAAGCCTCAGCCATGTTGGCCAATAGTCCCATGTTGGCCAATAGCTCCTGGGATTCTGGAAGCTGAAGTCCCTCGGCCCTTAAAGGGGAAAGGTTGCCTACCCCTGATCTAGAAGGTATAAGAGTAGATGCAGCAAAATTAATGATCCAGGAACTCTTCCAGGTGGGGAAATGTGTCAAATGATTATGGTATTTGTTACTATAGTTCTCAATTTCTGTTATCTAGGACACTTTTCCGGCAATTCCTGGCACCAATTGCAACATTTTATCCCCAAACTCAAGTGGGTTTCTTTTTTATTCCAAGATGTATCAAAACAAAAAATTCCACTTCTCCTTCTTTATTTTTCCCCTAAACTTTTCCTTATAGTGTGATAATGCCTCAGTTAAACTGTACTTTTGCACTACATGGCTATAACTCTAAGGGGAAAAACTACAACGAAAGGAAAAGAAATTTGCATTTACAACCATAGGATCACCTCAGCAAACAATCTTCTCCTCCTCCTTTAACAACAAGAACAATAATGGCCCCTTTGGAAGAACCCACCTACAGATCCAAGAAATCACTTATGAACAGCACCCAAAAGAATGGAATCAACTAATAAGCACTGACAACAACAACTGTTGAAGCCAGCAAAACCCAAGCGGCTACATTTTGAGAACTCTGGAAAGGGCCCAGGGGATTAGTTCAGATCCTCAAGATTTTCTCTGTTAAATTTGTTCATCTTTAATGCACCACAAAAGTCTTGGGTCCAAACGTAGGTCCAGCAGAGTTGAACTAGTGCAGCAAGAAGGGCCATGGACAGTGTTTTGGGGTTTTTTGGCAATTCTTCCTTCTCCTAAGGCACAAGTGTCATCTTCCACATTCTTCTTGGGAACTGGTGAACCTTCCAGAGAAGTGTGGGACATGGTTCTGAGAGCCGCAGGGGGAAGGAGCCCTCCCACTCACAAAGGGACAAAACTGTATCAAAACCTTTTGGCTGCAACAGACTAAAACAAGCTTCTTTTGTGATAACTTTTCAAAAAAAAATCCTGCTAGGATTTTACAAGGAACATTGCCCATCATGTTATCACAAAAGTTTAAAGTGAGACTTCCAATGAAACAAAAATACTGCAGTAACCAAGAAGATGGAATAGACCTTTCCACAGGGTCAACATCATTCCTTACCTAGGAAATTATTTACTTTAAATTATTTTAGTCCTATTGGGATATAAAAGATCTTTTGGAAAGTGCTGCTTAGCAAACAAAGAATTCACAAGAATTTACATTCTTGGCACTATACAAATACTTTTTATCAAATAAACTGCCACCAGGGAAATTTCATTGTGCTAATAAAGAAAAATCCCCTGCACCACTGCGTCCTGAGTTTCTAGAGGTGATGACAGAAAGCACATTATCTGGTAACTTTCTAAAAGGAGCAGATGACTACACACAATTCAGCAAGGATAAAAATAGTAATTAGAGAAGATGGATAATTTCATTGCATTTCATTCCATTTTGCATTTACACAAAACAAATAAAGGAGCAAGCATACCCAGTGAAGTTTAATGTGTTATAATGACTACTATGGCAACTGAACTGACAAGATGATATCTTTGTCTCCTAAAATCTAATATTTGCTATCTGGTGCTAAATCATATGTACACAATATATCTATAATAACTAAGCATATAATGTTTGCTATGATAATGAACATCATTAACTTTTATTTATTACCAACTCCCTTAACAGACCAAGCAACAAAATTGAAAGTAATTTTAAAGTGACCTGTAATTATCACTATGAAATTAATTTGCTGTACGTTCTTCACACTTTTGTCAAAAAAACATCCTCCACAAACCCTCACAGAAAAGTTCAAAATTAAAACTAAAATTCTGAACAACAAATCATAAAAAAGGGGGGGAAAACCCTTGTCACAGAGCAATAGCTCCCTGGTGATCACCGCTCAACAAACTATCTTTTTTCCCTCTCATCTGGAATGCCTGGCAGTAATTACCAACCTCAAAAAAACCTTAGAAGCACAATTGCTATCACTCATGTAATAAAGTTTGTGCAAACTTTTATTCTTCAGACTCATTTACTGCCACATGACCACAGACAAATTTAGCCTTAGGTAGTGTCTATAACAGGGGTCGACAACTTTTGTTGCCGGGGGGGGCGGGGGGGAAAGGCGCACTTGCCCCCCCGTGCGCGCATGCACACGACGAATTCGCCTGGCGCAGACATGGGGGGGCCCTTCCCTAGGCCTTGGAAAGGCCCCCCCGCGGTGGGCGAATTCGCCCAGTGCAGCTGTGGTGCGGCCTTCCCAAGGCCCAATGGCGGCTGCGCAGCTGCGGTGCGGCCTTCCCAAGGCCCAATGGTGGCTGCACAGCTGCCGTGAGGCCTTCCAAAATGGCGCCCACGCTTGCGTGCGGGGGCAGGACCGGCCACAGGCCGGTCCCAAGGCCTCTGCGGGTCGCACCTGGTCCACGGGGCATAGGTTGCCGACTCCTGGTCTATATAATCAAAACACTTAATGTAGAAAGATTCAAAAACCCATAGAACTGCCAGGCAGGGTTGTCTGAATGAAATAGTATTTTATTTACACTCGCATGCACACACAAGCATGTGTGTACTGAAATTCTAGGGGTGTGGGGAGGGGTTCAAGACATATCTCTTGCCTATCACACGGTAATTTTAGCCAAGAATTTTCAAGGAAAAAAAAAACACAGAACTTTTCACCAGTGTCAGAATGCAGTCCCACAACAAAGCAAAACAGAACAAAAATGTTTTCCTTTACTACAAAATGAAACAAAGATACATAAACCCTCACATATCTCATCAAGGAAACATCTGTTCATTTGTCTGATTTATATTCCATTCCTTCTGCCACTGTTACCTATTATTCCCAGAGTAGCTAACAGGTTCAGATAGAATAACGATGTAAGATAATATTCTAAATATTAAAAACATACAAAATTGGGCAGATATTTTGACCTCCAGATAGACATCATCCTATTTTACCAGTAAAGCATGCTAAGCAAGCATGCTCTTCTCTCTCATTCATCTTTGGGCAGAAGAGCTTCTGGGTACACAGAGAACGCTAGAGTGCCTGAATGATCCTATGATTTCAAAATGAACTACTGCTACAACTCTGAGATTAACAATTCAAACCAAAATTTAAAAGGACATCAATCAGATTCCTAAAAATCCATAAAAACCTAAACTCCATGTTATTGTGATCACTATACATACTTATGGCATAGAAGGCACTACATCCTATCTGATCTTGGAAACTAAGAAGGGTCAGTCCTGGTCAATACTTGGATG
Organism: Phrynosoma blainvillii; assembly: GCA_026167975.1. Taxonomy (NCBI): domain Eukaryota; kingdom Metazoa; phylum Chordata; class Lepidosauria; order Squamata; family Phrynosomatidae; genus Phrynosoma; species Phrynosoma blainvillii. The sequence goes on from JANUYF010000001.1 coordinate 275,394,561, forward strand.
GGACCACCAAGTAATACCAGATGCTGTAAGCCTTTTTTCAGAGGAAGGAACTGCCAAAACCACCTCTGAGTAATCTTTGTTTAAGAAAACTCAATGAAATTCATGGGGCCATCATAAGCTGACAGGTAACTTGAAGGCACATGTACAATCTCTCTCTCTCTCTTGCACACACACACACACCACTGGTATGGAGAACTTCCTCCCCTTAGGAAGCCATAATCACTATCCCAGTCAAAACTTTCTGGGATCTACATTCCAGAAATGAGCAAGACCACAGACAAGTATGGATGGGTTTGCACAGTGGGATAAAGAAGATTTCTACATGGCTGCATGTTTTACCTCCCAATCTAATTTTGAAGACTCTTGGCCTACATCTAACAATATTTACTCAAAGTAAACTCTACTGATTTCAATAGGGCCTATTTTTCAATTAGAACTGTAGCCTTTGAGGTTCACTTTGTGACAGCATCATATTGAATGTGTTGAATCTTCCCTGTTCATTCTAGACTGGGTTGCCCTTGTGGTCTCTTCCAACTCTATGATTCTACGATTCTGTGCAACCTGTATTCTGTGCAACCAATATTGACAACCTGGAACATGTTGAGAGAGGGGACGACCAAGATTATCAAAGTCTAGAAACCTTTATGAGGAAGGGCTGGGGGAGATTATATTCAGCATGGTGAAGAGAAGACTGAGAGGTGACATGGAAGCCATCTTTAAATATCTGAAAAGATGTCATGTAGCAAATGGAGCCAGTTGCTTTTCTGCTGCTCCAGAGACTAGAATATGAACCAATAGGTTCAAATTACAAAAACATAACTTTTTTTAATTGTAAGAGCTGGTCTACAGTGAAATAGATTGCCTTGGAGGATAGTGGACTCTCCAACTTCGGGGTCTTTAACCAGAGGCTGGATGAGCATCTTTCAAGTGTGCTTCAGTTGTGTATTCCTGAATGGCAAGAAATTAGACTAGCTGCTCCTTTTGGTCCCTTCCAACTCTAAGAATATATGATACTATTAATAACTTAATTCTATAGAAGTGCTGATACTAAAATTCCAATTTAAACTAATTACTTTGGTGGTTTTTTTTAAAGAATTAAGTTATTTTTGTTGGCAAATTATCAACTCAAGTCAAAACTTAATTGATTTCAGTTTATTTCTTCCTATTACTACTCTAGTGTAATTCAGAATTATTCAAAGTTGATTGAAGGGCAATTCTGACGTAACTATGATCTGAGCACCAAAATGTATTAAACAATAAGAAAATCACATCTAATACCATTTGTGTGCTTTATGTGCTTTGCCCACTGTTTTCCGGCACTCAGCTTCACAAATTCATTTCTGTCCTTAGGATGCGGCTGCTTCTAAGGTACAGCAATAGCTGTAACTTTTGATTATCCATTCAGAATAACAAGATAAGTTGCAGAAACATGGACTGCAAGAAAACTTCAATCCATATTTTCTGATTCTGGTTTGCTGGGGGACTGGAAACTATAGTTCGCCAAACCAGCTAAACCAGAGTTTAGTTTCTTATCCATGGTTTAGCATGACACTTGAATTTATTGTCTGGTGCAGGGCACCATGTCAGCGGTGACAAAACCAACAGTTTATGGTGCCAAGAATATCATCAGTAGTTTTTCACAGACATTCCATCTTGTTTTAAACCATATTTTCCCACTACATCCAAAATGGAAAACTTCAATTTAAACCTAGTTGAATGGCTTAAGAATGAAGTGACTCATCGCTGTAATAATGTCCTGCCTAATCAGTAAAGTTCATAATTTATTTGGCAATCTTCCTATTTAATTTAAGAGCTCAACAGCTGCCTAATAATAGACAATGGATTCTGATTTCTCACCATTCCTCCACCTGTTCAATTCCATCTCCAGATGCTGAATAACATTCTTTAGTGTCTTGTTTTTCTCCTTCTCCTTCTCATATTTTTTCTTCCATTCTTCAGCAGTTAGCTCAAGATTTACAGAGACAGTATTCTTGATGGTCTTGGCTCTATAAAGAGAAAACAAGCAGTAATTGGGTGCCCACAAACTTAGCCAATAAACACTGTTTAATACTGTGTCTACAGTACAACTTGGTTTTCAGTAATTTATTCAACATCCCAATGGTAAGAAGACTCTCTACTTACATAAGTTTTTTAAAAACTTTATTACAGTATATACACAACTTGTAGTGATGAAATAAAACAGTGAGCCAAAAGGATTAGGAATTTGCTGTTTTATCTCAATCTCATATTCAAATATTTTACTCAGATGCTGAGAGCACTTGGGATAAACCAGTATTGGTCTGCTTTTTCCTGCCCATCTGCTCAGGCCTATTGTAACAGCAGTGAATGCAGAATTTTGCTTTCTGAAAAAGCTATGAATAACATCATATTTCTTTTTTAATGCTTTAGAATTCATCCATATAATACATCTTGTTTCTAGTTAAAGGTTTTATTCTTGAAATTCATCTCTCATCTGTCAATGTGAGCTGGCACCACTATATTTAATATGAGGAATTATCTACTGTGTTCTGCTAATTTTAAACTGGATTGCAGTTCCTCTCCTCTTCAAAGAAATATGGTATTCAGTTGTTTACAGTTTTATGGCTTGTAAACACAATAGGCATACAAACCAGACATTATCTCACACATTCATTCATCCTTGAATGCATTGTTTCTGCAGCATCTATCACATCCCATATTAGCCAAAGCTATGCCACACTGTGCTGATTCAGTCTGCTCCAAAACAAATCTCCCTTCCAAATGCAAATCCTATTTTTGATGAGGAATACAGAAAGAAGGGATATTGTCAAAAAATAAGAAAATAGGTAATGAGACTGAACTCTGCTTATCTGATCAGAAGTGTCTTGGATGTTAAATCTTTATAGTGATCTTCACCTTCTGTCCAGTCAAAGCCACTGCTAAATGTACTGCTAAATTTTTAGTGGTACTACTGGGTTTTAATGCTGGCTATAAAATAAAAAATAAACCTTTGTGTTCTGGTAGTTTTAAGTATGTTTAGCTATATTCGTATATCTGATTTACACATTTATTGTGAAGACAGCTATTCACACCAACATTGTCACTGGAAGATCAATAGAGCCACATTAGGCTCTAAGCCAGAGACCACTGGTGCATAAAATTAATCACAAAGCAAGTTCTTTTGCTGTATGTGCAATTTTATTCTTGAGTGCCTTTTTGTAAAACTGTTGCAATATCACTGTTGTTTGCTGGCAGAAGATGCCAGGTCCAACCCCAGCACTCTTTTCTGATCCAAATTTATTTTACTAACCCTATTTCTTCCCAGAACTATCCTCAGATCATATTAACAATTTCCTTACACTCATCTTCAGTTTGTATTTCTCACTAACACTTATACTGAAAGAACACAGCATATATTCTAATAGCAATACAATTACTAAGCCTTGATTATTATAAAACATTAAAAGATTTGTGGTACCACCATACACACGCTTACTCAAATGTAAGTCTCATTGAGTTTGATGGAGCTTACTTTTAGGTAAACATTTAGGATTGCAGCTTTAGTCATCTTACCTTTAAGACATAAAAGTAAGCAATTATTAAGAAATTTAAGTGTTGATGCACACAAACATGTTATTTTATTTTTATTGAAACTCACTCCAAATTGTTTTATATACACAGACACATACATACATGTACATATACATATTTTGGAAATTAGCTTGGTTAAAAGGTAGTAATCATAATACAACAGAGTATATTTTTTTCTTACAGACAGACATGTTTACTCACCTTTGTCCAAACATTAGAGTAGATTTGGTTTCTGCTTCATTGAAAATGGATGGGGAACAACAGATGACAATGGTAGTTCTACAATTCCCACCTAAAGAATCCTGAAGGATTCGGGTCATTTTGCTATCTCGATATGGGACATGTGTTTTCTGATTAAAAGAGGTAAGACAGGTTTTTTAAAACCACAAAATATAATTCAAAAATTAATTAATTTCCAATATGTACAATTATTTTTGAATGTCTACGACAAGTATGCAACATTTGGACAAAACACACTACTTTTTGTTTTTGCTTTGCCAATTATTGTGTAGTTAATCAGAAATGAAAGAGAATCCACTCAATGCTAAGCATATTTTCTTGTCACATGGTAAACAGGAGAGAGTAAAATAACCACCAACACTGTGGTATACAAAAAGGATATTATTTTGTTTGACACATCAGATCTCAGGTTGTCATGCATAACCAAAAGAAAGCTTAGAAAATTAAGATCCCTGTATTGTAAACATTGCAATTACCAGTACACTTGGATTTTTGAACACTGGGCTTTTACAAGGCTGGAAATAACTACTTACAAATAACTAGTTAGTTGTATTTAATCCTTTTTTCTAACAGTGTTGTTAGAATGTCTTTTAAATTACATTTCTAACATGGCAACTTCCCTGTTTTTGTAATGTAACACTTTAGTTACTTTTACAGTAGAATGTGGCCTCGCTAAATGGTGGAGGGGGAATATACTGCCTCATTGTGCTAGGCAGTGGCAGATGGTGGCATTCATGTCAGAGAGGCAGCAAATCCACACGATGGTTTAATATGAACTTGCTGTCCATGGTGCTAAACCCTATCCCCAAAGTCTGGATCAAAACCACAAGTGGATTCATCCCTGACATGAAAGCCACAAGCTATCCCAAAGCCATTGGGAGCAGCTCCTCCAAGCGGCTCTATCTCAACCACAATAATAACACATGTAAGCACAATGGTACGTGCTTACCAATGCAGTTGAATGAAACTTAATATGTTACCACCATTAAGAGGATAATATTATTTATTTATTACATTTATATACTGTCCACCTGGCTGAAGCCCTTGGGACAGCATGCAAACTTCAGAACAGAAAGCAATCTTTAATTAATTAATTAATTAATTAATTAGACACTAATCCTCCACACATATCCTTTCACCCAGAGGCCTTGCCTCAACAGAACAATACACAGATTTACATGCTAATCCTCTCAACCAAGGATCGCACAATATATATACCCCACACACCACTATGCCACCATTCTCTGAATGGCCATAGATGCAGGCGAAACATCAGGAATACATTCTTCTAGAACACGGCCTCACATCTCGAAAAACCCATAAATACCAATCTTCTAGAACACGGCCTCACATCTCGAAAAACCCATAAATACCAATCTTGTGTGTGTTATTTTCCTTCCAATTAAAGCTTAAGATGCAAGCTTGTGCAGTGGGAGCTGGAACCTCCGAAAATAAATCCAACCCACAAAATTACTACTATTTTAAAACCTCTTAAAAGAAAATGGGGATTACTTACAGTTCCTTCTGCCAATGCTGAAATCACATTGCCCAAAGCAGACAATGACTTGTTAATATTTTTAGCTTCATCAAGCACAGAGCCCTCTGCCCCAGTTTTGCTGACCTGCCAAAAAGAGTGGTTACTGGATGAATTAACCTGTGAGCTCAAACCCTCAGAGAAAATTACAAGTGAAAAGCTGCATTTAAGAGAGACTCTCCTCATTTTACCCTACACAGAAAAGTAAACAGCCTGCAGAACTTTAAGATCTTCATATATCATATTTTTTATTTTTTATTTGCCAGTAGCATACATATAAATACATACTTTCTTTTAGGAATTACTTAAGTTAAAAGTGTGGTAGGTACAAAGTTAACAAGCAAGGAAACAAAATGTGCTGCTAATATAGACAAATGGATCTCAAAATAAATAAAACCAGTGACAACAATGAAGATGCAAAGCCTCAGTCCTTCATGCCAGAAAGTAGGAGTGCTGGCAAATAATGCCTGGGAGGCTATTAGTGACAATAGTGTAAGTCCAATGTGTCATCATAGCCCACTTTGGGAACCACTGTGGAGATCAAAATTCTGTTCTAACCATGCCACTTCCAAAATCACCCAACCACTCAATACCACCTCTTCAGAGTGGCAGTCCCCACAAAATGGTAATTTCCATGTTGGTGAAGAGGGGGGTGGTTGAGCAGCTAAGAAGCACCCAGCCTTTTTCCTTTAGCTAGACTCACAGCCATAGTATCTTCAGGGACCTTCCAAGGACCCCTTGTCCTGTCACAGTGCATCCATCCACCTGATCTCCACCAACATGGTTGTCTTAGAAAGGTTGCCAGACTGAAAATATAGATTTTGAAAGCCTGCGCCCAAGGATGTATCATAGCTGTGTGCCAAAGAGACATCTCCTGGTGCAGGATGTGAGGCAATGATTACACAGGCCTGGAATGAAAACACTTTTTTCAGTATTTCAATATTGAAAACAATTTTCAATATTTCAATATTGTCAATCTGTATTTAATGTATTTTTGGATGCTGACTATGCATTTTAATGCAACTTTTGGATCACAAATGTATTTTATTCTTCCTAGAATGAGTTTGAAGTAAAATGTTCTACACACTCATTTGGACCTTGCGATTGAAATAAAGAATGTTGTCCAGCTCTTGGGATTGACACTCCTTAACTTTGCAGATCTAGCAGCCACAGACTGCTTTGGAGAATTTATCTCAGATAACTTTTTAAACTTCAGAGTAAGCATTTAAACACATCCATTTCAAATGTAATATGTATTCCACTGCATTCTAAAAATGAATACCATCATACACCACAAAAAAGCAATAATTTTATGTAGAACAGCAAAACCATCATTACCTTTTCACTCCCAGCCAAGTCTACCAGATAAAGCTTTCCACTGAGTTTTTTTTCAGTTTCAACATTCTCTTGCTTGATGTTAATTAGAAAAATACTATGACTTCTGGAACTGTGTTCATTCATGTCTATGAGAAGAAAATTCAGCACATTAGTCATGTTATGCTTTGAAAAAATGTCTAACAAATGCACCATCTTATTCAATTCTGCATTATTAATAACTAACTTAAGAAGAAAACAACACATTCAGCAAAGCTGATGGAAACAACCACAATATTTGTAAAGGAAAGCTTGAACAGAACAAGGGATTTTCCACAGTAGGGATTATATTTGCCAGGAGAAGCCACAACTCTTCACGCGCTTTCCACAGAACTACAAATGTGGCTTGAATGAGGACAGAGGGTCAAAGTGGATTCCAAACAGATATAAAAGTATAATGTAGATTTAACAAAAGCAAGGAGGGGAGACTTTTGAAATCTAACTTAGTGGGTAGATACACATACATAAAGTTAAATCTGTTATGCTAGGTAAACCACATGGCTCAACAAGACAGATCACAAATGTTAGTCATCTCTGCCCATAAACACTCCTGACTAGTCACTCCTTGGGGCATGCTGAAACCAGCACAATGGTGCCATCAGCCATAACAATGAGTACATATCTGTTTAGATATGCCAGAATATAAAGCTTCACCACCATATTTGGCTGCATTCAAACTGCAGAAATAATCTGATTTGACACCATTTTAACTGCCATGGTTCAATGCTATGGAATTCTGGGAATTATAGTATGTTGTCGCACCAGAGCAAAACTACTTCCTTATATAAGCTTGCATTAAAAAAAAAAACAGCATAGTGTTCCAATAAGATTTTGTCCTTAATAAGAATCTTTCCTGGAAGTTAGTGCTCCCTCCAATGCACTGCAGCATTTATGAGTGTCCTAGTCAACATGTTTTGTGCTTTTCGTTATCATTTCTATTCAAATTTGCTTGCCATATAACGCACAGCAGCAAGAGTTAACTATTTTTAAATATCTGACTGAGCTTGCCTGCATTTAGCATTACTTAAGGGCAATGTTCCTGGTTGCTTAATGATAGAGCTGCCATTTCATGAAACGTAAATTTTTAAAAATGCAGATACACATACAAATGCAAAGACCAAAAATGTAATCTCTTTTTAGCTTGTTGATCATAATTTTGAAAATGCCTTTCAAGTTATATAAAAAGTAATTTATTTTACCATATGTATCAATATAAGAAAGCTGAGCTAAGTTGAAAAGAATAATTAGGCAGATAAGGCAATGTACCTCTTTGCTATCATAGCAGTTAGTATTACAACAATAATAGTAATTTTAGTAAGGTCGTACTTTTCACTTATGCCATTATAACTAGGAATGCAGAAGGGCTTACTTGTAACAGCTACATGGCGATTTGTTTTCCCTTCATCAATGACATCCATAACTTCTTCAGGACTAGAGACAAATCTCTCTGTACAGCCCTAAAAATGTTGGATATATTATTTGTCAGACAGTCTGGAATAGACAACAAAACAAAACAAACACAATAGCTGTACCTACAGTCAACAGTTACTTCACAGACCAAGTCAAAATTCTGTTTTCAAGCTTATATTGAATGCAATACATCAGATAACTCAGAAGTATATTTAAATTGATAGTTCCAAAAGGATGTAAAACCAACACATAGGCCTGATATGTTAGTTATGAAATGAATATGGCCACAGTCCTCAAAATCTTTGTGACCGGTCTAGAAAACTGTGACTGAACAATCATACCACAAGGATGGATGAGACTGAGGTCTGCCCTGCTTCTGAGCCAAACCACCTTTTGTATTAATTATTCCTCTTTACCCCATTATTTTCTTCCTACCATATAAAGTAGCAAGGAGTTGATGATGTACAGATGTTTCAAAAGAATCAGCCTGGAATTGGAATGAATTAATGTGGTCAACTTGACTCAATATGAGAAATATTCTTCCTTTGCTAACATCATATATATAATAACGTATGTACAGGTGAGCTGTGAAGTGATGTGATATATATATATATATATATATATATATATATATATATATACACACACATATATATTTCTAACAGAATCAGAAATAATATAAATGTTTTCCTTAAAGTATTCATTCAAATTAATACTAAAGATGAAGGATTTCTTTTATATGCATTAAATATTAACGAAATTGCTAAATTTCAGTGGGATAGCTTAACAAAATGAAACCATTTTAAAAGGAAGAAAATTAGCTCAAAATTATTACAGTCCATTAATATTTCAGAAAGGCAATGCCTAAATGCAAAGATAATTGTGGTTAGAATTCTTAATTATTGCAATATATTGCATTTTATCCTCCAGAGTCTTACTGAAGTAAAGAATAAACATTTTCAAAAAGAAAGCAATAATAACAAGTACAAAATAAAATCTGAGTACTCAAAAGTGAACATCCACTTTAACTGTGCAGGCAGCATTTTGTTACAACTGCTTGGGGACAGTTCATGAACCTAACAGGGAAAGCATACCAAAAGTACATCCAAATACACCCCATGTAACTTAATGTTTTTCAAAAGGGGGTGGAATGCCCTGAAGAACTAAAAACTTTGTTTTGGAGTATTGGGTTAATTTAGTCTATCCAGTTATTTTAATTTTGTAGTATTTTTATGTTTTGCCTTCTGGTGGCTTAACATTAGGAACACTGCCATTACTATTTAGTGTTTTGCAGTTTATTTGATATTAAGCACTTTGAAATGAAAAATTTCTATGAAGAACTTATTTTACCTTGACATAAGGAACTCTGTTCTTGTCTTCATGTACTGCAAGGTTTGTCTTTGAAACTAAAAACATAAGGATGGTACGAATATGATGAGCAGCAAGAATGATCTTAATATATAATAATTCTAACAAATCCTTTTATAGAAGAAATCAGTGATTTATTTTTTCACAAAGGTTACTCAAACCAAGCACATACTATGAGGAGTTATCCAATGTCATTGATTTGTTTTGTTTAAGACATCACACAATTTGGGCAGGATGGAGGAAGACAGAAAGATAGGCCAACTTTTTAGACTTTTTTATATTTCAATTAATTTCTAGTAAAGCTCAAGTTTTCAGTATGTTCCCAGTCCTCCATTGCTGTCTCCTTATCAACTGTACCACATCCCTACAAAGCATCAGCACAAGGCAACCATGTATGGTCCCAAACACACTGCAGGAATAATCCAGTTTGAGATGGATTTTAGTGCCCTGGCTCAGTGCAAGGGAATCCTGGGAATTGTAGTGGCACCAGAGTTCTCTGATAGAGAAGACTAAATGTCTCACAAAACTACAGTTCCCAAAATTCCCTAGCACTGAGCCAGGGCAGTTAAAACAGTCTCAAACCAGATTATTTCTACAGTGTGATTTGCACCTATGTGGCACTTCCTCAGACTCAGAACAAGCCCAGTAACAAGTCATGTTATGTTAAACTGAAAGGTAGTAAGATATAGCCATGTTAGTCTGTAGAATCAGTACATAGAGAGATCTTGTAGCACCTTTGAGACTAAGGGGGGAAGCAGACGGGTGGCCCTGGGCCGCCCCGGGAAGCTGCGCCGCAGGGCCGAGTTATCCCCACACCTTGGCCCCGTGGAGCAGCTTCACCGCCCCAGGAAGGAGCGCTAAAATAGTTGCCAAAGGTGCGCCGCAAAAGGCTGGCGGCACACCGCCGGCGCTCCAACAATGCCTTCGGGAAGGGGTTGGGGCGCCCACCGTGCAGCTGCCCCTCCCCTTCCTTGCCCCCAAAACGGCCCTTTGCGCCATCTGCTTCCCCCTTAACTGAAAGAAATTGGCTGCATGAGCTTTCTGAGGAAGTAGACTTAAGTCTACAAAAGCTCATGCTGCCAATTTCTTTCTTGTGCTACAAGATCTTTCTATATACAGTAAGTAAAACAGTTTGAGATCATCAGTACAAAAACTAACTAGCTACTAATGTCACTCACTGCAAGAAATTGCTTGCTGTACACACAATATTATTCCAGGCAAATATTCAAATTCAAATGTTTGAGAACTAGGCTTTCATTTGTAAAGGCTGCTTTAATTTTTGTATTATGCTCGTGAAAAAAATTTGCAATGGCTGTCAGAACTAGCAGCTGTAGGGTTTTTAAAAGAATTCAGAAGTCAGAGTTCTGAGATCTCAGCTGTAGGGTTTTTAAAAGAAATCCTGCCTTACTCACCATCCAGTAAGTCCCTTATTTTGTCCAAGTAAATCTCAAAGTAGGAGACCTAAACAAATAAAAACACGGTGCTGTTACATATCAGTTTGGAAGAGGCTGGAACACTTGCAATTACAAAAACCTCCACATTCTCTGGGATTAGGATGAAAGACCCCTGCAAATGTGGAAAAACCGCAAATTAAAAAAAACACTATTCTTTTTACTCAAGAGAACACCACTCTATGAATCCCCAGGTCCTCCAGTGCAACCCTATGGTCAACATCTGCCAGAAGTTGATCATAGTTGATCATGTTGGAGGATCTACAAATGCTTAAAGAAGTGAACTTCTAGGTTCTACAGCACAACTCTATGGTCAACTTCTGGCAGAGTTGCATTGGAGGACCTAGAGATTCCTAGAGAGAACATATTAATCAAATCCTCAAATGTCAAAGTCCCAAATGTGGAGGGCCAGCTGTACACAGGAAAACTCAAATTCATTGTAAACCTACAAGGTTGCATCCATCCTTACACACAGCAGAGTACAACGCAGGGTGAGGGTGGGGTTGATAGTTTTGCTGGTATCTTCATTCCCTGCCCCCTGTGCTCCTGAGAATGCCCCTCTGAAGAATTAGAAAACAAGATAGGAAGTGGCTCAGGGGCTTTAAGAATAAAGGGGTATTGTGAAAAATTGCCACACACAGAGACCATCTTCTTCCTGTCAGAAGGTTCAACTGAAGCATAGTTCCCTCTGAGAATGAGGTCCTACTATTCATACAGGGACAGATCTGGCTACTGCCCACAGTTAATGCCCACGTAAGTATGACATATGCATACTGTTTTGCCAGGACGTTCTTCTCCCATAGTTGCATCTACCTGCTATATTTTACTAATGTTTGCATTTTATATATGTTTTTGTATATCAATAAAAGCTGGAACAGGAATGAATGAAACAGCTTTTTCATAGCCCTTGGCCAGGTTAAATGGGGGCTGAATGAATTATAAAAACAGGGGAGCCTATCTCACAAATTACTAATGGAGAACCAGCATTCTTAATCCTTTCAAATGCTTCCAGTTTTTGTTTTTGTTGTTAGATTTTTTAAATATTTGGATACGACATCTAATTAAATCAATGCTATGCCAACTGAAGAAAATGCTATCAGCCTGGTACAAAACTAATCCTGCCAGAAGAGCCATGTTTGGCTCAATAGCTCACTCCAGGATTATCTGACAGCCTCTTAAAGCTTTTAAATACAGCCGGTGTTAAGATGTACTAAGCTCTTGATCATATCATTAAGACTGACATGTAACAACTTTCTTTTCACAGGAAAATGGACCAGGTCAAAACAGGATTGTTTCCAGTCACAATACAACAAAGTAGAGTGTTTAGTAGGATTTTATAAACTAAATTGCTATCATTTTCAAATTCTACATTTATATTCATTAATGCTACTGCTTTGAGTTACATATCTCCAAATATCACATAACAATAATGACTCCCTCCAACTCACACACACACACAAATATCTTAGGGGTTTTAAAGTGCAGATGTCTAAAAAACCAGTTTTCATTCTTTACCAAAGAACTCTTTGCAGAAGCAGGGTGACAGAGGGGAAATGGTGCAGAATGTTATCCAAGGCACTGAAATCTTGGCAGGCCACATTTTTGTTGAACTGAAACATGGTGGATCCAAATTTGTTCTCTGGAAACAGTAAATGCACTCAACTAGAAAGAAGTACAGTGAGCCCTTTGTATCTGCTGTGGTTTGAATTCCTGTGGATACCAAAATCTATGGATGCTCAAGTCCCATTATATATAATGATGTAGTAAAATGGTGTCCCTTATATAAAATGGCAAAATCAAAGTTTGCTTTTTGGATTTAAATATATATATATATTCAAGCTGTGGATGGTGGAATCCATGGATATGGAGGGTCGACTGAAAGAAAATTTAGAAAATTAGTGGCTTCACACCATACTGTGCTGCTGCTGCTTCTTTTTAATTTGACCATTACATAACATGTCATTTTGCATTTACCTTTATGTGAAATTCTAGGTTTTCATCCATGGAATAGATGTGATCAAAGATGTCATGTGCAATTCTTGGAATTATCCCCATTAGCTGTGGGTCATGTAACTTCCCCTAAAGATAAAAAGGTTAAAAAAGAATGAATTAAGTGTATTCTGTCTCCACAACATCAAGGATCTGCATATTTGTTATGTGGCAAATGCTGTTGAATGGTAAGATTAAGTTATGCATATTTTAGCCATTCAAAATTTCCTGGATAGACAACCTCAGAATGAGAATCCAACTCTCTCTAACCTACCTACATATCTCAAAGCCACAGAAAAATAAACTCATCTTAGAAAATGAAGAGTCAAACCTTCTGCTATGTGGTTTTTACCGCTCAACAGCAAAGGTGGCTTTCAGGTTATACAACAGAGATTGGACTCCCATGTAGATGGAAATTAATGGAAGATGTAACTGTAATAAGGCTGTGGGTTGTTTTTTTCTGGGCATAGCGCCAGCAAATGCTGCATGGCCAGCACAACTGGTAGCATGCACAGTCAGCTTCCCTTTGCTTTATTCAGGACCTTTGAAGATGAAAGACCAGAACTGGCTGTATGTCATTTTTCACTTTTCCTTTGGAAATAAAAAAATAATCATCATAATGGTAATGAAGCACTACCCCACTTTTCTACTTCGCTTTTGTAGGCAAATCATAATGAAAGCATATCTGCAGTATGTCTGTGAAAATCAGAATAGAAATGCTCCATTTGCCCTTCTGATGACTGGTTGGACACACCGTATTGTGATTGTCCTAGCAAAAATATAAAGCTCTGAATCTGACAATATTATCTGAAAGGTAGCCAAAAACTTTGAAGAACAACAAAGGGTTTCAAACCTGTGAACTGAATAAACTCAAAAGTAAAGTGTTATCAAGACCAGTCTGTATAGGATACATATCTGGGCATTTCTCAGTATGCAAACTGAAGTAATTATTGCAAAACAAAACCACAGATATACATATCCAGTCCCCACCAGAATCCTTCCCTCCCTATTTCCTTCTTTCTTCTTCTCTCTGACATACATACAGAGTTCAAGAAAAATCTAATCCAAATACATTGCAGAAACATGCTTAATATGAAAAGAATAGGAGAAACTACAAGGAATAGAGAACAAAAGGCACCTCTGAATACAAACTGTACAGCAAGGGCAGGAAAACTGTAGTTCATAGCCTATAAACACCCCTCCCAATGATATTTTATGCTCCTCAAGACCTATACCCACCTCCTGCTTTATAAAAAAGCTTAAAAGATTGTTTGCAAATAAAATGACCTCTCCTTGCCTTGCATCCACACTGCAGAAATAATCCAATTTGATACCACTTTAACTGCCACTCTCATGCCACAACATACTACAGTTCCCAGAATTCCATAGCACTGAGCCGTGGCAGTTAAAATGGTATCAAATCAGATTATTTCTGCAGTGTGGATGCAGCCCTAGTCCATCTCCATAGGCTACTTTAGGCCTGGGGTAAAGGTGTGAAGATGGTGGGGAGAGGGAAGAACAATTCAGAAATAAAGTTTTTTTTCCCCTGCCCCAATTTCCATGCCTTTATTCCAGAAAAAAGAAAGAAAATTGAAAAAATGGATTATAGAGTATTTTCTTTTAGAATTACAAATAACGCTTTTAAGACTTGGTGCTCCTATATCTACTCCTTCCAAAAGTATTTCTACAAATTATGTTAAAGAAGGACCATTTTATGTAAGACTCTACAGTATCTAATCATTGCAGTTTTGCCTTGGCTTCCCTTCTCAGTCCTTTTTATGAGAATGAATGTTTTATGTCTACTTGACAATGAAAAACGTGGGGAGGCTAATTTTCTCTCTTTCACTAATGCTGATAGCGTCTTCTTTTTATCGTTCTTGTTTCTTGCTCTTAAGAAACTGGCAAAACCAAAGAGATTACTTGAAGGACCTTGTCATTCCATTTTTAACAAAAATAAGAGGACATTCCATTTGTAATTAATGTATGAATAAAGTGGTTTTTAATATTACAAACATGATAATTTTATGCCAAACAAAGTATACATACTATGTCTTATGTCCCTAACATTACAAAAAGAGAGAGACTTTCAATACTGCCAAGGGTGCTAATAAAGTTTTTGCCCAGTTTTTCTGAAAATTTTCAATCCTCCCCCCATTGGCATCAAAAATTCTGGAAAATTTTCACTTCTACCCCAGGTTTTTGTGGCTTTTTCCCCCCATGAGCCAGAGTGACTCCTTGTTCCTTCCTGTTTTGAATAAAGGCTCTCCTGAGACTGAAACAGGCCAGGTGGGCAAAAACATGGTCAAATTTCCCTCATATTTCTTGGGATGTAGGAGGCATTTTAAATAAACGTCGTCCCCCCCAAAAAAAATAAATTAAAAAGTGTGGTGGTCTGAGGCTTGTGAGGGGCATATGCAGCCCCTAGGCGTTGGGAACATCACATCCCTGCCTTTTAGGAAAGTCAAGTATGGTTGCAGCAGGGTTATGGCATCCACATTTTTAAACCCACGAGTTTTAAATAAGCTAGGAAACTCAAAGGGGGTAGTCTCTTCCACAGAAATGCTGTGAGTGGCAATTTAGCATGGGAACCAAACTATTGCCCCCCCCCCAACCTAGAGGCTTAAAGTGATCTTAATGATATCAGATAGAATGGACAGAATAGTGTAGCAAAACTGACATAGACTGGGTAAACTTCTGGTCTAGGTATTTAAGATACATGTTGATGTTGTGTTCCTTCAAGTCGTTCCCGAGTTATGGTGACCCTACAGCCAACCTATCATAGGGTTAAAATTGAACTGTAGTGATTCCACAGTGTGAAAGAGCTCCTGCTTATGCCACTGACCAGCAAGGTGATGACCCCAGTCTTAATCCTGAGTGGCACCCAGGACCTAGAGTCAAATGTGACTTTCCTCCATCAGCTCAAAACAGTGATAACAGGAGTAGCAAATTCAATAAGATATGTTAACTGGACAACTGCTGAGGAAAGCCAACAAGGGCATACTGGATTTCAAAGAGAGAAACTATTTTTTTAAGGTGAGAATTTGAAAAGGAAAGAACACTTGACTGGTTGATTCAAAGGCACTAAAATAGAAAGTATACCTATATTTATGCCACAGTTCAGGCAAGGTACCAAGTCCAAGAGGTCATCTAGATAATTAACAACCAATGCCAAGAAAACTCATGTAGCAGGGGCTGGCCACCTGAGATCTTGCAAATATTTGGACTATAACCCTTATCAGCCTCAGCCATTTCAGTGATTATGGGCCTTGTAATCCAAAGCATCTGAAGAGCACATGCTTGCCTACTTCTGTTTGAGTGGTGGAATACTTGAATATTCTGAATATTCCATTCAGAAAATGGAAGATTTTGTTAAATGAGAACAAAAAGGGCATAAACCTGTACAAATAAATCTAAGCATACAGTAAGCATTCTTACTGATTAAGGAAAGCTCAAACACCTTTACAGATAAAAAAAGTATGATACATTAGTCTCATATTTCTCTTTGAACTATAGGATGGCTCAAACCAAATCATGGTAGGCCTAGTTCTCCAGGCCCAGCCTTGATAACAACAGGGTAAGGACAGAAAGGAGGTAGGAACCACAAACCAAGATGCTGCCTTGGAGAAAGTAAAGGGCAGAACAGAATTTATTCTCTAGTCCTTAGACCTCTATTGTCCGAGTATTTTGTTGTTGTTGTTAACTGCCGTCGAGTCGCTCTTGACTCATGGCGACCCTATGTATGAGACATCTCCAAGACCCTTTGTCCTCCACTGCTTTGCTTAGTTCCTGCAACCCCTTCATACCTGTGACCTCCTTAATAGAGTCCATCCATCTAGCATCTGGACTTCCTCTCTTCCTACTTCCTTCCACTTTCCCAGCATTATTGTCTTTTCCAATGAGTCCTTCCTTCTTGTGATGTGTCCAAAGTACAACAGCCTCAGTTTGGTCATCTTGGTTTCCAGGGAGGTTTCTGGCTTGATCTGCTCTAGGACTCATTTGGCTGTCCTTTTGGCTGTCCATGGGATCCTCAGCACTTTTCTCCAGCACCACATCTCAAATGCATTGATTTTCTTCCCATCATCTTTCTTAAATGTCCAGCTCTCACATCCATACATGGTAATAGGGAATACAAGGCCTTGTATGATTCTAACTTTTGTACGGAGTTGCATATCTCTGCATTTTAGAATCTTTTCTAGCTCTTTCATAGCCACCCTCCCCATTCTTAGTCTTCTTCTGATTTCCTGACTGCAGTCCCCATTTCTATCAATGTTTGATCCCAGAATTCTTTTACTGTTTCTATTTCTTCATTGTCTAGGCTGAATTTGTGAAGGTCCTCGGTGGTCATTATTTTTGTTTTCTTTATGTTCAACATTAAGCCTGCCTTTGCACTTTCTTCTTTGATCTTCCTTAGTCCGACTCTTTAGTGAGGACAAAAAAAAATGCATGGGGGAGCTGGATTTAAGAGAAAGTGAGCGAGGAAGGACTCAGACAACCTTCACATCTGCCCTCTGGAAGCCCATCATTAAAAGGTCAGTTGCTACACATGCACATTTGTTGTTCTACTATTGTGAACTATTTTACAATAAAAGTTTGATGAGAAACCATAGGTAAATAGTTCAAATGTTTACGTCCAGTATAATAATTTCTAGGTCTTTGTGCTCTTTCATGAAAAATGAAGATAGCAGTCAGTTTTCATTATGGTTTTGAGCCACAGTTCCTTTCAGATATGACAGGCTGCATCACAGCACAGTGGAACTGGTGGAGTGGCAGCCAGCTTAAACAGTTAAGCCAGTCAGAAGAAAGTTAAGCATGAAAAACTAGCAGATTATACACAGTTTCCGGGCTCAAGAGCTCTCTGCAAATTTTCCCATCCTCCAATTAAAAGTAAAAGTTGGCTACAGAAATGCAAAAGAAAGAAAGGAAGGAAGGAAGGAAGGAAGGAAGGAAGGAAGGAAGGAAGGAAAAGAAAAAAAACTATGTGGATACAGTATATTTATTATTCCACAATGTATACTAAATAACAATGCCAATTAAATCCATTCTAATTCTAATAACAATATGTGGGAAAGCCAAAGCAGGGAAAGACTGCTTTTGCAAGGCACTGTGTATGTTTCCAAATCCATCTCCCACTGTCTAAAGATATATCTTTCTGATAGTAATTTTATTAGCTGGTCTAATAATTATTAAGATTTCCCTAATAATAAATTGCAAGTACCCAGTACTCCTCTTTGATCAGTGAGAAGTATCCTCTCAAATCATACCCAGCCCCTCAACAATTGAGTAACCGTATGTTGTAGATGTAAATATGGAAACAGAAAATTTTGTCGATCATAATAACTTTGATGCAGAATCTGAAATTAAGTTTTTACCTTTCCAACCTTAAGATTATTTGTTAATGTTGTTTATCATGCTTTTTCCCTTTTACCTAATTTTTCCTGGTGCACTAATGCACCTCTTCGATGTAATCTATTGTTATGTAGGTGAACAAAGCTGAACTGAGTTTAATTGTTTTGCCATTAAGGCAGGGATTCTTTTTAGTCAGTTGCAAATCTTCTTCACTATTATATTAAGACTGTTTTTAGTTTTTGTGGCAAGTCTTCTTGCTTCAAATTGGTCAGACTTTCTTCTTTGGGCCAAGCCTTAACTGATACAAGGCATGTATTTTGCTGTTGGATATTTGCTGATACCACATGACAGTGCTGCTCACTTCAGAGTCATGTTGGGATTTTTGGCTTTTCTCCATTTACTGGGAGAAAATGTCTAACTCTTACTGAATGTATAGAAAGCAATGGTTCATAGGGGAAAGTTGATTGTTTATCAGGTTGGTCTTGTATCATTTGATTTGATCTGACCTACAGTTAAGTGTTAATACTGGCTAGGTTAATTTGGCCTTATTTGGTTTAGATTACTGTCAAATATGGGCTGACTGAGCCAGCATAGATGTGCAGTATTTAGGGTTGGTGAGCACCCACAGCCATATTGCCTCTATGACCATAAAGGATGCAAGAGGCATTTTTAAAGTAAAAATTATTAGGGTATCTTTATGTCAGGATGCTGCAACTCTCCAAGATAAAGTGTGGAGTAAGTGCTGCCCTGGAGTCCTTGAAATACAATCCACCTCTGCTGTAGAGGATCTGGCTTCTAATATTTAGAAACTTTTCCATTCTTGAAACTTTTGCCAAATCTCCATTAAAAAGGACTATCTTGAGGAATTCATGACCTCATATTGTCACTAGGACTTCCCTCTTCCCACCCCACCCTCCTAAAGGGATACTTAATGGTATTACAAGAGAAAGCTAGAATTAAAAGGAGGCTTTTAAAAAATCTAATATAGGCAGGCAGCTGTGTTTAAAGCTTTGTAAGAAGAAGAATGATATAACAAGAGACAGCAAACACTCCCCTCTTTTCCTACAATAATCCGACTCTGTAATTTTGAATTTAAATTGGCTTCTGAAGAGACTTTCCCTCCGCCAGCTCAAGATATTTTGATTTAATTACATTCTGAGCTGGTGGATTATTGTGCCATCCTACCATCTGCACAGAAGAAGAGGGTGATCCTACTTGCCTGCTCCAGCCCCCGCCCATCACATTCTCTAAAAAGGAAGCAAGGACTGAGCTAAAGAAGAGCTGCCATTTATTCTTTATGTTAAAGAGCAGAGGTGGAAAAGCTACTGAGAGCATCAGTTAGTTTATAGGAAACAAAAGCCTTATTCCCTATAGAGATTGAAAAGCTTATCATTCTTGTGGATTTTTATATCACCCATCACCAAATGATTCAAGGTAAGCTATACTATGCTTTAAAAAAACTTTTTAAAAGCAAACATGTTAAACAAAAGCAAACAAAATCCATGTTAAAATCCAAAATACACACAATCTACGTTAACACAAGGGGAGCTCCGAACAGAAGCCGGCTTTAAAGTGAAAGTGCTACCGCAAAAGCAGAAGCAATTAATTAGCCAGCTTTCCCTGTGTGAAAACCTCCTGCGCATTTAAAAGGAGGTTACTCTGAACGGAAAGTAGGCAGAAACTGCTTCTTTTTATTTTCGGATGATCCCCGAAAATAAAAAGAAGCAGTTTCTGACTACTTTCTGTTTGGATTAACCTGCTTTTAAATGCGACATCGTCTGAAAATATACCTGCTTTTGCGGGTTATTTTCAGTTTAAACCCCCGTTTCCTCACAGGATTTCCCCTGTGTGATAACTTCCAATGCCAGATCAGCCAAGGCATGATATGTTGTAGCCCTGAAGCACTTACAACACTCACTTACACATCTGCATCATACGGACTGGAGCTCATACACATCATATCCATCTAAAGCCAAGGGTTTTACATTAACTGTTATTTAATCCAAACTACAAGCTTGGGTAGTTGTGGATTTAAAGAAAACAGAATAGAGAGAAGCAAAAAACTGTGGATAGAAAATCTCTGTCAAAAACGGTAGTATCTATATGCATCTGCTTCAAAATACTTTGCTTTATACCATTATGTGTAACCTTAGGATAAGCACACATTAAACACATAAGCAAATGCTATTTTTGCAAAGTTGTGACATAGCTTGAACAACTTTACATCCCTTCAGTGAACATGCTATGACCTGTAAGGCTTTGGAAGACACTAACATTAGCCTGAAAGGTATTCACATAGGGCAAGAAAGCAATATTTGATCAGGATTCCCTATAGTGTGTCAATCTTTTTCAAAACATATAACTATTCTATATATTGTACAAAGTAGTCCTTAAACCACGGGCCGGCAACCTACGGCCCCCGGGCCGGTTCCGGCCCAGGCCAATCCCTGCCGCCGCCGCACATTTTCTCCTCCATGCAGCCGCGCATGCCGCGGCCACCATTTTGAAAACCAAAATGGCGGCCACGATGCGTTTGCGCATGCACAGGAATACTGCTCATGGGCAAACGAGTGGCGGCCGCCATTTTGTTCTCCAAAATGGCGGCCGCCACTCGTTTGCGCATGAGCAGTATTCCTGCGCATGCGCAAACGCATTGCGCCTGCCATTTTGATTTTCAAAATGGCGGCCGCGGCGCAGGCAGTGGAGGCGGAAGCGGCGGTTGCGGTGGTAGTGTGCGTGGGGGGGTCACGCGCTGCGGCGGGGAGTGCGTACGCGCTCCGCCATTCCCCCCCCCCTCGGCCCGGCGGACGGGAGGACTTTGGAGGACCGGCCCATGCATCAAAAAGGTTGCCTACCCCTGCCTTAAACTATGCATTTACACAGTATGACTTCTACTCAAACACCAGTTGTCAGAAAATAATAATTTTATAATTCAGATTCTGGGAAAGATTACAGAGACACACTTCTTCCTTAACTGCATTTGAAAAGTCACTGCACTTCTTCACTGTTTCTAGCACACACGCACACACACACATGCTCAAAAAAACCCATCCTTTTGACAATGTCAGATAAAGTATACATTAAATGCTACAAGTTACAAAATGCAAATGAACTCTTAAGGTAAGATAGATTCTCTACCAACTTAAATGTTGACCACACTGCTATTTCATTCCACTCAGGCTGCATCTGCTCTGCAGAAATAATCCAATTTCACACAACTTTAACTGTCATGGTTTCATCCTATGGAACTCTGCAAATTCCTAGAATGCCCTAACAGTGAGCCATGGCAGTTAAAGTGCTGCCACACTGGATTATTTCTGCAGTGTGAATGAAACTTCAGTACTGATCATTAATATTACAAAATTAAACTTGAATATTATCATGAACTTCACGATAACATTCATTTTTAGGCATGGTATATCATATTTCCAAAAGTATGGGACTTTGCAGACTGCCAGAAATAGTGCAAATTGAGTCCACTTTAAGGGTTAGGGTTAGTGCTACGGAATCATGGGAATTGTGTTGTTGTTTTTTCTGAGACATTGAGCCTTCTCTGTCAGAGAGCTCTGGCGCCATAATAAAATACAGTTTCCATGATTCCCTAACCCTAACCTTTAAAGTGGACTCAATTTGCACTATTTCTGGCAGTCTGCAAAGGCCCTAAATTACAGAGGTCTAAGGTTAAATCAAGAAACTTGAATTTCCTGAGGCCTGCACTTTACTGCTCACAACATTAAAAAATGGCTACCTTTGCTGTAATGCTTTTTCATAGAATCATAGAGTTGGAAGAGACCACAAGGGCCATCCAGTCCAACCCCCTGCCTTGCAGGAACTCAAAATCAAAGCATCCCCAACAGATGGCCATCCAGACTCTGTTTAAAGACTTCCAAAGAAGGAGAGTCCACTACTCTCCGAGGGAGTGTGTTCCGCTCTCAAACAGCTCTCACTGTCCGGAAGTTCTTCCTAATGTTCAAGTGGAATCTCTTTTCCTGGAGCTTGCACTCATTGTTCCGAGTCCTGTTCTCTGGAGCAGCAGAAAACAAGTTTACTCCATCCTAAATATGACACCCTTTCAAATACTTAAACAGGGCTATCATTGTCAGGGATGATGGGAGTTGTAGCTCTTCACCTCTGGCTCTAACTCACCACCTTGTTATGCAGCAGAGCTGACCAGCTTTGATCAGTGGTTGATGCTTCTTTCCCAAGCAGCAGAGTTTCAGAGAATAGGCTGAAGACCCTGACAAACTCTCCAAGCCTTCTCACTCTTCTTCCTGAGATGTCTCCAAACTTCTCCAGGATTCTTCTGGCTCTTGTATCTTCCCTCAAGACACCAGACAACTCAGCAGTCTTATATAAAAGATCTACTTTATTCTACTATAAATACTATATGCCCTACAAATCACAATCTCTACACTTCACAAAATACTCCAAAACTACACCACACTACACCACATTGGCAAACATTGCACTTATAGCCATTGTTAGTCACCACCCACTAGTCAGTTCCCACCCAGTGGGTGTGTACATTCATTTTGATTGGTTTACATGGATCATCCCATACTTAAGACCAACCCAAGTATTTCATCATTTTACCTTGACTACTTAATGAATCTCAGGTGTTTGCAATCTATAACAGGTGTTTTCAATATACACTCTATAACTTTGTCCTTGGCTCTCAAGGCTTCCAAATTATATTATCCTTTTCACCTGTGTAGCTTCATGATTGCTCCTGCTTAATCACTGTGACTTTCACATAAATATTTTTATTTCTATTACTGTATATCCCATGTTGCTTTTTCCTTAACATCATATCATCTCTTAACCATCTCTTTTCCAGGCTAAACATACCCAGCTCCCTAAGTCTTTCCTCATCAGGCATGGTTTCCAGACCCTTCACCATTTTGATCACCCTCCTCTGGACACGCTCCAGTTTTTCAACATCCTTTATGAATTGTGGTGCCCAGAACTGGACACAGTATTTCAGGTGGGGCCTGACCAAAGGAAATAGAGTGGCACTATTACTTCCCTTGATCTAGATCAGGGGTAGGCAACCTTTCCCCTTTAAGGGCCGAAGGACTTCAGTTCCCAGAATCCCAGGAGCTATTGGCCAATATGGGACTATTGGCCAACATGGTTGAGGCTTCTGGGAGCTGAAGTCCCTCGGCCCTTAAAGGGGAAAGGTTGCCTATCCCTGATCTAGATACTATACTGCTATTAATGCAGCCTAAAATTGCTGCTTCACACTGCTGACTCATGTTCCAACTTGTGGTCCACTAGGACTCCTAGATCCCTTTCACACATAGTCTCATTAAGCCAGGTGTTCCCCATCCTATATCTATGCATTTCATTTTTCTGCCCTAAGTGCAGTACCTTACATTTTTCTGTAATGAAAGTCATTTTGTTAGCTTTGGCCCAGCTTTCTAATCTATTAAGGTCTTCTTGAATTTTGATCCTGTCCTCTGGAGTATTAGCTATTCCTCCTAATTTGGTGTCATCTGCAAATTTGATAAGTATGCCTTCTGTTCTTTCATCCAAGTCATAAAGATGTTGAATAGCACTGGACCCAGGACCGAACACTGTGGCACCCCACTGGTCACTTCTCTCCAGGACCCTTTGGGTTTGGCCAGTCAACCAAATACAAATCCACCTAACAGTTGTATTGTCTAGCCCACATTTTACCAGCATGTCTGCAGGTGTTTTTTATCACTAATCGTAATAAGAGAGCATACTCAATCAGAATGAGATCTTGGCATGAAATTATGACAACCAATCAGAAATAATTTGGCAAAAACATTAAGCCACACCACTTCAATGAATAAATGCAAGGCCAGCTTCTGTCTGCCTTGTTGACAAGAATTAAGAGCAGTGGCTAGGAGCTTTCTACAGGCCTTGAGGACTGTTAAGTCCCCTCCAAAATCAGCACAATAGGAAGTCAGTTATTTTGATAGATGTGCATTTGGAGGGAAAATAACCAACTGTGTGACAGATAGGGTCACAGCAAGCAGGAAAGACAAGGCAAGACACCAGCCTGAGTACATTAAAATGTATTAAATAAAACACATTTAATGCACATTGAAAGCAAAGATGTGCATTATTAAAATATTATTAAGGCTAGGTTGCTGTCTACTTCTATGACATTAACAACAGCATGTTATTTCAGCTTGAGTTGCATGTTTATTTATCAAACTAAGAAGCTAGGTGCCTTTCAGAGAAGCTTATCTGTCACTGCCCAATGTCTACAAGCACAGCCTCCTATAGGGACTAGAAAAGAAATTCTGGCAATGAGAAGGGGGGAAATTAAATTGAGGGGTAACAAATTTATACTAGTCATTAGCAGAATATAAAAACAAGAAAAATGGTAGCAGATTATTTCATGTGATGCTACATCCCAGAAATCTCATTGGCTAAAAGAATGGGGTCATAATAAATAAATAGGCATACAATTCTTTCCTTATATCATTTCTGCACCAAGCACAGAAAGGATGCAGTTTGCCTCTAAGGAGCAGGTAGTAAACAAGCTCTGTTTTGTGATGTGCCCATGGAACACCTTCTTTCAAGCAGCAGAGAAAGGTAATTACATATAAATAAAGTTCATTATTCTTGGGTAGTAGAACTATGGTAGACACCTGGCTATCATCAATTTTCTCCCTGGGAATGCCCAGATAAGCTTTGACAAACAGCATGGGAACCTCTGAATCTACACTTTGAAGAATCAACCATTGTCTGAGAAGGAAAAGAGTAAAATTACCTCCCAATATGCCAACCTGGTGAAGTGTCCTTGCTGCCACTGGAATCTAGCCAGTATATCCTTAGACTATAACCATATGAGCAAGCAGACACTGCAATTTAACGTGACCAAAACCACATAGGATTTAAAAATAAAATGATTAAAATGATAATCTGAAAGGACCTCACTTGGAGGATAAGCTTCCCTCATTCTATATAAGATGTTCTTGACCTACAGAGCAGTATCCTGTTCTGTATGGCTTAAGAAATACAGCTTCAACTTTGGGCTTTGCAGGTGAATTCCACTCTGGTGGATACTATTTCACATGCTCTGTTATATGTATCAAAAGATGTATAAACACCTCTTCAGAAAAGGAAAGGCCAAGTGACACCAAAGAAAAGCAAAACACAAATTTTCACCTCAATCTCTATCATTGATTGTATAGGTTTTTGTGGGCTTTTCGGGCTGTGAGCCTGTGTTCTAGAAGAATTTCTTCCTGATGTTTCGCCTGCATCTGTGGCTGGCATCTTCAGAGAATATTCAGAGATTCTCTGAAGTGCCAGCCACAGATACAGGTTAAACGCCAGGAAAAAATTCTTCTAGAATACATCCTCACAGCCCGAAAAGCCCACAAAAACCCAGGGATGCGGCCGTCAAAGCCTTTGACTTCACATTTAACTGTATGATTAAAAGCAGGAAGCCTAACACATTACTCAATAACAAATACATATATATGTATACAAAATACACTAAATATGTGTATACAAAATACAATCTGTGAGTTAGGAAAATTCTGAAGGGGGAGTACAGGCATACACACTTGCATTTGTCCACAAGTGCATACACAGAGCTGCTCCACAATTCAAAACACAAAACACTGAATTTTTATTTAAATTATTTGAATTTTATCTTGTTTTCTGTTGTAGTAATAATATTGATTCCACTAATCTGAATCTATTGTCGGTGTTGTCAGTAAATTTATATTTTAGAAATCATTCTTACCTCCATGGTATGTGTTTTTCCTGAGGATGTTTGACCATAAGCAAAAATTGTACCATTGTATCCCTCAAGGACATCTAAAAGGGAAAAAAATGAATTAGATTTTTTTTTTTGAGCATTCTAAAAATCATCCAGGAAAAAAAATAGCACACGTATTAGTCATTTTTAGTCAGGAGAAAAAAAGGGGGAATTGAAGAAACTGGGAAATAAAATGAAAGTCTGATAGAAAATGTGCAGATTGTCATGTTGCTAGGATAACATAAAGAGACCAGATTTCTAAGAAGCTAGATCTAATTTAGATAATAATATCATTTATTTCTTTTATTACTTTTATGAATAAATGGATAAAGGTTAGCATGCAGTGTACTCACTCTGGAAGGTTAAGGAAAGAAGTAAATTATATGCACCTTGGACTATCCCATTTTCGAGGGATATGAATGGACACCTGATCCAATGTTTATCTACTACTTTTTCTCCAGTTCACATTGTTTTATATGTCTTTGTCCTCTTAGTTAATGAAAAAGACAGTTGTGTTCTTAAAAAGAAGATGGAATACAGACTACTTCTCATTTTAAGCCAAGCAGCATGAGAATTCCTCCTGGGCATAGCTCTTTGTTTAACCATTAACCATTAGCTCATGAGTGAGGGGAAAAAGTTGCCAGTGAAACTAGGAAAGGTGTGAGAACATTTTCACCTATGCGAAGAGTGGTTGCAAGGTTTTCTTTTTTAAGGATGTAATAGTTTGAGGGTTTTATTTTGTTTTGAGTACAATGAAGAATGCAAGAAGTGCAGCTAATTCAATCTGACACAGAAAAAGGAAATGTTATAGAGTGAAAAAAAGACTTTTTAAATGTGTCTTTTAAAAAACAAAAAGAACAGAAAATCCTCAACCATTTCATCCTTTAAAGTAAATTTTAAGAAAACAACAGAGCCATCTTCCTCTTTGATATCACAGACCAAGTTCTTAGGGAACAGAGTACCATATTCTCATTTTTTATATTCAAAAAGCAGCATTCCCTTGAGGATGTAAAATTGATCAAGAACATTGCCCACAACCATATAGACCTCTGATCATCCATTATTTCAAAATGGCTATAAAAGGAATCAGAGCTGTGTGTTTTGTCATTTCCCAAGCAGGTCTGTTGGTTTTAAACTGACCAGATTCCTATCTCATGTTGAAGAAAAATACATTAGTTCACACCACAATATCCTGAAAGCCTTTCAAATGGGCAAAACCATGGTTGAGGATTTAATTCTTGTCTCAGCACAGTGCTGTTGTTATTAGATGGATTGTAAGTGTGTGACACTTTCCCTTTGAGCTTGATGATTTCCATGTAACCAACATAGCTGACAACTAGGTGTTAATTCACATGTTGCACCTTTGCATTCTCCAGAAAAAAAACCCACAGATGGTTTAAAAGAATATTGCCAAAGATTTAATATCTGAGAAATCCATTTTAACTTACCTTCAGTAACTTTGGGTATAAGCTTAAGGGAGTAAATAAATCAAATTTTAAGAACATAAAGTTGCCCCTGTATATTTTTAATGTATAGTCTTGCTAATGCACTTAGCCAATAAGGTTATTAGTCTTCTCTAAAACAAAAGATGTTCATCATTCCAAGTTTTGGACAAAGGAGACAACTAGGTGTACTTCACAAAGGGAGAAAAACAGAAAACCTGTCCAAGTGCTAACTGCACTGGTTGAGATTGCTTAAAGGGGAATTCTTTTGCACCCATGGAGCTGTCCAGAGGAATGGTGCTGAATGGAGTATCCTAAAACACACAACACAAACATGCGCTTTCATAAACGTGGGCTATCTGTTGCTCCCACCTAAGCTTCTATAGACATAGATACATACATATATACACAGAGAAAGAGCCAGATTCTTATGCTAAATGGTTGTCCCCCTTTCCATTTAATGCCACTCTTATAAATATGGGAACACAAACAGCAATATAGGACGGGACCTTCCAAACCTAACCTTCCAATGAACCAGACACAGACCAACCTGGTGGGTTCTTTTAACATGCTCCTGTTCCTTCCAAATTTATACATCTTTACGTTGACAAGAATAATGATAATGTGGCTCTTGAAACAAGCTCACCTCAATTTTTTTTTTAATCACAGAGTTGGAAGAGACCACAAGGGCCATCCAGTCTACCCTGTGCCATGCAGGAACTCTCAATCAAAGCATACCCAACAGATGGCCATCCAGCATCTTTTTAAAGACCTTCAAGGAAGGAGACTCCACCAATCTCCGAGGGAGTGTGTTCCACTATTGAACAGCTTTCACTGTCAGGAAGTTCCTCCTAATGTTCAAGTGGAATCTCTTTTCCTGGAGCTTGCATCCGTTGTTCCAAGTCCTATTCTCTGGAGCAGCAGACAACAAGCTTGCTTCATCCTCAATATGACACCCCTTCAAATAGTTAAACAGGGCTATAATATCACCTCTTAACCACCTCTCCAGCCTAAACATAACCAGTTCCTTCAGTCATTCCTTATAGGGCATGGTTTTCAGACCCTTTACCATTCTAGTTGCCCTCCTCTGGACACGCTCCAGTTTTTCAATATCCTTTTTAAATTTTGGTGCCCAGAACTGGACACAGTATTCCAGGTGGAGCCTGACCAAAGCAGAATAGAGTGGCACCATTATTTCCATTGATCTAGACACTATACGTCTATTAATGTAGCCTAAAATTGCATTGGCCTTTTTAGCTGCAGCATCACACTGTTGACTCATGTTCAACTTGTGGTCTACTAGGATTCCTAGATCCCTTTCACATGTAGACTCATTAAGCCAGGTGTTCCCCATCCTATATCTATGCATTTCATTTTTCCACCCTAAGTGCAGTACCTTACATTTCTCCGTGTTGAAATTCATTTTGTTACACATTACTGACTTAAATTAAAAACATCTGCACAACATATCGAAATGTACTTTCCTGGGTTTGACTAGCACTCACACCCTGGCATTCAGACAATTCTTCCAGTTGGGCCCATTTCTTTACTTGGCTTCCATTAATTAGACCTATTGCCCAGTTCCCTTGTATCCTACTTTCTATTCTTCCACTGGCCTTGACTCTTCCTGAACATAAAATGTCCTCAAATCTAATGAGATGAGACCCCAAAATATAAAGAACTTTGGGAACACACCCAAAGACACATACCTCTTTCTTCAAAGTAAAAATTTAAACATTTTCTACAATATTTGTATGAGTTTTCTTTATATCATCAAAATTATATTTTTTCTGCTCCCTTAGTGAACCAGGAACACAATAAAACAGTTACTCCCCTAAAATATTTCACATTGTTGCCCCCCAAAAAAACCTTTCAGTTACATATTCATATTTTATATAGCAGGCATTAAAGAACTGCTCTCCTAACAAGAGCAGCTGCAATCCTTTCATTCCTCCAAAGAATAACCCTAACCCTGAGAGAATGAATGAACCAAGAAGAAAGGGCTTAGGGAAACTAATAAAAGCTGGAAGATAACTTCAGAAACATCAAAGATTAGTAGAGGGAAAATAAGAAGACTAGTCAGGTGTTGGGTATTCTACGCTCGTGAGAACGGCAGCTAATTTCTCAGTTATAAGTCATTGTTACTTCCTCATCCCCATTTCTTCTCTAGTCCATTTACAAATGCACTTGCTAGGGAGTAAGCTTTCCTCAATTAAAAGTAAACATGCTTAGGATTATACTGTTAGTTTTGAAATACCTCTACTCTCATTATGCAAATGTTGTGTCACATCAAGGGAAATTAAAGCACTCAAAATGCTCACTGAACAGAAATGTAGGTGAAAAACTACAGCAAGAATGTGACACCAAAATACTAACTGGTAGAGAACACCGATGGCCCAAATTAGGAATGGCATCACAGAGATATCCATCACTCACTGCAAAATAGCAGTTAATAAGTGTTGAAGAAAAAAAACAACAGACTAATTATAGTTGTCGGAGGGGAGTTATGTGGCCTATATTAAAAAATCACATTGTAAGCTACAAAACCAGTTAGAATACAATCTGCCCAATGCATATTCAAAACACAGTGGCCATGCTGGTTGCAGGATTATGGGAGATATAGTTCAAAAAAGTAAGGTTTCCAAGGCTATGGTCTCAGAGTATGAGAATATGATTTTTTAAATTTATTTTTATTGTATTTATTTATTTTATTTTTATCCCTCCTTTCTCCCAAAAAAGGGACGCAAGGCAGCTCACAAAACTTTAAATAATATGATGCACAATGACATGTGTGAGCTGAAGTCTTATTTATCTGTTTGGCTTATACCCCAGCTTACTCCCCCAAAAACAGAACTCAAAACAGTTTGTAGTAAGTTATCTATGATACAGTCAACACTCACTGGCACCAGCTCTCCAGAGTCTCATGGTTCAAGAATGCTGTGAACCCACGACTCAAAAGCAAATACGGAAGGTAGAGAAAAGGTGGTTTAGGGCCTTTGCAGACTGCCAGAAATAGTGCAAATTGAGTCCACTTTAAATTGAGGCACTGTCCTGGCTCAGTGCTAGGGAATCATGGGAATTGTATTTTTTTCTAAGACATTGAGCCTTCTCTGTCAGAGAGCTCTGGTGCCACAATAAATTACAGTTCCCTAATTCCCCAGCACTGAGCCAGGGCAGTGCCTCAATTTAAAGTGGACTCAATTTGCACTATTTCTGGCAGTCTGCAAAGGCCCTTAAAAAAGAAGTGGACTATATGTCAGAAGTTTCCAAAATGCCTTGATAAATGCCTTCTCACCACTGGTTCCTTCTCTGGATGAGGTCAATCATTATTAGTCCATTATGAGCATTGTGGCATCCATCTTTAGGCTCAGTTATAAATTTTTCACTCTAAGGTAGGGACAGGGAAACTACAGAATGGATTAAGCCAACAAGGATTTTCCATGCAGCTGACCAATTTCTTTTGCTTGTATCTCTGATCCCTTATGTGTCAGGGATGATGGGAGTTGTAGCTCTTCACCTCTGGCTCTAACTCACCACCTTGTTATGCAGCAGAGCTGACCAGCTTTGATCAGTGGTTGATGCTTCTTTCCCAAGCAGCAGAGTTTCAGAGAATAGGCTGAAGACCCTGACAAACTCTCCAAGCCTTCTCACTCTTCTTCCTGAGATGTCTTCAAACTTCTCCAGGATTCTTCTGGCTCTTGTATCTTCCCTCAAGACACCAGACAACTCAGTAGTCTTATATAAAAGATCTACTTTATTCTACTATATACATAAATACTATATGCCCTACAAATCACAATCTCTACTCCACAATATGCATTGGCAAACATTGCACTTATAGCCATTGTTAGTCACCACCCACTAGTCAGTTTCCACCCAGTGGGTGTGTACATTCATTTTGATTGGTTTACATAGATCATCCCATACCTAAGACCAACCCAAGTGTTTCATCACTTTACCTTGACCACTTAATGAGTCTCAGGTGTTTGCAATCTATCACAGGTGTTCTCAATATACCTTCTATAACTTTGTCCTTGGCTCTCAAGGCTTCTTAATTATATTATCTTTTTCACCTGTGTATCTTCCTGATTGCTCCTGCTTAGTCACTTTGACATTCACATACATATTTTTATTTCTATTACTGTATATCCCATGTTGCTTTTTCCTTAACATTATGTTGCATTTTTGAAGGTGATCACTGATCAGAGATAAGAGTGTGTTTAAACTGAGCAGTGTTGTGCATACAGAAAGTTGTTGCACAGGGGCTTATTCCTGAGCAGACATCCATATTACTTAGCTATATTTCCTGTCCTTTTGGGGAAACTGTTGAAATTCATCATAATAGCATCTGTCCTGTGACTCCTACCTACTCTGGTCCTAGCCATCCCTCAATGCCCTTGGCCCTACTCCATATGGGCCCCAAATTCTTCCCAAATTGGAATCTGGCCCTTTGGCCACAAAACTTCCCTACTTCTGCTCTAAAGTATTCTCAAACATTGAATTTTACTGGTCGATTGCTGTGCCAAAAGATTTACAATGTTCTCTTTATTGACAGACAGGTCTAAGCTAGGCAAAGTGAGAAGTAAATCATGATAGCAGTGTAAGCATACAGGAGATAATAATAAAATACAATCAAAATCACAAAAAGAGTGATGAAATACTAACAATGAAACAAAGAAAAAACATTAAAAATCTTCTGCACTTTGCAACTTACACATTAAAAAGGGAAATCATGATAATAGGCCACTGTATAATTTATTATGCATAGATGAAGAATTATTGCTATTAAACTAAGAACTAAAAGGGCATTCATATTTCATAAAATGAGTTCTGAGTTTGATCATTTCTGGCAATTTATTTATTTGTTTAAAGTATTTTAGTATTGCTTTCCAGCCAACAAGAGCTCCCAAGGTGGCGAACAAATAAAAAGCAATTTAAACAATACAATGATAAAAACATTTTAAAAAATACTCTAAAACACTCTTTTAAAACTCCTAAAGGCTGTCTAAAAATAATCCTGGAATCCAATTTTCAAACAGTGATAACAGCAATTTCTAACTTGAATGCCATGGAGAACAGTCTTGTTTGGGCTACCCTCCCAAGTAGTGGGAGCAAGCAGAGTCACAGCCCCTTAACTATTTAATATCCCTAACAATACTAGCTTATACCCCCTTGAAGCTACAAAAGAAGCCACAATCACAATACCATTCAACTTTGACATTACAGCCCACCCTCCACAATTGTTAACTCCACAGAGTTTAGCATCCGCAGACAGCAAGCCCCATTCCCCCTAATGGCTGCATATGTACACAGCCACAACAGTATGGCTGTATGTGCATGCACCACCATTGAAGACCACAGGACCTTAGGGCCCACAGGTTTTTTTCAACCATGGGGGCACCCCATGGATACAAGGGTTGACTGTATAACTTGATCTTGACCCAGGGAGTTGGTAACCATCAATGCCAAAGAAGTCAATAATTTGAAGGCAGGATAACAGTTGCAAATGTGCAGAGAAAGTGGGCAATCTAGAGTATCTGCAGCCACTGGTTTGATCTGTTCACTATTTGAGACTATCTGCTTAATGTTTCTAGAAAAGAAGCAGAATAATAAATCACAAAGTCTACATAGATCAACCTTTTTCAATATTTATAATAAGCTTGCTTATCTTCATAATAAAACAGGGTGTGATTCAGAGCAGGACTAAAAGGAGGTGGCACTGAAATTAATTTATTTTGTCATTTCTTCTAATTTCTAATAAAGAAGGGAGGAATACTAAGCTCATTAGAGTATAGCATCCCATATTATTAAATTCGAAAGAGGGCCAAGCTTTTACAGGCGTTTTGTCCATTAACTGAATAATTTGCTCCACCTGGCTAACTGAATAGCAAAGACCCAGACTGGAAATTCCCAGTCTGTTCCACTGTATTGCTTTTGTACTGTTTTTTCAACTCTTGAAATTTTTTACCACCCTTGAAATTCAGAACAAAACATAACTGGAACTACTACAGGAATCCTTTGGAAAAGGTTTTAAGAAGGATTGGCATTTTTACACTTGAAATTCTGCCACACTATGATAGTTTTAACTTTTGTCACTATCTTGATTTTTGCTGTACCTAATTCAGTACTAGTTTAAAGTTATGAGTGATTATATTTTATAGTCTGCTCAAGAAGAAATACCCTGATATTGCAAATATGTTGTTGTAACCTGTATTTGAACTCTGTCTCTCTACCTGACTGTAAAAGGTTAAGGCACTGTATGTTTGACTTTTCTCTATTATTCCTTAACCTGGAGGCTTTCTTTATTCCATAATAATCTCCAATGTGTGTGGAATATCCTCCGATGAATCACTGCATGTCACAGCAAGGTCATCAGTGAAGAGATTTAAGACACATTTGTCACCCTGTGTACATATGCCCTTAAGGTTGGGGGGATCTGCTCTAAACCCACTGGCATGTGGCTCCATCACTAATGCAAGTAGAGAAAGAGGCATCCCTGTAGAATTTGAAATGGGGTACAATGTTTCATTTTTCATTGACTAAATATGTGAGCAGACTGCAAGCATCCTTAGAGGAGGATTCACCTCTTCTTTGTCACGTGTGTTAATTTATAAATTATTCAATACATAGCTATCATCATTATACAAGATTAAAACTCCTCCTAAGCATAGAATAGTTTTAACTGAATAAAAATATTTGAGTGCTATGAAAACACACATATACACTTTCAAAGCTTAGTACATAGCTTCTGATACTACCTTTTCATCTCTACATTCTACTGTAAAAACCTGCATTTTGTTATTCAACAGTGTCAGGCATAAATAAGCTAAATGTGGCAGTCAATGAGGACTGTCCAGCAGACATTTATGCCAAGGAAATCATTAAAATATCATTTTGCCTTTATCTAAGACTCCAGATGTCCCTTGTAAACAGCTACAGTAAAAAAGAAAAACACTCATTAGTCTGTCTATATTAGCTGTTTATTATTTCCATGCACTCCCGCAACACCATCTAGTAACCATGGTGCTTAATTCCTTTCGGTCAGCAAGATTCAGCTGATAGGACAGCCATTTCCCAACACAGAAAATGGACTAAAGCCTTTTATTCTCCTAACAACAAACAGCCAGTGCATGAAAGGAGAGAAAGGCAGGGGAGGTAATTTATAGGAGACTGCTACTGAGACTTCAAAAATCAATGTAACATATTCCAAAGAAGGGGTTGCTAAGCACCACTACCAAGGTCTCCTGCTTCCGGAGCTACAGATCACCTCCTACAAAATAGCTCTGTATCTCTTTGGGTATTTGAATGAGGAAGAAAAATATATTTTATGTGATATGTAGCAAGGCAAGGAGAAAAGCCAAATATTTCTCATCATCTCTTTCCTTTTCTGCTATGAACCTCCAAATTCAAATTCTGCTATGAACTTCCAAATTCAAAAGGTCAATGTAGTCAATGGCCATGGTAATTCATGAAGAAAAACAACCAGCTCTACAATCAGTGGGTTTTTTTAAAAAAAGATATTTCCAGTTCTAACTGACAGTTACACAAATAAACCCCAAAGCCTCGGTTGCCCATATGAACATATGAAGGCATAACATTATACATGTGAACATTTTAATCAAGAAATTGTCGGTTTCTCCAATAAGGTTAGTAGTTGTCTTAAGAAACTAGCAGATGACGAAGTAACTTGTATGTGATAAGTAACTGAATGCCATTACTCATTGTATTATTTCTCACATTGCTCATAGTTTTTATGTTACTTTTCATTACTTGTTAAAAAAACCCTTAAAATTGTAAAGAGAAAAGCATAAAGGCAAAACAAATTCCTTTAAAAAATGTCCTTGAAAATGCCTTAAAATGCCCTTAAGTAGTAGCTAGAAATTGTTACTTGTCACATAGAGAAACCTTGTTCTCACTGATTACATTTGAAATGTAACTCTGTTACACCCTTCTCAACAAAGCGCTTGCCAGCTCATTTCAGGCAAGTACTTTATTTGACCTTGTTATTTTAAACTTCTCATCTCCTGCCACTCAGACCAGGATTTCTAATCCATCTCTATTTCTGCTCTACACCAACCCCACTAGCACAGTGTGACATATTAATTAAAAATTGCTTACCTTTAACAATTTGCTTGGCACAAGCATTATAGACTTGTTCCTGGGATGTATTGGGTGGTAACACTCTATCGAAGACATAGGGTTTTCCTTGCTGAAATTTTTAAAAAGAGGTATTTCAGGAAAGACACATGCACACAGCAAAAACACTTCATAAAATCCAGTGCAGTTCAATATAAGTGCATACTTGCTCAATTTGGACTGCTGGTTACTATAAAATATGCCAGAGTCTTGCATCTGTAACATGCAAGCTTGTTTGGAGCAGTTAACCAACATTAGCTGGAATTCTCATTTCCCCAAAGCTTACCAGATTCAGCATGATACGATGCTACAGTCTGAAAACAATAGATTCAGAGATAAATATTGCAATTCATAGGGCTTGAACTTCTCTAACAACTGAAAATGCAAGAACCTTGATCCGTACAATGTTAATTTTGGAGGTACAAGTTTGTCAAAATCTCTCTCCTGTAATTCCAAATTCCCTTAGAATCCTGTGTTAACATCAAGTTAAGGTACTTCTGAAGAGTTGGCTTTGCAACAGGAGCAAGTCCATCATCAATGGCCCACCTCCATCCAGGGTGACCAGATATCCTCCTTTTTCTAGTCATGTGCTACATTTCAACTGTCCAGGAAGAACCCCAAAATGCCCTCCATTTTAAGCATGACTAAGAAGCATGAATTTATATTTTATTTATGCATTAGTGTTTTTAGCTTTTATTGGGTCATATTCTGCATTTTTCTTGAATGTCTTACATTTTGTGGTGCCTTCTCCTCCTCTTTGAGGTTAGGAAATCTGGTCACTCTGCCTCCATCCCTCTTTCACAATACACACTGAGACAAAGTGCATGTTATATTCACTGCAAACACAATGACAAACATCCTTCTAGGTCAGGGATCGGCAACCTTCGGCCTGCGGGCTGTTTCCGGCCCGGGCCCCCCCCCCCCCCCCGCTTACTAGCCCCCGCCTGCCACCAGTGCTGTGAGTTTTGGCTGCCGCGCGGCCGCGCACGCCATTTTGTTTTCCAAAATGGCAGCCGCGATGCATTTGCACATGCGCAGGAGTACGTGAGCGCGCGCCCCGCCATTCCGCCCCCCCCCCCCCCCGGCCCGCCGGAAGGGAGGACTTCAGCAGACCGGCCCCCAGCTGAAAAAGGTTGCCTACCCCTGTTCTAGGTAGTTCAGAAGGAATTATTGGGGGGGGCATATTTCAAGCTGACTTGCCAGTCCCCATAACTGCTAGGAACATGGAAGCTCGCTTGACAGCCTAATCCAAACAACACATATATTTTAGCCAAGACAAGAACTGATCATTCAGATTCAACCAAAGTTCGCACTGCAGAATGCTAATAACAACTGTAAGTACCACAATCTCCAGTCATGAAATACAGGCAAGGGGATCTTTCAACCCCTCCCAGTTCTGATTCAGAGAAGGAGGGCACAACCCTTTGCCTTACTCTCTCGTACCGACAAGGACAAAGCCAACCCTGCTGGTCCTGCAGCTATTCCTTGCTTACTATTAAAATACAGCTCACTAAAGGGGAGAGAAAAACCCTAGACAGAGTACCTAACTTCATCCAATTTTTAAACAAAATCTGTTGTCCAACTCTCATTCCAATATGCTCTCTCTCTCTTTTCCTCAAATGCTTTTCTTCTAGATCTTTCTCTCTTTCTGCTGTGGTACTCATTCAGCCTTAACCAAGGCTGCATCCATACTGCAGAAATAATCTGGTTTGACACCACTTTAACTGCCATGGCTCAATGTTATGGAATTCTGGGAACTGTAGTTTGTTGTGGCACCAAAGCTCTCTGACAAAAGAAGGCTAAATGTCTCACAAAATTACAGTTCCCAGAATTTCATACCATTAAACCATGGCAGTTAAAGTAGTGTCAAACCAGTTTATTTTTTGCAGTGTGGATACAGCATAAGTTTGTCTAGAGTAGATTTGCCCCTGGGATGTATTAAGTGGTAACACTCTATCAAAGACATAGGTCTTCCTTTCTCCTCTCCTCAGTTATTTTTTTTTCTCTCCACTCCTTTTCTTTCTTACTGATCTTTCTCTCCTGCTACACTGGCTCTTCTTCAGTCTTTCTATCTCTTAACTCTTTTCCTTATCAGATACAAGGAGTCGAACAGTCTAAGGGCCTTTACAGCCTGCCAGAAATAGTGCAAATTGAGGCCACTTTAACTGTCCTGGCTCAGTGCTAAGGAATCATGGGAACTGTAGTTTATTGTGGGACCAGAGCTCTCTGGCAGAGAAGGCTCAATGTCCCAGAAAAAAATACAATTCCCATG
This sequence comes from Phrynosoma blainvillii, assembly GCA_026167975.1. Lineage (NCBI taxonomy): Eukaryota > Metazoa > Chordata > Lepidosauria > Squamata > Phrynosomatidae > Phrynosoma > Phrynosoma blainvillii. The sequence continues at coordinate 275,432,437 of JANUYF010000001.1, forward strand.
ATTCCCTAGCACTGAGACAGGGCAATTACAGTGGACTCAATTTGCACTATTTCTGTAAAGGCCCTAAGTCTTTCCTCTCTGACAAATATATTTCCATATCATCAAATTGTTTTCTCATTATACAAATCAGAAGATCAGCTATGCAAGAATTGGCCAGCATGCATATACACATATATATCTGCTAATTAACCAATCAAAAATTATTGCATCCGCGGAGAGGCAAGATTTCTAGATCCACCTTAACCAGCTCCAAATATTTGGTCCAAACCTGAAGGCTTCTTGCTTTTCAGAAGATCTCTAATCTTGAGGATTCCTGCTGTCTCCATCTCACTGTAGTATTGCTTGCTAAAGTTTTTAATTAATTAAAATTAATTCATTTTTAAAACTAAAGATGCACAGCCTAAAGATCCCCTTTAATAAATTTTAGGCCTGCATTTCATGGCAGTGGAGCCAGAAGGGCTCTGAACTCCTTGGAGCCAGAAGGGATGCCAGCAGCCAGGACTCGGCATTCCCCTCCATTCCGCCGAGGCTTCACTGGCAAGAGAGAGACAAGGCATGCCAGGGGGCATGGCCTAGCGGGAGTGCTTAAAGATCCATTCTCCCACCTCCCTCACAACACCCGCTTGAACTCTGAGGGACCAGAAGGGATGCCACTTTCCTCTAAGTGCCGGTGCGGAGGGAGAACTTTGGAAGTAGCCTTAAGCAAGGCTTCAGACTTTCCTCCCTAAGTGCCGCAGGTTAGATGTGCCTTTTAGAGTGATCTGTCTGCAAATTCTGGGATAATAAAGCAACCAATCAGATGGATTGTAATGGGGGAGAGCCAATAGAGGAAACACTGGGAGCAGTGATTGAGGTTGTGCAGGGCAGAGGAAGATATGGCGACAACAGCATGGAATTTTGTTACAAAAGAAGGCAAGCTCGATGTCTGAAAGCAATCGTGCCTTCAATTCACTCTGCTGCCCAGAGCTTACCAACCACACTACAGAACCTTACCTTGCTCTTCTGCAATGCCAGGTCGGTAAAAACCAAAACCCACATGATCTTCTCGTGGAAAATAGACCACTTCGAATGTATGTACCTAAGCCTGAAGACCATGGATAGTATAGGGATTCTATTAATATACCGTCCACCCCATTGCTTAACAGACTGCCTATCTGAGCTGATGCAGCTGGTCTTGGAGTTGCTGTAGGAGTCGACCACTCTTAGTTCTGGGTGACTTCAACACCCCACTCGAGACCAGTTTAACAGGTGCGGCTCGGCAGTTCATGGATTCCATGACAGGCGTGGGCCTATCCCAATTGGTTTCCAAGCCAATGCGCTGTGTGGGTCATACTCTCGATGCAGTCTTTGGTACTGAGCAGGCATATCCATGGGCAGAGGTAATAAATACCACCGCACTGTCATTGATGGATCATTTCCTGGTCAGGGTGGGACTGAGAACCACTGTCTGCCCCACTGGGGGTGGAGAACCCATTAGAATGGTCCACCCTTGGAGGCTAATGGAGCCAATCAGTTTCCAGAAAGCCTTGCAGGGTTCCTTGGCTGGTAATGCCGGTGATTCTGTCAAAGCCCTGGTTAATACCTGGAACATCGATCTCACTAGGGCTATTGACACGATCGTTCCCAAGCTTCCTTTCCAACTCGCTCCAAATCGGCAAACATGGTATACGGAAGAAGTTAGGAAGATGAAGCAGGTTGGACAATGACTAGAGTGAGCCTGGCAAAAATCTCAACTCTTATCTGATAGGACTCGACATAGGACGTTTCCTTGTTCCTATAAAGAGGCAATAACTGCAGCGCAGAATGCCTTCTCCTCTGCATGTATTGCGTCTGCAGAGTCACATCCGGCAGAACTGTTTAGGGTGATAAGGAAACTGACACTGGTTCCACCTTTGCAGAACCCTCTACTTAACCCAACAACAGCCTGCTGTGATGCTTTTAACAGCTACTTTGCAGATAAAATCTCTCAGATAAGAGCTGACTTGGACACTGGGATTATAGCAGAATCGACTGATAAGGTATCCAGTAAACCCGTTTTAGAGATTAAACTGGATCGGTTTGAGTACCGATGACGTGGACAAGATCCTTGGAAAGTGAAGAAGATGATGTGCCCCCTTGATCCCTGCCATCATGGCTGGCCGTCCAGAGAGGTGATGTCTTGATGGCATTTCTTAAAGATGTCATCAATGCATCCCTTAGGGAAGGCTATGTTCCAACATGTCTAAAGGAAGTGGTCATTAGACCGCTCCTAAAGAAGCCTTCCCTGGACCCCCTAGATTTGAAAAACTATAGTCCTATATCTGTCATTCTTGAGCAAGGTGATCGAGTGGGCCATCGCCTTTCAACTTCAAGAAATCTTGGATGAAACTGATTACCTGGATCCATTTCAAACTGGCTTCAGGACAGGATATGGGGTGGACTGCCATGGTTGCTCTGGCTGATGACCTTCGTCTAGGCATTGACAGGGGAAGCGTGACCCAGTTGGTGCTTCTAGACCTCTCAGCAGCTTTTGATATGATAGATCATAACATCCTCTTGGAATGCTTGAGAGAATTAGGAATCGGAGGCACTGCATTACAGTGGTTCTGTTCCTTCCTCTCAGGTAGATTCCAAAGGGTGATGCTCAGGGACAGTTGCTCCTCAAAAACAGAGCTTAATTGTGGTGTCCCTCAAGGTGCCATCCTGTCCCCAATGCTATTCAATATTTATATGAAGCCGCTGGGGGAAATTATCCACAGACATGGGGTGGGGTGTTATCAGTATGCTGATGACACCCAAATATATTTCTCCATGTCTTGGTCAGCAGCCATGACGACAGATAGCATTTCTCCCCTCAATCAATGTCTTGAGGAGGTAATGGATTGGATGAGGAAAAACCGACTCAAGTTGAATCCAGACAAAACGGAGATACTTATAGTGGGGGGCCCCAAACCAGGTACTGGGTTACAACCTCCATTCCTGGATGGGGTCACATTCTCCTCTAAGGACTGTGTTCGCAGTCTGGGGGTGCTCCTAGGCTAATCTCCCATGCAAGCAAAATCATGCTCAATATTCTGCAACATAGACTCCATACATAGAGAAATCCCAGAGGTCCAAGCACGGTTCAAGAAAGGAACAGGCATCAGGGATCACACTGCAAATATATGATGGCTAACGGAGCATAACAGGGAATTCCAAAAGAAAATCAGCATGTGCTTTATAGACTACAGCAAAGCCTTTGTCTGCATAGATCATGAAAGGCTATGGAATATCCTTAAGGAGATGGAAGTGCCAACACATCTGATAGTCCTAATGGGGAATCTGTGTCGGGATGAATGCATCCAGAGGAAAATGTCTCAGGTGAAGCAATATGGGATAAAGGCAATAGGTTACTATAGATCAGGGGTAGGCAACCTTTCCCCTTTAAGGGCCGAGGGACTTCAGCTCCCAGAATCCCAGGAGCTATTGGCCAACATGGGACTCTTGGCCAACATGGCTGAGGCTTCTGGGAGCTGAAGTCCCTCGGCCCTTAAAGGGGAAAGGTTGCCTACCCCTGCTATAGATCATGTGGCAGCCATGATGAGCAAGCAGTTGGAAGGGTGCTGTGTCACAGGAAGATGATGACACACAGGCAGGACATGGCATCACCAGGCTTCAATACTGCAACGTCATGCCACATGGAGAACAGGAAACTGTTGCACACCAGTAAGGGGGTTGGACTAGAAGCTCCATCAATGAATGTGTATATATATAAGGGAGGAGCTCCAATACCCTGTGTGGTGGTGTTGATGTATATAGTGAGTGGAGCGTTTTGTCAGTCAGTGTGAGATATTATAAATATCGGAACGAGGATTAAAAGCCTCCTTGAGCGTACTCAGAGTGTTTTTGTGACTGCAGCTACTGTGTGTGGGAGAACGAGTTCTCCAGCCTGCACTGAACTGTACAGCAGAGCTTTCTGTGGTGTGTTCTTGCTGCACAAGCTTCAGCGTCTAAACCAGGGGTAGGCAACCTTTCCCCTTTAAGGGCCGAGGGACTTCATCTCCCAGAAGCCTCAGCCATGTTGGCCAATAGTCCCATGTTAGCCAATAGCTCCTGGGATTCTGGGAGCTGAAGTCCCTCGGCCCTTAAAGGGGAAAGGTTGCCTACCCCTGGTCTAAACTTTGGGGTCAAAAACACACCAACAATCTGTCCTCAGGACAAGAGGCTACTGTCAGGACAGAACACGGAGAAACAGAATGGTTCCCAATTGGCAAAGGAGTCAGACAAGGCTGCATACTTTCACCCTACCTATTCAACTTATATGCAGAACATATTATAAGGAAAGCAGGCTTGGACATGGAAGAGAGAGGAGTAAAAATAGGAGGGAGGAATATCAGCAATCTGAGATGTGCTGACGACACCATAATACTAGCAGAGAACCTCACAGAGCTGGAACAACTACTAAGGAAGAGCAAAGAAGAAAGAGCAAAGGCCTTTTTGGTCAAAAACACCACATGACCTATGGTAACCTATTTTCTTTGTCCCATATTGCTTCAACTGGAAAATTTCCTGAGGATTATTAATACTACTACTATGTATGGATGTGAGAGCTGGACAGTCAAGAAAGAAGATAGGAGGAAAATCAACTCCTTTGAGCTGTGGTGTTGGAGAAGAGTGCTAAAGATCCCCTGGACAGCTAAAAGGACAAACAAATAGGTCCTAGAGCAGATCAAGCCAGAAACCTCCCTGGAAGCCAAGATGACCAAACTGAGGCTGTCGTACTTTGGACACATCATGAGAATCATTGGAAAAGACAATAATGTTAGGAAAGGTGGAAGGAAGTAGAAAGAGAGGAAGGCCACAGGCTAGATGGATAGACTTTATTAAAGAGACCATGAATATGAGTTTGCAGAAGCTAGGCAGAGCAATAGAAGACAGGGGGTTCTGGAGATGTCTCATACATAGGGTAGTCATGGGTTGAGATCGACACGAAAGCAATTAACAAAAACAAATATGAATACTGATCTGTCATTCATCACTCAAGGCAAAGTTTACTCTGTTACCTAAGCATCCTACTCTGTATTGTCTTTATATCCTTTGGTATACAGCATCCTAAATAACATCTCCCAGCATCCTAAAAAAACCCAAAAACTTGAAGAGCCCCTTAAAATTCATGTAAGCCATCTATCATAATGTTAGACTCAATACTGTAGATGAAAATATTGGTTTTTATATTGAACTGAAAATTGCTATAGTCAAGCAGCTAAAAAAAAGAACTGAGGAAATGTCAATTCTTTCAAAACAAAAGACCAGCTCACTCATTTTAGAAAGTTTTTAGAGTAATCAGGATGCTACTTCTGCATTGCAATCCTAGGGAAATGCAAAAGTTTTCTACACATATGTTGATCAAGGATTGCAACTTTAGATGTTGGTGTTGTCATTATTATTATTAAATCTTTCTGTGCTTCTTTTTCATCTGACACCACTCTTCTAATAATTATTTGCTTTTATATTTTCAAATAATTGTTGTCTTTTACCTTATCTTAGGACTGCCACTTCTGTTTTATACTCTCCTCCTCCCTTTTTTTCACCCCAGTGTGCAAATACAAACATGTTTTGTTGCTTTCAGTTCACTAGCTATTTTAATCACTTCCAGATTCAGTCTATTTTTTTTTTAATCTTGCCTGTCAGGTTTATGTACACAAGAGTCTTTCTCCTCAGAGGAGAAAGTGGAACACCCCCAGCTTGAAACCTATTGGTGGTCCAACTAGAGGAGACTGAGGCTGCATCTGCACTGCAGAAATATTGCAGCTTGACACCACTTTAACTGCCATGCTCCATGCTATTGCATTCTGGGATTTGTACTTTTGTGAGATATTTCAGCGTTTCTGTCAGGGAGCTCTGGGGCCACAACAAACTACAAATCCCATTAAACTGCATTATTTCTGCAGTGCAGATATAGCCTGACAGAATTAACTGCATGTACATCTGTTGACTCAACTTTGAAATGAGTCTATTCTAGCAGGAGCTACCTTCGATATTCTGGTACATACATCATGTATGCTAGCCTGAGCACTTTGGAGAAAGGGTTGAGTTTTAAAATAGCAATGCAACGGGAAGTAAAATAAGTCAAGATGACCCCTCAGGATGATAAATGTAGCTATCTATTATAGACATTATGTTCCAGTTTTTCTGGTTTTGCTTTATAAGCAAAAAAGATATCCTTTCTCCTAGACCTAGGAAATCATACATTCCACTTTCTTCTCAGAACAGTCCTGCAAGGCAAAACACTGACTAAAATTAGTTTCAAATCCCTACTCAAAGAATCACAGAATCATAGAGTTGGAAGAGACCACAAGGGCCTTCCAGTCCAACCCCTTGCCATGCAGGAACTCAAAATCAAAGCATCCAGCCTCTGTTTAAAGACCTCCAAAGAAGGAGACTCCACCACACTCCAAGGGAGTGTGTTCCACTGTCAAACAGCTCTCACTGTCAGGAAGTTCTTCCTAATATTGAGGTGGAAGCTCTTTTCCTGTAGCTTGCATCCACTGCTCCAGGTCCTGTTCTCTGGAGCAGCAGAAAACAAGCTAGCTCCCTCCTCAAAATGACATCCTTTCAAATATTTAAAGAGGGCTATCATATCACCTCTTAACCATCTCTTCTCCAGGCTAAATATACCCAGTACCCTAAGTCCTTCCTCATAGGGCATGGTTTCGCCATTTTGGTTGCCCTCCTCTGTGCTTTAGCTTGTCAACATCCTTTTTGAATTGTGGTGCCCAGAACTGGACAGTATTCCAGGTGGGGCCTGACCAAAGCAGAATACAGTGGCACTATTACTTCCCTTGATCTAGATACTATACTTCTACTGATGCAGCCTAAAATCACATTGGCCTTTTTAGCTGCCTCATCACACTGTTGACTTGTGTTCAACTTGTGGTCTACTAGGATTCCTAGATCCCTTTCACATACAGTCTTATTAAGCCAGGTGTCCCCTATCTTATATCTATGCAACCATGAAATAGAGTTATCATGGACCAGTCACTATCTTTCAGCCTGATTTGTGAGGATAAAACTGGAATGGCCACTGCATTGGATAAAAGATGAGATCATGAAATAAAAAATTGGGATATAAATTTGCTAAACAAAAAATGAAAACAGATTCTAGAATAGAAAAATAATTTCTCCCTGACTCACATAGAGCTTTTGCTGTGGAAAAATACTGCATTTTAATCTTCTGGCTAAATAAAGGTTATTTACGTTGCAAGGATAAAACAGAGCATGAATCTCAAGCAGCTACACCAAGTTAACAGCAACCATCATTAAACTACAGCCACCATTCCCTTCAGGGTGTTCACATATTATGTTTCCATTAAAACTGTGTCATCTGCTGGACACAGCTCCCTACCTGGAGGCAGTCATGAATGTAAGAATTCATTTACTGAATGCTTACATTCCACTTTGCAAATGCGACTCATTACATAAAATGCTATCTACTACCAACCTTCTTTGTCCTCAAGGCCTTTATAAGAAAAAGGAGGGGAAGCAAAATGTATTAACTAAAAAACATAGCACAGTCAGAGATTTCCCTGTGACCTTTTACTATTAATCATTTCTAGTGTGCATTTCTAGTCTGCATGCTGGCAAGAAGCATGCTTTCAACAGAATCCAGACAAGTGCATTTGTCAGCTTTTATCTGCTACAGTAAACAACAACTAGAGCATGGTGGGCAATTGCAGAGACTCCGGGAGCCAATTTTCTACCTCTAAGGACCTTCCAAGAGCCTCAGAAACCACCCACCCACGTACATGAACCTGAAAGTGGCCAGATGTTCACTTCTAGTTTTGAAAAGTAGAATTTTAAACATGTTGAACAGAGTCCCTTTTAGTTGGGACTCCCAACAGGCTCCGACAAGTCCTTTTTTGCTGTTTCCTCAGCCTCACAGTTTAGCATCCCTTGCTGCTTCTTATTATTGCTTTTCTAAATCGGAAAAGATGCCCACCTCTTTCTTATCGTTCACGCAGAAGGTTCCAGGAAAAACTAGTTTACACTGTAATTAGCAGAACTGCCAGAAGTCCTCAGCTTATACCAACCAACATTGGCAATGGGGGAAGATTTAGCAGTGAAGACAAGAGGAGCCAATATTTGTGGACCTCGCCAAAGAGTTTTCCTTGTACAGACCTATTGGTTAACAAAGCTTTTGACAAAATCTTTGGACAGAAGTCCAGCCCAACCCATTTTTCTTGTCTTCTGGGGGGTTGCAGACTGTCAAAAATAGTGTGAATTCAGTCCACTTTTAGGGTTAGGGTTAGTGCTAGGGAATCATGGGAATTGTTATTTTTCTGAGACATTGAACCTTCTTTGCCAGAGAACTCTAGTGCCACAATAAAATACAGTCCCCATGATTCCCTAACCTTAACCCTAACCCTAAAAGTGGACTGAATTCACACTATTTCTGACAGTCTGCATCCCCTGTCTGTCTAGCTGAAAGGGTTCTTTTTTTCTTTGCAGCACTGGCATTGAGAGGATGGTGAAGAAGGGCTGGAGAAAGACAGATTTTCAGCATTGGATTGCCACCCTGTATCTGTAGCAAATGATGCAATAAAACTTGACCTGGGGAAAAATGAGACTATTCTAGGTGTTATAGTGTGTACTTATGTTCAACGGGCTAGTCTACACTAGGGACAAATGTCCAAACAAACTCCTGCTCCTGCCCTAAAGCCACCCCACATAATTTTATTCCTGTCTGTCCCTGAGGAATTTCCTGGGTCCGCCAGCACTGCTGCCATGTTCAAACCTTGGGGCCAGTTCCAGGGCCAAAAGATTTACCTCTTCCTTCCTCCACTGGTATGCCCATCGCTCTGAGGCAAACAAGGCATCCAGTGAGTGATCTGGCTCCCTCATCTAAACAGCTGCCTCCAGAATCACTTACTGAACATGTGTGAAGAGCAAAAGATGAAGAAAAGGGAAAATCAGATTAGTTTGCCTCACCAGTTATCCTGGTATGTTGAAAAAGCATAGCTCTATACATTTCTCCACCAAAATGGAAATTATAAGAAAGTAGATAAGATCAGAAATTGGAATTTTTGTTCCATTTTTCAGCAGAATCTCATTCCCTCATCCCACACCATGCCACCAAGTTGTTTTGTACCTTCTCCTTTGTTAAAAAAGAGGAATACCATGTGCCAAGAGGTATTGTAATTCAAGAAACTGAAGCTCATAGCTCTCATGGGTGCATTGACCTGAGATTTGTTGAGCCCATGTTCTCTTTCTCTTTCTGTCTTGTGCTGGTGCATTGGCACTGTTACAATGGTCCTAAAGTAACAAAGCTGCAGCATGAACGGTCTTGCACAGTTCAGATACCAGCAGAGAAAGGGCACTGCTGGGATGCAGGATTTGCAGCATTTAAAGATATTCTACCCTATGTCTTCCTTCTGCTGGAATCGCAGAAAACAAAAACTCTGAATTTGCTCAAAACTGCTATTAACACACTTTATATTACAACATAATGTAAGTGGATTTCTTTTCCTCTTCATGCTAAGGTTGAATGATTTCATGAATGTGGTAGCTTCATTCTTTATCTTTTGGTTGTCCCTTCCAATTTGCAAGGGATCCGTTCCGGACCCCCTGAGAATTGGAAAAACTGCAAATATTGGAGCCCCATGCGGAAATTCAAAACCGTGAATGGGAAGTCAGAGAATCTGGAGGGATGACTGTATTATCAAGCATCCTTTAAGAAGAAATACAGGGCACCTTCTGCTCAAAAGATTATTTCTCATCTGCCTGCCCACTGCTGTGCTTCACTTGCTGTTGGACATCATGTTCCTTTTTCGAGACCCCATCATCAATTATTGTTTCAACAACTTCTCATTGATTTCTTTTGTCATCTCTTTCCATTTTGTTCCAGTCTCACCCACTGTGTTTCACTCTTCCCTCCTGTCATGCCATTTTCTGTCCATGGCTAGTTCTCTCATTTACAAAATAAAAATAAAAATCGATATTCTAAATCAGGGAAAGCAGTAGCAATCCAGCTGAGCCAAACAAAGCATCGTCAGCAACAGCTAAATGGCTGAGCCAGGTCGCTGGTGGCTTGAAGTCTAACCCAGAAGAATGCTAGTCAGCAGGATACCTGCTTGAAAAAAGAAAAGGAGGGGGGAATCCATGCATTTCTGTTTGTGAGACAATAGCTAGTTCCACAGTTCACAGGAATACAGATATTTTACACAGCTAAAAATCTTATTCAATGTTTTATTATATAATACCAAATATTCTTGTCAAGCATGGCAGAATTCCTAGTGAGAACAGTGCCTTTGTCCCAGGCTAGGGATGGGGACTGTGCAGGACTATAAATCCCCTCCCTTCTCACTCATTTCCCATGGGACATCTTGTATCACCTCTTCTTAGCAATTAATTGGATTCTAACATTGCAGCTGCTCTCAAATAATCAGGTCAGCATATACTACCTAGGACACCCATAATGGCATATGTAGGTAGATATGCATGCCCACTCACTCATGTACAAACAACACACAGTACACAAGCATCTGCCCTATAATGGGTCCTATGCTTATATCTTTTAACTTAATGTGTTTAAATGGTTTAATGTGTTTTAATCTATGCTGTACATCGCCTCCAGCCTTGGGAAAAGGTGGGTGAGAAAGGTCGTCGTCGTCGTCATCATCATCATCATCATGTTTTCCTCTGACCTATTGTGCCCAAGTTCAGTTACCTATTTTCCAATTCAGGTGAAATGAACAAGGTGCTTACAATAATTTCTGTGACTAAAAATTAAATGGAAGCTGTTTTCAAGTTTATTTTGCCAATATAAAAGGATAATGAGACTACTTCTTGAGAGGAATAAATTTAAATTTGAATTAAAACATAAAAAAGGATAATCAAAATGCGCATAAAAAGAGTTAAGAACCCAAAGGTAGAGTTGAAAAGCATGCAAACCTATATACTCACATATTACTTACTTCTATATATTCAATATATCTAATATAGTTTTCAGATAAAGTTTTTTATATCTCATGCACACTTTACAAAAAGTGTTTGGGGATTTAGGTTTCTAATTATATAAAAACACTTGAATACTGTCATTTATAAACACATTGCTTTGAGATTGGCCAAATGTGTCAAGAATAATTGGGCTGGTTTATAATAAGAAATGCCCAGTTTGAAATAGGCTGAGTCTGAAACATAGATAAGAGTGGATGGATTTAAAGTTTCATCCTCATTAATTGCAAGGACAGCATTTCTTTCTAAAGGTAATTGAGAGGTCACCAAATGGACACAAACTGATTCTGTGCAATTGACTCATACATTATTCTGGCACTCCCATGCATAAATTATCCCTATTTTAAATGGGCATGAGATGTATAAACAGATATGTTGTGGGTTGGGCTTTTACATACATGAAAAAGGTGGCCTTAAAATTGATCATATGCCTTAACTAGCCAATAATGTTACGGGAGTAAAAAAATACTGCCAAAAAAATAGAATAAAACCATGCTGTCTCAAGTGTGGGGTGTGCCTACTCGCCTAGGACACCCCTTCTTGCAAGATTGTAAATAATAAATCCTTTTTGCTTCCTATCTGCCTGCAGAGGCTACTTCACCCTTCTTCCAAAATTTAGTTATTCCTTTGTCTGGGAAAGAAGCATCCATGAGGTTCCTGCCTTATGATGAACCCTAGCCAACATCCACACATAAGAGCCAGGCTTATGGGCTCTTGTATTGAAGTTTAGCTAATCTCCCTTTGTCTCCTTTCCCATCTCAGGATGGATTTCCTAAAACAATAAATGTTTTTTTTTTTAACCTTACAGGAGCATCCTGAGTACTTTTTCCTGTTTCTACCACAAGCTCATATTGCACTGGCTTCACTGCACTCTGCTTGATATAGATACCAAATATTCCAACAGAGCTCAGCCATGGTTATTATGCTCACAAGACAAAGAGGATTACTCCTTCCTTGGCAATATAGATGCTAAGATATTCTTGCTTGGCACTAAGAAAAGCAAGGACCCAAGGCTGCTTCAGAGTACCATGGAGAGCAGAATAGTTATTATTGTTGTTGTGTACCTTCAAGTTGTTTCTGACTTACGATGACACTATCATGGGGGTTTCTTGACATGTTTCTCCAGAAGGGGTTTGCCATTGCCATCCTCTGAGGCTGAGAGTGTGTGACTTGCCCAAGATCACCCAGTGAGTTTACATGGCTAAGCCAGGATTCAAACCCTGGTCTTCCAAGTCATAGTGCAACACTCAAGCCACTACACCACACTGGCTCTCTAAATGAGAAAGATCTGAATGCTGTAACTTAGCAAGTGTCTAAGAAGGCACTTGAAACCACCTTCCTTCATATTGCTGAAGGAGGAATTGCACTGCGCTCACAGTGTGTGAGCTCATCAGGCCACAAGGCAACAATATAAAAGCCAAGGCTGCAAGCTTTCTCATAATTTTTGCAACATACTACCTTTTTGCCCTAAATGAGGCAAACCCCCCTCCCAAAAAAAGATTACTCATATATTAATATTGTTAAGTATGGCAAGGCAATTTGCCACAGATATTGTGGAACTTCTATTATAAGTAGGCAATTAGTGGAAGTGACCTACTGGCCATTATTTTAACTTGCTTCTTTAAGGAGAAGATCTTAATTTTTGCAAACAATATTCAAAGGGGGAAAAGGCCTCAAGGACTAGGGTTTCTAAATACACACACACACACACACACACAAAGAATACTGAGTAAGATCAATTGTAGACATCAAACTGTAGAAATTGGAGATCTACCACTGCTTATATGGTAGCTAGTTGTATCATTTAGAATTCATATGGAAGAAGCTATTATCTATTAGAATCACTTGCTCTTTTGTGTAGTGCTTCTTAAGCTACCAGATGTAGTGGACCAGCTTAGTCCCGTCTCCCTTTCCCCCATGTTCCAGTGATTGACACCATATCTCCAGGGACCAGCAATCGGCACCAGTCCACAGACAACCACTTTAAATAGCACCACTTTAGAGTAAAAGGTGTCCCCGACACAAAAAATTGCTATTAATAACCTAGATTTCTAAAATGATTTCTCTAGTCCTATTTAAGTATAATGTCAGCACAAGCTATGCTCACTATACTCTGCTCATATTGTCTAAAATATTGTCTAAGGTCCCCCAATTCTGGACTAAGATCTTTTCCTGGATTAGTCAAACAGTAAAGCAAGATATACTCTTTTGATGTACAGTGGACCCTTCATATCAGGGGACTGGCTATCCACAGATTAGACCACCCATCAATCACCATGCCTCATATTTTTCAATGATGGCATGCACACACTGATGTGTCTGCACGCACATCACAGCCACTGTATGTATATAGGACTTCAGCAGTCGTTTTTGCCATCTGCAGGGGATCCCAGAACTGAACCCCCACAGATGGGAAGGGTCCACTGTCCTCTATTAATTATTTCAATCTTTGATGCAGGTAATACAAATTTACCACATAAGCAGCTAATACTTATAATGCTAGGTGCTGTTCAGGTTGAAATATCAAGGCCAGGAAAGTCAGCAGAGGTTTGCTAAGGGTCTAAGACTCTTGTTGGACCCCAGGCCGAACATGAGTCTGCAATGTGCCGTGGCAGCTAAAAAAGCCAATGCGATTCTAGGATGCCTCAATAGATTGAAGAAAGTAATAGTACCATTCTACTAGTATAGTGTCTAAAAGACTGAGGGAAGTAATAGTATCACTCTATTCTGCTTTGGTCAGACCTCACCTGGAATATTGTATCCAGTTCTAGGCACCAAGAAGGATATGGACAAGCTGGAATGTGTGTGGGCAATCAAAATGGTGAAAAGTCTGGAAACTATACCCTATGAGGAGTGGCTTAGTGAGCTGGGTATGTTTAGCCTGGAGAAGAGAAGGTTAAGGGATGACATGATAGCCATTGTTTAAATATTTGAAAGGATGTCATATACTGAAGATCCCATTTATCAGTTATACTACAGACCACCTTTCTACACAAAGTCTACCATCACCTCACTTAAAGCTATGGAATAATAGACTATGAACTCTATTTGATTTTGGCTAGGTACTGGATGATTAATAATTGAACTATGTTAAAAATAAATAAATAATAATAATAATAATAAGTAGTAGTAGTAGTAGTAGTAGTAGTTTTATTTCTAAGCCGCCCCTCTGCTTAGCAATCAGAGCGGCGTACAGCATAATTTAAAAACAAGAGACAATGTAAAATTCCTATATCCCAGACCCTAATCCTCCCACCCCTTAAAACTAAATTAAACTATAATAGCAGAATTAAAACGATTCTTAAAAACATAATAAAAACAAAAACAAAAAAATAGAAAAAATTAAACAACTTGGGCATGTCCATGTACTATGGGAGTTTAAGGGGCATAAGGTAACCTCCGCTAGAGCCGGGGGATTATTCTGGGAAAGCTTGCCGGAAGAGATCTGTCTTTACTGCTTTCTTAAAAGCAGCAAGGGTAGTAATAAGACAGATCTCATCTGGCAGGCCATTCCATAGTCTGGGAGCGGTCACAGAGAACGCCTCTGGGAGGTCTGTGCCAGCCTAGTCTTCATAGGCTTCAACAGATTCCTCCCAGAGGACCGAAGATAGAGAGGGTGGGGGTACTTTTAAACATGTAAAAATAAAATTTAAACTTGTTCACTTGAAAAATAATATTGTTTAACATACATTTAATTTTATTTTCACTTATAATGTGCTACAAGAATCTAAATTTGTTCTTCAGATACAGCAGTTCAGCTTCAGTATCTTAGGATAGCAAAAGCGTTTGCTTAGGGGTTGTTTACTATTTTGTTTTTTGGATATGATAAATATCGTATAATGGTGACTCTACAAAGAATCTTGACACAAAGCCTGTCCAATGTAGATATGACCTTTGGACAATCCAACAAGATTAAATAAAACAAGGAAAAGAGAAGGAATGAAAAAATTTGAATAAACGTTGGACAAATCCTTGCATGGAGACATACAACATCAAACAACACTGCATCTGCCACAATATATTTTACCCTAATTCTTGCTCCTAAGTTGGAGCAAGGATCAACAAAACAAAATCAAGTATAATGTTTTATATAAAGAAAACAAACTTTTATTAGAATTGCCTAAAGAAAATAAATCAAAACTTTTAAGTTTCGATTTCTACCAGAGAGCATGAGGCAAGGAAATATATTCCAGCTCTTCACATCCCAGCAATCAATATCAAAAGAAACAAGAGGTTCCTCTCCATGGGTTAATTCTGAAATTCAACAGTTACCAGGGCCATAATCTGAAAAATTAATGCACTGTGTGTCTTACTAATGTCAATTCATTACACAAACGCTCCACAGATCAACCTTTGAATATTTTTCATTATTATTATAATTATTATTACGCTTTATTTATATAGCACTGTAGATTTACACAGCGTTACACATACAATCAATAAAATAGATAAAAATAGATAAAAATAAGCGTGCCAATGGTGTACATTCTACAAAAATAATAAAATAATACATATTAATACAAAGGAGACAACAAATTAAAAAGATCAAATAAATCATTGACCACACTATCAACTTCTGGTGGAAAGAAATGATCTCTTCTTATTCCCCTCCAAGAGAACAGTATAAATTTGTTTGATATTGAGATACCATAAACACCACTGAATGAATTATTCAAAATCAAGTATAATAGCAAATCAATTTATCGAATTAGTCTACTGACCTTTTCAAACTATTACAAATGATACAACAGTACAATTATAAATGCTATAATACTATTACAATAAAAAATATGCTTATAAACAGACTATCCATACAAATTCTAGGCTGCCATCAGGATCCAGAATGTATGACAGGTTTTAAAAATTTAAATCTTCATTTAAAGGGGTGGGAGGAAATACAGGTACTACATTTCTATAAGAGGAAAGGTGGCTGGGTAGGGCAAGAGAAGGAAGAGCCTTGTGGATGCTGTTGCAGTTCTACACAGGCAGCACATTTGTAACAGTAGACTTATTGCATCCTTGCAAATACCAAGTGACACAATGACAGACAGTTCTCATCATGCTACACACCACTGTTGCATACAATAGAACATTCAGCACAAATTGCAGGTAACTTGGCAATGCACATTTTATAGCATGAGAATATAACCTATTCTTTTATTCTTTATTCTATATATTTTATAGACTAAGAATATAACCTATTCTTAGTCCCAATTAGTAGAGAGCCACTGAGACAATGAACATATGTGTCAACTTATCAAATTCTCATTGATTCAGTGGCTCTACTCTAGTTAGAACTCTACACTGGATGTAAATTGACATATATATTGACAGAAAAAAGCCAGAATAGAAAATTTCCCTGTCTGGGTATAGTCTGGTGAAAAAACCTTTTTGTGTTCCAGTATCACCTGTCATTTATCCAGTGATCTCCCTCTTTGCTTCTGCTTCCAATGCTTATACTGATAGAAATGTATGGCCAACATGAGCCATATTCCTATCTCTAGTCAATTCGAGAAAGAGAGGAGCAAAAGATGACCTATTCATGCCTTCTTTTCAAAGTCAAGCTTATTGATATTCAAAATTGGTTTACTGCTCCTTTACAATCTATCATGTGCTGGAATAAAATTAACAATACATAATAGATGCAGGGCAGGATGACAAGTCTTAGTGCAGCTTGATTAATGGTATTAGGTTAAAAACACAGTTTTCACATTTATCAGGCTTATACCACTAGAGTATATAGTAAAGAATAGTCAAGGTTTTATGGTTTTACTGTAGCTGTTCTCATGACAATTTTCTAACATCTTATTTTCTCACAGACTGTCCCACCATGAGACACAGAAGTATATATATATGTGCCACAAAATGAAATCACAGTTTGTGGGTGGGGAGAAAAAGAAAGTAAGGGAAGGAATGTTGTTCTACTAACTACAGCAGGGGTCGGCAAACTTTTTGAGCCGGGGGCCAGTTCGGGGTTCCTCGGAACATAGGAGGGCCAGAGTTAAAAAAACCACAACCCTGAGTTTTCTTGTTTTGTTTTTTACTCCGGCCCTCCAATGTTCCAAGGAACCCCGAAGTTTGCCCGGCGCAGCAGCGGGGGACCCCCAGGAGGGCTCCAGTGACTGCAATGTGCCTCGGAGAGGCCCAGCGTGGCCATGGGAGACCCCCAGGAGGGCTCCGGCGACCTCACCGGGCCCTGGTGTGCAAGCGCGTATGACTCCAGGGCGCCATTTTGTGTTCCAAAATGGCACCCAGAGCCTTACGCGAACTTTCCCGTTGCAGGGCAGGACGGGAAAGGTCGTGCGAGACTCCGGGCGCCATTTTGGAACACAAAATGGCGCCCCGGAGTCGCAAACACCCGAGAAAGGTGGCAGCGGCAGGACCGGTCAGGGGCCGGTAGGAAGGCCTCGGCGGGCTGGGTTCGGCCCAAGGGCCGTAGTTTGCTGATCCCTGAACTATAGGTTTTACTACAGGAAGGGGTCAGGCAAGACTGCATTTTATCACCCTATCTGTTCAACTTGTATGCAGAAAATATCATACATAGAGCTGGTTAGACATGGAAGAAGGAGGAGTGAAGACAGGAGGAAGGGACATCAAGAATAGGCAGATGACATCATACTACCAGTGGAAATCCGGCAGGCCTTCCCAGATTAATTTACCATCTCTGGCTCCAGAATCTCCCTCCGAGATACTTCCCCTTCTGTGACCAGGTTCTTTTTTGTGCCAGGAACTACACAGCCGCCAGCTTCTTTCTTTTCTTATGTATTGTTTTTCGTTTTTATATGGAGGAATTTACCTCTTTTATATCTTATTTTAATTGCTAATTGGTTTAATGGTTTTTTAAGGGGGGAGGGGGAGGAAATTGTTCTTAATCTTTATGTACTGATTTTATGATGTAAGCCGCCCCGATTGTGCTCAGAGGGGCGAAGTATTAAATAAAATTATTATTATTATTATTATAAATCAAAACAGATTTAGAACAATCACTAAAGAAATTCAAAGAAGAAAGTGCAAAGGCAGGCCTAATGTTAAACACAAAGAAAATAAAAATAATAACCACAGAGGATGTACATAAATTCAACCTAGATAATGAGTAAACTGGAATAGTTAAAAATTGCCCATACCTTGGATCAAACGTTGACCAGAACAGAGACTACAGCTGAGAAATCAGAAGCAGATTAGGAATGGGAAGGGCAGCTATGAAAGAAGTAGACACAATCCTAAATTGTAAAGATATACAGCTGAACACTAACATTAGAATCATCCAAGCCATTGTATTCCCCAATAGCATGTACAGATGTGAGAGCTGGGCAATGAAGATAGCTGATAGGAAGAAAGTTAATTCATTTGAGATGTGGTGCTGGAGAGGAGTGCTAAAGATACCGTTGACAGCCAAAAAAGACAAACAAATGGATTCTAGAACAAATCAAGCATGAACTTGCCCTGGAAGCCAAGATGAGGCTGTTGTACTTTGGCTACATCATAAGAAGGCATGACTCATTAGAAATGACAATGATGCTGGGGAAGTTGGAGGGCAATAGAGAGGAAGACCACATGCCAAGTGGATAGACTCAATCTGGAAGAACATGGACCTGAGTCTACTGGATCTGAGCAGAGAGGACAGGAGGGCTTGGAGACGTCTCGTTCGCATGAGCTGAGGTCGACTCGAGGCAGCTAACAACTACAACAACTAAAGGTTTTAAGTGACATCTCTATAAATAAAGGGAGTTTATTTCATTTTGATGTTTCAATAAGGAATACAATGGGCCCTCCATATCAGCAGGCCTCTGATCCACTAATTTCACCACCTGCAGACAGCCATGCCCCATATTATCCAATAGCAGCTAAAGAATACACACACTGAAGCATGCATGTTCACATTGCCATACTGAAAAATATGGGGAATGACTGTCCAAATTTTTGCCATCCATGGTGGGGGCTCCCAGGACCAAACCCCTGACAATATGGAAGGCCCACTGTACTTGTTTTTAAAAAGTCAAACAGTACAAGGGAGAAGTCCAAAGCCTGGAAATAATCTATGCTATTAACTTGTAAAATTACATTTTTCTCCTAACACGGCTTGACTCATGCTGATTAACACTGAAGTTAATCCCATAATGAATTTTAGAATTGCAGCATTTATTAGGGCAGAAGCCTCTTTCATTGCCAGTTTCACCGAAACAGGAAGGCCTATGTAGAAAAAGGATTTGGGCAGAAGGGAATGTATCTGTTGGAAAGCAAATTAATCCGCCTGTTGTATCATGCCTGTCTTTGGGAATAAGGAGAAAGATAGGGGAGGTTCTGAAACTCAGCAGAAGAACAGCTAGAAAGCAAATGAAAAGTTGGGAATGCTGAGCAATTGAAGAAAAATGGAAAGAATGGAGAGGATGAAAAAGATGATTCCTGGTCTGGAATGAAATGAATGAGAGAGCAGATTGTTTGTTTAGCCATGATCCTTATAGAACGTCAGGCCATTTAGGTCTGTAAGGCTGATTTCCCACACACACACCCAACACACACATTTGGTCTGTACATCTTGGGTGTGCAGTGTGACTCTTCAATTCTTCTCATCTGTTCAATTTATTCTGCTTTATGTTATATGTTATTGTACAATATAGAATACTATATATTTAGGGTGAGTAATTTTGCATGTTTACTGTTACTCACACAGCACTTCACACTCCTGCTTCAGTGAGGTTTGATAAAGTCATATCTATTAATTTGGAACCAAAACATTTCTGATTAAAGATTTCCCACCTTTGATTCATTGACTGATCTTTGTAACCAGCTACTTATTACTGTACTTGAAGGGGACCAATGTCCTCTAGCTGAAATTAACACATCATTCTATACCAACCTTTAACATCACTCCTTATTAACATTTAATAAAAGGGGTATTTGAAGGACAAATTAACAGCATACATGTTGGTATGTATTGGTGAGAGGCACAGAAAGAAAACGGACGCCAATCTGCATCAAAACGTAATAAACAGATTGTTAAGAAGATATTCCATTCTTTAGACTTTCCCAACCTGACAATTTTCAGCTGAGAACAGTCATTATGGGCTTTATAGTTTATTCAGGGAAAAAGACCAGGCTGAGGGAAAGCAACATTATAATGACAAGAAAGGCACCTCTGAAGATGCCAGTTATCCAATATGCCCTAGGAACAATGACAATAAATTATCTCCATAGCCCTTGTATATCCCAAGGTCTGTCTTAGAAATTAGTATTTTAAATAATGAATTAATAAACAATAATTCAACTAATAGAGCAATATAAATTATTAATATTAGTAGCAATGAATTAATTTCCCACTTTAACATTTCACATTATTGAATTAATTTTCAAACCTAACATTCCAAGATCTGAGGAAGTTACAAAGTAATGATATGCAGTACAAAAACTAGTGATGCCTAAAGTTGTCAAGTGGGAGTCCATGAAACATGACACACATTTTGTGTGACTATCTTTTCTCTCCAGCCTTCTGCCACCTGTACTGCACAAGCAGAATTCAATTTCACCTTAGATGATTCCTACCTTCTTGTTATATGCAAACCAGGAATTGTTGTTTAAAAGAAACTCTAGTCAATTGCTAAACAATCAACAACAAATTCTGCATTGTTTTGCTGGCTTGTTTAATAAACCAGAGTGTTGTAGTTTTTAAAATTACAGTTCCTATTTAATACACAATTTGGTAACCTACCTTGGTTGTGTAAAAAACTAAGGGAGAGAGTGCAAGGCCAATGCTTCATGCAAGCTTATTCCTGTTCATTTGTGTAGCAAGGAATTATGGTTTACTGTTACATGTAGTAAGTGCTGCCATGGTAATCTTTACTCTCTCACCCACACCTGCCCCAAATATATATATATATATATATATATATATATATATATATATATATATACACACACACACACACATACATATACACACACACATATACACACTGGATAAAGGAGAAAACCCTATTCTTACAAATTTCTTAAAATCTCCATTATAATACTGTTCTAGGGTTATTTTTAATACACATTTTAATACACATTTTAATAGTTAATACACATTTTAATACACATTTTAATAGTTAAAATTTAATAGTTAATTTAATAGTTAAAATTTCTTCATTTGTCATTAACCTATACTGAACCATTACCTAAACTAATGATTTAGTTAAAAGCTGCTATATAATTTATTAGGCTTCCTACTGGACCTAGAGACTGCAAAGTTATCACAATACCCAAGATATGCTCTGTAATTATGGAAGTCCTTTCCAAAATAAATTTTCCCAAGCTTTGACATTCTTTGAAAGCAACATACAACTTTTCATTTGGAATGACATTAATGGGTTGGCTTAGGCCAAATAGTGAGACTAAATGCTTAATAATGCCTTCATAGCTCTTTATCCTATATAAGTTCAATTTTATGTTTAAAACCTCTAGGATAAGCAGAAAATGTTTATTCATTCAAGCACACTTTAATAACCAAACTCTGTAAATGAGTACTTCAGAATATTTGTGGGTAAAATCAGACAGGGCCAGGCAGATTGAAAAATAATGTTCTGCTGATTAGCAAACAACTTTAAAAATATACCATACTAAACCTTGTTTTTTACTTAGTTAGTCCAATAATTAACTCGAAGTTGCTGAACAATCAAAAGTTTGCTTTTTTATCAAAATAGTGGCATAGCAAAAATCCACATTCCACTGTCGGAAATAAATTACAGATTATTTTTATTTTTGGTTTGTTTTCTTCTTCTAAGAAACTTAAAACGAACAGTTTTCAGACAGTGAACCTTCTCGACTGGAAAGCCATACTCCTGATTCAAAAGAAGCACTCCTTAAACAGACTTTATGGGCAATTTGTTACCCTTTAATTTTTTTGGACTGCATGTCCCATCACCCCCAAACAGCACAGGCAACAGTTAAAAGTTATGAGAGCAGCAACCCCTCTGGAAGACCATGAGTTGCTCACCTTTATTTTCTAGCACCAAATTTATGGTACAATCTAGCTAAAGTTAAACGCTTTTAACTCATTTATTTCAAAAGGAGTATTCAATACATACTAAAATCCCTCCCACTGTGATCAATTGAACAGGAACGCAATTTAGCTTGGCTGGATCATCCCCTCATGTGCTCATGCAAACAGAAAGACTGTCATGCCAATGCAAAATCCCTACAGCACATTCCGTTTTATTCAGTTTAAATCAACACACCACAGGATCCAGCAGCTTTGAGACTGAACAGAGGAATGTGAACTTTGTAGCATGTCAGAGGAATCCATCAAACAGATCAGTTCTATACTTTTGTCCCAGTATACTGCAAGCACTGCAGTGGCACAACACACCGAAGCAATGACTCACCAAAGTCATTTCAAATCCCATTGCCCAAATTTCCCCCCTTCATTTTCTGTTTTGAAGGACATCTGCAGCAGGAGGGGGGGGACTTCTATTTCACAATTCAGGTGCTCTTTAATATTTGCTCCTTTATCTTGCTGCTGGTTTTATCTTCGTTGTATATCCTACTCACTTTAGCTATTATTTTAGGATTGCTTTTGACTTTTTGTCTACAAATAGTTATATACTGCTTAAATCCAAATATATAAACGAAAAGTACAGCAGTAAAAGTCTATAAACACACAGCAGATAAATTCATATACATTTTAATATGGTCCAAAAAACAGATGCTCAGTTGGGCTAAATAGGGAAGGCTTCCAGAAACAATTATGTCCAGAATCCTCTGGGGGCAGTTATGCACGTGTGACTGTTTCATATTCACAATCCCTATGAGATACTAAGGGATCATGAAAGTTCCCCCAATCTTCACTTTCCAAAAAGCAGTCACTGTGATTGACAGGGGTCTGTTCTCCTGTCAGTTAGTCAGGAAGCAACTGACTGATGGCATCACCCACTTTCACGTGAACAAACTCCAGTACAAGGAGAAACTGCAACAGGGATCCTTCTTCTGCCTGTTGCACGCAAAAATGCTCATTGGAGGGAGGCTGAAACAGCAGTCAGCTGCTTCCCAAGCAACAGGGGAACAGACCTCTGTTGACTGCAGCAGCTGCTTCCCAGTAAATGGGGACTGGAGGGTTGGGCCACGATTCACTGTTTAACACCATAACTATGATGCGTACACATACATAAATCCCATGCAATATTCCAGTGTATGATTTTAACATCTGTCAAAAGCTAAGAATAATTGGAGTACACTAAGGGCCTTTGCAGACTGCCAGAAATAGTGCACATGAAATTGAGGCACTGCCCTGGCTCAGTGCTAGGGAATCATGGGAACTGTAATTTATTGTGGCACCAGAGCTCTCTGACAGAGAAGGCTCAATGTCTAAGGAAAAAATACAATTCCCATGACTCCCTAGCACTGAGCCAGGGCAGTGCCTCAATTTAATGTGCACTATTTCTGGCAGTCTGTAAAGGCCCTAAATTTCAAAGGAAAAAGCACTTCACCTAGTAGGTGCTACCACACTGTATGTCTTGCTCCAAACAATCAGAAATAAGGAGCATCCAGCACTATCAGGTGGACTTCTCCAGATGATCTGAAAGACTGAATGGACCCATAAGAGAGATGGCAGTCTCTCAGGTACCCAGATCCCAAACTGTTTAGGAAATACTGTACACTGCCTTTGGCAATGCCTCTATTTGGCAGTTTAATTTACCAATAAACAAAAACAGAGAAAGTCAGTGTCAGGGCACTGACTCAACCCAACTGTACACAATGCTAGGCAAAAGCATACTATCAGTTGTGGAATCACAATGTAGCAGCAGCAGCAGCAGCAGCAGCATAAGGATCCTTTGCCAACAAAAGAATTCAACTCAACCAGGAATTACTGAGAAAGGATAGGAAAACTTATTTTGCACTTTGAAACAAGAGCTTTCCCTGTCCTAGTGTCTTCCAAATGGTTTGCAATGCAGGTCCCAGAATCTCTGGTATTAATCATACTAGCTGGGAATGAAGGCAACTATAATACAAGAAGTTGGGGACATTATACCTGTAGCTACTAGTTAGCTTTGCAAAGGAAAATGCTTAATTTGCCAGATGTCAAAGAAAAATAATATTTATCTCTAAATGATATTGTCATTGTATAGCATTGTAGAGCGCTCGAGGTGATGTACAAAAAAAATGCAAACACAACACAAGTCAAAACAACATAATAAAGTAATTAAAAATTGCAGTAGTGGAAAGGAACACAGACTAAATTAAAAAAGAAAGCCTAGAAAATGCTTGTTGTTGTGTGCCTTCAAGTTGTTTCTGACTTACTGCGACCCTAAGGTGACCCTATCACATGGCTTTCTGAGGCTGAGAGTGTGTGACTTGCCCAAGGTCACCCAGTGGATTTCTGTGGTTGAGTGAGTATTTGAACCCTGGTCTCTAGAGTCATAGTCCAATGCTGAAACCACTATGCCACCCTGGCTCCACATGTTCCTACAGAAATTAAATTACTTGAAAATCAGAATTGTAGCTGAAGTAAATCTGCCTTTTGGTAAATCTAGTGGTTCTCTGTTTAAATTTTGTGTTCAGTTTTTGTCTGGAATTGGAAAAAAGAAATAGATTAGTTGAACAACAACAAAAGAATTGTAGCATATTACTCAAATATAGGTGGGCAGTGTCTTTACTTTGTAACCCTTCTATTCACTATTCCAGTGATGGCGAATCTTTTAGGGACCAAGTGCCCAAACTAAAAGGCCTTCTATGCCGGGGCGAGACTTTTGCCTTCTGAGGGTGGGACTTCTGGGGCAGGACTTCTTCCCCCCGCCCTCCCAGGCCTTCGGCTGCCTCTCCAGAGACAGCTGAAAGCCCAGGAGGGCAAGGGGGGAAGAAGAGGAACAGACGCGCGCCTAGGAGGCAGCTGAAGGCCAGGGAGGGGGCAGGAGGAGGAAGACCAGGTGCGTGCCTTTTCCTCCTCTTCCCCACTTCGCGTGCCAAGGAAAATGGTTTGCATGGCCTCTCTGGTGTGCATGCCATAGGCTCGCCAACACGACACTATTCTAAAGGAAAAAATATTTCTGTCTTTAAATACAGTGATTTAGTGAAATGGTAGAACAATTTTCCAGCTGTGAAACAAAGCACCCATAACTAGCTTCTTATAGACATGGTGGTAGGCAGCATGGACCCCTCAAAAACATCAGTATACCCCTCAATCTCCTGTTAAACAATAAGAGTTTCTCTCCCCACTTATAGATACCAAGACAATTATAAGCTGTCCTCATTTCGATCATGGAAATGTGGAGAGACATGTTGTATCTAATGGTAAATTCTGAGGCAATCTTTTATCTAACAGATGAGTTCATGGATTATTCATGCAACATAGTTGCAGTGTAAAAGGGTAAAAGTGGTGTGAATTGTCATCAGTTGCTGAGTCATTACTGATCATTGCCTCTTGTTAAACAACCAGACCTTTTCTTTTTTCACTACACAATTATAAACACTATGATTCTACTATTAATGCCTTTAATGGCATCCTAGGGAGTTCTGGGATTTGTAGTTTGATCAGAGGCAACAGAGGATCTCGCTGGCTAAGAATTCTAGACGCCCCTCCCTATACTACAAATTCTAGGGTTACATAAAATGTTACCATGGCTGTTAAAGTAGAACCATAGTGCTGTAACTGTGTAGTGCGAAAGGGTTCATATTCTGAAAAGAAGTAAGATTGTCAAGCAAACTATACTACTACTAAATCAACTTTGCCTGATGCCAAGACAATTTTCTTTTATGGATCTGTTGTAACACCACCAAGTCTCATCACACAATTTTATTCAAATGTAAATGTGTCTAAAGCAAAAATTCGGAACCATTCCAATACAAACATGTCTTTCAGGGCACGATCACACACCGCTTTTAAACTGAGATTAGAGCTGGGGTGAAATGGCTCTGGCGATACTTATCGCACAACAATGCCTCTGCCCTGGAGCTCCTGTGTCTCCAAAATGTGGTTAGGGCATCCCTTTTCATTGATGAGGGAAAGCCGTCAATGAGCTTGCAATTGCGCTAGTCCCCAGGTGCAAAATGTCACTGTTGAGGCACTTGCAAAATTGGCAGTCACATGGTGTCAGTGTCTCCTTCTCTCCCCCTTGCTATTCCCAAGCAGACTGATTCTCTTTATTTATTTTTTATGTATTTTCTCTTTTTTAACAAACTTAAATTGCAGTAACAGAGCTCCAGAATTGTGTGAAAAAATAAAAATAAAATAAAACAAACAAAAGGCATGCTGGGGAGGACATAGGGCAGGGAGCCAGAGTTAAGGGAAAGTCAGGAAGAGAGCATGATGGCAGAAGCAACCCCTTTCGCATGACTGAAAAGACATGCAATATTGGCTGTTATAAAAAAAGATTACTCATACCAGCAGTAGGCACAATTATCTGGGTGCTGTATGACTAAATCGGGAGTGGTACAGATGTGGGAGAAATCTAATGCAGTAGAGATGAAGAGATGCTAAATGGGTCAAAAACAGGTTCAGTCTAAACTACATTTTCTAGAGGCAGAATTGCTATCATCTGCTTACAAACTTCAGCAAAACAACAAGGAAAAGGGATGGGTGTTACGTGTGAGTGCAGATATTATTCAGTCCAAGCAAAGAGAGGAATGGAGTTTCCCTCTGAGGGATACAGCAGGAAGGGGCTTGTCCTCTGGCCCAGGTTTAAAAGGTTGTTTTGCCAGGCCTTGGCAAACATGGAGTAGGAGCAGAGGGCAAACAGAGCCCTTTCAGGTCTTTCAAATCTTTGACTGGGCACGTAGACCTTTCCTGGACAGAGGCTCTGAGAGCAAATAAAATTTATGATTATAGGATTTCCCAAGAATCCTAACTGAGCCAAATATCAGTAGCAGTACCAATAGTATTTACATTTCTATACCACTTCACAATGAACTCAGCACTCTCTAAGTGGTTTACAATCTGTAAGCCAATTGCCCCCAACAAGATGGGTACTCATTTTACCAACCTACGAAAGGATGGAAAGCTGAGTGGACCCTAGAGCCCTGGGAATCGAACTCACAACCTTGTGGCTACAGGACTGGCATTTAACCACTACGCCACACCAAAGAGGGCAAGGAAGGGCAAAATATAAACCACCTTGCACTAGCTCTCAGGCTCATTTGATGGGAACAAGGGAGAGGATGCTTTAATATTTTTAATTATATTTTAATATTTTAATGTGTAATGTTTTTAACTTTTTAAATTGTTTAATTGCTTTTTAAACTTTATATTTACACATTTTAATTCTTTCATATTGTTTTTAAATTTGTTGGTAGCCACCCTAATAATCAGAGAATGGTGGGATATAAATAAATAAATAAATAAATAAATAAATAAATAAATAAGTGATTATTATGATGATGATTATAATATCTGACAAAACTCCTCTGAAAACTTTTTTAAAACCTGGGTACTGAGGAGGGCCTTCCCAACTCCTGAGGGCCAAAAGAAGAACAGAGTGGATGTAAGTAGGACTTAGGATTTCCTATCACAGGCGTTTTGTCCAAAATAAGGGTCATATGAGTATTCTGAGTGTAGATCCTTAGCCTTGAAGGATGCTGATGAGTATTTAGCAGCAGCAGGAGTACAAACTCAATGCTCAATTAACCTAGCAGCCAAGTAGGGTGGAAGCAGTGGGCAATTTCCAAACACAGGGCCCTTCTTAGCAGTGTTACTCAAGTTATGGAATGTCTTTGCTAGAGATGACTGCCTACTGCCTGTATTTTAATACCTCCAGCACAAGCACAAGAGCCCCAACCCCATCCAAGTTTGGTTCCAGGCCTGATCCAAAAATTTGGATTCAGTCCCAATTCAGACTGTCCTGCTTCAAATCTGATGCAACCTGAATTCCAATTAGAATTTAGACATCTGAATCTTTGCATCTTCCATATCAGCAAGCTGGCTGAAGTTGTAGCACAACATACCTAGGGTGAGGGAAGGCTCCTCTAGCGAACATGAATCACCATGCTAAGCCAAAGCAATGATTTACCTTGAGCCTGACTGCACAGAAAAGTGCAGACTACGTTTCTATGTCAATATATTTGCATTAGCTCAGCAATGTCTCCCCTAACAAAGACCTCCCCACTGTTGCAGACAAATTCAAAAACCTGGCATGCATCACTTAGCAGACTCTGAACACAAGTTCTTCTCTTTATGCATTATTAGACATAGTTTAAGCTTTGAGAGTAATGTTGTTTCACCACCTCTCAGACAATACTATCCCACAAAAGTTACCAAGAGACTAAAGGGTGGCCGAAGAGACAAAGGTGATCATCCTTGACTTAGTACAGTGGCATCCAACTTAAGTTCGGAGAATGTTCTCCTCCCTGGCTTGCCCACTATCTGTGAGGCTCTTCTGATATTTCCTAACCAGCATGTTAAAATTCACTGGGGCCCATGAACCCACATTAACAGAGCATGGCCATCACACATACCCTACATGTGTGCATCACCAGGAGTATCTGCACTGAGTAGAAAGACCTTCCAGAACACTGATCTACCTTTTTAGCAGTCTTCTAATTATGATCCTAGTTCCTTGAAGCTCTGTCTGAAAAACCTAAGGATGGTGGAAGGTTACAACTGGGTCATTTACAAAGCAAGGACAAAGTAAACCCCAAATTCCCACAAAGCCAGTCACCTCTGAAGTCAAGACTATAAAGAGAAAAGATTAACCGAAAAGCCTCACCCTACACAACAAAGACAAAAGAAAGACACATTTCTCAGCCCAGATCCGTACTAACAAACCCAAGACTCAACAAAGAGAGGAACTTTGTTTAAGGCAAGGTATAGACTGCAGCAAAAAGGGAATGAGATGCATCAGACAGTGAGAAAGAGCATTTCTGGACAGAATACATCAATCTGGCTTCTGTCTGCTGCAGAGACTGCAGCTTGGCAAGCTTTGAACTCAGTCAGTGCTGCTAAAAATGCCTGAACTGCAAAGCCAAGCTGGGTTGGGGAGGGGAAGATGGGAATTCCTCCACCTCTGAGATTCCCTCAAGCAATTTCTTGCCTTCTGTCAGTCAATCAAATGCACCAGGAGGGAGGGATGGAGGGGAAGGAGCAAGTGAGCATGCCCAGTGATCCAAATGACATCAGCTTCATCAATGCTGGGGATTGGAAGACTGCAGCAGCAGCAGCAATAAGGGGAGGCAGCTGGAAGAGTCAATTCAGGTTGACTCCATTCAGTTCCCCACCATCGCCCTTCTTCTTCTTCTTCTTAGCTGCAGCAAGGAAAAGAAGGTGCTGAGTCAAGTGGGGCCTTACGTGGCAGGTTTCTCCCTGCAGAAGTTGCCCAATGGATGGAGAAGAACATCATTTTGTTGCAGGACACCAGCCTTTTTGCAAAGCTGTAACCACACAATCCCAGGTTTATCCATTCAGAATTAAGCCCCAGCAAGTCCAATGGGACTTAATCCCAGCTCAATTCTATCATAAAGCACTAAGTGTAGATATTCAGCCATGGGAATGAAGATCGATAAAACAAACATCCACTGGAACAGAGCTTTGCAACACAATGACTAGCGGAAACTCTTTTCTTTCTTACAAAGCTGTTAGAAATTCTTGCATTTTGAGGCTTTCTTGCCCCCCCCCCCCATTTATATTAATGGATAAGACTTCAGGCATCAGTCAGCATGAATTCTAGCCCCCCAAATGCTTATCCATAGGGAATATTTGCCTTGAAAATGAACCACATGACTCTTTGTGATTTTAATATGTCCTATTTTTAGGTGTTTTTCACTTGATGCATTTAAATGGTTTTGGTCCAGCATGGTGTAGTGCAGGGGTAGGCAACCTTTCCCCTTTAAGGGACTTCAGCTCCCAGAAGCCTCAGCCATGTTGGCCAATAGTCCCATGTTGGCCAATAGCTCCTGGGATTCTGGGAGCTGAAGTCCCTCGGCCCTTAAAAGGGGAAAGGTTGCCTACCCCTGGTGTAGTGGTTGGAGTGTTTGACAATGACCCTGGACACCAGGGTTTGATTTTTCCTTTGGCCATGAAACCCACTGGGTGATGTTGGGCAAGTCACACACTCTCAGCCTCAGTGGAAGGCAATGGCAAACCTCCTCTGAACAAATCTGGCCAAGAAAACCTCAGGGCCTTAAGGTTGCCATAAGTTGAAAATGACTTCTTGTTGATGATGATGTACGCCTTCACGTAGTTTCCAACTTACAGTGATCCCATCACAGGGCTTTCTTGGCATGATCAGTTCAGAAGAGGTTTGCCATTGTCTTCTCCTGAGGCTGAGAGGGTGTGATTTGCCCAAAGTCACCCAGTGGGTTTCATGGCCAAACAGGAATCGAACCCTGGTCTCCAGAATTATAATCCAACACTCAAACTGTTATTATTATTATTGTTATTAGTAGTAGTAGTAGTAGTAGTAGTAGTAGTGTGCTACACCTAGGTCCACAGGGGACATTTCTCTCAACGCACAAGGCCACCTTCACATGCCATCCCCTTTTTCCTATCTTTAGACTGTAAGCCCGAGGGCAGGGAACTGTCTAATTTCCCATTTGTAAGCTGCTCTCTGAGAGCATTTCTGAAAAGTGAGGTATAAATACAATAAACAACAACAACAACAACAATGTTGTGAACTCCCCTTCCCCACAACCACAACTCTTTTTCCTTCCATCCTCTCCACATTTTGGGGACGAAAGGGAAGCAGGGTCCAAAACACACTGCAGAAATCATCCAGTTTGAGACCACTCAGTGCTAAGGAATCCTGGGAACTGTAGTTTATTGCATCGCCAGAAGGCTTAAATGTCTCACAAAACTACAATTCCCAGAATTTCCTAGCATTGAGCCAGGGTAGTTAAAGCGGTCTCTGGGCCTTACCAGTCTCCTTTCCCCCTCCCCCCCCCCAACTGCACTCCCCCCAAAATGACTGGGGGTGCATGCACTCATCCTCTCAACTTTGGCCCTGAGGGAAAGGAAAGGAAAGGAAAAGAGTACTTGACCTTTGTTCTCCTCCCACCTTTGGTGGGGGGCAAGCAAGGGGGTCCCCACATCTTCCCTCCACCATCACTCCCTTTTGTTGCTTTGTGGGGCTCAAGGTGGAAGGCCCCTCCAAGAGGGCACCAACCTGCCCCAAATCCCCCCACACCAAAACCCAAGGCTGGGAACAATGGAAGGAAGGAAGGAAGGAAGGAAGGAAGGAAGGAAGGAAGGAAGGAAGGAAGGAAGAGGAAGGAAGGAGACAATGCAAGGGCAAGGCAGGCAAAGGCTGGGGGAGGCCCACAGCCATTTTGTGGGGATTGAGGGGGCAAATGGGGACCCCCACACACACACACCCACTCCATCTTTGAGGGTTATGGCTGAGCAGGGTGGCCACCTCGCCACCAAGGAGGACAAGGCACCAAGGTAGGGAAAATGAAGGACATGGCCAAAGGAAAGCTTAAACAAGCAAACCTATTATAAATATACATTTATGCTTCTTAGTCATGTTCAAAATGGAGGACCTTTTGGAACCCCTCCTGGACAGAAGGATGGAATGGAGGTCCTGGAAAAGGACAGGGTGACCAGATATCCTTCTTTTCTTGGACATGTCCTGGGAAAGAAGCATGGGTTTACATTTCTACGAGTGTTTTTAGGCTTCATATGTTGTAATGTTCTCCGTTTTGTCTGGAAGGTCCTACATTTTGTGGCACCTCCTCCTCCTTTGCTGTTAGGACATCTGGTCACCCTGGAAAAGGAGGACCTTTGGTCACTCTGGTCGGGGTCAACTGGAGGGCAGCGAACCACCCCCACCATCTGCATTATTTCTGAAGGGTAGTTGCATCCTAAGCAAAGGAGGACAAGGCACTGCAAAATGTAGGGGAAATGGAGGACATGACCCAGAATAGAAGCTCAGAAACACTATAAATGTACATGTCAGGCTTTTCAGTCATGCTCAAAATGGAGGGCCTTTTGGAATGCCTCTTGGACAGAGAAGTTGGAAATGGAGGACGTGTCCGGGAAAAGGAAGATGGGTGGCCACCCTGCACTAATGCAGTAAAGGCATGCTTCTTCGTGATGCTCAATATTGGAGGACCTTTGGGGATTCTACCTGGACAGAAGGTGGAATTGGAGGACAGGTCCTGGAAAAGGAGGAGGATCACCTCCGGTCCCCCTGAGAACAAGGCATTGCAAAATGTAGGACCTCCAAGACAAAATGGAGGGCGTTTCCAAATCAAAGCTCAGAAACACTGGTAGAAATGTAAACCCATGCCTAAAATGGGGGGGGGGGGGGGGTATGGGAATTCCTCCCGGACAGAAGGCTGAAATGGAGGGCAGGCCCTGGAAAAGGAGGACCGCCCCCCACCCCCTCCGGCCCCCCTGGTTGCTCTCTCTTTTGGGGGGGGGGGCTGCAGCAAAGCAGCCTTGCTCCATCCATCCATCCTCCTCATCCTGAAAGAGGGCAGCAGCCAGGAGCCTCCCTCCCTTCCTCCCTCCCTTCCTCCCAATGTAGGACAGGAGCCACTCTCTCTCTCTCTCTCACCCCGATGACGACGGTCTCCTCGCCTTTGAATTTGGGGATGAACTTGTCTCCGCGGAGGATCTCGGCCTCGTTCAAGGGACGGAAGCGGCACAGGACCTTGATGCTGCACTCCGCAGGGTCCGCCATCGCCTCTCTCTCTCTCTCCCAAGGAAGGAAGGAAGGAAGGAAGGAAAGAGAAAGAAAGAAAGAGAGAGAGAGAGAGAAAGAGGGAGGCAGGTGGGGAAGGGAGAAGGAGGCAGGTGAGGGAGGGAGGGAGACCCCTTCACCTTCTCCTTCTCCTTCTCCTTCTCCTTCTCCTTCTTCTCTTTCTTCCCAGCCCAGTCAGAAGAGAGGAGAGCAGAGGAGAGCAGAGCAGCCTCAGGGGAGCCTCAGTGGAGGCATCCTAGGAAGCCTCAGGAAAGGAAAGGAAAGGGAAGGGAAGGGAAAAGGGAAAAGAGGAAGGAAGGAAAGGAGGGAGGGAGGGAAGTAAAGAAGGAGGGAAGGAAGGAATGAAAGAAAGGGAGGGAGGGAGGGAGGATGGATGGATGGATGGAGGAAAGGAAGAGAGCGAAAAGGAGGATGGAAGGAGGGAGGGAGGGAAAGGAAAGGAAAAGAAAGGGAAAGGAGGGAGGGAGGAGGATGGATGGATGGAAGGCAGGAAGGAAGGAAGGAGAAAAGTAGGGAGGGAGGAAAAGAAGGAAGGAGAGAGGAAAGGGAGGGTAGGAAAATAAAAGAGAGGAAAGGAAAGGAGGGAGGGAGGGAAGAAGAACAGGAAGGAAAGGAGGGAGGGAGGGAAAGAAAGAAAGAAAGAAAGAAAGGGAAGAGGGAAGGAAGGAAGGACCCCCCCCCCCGGCTTCTGCCCCCCAAATGAAAAGGCGGGTGTGGGGCAGCCTCAGGGCCCTTCTTCTTCTAGGCTCCTTCTCCTCCTTCTCCTTCCTCAGAGGATCCCAAAGGGCTGCCCAGGAAGGAAGGAGGGGGGCTGGCTGGCTGGACAGCATTACATCAACCCGCCCAAAGCTGGACAGGCAGGAGCTGCCGGCGCATCCTGGGAGTTGTAGTTCTCAACAAGGACAGGCAGGTGGAGACAGAAATGTTTCTAAAGCGGGAGGGAGGGTTTTGTGTTTTGTTTTCCCCAGAGCATCCCCCTCCTTTTCCAGGACATGTCCTCCATTTCCACCTTCTGTCCGGGAGGAATTTCAAAAGATCCTTCATTTGGAGCAGGACTAATAAGCATGGGTTTCCATGTTTCTATTATTTATATTATATAATTTTTTCTTGGGCCCTCTATCTCCATTCTTTCCTTGAATGCCCTACATTTTGCGGTGCAGCCATTCTGCAGTTGTATCTCTTTGCACTTTAGGCTCTTCTTGTCTGGTTCTTTCAGAGCTGCCCTCCCCATTCCTAATCTCCTCCTGATTTCTTGACTGCCACCTCTATTCTGATCAATGGCTGAACCAAAGGCCTGAAAAATCCTATTTCCTCCTCATCTGGCTTGGATTTCTCTAAGTCCTCTGTAGTCATTATTTTGGTTTTCTGAAGGTTCGGCATTTGGCCTGCCTTTGCACTTTCTCCAGTAATCTGTGGTTCTCTGCTAGGACAGTAGTATGGTGTCATCTGCATATGGTTGAAATTCCTCTCTCCGATCTTCATTCCTCCTTTGTCCTTCCTATAAACCTGCTTTTTATATGAGAGATGACCCATATAGCCATTCTAGCTAGTAGTGATTGACAAGCCCACCTCATGAATTTATCCAATCCCCTTTCCAAACCATCCAAGTTGGCAACCGTTGCTGTATCTTCTGGCAGCAAATTTCACCCATTAATGCTCTATACTTCTGTCTATCCAGAATCTCCCGCCATTAGGAAATGCATTGTTTTATACATCTCTCTTATATCTTACTTGACTTTCTCTGAAGCCAAAAAGCCCTAAAGAGTGCAATCTGTCCTTCTGTGCGAGTTGCTTCAGTACTTTGGTCGTTTTGGTTGCACTTTTCTGCACACTGTTTATCTCAACAACATCCTTTCCAAGTACATTGACCAGAACTGTATACAGTATTCCAATTACAGTCCCGTCGTGGATTTGTATAATGGCAGCATGTTAACAACAGTGTTATTTCTCATTTCTTTTCTAGTTATGACCATCTTGCAATTTGCCTGTTTAGTGTTGTTTGTTTGCAGCAACCACTCGCTGGGTGACATTTTCAGAGTTACCAACCACAGCCCCAAGATCCCTTGGTCATTTGCTGCCAGATCCATCAGTGAATATGTAAAGTTGGGATTTTTTTTTTTTTTTACCCCCATATGCATCTTTTTACGCACCTTTTACTGAATTTTCATTTGCCATTTTAAAGCCCGTTTTCCCAGTTTAGAGATGCATCTGCTGGTGGCAGAGGAGTG
The DNA here is from genome assembly GCA_026167975.1 of Phrynosoma blainvillii. Lineage (NCBI taxonomy): Eukaryota > Metazoa > Chordata > Lepidosauria > Squamata > Phrynosomatidae > Phrynosoma > Phrynosoma blainvillii. Next base: position 275,467,238 of record JANUYF010000001.1, read on the forward strand.
GGGGCTCTTGGGATGAACAGTGCCATACCCTCTGCACTCCTCTACTGATGCTCCTGTAAGTAAGCTTACCATTAGATAGGGATGAGAATCCTAGGACCATCCAGATTTTGTTGGACTGTTAATTCCCAGCATCCCTATTTTGCTTTACTAGCTAGGTGTGCTGGGAGTTGCACGCTATGAACATCTGGAAAGCATCCTGATTCTAACTCTGGCTATAATGGAATAGTAGGTGATAGGGAATAATAATAAAAAAAATCATAGTGTAGATGGCTATAGCTATTATTTCTAAGAATTAATAATGCCTTGGTTCTAGCTATGCTTTCAGGCTGCTTAAAATGGGGAGTCGATGAAGTCAATTATTCAGAGGAGTCACCTGATACTGTATAATGTAATGGTATATGTAATGTGTTTTTAAATTGTTTAATGTGTTTTAATTTGTTATTGATTTAATACTGTTTTAAGGGGGGGTAGGAATGTTGTGATTTATTATGTATGATTTTATTGTTGTGAGCCGCCCTGATTGGATTTCCCAAAGGGCGGGATACAAATAATTTATTATTATTATTATTATTATTATTATTATTATTATTATTATATATAAACATTTTTTAATATTTGCCCTCCTGATTTTCTGTAGACTCTGCATTTATTTGTCTTCATTTCATTTTAGCCAATTATAACACTTTGATGCCACTTTAACTGCCATGGTTCCATCCTATGGAACCTTGGGAGTTGTAGTTTGGTGAGTCACTAGAGCCGCCTAACAGAATTATAAATACATCACAAAACTAAATATCCCAAGATTCTGTACAATGGAGCTATGGCAATTAAAGTGGTACCAAAGTGCTATAACTGTGAAAGAAACCTATGTTACTTTAATTGTATTTTGCAAAATGTTAGTGGATGTTTCCCGGAAAAAGTTGGCCAAGATCTTTCAGCTTATCATAACTGCATTAGTATCAGCCTGTAATATTTCTGAGACAGCTCATGTATCTTATATTCATGTCTTTTATGCACCGTCCCTTGTTTCATATTCATGATACTGGGGTGAGGATTCTCTGGCAATTCCGATTCATGTCACTGTCTCATAACAAGTGTGTTACTTTATATTTGCTCTTGCCTTACTTTAATCTTAATCACTGAGTGTTTCTAGTCTGTGGTCTATTGTGTTGTTAGAAGACAGGAGGAAGGAACATTAACAACATTAACATTAACAACCTAAGATATACAGACAACACAATACTACTAGCAGAAACAAATAAAGACCTGGAGCAATTACAGAAGAAGGTCAAAGAGAAAAGTGCCAAGGCTGGATTAAGGATAAACATTTTTTTAAAAATGATGATGAAAGATCTACAAGAGTTGATCCTAGACAAAGTTGAAATAGTCAAAGAATTTCCATATCTTGGTTCAAATATGGATCAGAACAGAGACTGCAGTCAAGAAATTAGTAGAAGACTACTATTGAGAAGGGCAATATGAAGGAGCTAGACAAGATCATAAAATGTAAAGACATAACTCTGAACACTAAAGTGAGGATCATTCAAGCCATTGTATTGCCCATCACCATGTACAGATGTGAGAACTGGATGGTAAAAAAAAGATAGAAAGAAAAGGATAAAGAGAAAATAAACTCATTTCCTTGGAGGCCAAGACAACAAATGGGTCCTAGAACAGATCAATTTCTAGAAGCCAGAATGTCTTTGAGGCTGCCGTACTTTGGCCACATCTTGAGGAAAAATTAATTATTAGAAAATACAGTAAGGCTAGGAAAGATGGAAGGAGTAGAAAGAGAGGAAGACCAGGTTAGATGGTTTGACTTGATCAGGGAGGACAGGGGCCTGGGCCTCCTGAGGGCCACTGAGTCAAAGTCAACTTGAGGACATTTAACAACAACAAATCTGTTGGCCATTTTTTATTTTATTTTATTTTTATTAGAATCTGAAACAACTCTATTGGTATGCCACCCATTACTAGTTATTTCTTCCTCCTTCTTTTAGAAGAACCTCTTCCACTTCGCTTTCTAAACCTTTAAGTTCATTGTTACAAAGTGTACTTCCTTGAAAGAACATGTCATCCTTCATGTTTTCTTCAATGTATTGCTTCAATTGTCTTTTGATTTTGTCCTGATCATATAATGTGTTCTCCTGTTGGTCATATAGCATCCTTAAAGGTAAAGGTAAAGGTATTTACCATTGACAAGGTTGTCAAGTTGTGTCCGACCATAGAGAGCGGTGCTCATCTCTGTTACTAAGCCAAAGAGCCAGCATTGTCAGAGACTACTCTGTGACCCTGTGGCCAGCATGACTGCACAGAACGCTGTTTACCTTCCCACCAAAGTGGTACCTATTTATCTACTTGCATTTGCATGCTTTTGAACTGCTAGGCTGGCAGAAGCTGGGACTAGTGACGGGAGCTCACCCCATCATGCAGCACCCTGGCCTTGATCTGCCAACCTGCCGATCTTGCAATCAACAGAGTCAACGTCTTAACCACTTGAGCCACATCCAAACTCTTGGCTTAAATCTCCTTTAGATTTTTCAGATCTTGCAATAAGTCTATACAATTGCTGTATCATACCCAATCCTTTTTGGATTGCTTAGTGGACACCAGGATTGTTCTGACCAACTACAATCCCAAATATTTCAAAATAAAAATATGTTCCATTATAATCAGTGGGACAGAAAAGGCCAGGCTTTAGTATTTAAGAGTAGAGTATATCAACCTAGAATCCAAAGCGGGGACATGAACCATAGAAATTTTGTTATTCTAGCTGTATTGGAGGTCCATGATCTCAAAATAAAAATGTTCCATTATAATAAAAGGGACAGAAAGGTTTAGTCAAGTGTTTAAGAACTGAGTGTTAAGAACTTGTATTAAGCTAGAATCCAAAGCATGGAACATGAACCATAGAAAATTTGCCTAATGAAGGTCCATGGTAGCAATTGCATTTTACCTCCATGGAAGAGCAGCAAATGGATTAATACACCCTCAGGCTATGTTCCTATGAATAAGTACTTCTGTGTATGTCTTTTTAGGTTCAGGCTGCAAGTGGCGTATCCCATCTTCTGTCCTATATGTGTGAAGTGCTCAAATAATTATATCCATTTTTCAGTAGAGAATCAGAGGAATGTCTCCTATCCCCCTCAGCCCAAGTCACCATTCAGGCAACTTGGTCTTACATTCTTGGTCCATATGCCAGCATTAACCTTCCTACAAATTCATATTTGTGAATGAACACATGAGGGACTTTATATATCATCAATATTAAAACGTTCTACTCCCTTCAGAACTCCTCACCTTAACAGCGATACTGCATATCAAGATGCAATACAGTTGTATAGGACTGTAAAGGCATTCTGTACTTTAAGAATGGTGGCCTCGCTTCTATCAGTCCCAGCTGGACCAGGGGGAGGGGGGGGATTAGGCAACAATGTTATGGGAATGTTACTTACCAGGACAAATTAAGCTTAGAGCTACAGAGCTTTACATAAAATCTGTCACATTTTCAGATATATTTTATGTATTTTATGGCCTCCAGGGTGGGACGGGCACATTCTCTTCTCTAGCCTATTCCTATAGTATTATCCTGTCAAGACCACGTGGCACCCTGGTCTGGAAAATGACATAGATGTAGCCACTGAAAGGAACTGGAGCAATGGTAACAGGGTTACTACAGTTCAAATGGCAGGTGCATGAGTCAGCATTTGGCAAACTGTGCATCATGGGAAATCTGATGCAACAGGCAAAGTGGATGAGACCAGCCAGGTACGCATCATGGGAGGTCTGATGCGATAGGCCCAGGGGATGAAACCAGCCAAGTTTCATTAGTGCATGGCTGTCACACGTTCCCAAGAAGACCACCTATATGTGGGAGAGAGTCAGAATCTCCCTTGTTGGTTAGTTGTGGTTGGCGGTTGGCGAAGCACTTTGTTGGTCTGCATAGCTGTGAGTATTCAAGACGGACGTCTGGTACTCTTTGTAAATATTTGTAACAAAGATTAAAGCCCTCATTGAGTGAAGTCTCGCTGTCCAGCAATTCATTTCTCCAAGCTGAAAGCAGCACCTGTGTGTGGGAGGATTTTTCCCGTGCGGTCTGGAGCAAGACTCTTCACAGAGACCCTCTTCTGGGCATTCCTGCCTGCATGCTTCCAACTCTGCATGTGTGTTTGCTAGATCCTGCCTGTCTGCATACCCCAACATATCCATAGATGAGAAAAGAGAATAAATTGAACATCACTGTGCTAATGCATTATTTAAATACATGAAGTTCTCCATGAACAGTTGGAAATAAGTCCTATAGTTCAGATCTGGTTCAAACAAAGAATATAGTTCCCAAGAACTTAGTAGCTGTATATATATTATTAACTTCCTGTATGCAAGCACCTTAAGGAGAAACATGATGACGATACAATCAATGCTTACTTTTTATTCTGTATCCAGACACTGAGAACTAGTAAGTGACTCCTTAGAATGTATGTGCTATATAGATAGGGATGGGAAATAGGTTTTTGTGGGTCTTTCAGGCTGTGAAGCTGTGTTCTAGAAGAATGTATTCCTGATGTTTCGCCTGCATCTGTAGCTGGCATCTTCAGAGAATTTGGAAATCTTTGGGGATGGGAAACTTGCAGCCGCTCTCACTGGCATCTGGTGTAGGGCTGACATTGTGGATCATTATCAACTGTAGGACCAGGTGTTCGCTTCTTTTGCTATTATACAAAGACATCATGTGGTGATGCATTAAAGTCAATTTGAAATCTTCATATAATTCACATACATGTGAAGCGGCCCTAATTTCACAAATCATAATGCTGTTTGACCAAAATAAATTATTCTTCCTAAAATCGTATTTTGACACCACAGAACATGATTTCCACTAAAGCATAGCTAGGAAGTAGAAAGGCAATTTGCAGATTGTGTGTGTGTACGCACGCACGCACGCGCACGCACACACACCTCAAATTGATTTAGGCAAGCAAGTCGACATATAGAGAAGACGTGCATGCTCAAATCCAAAGGCAAACAGACAGCCATTACATTTTGCCCTGGCTGCACTTCCCTTAATAATTTCTAACAATTGAAGAACAAGACATTATGCACTGATTCTATTAGAGGAATTGACTTTCCTTTAATAAAATTATGGGATCTTAGAGCTGGTTCCTATAGGCTTTATAGTGCATCTTCTGATTAAATCTGAAAATATTTGATAGCATCCCTGATATACTCTGTCCCTTTACACTCAGATCATATCCTGACCACATTGGGAGGTTTTTTTCTCTTACACCAGCCCCAGAAGCCCTTTCTCACTATATTCTTGACACTAAGTGAACATAGACAGCTGCTTTATGCTAAGTTAATTGGCAGATCTCGCTCAGTATTTCTATACTGGCTGGCAGTGGCTCTCCAGTGGTTCAGACCAGAGCCTTTTCCAGCCCCACCGCTGAGCAATGGCCCTGCCCAAGTATAAACAAGTAGCTGCCTCAGAAATCTACTGGGTGACCTTGGGCAAGTCACACCCTCTCAGCCTTAGAGAATGGCAATGGTAAACTCCTTCTAAAGAAATTTGCCAAGAAAAACAATGATAGGCTTGTCTTAGGGTCACCATAAACTGAAAATGACAAAAGGAGAATCCTAAACAAAAGGGAGTAAAGGACTAGGACTTGACTGTGAGGTTTTTATCCCCAGCAAAGGTAAATTTTTTCTTTGGGACTCTGATTGGCTGAGTTTTTACCTATACAGCAACTAAAAGTTTATCCAGATATAAAAGTACAGTGACTTCTTGAGAAATTCAGTGTTTTTTGCCCAAAGAAAGGGGCCTGGGGCTTCACAAAGGACAGAAATACTCTAGATCAGGGGTAGGCAACCTAAGGCCTTGGGGGGCCGGATGCGGCCCCCAAGGCCTTTGGACCGGCCCCAGACCGGTCCTGTTGCCGCCACCGCCGCCCCCTGCCGCCCGCCATGATGATATTGATTATTGTTGTTATTACTTGTTCTTGGGGTTTTCTTGGCAAAATCTCCACAGGGATTTTGCCATGGCTTTTCTGGAGCTGAGAGAGTGTGCATGCATATATATTTTAAATTTTTTTAAAAAAATATTTTGATTATTTGTGCTTCGGCCCCACAATTGTCTGAGGGACAGTAACCCGGCCCCCAGCTCAAAAAGGTTGCCTACCCCTGCTCTAGATCCCAAGAAGGGTTACTTTACTGCTGCTAATGGAATCAGATTTTACTGACCTTTGTCTCTGTCCCCCACATGGCTGAAAAAGGGGAGTGGACTCTGCCTGCAATGAGGTCTCTCCAAACAATGTGAACTAAAACAGAAACATCTGCTGCAAGACATAGGCTGTGACTCCAACACCATCACTTTTCTTCTCCTGTTTTTGTTGCTGTTAACTGCCCTCAAGTCAATCTTGACTCATGGTGACCCTATGTATGAGACATCTCCAAGAAGACCCCCTGACCTCCACTGCTCTGCTTAATTCCCGCAACCCCTTAATACCCGTGACCTCCTTAATAGAGTCCATCCATCTGGCATGTGGCCTTCCCATCTTCCTACTTCCCTCCACCTTCCCCAGCATTATTGTCTTTTCCGATGAGTCCTCCCTTCTCATGATATGTCCAAAGTACCACAGCCTCAGTTTGGTCATCTTGGCTTCCAGGGAGGTTTCCGGCTTGATCTGCTCTAGGACCCATTTGTTGTTCCTTTTGGCTGTCCATGGGATCCTCAGCACTTTTCTCCAGCACCACATTCTCTTTTCTTCCTATCTTCTTTCTTGACTGTCCAGCTCTCACATCCATACATGCTAATAGGGAATGCAATGGTTTGTATGATTCTAACTTTTGTGCTGAGTTGTATATCTTTGTATTTTAGAATCTTTTCTAGTTCTTTCATAGCCACCCTCTCCATCTACTGATTTCCTGTCTGGAGTCCCCATTTCTATCCATGTTTGATCCCAGGTATGGGAATTCTGTTACTATTTCTATGTCTTCGTTGTCTAGGCTGAACTTGTGAAGGTCCTTGGTGGTCATTATTTTTGTTTTATGTTCAGCATTAAGCCTTCCTTTGCACTTTCTTCTTTGATCTTCCTTAGTAGGTGTCCAAGGTCTGGGACAGGGGTAGGCAACCTTTTTGAGCCGGGGGCCGGGTTGCTGTCCCTCAGACAATTGGGGGGCCGAAGCACCAAAAATAAATAAATAAATAAATAAATAAATAATATATTTTTTAAAAAATTAAAAAGTTAAACAAATATGCATGCACACTCTCTCAGCCCCAGAAAAGCCATGGCAAAACCCCTGTGGAGATTTTGCCAAGAAAACCCCAAGAACAAATAATAATAACAATAATCAATATCATGCCAGGCGGCAGCGGCGGCAGGACCGGCCTGGGGCCGGTCCAAAGGCCTCGGGGGGCCGCATTCGGCCCCCGGGCCTTAGGTTGCCTACCCCTGGTCTGGGAGGTGTTCTGCTAGTACTATGGTGTCATCTGCATATCTCAGATAGTTGATATTCCTTCCTCCTATTTTCACTCCTCCTTCTTCTGTGTCCAAGTCTGCTTTTCTTATAATATGTCCTGCATACAGGTTAAACGGACAGGGTGAAAGGATGGAGCTTTGTCTGACCCCTTTGCCAATTGGGAAACATTCTGTTTCTCCATATTCTGTTCTGACCGTAGCCTCTTGTCCTGAGTAGATTCCTCATCAGGACTATCAGATGTGCTGGCACTCCCATATATGATTTTTAAAACATCCTTAGCTTCACGAATAAGCCAGGAGAGCGTCAAAAGCCTACATGAAGTGTTTTCTGCATTTTAGTCAGCCATCGCTCTTTTGTGATTTTGTTTCCCCTCTAGATACATCTTAGCAGTGCCCTGTCCTTAACAGTAATTGTCAAAATAGGTTGATAAAGCTATATAAAAGTTGTCTTTCATTGCTGAAAAATTACCAGATACCTACTTGGGAGAATCATTTTGATAAGGGCACAAAAGACCCCTGCTTAAATTCTCAATTTCTATAACAAAAGAAACACATTTCCCTAAATCCTGATGAACTATTACTATCATTATAGTAATACAGAGGCCAAGAACCTTATATTCACCTGACTAAAAGTTAACTGCTGTGAGGAAATGCACGCATGTTCCTTCCCACTGTTCCTTTGAGGTTAGACCCAAGTGCATTGATTCGTGCAGACTCAAATCCACTTGTCTCAACTGGAGCATACCTGCAGAATCAATGAAATTCATATTAGTGCTTTTCCAAACCCCCAGATCAGTGTATGTACTCTAGCTGAGATTAGCGATTAAATTTAGCCCCATCCCACTGCACTAATTAGACTTGAGAGAAGGATCTTGCAGATTCCACATATACTTTGGTTTGTGGTTTTGTGCCTTCAAGCTGTTTCCAACTTATGGCAACCCAAAGGAAAATCTATCACAGGTTTTTCTTGGCAAGATTTGTTTGGGGTGTGTGTGTGTTTGCTTCCATCTGAGGCTGAGAAAATGTGACTTACTTTAGGTCACCCTGTGGTTTTTCATGGCTGGCTGTGGATTCAAATCCTGGTCTCCAGAGCCATGGTCTAATGCTCAAACCACTAAACCATGTTGGTTCTCACTTTGTTCAGAGCTATATATCTGATGGAAAGAAAAATGATCGTCTGCTTGGAAATCATTTGAGGATGTGTGAATAAGATGATAGGCTCACCCTAAGGTCATCCATTTATATACAACAGGTATTATTATTTTTTTGTCTGACTTCCTAGTAAAAACCATCACATCACTACATACGTCTATAGGCTTTCAGTATACTTTAGCCAAATTCACATGTTTACAAACCAATCTAGCAGATAAATTCCTAAGAATTTAGATGTACCAAGTGCTACTGGCTTAAACATATACAGTATATGCGAACCATGCAGGAGCCAACATATGTGCTGAAAATGGTTGTCAGGTGAACTGATTTTAATCCTTTCATTCTCTTAAATCCTGCAGGAGGTAACAACACTCATTTACTCCCAAGAGGGAGAATGTCCACTGGCTCTCTCCTACTTCTTAATCTTCTGGAAATGTTGATAGCCAAGAAGCAAAGAGGCTCAATGCATTTTACTTTAGAAGAAGAAAAGGTTCTTTATAGAACTGAGGGAAGTATATCAATAACATGGTATACACACACGATTTATACCTTTTGAAAAAGAAGTACAACATAAAAATCTGTAATATAATAAAATTAAATTAAGTGTAAAGAAACCAAATCCAGATGTTATTTGCTATTTTACAGTACGTACAGATTCACTTCAAAATATATATTCAGAAAGATAGGTAGAATAAAATAAGTGAATTTTGTAGATTTCTTTCCCACTTTGATAATCAAGTAGTAAAATTTCCATTCAGATGATTCTGCAAAAGCAAGTAAAGCATAAATTACAGCTATGAGGTAGGGATTATTTGTGCAATAGGCACTAATGCACATCAAGTACAAATGAAAGAAACCTCCCTTTTTGAGTTTCAAGCCCCAACCCAGACACTGACACATGCAACAATGTACAGCCTGCAGAGTTCTGCACACAATCTGCAAGGTCAGCTCTTACAGCATTGCTTGTTTGGTAGTATCTATGAGGTACGAGTGCAATGTTGGGAATCACACATGCAACCCCACATGCTGGATTCAGGGATCCAGCTCCATGCAGCAACTTTTGCGCATGCATCCCCTAATTTCGCAGGTCATGTGCCTGGCACAAGCTTCTATGTTTTCACCATTTTTGCTGGATGATGGTGAACGTATACATGCTGCACAGAAGATATCTCAATTTGATGACCGTCCAGCTTCCAAATGGTTCTCCATGTAGTGAAATAAATACGTATGCAAAGTGCCCATGTTTTGATATGTATTTTTATTTCCCTGCAGTTTTCACTTATCAAGAACAAGTAACAGGGAAAGTTGTCTGAACTAGTGCATAAACAAACATTCTGAAACACCACTACACGTATCTAATTTACAAGAACCGTATAAAAAAAGTCACTAAAACACTACACTACGAAAGTGTCCAACGCTTACAGTCAGACTTTTTCCAACCCGTTACTTGCCTTGTAGCCACAGGAAAACTCTCCAAAATTGAAAGACAATCTGCCACAACCCTCCCCCCACCCCCATCACCTGGGATGGCTCGATATCTAGACATCCAATAATTATTGCAATGATATATAATGCAATACATACCTGGTAAAATATCATTTATGTGGTGTGTTACGGTTAAAAGCCGGTTAAATTATGCAGACTTCAGATAAAATATAATCAGTTGAAAATTTTCTTCATATCTGCACAGTTTAATATGTGCTAGATGCATAATTTTACTAGTCAGGTTTTCTGTGTAATTATTTTTTATAAACTGGTATTATAAATAGAAATATACATTCAAAATATATGGAAAAGTGGGTTACTACATTAAATTTGCATGTATCGATCCATCCCTTTCCCCTGCACAGTAATAGAAAATACTATTTGCCTTGAACTTCATATTTGACAGTGAAATGCCACTAAAGTATTTACCAAAAAGTCCATCTAAAATTGTGAAACAAAATGAACCAAGTGAAAACTTTACATTTCCTTTAGAAAAAAATTACAAGAATTTTTCCTAGCTATGAATCTTTAACTTTTTTTAGACACAAAGTTGGATTTATTTTTACAAGATACAAAATGTAAACATGGCAAAATAAATAATTAAAACAAGTGATGCAGGATCCCATTTCATGCTCATGATCCCATTAAAGAATTATTTTTAAATCCATTCAGTTGCGAATTCAAGTGCAAAAGCATGATGATGAATATCTACTATTCAAGTAACAGAAATAATATTGATGATACAAATAAACTATTTTACAAGGTAGTGATTTTCCCAATTTTACAAAATGTACATTATATATCGACTTAATATACGATATGATAGTCCATTTAGGTCCATTTTAATTCCCTGTGATCCACAGAGTGTTGTTTTGCATTCAGCTGGAATATAAATGACTACACCATCAGCACAGATTGAGCCACTGCTTTTAGGTTATGTCACCTCCATTGCTACTGTTGTCTCTGCTATTCCGTTCAAACCCAATCTTTCTGGTTCATGGTTCTCTCTGGGGAGAAAAAAAATAGAAAATAGTGATTAGTAGGAAAAATAATAATGCAATATTTAATTTCTCAAATAATTGGCAAATGCATGGTAAAATTTCACAAAAGCTATAAGCCTCTGAAAAGCCTATTACACTTGTGGATAACCTTCTCTGTCAAAATGGAAAAAAGGGGATGTGTTCTTCAGTGTTTTATTCCTCCAAATGAATCTACCATTTGGAGAAACTGTGCTGTATTTTTAAATCTTCTATTGTAATTATAATTTAAATATGTTTCAAGTGTTTTCAGTGATATTTTTTGGAGATATTTAATTGTTTTAACACTTGTAAATTAATTTTTTAATGAGTTTTTTTTTAAAGTGTCTATACAAAATTTCAGTACAAAAATTTCAATTCATGATATAACAATATAGCAGAAGAGAAAAAAAATAGTGGGAGTAAATTAAAGAGAAAAAAAGGAAGAGAGAAGAGAAGAAAAACAGAGGAGAAAGAGAAAAAAAAAAAGAAAGAGAAAAAAAAAAAAACAGGAAAAGGAGAGATAAGAGTTATTACATATATCCTAAGCAGCCATAATCATAGTTTCTTTATGTCAATCTTCATCTCATTCTTTGCAGTCCACATAGTCTTCTATATATTATTCTGCTTATTACATTGTAGTTTCAACTTCCATAAATCAAATTAAAGATTGTTTATTCTTTGGCACTGATTTCATTGTTTCTTTTCTTATTCTTTCTAAGTTCTAAGTCCATGTAAGAGAGAGGAGAAATTAAATAAAAAACAAAAAATATAAACATTGTAATTCATGTACCAATTATCTCTATACGTATTAATATATACTAATATGCTATTTTTATTATCCCTATATTTTATTACAATATACATATAAACATTTCCATTTCTCTGTTCTATCTTTTTTCGATTCTCCCTCAATAATGTTGTTAGCAATATCCAAATTTGATATTTCAATCATTTTTATTAGACAATCATCAAGGCTTGGGATTTTTCCAGTTTTCCACAAGCTAGCTATCATTATTCTTGCCACTGTTACCATATATAGCAGTATTTTCCGTACTTTATTTCGGTCTTTACTATCTATACATTGAATCATATTTAATAAATATAATTCTGGGGAGCGTTCAAATGTTATATTCAAAATTTCGCCAATCATCTCATGTAAATTTTTCCAGAATTTTTCTATTATTGGACATGTCCACCACATGTGGTACCATGAGCCACATTCTTTGTGGCACCTCCAACAGTTACCGTATTTTTCGGTATATAAGACGCACCCAATTTTAAGGAGCAAAATCTAGGGAAAAAAAGATTCTTAATCATATACAGTCGGAGGACACCTCCGACCCAGGCATCCGCCCAAGGAAATCAATGAGGCTTTCCTTGGAGGGATCCTGGGGTCGGAGGCGTCCTCCGACCTCTGGAGGACACCTCCGACCCAGGCATCCGCCCAAGGAAAGCAACGCTTTCCAGGACGCTTTCCTTGGGCCGATGTTGGGGTCCTCTCCGACCCCAGCATTGCCCAATGGAAAGCAATGTTTTTTTCCATGGGGCGATGCTTGGGTCGGAGGACTCCTCCGACCCCAGCATTGCCCCATGGAAAGCAACGTTTTTTTCCTTGGGGCGATGCTTGGGTCGGAGGACTCCTGCGACCCAAGCATCGCCCCATGGAAAGTTTCCTTGGGGCAATCCTGGGGTCGGAGGCATCCCGGAGCCATTGCCCCAAGGAAGCTTTCAATGGGGCGATGCTTGGGTCGGAGGCATCCTCCGACCCCAGGATTGCCCCAAGGAAGCTTTCCATGGGGCGATGCTTGGGTCGGAGGAGTCCTCCGACCCAAGCATCACCCCAAGGAAAAAAACGTTGCTTTCCATGGGGCGATGCTTGGGTTGGAGGAGTCCTCCGACCCAAGCATCGCCCCAAGGAAAAAAACGTTGCTTTCCATGGGGCAATGCTGGGGTCGGAGGCATCCTCCGACCCCATCATCGTCCCAAGGAAAGCAACGTTGCTTTCCTTGGGGTGATGCTGGGGTCGGAGGAGTCCTCCGACCCCAGCATGGTCCCAGGGAAAGCGACGCTCCTTCCAACACCCGCGTCCTTTCTGTACATTCGGCATATTAGACGCACCAACTTCCCCACCCCCATTTTGGGGAAGAAAATGTGCGTCTTATATGCCGGTCATTCTTATAGATTTTAGCTAGTTTAAATGGGGTTAAGTGCCATCTCACCTCCATTTTAAAAAAGTTTTCCCTCATGAGTTGATTTTTAGTAAATTTATACGTATTTTGTCTTGCTTTGTTCCATTTTTCCAATGTTATTACATTACCAATATTCCTAGCCCATTTATTCATGTGTTCTTTTACTATTTCCTCCTCTAACTTCCTTGATGTTATAATTCTGTACAGGTTTGCTATTTGTTTAGATTTTTCTATTAATAAACATTTGTCTAGTTCATTTTTCGTCAAAGATATCCCATACTGTTTAACATCTTTTTTAAGTATTTCTTTCAATTGGTAAAAGTGAAACCAGGTGACATTGGGTTCTATAGTCCTAATCATATCCAAGCTTTTAAGTTCTAATTTTCCAGTTCTTTGTTCAAGGCTTATGATTTCTTCATATTTTAAGCACTGTAAATTAATTTTTAACTGGATCTTTTTACGTTTTATGTTAGCCATTTTAAATCTCATTTTGGTAGAAAGGCAGGATATAAATCAAATAAATAAATAACAATCTCTACACCAAATAGTTTACCGAACTTTCTCCTCAAATAACATTTTTTTGGGAAAGTTGTCATGTTTTGTAGACAACTGCAGCTCTATTCAGTCATTCTTTAAGCATAAATAATGGGAATCAATAATAATTTTTATCGAAGGAGAAAATTAAAAGGTCATTGAAAATTGTTGGATTTCAGGTTTTTCAGTGGTGGCTGAATGAGTTTCCCAGTCATGGAAGGTAGACCCTCATTGCCTTTATAGCTTGTTGCATCTTCTAATCACTAGCAAAACCAGAATAATTATATACAAGAGTTAAAAATATTTAGAATGAGATCTGCAAATTTAGCCCTATTTGGTACAATAGTTTTCCTGTCAAGGGACACGCTTTACCTTAAAGGAGGAAGACATACTAGAGAACACGTTAAAACCCTCTTCCATTTTCAGTTATGTACATACCTTGCTATGCTGCTGATTGCGCTGCTAGGAGTCACCTTTGGCACTCTGTCCATACTGGCAGCAACTGTGGCAAGTTTTAAGGCAGTTGGCGATGGTGCTGAAGTCCTTGTATTGATATGTACATTGACTGGAGAAACAACACTGACATTGTTGAGGTGCACTGCGTTGGTGAGACAAGAATTGTTCATGGGAAGCGTCTGAGGACTGTTTGTGCACAATGCTGGGATTAAGTGGTTTGTGGTGGTGTGGCCAACTGTCCTTACAAGCTGTACAGCTGAGATCCCTGCGCTAGATGATAGAGCCATGTTTGTGGAGTACAAAGTTTTTGATGTTGCTGTTCAAAACAAACAAACACATTTGGTAAGATTTTTTTAAAAACAGGAAACAAATTTCATAAAATCTAAGCCAGCATTCAGTCTGGTGGACTTTATCTAGATACGGTGGCAGACACTGGTGACAATCCAACACATCTGGAGTGCAGCAAGCTGGGGAAGATGCCTAGGCCATTGTGGAAATGACCCAGGACTAAATGTCAGGTCTCTTTTTTAAATTCAGGAGGTCTATCAAGCCATTTTACATCTATCAAAAGGCTTGCAAAAATTCTAGGGGACAGATAATAAAGAGGATCAAAGCACTTCTCCAGATTATGGTTCAAACAAAACACAAGCAAGAGCATGAACTTGTCCTGTAATTAGTTTACCCAATTTACTTTCAAACAAATAGAGCCTCGTTTATTTGATAGTTTTGTTCCGTACTAAGCATTTTACATGTTACTTTCATTCAAAATTAGGCATTACCACTTTCTTATAAGAAAAAAAAAGTATTTAAAAATCTTTACCTGTAGGCTGAACAACACCATTGATACTGTGGCTTGTGCTCTGTTCCTTCGTCACCTCACTTCGACTGGGAGCAGGTGCACTCACCACTGCAGATGCAGCAAAATGGGCGCTGGCCGAGTCAAGCGTTTTCGACATACAGTCAGAGGTGCTTGAGCCCTGAGGAATTTACACAAGAGTTACTCCAATTAGAGACTATTAACAAGATTCTAATAAATGAGCTCCCTAGATTACTAGATGCAGTGGTACTCCCTTTCAAGATTATATCCCAAGTCAGATACTCTAAATGAGCTATATAATTCTTGCCTTCCATATATAACCAATATCACCTCAAAAATTCTATTGATTTACCTTAGGATAGTGATACTTTTTGGTCTCAAGGTTGTGTCCAGAATATGCCAGGGTGGGACAAGGGGCCATGCATGCACTCATTCAGAGAATTCTAACAAATTCTGCTATTAGGCATATAAAGCACAGCTCAAGTCTATGTATTTCTACTCAGAATGAAGCCTTAGCAGCAACAGTTTTCAGTCATGCAATGCACAACTTAATTTGATGTACATCTATTCAGGAGAAAGACCTAGATGATGATATAAGGGAGAAAAGCCTGCCCCTAAATTCCTCACGACCTCTTGTTCTACAAGTCTAAATACGCTGCTCTTAAATACATTAAAATGCTATGAAAGATATTTAAAGTGTCAATGCCTATAAACTGTTTTTGCAAATAATCATCAGTTATAAGTAAGAATAGATTTTCCCCCGCTTGGCACTGAAGAAAGTCCCCCACCATTGCTACAATGATCACAACCTGGATTGTTGTCCAAATATAGCTACAAAGGCAGTAGCCTTTCCTTCCAGTTCTGTGGGGAGAAATGGATTCAGGGCAGAGGGGAACTGATAGCCAAGGGCTGCATTCGAACCAACAAGCTGTGGATCTAAGTTATACTTCTGTATCTACCTCAAAGAGAAGCTGTTCTTCAAGCATCAAAGGGACATTGTAGGGGTTTCAATCTTAGGGGTGAAACAGATGGGCAGCTTGGAGCAGCCTCTGCCTGTTCAAGCCATAACCAGGCCTTGAGCAGCCCGGGACTATGGTGATCAGACAGCCCACTCCTGAAGTGGGCCACCACCATGGTCCCAGACAGGCCACCAGCAAGGAGCAGATTAAAGCTGCTCCTTTTACCGGAGGCTTTGGGCCACCTTAGGCAGCCTCAGAGTGGCTTCCAGCTGGTCCAGAGGTGTGTGTCCCATAAACGTCATGCCCTCGAAGTGGCCGGAAGCTGCTTTATTAGTCCTGTCTGTTTCAGGCCTTAGTTTGTAAGTAACAACACTGAGGGACCTTCAGCATGATTTACATTTACAACAACAACAAAGAACATGCCAAATAATTTTTAATGTATAATATCAACAGCAGGGCAACAGCCAATTAAACATATTGCTTTATACAATTATAATATTCAACTAATTTTGAACTAGCACTGCTCCAAAATATATGTCTAGAAAGCAGAATAAAGAACTGATTCTGCTTGTTAGGAGATTATTACATTCATTTTGAAGTGACTTATCCCTGACGGATAAAGTCACATTTAAATTTCAAAGTGGGTGTTATTGCAGTCAGCTGCAGCTGGGCAAGTACAACTGGTATGCAGCCTGGACCCCAGTCATGCTTATCTAGCAGCTTTTCAAAAACGTCAACCTCCCGTTTTTGAAAAGCTGCTGGATAAGCATGGCTGGGGTCCAGGCTGAATATGGGTTGCATTTGTCCAGCTGTGAGTGAATGTGATAATACTCTCTTTTAAATTTAAACGTGACTTTATCCCGTCAGGGATAAGTCACTTTAAAATGAATGCGATAATCTCCTAATATTCTACATAAAATGTATTTTAATTATACTAATTAATCATTACTTTTATAATTACAGTCACCACACCACATTTGCAGGGGTTAGGCACAAAGCCCCCCCCAAAAAAGTGGAAAAACTGTAAATATAAATAAAAATCAAATGCTTTTTTTTTAACCTGAGAGAACACTTCTCTAGGAATCTCTAGGTCCTCTAACATGACTCTATGGTCAATTTCCAGTGGACAGACCTAGAGATTCCTAGAGAGAGCATATCTGCAAAAGGGAAACCAGCAAATATAGGGTGGGGGAGGCAACAGTACTTTCCTTTACTGTTAAAAAAGGATTAGTTCTAGGACTCATTATACATAAAAGAAAAGGATGCATTTTGATTTGATTTAATCTGTGAGAAATAATTGACAAATTCGAATAGCTTAATATTATAGCAGAACGAGAAGCAATGAAGTTGAGTTGATATTTAGGATTTTCTTCTGATCTCTACTAACAAGGCACAGCAAAGGAAAATGAAAGCATTTACAAGAGTTAAAAAAATAGGGAAGTCAAGAGAAAATATGACATTTGTATTTATATAAATTAGTATTAGTTATGTTAATCTTATATTATGTATGTTATGGTTTTTAACAATAAAACTTAATTAATAAAAAAAAAATAAAGGATTAGTTCTACTACTAGAGAAGCAGAACAACCACAAACATTATTTGAGTAGTCTTTGAATCTACCACAAGGTGTTGGAAAGTCACCATCTCTAATATGATTGAAATATTTAATGTAAAAAGCTTCTGGAAAGATAAATGTAATGCTTAGGCTAAACAGGCATATTACAAATGATCACATATAAAATGAAAACTGCATGAAATGCATGGTTGTTTGATTCACATTACTACTTAGTGCATTCATGCATCACGAACCAAGACATCTGAGATAGGGCATAGCCATCAATAGCTATAATTCTTTCAGTTGCCATAATCACAGTAATTGCTATTGTCTACATTGGTAACTGTCCAGCTCACACATTATATTTCTCCATGTCTGCCAAGGTCTGGCCATGTGGGGAAAAAACTGCACATTACATGAACCAGCTTTTTCTGATGTCTGGTTTACAACCTCCACAAAAAAACAAAAAACGAACTGTTTTCCAGAAGAAAATATTACCTGTGCTTTTGGATGTGTCTGTTGGGAAGAATGCTGAGACTGCTGTTTCTGCTGGAGCTGAGCGAGTTGCTGTCTTTGCATTTGAACTAACTGCTGTTGATGTGTTTGAAATTGTTCTTCTGTGATACCCCCTGTTACTGGAAAAAAAGGAAGAGATTGCACTTAATTTTACCTTAAAAGTCCAACACAGTGCAATTCATTACAAACTTACAAGAACCACCAAAGCAGCACAAAGCCCTATACCCATGTAGGTGAACTTATGGCACGTGTGCCAGAGATGGCATGTGAAGCCATTTTCCCTGGCACACGGAGCGGGAAAGAGGAGGAAAAGGAATGCACCTGTTCCTCCTCCTCCCAGCCATCCCAGGCTTTCAGCTACCTCTGGAGAGGCAGCTGAAAGCTCGGGAAGGTGTGAGTGTGGGGGAGAAGTCCTCCCCCATAGGGCAGAAGTCCCACCTCTGGCACCAGGTAACATCCAGTGCCTGAAGGCCATTTAGTTTGGGCACTTGGTGCCTAAAATTTAGCAATATAAAAAATCCTCATGAAAGTATTACTTTTGATATAAAACTGTGACATTTACCTGATTTTTATTTAACTGTCCCAGCAGACAAGAAAAATCAAACAGTTGTTTTATAGTGTTTCTGCTTAGGTTAAAAATAGATTATGGAAAACTATTTGAAACTGCATGACTTAAGATATTTTACTTAAAATATTTTAATATGTTTTTAAAAAATTAAATATTATTTCTTATTAATATTATTTTTTAAATTTTTAAATATTAAAATATTTTTACTTTAAAAATTGTCTTCAAATTTATTTGAAAGGAAATCCTTTCACAGCTAGTTAATACTTGAAACTTAAAGAGTACTTCAAGAATTTCTCAATCACCATTCAATAATTTCTGTAATACTCCAAATATCAATGAATTTCCTGATAAATTCCTGCTCTTACTTTTGCAAACTAACACCATGCCTATCTCTGTGATTTGAAAAGCTGGTACATCCTGCTACAAGTGGAAATGAAGACATTTGCTATAATTGTCAGGCTTGCAAGTAACGAAAACAATGGCTAGGGAGAAAGGCAAACTCTGTGCTTCATAAATCAAAATAAAAGTAAATATGACAGTGCTTCCACGGAGGCATTATCTTTTTGGTGAAACATGTAACCACTATACGAATTAATTTAAGATTTCCATAAGTGATTAAAATGTATTGTTATCACATGTAATGAATGTGCATGTCTTGTTTTGCAGTGCACATGTGAAATACCTGCATGTACATACTTCTCCAGTGAAGAAATAGTTGCAGTATAGCTTGATTTAAACCATGATTCAGAGCAGCACATGTACAAGATGCCATGACTGAGAAAAATGCTGGACTAGTATGTCCCCTTTCCCCATCAGTTTTCTGTAGATGATGTCTTTAATATTTAGTTTGTTCTTTACATATTTTATCTTGTTATTACATTTAAAACAGAGACTGTGGTTTAAAATACTCCCGCCAGTTTCTTTTTTAAAGTTAACTTCATGCCAGAGATTGCTCAAGATGGCTTGTCTTAATTAAAGTCTCTAGATAGTGTCAGTCTCTTCTCCCAGCAGTGTGATAACACAATGAAGAGAGTTAAATAGCACAGCTAAACCACAGCCTAATACTGCAAAGAATCCAGCCATATATGATAACAGACAAATGGGAAGCTACTGTCAAAATATTTATGGTCATCATTTACTTTTCCTGAGAGCTAAAAACCAGTGTTCTGGGAACACAGGAATCTAGTTATCTAAGATTTTTCTAATTCCTGGTGATACTTTAATTGTTTAATTTTAGAATCGTTTATAGCAATCTGGTTAGCCATGCAATACCATGCAAAATATGAAGTTAAAATTCTGGTGTGTTTTTTTAAATTCAATGGATGCAAGCAATCAATTTTGTTAAAAAAACACAGTAACTTTGTAACATAAAATCCAAAATGCATGACATTTTATTGCTCTGTTATATATGCTTTGACTATCTTTAATTTAGAAAAATCACTGTTGTATCATATTGCTATGAACAACAGTTTATGGTTAGTTTATACTAATTTAGAGCATGGGGGGCTCCACCCATATGCACTCCTTACACCCTATTTTGACTACAGCAATTGCAATCACCACTACCACCACCACCATGAAGTTTGCTTCTGAAATAAGATGTCTGATGTGTACACAAGTTGTTTTTGAGGTGATTAGTTCACTTTGAACTGCTGATCATCTGGTTAATAAAATGTGTGAATCCAGGCAGGTAACAGTTTTTTGTTGAAGGAAAAATCTGAGATTTGCCTTTGAAATCAACGTAAGACAAGTTTGCCTTGTCTGCAAGGTGTTTAGCAATTCTTGGACAATCCAGCGGGCATAAGCCCTAGTTATTTCAAGGGAGGACCCTTCATACATACAAACTGCCCATCCTTCTTACAAGGAGTTACAAGAAGGCTGAGCAGATGGGCCAGGATAGTACAGGCCAAGCTGGTCCTAACCTGGGTCGGTCTCTGGGCTGGGCAGGTGTTTACATGCCCACCCATCCTCATACCATGGACACACTACCTATGCATGCCACTTATCTTCCTCTACCATTGCTGCTACTGAGTAGACCTGTAAGTCAGACATGAAAACAGAGCACCTGCACACACATGGCCAGGCACTCGGTTTGCACATCAGATGCAGCAATGGGGATCTACTTAGTAACAGCAACGGTGGAGGAAAGTAAGGGGCATGTGGGCCGATGCGTGTGCCAGGGGTGCACAAACAGGATCATTTTGACCCATGCAAAGCTTTCTTTGCTCCAGGACTGGACTGGGAATGTCATCTGGTCTGCCCAGTCCCAGCTCGGGGGTACTGGCCTGTGTTGTCCAAACAGGACATGAGTCTGAGGGGTACATGAGCCTTTTGGGCTGTGAGGAGAAGCCCAAGGAGAAGTTTAATGTAGTGAAGAATATAAAACCTAGAGTAACTTCAAAGACCTTCCTGTGGCTATCACCACAAAAAGTGGTTTATAGGAAAGACATTTCAAAGAGACAAGATGGAAAGATCAAAATGAAAATATAAGAAGAATCACAAGAAAACGGGTTTAAATTCAATTAGTTCTCATATGCACAAATACATGAAAGGTTTATGATGGATATAAAACACTTCAGCTTTAAAGACAAGAAGTCAGAATTGGAAGAAATGTCATGTGAGAGACAAAGAAGAATTATTGGAACTCTTTATAAAACATTACAAAAGCTGGAGATGGAATATGATATAATTAAAGACTCTATGAACAACTGGCCAAGGAATGTGGGGCACTCTCAATGATTGGCTCAGTGGGAGAAAACATGGACGAAAGGAATTAAGTATACATTTTCCCAACATTTAAGAGAGAATTACTACAAAATGTACTTCCAAAGGTACCTAACTCCTAACAAGATAGCAGGGATTTACAAAACGAAGGACAATAAATGCTGGAAATGCAGAGAGATGCCTGGAATTTTCTATCACTGCTGGTGGTCCAGCAAATAAGTACTGGAAGATGATGAATGACACAATCAGCAGCATTTTGAATACTGAATTACAATTTAAACTGGAATTCTATTTACTAAATATGTCTTAAACAAAATAATTTGGCAAAATCTTTTCATGATCACTATAGCAAACATGTTTGCAATACTCCCAAACAGGAAGAATGGTTGATTAAACTATACGATGTGATAGAAATTGAAAGTAATTCAATTACTAAAATACAACTGATTAGAAAAATTTACTGAAGAATATAATTTTCATTATTTAACTTCTTAAAAGAAAAATGGGGGAAAATAGCAGTACTGAGTTTACAGAAAGACTGAATATTGCTTAAATTGCTAATAAGGGAAAATTATTTAATTATTATATGTAGGTAGAAGTGACATCTAGACTGAGTTAGATGAAATTATGTCACTGTTAAAGAAAGTTATTAAGATGGCAAGATATGGGCTAATACTGGCAGAGAAGAAGTGTGAATGAATGACCAAACAAGTCAGTGAAGGCATGTGTGTTTACGAAGGTATGTGAAAGTATTATGAAGATAGGAGGAAATTATCAATAGTATGGAATAAGTGAGCTTTGAAGAACATATGAGGATGACAAAGAAATGAAGGGTAAGAGAAGGATATGTATGTGAGTAGATATATAAAGTGGAGAGAAAGAAAGATGAAATAGGAATAGAAGGAGAAGAAGAGGGAGTTACATAATGTATTTGGAAATAACAAGCTTAAACATTGATGGTATGTCCATACGGGTATGTAAAACATTTTGTATTTGTGTCTTTACATTCAATAATTTTTTAAAAAAAAAGAATATAAAATTGGTTTTACGCTAGTGAACCTTTTCATAAATACAATCTTTCAGGCTGAAATCCAACACACAGTTGGATTGGGAATAAGTTTCATTGAAAATAGGCGTATTTATTTATTTAATTTATTTATTTCATATCCTCCCATATTTTCTCCCATGAGACCCCAAGTGGTCCACACAATAAATTAAAACAATACAGTGAAAACAGTCTAATGTACAACAATTAAAAAGCATTAATCATGATCCACTTAAACAATAGTGGTTTTTTTTTAATTAGGCATGCATAGGATTGCTTTATCAGAAACATGAAGTCACAATTCATGAAGACTATTTTTGACAAGTTAAATTTTTGTTACAATATTAGACCTACCAGTTGAAAGGAAGGGGTGTCCTACAGACCACATGTAGCCCTCCCTCCAGGCTTTTTGTACTCCCAGGATTTTTTTCTCTCTAAAAAACTGACACTTTATTTTGCTGACAAAATTCAGCATCAAACCACTAAATGAACTGTAGTTAGTAGGCCCTGATACTGTGTATTGACTATCACATTGACCATCATTCCTGCAGTAAAATGGGACAATCAGTATCATATCCAAAAATCAATGACACAGTCAACAGAACAATAACGTCAATTTTAAACACACATAAGGGTTATTACATTTATATATAAATATAAATTGAATCTAGGGAACAAGGTAGATCAAGATTTTTACAGTTTTACAAAGCTATAAAGTTCCTTGATTAAATATTAAATATAATTGGCCCTCGATATCCACAGGTTCTTTATCCACAGATTCAACCATCCACAGCTTGACAATATATATTTGTTGTTATTGTTGTTGTTGTGCCTTCAAATTGTTTCAAGATATTATTTACAACTGTTATGAAGAATTGCAATATCCGATATCCATATCATTTTGCAAAAACAGATGAATTTTTAGTTGCTTGGAAGCTGTGCTCCCTTCTAAAGCTAGAGCAGTGCTTCTCAGACTATCTGATGCAGAGGACCAGCAATTATTGTTTTTCTCATTGTGCCAGGGATCAGCACTAAATGTGTTTCCATTGGGTACAATTGTTTCTTTCTTTCCTGGAAACTTGCCAGGGACTAGCAGCCAATATTTCAGGGACTGGCACCAATCCAGGGACCACCATTTTGAATAGCACTGTGCAAGACCTCCAGTTAGGGCTATTTCTGCTCCTCCATTCCACATGAAGGAACGGGGGGAAGGAATTAAAAGAGGTACAGAAACAGTCTACTTGCTCAAATGCAATTGGAATATATTCTGTGTGAAAGGTCGGTAGATTGTTTCATCAATACATCTTCAACCTCTAAAGGATATCCTAAGAACTGGTGCAGTCTAGCAGTTGAGTTATATCCCCACACTCTGGTTTGAAATCTCATAACCAAGAACTCACTGGATAACCTTAGGTAAACTATAGGCTCTCAGTCTCACTACCACTCTGTAATATGAGGACAAACCTGGCTTAATTTATAGTATTGTTCTTGAAAATGTTGCAAAAATGCAGGTGAAATACTTGATTTAAAAAAGCTGGATTCAGACTCAATTATACTTAGACCCAGTAAAATCAATAGAATGTTAGATGAGACTAAATCATATTTACTCCTATCAATTTCCTTAGATAAGACTAAATCATATTTACTTCTATCAATTTAAGTTTGACTACATATGAATTTAAGCAAATGTAATCATTATTATCAATGTCAATAGAATTATTTATATTGCTGATGTAAAACTTGCTTTTCTAAATACAGTAAAGATATGCTTAAAATTATTTCTAAAGTATTCTTTGGCAATGACTGTTCTGCTCTCAAAGTGGTACAAATATTATGTGTCTTCTAAACACTATGAAATTATTGCAGCATAAGAACATAGCTATTTGTGCCCACTGACCTGGTAATGACAAATACTCAAAGTGCTACTCTGGTTTCAGCAACCATGAGGGGAAGCTTTGACAGGAATATATCAGAGTCCAAAAAAAAATTATGAGATACCAAGGCATGGCTTTATCACTCCACTTTAGGTAGAAGAACTAGAGGGTCTGATCCCACTGACCTAATAACTGTCAAACCATTTTTGTTTATATTGCTTCCAGAATGTCTTAAAAACAGCCAGGAAACAATTTGTAAAAACTGAGATCTTCAAAATAAAACAGATCGAAGAACAGTATGCATCCAAAGTCTTTGAAGTAACTTTATAAACAGCCTCTCTGCCATTATGATAAAAGTGGGAGCAGCCAAGAAGTTCGAACCATCAACTCCTGATGAGACAACCAGTGATATGACAAGCTGTTTTGTTTTTAAATGTAACATTTACTTGTGTGTTGGTATTTTAAATTGTAGAAGCCAGCGTGGCATAATGGTTTGAGTGATGGACAAGGCTGGGAGACCAAGGTTCAAATCCCCATGTGGCCATGTAAACTCACTGGGTGATCTTGGGCAAATCATACTCTCTCAGCCTCAGAGGAAGGCAATGCCAAATCCCTCTGAACACATCTTGCCAAGAAAGCTCCATGACAGGTTTGCCTCAGGATTACCGTAAGTCAGAAATGACCTGAAGGCACACAGTAGCAGCATTTTATGTTTTAAATCACCCTGGGGGAGATTTATTATATACTGACAGAATGTCAGTATATAATATATACAGCACAGCTGAGAAACACACAATGTTGCAACAGGAGGAGAATGGCTTCGTGAGAATATCACCTTTCAATTTACT
Source organism: Phrynosoma blainvillii (assembly GCA_026167975.1). NCBI lineage: Eukaryota > Metazoa > Chordata > Lepidosauria > Squamata > Phrynosomatidae > Phrynosoma > Phrynosoma blainvillii. The sequence continues at coordinate 275,492,452 of JANUYF010000001.1, forward strand.
CCTCCCCACCAACCAAAATATAAAGCACCTACAGTTATAAAGATATATTTGAAAGTGGCTTGGAAAGTCTTAGGAACAGTGACAGTGTTCATGCACCAAATACTAGACTACTCTAACAATTAGTACACAAAGTAGTCCAGGTGAAAAAATTATGCCAAAAGAATATATGCAAAGTTGCTCAATTTGCATCATTAATAAAGGTCACAAATAAAGGTCAAGGGGTGTGTCTTCTGGCAGCTAATTTGGATTGCTTTGGTGCAGATTTTTAAAAAAATTGCAAAATCCATGGTTCTGACTGTAACTTTACCTGTAGCAGTTTTAAATATTGTTCAAAATATTAAACAAGTCAATATTTTTACTGTCATTGACCTTTATTGTCAATGCAATCTGTCTATATGGCAACTGCAGTACCACAGTAAAGGTACTCAATGCACCTGAGTACTTCACTGCATACTAATAGTTTCCTAATAATTGCCGCTTTGGGTGATTTAACAGAACACGTTTTGAAAGATGATTTTACAGTTTGTTTGAACTGTTTGAACATCATTGCACTTACACTGTTGGTAATACTAATGAAAAAACTCACCTCGGTCATAACTGAAAGAATTACAGTACTATAGCATAATAAATGTATATTTTTTAAATTTTCCATTTTATTTTTCTGCTTCTCTGATGGCAAGATACTTGTGCTTGGGTGGCATATGATGCAAAAGTCTCCAGCTCTAGAATTGGGAAATAATCATAATTCTGCTTCTACAAAATTAACAGTGAAATCTCATGCATGTATTCTCAATGTATGTTACACTACATTTTATGTGATCCCTGTTGCAGGGCAGCCTAAGGATGTATATGAACCCCATTACTGCTCCCCAAATCAATCTGACCCCATATCTTGGGGAAGAGAGGGTTTAAAAAGACAAATAGCATCCCCAGAACTCTTAGACGAACATGATTTGCAATTCATAAACTATTTCTGGGAGGGAGAAAGCTGTTTTAGGCCCAAAATAACCTTTCTTAGAGGTGAAGCAGATAGCTATCATGGAGCATCCAGAAGCCTCTTCAGCACTGACTGATCCCCCGATTGGTGTGGGACCTCAGCGACTGGACACTGCAGTCCAAAATAGGCTGCCAGCAAGGAGTGGGGGGTTTTGCGCTCTTTTTACCGGTGGCCCCAGGCCACCTTAGGAGGCCTCAGCCCAGCTTCTGGCAGTATGCATTATATACACGCCACTCCCTACCCCTGAAGCAGACGGAACGCGCTCTATCTTGCCCGTGTGTATCGGGCCAAAGAAAGAAAACCTATTTTGTTAAAATGGACTTATAATGTTCATTATAATGTTATAATATTGTAACATTTACCATATATACTCAAGTATATGTCAACATCATGCATAAGTCGATGGGACCAGGTTTGGGGACCAAAATTATAGATTATGATGTGGATAGATCCAAGGGTAAAATTTAGGAGCATGTAACAAAGGATATAAAAGATGAAGCAAAGGAAAACAATGCCAAAGAACTTATAAAATTTCCTGCAGGCATAATTATTTGTGGCCAATGTAAAGGCTGGATAGATGAGGAGGGAACTATGGTAAATGGTGGCTGTGTGATGTGTGGGGGAGGTGACCATGAGCAGGTGTGGCTAAGAAAATGCACACATCAGTAAGGATGAAAAGGCAAAGCAAAGCAAACGGTGAGTATTTTAGCAGTGATTATACCCTTCAAAGTAATGTGATAACTCTGCCTGATTTTATCCAAGAAAAGCTGACAAACATACACAAATGTCTTACTCAAATCCTTCAAAGACCAATTCCTCTTGGTGCTCCTTTGAGGGAAAGTGTCAAAGAGCTGCCACCACTGCCATTTTCCTGCCCAAGCAGTCAAAAAGCCAGAAGTGGTAGTAGAGAGAATAGAGAGGGTTAGTGCTTCTTTTAGGTGCTCCCTGGACAGACTAAGGGCCTAAGCAGACTGCCAGAAATAGTGCACATTAAATTGAGGCACTGCCCTGGCTCAGTGCTAGGGAGTCATGGGAACTGTAATTTATTGTAGCACCAGAGCTCTCTGGCAGAGAAGGCTCAATGTCCCAGAAAAAAATACAGTTCGCATGATTCCCTAGCACTGAGCCAGGGCAGTGCCTCAATTTAATGTGCACTATTTCTGGCAGTCTGCTTAGGCCTTTAGCGCTCACAATTCGCCACTCTACTCAGAGAAGGGGAAGGTTCCTTTTTTGATAAGTGCTAAAGTACAGCACTTACAATGACTCATGAATAAGTCAACTCAGGTTTTGTGTGTCAGTTTTTTGACTAAACATTCTAGACTTATACATGGCTATATACAGTATGTGATAAGCTGCCATGTCTGCTGCGCTTGAGGGGAGGCAGCAACCCATCATTTGGTGGATTATTTCCCCCCCAGTGTTGAAGGTCAAGGTATGTGTGTAGTTCACTGAGGTCTCGGAAAGGACAAAAACAGCCCCAGAAGTAGCCTACTTACCCCTGCTGTACATAACTACCTGTAAGTAAATCTCACTTAACTCAAAAGTTTCTTCTGAATAAACATACATAGGACCATTTACTTTGAAGGTGCAAATCAATACACACTTACTTATAAGTAAGTTCCATTCAGTAATACTAGCTTTTACTCCCGAATTCTTTTCTGTAAGCTACTTTGGCAAATTTCTACCCTAACAGGCAGTTTAAATATATTTAAATAACAAGCAGTGGTTTCTAAATTTCATGTCTAAAGAAGTGCAATAGCACTTACAATTGATAAGCTAAGTTATCAATGATAAATTTTATGTTGTTAAAACAGATTTGGGAAAATAGAGTTAAGTACGAGATTTAACTCTATTTCCCTCAAAACCTTCTGTGTCTTTTCAGAAAGACCAGGAAAACAGTCTATCAACATGTGGCTGCACATTTCCCAGATACTTTATATGTTTAGTACAGAAGAGCTTGAGCATATGAATGTGAATTCATTTATTATCCTCAGAGGAGCAGTGTTCTAAATAAGTGCTTTATAATCTTACTGGTAAACCTGGTGGCCTGAGCACTGTACTAATGATTTAGATGGAATTCCTATTTGCACAGAAGAGCAGCTATCATGAGTTGTAATATTCTTGCTGTTACAGAAAGAAGAAAAATGGGTCCTCCTAGTTTTTACCAATACCTTCTCTGGCTCAAACTGGGGTGCAAATGTTTAGCGGTCAGCATAGGTGTGGTCATTGTATTTCATTCCCAATAAAGTGCTCAAAGAACAGCAACTTGTGTGTGCAATGCTTTGTTCATCATCATCAAATAATTTTTGTTCATTTCATTTCTGAATCTGTTACCAAATATTAGCATATGATCAGCTGTGGAAAAATGTGTAACAGAATAAAGTTAAGAATACAAAAATACATACTGAGGTGTTTGTATTTTTTGCACTAACTCACCACTAATCCCCACCTGAACATTATTTTTACAGGTAGGATCTTTAGGTAAGTCCCAAATATAAGACAAAATAATATGCATTTGAGTTTAGCACTGCAAATCCTTGCCTACCTGATATGCCATTCTTGCTGGTGTTCAATAAAGCTACAGATGATGCAGAAACTCTTTTATTATTCACAGCCTGCCCTGGTTTCCTTGAGGTACATTCTTCATTATCACTGTCCTGTACGTTTAGTAGCCTTGGTTGGAAACACTGAAGTCGGCATGATCTGATATTGCTTAGTATTTCAGAAAGGGAAAGTCTGTTTTCACAAGGTTTACTGGAAGCATTGGTCCGTGAAAAATTAGAAGAAAAGTCTACGTTTTGGGAAGAGCTTGAACAACTGCTTAGCATATCTGGGTCAATCTGCTTCAGAATAGGATCATGTTCTGTGGCTATGCGGTCCATCAACACCCTGTTTTTTAATGACAAAAAAGGAGAACATGGGAATATTAATAATGATATATGAGACCCTAACACCCACAAAAAGAGGCCAATAAAATTATAAAAGTTATTTTACCTTCCACCCCTGCCAACTCGTCTTCTTGCAAACCCTATACATCTTCTCGGAACAGTAAGTGTTGTGAGGCAATGCCTATACCTTAGCTTATCCAATTCTGCCAGTTCTGAATTCTCATGAGAATAATTAGTTTGGTCCAAACGAGCCTGCAGAAAATAAGAAAATCTTACTTTTTTCAATAACTGAAAGGAGAAATAGAAATAATCACTACATACAACTATTAGGAATTACTGTATAAAATGAAGGACATGATATTGAGATGGATCCAGATTTAGGAACATGCAACTGGACTGATTCAAGTGGACTTCTCCAAGACAGCTCCTGAAAATGATACACAGAGGGTTCACAGGACTTTGCTGAATGGGATGGGCTTCAATACTTGGGGGGGTGTGTGTGTGTGTTTGAAAATGGAAAAGGCACCTCCTGTGTGTATGGAGCTGTTTCATCCACAGAAAGCAGATTCTGGATTGAATAATCTATCTTGGTTGCAAAAAGTACAACAATCTTCAGTTGTTGTTGTGTGCCTTCAAGTCGTGTCTAACTCATGGCGACCCTAAGGCAACTCTATCATGGGGTTTTCTTGGCGAGTTTCTTCAGAGTGGTTTTGACATTGCCATACCCTTAAACGTTCAAACCACTACACCATTCTGACTCTCAATTTAGATATGCCATATCTAAAAGATAGCTGCTTTCCCCATGTCCCATCATAAGAAAATGTTAACAGAGATCTAGGAAAGGACACTGGAGACCAGAGCTTGGGAAACGCATAGCTCTTTATCAGATGCTGGACTGCAGCTCTCATAACCTTTCATCCTTGGCAAGGATGCCCATAGCTGATGGGAGCTGCAGCCCAGCAGTGTCAGGATGGCTGAAAATTCCCCATGAAGACAGATTTGCATTGTTGGAGATCTGGACTTAACACTCTCCTTGAAAATCAAGCTGAGCTGGTAAATGAAAATTCAAAAGCAAGATGACAAGGTAAAGTAAGTCAAGGACAACTTTTAGCTTCATTGTACACCACTTCCTTTCCAATACAAGCACCTTCTACAATTGTATCCTTCAGGTACAAACAAACCTCAATGTTATTTCCAGCAAATACTGACTGTACACAATGATTGGGGGAACCATTTTCAAAAAATAACAATCTTAACAAAAAGATAATATAAAGTGTAGGGTAGAAGCTTCTGAAGAGAACTTATAAATATGTAAAAGTATGAGAAGCAAGTATAAACTGTGCTACCTTCTTTAAATACTACAGAAAAAAAGAATTATTAGCTCTGCTCGGGCCAAACAAGCCATGTTATAATTCAAGGAAGTTATCCCCACATGCCAAGGTGAATAAATTTAATGTGTTCTGAAAGTATTAGGGACATGTGTTAGATTTTTGTTTGTTTTATTTTTATTTGGCAGTTAAGACACTTCAGGTTGTTCACAGTAATTTCACCCACAGTAATTTCATCCAGCCTCACATAAACTCACTGCTCTCAGTGCCCAACAAAACAGTAGTCAGATCTTGAGAGTGAAAAACAGCAGATGCAGCTATTCATTTCTTAAGAGACCTGAACCAAATTTAGGCACACCATGAACTTGTAATCTGATTAGGGCCAACTGAGAAATTATAGAACTTTACCACTTTAGTATTTTCCCCTCTATTATATCACATGTTGATATAAGAGTCAGTGGAACTATGACTCCTGGTCCAAGAGCCTGCCGAGTAGTTGTAACATTGCAGATGAGAGACTGCTTTACAGAAAGCACCAGTTAAAAAACTAAAAGGGCAGAGAAGAAGAGGGGTGAAAATTTAAGACAAAACAGAATCAATTTTTTTTCTTTTGGCCAATTATTTGTCCTCTAAATTTGAATAAACAGACACTTCTGAAATAAAAACAAGAATTCTTACAGCATAATACTGGCATCCTGTTCTTCTTCTAAATGCACATGGTCCATCAGGATCATTTTCTTCTTCTGGTTCTGACACTGGTGAGGGTACCTAGCAGCCAAGTTAAGTTTGGTTTTAAAAACACTATTATGGTAACTTGTTATAGTTAATGAGTTCCCCCCCCCACACACACAAGTTTTAGCACTTCACTATATTGGCTATCTAACTGAAATACATTCTGTTAGCCACCATCCAAGAAATAGTGAAATGCACAAACCTCATGTAAACCCTTTGAAGAAGCCTAATCAAATCTTTGGAAACCACGTCATCATTAAAATATAGTATCATTTGTCAGAGTAAGACTGTGGAAAAGTTAATAACTTACTGGAAAAAATTAAAAATTCAGTTTTTAAAATAATAATTTTCGCCCTTCAAAGCCCCCACCATACCAAGCCAGATTTCTTTCTATTACATGTAGAGAAAAAGTTGTACCAACAATTGGGAATTTGGCATCTGCTTTAAAATTTACCTGTGGAAATTCATCTTCATCTGAACTGTGGAAGTCATATTGTTTGATATCAGTTTTACTGATCACAGGCAAAGGCTCAGTAGTGGGCTGCTGAGGACTTATTACACTTTCTGTTTTCGGCTTCTTTGGATACTTCTTCTTCTGACGGACAACATCAGTTCCTTCTTCTTTTGTAGATGAAGGATGAGCGTGCTGTTTTTGAACAAACCCACACAAAGTTTGTTAGCAATTACCTTTATTTTTCTTTAGCTAAGTAGCTTCCTTCAACACAGACACAACTCTTTCACTGTGGTTCAGCTCTGTTTCTAAAGAGACTGCTAAATTACATTTAGACAGTACACCTCGGTACAAATGTCATTTAGAAATATGTATATTCACACATATTCAGTATGCTTTTTTGCACAGTGAGCTAACTTATTAAAATACCTAGCACATTTAAAAACATTTGTGTCTAGTACACTTTCATTAAAATGCCTTCCTTACGCCAGTATCATAATTTTCATCTTAACATATGCTAATGTTTAATTATTAGGGAAACTGCAGATTTTTCAAAGAAAAGACATAATTTTGTCCATGTAAAAAAGACAAAAGACAGCTAAAGCAATTAATATAAATTTAGGATTTGGTGATGCTAGAGCACAAGGCAAGCAGGACTGAAATACAATAATGGTAGGTATCTACCATGTAATAACCACTAGATGTCATTAAAGTAAAATACAAAGGAGAAACATTCTGTGTAAATGTATCTTTCTTAATCTGAAATATTTTAAAATATTTGCTCCTTTTTAAAAAAAGATTTTTACTGCACATCAAGTATGGCTCCATTTGAGGTAATTATAACATCTACCATACAGTGTTTCAGAGGCTAGATTACATGACGATTTCTTTACCAATATTACACAAATCATAAAATCTCTAGCTTGCCTCACTTAACTGGATAATCAATGAAATCAGCTAAAATAACTGCCAAAAATTAATTTACTAATGCCTCTTGAAAGCAACTACAAGAAACATATCAAAGAGGTTTAAAAGAAAAGTAGTTATCATGTTCCTGATTAGTTAGGGCTGTATCCAGTGTAATACTACTGTTCTGCTAGTGGTTGCACAAGCACAAGTGGTCCCAAATGGTCCTCAAATGACCTTGTATACAGCAGCTTCTAAGTAGCTACATAATCCAAAAAGTACCACCAAACCTTTGTAATAGGGTGTCCAAAGGGCTAATAATAAAAACAGAAACATAACTAGCTACATGTATCTATATCTGACTTTATTTTTATTTTTGCTTTCTTTTATCAAAATAAAATTAGTACTGCATGCCTAAAAAGTGTCTCGCACTTTCCACTCTACAGAGCAGATAACACATCTTGGCTAACAGTTGTTTTAGTCTGGAAAATCAGTATGACAACAGATCTTGTAGTACATTTGAGACTAACTGAAAGAAAGAAGCTGTAGCATGAACTTTCCTAGACTTGAGTGTACTTCCTCTGAAGTCCAAGTATAGAAAAGTGCATGCTACCAACTTTTCTCTTTCAGTTAATCTTGAAGGTGCTACAAGATTCCTTTGCATACAAAATTGAGAATAATCAGTATTAAAGCCTTTTACCTTAACTTTACATTCTTGAACTTTGTGGTGGTTTCCATTATGAAGAGTTGCTGGAGTGGTGTTCACCTCCTTCTCTGTTGTATTCAGCTTGACTTCATTAAGGATTTCACCTCCATAGTCACCCAAATGATATCTATTTAAAAAAATCAGTTGCAACTGATATAGCACTCTAAATGTGCAAAGTGCTTTAAAATATTCTTTTATTTATCTATTCTGGCCACTGTTATGTCTATTTTACAAATGGAAAAATGAGAGTAAGAGACAATAGCTTGGTTAAAGCCACTCAACAAATCTACTGTTGATAAATGATAGGAAACTAGATACGTGATGCACAACACTATGCCAAATGCACTACTTTTGCTAATAAAATCATCACATTCAGGTAAAATAGCTTAATGTCTGGCATATACACTGAGCTTTTTCAAAGAAAAGTTTTAATTAAAAGTTTTACCTTTTTTCCACGACTTCCAACGTCAAATGTAGCAACTCTCGTTTTGTTTTCTCTCGTCTCTTAATCATCTCCAAAATAGTTATGGCTCTACTGAACTCTCTTCTTAATTTCAGCATTTTCTCATAAGAGGCTTCATCATTTTTCCGATTCTGTTAGAAACAAATATTTGAGTATGTGACTGAGTTAAATAACAGTGCTCTTATGGAGACACTAGCTACTGGTATTAAGAAATTCAAGCAAGTTCCATTTTTGCAATGGAGTTTTCCTGCTTCTTCCCCCCTAAAGCAGCCTTTTGTACAACTGAAAATCTATTGAAAAGTGAGAGGAGCCTCCAGAATGGTGGAAGATGTAAAGAATGGCTCTGTAGCTGGAAGGAGGAATTGTATGAGAGGAAACATCATTCTGCTTATGCAGAACATTTCTAGGTCCAGTCTTAAGTGAACAATCTCTTTTCATTAGTAGTCTGGTGAATTAAATCAGTACCGTCTTTTCCGGCATATAAGATGACTTTTTGACCCTGGAAAAGGGTCTCAGAAGTCGGGGGTTGTCTTATACGCCGGGTAGAGAAGGAGGAGGATGAGAAACAGGGATTGGGGAGAGAAGGAGAAGGAAGCCAGGGACAGAAAGAGGGGTCTGAAAATGAAGGGAAAAGGGAGAAAGGGTCCAAGGAAAAAAAGGGGGTCTGAAAACGGAGGGAGAAGGGAGGAATGGTCCAAGGGAAAAAAAGGGGTTTGAAAACGAAGGGAGAAGGGAGAAAGGGTCCAAGAAAAAAAAGGGGGTCTGAAAACGGAGGGAGAAGGGAGGAATGGTCCAAGGGAAAAAAAGGGGTTTGAAAACGAAGGGAGAAGGGAGAAAGGGTCCAAGAAAAAAAAGGGGGTCTGAAAACGGAGGGAGAAGGGAGGAATGGTCCAAGGGAAAAAAAGGGGTTTGAAAACGAAGGGAGAAGGGAGAAAGGGTCCAAGGGAAAAAAAAGGGGTCTGAAAATGAAGGGAGAAGAGTGGAATGGTTCAAGGGAAAAAAGGGGGTCTGAAAACGAAGGGAGAAGGGAGAAAGGGTCCAAGGGGAAAAAAGGGGTCTGAAAACGAAGGGAGAAGGGATCCAAGGAAAAAAAAGGGGTCTGAAAACGAAGGGAGAAGAGAGGAATGGTCCAAGGGAAAAAAGGGGGGTCTGAAAACGAAGGGAGAAGGGAGAAAGGGTCCAAGGAAAAAAAAGGGGGTCTGAAAACGAAGGGAGAAGAGAGGAATGGTCCAAGGAAAAAAAGGGGGGTCTGAAAATACAGGGAGAAGGGAGAAAGGGTCCATGGGGAAAAAAGGGGTCTGAAAATGAAGGGAGAAAGGGGCCAAGGAAGAAAGAGAGGTCTGCAAATTAAGAGAGAAGGAAAAAGGGGCCAAGGACAGAAAGAGGGGGATGAGGGTGAAGGGAGAAAGAGAAGGAAGCCAGTTCTGTTGTATGGATGCAGCCTGAGTCTGCATTGAAAAAATAATGCAGTTTGACACCGCTCTAACTGCCATAGCTCTGTCCTATGGACTTCTAGGATCTGCAGTTTTCTTTGTGGTATCAGAGCTCTCTGACAGAAAAGGCTAAGTATCTCACAAAACTGTACATCCCAGAATTCCATAGCCTTGAGCCAGGGCATTTAAAACGGTGTAAAACTGCTTTAATAAATTTCTGCAATGCAGATGCAGCCAAAGTTAATGTGTTGCTTGGGCATACGTAGGTTCTTTAACAAATAATTCTGCACAATGAGAGAGAGTACCCTTGAAGCTTTATCTAAAGAAGACCCAAGTTCCTTAACTTGGAGGTTATATGTGTATGTTGTGTGCCTTCAAATTGTTCCTGACTTATGGTGATCATAGGGTTTTCTTGGCAAGATCTGCTCAGAGGCGGTTTGTCATTGCCTTACCCTGAGGCTGAGAATGTGTGACTTGTCCAAGTTCACCCAGTGGGTTTCATGGCAGAGTGGGGAATCAAACCCAGGTCTCCAGAGTGGTAGTCCAACACTCAAACCACTACACCACACTGACTCCTATTCCTATGTACTACCTATGAAACAATTGCAGACTTTTGTTGTTCTTGTGTGCCTTCAAGTCTTTTCCGAGTTATGGTGACCATAAGGCAACCTTATCATGGGGTTTTCTTGGCATGTTTCTTCAAATGGGGGTTGCCATTACCATTCTCTGAAGCTGAGAGTGTGTGACATGCCCAGGGTCACTTACTTGGCTGCACATTGTACATACCCCAGAAGGCATCACCTAGTAGTATATTGGCAGTCCTTCCCGCCCAACACTTTGTCATTTCCCCCCCAAACATCTCATAGCTGGGAGATGGAAATAATTTTTAAAGCAGCATTTAAATCTGGACTATTTTTAAAAAAGCAAGGTCCAAAACACACTGCAGAAATAAATGCTAGGGAACATGGGAGCTGTAGTTTGTTGTGTTTATAAGTGACAGTTTTCCTGCTAAGTACCTGCATGTCATAAGCATTTGAATTAAAATTACCATATTGAAATCAAATCTACTGGTAATTTTTTAAATTTTTTTATTTGGTGTGTGTTGGAAAGGGGGGGGGTCGTCTTATACGGCGAGTATATCCCAAATTCTATATTTTAACTGGAAAAGTTGGGGGGTCGTCTTATACGCCCAGTCGTCTTATACGCCGGAAAATACGGTATATGTAAATATAGATTCAAGGCCATTGTAAGACACCTTGAATCCTGTGAGAGTATAATGAAAGGACAGTTAAATATATAGGGTTTTTTTTTTATATTTTTTAAAAAACCAGAAATTTAGTTTTCAAATAGATTACATTCATTTGAACATACCAGGGTGCATACATCTTCATAAGTTTGATGAATTTCAACTTTTCATACTTGCCATGTTTGTCAGAGGTACAAATATATCTAAACTAAAAAAAATAATATGGAAGTATGTAAATCTGTTATATTTAAGGTGCCAAATGGCCTTTTGTTCCTCTTGATGAAAATACTAATACAGCATTTATATATGTATAGAATGCAGACGTGAATGTGTATGAATTATACATGTATTATTCTTAATATAATCTTGCCTCCAAAAATTCATAGCACAATACATTCATCAAACTCTAGCAACAAGCAAAATAGTGAGATCCAAAATTACTTTCCACTAACCACTGAAACAATTGATCTTTCCTATTCCTCTGCCACCTATCTCATCCAAAAATACAGGGGACTGCAATGAGGGGGAAGCACCAAAAACCTTAAAGCTTAAAGCTCCACTGCAGCCCACCTTGACACTGCCCACAATGTTGCAAAAGCTCTGAGTGTGTTTCCTGGGCAGGACTGTGCACAGGAAGCTGAGTGAGAAAGAACTAGACAGAGCCACTGCACAAGTGGCAATGAGTTCTTTATAAAATGCATTCTTTTTGCCTTGGCATAATTACAGAACATCTTTCAGCATAAAAAAATACACTAATTTAAAAAAAAAAACAGAATTAAAACTGCAGGAGTGGCAGAAATAAAAACACCAAACCTATAAGAAGCAAAATAAAATCATGAAGAAGAAAATAAATTCAGCACAATACGATAAAATTAGCTCAAATGCTCAAGTGCATTTTTCACCTGGCAATTGAAACTTAAAATTATGGGTGTCAGATGGATCTGTTTGAAATTACCTAAGAGGGCAGCACCACAGACAAGACCCTTATCCTTAGTCATCATCCAACTTACATGCAAAGATAGGATTAAAGGCATCAGATGCTGATCTCAAATCTCATAAAGGTTCATAATAGAGAAGGATTCCCTTCAGGCATCCCAGTGATTATCTATATTGGTTTTTAGTGCTAATACTAACATCATAAATTATACCAGAAGCAAATGGACAGCTGGCAGGGATATTTCCACATCAGTGGCTAATTCCAATCAATAATCAATTGTACTTTGAAGGGAGGCAAATAGCAAATCACAACAATCTAATCCGCATGTTATTGGGGCATTAGTCACTATGGACAAGCTATTTTTTTTCCAGATGACTGAATGTGAAGTACCAATCTCAGAAGATTAGATGTGCTTTGTGATACAGATGTTACTTGCATATCCAGTGTTAAGGCTTTACACAACGAGGTTGTATTTAACAAGCCAAGAATGTGATCCTTAGGAATCTAGTCCCATCTAGTATAAGTTGAATACCACCTCCAACATTAGAAAAAGTTATTTCTCCCCAAAGCCTTTGTTCTGTCTGTCTAAGTCAGGGGTAGGCAACCTTTCCCCTTTAAGGGCCGAGGGACTTCAGCTCCCAGAAGTCTCAGTCATGTTGGCCAATAGTCTCATGTTGGCCAATAGCTCCTGGGATTCTGGGAGCTGAAGTCCCTCGGCCCTTAAAGGGGAAAGGTTGCCTACCCCTGGTCTAAGTTTTAGTATGTTAAGGCTCAGCCAGCCCATTTATGGATTCCAGGCATCTCTTCAAGATTTCTCATTGATCCAGAAGAATACCACAACAGATGATAATTAAAGTCACTTAAAGGTCCAAGAAAAACAGAAGAGATGAATTTTCCTACTCTTCCCCATGCACAGATCATTCCATGGTAATCATGTAGTTTTAGTTCAAAACAAAGGCCTGAAGCGAGAATGAATGTGAGCACAAGTATGGAGTACTTAGAGCTGAACATCCACTTTCCAATTAAGCAATTTATTCAATAAGAGGTCTCAACTGGCCTATAGTTACCATAATCATTCGGGCCTAAAGGATGCCAAATATACACTATTCAAAATAAACAAGTAGCAAAGACTGAGCTGCAGAACACAATGGATAAGTATGTAACACTTTAAAACCTAGATTACATCCCAGTTTGGACACATGCTGCATTCTTGAGAGCTGTAGTACTCTAGAAATTAAAGTACGCAATCATACTCCTATAATTTTTACTGATCACCTTACTTGAAATTTTCATGATTCTGATCTTGCTGGGATTATGAGTTAGATAAACCAATGTCCTAGCGGGGAGGGGGGAAAATATATATAAATAAAGTACTAATCTAACACTTTAATTAAGAACCAACCAGCATCCAACTAGCATTTGGAAAGTTACAGAATAGAAACTACAGAATTGAGACGCTTACCTTTCTTGTCTGCATTTTCTCTGTTCGCCTTCGAAAAGCGACATATGGATCATTGTTGGTGGAGCCATCTCTTTTTTCCTGCTTGATCTGGGGGATAAGAGAAGGTCCTCTGCAGTTTTTCCGTTTTCTTACCCAGTAGTCATAGACAGCCTTAATAAGATAATCATCCTCATTGAGCAGCAATTTAGCTTCTTGAAGTGTTACCAGCTGGAAAAATAAAAAAGTAATAATAATGGATTTCTGTAAGAGTAACACAAAAGATTTTTATTGTTGACCTTCAAAATAATTCAAGATGAGAATTCTGCAGGAAATGTGTGAATATGGCTATTTTTACAACCAGTGTGTTAGAACTTTTAAAAGTATATCATTAACACTGTGAAGTGTGAAGAAAGCAATGTGGTCTATACTAAACAAAGTGAAAGGTAACAGCTACAAAAACGATTTCTTAAACAAAGGTATAGATCTAAATTTTATAATACTTCCCTTGGGAAAACAATTTTTTACTGTATATCTGAATATTTTGCTTCCTCTGTATTTTAGCATTAAATACAGTATTTTTCCACAAGAGATTCAACAGTGGAAAATGAGGAGGTGGAGGGTTTCCCTGATGGCTGAGGCAAAGGCAAGGAAAGAAGGATAAGTATGGTAGTGATGCTGATGAGACAAGGACTGATAGCACAGAGCTGCTTATAGTTCTCTGATGCTTGGCATCTGGAACTGTCTCAGAGGGAACAGCCTTCTCTTCTGGTCATTGCCACTGTCTCTCTGCACAAATGGAAGAGAGAAAATCATGTACCAGGTGTTATGAGAGCTGCATACTCTAGAAAGTTCTGGCCTATGTAAATTTTCAGCCCATAAACCAGGGGTAGGCAACCTTTCCCCTTTAAGGGCCGAGGGACTTCAGCTCCCAGAAGCCTCAGCCATGTTGGCCAATAGTCCCATGTTGGCCAATAGCTCCTGGGATTCTGGGAGCTGAAGTCCCTCGGCCCTTAAAGGGGAAAGGTTGCCTATCCCTGCCATAAACCTTTGGAAACTATTTTTTAAAAAGAAAGATGATTGTGCTTCCATGCACAAAACCGCTGAAGAACAATGTGGCTCTGCTGAATATACAATATGGCTATTCCTGATTTACATGAGAAGTATCTGGTTACTATGTACTCTCTAAAGTGTATGTGTGTGTGGAGATTTATGTATATGTGTGCACGCATGCATGCTTACCCTTCTTTTATGAACATTCTCTCCCTTTCCAGCACTGTAATAAAGAGCTAGTAAATTCTGTCTGCTAGGTATTTTGGTTAAAAGCACCTTACATTTCTGTTCAATTATCCATTTAGGAACGTGAAAGTAAATCAATTTGTTTTTCAACAAAGAGGAAAAACAAACTGGAAAATGTCAATTCATCTGTTATACAGGTGTATTATTTCACTGAGGACTGCAGTATTTAGGACATAAAAGCTTATTTCCTTGTTACAAAGTGGCTATGACATTAGTAGTTGGGACTTTGGAGGGTTTGAACCATATAACCAAAGCTCTGCAGCTAAAGGAATACTTTACTTACTTAACATGGACAACCAGAACAGCTAGAGAACAAAGATGTAGGAAGTTATAATTTGCATAAGAATTTTCTCATAGCCAAAATGAACAAATCACTTCTCATTGGCCTGAACTGACTAAAATTAATCATTCTTGACTCCAATTAAAATTTATCAAATGAGCTCATTGCATTCAACTTTGTTGTTGTTAACTGCCCTTCAGTCAACCCTGACTCATGGTGACCCTGTGGGTGTAACATCTCCAAGCCTATCTTCTACATCCAACTTGCTTTACTGAATTTAATGGAAGGTAACTTTAGTTAAACTTGGGTGACTGACTAAAAAAACCAACACACCATGATGCATCAAATCATATTCAAAATATTTAACAAGTTAATTTATCTAGCCCAGTGATTCCCAAACTCTGATGTCCAGATGTTTTGGACTTCAGTTCCTAGAATCCCAGACTACTGACTAAGATAGTTGAGGCTTTGGGGAGCTGAAGTCCAAAACCTCTGGAGTACCAGAATTTAGTAATCACTGATCTAGCCTATCACAGCTTTCTGAAGCAATGTAAATAGACACAATGCTATTCACATTCCTCCTTCCCCAATAGGTTCTAACTGTTGGACTTTTTAATCTTAAATTGAAAGCCAATGTTGTGGTAGTGCATATGATGAAACTTTCTTCCTTTCTCCAATATACCATTTGGTGATGCTTGGCAAATAGAGTTTCACAGCCCTATGGAGAAGGTTTTCAAATTGAATGGGTAACCATAGCAAGACAGTTGCACTGATAGAAACAGTTCTATCAGCAAATGGCCACTACTGGATTTTGGTGTGAAGAATTTCTAGAAATACACCTAATCGTTAAAGTAAAATCTTTTAACGTATTCTGTCTACTTTTACTACCATCTTCCTCTTCCCAAAGCATAATGAGATCATAGCTTATGCAATCTAGAAGATTTCACTTCTATAAGAGAAGAAAGTGAAGAAGTGAAGAAAAAAAATGAGGTGGCATGATGAATGGTTCTTAAATTCTAACTATGATTTATTAGTTTCAGATACATTTGACTACAAGGCCATTTGATCCTTAATCTTGTATTTCTGCTTTCAGAATTTTGAAAGGTAGGACTGGATATCTAACAGACACCAGCTAAACCAGCACTTCTTAAGCTGTTTGATGTGGAAGGACCGGTAATTTTTTCTTCTTCCAGTGTGCCATGTTTGTGCCCATTGACTACAACTGTTTCTTTTTCCCCTGGAAACTTGTTGCAGACGAGCAGCTAACAGTTTATGGACCAACACTGATCCATGGAACACTATTTTGGGTAGTACTGAGCTAGACACCATAATGCCTTCATGATCATTTTTTGGATCGTTCATTTTGTATGCTAGTAAATGGACAATACGTTTTAAAGGTTCTGAACACTTACAATTGTTTTAGGCAACTCATTTGAGATCTGTTGTACTTCTTTTCTTTCATATGAAAACTTTAGTAACGTTTCTTATTTAGATGAATTTCCTTTTAAGTCCATAATAATATATCATTTATTACCACCTACAAAGTAACAATGCTACAGAGTACTTTCCACCACTATAATCAGAAGTTTGTGTGCAACATTCTAATTCAAGATTTTGGAATGTTTATTCTGACTTGCATCCTAATTGGTGCCTGCTCACACTCTGCTTCAAACTGGCAAATGGCTTCCCATGCCTGAGACCATAAGACTGTATTTGTAACAGTGTCAACAACCAGAAAAAAACTAAGTCAAATTGAACCAATACAATCCGCACGCATATATCAGTTATTCTACAATTTATTTCTCTTTCCTTGGTCTTGTTTCTTTTCCCTTCACTTTATTTTCATCACATATAATATCAGCTAAGAATGCCAGCTTTTCTTATTATTTGTTGACTGTCTAAACTTTACGTGCTGTTTTACTTATGCTGGAGAGTTGCAAGCTGAAGACACCATAGATTTCTATGGCCCAGTTGCTGTCTTTCAGGAAAAAAGAATCCCAGACATTTTAACAGTTTATAATGAGAGATCCTATACATTTATATTTTGACAACCAAGTACAAAAAATTGGGTAACTGAAGAAATTTTCCTAGAGGATATTAATTTTCTTTCAGTTAATTGATAGCTTTAAAATAAATAATTTCTACAGACGGTTAAGATACCATAATAGTAATTAGGACTCCAAAAACAGAGAAAAATTCTTTATTAAGTATGTTCATTATCTTCCCTTGTTGTGTGCCTTCAAGTAATTTCTGACTTACAGCAACCCTAAGGCAAACTATCACAGGGTTTTCAGGGCATGATTTGTTAAGAGGGAGTTTGGCTTTTTCTTCCTCTGAGGCTGAGCAAGTATGACTTGCCCAGGGTCACCACCCAGTGGGTTTCCATGGCTGAGCAGGGATCCAATCCCTGGTCTCCAGAGCCATAATCTATCTATTCCCAACTTTATTACATAATTTTCTAGAGCTATGCAAATATAATGTAATTCCTAAAACTACAGATGAAATTGTAATCCAGCCTTGAAGTTAGTTCAGTAAGGTGCAGATGGTCACATGATCCCTAAATTATAATCCTGCTGTGCTTCTTAAATTCTGGAACAAGGAACTGAGTAATTTCTAAAATCATAAAGGAATTTAAGAAAATGTGTAACGCTTTTTTGACATTATAAATAAACTTAGGTAAAGGTATTCCCCATTGACAAGGTTGTCAAGTCATGTCTCACCATAGGGGGTGGTGCTCATCTCCGTTACTAAGCCAAAGAGCCAGCATTGTCAGAGACTACTCTGTGATCATGTGGCCAGCATGATTGCACAGGAGGCTGTTTACCTTCCCACCAAAGTGGTACCTATTTATCTACTTATATTTGCATGCTTTCAAACTGCTAGGTTGGCAGAAGCTGGGATTAAGGATGGGAGCTCACCCCATCATGCAGCACCTGGGCCTCAAACTGCTAACCTGCCAATCTTACAATCAACAGAGTCAGTGTCTTAACCACTTGAGCCACTGCATCCAACAAACTTACATTATTAAATTATAAAGAATTACCTGTTGTTAAAACTAGAATATGTATTCAAAATACATGTTTTTAGATCAAAGGACAGAGAAGCCAAACTCTTAATATGACAAAAGGCATGCTATGTTTTTTTGTGTGGTAACATTAGTAAACATGTTAAAATAATTTATCTTCTAACTTGCAAGATTTTGCATTTGTCAAGGACTCAAGCAGTCCCCAAACCATGAAGATACTGCCCTTAAAGTTCACAGTGGCTGCTGAAATACAGATATTCCCTTTAGGTGACTCATACATGTATAAGAAACCTGAAAGAAGGATAAGAGCGATGAGTAAGTCCATTTACCCAGACTTATAATTTAGCATTTGCAGAGTTGTGAAAAGACTTACTGCATTCGCAACTGATACACCAGGGGCAGACATATAGCAGACTCCACTGTTCCATGCTCAATCCTATTATCAGCCCTTTCAACCTCAAAGAGCTATCAATAAATTTAGCAAGAGCTAAAGAGGAGAGAAAAACAATAGAGGACTTTTCATATAGGGTATTTTCTACAGGTTTTCTCCCAACACAGCTACCTGAAATGGAGAAAAGAACCTGGCAACAGAGAAATAGGGAACTCCACAAGTGAAAAGTTGAAGACAACTATCCCAGAGCAACTATTAGCAGGAACACTAATTTCATTCAATTAAACTATTTCACGAGTATGGCTCTTCACTAATATATATATCATGCTGCTTTTTTCCCCTTTGAGGCTTTATATCAAGGATGGGCAATTTTGCTCCTCCAGGTTTTTGGTCTACAACTTGCAGCACTCACAACAGGATAACTCTAATGGTAAAGAGTTATGGATGTCACCACCTAAAAATCTGGAGGGGCAAAACTGTCCACTCCATTCCTGCTATGTGCCCTACATTTCTAGCTTTCATCTTAAGTCATTGCCATTATATTTGCACAGTGACTGAAAACCCCAAAAAATGAAAGGTGGATCAGTAATGGTTTTAAACTATTTTAATGAATAATGAGATATAAATAAAGACATTCACATTTTAAAAATCTTATCAAAATTCAACTTTATTAGCAAAATGTAAGATGTGGGGTTTTTTGAGAGCATAATACCTGATTAGAACTAGCTTTCTCAAGCCTGTCTATCATAATTTCAAACTGCAGTGGTTTGATTTCCATCTTCCGATTGAGTCTATTTAATAATGTCTCGTCTTCTGAGTCCATATCATAATCAGGTTGTTCATTGTCCAGATTGAAGGCTGAAACGCAAAGAAAAGAAATAATGTAAATGCAATCCTAAAATAAAGTACAATGCATTGCTGAAATATAATTACAGAAAAAAGGGCTTCAGATGACTCAAGCACATTACTCATACTACACACGACATAGGAAAACAAAACAATAAACCTAGAAGCACACATGGAGCTAATCTTGGAAAAATCTAATGGCATCAAAAACTAACAAATCATGGCAAAGGTTTAAATGGACAGTTCATTTCATCAGATGCACCAAGAGGGAACGTAAACAATAAGGCAAGTGAAAAGTGAAATACATTTAAATTCCGTCTGGCCTTACTATTTACAATTCCCCTACTCAATGTCTAATTTGAACAATGATATTTACAAAAGACAATTCAAGTTGTAGTAAAATAAGAATGGATACTTAGAAAATTCTCCTACATAAGAATTGATTAATGGAACACATAAAATGTAGAAATTCCTAAAGTTTTTTGGGTCAAGGTGGTCTTTGTTTTCTTTTGGTATTAATATAGTATTCGTTTTCGTCCATGATTCTGGATAATGATCAGCTAATATGGCATTAAATACTGTCTGTAAGGGTTTAATTAATTGGTCTTTAAAAAGTTTATAAAATTCAGCTGATAGTCCATCAGGTCCTGGGGATTTTCCTGACTTGCTTTTATTTACTGCATTAATTATTTCATCTATTGTAATTTTTTGAAAAAACTTTAGACCGATCTCATTAGTAAATAATGATTACAAACTATTCGCAAGCATTATGGCAAATCGACTAAAAAACATTTTATCTAATTGGATTTATGAAGATCAAACTGGTTTCTTGCCCAATCGCCATATGAAAGAAAACTTAAGGAATGTATTAAATCTAATTGAATACCATTCCAAAAAAATAGATTAAAAAACAGTTTTGATGTTTATCGACACCGAAAAAGCATTCGACAAAGTTAATTGGAAATTTATGCTAAAAATTTTGGACTTAATGAATATGGGGGAAAACTTCTTAAAATGGATGAAAAATGTTTATAAAAAACAAGAGGCTGCGTTGGTGATAAATGGAGAATTAACAAAAAATTATAAAATATTTAGGAGGAGTCAGACAAGGATGTCCCTTGTCACCACTCCTATTTATAATTACTTTAGAGGTTTTGAACAATGCAATAAGAAATAATTCAAAAATTCAAGGAGTAAAAATCAAAGACAAGGAATTTAAACTATGTGCCTTCACTGACGATCTTCTGATCTCTTTAGCTAATCCATTAGATAATATTGAGGAACTATTATTAACACTAAAAAATTATAGTAATGTCTCCGGACTAACTATAAATAATGAAGAAACAAATATGTTAACTTTGAATATGACAGAGGAAGAAAAGCAAATATTGGAAGCGAAAACAAACTTTCAATATGTAAAAAAAGTAAAATACTTAGGGATATACGTAACAAATAAAAACACTGACTTATTTAAAAATAACTATGAATGTAAATGGAATGAAATTAAAAAAGATCTAGATAAATAGGGAAAAAAATTAGATTTATCATGGCTAGGGAAAATATTGGCTATTAAAATGAATATATTACTAAAAATGATTTTTTTATTCCAAAATATACCCATCATTACAAATGATAAACCATTCCAGAATTGGCACAAAGACATTTCTAAATTTCTATGGTCTGAGAAGAAGCCCAGGGTGAAGTTCAAATTGTTACATGATGAAACAGATAGGGGAGGATTAGCCAAATTTGAAAATTTATTACTATGCGTGTGCAATGGAATGGGTTTTAGATTGGTTAAAATTAGAAAATGGAAGACAATTAGAACTTGAACGAATAGATTTAAGATATGGTTGGCATGGGTACCTGTTTTATGATAAAGTAAAAGTAAACTGTGACTTTAATGACCACATATAAGGAGATCTTTATTGCGAATTTGGTTAAAAATTAAACCTAGAATTTGTCCAGGAATTCCGAAATGGGCTTCAATTAATGAAGCTTTTTATAGAATAACTCCCCTGAGGAATACAAATTGGGTAACTTACGAAGATTTATTAATTAAAGAAGAGAAGTAATTTAAATCATTAGATCAATTACAGGAAGAAGACATGAAGTGCATGTGGTTCACATACCTTCAAATGAAAGAAAGATTTACTATTGATGTAAGAATGAATAATATTAAAGACGCTGACCCAAGGTTTTTAGAAATAATAAAATCAAATAAAGAACACAGTGTAAGGAAAATATATAAGTTATTACTGGAATTAGAAATGGAGGAAGAACAAGTAAAACCATATATGATCAAATGGACCCAAAATTTAGGGTATTCGATTGCCTTTTCACAACGGGAAAAAATATGGTCAAAAAGAATGAAATATACGGTCAATTATAATTTAAAAGAAAATTTATATAAAATGTTATATAGGTGGCGTCTGACCCCATTCAAATTGGCAAAAAATTATCAATTAAGGGATAACAAATGTTGGAAATGTGGCAAAGAAGTGGGGACATATTTCCATATTTGGTGGGAATGCCGTCAGGCTAAAAGGTTTTGAAATAAGATACACATAGCATTTAAGACAATATTAGAACAATTGATATCGAAAGACCCGGCAAGATATTTATTAAATGTAAACGAAGAGGATAGCTTAGAAAAAGAATATGGGAGACTTATATTTTACATGACAGCTGCGGCTAGATTGACATATGCTACAAAATGGAAACAAAATTCAATTCCTGATACTGATGACTGGATTTGGAAAGTCTATGAATTAATGGAGAATGACAAACTTACACAACTGGTACAAAAAAACCCACTAAAAATTTCAATAAGGTATGGAATCCATTTATTAGATATATTAAACAAAAATGGGGTGAACGTTGGGTAAAAGGTTTGGAGAATACATAAATATACAATGGATTTTTGTAATGTGAAGTTTATTATAATATGAAAACCATTATAAAGGGTATTGTATTATACACCTTTCACGATGAAGGCATTTAGGAATTATAAGTCCAATAGTTAAGTATTAATAAAATATGTTAAGACAACACATTACAGAAGAAGTTAAATCACAATTTCTAGAGGAAAAATATATTATTACTAAGAGTAATCAGCTGGAATTACAAGGAAGTCTTTTATATTTTTGTCTTTAGTGTTTTGTTTTTAATTGTGTCAATGTGTGTAATGTTGGTAAGTTTTTGTGGTTTTTTTATGTTTGTATACTTTATGTTTTGTTTTGTTTGCTATTATTGTTTTAAAACTTTCAATAAAAAATATTTTAAAAATGTAGAAATTCCTTCTATGATTATTTTCCCTCTACCTCTTTTGAAGGCTAGATTAGCCCCTAGATTAGCCAATTAGGAAAGAAAAGATTAGGAGAGAAGATTAGAAAAGAAAAGATGAGTTCAGAGTCATTCTTTTACATTCTTTGAAGACATGGTTCATAGTCATTTCTCTTACAATAGTTATTGATGTATTATATCAGAGATTACATTACACTAACCCCTCAAAACAGGCATAAGGAACTGGCCCATAACCATTCCGTATTTGAGAACAAAATAGCAGCCCTCCAAGAAATCCTGAAATTAAAACAACAACAACACTGAAGTAAAAAAAAAAAAGAAAGTAGAAAACATGACAGCAGAGGGGAAAAATCCATGATGGCACAAGTAATTCTTATGAAAGGATAACACATTTCAAGCATCCTTCTGTGTGGGCTCTTTTTTATATAAAGAAAGGCCTACTTTTTGGGCACATAAATGCTAAAATGTTGTGTTTTTTTTAATCCTGGAGAAATTCCCTGCAGAAAGGATGGCTTCAAACTGAAATCCTTCATAAGGATTACACTGCAGTATTCTGTATTTTTATATTTTGCCATTGTGTCACCCTGTCTTTAGAAATGGTACCAATGAGAGCATTACAATTTCAAAATGTCTCCTATTAGCAGACTATCTCTATTTCTCCTTCTAGCCTAAAAAAGTATCTGGATATTGGACACTGAACAGGACCTAATCTAACATAAATATCAAACAGGCAAATTATGATATGGGAGTAATATAAACAGCAAAACCTGTAAGATTATTTAACTGAATGCACATTTAAACATACTTGGGATTTTCTGTTGAAAGGCATATATAAATAAAAAAGGCTGAGGAGATAAGAATTGCCATACATGGTCAGTAAAAAAAAAAATAAAAAAAAAATCTGGTGAGTCTGGTCTTCAAGGTTCCCAGAATTCCTGACTGCTAGCCAGAATGGCTGGGGGTTCCTGGAGTTAAAATCCAAAACACCTGTAGGACCAACATCTGGGACTCACTGGTAGCACCCAACCATAGAAAATCAGTCCCTTGGGATGCTTGTTGAAATGTCATATTGAAAACTGCCCTTCTCTTTGCAATAATGGTGATTCAAAACACACTGAAACATAGGGCCTTTGCAGACTGCTAGAAATAGTGCAAATTGAGTCCACTTTTAGGGTTAGGGTTAGGGTTAGAGAATCATGGGAACTGTATTTTATTGTAGCACCAGAGCTCTCTGACAGAGAAGGCTCAATGTCTCAGAAAAAAAAAATTCCCATGATTCCTTAGCACAAACCCTAACCCTTAAAGTGGACTCAATTTGCACTATTTCTGGCAGCCTGCAAAGGCCCATAGTAAAGAGGGTTTATTTTAAACACTTTTTCTAAACACAAGGCCAATATATACACAGAAGAGTTCAGACCTCTTAGAAACAGGTGGAGAAAGGGCTTAATCCATTACCCCCTTTCTACTATTAAGAATAAATACTCCAATTCAATTCTGCCACTTTCCTATGGACTGTAGTTCACTTCAAGACTTCCAGAGCATTTTACAAACACACACACACACCAGTAACATACAAAAATAGTAGAACAGAAAAACAAGTTTGGACAAAATCCTGTTATGCACAACACATAAAAACAGTGGCAGCCAATTGTTCTGTCAGTAAACACATAGCTTTGCTTTCACTTTTGACATAGTGAGTGGGGGAGCTCAGTGGCTACTGTGCAACAGGCAAGCTCAAAGGCTTCATGCACACTGTGGTACTGTTGCACAACTTTGGGGCCCACCATTAATATACTGGTCTCTATTTATGCTACATTAAAAGTGGTTAAGATCTTTAAATGTCTTTAAAAGTCTTAAGGCCAGAGAAAATAAAAATGTCTTCACATGGTGATGAACAAAGATCAAAGCTGTCGTCAAGTCAGGTTCACTAATGTGTACGTACTGCAGCCAGAAAGCCACAACTGGAGAAATCCTACCCTTGCTCTCTACCTACTTTACTGCTGAACAGAGAAGATCTAAAGACTTCTCAGAATAATTCTGGCAGGTCATCTCACACATCTTTTTGGACCAAGCTAATATCAGTGCAGTACAGCAAAATTCTGAACACAGCAGAAAACAATACAGCAGAAAACATTTCTGCACCTTTCTCTATATTGCAGCATTTTTGTTCTTAGTACAAGAAACTGAAGAGGCTCTACTGTCAACATGAACTATAAGAAAACATCATTACTTTCTCCCCAAAAGTACTATGGTGGCAACTCAATGGGTTTTACCGTTAATGCGAAATAGAAAGTAACAATTCTGAACTTACGTTGAATATGAATAAACTGTTTTGGCTGTTTAAACTCTCCTTTGTATAGACGACTGTAATAGTTGACATTGCTTTCTGCTTCAGGAACTGGAATAACCATGTTCTCTTTCTTTTCTCTAAAGACTTGCTGTGCTGAGATAGCTCGCTGCAAATGATGTTCCTAAAAAGAAGGCAAGTTATATGTCACTACTGTACTATAGCAAAACGTGCAAGTTATTCTTGTAACAAAACCACCCTGCTTCATCCCCAAATTATTTAATTAGAAGAATGCTTGATTATATGACAGCAAGATATTGCAATGGTCCAAAGGCACAAAACTGCTTCTCTTTAAAACAATGAAACTAGTTTTCATTAACCTGCAATATATTTCAAAGCAGGTTTTGCTCAGCCTCTTCACTAAAGTTACAGGTTGGTAAATTCCAACCATATACTTTCACAGACAGCTTGTTCTAATCTCCTGGTTACCTTGCCAAGTAAGAATATCCTCCAGGCAACGGGCTGGGAAGCTTTATAGAAGCTGTTATTTTCCTTCTTTTAAACCACAAATGAATAACATAAATATGTGTGTGTGAGCAGGCAGACTAGAAAACATCTTTGTGAGCTGAGCACTTCTGTAGACTTTTTTTTAAATAAGGCAGCTGCAATGGGAAGATATTTGGCAAATCAAAAGGAAGTTATTTTATAAAAATACTTTCTACAAGTGTGAAGCTGTAGACCTCTTCTCGCTTTCCAAAACACAAGAGAAGTCTATCAAAGACAACAGAGACAGAGATAATTAAATGGAATATTTAAAAAACTGAAGAACCTCTTTATACCACAACAAATTCTTAAAGTAAACAATGAAGATCATATCTCTCTCTCTTCACAAAGTTGTCATCATACACAAAACTTCTGTATCCCATTTCAACAGCTGTGTGTGAAACATGGGACTTTTAGTAATGGGTGGGGAGGTAGCAGCTGTCACAATATGAAGCTATACCCATGATAAAGTATTTATAGCCTGAAAGTCCATAGACCAACAGTCAGAGGTTCTTCTAACCCTGATACTAATACGGGCATCTCTGGATTGGGTCAACAGGGTCAGCAATGACTGCATGATCAGGCCTCAGGTCAATGGACCAAAAGGACATGTGAGTCCCAACACCCCTATGAGCAACCATATGTGCTGGTCTATGACCATAATAAAGTGACTTGATTTGACTATGAACAATAATGGCCTAATAGGGGCCACTTCAACCCTCCCTGGACTAGAAAAAATGAGTTAAAGCAATCCCTATAGCAAAGTCCCAGCTCATTTGCCTGCCTGCCTGCAGGTTTTAGGACCCCTGAGTTTATGTGGGTGGAACAATAAACACCATTTCCATCCCCATGGTTCCCAGAGCTTGATAACTACTTGTCATTTCTGCTCCAGCTGCTGGTCCACTGAGTTTGGACATGATCTCAGAAGAACCTATCATTTATCTTGATTGGCCCAGAAGATCATATGATATCCCTCAACTAGCCCTGTGGGTACATTTAACCAGGGAAGTTACATTAAATGATTACATTTAGTCAGGGAGGATTACATTTAATCAGGGGCTCAGGATTGGCTCAGCCTAGCATCTTTCCAAGGTCACTAAAATGAGTACCCAGCTTGATGGGGGCAATTAGCTTAATGTTGTAGCTTAGAAACTGCTTAGTGCAATATGAAGCAGTATATAAATGAAGCTATTTAACCACTCTGTGAATTATACTTGTCCCTCCACATTTGCTCGGGTTAGGGGCACAGGACCCCGTGAATGTGGAAAAATCACAAATAACAAAACACTATGTTTTTACCTGAGAGAACAGGTAAAGAGACTTTTGAGGATTTGATTATTCACAGGTTTTATTAATATGTTCTCTCTAGGAATCTTTAGGTCCTCCAGTGCAACTCTGTGGTCAACATCTGCCAGACAATGACCATAGACCTGGAAAAGCTATAAATGCCTAATGGAGTGTTCTCTCTAGAAATCTCTAGCTCCTTCAGTACAACTTTTGGTTAAAGTTGACCACAGAGTTGCACTGGAGGATCTAGATATTCCTAGAGTGAACATATTAATAAAATCAGTGAATAATCAAATCCACAAAAGTCAAAGCTGTAAATGTGGAGGGACAAGTGTACTGGTATTATCACGAACAAACAGGAAGAGATTTTGAGGCCAAAAAGGTCTCCTTTAGTCCTTAACAAAACAAACTAAAACCTTTGGGATAGGTTGTTAATTTGCTCACCCAGACATTTTTGAGGAACAAATGAGGAGGAACAATCACCCTTGCTGAGACCTGTATTTTTTTTCTCCTCCCCCATGCTTATTTAAATAAGGTAGCTGGAGATCTGAGTAACACAGGTCTGAAACGCGCTGCAGAAATTATTCAGTTTGAGACCGCATTAACTGCCCTGGCTCAGTGCTAGGAAACTGTGGTGTGGGAACTATAGTTCTGTGAGACCTTTAGCCTTCTCTCTCAGAGAGCTCTGGTGTCAAAATAAACTACAATTCCCAGCATTCCCTAGCATTGAGCCAGGACAGTTAAAGCAGTCTTAAACTGGATTATTTCTGCAGTGTGTTTTGGACCCAAGACTCCTACTCAGCAATATCTAAACAGTGATCATTTACCCCAACAGGTCTAAGAATCAGGCCCCCAAAATGAGAGCTTGCTACAGCTTCTCAGAAATATAAGTGAGCATATAGTGGGCCCTTGATATCTACTGGAGTTTGGTTCCAAGACCCACCCATCCTGCACATGTCGATACCAAAATCCATGACTGCCCAAGTCCCATTAAAGATAATGGTGTAGTAAAATGTCCCTTATATAAAATGGCAAAATCAAGGTTTGCTTTTTGGAATTTATATTTTGCTTTATATCTTCAAGCTGTGGATGGTTGAATCCATGGATAAAGAATCCGTGGATACAGAGGACCAACTGTACCAGGTGCTGTAAGAGGAAAGAACTGAGAAAACAACTTCTGAGTATTCCTTCCCTAATAAAACCCTATGAATTCATGGCATTTCCATAAGAATATAGGTATCATTTTCTTATTGTAATGTTTACACATGTTTACATGTAGCATGTTATGTGTGATTGGTATATATTGATGCACACACCTTTCCCGCCCTAAACATTAAGTGACCAGAAAATCCAAAGTTATTAGGCTTTGATATGATTTACATCTTTCAATAAAATACCAGTTTTTACTGCTTATTATTCCTGTTAAATCTGTATTATGTGTAGACCAGGGGTCGGCATACCTTTTCCTGGTGGGGCCGGTTCCGCTGTCCCTCGATCGTAGGCAGGCCGAAGGGGGGAGTGTGCATGACAGCGGTGCCATTTTGGAACGCAAAATGGTGTTGCGAGCGCATGCTTGTGACGCTGCTGCCGTTTTGCATTCCAAGATGGCGCCCGCCATTGTGAGCATGCGGGTGCGAAGGTGCAATTTTAAAACGCAAAACGGCGTTGTGCGTCGCGAGCGCATGCGCACGATGCCAGTGCCGTTTTACTTTCCAAAATGGCGCCCACACTCGCACCCGCATGTGCACGACGGTGGGCGCCATTTTGGAATGCAAAACGGCGGCAGCATCATGCACATGCGATGCCATTTTGCGTTCCAAAATGCCACCCGCCATCGTGCATATGCGGGTGCGAGTGCCATTTTGGAAAGCAAAATGGCGCCCTGAGGCACGCACACGACGGCGACACCGGTGGCAAGACCGGCCATGGGCCAGTTACAAGGCCTCGACGGGCCAGGTTCGGCCCACGGGCCGTAGTTTCCTGACCATTGGTGTAGACTATACAAAATAAAACATATAATGTACTCTCAGAAATAGATGAAAATAAGAATAACTTAATGTTAAACATTAGTCCTACTTATTACTTTTAATTAATTCTGAGCAAATAGTAATACAAAAACACAAAAGCACTTTTCAGAGAAACAGACAAAAAAGAGTTAAGCATTAGCATTGGCATTAAACACTTTGAATAAAAACACTAGTTTAGAGACTTTTAAGAGGTTCAAATAAACCTATGTTAAGGATTTGTTTCTGAATGGCATTTCTTGCATTATAAAATAAAATGATTAAATAGAAGCAAGTGACACAGGATGCTGGTCTAACAATGAACAACAGCGAATAAACTGTTAACGTTAAAATGTTTAAATTCAGTCGTTGTTCCAGTAAGAGAGTTGGAAAACAGTAATAACAGCCAGACTTTTTGTTTAAAAAAGAATAATCAATAAAAAAACCAGAGTGCTTTTTTTATAAAGGTAATCTGGTTTAAACCAGCCAACCCTGTTTAAACTAGCAAAATTATCTACAATGCAAGTGATCTCCTCCTTTGGAGACTTATTAAAGAAGGTTCTATTCTTGAACCGAGGGAATGAAATCAATGATTAAAGCCAGGAATCTTTAAGAGAACAAAGCACACAGTGAATCAGTTGCCAAACCAAAGGTTAGAAGTCCTTTCAAAAATGTATAATAACGAAATGTTGTGTCTGTGTGTGTACACATGTGCCTTCAAGTCACCTGTCCATGAATGGCAATGCCATAAGGTATTCATAGAGTTTTCTTGGGCAAGGACTACTCACCAACTCATAAAAATTCCACCATATGAGAATTAAGTTATTTCTGACCTACTTACCACAAGCGAGCCTATATCCAAGCAAACTTTCTTCAGAACAATGGGAACAAATAGAATCCATTTTACAGAGAATAAACAGTCCCCTCAAACATCTGTCCAAAAGAGGACAGGTTGGGGAACAGACACCCCTCAAATAGACAGGAATGCTACTAACAAGAAAGGCGGGACATCTTATCCGTAAAGCCACTGTTACATCCACAGAAAGTGCCCCAGGCAAAGGTTATATAATTTGCTTGCATCTGATTAAGCCCTGGAAGTTCACAATGCAGAATAGTATTAGCTGTGTAGGATTTCCCCTAGGTGCCAGAGGTGCCAGCCTGTTGGCATCTTCTCCCCAACTGAAAGATTTTTGAATCCATTTGAAAAAACTATTTTCCAGAAAGGGTGAAATGAACTCTCTCCCACTTTTCCTGGTAGATAAAAACCAGCAGACGACTGGAAATCAGCATAGGATCCACCATTTCACACATTACTAAGCTCACTCATGAGTCCTCTCATCCTGAGCTATCTATACAGTGGGCCCTTGATATCCACTGGGGTTTGGCTCCAGGGCCTCCCATGGATACCAAAATCTGTGGATGCTCAAGTCCCATTAATTATAGTGGCATAGTGAAATGGTGTATCCTATATAAAATAGCAAAAGCAAGGTTTGCTTTTGAAATTTATATTATTTTTGAATATTTGCAAGCCATGGATGGTTGAATCTGTGGATATAAAATCTGTAGTTACAGAGAGCCAACTGTACTTTCTGGGATATACAAGATTCCCTCACTTGCTAGTAGGCATCAGGTGTTCCAAGTGCCATCAGTCACAAAAACAGTTTGGCCCTTCACATTCATATATTTCTGAAACTGGGAAGTGTGCTTCCAAATAATTTTTCTTCCTCTTTCAAATTATTCAAAGAGCACATTCACCTACTGAACCTTTATTGGCGTGGCAGCATCAGATCAGATTACTATAAATGTAAACCAATCTGTGCAACCTGCACTATCCCACAGCTACATGCATAACTGACCCATGCAATGGCACTACACACATTTGTAACTATGCTTTTAGTAGTGGAACTGAGGTGGTCTCCATAATTCTCATTTTAATAAGTACATTTGAAATTTAGCTATAATGCCAGCAATTTCAGTTATAGTGTTGAATCAGCATAATTGCTCTGCAATCTACCAAATCACAAAAATAAAATACTTTAATTTGTTAAAAGCTAAAAGCTTTAAGCTGACCCTAACATGAGACAAGGTCCACTGACAATGTATAAAACTCTTTTATGCCATGAATTAAGTAAAGCAGAATTCTATTTCCATGAGAGAGAAGCAAGAAAAAGGGAAAGAGAGAAAATCAGAATTTTCTGTGTAATGTTGCGTGTCCTCTCTACTGTGCTGGTTCGCTGTTGTTGTTCTGTGCCTTCAAGTCGTTTCTGACTTATGGCAACCCTAAGGTGACCCTGTCATGGGGTTTTCTTGGCAAATGTCTTCGGGGGGGGGGGGGCAGTTGCCATTGCCATCCTCTGAGGCTGAGAGACTGTGACGTGTCCAAGGTCACCCAGTGAGTTTACAGGACTGAGCCAGGATTCAACCTTTGGTCTCCAGAGTCCTAGTCCAATGCTCAAACCACTGGCCACTACTGTGGTGGTACACCCCTACAAATAGTCCAGGGCGCACAAACTGTGACCTGGGAGTTGATAAGCAAGTGTAGATTACACAGAAAGAAAAAACAGAGGTAAGTTTCAATTTTTCTTTGGTAGCAATCTGTTGGGAGTTACTCATACTGTAGACACTCATTATAAGGAAAGCTTTAAATGACACCAACTGAGAAAAAAGACCTAGTCAGTCATTTTATTAATAGAATCATAGAATCATAGAGTTGGAAGAGACCACAAGGGCCATCCAGTCCAACCCCCTGCCATGCAGGAACTCCCAATCAAAGCATCCCCGACAGATGGCCATCCAGCCTCTGCTTAAAGACCTCCAAGGAAGGAGACTCCACTACTTTCCGAGGGAGTGTGTTCCACTGTCGAACCGCCCTTACTGTCAGGAAGTTCCTCCTAATGTTGAGGTGGAATCTCTTTTCTTGCAGCTTGCATCCATTGTTTCGGGTCCTAGTCTCTGGAGCAGCAGAAAACAAGCTTGTTCCCTCCTCGATATGACATCCCTTCAAATATTTAAACAAGGCTATCATATCACCTCTTAACCTTCTCTTCTCCAGGCTAAACATCCCCAGTTCCCTAAGTCGTTCCTCATAGGGCTTGCTTTCCAGACCCTTCACCATTTTAGTTGCCCTCCTTTGGACACGCTCGTTTCTCCACATCCTTTTTGAATTGTGGTGCCCAGAACTGGACACAGTATTCCAGGTGAGGCCGGACCAAAGCAGAATAGAGTGGCACTATTACTTCTCTTGATCTAGACACTATACTTCTACTGAAGCAGCCTAAAATTGCATTGGCCTTTTTAGCTGCTGCATCGCACTGTTGACTCATGTTCAACTTGTGGTCCACCTGGATTCCTAGATCCCTTTCACAGGTAGTCTCATTCAGCCAGGTGTCCCCCATCGTATATCTGTACTTTTCGTTTTTCCGCCCTAAGTGCAGTACCTTACATTTCTCTGTGTTGAATTTCATTTTGTTAGCTTTGGCCCAACTTTCTAGTCTGTTCAAGTCATTTTGAATTTTGATCCTGTCCTCTGGGGTATTAGCTACTCCTCCTAATTTGGTGTCGTCTGCAAATTTGATAACTATGCCCCCAATACCGTCATCCAAGTCATTAATATAGATATTGAATAGCACTGGGCCCAGGACAGAGCCCTGTGGCACCCCACTGGTCACTTCTTTCCAAGTTGAAAAGGAGCCATTGTTGAGCACCCTTTGGGTTCGACCAGTCAACCAATTACAAATCCATGTAACAGTTACTTTGTCTAGCCCACATTTTACCAACTTGCTTGCAAGAATGTCATGGGGAACCTTGTCAAAGGCCTTACTGAAATCAAGATATACTATATCCACAGCATTCCCTTCATCTACCAAGCTGGTAATTTTATCAAAAAAAGAGATCAGATTTGTCTGGCATGACCTGTTTCTCTGAAACCCATGTTGACTTTTTGTGATTATGAAATTATCTTCCAGATGTTCACAGACTCTCTGTTTCATGATCTGCTCCAGAATCTTTCCGGGTATTGATGTCAGACTAACTGGACGATAATTGTTGGGATCCTCTTTTTTCCCCTTTTTGAAGATGGGAACAACATTTGCCCTCCTCCAGTCCGCTGGGACCTCTCCTGTTTTCCAGGAATTCTCAAAGATTATTGCCAATGGTTCTGATATTACATTTGCCAGTTCTTTTAATACCCTTGGATGTAATTCATCTGGTCCTGGAGACTTATATTCATCTAGATTAACCAGATGTTTCTGTACTATCTCTTTACTTATTCTGTGCTGAAATTCTCCTATTCTGTCCTCTGCTCCATTATCCTCAAGTTGAGCACCCTTTGCCTTTTCTGAAAAGACTGAAGCAAAGAAGGTGTTGAGTAATTCTGCCTTTTCTCTGTCCCCTGTTATCTTTTTGCCATCTTCTCCACACAGTGGCCCTACCATTTCCTTCTTTTTCCTTTTGCTACTGACATACCCCCAAAAGCCCTTTTTATTGTTCTTAACCTCTCCAGCAAGCCTGATTTCATTCTGCGCTTTAGCTTTTCTGACTTTAACCCTACACGTGCTAGCTATTTGTTTGAATTCCTCTTTGGTGATTTCCCCATTTTTCCATTTCTTATACATGTTCCATTTAAAACATAATTCAGGTGCAAGTTCCTTAGTCATCCATCCTGGTTTCTTGAGACACCTCCCATTCTTCCTCCTCGCTGGCACGGTTTGAAATTGTGCCTTCAGTATCTCCCTTTTGAGAAACTCCCATCCATCTTGAACTCCCTTCTCTTTTAGTATTCCTGTCCATGGGATCACCCTCAGTATTTCTCTAAGTTTAGTAAAATCAGCTTTCCTAAAGTCTAGAATGCGTGTCTGACTATGCCTGGCTTCTCCTTTCCACTGTATAATAAACTCCAGGAGGACATGATCACTCCCGCCTAAGGATCCAACCACTTGCACCCCATTAACTAGGTCTTCCCTGTTAGTTAGGATCAGATCCAAAATAGCTGACTCCCTCGTTGCCTCTTCCACCTTTTGAACAATGAAATTGTCTTCGAGGAAAGTGAGGAATTTGCTAGACCTTGAGGATTTTGCCGAGTTTGACTTCCAGCAAATATCCGGATAGTTGAAGTCACCCATCACTACTATATTTCTCCTTTCTGAGTGTGTGGTCATCTGTTCTAGAAAGGCTTCATCCAATTCTTCTGCTTGAGTTGGGGGTCTGTAGTAGACTCCCACACTAACATCCCTGTTGTTTCCTTCCCCTCTAATTTTTATCCAGATGCTCTCCACTTGGCTTCCAGGATTGATGTCCTGGATTTCTTCACTGGTGTAAATATCCCTGACATATAATGCTATTCCTCCTCCTTTCCTGTTTGTCCTGTTTCTCTTGAAAAGGTTATACCCCTTTATTTCTACATTCCAGTCATGAGACTCATCCCACCAGGTTTCAGTGATGCCTATTATATCATATTTGCTTTGTTGTGCTAGGAGTTCAAGTTCATCTTGCTTATTTCCCATGCTCTGTGCATTAGTGTAGAGACATCTAAGACCATGCGTCCCCTTTACTTGCTGCCTGTGCACATTTTTTTGCCTCCCACTGTTGGGTCCCTGTACTGTTTGCCTTGTTTCCTCTATGACAGTTTGACTATTTTCTCCAGTCCTTTTGTCTTCCAGGACGTTGTCTCCCTTCCCCACACAGTTCAGTTTAATACTTTCTTCTGTTTTGATTTTTAAAAAAATAATTTTCAAAATGTGTTTCAAAAATGTTCCAAAACAATCATTAATCAAATTACTGGTGTAATGAGAGCCAGCGTGGTAGAGTGGTTTGAGCACTGGACTATAACTTTGGAAACCAGGGTTCAAATCCTGGCTCAGCCATGAAAACCCACTGGGTGACCATGGCCAAGTCACACTCTCTCAGCCACAGGGGAAGGCAATGGCAAATCCCCTCTGAAGAAACTTGCCAAGAAAACCCTGTCATACGTTGCTTTAGGGCAGGGGTAGGCAACCTTTCCCCTTTAAGGGCCGAGGGACTTCAGCTCCCAGAATCCCAGGAGCTATTGGCCAACATGGCTGAGGCTTCTGGGAGCTGAAGTCCCTCGGCCCTTAAAGGGGAAAGGTTGCCTACCCCTGCTTTAGGGTCACCATAAGTCAGAAATGACTTGAAGGCACATAACACACACAATGATCTACATGCCAGCATAGTTCACTTTCATAGGGATGTGTCGCAGGGGGCAATGAAATCTGTCACTGTTGGGAAAGAAGAGACTGTCTTGCCATTTTGGTCACATCAGCACTGATGCTCATGTGTGAACATCAGTTATACAGCAAATTATATAACTGCTCACAAAACATTTATAGACCCTCTAGTGATGTACATATTTTTACTATTCCAGTCTCACATATTCAAATATATTTAGAGAATTCACAGTGTCATTCCAAAGTATTCAGTAGGGATCAAAACTGGAAAACAACAGTTTCTAATCCACCAAACTTTTTTATGCCTCACTCATAACTCAATCCCCATCTTTTTTTTCTTCTATTAATTATATGCAGGACACGAACAGAAATATCTTCAGAGTCAAACTGGATTCCTTAAAGGATATTGCAAACAGATAGAGAGCCAGCATGGACAGTGGTTTGAGTGTCGGATTATGACTCTGGAGAACAGGGTTTGACTCCTGGCTCAGCCATGTAAGCCTACTGGGTGATCTTGGGCAAGACATACTCTCTCAGCCTCAGGGGATGGCAATGGCAAACCACTTCTGAAGAAATCTTGCCAAGAAAACCTCATGATAGATAGGTTTGCCTTAGGGTTGCCATAAGTTGGAAATGACTTGAAGGCACATGACAACAACAAAAAATACTTAACACAAAAACACTGGAAAGTGTTGTAATGGGCAGAGTACTAGAAAAATCAGACCTGGTCTCAAACCACTACTGAATCACTGTTTATTTTAATATTGTGAAATCTTGAGTTAAATTTTAATCTAAATATGCTGCCATTTTGATTCTTCAGTTTTATAAATATGCCCAACAGTACAGCTGGAATCCTGTAGTTCAGGCTAAGTTGCTGTAAAGCATACATACATACATACCATACTAAACTACACAATATGGCTAACTAAATTACTTATATGAAATACCAGTAATATAAATAAAAGGACCTGCCACTTGGCTAGTGATGTGGATACTCCAAAAAATGGTTATTACATAATTTTATGCATTGTACAGCTCTTTTACATTTTTCTTAGCCAAAAGCAGTTGAACCAAAATATCTAATTTTAAAAAAATGAGTAAAGGTGTGCCTAGTTGGGCTTAATTATTATACAGCCAGCCTTCCATATCCACAGATTCTTTACCCGTTGATACAGGTTGAAAATATTTTTAAAATATAAATTCTAAAAAGCAAACCTTGATTTTGCCATTTTATATAAGGGACACCATTTTACTATGCCACTATATTTAATGAAGTGTGAACATTCACAGATTTTGGTATCCATGGGGAACCAAACCCCAGTGGTATCAAGGGCTCACTGTACGATGAGTAATATGATTGTGAAATCTTGTATTCAGTGGGGACCAATTCCCTTGGTGAGGTGGAATTCAGATCCCATTTCCTTTTCCCAATTCCAGGCTATCTGAAAGATGGTATCTCCCCATAGGAGCCTCCCTGGGTTTTAAGAGTTTGGGGTGAGGACTTCTCTCAGTCCCACCATTGTCAGAGGAGGACTTGGTGAGGAAACATGAAAGACCTCTCAGTGGCTGCTCTCAAGTTGAAGAAATCTCTCCTATCGAAGGCAAGGCTGGGCCACTCTTTACTTAGGGCCTTTGCAGACTGCTAGAAATAATGCAAATTGAGTCCACTTTAACTGCCCTGGCTCAGTGCTAGGGAATCGTGGGAACTGTATTTTTTCTGAGACATTGAGCCTTCTCTGTCAGAGAGCTCTGGTGTCACAATAAACTCCAGTTCCCATGATTCCCTAGCACTAAGTCAGGGCAGTTAAAGTGGACTCAATTTGCACTATTTCTGGTAGTCTGCAAAGGCCCTTACTCTCTTTTGGCCAGCAGGCAAAGACCTTTTTATTCAGATTGAGGTTTTTTGGGGCAATTAACTAGTCATTGCAGAAGGGTCTTTAACTGGGGAATTGCTCTAATTTTCCATTGTTTTGTTTGAAATACCTTTAAAATGTTTTTAAAAGGATAGTTTATATAACTTTTATTTCTTTATTATAATCTTTAAAGTTGTACTTTTTACTACTGCTTTCTCTGGGTCCCACGAAGGGGAAAAAGGAGGATTATTATTAAATAAGCGCACAAATAAATAAAACAGCCTGACCTAGACAACAGTAGGACAGCACAATTAACCAAGGTTTCATAGAACTATGGCTTTATCTTTTCCGCACAACATACTGGTCTGCATTGCCCAATCATTTCTCTAGGCTCCTCATACCATCAATAACAGCTAATATACCACAGATCTGCTGCTCATGTTACAGTTATCATGATGTGTAAATCTGGGACTCTAACTTGTCTTTAATTGAACAAGTCAGAATCATAAGCCAGCAACAAACAATATCAAGAAAAAACCCCAGTTTTCACAATAAACTATGACCAGGGAAACTTTGGCTCACCAGATTTTCACTACAACTGGGCTGAGAGATTCAAACAAAAACTAATAGAGGGCCAAAATCTCCTCACCTCTACAAATAAAGAAACCACAGATGGCTTGCAGAAGGAGCCAAACAGGCACAATGAGGCATATTGCAAGAGCAGACTGCTAATAAATTATGATTATATAATCACATAAATTATAATAAATTATTATTATTATCTGGACCCCTGGCTCACTGGTATATTCAAACATGATTTATGCTGCAAATTCTTCCATTATTCCTAGTCTATATAGGATTAATGGCAAACACAATAAACAGATTATGTACCATAATTAGCTTGGAATATATCGGCAGCAGTATGTAACTTGATACTTAACTTTGACATGCCCTCACAAGTTCGCCCCTTACCTAATTATTTTTCAAGAAAAGTATACAAATATTAAGAGCTGTAATAAAATACAACATACAACAGGTTCTACAAATTTGTCTCGCCTCCCACTCCGTCACTGGAATATTGCATTACAATCCATAGTCTCAGGGCCTGAAAGACTGTCAAAAATAATCCAGCTTTAGACCACTTTAACTGTCCTGGCTCAATACTAGGGAATCAAGAGAGCTCTGGTGCCACAATAAACTACAGTTCCCATGATTTCTAGCACTGAGCCAGGACAGTTAAAAGTGGTCTCAAACTGGATTATGTTCAGGCCCTTAGATTCCTTTTCTTAGTTCTTCTTGTGATAATGAGTGCTCTATGTCAGCTTGGCACTATAGAGGACTTGAGCAGACTAAATAATGTTTTTGTTTTATTAGCATTACTAGCTTCTCTTGTTGTCAGCTGCCTGCTCTCTCATAAACTGTCAAAACCAAAGAAGACCCTTATAATTCAGGACCTCAT
This sequence comes from Phrynosoma blainvillii, assembly GCA_026167975.1. Lineage (NCBI taxonomy): Eukaryota > Metazoa > Chordata > Lepidosauria > Squamata > Phrynosomatidae > Phrynosoma > Phrynosoma blainvillii. The sequence continues at coordinate 275,530,738 of JANUYF010000001.1, forward strand.
GCCATCACTTGCAGCAGCAGCAACAACAACAACAAATTTTGAAGTAAATTCAGTGTGTAATTATTTTCTGATTGAACTACACTTTTCATATATCTAACATAATTTTATGCCAAAATTATAACATAATTTATGATCCTAATGTAATAAAGTGACATTCAATCAGTAAGGAGTCCTAATAATTCCTATTAAAGTTTTCTTTTTCTGAAAATGTCCAATATTTCCAGGAAAAAAACTATTTTCCCACAGCTTCCAAACTTCCAGAAGTTGTATGTCTTTACCTCTGTTACCTTTTAAAAATCTTTCAACATCTTTTAATGAGATGTTTATGATCTCTGTATTATTTTAGGCTTATTTTATTCTCTACAGTATTCTAGTATTTTATATTTAATCCTATGTAACTCTTCTATATTCCATACAAATGTTTACATTCTTTCTATTGTCTTTAAATTTTGTTTGGGTTAATGTGTATGCTGTCCATATGTCTGGGTTCATACGAGACTCATGAATGTAAACAATTCACAAATCATTATAGTCAAGAAAACCAGATTATAAACAAGAATATAAATTATACTAGAAATATTGGATAGCAACTGTCTTCTTCCATCAAGTCCTAAGGATATAGTCTCCTTTTCAAAAGTAAGTATACCAAGTAAAGGGGGCAGGGGGCAAAAAGCGTTCCACGCTGATTTTGTGTTTGTGTTTCAAGATTCGAAATTTTGGTTCCAATTTTAACAACTGCACACATTTTATTGTATTTGACTGGAACAATGGAAAGAACTATGACGAAGGCTGGTGCAGACATTAACGCAGACTGGCTGAAGATGAACTGGACAATAACATACTACACTGTTATAGTGCTATTATTCCACATATTGCTGTTGTTAAATTAAGAAGTTAAGAAGCACAGTTAAGAAGCACAACTTTAATGGGAGTACAACCTCGTGTAGAACTGCCTGGGGAAGACACACCGCACACTAGCAACACTTTTGCCTTGCTGGATTGAGTCATAGGACAATATCACACTGCAATGTTCTAATACTAATATTAATACTAAGGCTGCCTCCTGTGGAATCCTGGGATTTGCAGTTCAGGGAAGGGCATTTGGAATTCTCAGCCAGAGTTCTTAGGCCTCCCTAAACTACAAACTCCAGAATTCAACAGGAGGCAGCCAGAGCTGTTCAAGTGGGATAACAGCACCATAACAGTGTAGTGTGATACTGTTCTAAGACTCAGTCTAGCAAGGCAAAAGCTGCTACTGTGCAGTGTGTCCTCCCCAGGCAGTTCTATACAAGGCTGTATTCCCATTAAAGGTGTGCTTCTTAAATATTCTTGAGCAACAGATCTCTTTGAGAATCTGATGAAAGCTATGGGTGACGGGTGGAATCCACTTAAACACCATCTTAAAATTAATGCCTAATGGTCTGTTGACTATAATAAAGGCTTTTGTTGTGAATAAATAATAGGGGGAAATCAAAGGAAAAGTCTCTCCCCCCCCTTTTTTTTTAAGCCCCAGTTCACTGATTCCCTAGAGGCCCATGGACCACAGATAAAGAATCCCTGAATTAAAGAATTAGGTTTGTAGTGTGGGGGTGTGCATTCATACAGTACTGTGATCAGAGGCAGGAGTGAACTTTGTGACTTGAAATGGCATTCTGTCAGTATTGGCTGTGAATATATGAAGTCCTCCTTTGCCTGAATGCAGACAGGTTTCCTACTATTCCCATGTTTTAGTAACCTGCCATTTAGGCTACTGCAACTTGTTTTATGTTGGGCTGCCTTTCAAATGGTTCAAAAACTATCTAGAATACAGCAAGATTTCAAAAGAAAGGAAGAAAGAATGTTCTGAGTCCCCATTGCAAACATTCCAGCTAAATCAACACAGCCTCGTAAAAATGAATTAATAGCTCTGTTACACTCACAGAATCCAGTGTGTTTTCTGGATTTCAAGATACTGCATTATAGCCACAACAGGGGGATTCTAAGGAGAGAGCCAATGGATGGGGACCTTACTATTTGAGGTTTCTATCTCCAACAAAAGTAAAACTGTTTTCTCTAAAATTGGGACCGCATTGGCATGTTTTACCTCAACACCACCTAAAGTTTTTCTGATGCAAAAGCATGAAGGCTTCTTGAGAAATTCAGTGTCCTCTGCCTAACAAAGGGGCCTGTGGCTTCACAAAGGATGGAGACAGACTGGATTGCAAAGGAAACATATTTTTGTGTTGCAAATGGAAGTTAAATCTCCTGGACTTTGAGAATCTCCTAGCATCCACATGGCCAGAAGGAAAAGGTGCCAACCTGCAAGAAATACCCCTCCATACCATTTAAACCAGGGGTAGGCAACCTTTCTGAGCCGGGGGCCGGGTTGCTGTCCCTCAGACAATTGGGGGAGGGCGAAGTACCAAAAATAAATAAATAAATAAATCTTAAAAATTTTTAAAAATTTAAAAAATGCATGCACACTCGCTCAGCCCCAGAAATGCCATGGCAAAACCCCATGTGGAAATTTTGCAAAAAAAAAAAACGCCAAGAACAAGTAATAACAACAATAATCAATATCATCATGGCGGGCGGCGGCGGCGGCAGGACCGGCCTGGGGCCAGTCCAAAGGCCTCGGGGGGCTGCATCCGGCCCCCAGGCCTTAGGTTGCCTGCCCCTGATCTAAATGGTATAGCGGCCAAGTAGTCCAAGATCTTGGCTTTGGATGCCCTGTTCAAGACCACCATCTGCATCCAGTACCTTCTGCCTGTACTCTCCTCACTGCCCCAATATAAGTCTATCTCAGGTGTAATTTAATGTATCTACATGCCTACGTGACTTTCCCTTTCTTTGATTTCTGTCTTGCCTTGTCTCCCGCCATACGTTATGTTAACAAAGGTATCATTTAATTTGAGACATCTTGAGCACCCTATCTTTCTTTTCCTCATTTCTCTTTCTCCCATTTCAAGCTTACTGTATATACTCATGTATAAATCTAGAAATTTTAGTCAAAAAAATGACCCCAAAAAAACCTTGGGTTTATTTATTCATGAGTCAATATAAGTACTGTACTTCTATTTAAAAAAAAGGGGGGGAGCCATCCTCTTCTCTGAATAGAGTGGCAAAAGGTGAGAGTTTAATCTGCTCAAAAGCACCTAAAAGAAGTACCGACCCCATCTACGCTCTCTGCCATGGTGCCACTTCTGACCTTTTTGAATGCCTGAGTGGGAAAATGCTCACTGTGGCAGCACTCCGGCACTTCTCTTCAAAGAAGCATCAAGAGAAATCCAGCTTTTGAAAGATTTGAATAAGACATCTATGTATGTTTGTCAGCTTTTCTGGGTTAAAATCGAGCAAAGTTATTACATTAAAGTTAACGGCTGTAATCACTGCTAATGTAGTTACCATTTGCTTTGCTTTGTCCTTTTATCCTTTTTGACATGTGCGCATTTTCTTAACCCCACCTGTGTCTCATCACCTTCCTTATATATCACACCACCACCATTTAGTGCAGTTTCCTCCTTATCCATCCAGCCTTTATGACGACCACAAGCCATTATACCTGTCAGAATTTTGTTAAGTTCTTTGGCATCGTTTTCTTTTTCTTCACCCTTTACATTCTTTACTTTTTGTTGTTGTTAACTGCCCTCAAGTCAATCTCGACTCATGGCAACCCTATAGATGAGACAGAGACCCTCTGTCCTCCACTGGGCTGCTTAACTCCTGCAACTCCTTAATACCCATGACCTTCTTAATAGAGTCTATCCATCAACCATGTGGCCTTCCTCTCTTCCTACATTCTTCCACCTTTCCCAGCATTATTGTTTTTTCCAAAGAGTCCCCTCTTCTCATGATATGTCCAAAGTACAACAGCCTCAGTTTGGTCATCCTGGCTTCCAGGGAGGTTTCCAGCTTGATCTGCTCTAGGACCCATTTATTTTTCCTTTTGGCTGTCCATGGGATCCTCAGCACTCTTCTGCAGTACCACATCTCAAAAGGAATTGATTTTCTTCCTATCATCTTTCTTAACTGTCCAGCTCTCACATCCATACGTGGTAATAGGGAATACGATGGCTTGTATGATTCTGACTTTTGTGTATCTTTGCATTTTAGAATCTTTTCTAGTTCTTTTATAGCCACTCTCTCCATTCTTAAGTCTTCCACTGATTTCCTGACTGCAGTCCCCATTTCTATCAGTTTGATCCCAGGGATGGGAATTCTTTTACTATTTCTATTTCTTCATTGTCTAGGGTATTTATTTATTTATTTATTTATCCTGCCTTTCTCCCAAAGTGGGACCCAAGGCAGCTAACAACATATATAAAACACATTAAAACAACAATTGCAATAGTACAATTAAAACTGTAAAAAATATAAAAATTACAAATATGAAATTTAAAACAGAGTTAAAAAAATAATAATCTAAAACTAACCCCCCATCCCCCAATGAAACCAAGCCTGCAGGATTTTAAAAGGTGTGCTTAAATAAAAATGTCTTCGTCTGCCGGAAAAAGGCCAGCAGTGAAGGGGCAGCCTAGCCTTCTGTGGAAGGGAGGGTGGGAGCAGCCACCGAGAATGCCCTCTCTCGTGTCCTCACCAAATGAGTGTGGGATGGTGGTGGGACCGAGAGAAAGCCTTCTCCTGAGGATCTTAGGGCTCTAGGTGGTTCCTATAAGGAGATACGGTCTCTCAAATAGTCTGGACCTAAGCTGTGTAGGGCTTTATAGGTCATGACCAGTACTTTGAATTGTGCTTGGAAACAAATCGGTAGCCAGTGAAGCTGTTTCAATACAGGACTTATACGCTCCCTATAACTGGCTCCAGTCAGCGTTCTAGCTGCAGCATTTTGGACCCACTGAAATTTCCGAACAGTTTACAAAGGCAGTCCCACATAGGATGCATTACAATAGTCCAAAGGGGATGTAACTAAAGCATGTGTCACTGTAGCCAGGTCTAATGTCTCAAGGAATGGACACAGCTAACGCACAAGTTTTGATTGTGCAAATGCACTCCTGGCTACTGCTGAAACTTGGGCATCCAGGCTCAGGGTTGAGTCCAGGAGCACACCAAAGCTGCAAGCCTGAGATTTCAGGGGGAGTGTAACCTCATCCAGCACAGCAATGTCCCTATTCCCTGATCTGCCTTACGACTGACCAGGAGCACCTCTGTCTTATCTGGATTAAGCTTTAATTTGTTTGCCCTCATCCAGTCCATTACTGACAGCAGACACTGGTTCAGCACAGAGACAGCTTCCTTGGAGTCATATGGAAAGGAGAGATAGAGTTGGGTGTCATCTGCATACTGGTGAAACTGTACCCCAAAACTCCGTCTGACCTCTCCCAGCAGTTTCATGTAGATGTTAAACAATGTGGGGACTAAACAGAACCTTGGCCAGCAGCCAAGCAGTCTAACAGAAGTACCCCAACACCACCTTCTGGGTCCACCCCTCCAAGAAAGACCGGAACCACTGCATAACAGTGCCCCCAAGTCCCATCCCAGAAAGGCAGCTCAGAAGGATACCATGGTTGATCAAAAGCCGCTGAGATCTAACAGGACCAACAGGGACACACTCCCCCGTCCAGTTCCCTGCTAAGGTCATCCACCAAGGCGACCAAAGCAGTCTCCGTGCAATAGCTAGGCTTGAAGCCAGATTGAAATGGATCTAGATAATCCATTTCATCCAGAAATCCCTGCAGCTGGGAGGCCACCACCCACTCCAGAACCTTGCCCCAAAATGGAATATTAGAGAGAATCTGAGTGATTTTGTCTGCAAGCTGTCTTGTGAAAATTTAGGGAGATTGAACTTGTGAAAGTCCTCAGTGGTCATTATTTTTTGTTTTCCTTATTTTCAACATTAAGCCTGCCTTCGCACTTTCTTCTTTGATTTTCCTTAGTAGGTGTTCCAGGTCTGGGAGGTTTTCAGATAGTCCTATGGTGTCATCTGCATATCTTAAATTGTTGATATTCCTTCCTCCTATTTTCAATGTATCCTTTGTTACGTGTATCCTTTGTTACATGTCCCTAAATTTTACCCTCAATTTATCCATAATTTTGGCCTTAAAACCTACTCTCGATTTACACATGAGATCAGCCTATCATCAAGAACACCTGGTAATCAGCTCAAATTCTCTTTCACATTCCAATTTAGCCAGTTCTTTCTGCAATCCCAGTTTAGCCCATTCAATCCATCCCTTTATCTTTCATGCTTCTTCTGTATCTGTTATTTCAGTTATAGTATTTATCAAGTCCATTGACAGATCACTAACTGATTCACCTGAAGCTTCAAGCCTTTCCCCTTCAGATTACTTCTACATAATCAAGACCAATAACCTTAAATATTTCCTTACATGCTATCTTTATTTTTTCCCCTCACCAAGGTAGCATAAAAGTCATAAAAAGTTATAAATTGCTTTGTTTTTCCTTTATTTCTAAACTTATTTTTTCAGTAATTCATTACTTTACTTGTATCTTTTGCCTCAGGAATGCTAAACCAAGGGCTAATTACTGCCTGTTACCTTTAAATAGTGATCCTTCTGTATTTCCTACCTCAGGAATTATAATTTTTGCTAAGGCCAATTCACAAATTACTTCCAGGAATTACTGGCATCACATCTATTTCTTTTACTTTTTCTATGTCATTTGCCTTTTCCAATTTTTTTATAATCAGGGCTGATTTTAAAAAATCTGTTTTTTAAAGAATTTTTTTTTAAATGTAAATAATTTTTCTATTTACAAGAGATTTTAAAATATTTCATACATTTAAGAAAAAGCTTAAATTAAAAATATCATAGTGAATAGCCATTCTACAACTTTTAATTCGATTATGTGAATAGGTTAACAGCAGGTTATAGATTGAAAAACAGGCTCATAAGTTATATTCTGCATGTAGTATTTATGAAGTGCTGTCTCTCTTCTTCCAAAAGGATTTGCCTCTATTTAAATTCAGAGACAAAGGTCATGAATAGAAAATTTAAGGGGGAGGAGTAAAATTAAAGAAGGAGAAAAGGTCTGGACATAAATGAAAGATTTTTTTAGTAAGTTGAAAATTCATTTTAAAAAACCAATCCAAAATAACTGTTTGTTGTGTACCTACTTTCTAATGAAACCTATATCATGAGGATTATATTAAGCAATTAATGTACTTCTACTAAAAATGATAATGATATAGAATCATTTTCACTAGTGATTTAAACTTTTTTTTAAATTTTGCAAACTGAGTCCCACAGAAAAGCAATGTAAATCATGCCTGATTTAATTTGATTTAATCAATCCTGCTTATAACATGGGCACACAGCCTTTGGTGCTTGCTAGACAACTGTCAAAACTGAGACCCTCTCTTTGGCACTCTCAAACCAGATGTGTCTCAATAATCCAGTGCTTCTCATCCAATAATGTGACAGTGCTCCTGATCACCTGTCCAACCTTAACCATTTCTCAGAATCCTCTATCAGACTGTCTGAAGAGAAATAAGGTGACGGCAGAATACAGGAGCATGCATGTTCCCATGTTTCTTTATGTGCATGGCCAGGTAGTCCACTGTACAGAATAAGCTTCAGCAATGAATCAACAAAGACAAGACATTATTTTGAGACTTCTTTAAACACATAATGTCAGGCTAACTCTCCTTTACAGTTCCCTCAGACACACTTGCATCATTTCCTAACCTTTCCCTGAACTCAAGCTCTCCAACCATTCTCCTCCCAGCTAGAAACTGTCTTCCCCCTTCTACTCCCCCTCCATTTCAGCCACACACACACACCCATTCACAACATCCCACTAGATTATATGGTTGGAGTGAGAAGAGAGCACATTCTGGTCATGTCCATCTCAGGCTGCATTTACATACTGTTGATACCTTGCTTCAAATCTCCTAAAGATCACTCCCAATGGCTTCATAAACTTTTGGGGGGGAGGGTTGCAGACTGCCAGAAATAGTGCAAATTGAGTCCACTTTTAGGGTTAGGATTAGTGCTAGGGAATCATGGGAATTGTTTTTTTTTCCCCTGGGACATTGGACCTTCTCTGTCAGACAGCTCTGGTGCCACAATAAACTACAGTCCCCATGATTCCCTAACCCTAACCCTAACCCTAAAAGTGGACTCAATTTGCACTATTTCTGGCAGTCTGCAACCCCCATTAGTAAGCAGTGCAGCAGTCTTGGGGCCAAGATACAGTTACTCAAGTGTTATTTTCTGGAATCAATCCCACATATAGAAGACAAAGCACTGTAAAATGCCCCAAACTCAAAAGATACTCCAGATGTCAACTTTGGGCCTAAGCAGACCGCGCAAAAAGGCAAGAAAGGGTAGGGGCAGCCTCACACTGGGCGGCCCAACCCCTTCCTGAACACGTCATTGGAGCGCCCATCGCTCTGCACGACTGGCGCTCCGACAACGCACTTCCGCTGCAGCGTCCGCGCACGCTGCAGCGGAAGAGGCGCCAAGGTGCGCCCAAGGTCCAAAAAAGCTGCATGTTGGGGCCGACGAGTGCGGCTACCTCAGCCCCAATCTGCAGCTTCCCGGGGCAGCCCATGGCCGCCTGTCTGCTTACCCCCTTTGTTAACAGTCACTGCAAGATCAAAAAGGGGTAAGAGGGTCATACTTCCTGTCCCTCTGACACAGAAAGTAATCTATAAGTACAATGAAGGCTAATTCTGTTCCCCAAATGGGCTGTAACTTGAACTGGAATGGACTGTATTCATCCAAGAATGCAAGCAGAATGCTGCCCAAGAACAGGACAGTATACTTAGCATTAATCTCTTCAGGAAAGTGATAAATACACGTTCATATCATGTATGCATCTTTGTCTGATTGATATGCATGCAAACTCACACTAGAAAGAGAAAGGAATGAATCAACCTCCACTACAATTATGTTGTGAACTGTTAATTAAACACACCACCATGATATTCAAAAATGGTATTACTCACACACAATTAGAGTAAACCTAATTATTCTTGTGACCTAAGGGAAAGGGATAAAAGTTGCAATCTGAATGACTTCCAGCAACAACAGAAATACCTGTTAAAAATCTTAGACATAAGTCCATTATAAACTGTTCTCCTAAATTATGAACACTGACATTTCCACAAATAAATAAATTAAAAAAAATCTAGGCAGTTTTTTGGCCAATGGTAAAATAAAAGTTCCAATATAAAATTTGGTCATCCACTTCATCCTATATTCCATATATAATGCAGTTAACTCTTGCTGTCTGTGAATATGGGTGTCCAACTCCATGTTATTCAATATGGAAACTCTTAGTCTAACGAATCTCTTAAGATTATTAGATTAGGAGGACAAAGCCTCCTCTGCAGCAGTCAGCATTTGGAGCCAAGCAAGAGGGTCATGGCCAAGTCGTTCATGTCCAAATTGCCACATTCAAACATCAAGATAAACTGGGATAACTGCACAGGTCTAGTTTATCTAGCACTCGAATGCAAGCTGGCTGATCACTCTTGTTTGCACTGGGAACTGCTAAAGAAACTATGTATCTTCAGTCTGTATTTTGTTTATTATGACTTACAAACCTGACAAGGGAGGTGTTCTCTGGCTTGCCTCTCCCACAAACCAGATTATTATTCTAGAATTTATTCTATGGGTAATTTTCTGGATGTCAGAAAAGGAAACAAACCAGAGAACTCCCTGCTAAATCTGTAATTGTGACAAATAAGCCAGAAAGCAAAGGTCCATCAGCTGCTACCACTGTCAACAGGAGCAATTAGCCAGCATGCACCAACAAGCTTATTCATCCATTACAAGTGGGAATCTCCCTGAACTGCTGGTGTCTGAACAGGGCCAGAATTTCACTGGCTTGGCTCTGAGCAGAATACTGCTCTGCACAGCCACAAATGCAAAGAACCTATGGAAGATGGAGCGTGATTTGCAGCAATTACCCCTTAGTTGCAGAGATCCTATTCAGAGGGCCCCAAAACCTTCAGGGTGTTATTGGGAGAGGAGCTGGGGGATTGCAAGAGGCAGGAAAGCCACCTTCTGTCAACTACCTCCCAAGAATACTATTTAAGAGCCAAGCCAAATAAAACACCTACCTAATGCGTCAACTAATTAGGGTAGTCTGATGAGTAAAAAATTAACATACACTGAGGAAGCAGCCCAGTGTTAAGTAAAACACAAGGCAAAGGAAAATAGGAGACAAGAAACAGGAAAGCAGTAGCCTAGGCAGATCAAAGCAAGCCAAATCTGACATTTGCAGTGGATCAGTAGCAAAACAATCAAGGCTATATACTGTACACAGTCCATCAAGTCAACTCTAGTAATTAACGTACAAGCAACTAGAATCAGAGCATCACACAGCTGGAAGAGGCCCCAGAAGCCACTAAGTCCAACCCTCTGCTCAAGGCAGGAACATGAGGTAGATCATCCCCAGCAGACAGCTGTCCAGACTCTTTTTTAAAAAATAATTTTTATTGATTAAAAACGAAACAAAACATAGAACACCGACCACATAAAAGATATCACAAAATTAGACATTAAAAACATATATACTAACAAACATTACACACTATACACACTGTACATCCACAAAACCACAATACTTCCTAATCCATTTCACTGTTTTTGTGCTTATTTTGATATCTAATATGACTCCTGCTCATTTTTATACTCCTTAACTTATTATAATATAGCTTACCATTAGTCAACAATAAAAGAAAAGAAGAAAAAGAAAATAAAGAAACATAAGCTTAAATAAAGTCTACTTTTGAAACATTGATTTCATTATCATTCAGTACCTCATGGAGATATCTTCAGACTCTTTTTGAAGATGTCCAGAGAAAGAGGCCTGAACACCTCTCTAAGAAACTGGTTCCACTGTCAAACCGTTCTTACCATCATTTTTGTTGTTAACTGCCCTCGAGTCAATCTCAACTCATGGCGACCCTATGGATGAAACATCTCCAAGACCCTCTGTCCCCCACTGCTCTGCTGAATCCCTGCAACCCCTTAATACCCGTGACCTCCTTCATAGAGTCCATCCATCTGGCATGTGGCCTTCCCATCTTCCTACTTCCCTCCACCTTTCCCAGCATTATTGTCTTTTCCAGTGAGTCCTCCCTTCTCATGATGTGTCCGAAGTACGACAGCCTCAGTTTGTTCATCTTGGCTTCCAGGGAGGTTTCCGGCTTGATTTGCTCTAGGATCCATTTGTTTGTCCTTTTGGCTGTCCACAGGATCCTCAGCACTCTTCTCCAGCACCACATTTCAAAGGAATTGATTTTCCTCCTATCTTGTGTCTTGACTGTCCAACTCTAACAGCCATACATGGTAATAGGGAATACAATAGCTTGTATCAGGGGTAGGCAACCTAAGGGCTGGATGCGCCCCCCCCCGGCCTTTGGATCAGCCCCAGGCCGGTCCTGCCGCCGCCGCCGCCGCCCATCATGATGATATTGATTATTGTTGTTGTTACTTGTTCTTGGGGTTTTCTTGGCAAAATCTCCACAGGGGTTTTGCCATGGCTTTTCTGGGGCTGAGAGAGTGTGCATGCATATTTTTTTTTAAATTTTATTTATTTATTTATTTATTTATTTATTTTTGGTGCTTTGGCCCCCAAATTGTCTGAGGGATAGCAACCTGGCCCCCGGCTCAAAAAGGTTGCCTACCCCTGGCTTGTATGATCCTAACTTTTGTGCTGAGTTGTTTATCTTTGCATTTTAGGATCTTTTCTATTTCTTTCATAGCCACCCTCCCAATTCTTAATCTTCTTCTGATTTCCTAACTGCAGTCCCCATTTCTATTTATGTTTGATCCCAGATAAGGGAATTATTTTACTATTTGTATTTCTTCATTGTCTAGGTTAACCTTGTGAAGGTCCTCAGCGGTCATTATTTTTGTTTTCTTTATTTTCAACATTAAGCCTGCCTTAGAACTTTCTTCTTTGATTTTCATTAGTAGGTGTTCCAGGTCTGGGGGGGGGGGGGGGTTCAGCTAGTATTATGCTGTCATCTGCATATCTTAGATTGTTGATATTCCTTCCTCCTATTTTCAATGTATCCTTTGTTACATGACCCTAAATTTTACCCTCAACGTATCCACTGGTCATATCATAATCCATAATTTTGGCCTTAAAACCTACTCTCGATTTACACATGAGATCAGCCTATCATCAAGAACACCTGGTAATCAGCTCAAATTCTCTTTCACATTCCAGTTTAGCCAGTTCTTTCTGCAATCCCAGTTTAGCCCATTCAATCCATTCCTTTATCTTTCATGCTTCTTCTGTATCTGTTATTTGTTATAGTATTTATCAAGTCCATTGACAGATCACTAACTCATTCACCTGAAGCTTCAAGCCTTTCCCCTTCAGATTACTTCTACATAATCAAGACCAATAACCTTAAATATTTCCTTACATGCTACCTTTATTTTTTTCCCCCTCACCAAGGTAGCATGAAAGTCATAAAAAGTCATAAAGTGTTTTATGCTTTCTTCATTTCTAAACTTATTTTTTCAGTAATTCCTTGCTTTACTTGTATCTTTTGCCTCATTTTAGATTGTTGATATTCCTTCCTCCTATTTTCACTCCTGTGTCCAAGCCTGCTTTTCTTATAATATGTTCTGCATACAAGTTGAACAGACAGGGTGAAAAGGATGCAGCATTCAAGTGGGGTTCAGGAAAGGAAGAGGCACGAGGGACCACATTGCAAACATACGATAGCTAATGGAGCACACCAGGGAATTCCAGAAGAAAAGCAACATGTGCTTTATAGACTATAGCAAAGCCTTTGACTGCATAGATCATGAAAGGCTGTGAAATGCCCTTAAAGACATGGGAGTGCCAACACATCTGATGAGGAATCTGTACTCAGGACAAAAGGCTACTGTCAGAACAGAACATGGAGAAACAGAATGGTTCCCAATTGGCAAAGTGGTCAGACAAGGCTGTATCCGTTCACCCTATCTGTTCAACTTGTATGCAGAACATGTTATAAGAAAAGCAGGCTTGGACACAGAAGAAGTAGGAATGAAAATAGGAGGAAGAAATATCTTACCATCATTACATTCTTTCTAATGTTCAATTGAAATCTACCCATCTGTAACTGTAGGATATAAAAGCTCATTCAAAAAGCAAACAACGCTAATGCTCTCATGACTCTTAAGTCTCCTGCACTGCCCAAGTGGTGGACCAGCACCAGTTCACAAGCCATCAGCTGATAGTCAATGGAGAGTTTCCTGGACAGAATGAAACAATTACAGTTGGCCCTCCAGATTCGCTACTTTGAGATTCGCGGTTTTGACTATTTCTGAGATCAAGGCCACTAGCCCAGGCATTCCTCCTCTCCCTCCAAATTTGTATTTTTCCTGGCTGGCCAGGCAGAGGCCTGGCTAAGAAAGGGATGAGGATCCTCCACCTCACAAGTCCCTTTGTCTGCACCACTGCTCCCTGGCAAGTCCAGGGGGTGATGGAGCAGGCAAACGGAGGAGGATCCCTCCATCCCCCCCCCCCGTCCCTTTGCCTGCCCCATCAATCTCTGGCCCAGCCTAGCACAGAAAGGAGGATCCTCCATCCCCCCCAAGTCCCTTTGCCTGCCCCATTGCTCCCTGGCAAACCCAGGGGGCGGTGGGGCAGGCAAACAGAGGAGAGCATTTGGAATCTTCTAGAGACCATTTCAAAGCAGCTGATGTTTAACCTGCCTGTTGTAAACAAGCACACATGGCTACAGTTGACTCAGCTAGAATGGAATCCTGCTCTTTCACCACTCAGGCTTTATTTATTTATATTACCTCTCAGGCTTGATTCCATTATTACAGACATGCTTCTACAACCAAACACCAAAAGTTTGTATTTCTCCAGCACTCCTTCACGATCCTCCCAATGATGCTGCTCATTATATATATACATACATACATATATATATATATATATATATGACAGAGGACATCTCAGAGGCTCTGTTAACTGAAGTATGCTAATACAAATTATAAATATTTTAATAAATAAAATATCAAGCACAGATTGCCATTATTAGTTAACAATTTAGTGATGCCTGATGCAACAGGAAGGGCTACAGCTTTACTTGCCCATGAGCAGGTAAGGTAACACACAGGAGAATACAGCCCATGAACTCCACCCCTGAATACAGAATTCAACCATCTTCCAATTCATAAGGAATTCAGAAGAGATAATATTAAAATCACACATGTACAACATCACACATGCTTACATAACCCATAGAATCACAGAGTTGGAAAAGACCACAAGGGCCATCCAGTCCAGCCCCCTGCCATGCAGGGAACTCACTGGTTTAAAGGCTATTGAACTGTCAAAGTAAGTTTTCCCAAATTAACTGGTTGTGTGCACCTTCAGGTCATTTTTGGCCTATGACAAACATAGAGCAAACCTATCATGGGGGTGAAATTTGCCCAAGGTCATCCAGTGGGTTTCTATGGCTAAGAACTTATTCGAACTCTGGTCTCCTGGAATCCCAGTCCAATGCTCAAACATAATTTGACTCTTTACAAATTAAAGAAGGGTAATTAAAAAAAAATTATACAAGGTAACACTTCTCAGTCCATCATAGCAAAAACAAAGAAATCTGTGGCACTATGAAGACCAACATGTTTTATTTGGCTCACATGGATTACAGCATACTACTGATGTCAAAACATTTGTTTTACAGTGCCCTTTTTTTTTTGTAGCTTGTAAGCAGTCACCAAAAATCAATAATTTGACAGCACCAGTATATATACAGCATTGTTTAATATGTTTTAGAATGTTCACATTGTTTTTAATGTTTTAAATTTAATAAACTGATTTTATTGTAAGTCACCCATGCTATAGGGTAGGATGTAAGTATAGGAATTAACATTCAAGGCTTTGCAAAGACACTGAGTATCATGCAATGCCCCATAGGGAGTTGGTTGGCCACGGTGGAAACAGAATGTTAGACCAGATAGGCCTCTGGCTTGATCCAGCTGAGCTTTGTTTACATTCCCACCATTTCATTGTTTAGTTACCTAGTTTACAACTGTTCTTTCAGAGCTCTCCACATTTTTCCCATCCTGGATAAACTGAAACAATCTGGAAACTATTTTCAGATAAAAACATTATTTTTAATACACCCAGCTTCACAGGTGATGAATAACTAGCACAATCACCATACTGATTCTTGTGGCAGAGAAATACCTCCTTCCTTCCAATGCAAAATACTTGTTGATTTATTCAACTTTCATTAGAATAAGCAACAGCTGCTGATGTATTTACTTGGCAGCCTTTTATCATAGCTCTGTAAAAAAATCTACTGAAGTCTAAGCATGTATTACTAGATAAGCCTTCTATCTACTAGATTATTCAAATTCCTCTGGATGTGCCACAATGAAAAAAACAAACCTACATTTTCAATAAGATGAATTGAGATCTTTCTTAGCAAAACCCATAATGATTCTATAAAATTAGGACAGCTTAAATAGGCCAGAATCCTGTTAGTATTTTGTTGTGTGCTTTCAGGACATTTCTGACTTATAGTGACCCGAAGACAAACCACAGACTCACAGAGTTGGAAGAGACTTCAAGGGTCATCAAATTCAACCCTCTGCCATGCAGGAATACACAATCAAACCTATGGAGGTTTCCTGCAAGACTTGTTCAAAGAGAGTGTGCTTTTGTCCTCCCCTGGGTATGACTTGCCCAAGTGGGTTTCCACAGCTGAGCAGGTATTCAAACCCTGGTTCTCATGTTGGCATCTTACACATGCAAAAGTTCCCCTAATGAAGTGATTGGAAATTGTGTCCAGGGCAGAATGCCTGTGTTCAGCTCAAAGTTATGAAAGTGGCAGGGCACATGCAGTGTTATTGTGCCTGGATGCATACTGTCCCTGGATGAGCGTGAGCATCTGGCTGTACAGTTGTGAAACATTACCATTCAACAAAAGGGTTGCCTAACATAATGCGTAATTTCTCATGTGGAGATTTATACTATTCAGTTCTGATGTAGGTACTCAGTTGATGTTTGTGGCTATTTAAACATAGAAGAAAGTTAAGAGTGGGAATACCTAACAGATGCATAAAAGTATGCATGGTATGGACACAAGGCCATAACACTAGAATATGAGATCAGTCAATGAAGCTGTTCTCAGCCATATTAAAATTACTACTTCCTCACAACAACAAATAAAACAACAACAAAAAAGGAAGAACGAGAGACCTCTATCAAAAAAATCCGAGAAATTAAAGCCAAGTTCAAACCGAGGGCAAGGATGCTCTATGGAGAAAAAAATAACACAATACAGGAACAAGAAGAAATAAAAAGATGCTGGTGGCAATACCCAGAAGAGTTATACAAAAGAGATGAGGGAATGAATGATATTTGGAATGAGGAGCCATATGAAGAAGATACCCAAATTCTAAGAAATGAAGTGGAATCTGAAATAAAGAAAAGGGGGGAAAAATAAATCAACGGGAACAGATGATATCCCAATTGAACTATTACAGTGCCTACAGATAGATGCAACTTTAGTGCTAACTGAAATATGCCAACAAATATGGAAAACAAAGCAGTGGCCAACAGACTGGAAATGCTCGATATACATACCAATCCACAAGAAAAGAGATAGAAAAGACTGCAGCAACTAGAGGACAATAGCACTAATCTCACATGCAAGCAAAATAATGCTCAAAATTCTGCAGCATAGACTCCAACCATACATGGAGAGAGAAATTCCAGAGGTACAAGCAGGATTCAGAAAAGGAAGGGACACTAGGGACCACACTGCAAACATACGATGGTTAATGGAGCGCACCAAAGAATTCCAAAAAAGAATCAGCATGTTTTGCATAGACTACAGCAAAGCATTTGAATGTATAGGTCATGAAAAATTATGGAACGCACTCAAAGACATTGGGGTGCCACTAGATCTGATAGTCTTGATGAGGAATCTGTACCAAGGACAAGAGGCCACCATCAGAACAGAATTCAGAGGAACAGAGTGGTTCCCCATAGGCAAAGGGATCAGGCAAGGCTGCATCCTATCACCCTACTTGTTTAACTTATATGCTGAAAATATCATAATAAAAGCAGAATTAGAAACAGAAAAAGGAGTTAAGATAGGAGGGAGCAACATTAACAACCTAAGATATTCAGATGACACTATAATATTAGCAGAAGACATTCAGGGATTGGAACAGTTAATAAGGAAGATCAAAGATGAAAGTGCAAAGGCAGGCCTGATGCTGAACATAAAGGGAAAAAAAATAATGACCACAGAAGAAATACATAAATTCAATCTAGACAACGAGGAAATTAAAACAGTGAAAGAATTCCCATATCTAAGATCAAACATTTACCAGAATGGGGACTGCAGTCAAGAAATAAGAAGACTAGGAATGAGAAGGGCAGCTATGAAAGAAGTGGAACAGATACTGAAAAGCAAAGACATATAACTGAGCACTAAAGTCAGAATCATTCAGGCCACTGTAGGACTGAGCAGACTGCCAGAAATAATCCATCTTGAGACCACTTTAACTGCCCTGGCTCAATGCTAGGGAATCATGGGAATTGTAGTTTTTTCTGAGACATTGAGTCTTCTCTGTCAGAGAGCTCTGGTGCCACAATAAACTACAGTTCCCATGATTCCCTAGCACTGAGCCAGGACAGTTAAAGTGGTCTCAAGCTGGATTAATTCTGACAGTCTGTTCAGGCCCTGTATTCCCAATTACCATGTATGAATGTAAGAGCTGGACAGTGAAGGAAGCAGACAGAAAGAAAATCAACTCATTTGAAATCTGGTGCTGGAGAAGAGTACTTAGGACACCATGGACAGCCAAGAAGACAAACAAATGGGTTCTTGAACAAGTCAGACCATGGCTCTCCCTGGAAGCAAAGATGATCAAGTTGAGACTATCGTACTTTGGCCACATCATGAGAAGGCACGGATCACTAGAAAAAACAATAATGCTAGGAAAGGTAGAGGGTTGAAGAAAGAGAGGAAGACCACAAACCAGATGGATAGACTCGATCGGGGGGTTATGGGGAAGGACTTGCAGGATCTGGGCAAGGCAGTGGAAAATTGGGCTTCTTGGAGATGTTTCATCCACAGGGTCGCCATGAGTCAGGACCGACTTGAGGGCAGCTAACAACAACAACAACTTCTTCACACAGCACATAGTACAACTGCAGAATTCTGAATGACCTGAAGATGTCATGATGGCCACCTACATGGATAGCTTTATGTTATTAGATTAATTCATTGAAGGTACCACTAGCTTCCCATTGTTATAATATCTTCGTTATTAGAAGCAGTATGCTTTGGTATAAAAGTTGCTGGGGAACATCACAGGAAGGGTGTGCCTGTACTCATGTCCTGCTTTCAGGTTTCTAGTAGTCCAATAGTTTGGCTACTATATGAACAGAATGCTGGACCAGATAGGCACAGCTATTTTCTCTGTAAATATATATTTTTATGCTACTATATGGAGGCTTTCTGTCAAAGAAATAAGGCAGGATATAAATTTACTTATTCCTCCTACTGCTGCAACCTGCACTCTGCAGATCTGCCCTACTGTGTTGAGTAACCTTCAGAACAGCGTGGAAAGAGAGGAAAGGTGGAAATCTCCTTGCCCATCTTATAAACTCCTCTGTCAGAACAAACTGTATCCCATCAGTAAAACCATGCCACTTAATAAAAAAACAACAAACCAGCAATTCTTCATCACTGAAGTTTGATTTTATGCATTTCGCATTTCTAATCTCAGTAGTGCTATCAGTTTTAAAAGGACCACATTAAGGTAAGATTTTATCTCTCCTAAATTTCCCATGTCTTGGCCTATTCCTCAGAACTAGTGAAGGTCTCTCTACCAATCCACTAGTGACAACAATATTCCAAATACAAATGAGAAAGTAGACTGCAGTCAACGAAAACTCATGCTGCCAATTTCTTTCTTTCAGTTTTCAGTTTCAAAGGTGCTTTCTACATACTGATTCTACAGACTAACACAACTATATCTTTGAATTCTAACAATATTCCGATTATTTCGCAATAGCTTTAAGAAAAGTAAGGTAAATAGCCAGTCTCATAACTGGTTAGTTTTAAATATTTCCATCTATAAGCATATGAAGACTTGTTTCTTCTTTTGCTTGTGGACACAAACATAAGAAACCAGCCATTCCCCCCCCCCCCAAAAAAAAGGGCTGGAAAAAAGGGGGAACCCGAAACTTATTTAAGAATTGTTCTCTTATACAAAACTTTGTTTTATCAACCTCATTTCCTGAGCTTTAACTACCAGTAGTACCAGCTTCTTCTGGTTCTTTATTTTTATCATTTTCAGGTGTATCTAAAAATTGAAGACCTACCAACTCAAAACAAACTTTTCTACTCTTTCTTGATTGTGTTTTTTTCCCCAAAGACCAACTTATTTCACATGCTGCAGAAAACAGAAATCTGGAACAGGTGAGAAGCAAGAACAATTAGAGGCTGTGCTGTCCAAAGGCCCTGCCACCCACCATACTGAAGGAGGACAGACTTTGCAGAATCCCAGATTGTATTCCTGGACCAAACAACACCTAAGGTTGTTTCTGCATTCTGCAACACTTGAAAATTCCTATGGGGGCTCAGAAATTTGGAAAAGTAAAGGCTGCAGAACAATGTAACATTATTGAAGTATTTCAAAATCTAACATTTTCACATGTTCTTGCACTTATTTTTAAAAGTTCTATAAGAAAAGTTTGAAGGATGATTTTTTTTTACCTACTTCCTCTGTCTCCCCCTAGTTAGTATTTATAGCTCTATTCAAAAAGCAGTGGTTGATATATAGGTATCACAAAAAGACTTCTTTTAGCTTCTGCAATGTTTCCTGTCATCTAGCAGCATTCTTTTTTCCATGTCAGTGATCCAGTGGTTCTTTCCCTTGGTGACTGGTTTTCATTTCAGTGCATTCAAAGATTTTTTACTCATTTTTTATGTATTTGATTATAAATATCACCTTGCAACCCCACAAGGCCAAGAGCCAAATTCACCATGAAATAGTTAAAACCTTAATGTTAAATATCAAAGAGTTTGCTGGCAATAAAACAAGTAAGGCCTGTGGTTTTGCATCCCCATTTATACCAAACATATAGACTGTCAACCTGTTAGCCTAAGTCTAAGACCTTTATTTGTCTTTTCTGGTTCTTGCAGAAGCTGATATTCCCTTCTTCCCTCTGCAACAGTCAAAGCCCCTTCCCCCAAAAAAGTTCATGCAGAGTTGCTGCAGCTCCTTCACATCCATTCTAAGCCTAATGAAGATTGTGAGAGAGAAGTCCCAGAGAAGGACCTGTCTATATCACTACAGCCAGATGAAAAATGATTACATCGTCCATCGAGACTTATAGAGGACCCCGGTGGATCTCAAAAGATGGTGTAAACATGTTGCACCTCCTTACAGGAACACAACCAGACACTTCTCCAATCTGCACATGTCTCTGTCAAGCACAGAATAGCCATGTGAACTGTAGCGGCTCTACTGCAACTACAGTGGTAGTGGTGAATGATCAGCAGTAGCATGCATATCTACTTTGCTATGGTGAGCGATAACAGCATTCCAGCCACAGCCAGCTATATGGTTTGGCTGAGCACTATGAAATATGTGCAAAGGCTACTTAATTATCCACATTTCTCAACATTCTTTTTCAGTAATTTGTTCCTTAAACCTTTACTGGTTAACATTACCATTAACTATATTACAAATAAAGAATCATTTCCCCCTCTTTATTTTGAGAATCTTTCTCCTTCTCACATTAAAGTGACTCATTTTGATCTCCTGGGAAGCTCTACGTTTTCATGTAAGTTACATGTGATATGACTGTGGTCACTTTATCAAAATGGTTTGACATGTCCTTCACAACATCAAGTTTATAATTTTAAACTCAACTTGCATGATTAGTAAATTAATAATAATTTCTCCTCTTTGAGGTGAAAGTTTTAACTGGTCAGAGCTATAACCACCTGCAATTTCAGGGCACTAGACCCCATTCAATTCACTGGAATATACTTAATTGAAAACATGCATATACAGTAGAACAGGGGTAGGCAACCTGGGCCGAGGGACTTCAGCTCCCAGAATCCCAGGAGCTATTGGCCAACATGGGACTATTGGCCAACATGGCTGAGGCTTCTGGGAGCTGAAGTCCCTCAGCCCTTAAAGGGGAAAGGTTGCCTAGCCCTGCAGTAGAACCTTCCCATCCACAGGGCTCAGTTCTAGGGGACACCATACATGGGAAAAAGCACACAGTCATGTCCCATATTATTTAATGCGCAATGACGTGTGCACATCTGTGTCAGCACCACCATTGAATATGGGGTGTGGGGATCCGCAGATGGTCAAATCCGCAAATTGCTGGCCTGCCGATGCATCAGGCCTACAATACAAAGCAGCCTGAGTCCCAATTTTGAGTGTAAAGGATGGATATAAAGTTATAGTCAGCCCTCCATATCCATGTATTCTTTATCTACAGATTCAACCATCCACAGCTTGAAAATATTCCAAAAAATCTAAATTCCAAAAATCAAACACTGATTTTGCTAATTTATATAAGGCAGGGGTAGGCAACCTTTCCCCTTTAAGGGCCGAGGGACTTCAGCTCCCAGAAGCCTCAGCCATGTTGGCCAATAGTCCCATGTTGGCCAATAGCTCCTGGGATTCTGGGAGCTGAAGTCCCTCGGCCCTTAAAGGGGACAGGTTGCCTACCCCTGGTATAAGGGATGCAATTTCACTACACCATTATGGGACTTGAGATATCGACGGGGGTCCTGGAACCAAACCACAGTGTATACCAGGGGTAGGCAACCTTTCCCCTTTAAGGGCCTAGGGACTTCAGCTCCCAGAAGCCTCAGCCATGTTGGCCAATAGTCCCATGTTGGCCAATAGCTCCTGGGATTCTGGGAGCTGAAGTCCCTCGGTCCTTAAAGGAGAAAGGTTGCCTACCCCTGGTGTAGGCTTACTGTAATAATGATGCAAGTATCCATTTGTTACACAGTTCTCCCTCCCCGTTCACAGACTTCGCGTTCGCAGTCTCGCTCTTCATGAGAAGGACAAGCGGGGAGGGATAAAATGGCAGCGCAAGCCTGAGCGCAGCCCCACGCGTGCACCATGGGCGCACACGTCATTATTTTCAATGGGCCTCAAATATTTGCAAACGGCCATTTTTGCAGGGGGGAGGGGTCCAGAACGGGAATTAGGAGGGGCTACTGTATTTAGAAATCATGCCTTATGTTTCTACAGCAAGTCAAGTATTTCCTTTTCCCCTCTGCTTAAACTGAAGATAAAAATGCCTGACCTAATCCACTGAACTGATTAAATTCAGTCACTTGAAATTGCACTCCCATTAGGCCAATCAAAATACAGAACTCCCTCCATGTGGAATACAAACCTTGTGGAAGAAGTAACACTGGCCTAAGAAAGGCCATGCTGAAAAGTTTCATTTCCCAGGAAGAAATATTCAAAAGTGGCAGCTAATAAAATGGGTGGCCACATCCATAGGATCCTCATGTACAAAGTGATGTGGCTATGACAGGTTAAAAACTACTTCATCCAATTTCATTTTGTGGAATGTTTTAGAGTAGATGGATTTAGTAATTTAGCAAAAATTTAAAATACAACTTTATTTTCAAGTGTGCTAATTTCCTCTCTTTGCTGTGATTTCAGACAGCTAACTCCAGTTTAAGGCAGGCAAGACAACAGAATATAGCTTCATAGGTTCATGTTGCAACTTTGACATAAGCCAAATAAATTATGCTATTTTATACCATTTTTATTAAGATTTAGTTTTTTTAAAAAAAGACAGAGGAATCTATTTCTGTTTGTTTCTCTTTTTCAGCAACTCTTGGGAGGATCCCAGTTGCAAGATGAAACCATCTCAAGAGCTGGTATAGTGTATAGTTGCAACACTAATCCAAGACAGAGTCCATTATTTGAACATCAACCACTTTCCTCCTTCTCCTCAACTCACTCCTTCCTCTATCATGTCTCATGAAGGCCTCTGAAAAACTCAACATGCAATATTGTGTTACCTCTGCTTACACCTACTAAAGGCATTGTTTAACACAAAATTTAGGCTTTTTGTTTTTACCATCATATCCACCTTCAGGGTTTTTCCATCTTATTCAGTATCTCACAGCTAGCAGAAACACAGTAGTTCAGATTACTAGGTGAAGATTTTTTTTTTTTAAAAGCAAGATTATTCCTAATCTTGTCAGAAGTTGTGTCATAACACTGCCTCACAACTTTAAGATGTAATCTTCCATTCCAGTTACAAAAACACATAATCATCAGTGTTAGTTATTAACAGAACTAGGAGCTGAAATGGAACTGAAATGTTTTCTATGGGTAACATCCAAAAAGAAATAGAATAGGGCCATGTTGGCAAACCTATGGCACACGTGCCGGAAGTGGCACAGTGCCAGGCTCATGTGGGCACAGAAGCCACCAGTGGAAGGACCAAGGGGATGGGACACGAGCGCGCACACACGACCCAGCTCCTTGTCTTGGCTGTTTGCTCTGGGTCGCAAGGAGCAAAAGTCCCACCCCTCACAATTGGGCTTCTGGGAACTATAGTTGTTGCTGTGTGCCTTCAAGTCATTTCCAAGTTATGGTGGCCTTAAGGCAAACTTATCATGGGGGATTCTTGGCAAGGTTTGTTCAGAGAAAGTTTGCGATGGTGGCGGCAGCAGAGGTGGGGCATAGAGGAGGAGGAAGAATAAGAAAGGAAAAGGAAGGAAGGAGGGGGAGGGAACTTATGGTGGTGGCAGAGAAGGGAGGAGGGCACAGAGAAGGGAGGAGGAAGCGGAAGGAAGGGAAAGGTGAGGGTAAGAGAAGGGAGGGAGGGAGGCAGGAAGGAAAAGGAGGAGGATGAGGAGGAAGAGAAGCAGCGAAGAGGAGGAAGGGAAGGGAGGAAAAGATTGGGGTAAGAGAAGGAGGAGAAGGCAGCCTCCTGCCGTGATTGTTGTTGTGTGCCTCCAAGTCATTTCCAACTTAGGACGACCTTGAGGCAAACCTCTCATGGGGCTTTCTTGGCAAAATTTGTTCAGAAAGTATTTTTTGCCATTGCCTTCCCCTGAGGAGGCTGAGAGAACGTGACTTGCCCAAGGGAACCCAGTGGGTTTCCATGGCCGAGCTTGAAATTGAGCCCTGGTCTCCAGAGTTGCAGTCCAACACTCAAACCACTACTTGGGGGGGTTGCAGACTGCCAGAAATAGTGCAAATTGAGTCCACTTTTAGGGTTAGGGAATCATGGGAACTGTAGTTTATTGTGGCACCAGAGCTCTCTGACAGAGAAGGCTCAATGTCTCAGAAAAAAAAAAAAAAAACAATTCCCATGATTCCCTAGCATTAACCCTAACCCTAAAAGTGGACTCAATTTGCACTATTTCTGGCAGTCTGCAACCCCCCTTAGTCTCTTTGCAGAGTATCGTTATCTCTGGAGAAGAACCCAGCCCAGTTGTTGTTGTTGTTGTCATGTGCCTTCAAGTCGTTTCTGACTTAATGGAAACTCTAAGGTGAACCTATCATGGAGGCTCCTTGGCAAGGTTTGTTCAGAAAAGGTTTGCCATGACCTTTTCTGAGGTTGAGAGTGTGTGACTTGTCCAAGGTCACCCAGTGGGTTTCCGTGGATGAGCGAGGATTCGAACCCTGGTCTCCAGTCACACATTCAAACCACTGCACCGCGCTGGCTCTCTGTATTACATTTGTTGTTATTGTTGTTGTGTGCCTGCAAGTCGTTTCCAACCTATATCTATATGTATATATCTGTCTATGGTGTGTGTGTGTGTGTGTGTGAGAGAGAGAGAGAGAGAGAGAGAGAGAGAGAGTTATATATAAATACATGTGTATATGTGCGTGTATTTCTGTATAGATTAAGTGTGGGGGTGTATATTTATGTGTGTGTATGCATGTGTGTTTGTGTGTATATATGTGTGGGTGGATATAAATGTGTGTGTGTATATATGGGTGGGTATATGTAAGTGCTGTACCTATGTGGCAACCCTATTGTGGGATTTTCTTGGCCATTTTATTTAGAAGAGGTTTGCCCTTGCCATCCCTTGAGGCTGAGAGAGTGTGACTCACCCAAGGTCACCCAGTGGGTTTTCATGCCAGAGCTGGGATTTAAACCCTGGTCTCCTAGGATCCTACTCAAACCATTGCACCATGCTATTTTTGTTGTGTACTTTCAAGTCGTTTCTGACTTATTGTAAGGGGACCCTAGTGTGTGTTTTTCTTAGCAGTTTTCTTCAGAGGGGGGTTGACATGGCCATCCTCTGAGAGAGTGTGACCTAGTAGGTTTCCATGATCAAGTTGGGATGGGAACCCTGGTCTCCAAAGTCGTCCAATGCTCAAACGACTATACTGGCTCCTTTTTATCATCATCTCTTCTACATTGTAGAAATAATCCAGTTTGACACCATTTTTAAGTGCTGTAGTTCCATCCTATGGAGTCCTGGGATTTGTAATTTTACTTCAGCCTTCTCTGAGAAAGAGTGCTGGTGCCTCACAGAACTACCAGGATTCTGTAGGATGGAGCGATGGCAGTTAAAGTGGTCTCAAACCACATTATTTCTACATTGTAGATGCACCCTAGATTGGAGCCACTGAATCAATGGAATCCTACATGTTCATTCACTGTTCAGCAACTGACTGAATGAGTCTCTCTTAGTTGGGAATAACCAACAGGAATTTGTTTATTTTGTATTTTATTTATTTTATTTGGTTTATATGTGGCTTTTCTGTCCAAGAGGCTGTCCAAAAGGTCCTCCATTTTGAGGATTGCGGTTATTTCTGACTTATCGCGACCCTCTCACAGGGTTTTCTTCACAAGGTTTCTTCAGAGGTTTTTCCTTCTTTTTGCCATGACCATCCTCTGAGGCTGAGAGAGTGTGACTTGCCCCTATTTTTTGTGCTTTCAAGTTTTCCCCAACTTAGGGCAACTCTAAGTGTCTTCAGAGGGGGTTTGTCATTGCCTTCCTCTGAGGCTGAGAGTGTGTGACTTGTGTGTCTGGTGCCTTCAAGTCGCTTCCAACTTATGGTGACCCTAAGGTGAACTATTATGGAGTTTTCTTGGCATGTTTCGTCAAGACATGTGCAAACCCACCTACATTACAGTTTATTTTTAAAACACATACATTTATTAATTCATCACCTAACAAGCTACAAGAGCAGTGCTGCATACAAAGTATTGCTATTGCTAGCTTGAGGCTGAGAGAGTGTCCTGGGGTTTCCCCTGGAAGTCCCACCCCGGAAGCGGAAGCCCCGCCCCAGAAGGTGGAAGTCCTGCCCTGGAAAACAGAAGCTCTGCCCCAGAAGGCACCCGGTGAGGGAATGCCACTGAGTTTGGGCACTTGGTCTCAAAAAGGTTCACCATCACTGGAATAGGGGTTACTATACTTGTTTTATATTAACAACCACCCATCAGACAAAGGCACTTACAGTCTGTCACAACTGTCCTAATGTTCCTTTGACACTGAGAATGCAGTCAACTCAACTTTGTTTAAATTACAGTGAAAACAAGACTGTAATTCAAAAATTAAATGCTTCAGAGGAAGGATCTGGTAGAAGAAGGAAAACAGGCAAGGAATACTCAAAGATATTCTGAGTATTCCTTACCTAAGAAAATCCTATTCATGGGATCCCCAGAAGTTGACAGGCAACTTGAAGGCATATAGCCAGCATGATGTAGTAGTTTGAGTGTAGGACTATGACTCTGGAGAGCAGGGTTTGAATTCCCACTTGGCCATGGAAATCCATTGGATGACCTTGGACAAGTCACACTCTCTCAGCCTCAGAGGATGCCAATGGCAAACCCCCTCTGAGAAACCTGCCAGTAAATACCTGACAATAATAAGGTCACCTTAAGTCAGAAATGACTTGAAGGCACAGAACAACAACAATACACACATAGGCAGGAGGGGAGGCTATTTACAGCTTTGAAAACTTGTCACTACCAACAGCTGGAATACCTGAACTGTCTAGTGGCATTTTGTGTTCCTTGGAAGCAGTTAACTCATTGAAACCAGCCCGAGATTTACAACTGCACCCAGTGGAAGAAAACCTCTGCCCCGTAACTTGTACCTAGCTTTCCCAGCAACTATGGCGGGATGGGACGATTATCAGGTATTCAATAGAATAATGAACGAGAATAGGATGTCCTGTTTGGAGGAACTGCCAATGAGAGTAACCATCACAATGTATTTCTGTTTTAATTATTCTTAGCAAAATCCATTGTGAAATTTCATCTAACAAATACAAGATCTATAAAATACTGAAAAGAAAGTCCTACTGAAATCAATCCAACATCTAAGTAAACATGGCCACCACACAATTAAAGTTTACTCAATATACAGTTCTGAATACACTTAATCAGGAACCTTGTTCCAGCCAGTGGCTCTTTCTTCTAAATAGAGACTGCACAATCAAGCTAGAATCCAATTTACTTGGAAACGTGTTTCAATTAAACTACATGCAATAGAAATTATTTTAAAATAACATATTTAAAATTTAGATGTAAATTTATATGATCAATGTATTAGGTCATCACAGTTTCAAAACAACTAGTAACAAACTACATCCAGCAACATTCTGAGGCTATTTTTTATTAAGACGGTTTTATATGTACTATATTCAGATTTATAAAACAATGGGATTTTTTTTGTTTTGTTTTGTTTGCGTAATAAGGATTAGCATTTGCATTTTTATTATTCCACCTTCCACAATCTGGTATTTGTAAATTGACTGAAGCTATAAAAATCTCCTCTCTTTTAAGCTAAACTAAAATGCAAGACATGTGCAAACCCACCTACATTACAGTTTATTTTTTACAACACATACATTTATTAATTCATCACCTAACAAGCTACAAGAGCAGTGCTGAATACAAAGCATTATACATTATAATGCAAGGGGGAAAACAGTGAATGCCTCAATTACAAATCAAAGGCTACAAAAATGCCTGTGCATTTTAACAGTCAAAAGAGAAAGCCAATCACAAAGATGAGCTGCCCTTTTTTGACAGTCACAACCTCAGGGAATCCAATCAAAACACAGTGGGTTGGCAGTGAGGCGGAGATAGCTTTTCATTGAAGAAATTCTTGAGGACACATTTACTACCAATTCTGCATGCAAACAGAGTCACATTAAAGGCTGGTTTGTACAAAGTATGCCAGTGTCAACATCTGAAATATGCACGCTTCGGCAACAGGAGGAAAACAAGTCTACGCAGACAGCAGGTATTTTCAATGGAGACCTATCCTAACTGAAATAGCTACAACACCTAGAAACTAACAGCAATGATCTAACTGTGCACTGAAAAATTCAAAATAAAATGAGAAACACTAAGAGTTACATTCCAAACATCACAACTTAACACAGGATTAACAGAATACTAGCTCTTCACACCTTCTTCACACATTACCATGCACTCAACCACTGAGAGGAAATGTTTTTTATGCAAAACTCAATTCAGTTCTAACTGCATCAGTGGCCTTTTATAATTACTTCTCAGGCTGCAATTCTATGCATATATATTTGGTATTAAGGCCGGTGAAATTTTAGGGAATTATTTGCAAGACATACATATAGGACAGCTAACAGTCTTGTTTCAGAAAGAAACAGCAATATAAACTAACATATTAGTTAGTTATAAACTGTATAAGCAAAAAGCACTGAAATGAGCCATTTTTGTTTGCAATGTGCACAGATAAGCAAAGCTGCTGACAGCTTAACTGCCTCTTCCCTATAACCTGAGACCGGGAAAGGTAACCTCTCCATCAGAGCCCCTCTGTATGTGTGTGTGTGTGTGTCTGTATATATACACATACATGTGTATTATGCGTTCTATATATGTGTGCATCTGTGTGAATATGTGTATGCATGTACATATATATGTGTGTATATATGCAAGCATTGTGTGTGTGTTTATATACAGTCATTCCTTCCAATTTGTGGGGAACCCCCTGCAAATCAGGAAAATTGCCAATATTGGGGTCCCATTTGTTTTAATGGCTGTGCACTCCCGGGCATGCGCGCCATTTTATCCCTCTCCACTTGCCATCCACAAATGGGCAAGACTGTGGACTCCAAGCCCGTGAACGGGGAGAAACAAGTGTATGTATGTTGTATATGTATTATGTGCACGTGTTTATGTATGTGTGCATACATTTGTGTGCATGTACTGTGTGTATGTATGTGTATGTAGTATATATATATATATATATGTGTGTGTGTGAATGTGTGTGTGACTATATGTGTATGCATATACATGTGTATTTGTGTGCATGTATTTGTGTATATGTGTATGTATGTGTGCATGTGTGTATAAGTACATGTATGTATGTTTGTGTATATGTGTGTATATGCATGTGTATGTAAGCACACACCTGCACACATACTGTATGTGTATATAAATATATGTATAAATGTGTATATATTTGTGTGTGTATACACATATATGTGCGTGTATATGTAAACACACACCTGCATGCATACTGTATGTGTATATAAATATGTGTATAAATGTGTATATGTATTTGTGTGTATATATGTAAACACACACCTGCATTCATACTGTGTGTATAAATATGTGTGTACTGAATATATGCATTTAATATATAAATATCTGTGTGTATCTATAAACACAGCTGCACACATACTGTATGTGTGTGTGTATATATATATATATACATGTGTGTGTCTGTGTGTATAAATATGTGTATATGTATTTGTGTGTGTATATATATGCATATATTTAATGTTTAATATATTTAATATATAAATATTTCTGTGTATATATAAACATAACTGCACACACTGTATGTGTGTATAAATAATACGTGTGTATAAATATATGTATATATATTTGTGTGTGTGTATATAAACACACCTACATACATACTGTATGTGTATAAATATGTTTATATACGTGTGTATATATGTATTTTTGTGTGCATAATATGCATGTATATGTAAACACACACCTGCACACATACTGTATGTGCATAAATATATGTGTGTATACATGTGTATATGTAAGTGTACATATGTATACCCATACCCATAGACCCATACCTATAGGCGTGTGTTATCTGTAAAGACACACCTGCAGGCATGCTGGCTTTCCCGCTAAAACCATACGGAGACAGGGCTCTGCTTCCGCGCGGGGCAGAGAATCTCCCCTTCCTTCCTTCCTCTTTCTCCCAAAGCAACGCTACTTCTCCACTTGCTCCTCCTCCTCCTCCTCCTCCTCCTCCAAATCCACACACCAAGCTGGCCTTTGACGCGTGGAGCAGTACCTGACACTAGTCCGAAGGAAGAAGGGGAGCCCTGACTCCTAAACCAGAGGCAGCCAGGAAACCATGGCGGGGGACGCCAGCCCCGGCTCCCTCCCTCCCTCCCTCCCTCCGTCCTTTCGCACTCCTTCCCATTCAGGGAGCCCTCCTGCGCCGCGCTCCTCTTACGGCAGCGTAAGGGCCCCCCTTTCCCTCCCTCCCTCCTTCCCTCCCTCCGCTAATCAAAACACTCCGCGAGTGCTGGGGACGCAAAGAAGATGGCGGAGCCAGGCCGTGCTTACGGCGCCGGAGCGGGGCTTACGCTGCGCTCTTTGCGCACGACCCCATCGGGAGCGGCGGGCGGAGTGCGTAGCGGCGCTTGGTGAATGCCGCTGGCCCATTCCGCCCGGGAAGGGGGGGAGGGAGACTGGCTGATAAACAATGGCGGCGGCCCGCCTCCCCCCTCCTCCTCCGGGGCCCTGCGGCGGCCTTACCGATTCCTCCTCCTTCTCCATGCCGGTCGGCATCTGGGGCACGGCGCGGTTGATGGAGACGCAGTCGTTGAGGTCGGGCATGTCCTTGCCGCGGTAGATGGGGAGCGGCTTGGCGGCGTCCAGCGCCCGGGCTCGGAAGGAGAGCTTGCTCATGGTCTCTCCGTCTGGCTGCTCGCGGCGACGCCAGCAGGGCCCCAGCAGCACCAGCGGGACGGACGGACGGAGGGAGGGAGGGAGGGAGGACGGGGGGGACCTCGCTACGGCACCGCCTCCTCAGCCGCCGCCGCCGCCGCCGCCGCCTCGCCGTTCCCGGCCCGACACACCATGGAGGGCCCTCCTTCGCCCCGCCGGAACAGCCCCCGCCGAAGAGCCGCCCGCAGCCCTAGACCCGCCGCTCCCAGCTCGCTCGGTCCGCTCCCTGCGCCATGGCAAACATGGCGGACATTAACCAAAGCGGCGGCCAGCGAGTTCCCGGCAGGCCTCGCGAGAGAGCGCGAGAGAACCCGCGCGCGAGAGCCCAGCAGCTGCAAGGGAGGGAAAGGCAGCGAGGAGGAACGCGGCGAAAGGGAGGAGGAGGAGAGTGCGCGCGCAGCCCCCGCCGCGGGGAGAGAGAACGTTCTCCCCTCAGAGCCAACCGTCGTCGTCGCTGTCAGTTAGTTCTCTCGCCTCACCAAGGAGGGAAGGGAGAGAGAGAGAAAAAGGCTGCATCCGCACGGCAGAAGTTAATTAATAATAATAAAATAATAAATTCCACTCTGGCGCCACTTTAACTTTACCCCACCACTCTGGAAAGCTAAACGTCTCACAGAACTACAGCACACCACACTGCAGGAATAGTAACACACTTCGACGCCGCTTTAACTGCCTCTGGCTCCTCCATGGTATGAGTCCAAAACACACTGCAGAAATGGTCCACTTTGAGACCGCTTTAACTGCCCTGGTTCAGTGCTGCTAGGGAATCCTGGGAATTGAGAGTTTTATTGTGGCACCAGAGCTATCTCTGACAGAGAAAGCTACACGTCTCACAAAAGTAAAGTTCCCAGAATTCAGAGATAGCTCTGGTACCACAATAAAACTCCCAATTCCCAGGATTCCCTAGCAGCAATGAACCAGGGCAGTTAAAGCGGTCTCAAACTGGATTGTTTCTGCAGTGTGTTTTGGACCATTAAGCCCGAACTGCTAAACGGTTCCCAATATGTATTGCCATATTTCAGTGTAAGACTTATCAATAGACAGCAATTCTCAAAAATAGTTGATGAAGTCCACATAATAAACCAGAAACGGATTATGATTAATTGGTTTATTTAAGAAATGTTTTGTGTGAAATGGAAGTGGAGTATTGTGAAGGACTCTCCTCACACTATAAGACCTGCCTGTATATACACAAGTGTGCACACCCATACAGAGAATCTTGTATCACAGGATAAGGGTACCTGTGCAGAAGTGTGTAAACCAAACAAGCATTGCACACTCAGGAGACTAAAACAGGGAATTGCATTGAGTTGCCTTTGTTCTACACATTTATTTCAAGCATTTACACCCAGTGCTTTCCTTGCAAAGAGGGTTTTAAGGTGATGTACAAAAAAAAACCCCTCAAACCCATAGATATTTAGGGCAATAAAAACAATTTAAACCCAAATGTCAACAGTTAAATCCGTTAAGGTTTCCCCCCAAAAAAACTTTTAAAAAGCTGTCCATGGTGCTGAATGCTGTCCCCACAATAATTTCACATAGCTCCAACTAAAATCCAAAAGCCACCAAGTACTCCTGTGTGAGAAGGTATTCCAGAGCTAAAGCATTACCACAGACAGAGAAGGCCCTGCCTTTTGTAGCTGATGCAAATGGTTGTTGTTGTTGTTGTTGTTGTTGTTGTTGTGTGCCTTCAAATCATTTCTGACTTACGGAGACCCTATGGCAAATCTATCATGGCAGTTTCTTGACAAGATTTGTTCGGAGGAAGCCTTTGCTTCCTTCTAAGGCTGAGAGAGTGTGACTTACTCAAGGTTGCCCAGTGGGTTTCCATAGCTGAGCGGGGATTTGAACCCTGGTCTCCAGAGTCTAATGTTCGAATCACTACATACTGGCTCTTCTTTATCTTCTATGAGAGGGCTTCTTTTCATGCTATTGACCTTCAGAGAGGTTGACATGGGAGAGAAAATGCTCCTTCCACCATACAGTCAGGTGTGTGTCATGTTCATACATATATCTACACAGGACAAATGTACCTCTGTGGGACATTGCAATACACATAACTGTGGCCTGTTTGACAGAAATAGTTGTAAGCTAAGATGACACACAAATTATTGCAGAAAATTCACTAAGAGGAGTGTTCTGCTGGTACAGAGATGTGCATCTGCGCAGGCAGAAGAGACCTTTTGCCTTGTACACTGTGAGTGATGAAACTCAAGCCACATATTTTCCTTCATGATAAACAAACATGAACAGGAGAATTTTTCCATTTACTGTTGTCTCTGTGCAGAACTGATAACCCTCCAGTATTTAATCATATCCTGCTTTTTTTCTTTCTTTTCTTTCTTTCTTCTTTCTTTCTTTTCACAGGGGATCCAAGATGGCTATTAATTCAATGTATTGCCACTTGAAACAGAAACTAGCATGATAATTTATATTTTAGGTGTGAGAGTATTTTTCTCTCTCAATGGGCTACCGTTGTGCTCAGTCTTCCTCTTATACTGGCATTCCAGTTGCCTTTCCATAGCTTTAATGGTGATCAATGATAAAACTATGGTTCCATCTATCTATCTATCTGTCATTTCTGGCAGACTCTAATTAATGTGAAGATATGTCTGATAGCAGGACTGTTTGATACAGTATAATCTAAAAGTTACAGATTGAGTACTAGCACACATGCTCAAATCACTGTAATGAAGAATACCAATCTGGAAAAGTAGTTTTGAACTTTGGTCCTGCAAGATATTTTGGACATCATCTCCCACTATACCTTACCCCTGGTCCTGCTGACTGGAGTTTCTGGAAAATGAAATCCAAAACTTCTGGAGAACCAAAGGCCTTAGATGATCAAAAAGATCATCTAGGAAGAGGAGTTGGCAAAGTCCAGTAGCAAAATGTCTAGTCAGTTTCATTGCAGTGCCATAGAATCATCCTTTCTGTCATGGACAAAATGCACAAAAGAAATTCAGAAAAGATTTTCCCCATCGCTATTTCTGCTACATGCTAAAATTTGTCAATAAAATAATAAAGCATTAAAAATGGGTTATTACGTAATATTTTTGTCTCAAAAAATCCTATGGCTTAGTTTGTATCCAGTCTGATATCTATTGAAAGTATCACACTCTGTTATACATAATCATGACTCCTTCATTTTCTCCCTAGATTATACTTACTAAACTTCTTGCATACTTAACATTCATATGCACATATGAGTATACACACACACACACACACACACACACACAAAAAAACACCCCACCCCACACTATCCATAACTGTGCAGTGCCAATGTGTGTGCACATGAACACACAGGTGTGCATGTGCGTGTGCGCACACACACACACACAATACATGTTCAATGCTTGGCACAAAATCCTGCAGTCAGTTCATAACATAGGCTCGACATTATGTGTGGAAGTACCACCATCCAGTGGATCCAGTGGAGAAAAGGCTGATCTAGATGCTAAATATATGTATGATTAATATGTTGTTGTTTTGTGCCTTCAAATTGTTTCCGACTTAAGGCAACCCTAAGGTGATCCTATCCAGTTTTCTTGGCAAGATTTGTTCAGAGGAGGCTTGCTGTTGCTTTCCATTGAGGCTGAGACAACGTGACTCGCCCAAGGTCACCCAGTGGGTTTCATGGTGAACCCTGGTCTCCAAAGTTGTAGTCCAGCACTCAGACCACTATGCCACACTGGATCTCAAATAACACTTAATTTAGGAAAATTAATTAAACCATAAAAGCAAGTACAACCTAGTGAGTAAGATGTTGGATATGGGTCCAAATAATTCCATCCAACTATGGACTCACTGAGCAATTTCCCATTTTGCTTCCAAATCTTTAATCAGTATAATGGGAATAACAGCAATCACCAGCGCAGATAGGATGTGAGCATGAACCACATTTGGGACTCTAGAGCCTTTGATTTGTTCTCAACAAAAAATTCTAGTAAAGCAAAGTTTGGTTCATTTGTCACCATTTACACCAGTCTAGCATTTTAGGAATGATGTTATTTTGCTCGGCCATAAGCGATGATGTTTATAAAAAGAAAGAGCAAGGTAAAGTTCACAATATACATCTCATTTTTGTAATATTGTACAATCCATGAATAGACCTTAAAACAAAGCAGAGACTATAGTTCAGAGGTACCATCAAAGAAAAAACAGATGTGGAGGATGAGGATTGATTTGGACAGAGAAACAAGACAAAGATGAGTTGCTGGAGCAGTATTTTTCACTGAAGTTAAACAGTATGGTCTGTTTAGCTTCATCAAGGTTGTATGAAGGATGCTGTAAAATAAGTGAGACTGCATGAGAAGGATAGCTGGGCACTAAATGAGTGAGATGGGTATGTTGCAGAAAAATGCAAGAAAAACAAATTATGGGTGTTCTAATGAGAGCTCAGAAAGTTAATTTCAAAGTAATTAGTTATGATTATAGTTCAAAGAACAAAAACTAGCTGTTATAGTATTTTAATTAAAAGCCACTCCTTCTCTTTCCCTTGAAAATTACTGGAACAGTTTTTAGTTTCTTTAACAACACTTTACATACCTACAAACTGGGTTGTTGTTATGTGTCTTGAAGTCTATGCTAGGGACTATCATAGGGTTTCCTTAGTGAGATTTATTGAGAAGAGGTTTGCCATTGCCTTCCTCTGAGGATGAGAGTATGATTTCCCAAGGACACTGATGGGCTTCCATGGCTGAGAAGGGATTCAGATCCTGGTCTCTCAGAGTGCTAGTCCAATACTCAATACTTAAATACTCTCTAATAAGTCAATACTGTTTGTTACTTTAAAAATCACAATGTTACAAACTGATGTCCTGTGGGACAAAATGCACATAGGCAGCCTAAGACAATATTAAAAATAAATGCACACAACAGAGCAATGCTTTTTTGTAAACAAAGGATTACTGTATATACTCATGTATAAGCTAGAAATTTAGGTTAAAAAATTGACCCCCAAAACCTGAGTTAACATATCCACCAGCCAATGTAAGTACTGTACTTTAAATCTCACACACACCATATACACACACACAAAACTATCCCCTGGTGAAGAGTTTAATCTGCCCTGGAAACACTGACCTCTTCTACTCTCTCATCCATCCAGCCTTTAGTATGAGCACAGTTATTCCTGCTGGAATTTTGTAAGTTCTTTAGCGTTGTTTTCCTTTGCTTTGTCATTTACATCCTTCATTACATGTCCCTAAGTTTTGCTCTCAACTTATCCATGGGTCATATCAAAATTCATAATTTTGGTCCCAAAATCTGCCCTTGACTTATACATGAGGTCGACTTATAGTCGAGTATATATGGCAATATGGACACGCTATACCAGAATAACTAAACCCGCATTATTTGCAATCCTGTCTGTTTTGCTGGAAAATAAATTATCGGAGAGAAAAGATACACCAACAAAGCAGCACAAAACAACCCTTTTATGTTGCTATTGCACCTAGAAAAAGCAATAAAAAGCAGCACAGTATAGAAATTTAGCATGTGCATAAGTATATAGAAGTTTGAAAAAAATTACTTGGGAGTAAGAAAGGACATCAAATAATGAGAATATTGATTTCCTTGCATGTAGTGCCAGCAGGGAGTAGTAGTGATGATCTATACAGCAAAAATCAAATCACTCTTTTTTAGGAACATCCTCCTGTTCCAGCTTTACATTCAGAGGAAGAAAAAGAATTGCAATAGGAACTTGCATAGGTACATTGCACTGCAACAGGAGTGAAGGTACTCCTTGAATCATTTCATCTAGTTATCTGTAAATAGGTACTTCCAAACATTTGTTGAAGGATAACTGAATTAGCAATTAACAGCAATGAAAAATAAGACAAAGAGTTAGAATTTTGTTTCAGTAAAATTTTAAAAAGCTAGATAGAATATGGGAAGCCACAGCAAGGAAGGCGAAATCAATGTATATATTACTAAAGCACTGTAGAAGTTTAAGACAAGCTGTCATATGTAGACATCACTAGAAAAGACAATAATGCTTAGCAAAGTAGAAGGCAGTAGGAAATGAGGAAAACCATGTTACAGATGGATAGACTCAGGGGGGTTGCAGACTGCCAGAAATAGTGCAAATTGAGTCCACTTTTAGGGTTAGGGTTAGTGCTGAGGAATCATGGGAATTGTTTTTTTTTCCTGAGACATTGAGCTTTCTCTGTCAGAGAGCTCTGGTGCCGCAATAAAATACAGTTCCCATGACTCCCTAACCCTAACCCTAACCCTAAAAGTGGACTCAATTTGCACTATTTCTGGCAGTCTGCAACCCCATTCAATCAATGGGGATAGGGCCCTGAATTTGCAAGACCTGAGAAGGGTGGTTGATGATGAGGTGATTTGGAGGTCTTTCATTGATCATGGTGCTATGTGTCAAAATCAACTTGACTACAGTTAACAACAAACATATGTGAAAAAGAGGAAATTAAAGCACATCAAAGTGCCTCTGCAGTATCAGGGCAAAAAAGTAGCTTTAAAATTATCATTTTACATGAAGAATTTTAGCAAATGCATGAAAGAGAAATCAGGCTTCAGACAGCTGTTGGGCAGTCTAGCAGTGAAGACTCTTTCTTTACCTTACATGGATCAAGTTCCTGTGAAATCAGGAAGATGGTTTTCAGACAACAATAAGAATTAAAGGTTTAGGACCAAGCAATAAGCATATTCACTTATCTGAGATTAGATTTCATTTGATTTGGCCTGACTCTCCATTTACTGGAGCAGAGGTAGGGAACCTGTAACCCTTCAGATGCTGAGCTCTTCCCATCAACCCTCAAAACTGGCTTGTTTGGCCAGTACTGGTAGGAACTGGATCCAAAAACAGGTTGAAGGGCTTGTAATGGAGAAACTGAGGGCCAGATTGGTGGCTATCCCACCCTTAATTTTAGATCCTTAATTTTCCAGCTCTCTCTGGTAACACTACCTGTTTTTTCTAAGATTTAAAGGTAGTATTCAGCTGTACCTTCTCCAAGAGAACAGAGAAAACTGGGAACAGAACAATGCCATCAGCAAATTTCTACTAACTCATCCTCTCAGTTTCAACATTTTACACATGTGTGTGCATGTGCACACACATGCATCAGACACAGACCTGCCTCTGTAGCTCAAAATGAAGCCTTATGTTGATTGAAATGTGCCATCAATTTAAATTTTGTTGTCTTTTAAATTTGTTTTTACCATCCATTTCAGATGACCATCCACTTTGTTGATACATCTTTAATACACTACAAGACTCCAGTTATTCAAATACGAGACATTCCTAACTGACAGATTACTTACGTTCATTGTCAATGCCTTATGGGCATGTAAAAGACTCTTAGAAAAACAGCAGCCCTGGACAAAATCATGAAAATAATGTAGTCAAGGGTTTGTGCCAAAGTATTTGTGATTCGTAAGTCCACATAATGTCATAAAATCTATTGCTGCAAGACCACCAAATACATACACACACTGCTGAAAACATCCCAAATTAGCAACTAAAAGCAGAACAAACAAATCCACCCTGAAGTAATGCTCACAACAAATTAAATTAGAACAACAAAACAATGACGAAAATGCCATTCACGGCTTTGGAAGATAATGAAGAATGTCTCCCATTACTTCCAGAAGCATCCAAGGGTCAAGCTTCAAGACCTAATCTCTCAACATGATATGAAGGAGGACAACAGCTGTATTCTGCAGGGCATCTGAAACCTTTGGGTATTTTTCAAGGAGAGTGTTTCATATATTGCAATACATGAAGGACACAAGAGACTTCCCCTGCAAGTCTCTTATCTAAGTATATCTAATATATTCCCATCTTTTCTCTGGGTGGCATATCACTATTATGCCTATTTTTTGCATGAGCATTTTTAAAGCTTCTAAATAGTTCAAACTCTGTAACTAGAAATCTTTTCACCAGAATGATTATTATGGACATGCACACATGAAATGTTTAACACACTGGCTATCACTATTAAAGGGTTTATCTCTAAATTTTGCCCCTTATCTTTCCTACTATATACTTTGGCTGGAATCCCACTGGTTAGTTCTGGCTAGAAAGATCTACTCAGCCTGTTGGTGAACACTTAGGTATAGCCCATTGATTTAGCATGTCTGGTTTAATTGAAACTAAAGAGCCAGCATGAAATGCCCTGGTGGAGTGGCTTGAGCATTGAGCATTGGACTATGGCTGTGGAGATCAAGATGTGATTCCTCACTCACTTTGGGTGAGTCACATAGTGTCAGCCTCAGAAAACCCCATGCTAGGTTTGACTTAAGTTGCCATACGTTGGAAACAACTTGAAAGCACACAATAACAACAAACCATGAGATTCAGGCCAATATGTCCTTTCTGAACAGGGCATCTCATGTACAGTGGAAGAGATAAGGGTGGATTACCAAAGCTCACCATAAAACACCATAAAAACTTCCCTACAACAAACTAACATTATCGGGCTTCAGGTACACCAAATTGCTTCCTTTGCATCACACCTAGCCTCAGCAGGAGAATCTCCACATCTGTTCTCTTTTTTTGAAAACATTTGTTTGAATTCCACTTCTCATACTAAAGGGAAAGCAGCAGCTATCTACAAACATCTCCTGGAACACATGTATGGGAAAGGCCAATATATGCATTCATTTTGGCAAGAAGAATTGAAAACCACAGTTTCAGACACTGCATGGGCTCATATTTCATCTTCATCCCCAAACAATTCCCGTTCGGCATCTGTGAGAGAGTATACTTTGAAAATCATTCATAGATGGTAATTCACACCTGTAACACTGTCTAAAATGGCTAAAATGCTCTCTCCGGATAGCTGGAGGGGTTGTAAATCTAGAGGTTCTTATATGCAGATGTGGATTGAATGTCCTAAAGTGAGAAAATTCTGGGATGCAGTATCACTGACCAAACTGTAAATTTCTGTCCACTTTTGATTTTGCTTTCTATATTTGTTAAAATTAATTCTAACTTGAAACATAGGAAAATGATAATTTTTCTTATTACTGCTGCCAGATTAGAAGTGGCCAAATGTTGGAAGTCAGGTGACCTCTCAATTGAGAACTGGTGGTCTAGAATTTGGGATATGTGGTTGATGGAGAAACTATCTGCTGCTACAAGGTTTTGTATTGGCCACAAAAGGACTGATACATTTCAAGAAGACTGGATGATCTTTTTTGACTTTAATCATCACTCCCATCAGATCCAACCTCCAGCTTCACAGATAGATGTTTGGACAGACACTCTACACCTTGACAAGCCAGACTCTCTGGCTCTTGCTGAGAACTAATTTTTTGATTCTGCTGCAGAATAACTACTCATCAGATACATACCTTGGCCCTTGTAGTTAATTGTCATTATTGTTGTTGTAGTCATTGTTCTACAGATGTTATGTGTTTTATTGTAAAAACTGAATAAAAATGAATTAGAAAAAAAAATAATGACACCAGGACCAGAAGACATTGGGCTTAAGCAATGTCTTGATATGGTCAGCAACTAGTTGCTCATTGTTATTGCTATCAAAAGTCCACTTAGCTCTAACCAAGGACCAGAGTTGGGAAAATTTAGTTTTGGGGACTACAGCTCCCAGCTGGAACATTCTGGAAGCTATAGTTCCTTTATTCTGGAATATAGTTTCCAGAAGATTCCAGCTATGATTTCTTGTCTGCAAAATCTGTTCCAAGTTTTGCCCAGAATAGCTGTTTAGTAGATTCCAGAAACAGTAGGCAAGTGGCAAGAGTGACAGAATCATAAGCTATGCAGGTTGGTTTTGCTCTAGCTGAAGTTGTTTTCAAGTTCTTTAGGAACTCATCCTCATCTTCTACTGATCCGTCTGACACTTCAGTAAATTGTAGAGGATTTCCATACATGCTCTGGGATTATTGTTCACATATGATTCTAGACTGTTGTGTTGGGCCTTACTGTTGCCTCCTTTGAACTGAAAATCCTTTCAAGAACATGAATGGTGAAGTTCTTGGGAGGCTATATTCTCCTACCACTAGACATGAGACCAGAAATTAGGGTACCAAATCTCAGGGCTTGGCTGTTCCTTGTTCTCAGAGTAAGGGGATGAAATCCCAGGGCAAGAGTGCTGATTTGATTCCTTTCTTTTAAATTCTTTATTTAATTGCTCTCTCTTTCTCATCCAGTTTCTCTCTCTATCCCTGCAAATCCTTTCTAAAGATTTCCCTGCTCCAATCTCATTTGCACTCTAATTTTTGTACATTTTATACACTCATCTTCTCCCTCATTTTTCAGTTTCTTCTTTCTCATTTCTTAATTTACCATCAACTTCTAGCTAAACATCTCCTCCTCCTACCTCTCTCATTGTCTTTCTCCCTTCCCCAATTCACAACTTCTGGCTAAATATCATCTCCTTCCCTTCTATTACCCTCTTCTCCTCCTTCTTCCCTTCCCAACATCTCCTAGGACGTTATCACACGGGGCAAATCTGCTGGTTAATCCACACAAATCCCAAACAAAAACTGGATTTGTGCCTCATGTTTTCACATGACGTCGCACAGAAACTGGACAGAAAGTGGACAGAAACTGGTGTTATCCGAGATCTTTTGAAATTCGGTTGTTTTGAGGAAATGCATTTGCGAAATTACAGTAATTTCGCATTTACCGTAACGTGAAAAGCAAATGCGCATTTGGAAGCATTTCCCCGCATTTTCCCATGGTTCTGTGGCGTTTCCCATGGGTCATCGAGGCAGCGTCTCCTTATTATGTTTACTTCCGGTTTTGTTTGGGCGACAAACCTGCCGGCCAGACATGAGCCTCTCTGCTTCGTCTTTCTAAATATATCTGTCTTTTACTAGAGATATCGGGCCGTGGTTGATGTGGGGTTTGTGAAGGAACACAATGGGGGATGGGTGCTGCAAGAGAGAAATCACGTTAATGGCGAAAACACGCGGCCAAAGCAATGATAAAATGGGGAAAAGGAAGTGCCGAAAACAACATCCGCCAGCCGCAGCGAGCATAGCTATATCTGCGCATGTGCTAGAACAGGGGTAGGCAACCTTTCCCCTTTAAGGGCCGAGGGACTTCAGCTCCCAGAATCCCAGGAGCTGTTGGCCAACATGGGACTATTAGCCAACATGGCTGAGGCTTCTGGGAGCTGAAGTCCCTCGGCCCTTAAAGGGGAAAGGTTGCCTACCCCTGTGCTAGAAGATCATTTCTAGTACATTTACGGGCTTTTCTCACTTGTGTGTGAACGTTAAATACGCTTACTGTAATTTCGCAATTAAGGTAATTACGTGTGAAAGCCATTTGCGGAATCAAGGTTTATTTTCGGTTTATTTTCGGGATTTCTCATTTCCACTTTATTATCGCTTTGTGGCCCACGTGGGATAACGTCCCTAGTTGCACTTATCTTTCTCCTTTCTTAATCCCTTCCCATTCTCTTTCTTCTTCTCCCCTTCCCCAATTCTGGCTACATTTGTCTTCTTTTTCGTCTTCTATTCCACTTTTTTTTCACTCAGTTTCATCTTCCTCCTTACCTCCAGTTTCCCTAGTTACATCTATCATTTTCTTTTCCTTCCCCCCACTCACTGCCTCTCAAAAACATTCTCCTTTATGCCACTAAAAAAAGCAACAACACACCTTGAAACTATGGCTAGGATATGCTAGATTCGCAGGACATTAAAGGTGGACATCCAGTTAAACTCAGTCTTGATTGTGAATAAGTATGCACAAATAAAATTGTCATGTTAGATTATAATTGTTCCTGTTATCTCTCCCTTTCTTCAAAACATCTGTTGATTATTACTAGCATTATTATCATTATTATTTTGGAGATGAGGGAGGATTCCAGAAGCTGACTGTGGAAGAAGGAAGGAACGAAAATGTAGCCAGTGAGAGGTTATTATATGAGCTCACCAAAGGAGAGTTTGGAAATTTCTTTAGCTTAGAAAGTTTTCTTTGATTGGTTGACAACTTCCTTGTGTTAAAATCAGTTCTTGGATTCAGCCTGGAGTCTGGAAGCTCAGTTTTCAGCAGTGGCCAATAGGGCATTTGCACAGTTAAGACTAATGCATTTTTACCACATGGGGCTAAAAAGCAGTATTTTAACAGGATCATAGAATCATACAATTGGAATAGATCACAGGGACCATTAGTCCAACCCCATTCTGCCATGCAGGAACTCACAATCAAAACACCCTCAACTGATGGCTATCCAGCTTCTGTTTAAATACCTCCAAAGAAGGTGGCACTGTTACTTCCCTTGATCTAGATACTATATTTCTACTAATGCAGCCTAAAATTGCATTGGCCTTTTTAGCTGTGGCATCACACTGTTGACTCATGTTCAACTTGTGGTCCACTAGGACTCCTAGATCCTTTTCACACATAGTCTCATTAAGCCAGGTGTCCCCCATCCTATATCTATGCATTTCATTTTTTTGCCCTAAGTGCAGTAGCTTACATTTCTCTGTGTTGAAATTCATTTTGTTAGCTTTGGCCCAGCGTTCTAATTTATTAAGATCATTTTGAATTTTCATCCTGTCTTCTGGGATATTAGCTATTCCTCCTAATTTGGTGTCATGTGCAAATTTGAGAAGCATGCCCCCTATTCCTTCATCCAGATAATTGATAAAGATGTTGAATAGCACTGGGCCCAGGACAGAACCCTGTGGCACCCCACTGGTCACTTCTCTCCAGATGAAGAGGAGCCATTGCTGAGCACCCTTTGGGTTCGATCAGTCAACCAGTTGCTAATCCATCTAACAGTTGTATTGTCTAGCCCACATTTTACTATCTTGTTTGCAAGAATATCGTGGGGGACCTTGTCA
Source organism: Phrynosoma blainvillii (assembly GCA_026167975.1). Lineage (NCBI taxonomy): Eukaryota > Metazoa > Chordata > Lepidosauria > Squamata > Phrynosomatidae > Phrynosoma > Phrynosoma blainvillii. The sequence continues at coordinate 275,574,430 of JANUYF010000001.1, forward strand.
AAAGCCTTACTGAAATCAAGATATGCTGTGTCTACTGCATTCCCTTCATTTAGAAAGCTGGTAATTTTATAAAAAAAAAAAAAAAAAGAGAGATCAGATTAGTCTGGCATGACTTGTTTTTGAGAAACCCATGTTGACTTTTAGTGATTATGGCATTCCCTTCTAAATGTTCACAGACTCTCTGTTTAATGAACTGTTCTAGAATCTTTCCTGGTATTGATGTCAGACTAACTGGGCGATAGTTGTTGGGATCCTCTTTTCCCCCCTTTTTGAAGATGGGGACAATGTTTGCCCTCCTCCAGTCTGCTGGGACTTCTCCTGTTCTCCAGGAGTTTTCAAAAATTATTTCCAGTGGCTCTGAGATTACATTTGCCAGTTCTTTTAATATCATTGGATGTAGTTCATCTGGTCCTGGAGACTTAAATTCATTTAGGTTAACCAGGTATTTCTGTGCCTCTTCTTTACTTATTCTGGGCTGCATTTCTCCATTTTCCTCAAGTTGAGCACCTTTTTCCTTTTGTGAGAAGACTGAGGCAAAGAAGGTGTTGAGTAGTTCTGCCCCCTGTTAGAATTTCTCCATCTTCTCTGCGCATTGGCCCTATCATTTCCTTTGCTACGGAAAAGTTGTATCGTCTAGCGCACATTTTACTATCTTGTTTGCAAGAATACGGTGGGGATATTCTTGCAAACAGCTTGAAAAGAGATCCCACCTAAACATTAGAGCAGGGGTAGACAACCTTTCCCCTATAAGGGCTGAGAGACTTCAACTCCCAGAATCCCAGGAACTATTGGCCAACATGGGACTATTGGCCAACATGGCTGAGGCTTCTGGGAGCTGAAGTCCCTCAGCCCTTAAAGGGGAAAGGTTGCCTACCCCTGCATTAGAGTCTTTGGCTAGTCCCTATCAGATGATGTGTCTGTCCTACTGCTGCCCTGTTGCTATAGTGCATCTTTTCATTGATGGGCAAAGCCTGTCAATGAGCTCTCAATCTCACTATTATAGCACAGCTACACGGGTGCAAAAACCTTCTTCAGTTCAATTCCAGCATTACAGCAGTCATCTGTCAGGATGGGACCAGATTGTGCCCCTCACTATTCTAAAGCAGGCTAACTCTGTGCCTGTCTGGTCTTTAGTTTTATCTCTAACTATCTTAATCTTTATCATCTTTATCTTTATCTGTATCTTTATCTTTGCTATGCTTGCGTACTTAGGGCAAAATGATTTTTAAAAAATTGTTTTTGTCATAATTATGCAAACACAACAAAATTTAAAAATAAAGAAACTAACAGACACAGAGTTAGCCATGTCTGGAATAGCCATTTTGAGGGAGTGAGTGGGAGGGGGAGGAGAATCAGGTCCACTCATGGCAGCTCATGGTTGTAATGCTGAAATTGAAGTGAAGGCTTATCCTGCTCGGGGAAGGCATTTCCTAGTGTAGTCATGGAAAAGAAGAGAGGTATGACAAGAAACTGCTTTCAAAATAGTACGTTCCTGTTTCCTTCCATAATGTGATGTTAGCATGGTCAAACAGCACGTGATGATCCACGTCAACATGCAGCACCAGTGTCACCACCTTCTCAGATGCAGGCAGTAACTTGTGAGCTGAAGGAGCACATCTCCCCTTCCAGAAAGAGTAAAGAGACTCTACAGACAGGTATCTCTCAGATGAGGCTTTAATCTTGGTTCCCCTATGTACAAAGCTATATACACAGCAACAACTCACAATGACATCAACAACCCACACTACTGGCAACCAACAAATCCAACCAACACATGTGTCCTCTGGCACCTCTCTTATATACCCAGGGTTCCATGTAGACTTCTGGCCCTGCCTCTTCCTTTGGACACCTGTCACTCAACCTGGGTGACTTTGCAGTTTTGCAGCCATTTCGGTATTTTCCAGCACCTTGTGACCATCAGCTGATGTCACTTCCTATGACACAGCACCTGATGGAAAGTACTGTGTCATTATGACTGCCAGTGACCCTTTCATTCCTGGTCACTTGTGTATCATCCCACATTGGACATTTTCCTTGAGACACTGCCTCCACATGCGATTACCACGAGACACAAGGCTAGTGTGATAATGTCGTAAATATGCCTGTTAATGGAGATGCTAGATCTGGACATGGTAACAGATGAGATCATATGCATCCAGACTGATGCTGAGTCCCACATGGGGCTGCACCATTCAGAACATCATTGGAACTCTTGGTGCTTCATAGTGCTTTCCTGTCCAATGCTCTTCTTAGGGTTTTGGGGTTTTTTTTAACTGAATTAAAAAGTGATTTGAGTTTGGTTTCTTTGTGGATATCTTCCTTGTGATGTGGCTTGTGAAATCAGATGTAGGTGTCCAGCCCTCCACCCTATTTTGCCTCCATGTTTTCCCAGATGTGTTGCATTCGTCACATTGCCTCCTTACCCCTTAATGCAGGGGTAGGCAACCCTTCCCCTTTAAGGGCCGAGGGACTTCAGCTCCCAGAAGCCTCAGCCATGTTGGCCAATAGTCTCATGTTGGCCAATAGCTCTTGGGGTTCTGGGAGCTGAAGTCCTTCGGCCCTTAAAGGGGAAAGGTTGCCTATCCTTGCCTTAATGCCTCCTTACCTTTTTAATAAACAGTTTGAATATCTCTCTAAAGCTTTAGGGCTCTTGCTATGAACCTTTTTTAAAAAACGATTTCTCAATTGTTAGTTCTATTGCTATAAATGACTATGGTGGTGTTTTTCCTTGGTGAGATCAGTGTATCACACATACACAACCACTATTTTTCTTCCAATGGCCACCACTCTCTTTTTCTCTCTCTGTGTGTGTGTGTTTTGAGGGGTGATATTGTGATGCCAACAAAGCAGCTTGTAGCAATAGTTCTAAAGTTTGAAAGAGATCTCTCTGTCCCCCAATACCTTGCTGCATATTTTGTTGGACATATATAAGTTAAGTGGGGTGGGGATGAAGTACAGTTAGGCTACAGTTAACAGCTACAGCCCATGTCAACTTGTACTGGAGTGGGGTAAAATGCTGTATTCATTTAAGGCAGTGGCTCCCAAACTTTGGTCTTCCAGGTGTTTTGGACTTCAACTCCCAGAAGCCCCAGACAGCTTGGCCAGCAGTTAGGAATTCTGGGAGCTGAAGTCCAAAATATCTGGAGGACCAAAGTTTGGGAATCATTGATTTAAGGAGTTAAAATTGTTATAGCTATTAATTGCCATCAAGTCACCTTCAACTCATGGTAACCCTATGAATGCGATACCTCCCAAACACCTACTCAGGTCCTGAAAATCCAAGGCTCTAGCTTTCTTGACTGAATCTATTTATTTATTTTAGTTTATTTATATTTATAAAGTATATACAATAAGTAAAGATATAAATAAATAAATAAATAAATAAATATGTTAACTTACCTGTTTTTTATTATTTTATATTTTAAACTTCTTATATAAATGTGATGTTTTAAATTGTGTTTTTACTTTTGTACAAAAAAAATGTACTTTTTAAAAGCATCTTTTTGTACTGCCTCGGATTCTATTTAGGAGAAAGGCAGCAAAGTAAATAAATAAATAAATAAATAAATCCACCTAGCTACCTATAATGGAGCCTTCATCTTTTCCTACTGACTTCCACTATACCAAGAATTATCATCTTTTCCAACAAGTCATGTCATTTCATGATATGTCCAAAATATGATATCCTTAGTTTGGTCTTTTTGGTTTCTAGGGAGAGTCCAGGCTTGATTTGCTCTAGGACCATTTAGTGGTCATTTTGGCAGTACATGGCATCCACAGAACTCTCTTCCAGCACCTTATGTCAAATGAGTTTATCCTCTTCCTGCAAGCCTTCTTTATTCTCCAACTTTCACAGCCTTAGAAACTAGAAATGCTATGGCATGGTGAATCCTGATTTTAGTATTAAATTATCTGCATTTACACTTCAGGATCTTGTCTAGTTCCTTTATAACTGCCTTTCCAAATTGTGGTCTTCTTCTGGCTTCTTGACTAAAATTTCCATTTTGATTTAAGGTTGTGCTAGCTGACTGGAACTGATGGAAAATACACCATGATGAGAAATACACTAGATCCAGCATGGTGTAGTGATTTGGAGATCAGGGGTTCAATTTTCCACTTGGCCATGAGACCTACTGGGTTATTTTGGGAAAGTCACACCCTTTCAGCCTCAGAGAAAAGGGAAGGCAATGGCAATCCTCCTCTGAACAAATCCCACTAAGAAAACCCCATAATAGGGTTGCCTTAGGGTTGCCATAAGTCAGAAATAACAACAACAACCAGGACAAAACAAACATCATTTTGATCTCAAAAACAGAAGCAATAAGTACAGCAATGAAACTGATCATGTGCCAACACATTTGGCCATTCTGAATGAGCACTTATTTGCCCTCTGCTTGAACAACTTTAACATGTACTTTGTGAAATTGCCTTTGAAAAGTTTGTAGAATTGGTCAAGGAAGCTGTAATCACACTGTTGATGGGCTGGTTACAGGAAGAAGGTGATTCCTTCGATACAGCAGCTTTAGGGGCTACTGATTTGGTTCTCAGCACAGTTGAGAGTGATGGTGGTTTCCAACCTACAAATATCTTCAGGATCTGGGCCCAGGAAATTAAAAGTTCATTTTTTTTCCTCTTATGAACCTGAGCTAGATTCAAAATCTGTGGTGGATGCCCTTTCCTTGTTCTTGCCATGCTCAGAGACACATTTGGTGGAGATGCAACAGAAGGTTTTCTTGGAGGCTAAGCAGGGTTAGGCCTGGTTCCTACTTGGATGGGAGACTGCCAAGGAATACTAGGTGCTGTAGGCTATATTTCAGAGGAAGGCACTAACAAACCACCACTGAGTATTCCTTGCCTAAGAAAATGCTATGAAATTCATGGAGTTGCCATAAGTTGACTGGAACTCCCTACCACTCTGTTGTTCTTCTGCTGGCAGTCAAAGACCTTTCCTTTAAAGGATCTGTTAGCATCTAAGCTACATAATAGTTGAAAAAAAGTTTTCTTATTGTTGAGTTTGTAACTGTTTTTACAATAAAGTTATTTGATTTAATTGGCTTTATTATTATTTAAATCTATTGCTATTTTAATGCTGGTATCTGCCTTGAGGAATGCAGTGGCTTAGTTGTTGCCAATTCTGACGATTGTAAGATTGGCAGGTTGGCAGTTCAAGGCCTGAGTGCTGCATGATGGGGTGAGCTCTTCTCACTAGTCCCAGCTTCTGCCAACCTAGCAACTCAAAAGCATGCAAATGCAAGTAGATAGATAGGTACCACTTCAGTGGGAAGGTAACAGCGTTTGATGCAGTGATGTTGGCCACATGACCACCAGACTCATCTTTGGACAATGCTGGCTCTTTGGCTTAGTAACGGAGATTAATACCACCACCTACAGTCACTTATGACTAGACATTCATGTCAAGGGACTACTTTTACCTTTTCTTTATCTGCCGTGAGCACCATTTTGTAATGAAAATAATAATAATAAAGGAAGCAAGAGAAGCAGAGGAGATTTAGTGGGATGGAAATGGGATGGAAACTGTGAATGAGTTAGATAAGAGGACACTGAATGGCTAGATCTAGAATGCACTGAATGCAATCGGGCCCTAAAGCTCTAACTAGATTCCAACCATACATGGAAAGAGAAATCCCAGAAGTCCAAGCAGGGTTCAGGAAAGGAAGAGGCACTAGGGACCACACTGAAAACATACAATGGCTAATGGAGCACACCAGGGAATTCCAAAAGAAAATCAACATGTGCTTTATAGACCATGAAAGGCCATGGAATGCCCTTAAAGACATGGGAGTGCCAACTGTCTAAACAGAACATGGAGAAACAGAATGGTTCTCAATTGGCAAAGGGGTCAGACAAGGCTGCATTCTTTCACCCTATCTGTTCAACTTGTATGCAGAACATATTATAAGAAAAGCAGGCTTGGACACAGAAGAAGGAGTGAAAATAGGAGGAAGGAATATCAACAATCAAAAATATGCAGATGACACCATAGAACTAGCAAAAAACTCACAGACCTGAAACACCTACTAAGGAAGATCAAAGAAGAAAGTGCTAAGGCAGGCTTAATGTTGAACATAAAAAACTCCAAAAATAATTAAATCAGAAGAAGATTAAAAATGGGGAGGGCAGCCATGAAAGAACTAGAAAAGATTCTAAAATGCAAATATATACAGCTCAGCACAAAAGTCAGAATCATACAAGCCATTGTATTCCCTGTTACCACGTATGGATGTGAGAGCTAGACAGTTAAGAAAGATGATAGGAAGAAAATCAATTCATTTGAGATATGGTGCTGGAGAAGAGTGCTGAGGATCCCATGGATAGCCAAAAGGACAAACAAATTGGTCCTAGAGCAGATCAAGCCAGAAACCTTCCTGGAAGCCAAGATAAACAAACTGAAGCTGTCGTACTTTGGACACATCATGAGAAGGGAGGACTCTTTGGGAAAAAACAATAATGCTAGGAAAGGTGGAGGGAAGTAGAGGAGAGAAAAGCCACATGGCAGATAGATGGACTCTATTAAGGAGGTCATGGGTATTAAGGGGTTGCAGGAATTAAGCAGAGCAGTGGAGGACAGAGAGTCTTGCAGATGTCTCATCCATAGGGTCACCATGAATCGAGATCAACTCGAGGGCAGTTAACAACAAAATGCATAAGCAATTGTAAGACATGATGGGAGCTGCAGCCCAGCCAACACCCGGAGTCTGATAAAACATTTGTAGTTTAAGATATCCTTAAATGTTTTTTTTGTCAGTTATGCTCAAAGCTTTGTTACCTGGTCCTCCTAAATAGTTAAAACTGGCTAGAAGAGAGAGGGGTAGGAGTGTGTGTGAGAGAGAGAGCAGGGTTTTGAGAGATACTGAATTTTGCACATTCATTTGTACCAGCAAGCCAGAAATTTGGCTTCAGGCTTGTTGTAGTCTCTGGGATCAGGCTGACATTTCATTATGCCTCCATTCATTTCCTATGCAGTTTGAGATGTACCAGAGAAGGAGACAAATTACTAATGGAGAACATGTTAGACTCTCTGATAATATTAATGGATTAGTTAGCCAAAACTGCAATCATACAAGCCATTGTATTCCCTGTTACCATGTATGGATGTGAGCTACAGATCAAAACTTAACATTTAATTGGAGTGAATCTGGTAAAAAGTTTTCAGGCTGAAGTCATTGCTGTCAAATACTTAAGGGAAGAAGGAAGGGAGAGGTCTGAGCATGGGAAATCTGAAGTACAAAAAATGCTATGCCCAAGGTTGGCCCAAGCCATTTTGCTGCCTGGGGCACAGAACAAGATGCCAGTCTCTCTCCCATCCAATGTACGAACTCAGTAAGACTGGTTTCTGGGAACATGAGACAGCATTTCTCCCTATTCCTAAGGTAAATTGGTTACCTTATGGACAAAAGAACAGGACAACTTGGGCACATAGGCATGCACTCCCCCACCTCCTCGCTGTTCCCTTCTTCCTGACATCCACCATCTTGCCCTGTCAGCCATGGCCATGCCCCTGCTTCTATGAAGTTTACCATTGGAAAAACAAAATTCACAACTGAGATCTGGAGAGCCTTTACTTTGGCACAATGTTATGCCCTTCCCTCAGCTGTCCTTGAAGGCTGATATAAGAAGATCCCCTTCTCAGACATGGTAGCTGGTTACCATTATCTCCCTGTGACTCTGGCCAAGTAGAGACAACAGAGCATGTGTTACTCCAGTGCTCATACTACAGGGACATCTGCCTCAGCCTTATTTCATCTTTATTGAATAAATACCAAGGACACATCAGTCAATTTTATTCTTCTCTGTTGCTTTCAGATATCAACCCTGATACAACATATAATGTTGCCAGATTTTGTGCAGCTGCAGTTAAAATTCACCAGGCAATGACCTCCACAGCAGACTAGTACCAATCTTGTCTTGTTATACTGGGATCTGAAAGGATACTTTAAATACTGTTTTCAAACTGTGCTTTTACCTTCTTTTATTCTGTATCCTCCTTTTTATCTGTGTTGGTCCATGACTGTAATAAAGATTCTATTCTATTGAATTGAGATGCACATGCACAGCATATTCAAAGAAGAAATTGGCATTGCTATTTTAAAATACATCCCAACCTCTTCTCCACCCCAGATTTCTCTCTGAACAAGGAGCTGAGCTGGAGGTATCTTCCACATCACCTAGATCAGAGATTGGAATATAAATAATTAATTATAATTAACAGTTCCACATCAGATTCTTCAAAGGCAGCTGGTTACCATTCTAGTTATATTTGAAAAGTAATTCTTCTTTTGTTATTTAAGAACAGATAAATGAGTTACTTTTAATTACTTAAAAAAAAATAAGAATCCTACAAATCACAGGCCTGTGCTATCTGTATGTTACCCTTCAAAGAATAAACATTTATCTTAAGCAGAATACCAAAGATCTCTCATGTATATACAGATTGAGTCTCCCTTATCTGGAATTTTGAAATCAAAAATATTCCAAAATCCAAAGTTGTCCATATGGATGGCTGAGATAGTGACACCTTTGCTTTCTGATGGGACAATGTACACAAATTTTATTCCATGCATACAATTATTAGAAATATTGTGCATAAAAGTATTTTCAGGCTATGTGTATAAGGTATATATGAAACATAAATGAATGTCATGTTTAGATTAGACTTCCCATCTCCAAGACATCTCAATATGTACATTTATGCAAATACAGGTATTCTAAAATAAAATAAAAACAAAACAAAACCCAAATCCAAAATGCTTCTGCTCCTGAGCACTTTAGATAAGAGAGACTCAACCTGTGGCAACAAAATTTAAAGAACTGAGAGCTTAATAAAGAAAAAAAATCATTTTAAAAAGGCTCTAAAGCAGGCTGTCATTTTGTTCACACCTTGCTGCCTCCAATGACCTGAAGTGAGGTAATCACACCATTTAAGTATGTTATTGTTGTTATGGTTGTATGTTTTCAAGTCACTTCCAGATTTAAGTGTATATGTAATTAAAATAGTTCCAGTCATCCCACCAAAACAGTTAACACATCCTTTGTTATGATAGAATCAGAAGGGAACATAGTCATGCTTTGTTGTTGTGTGCTTTCAAGCCATTTCCAATTTAGGACAACTCTAAGGCTTTCTTGCCCTGGCTTTTCTTGACACAAGTTGTTCAGAGATCTGTCATTTTCATCCTCTACCGCTAAGAGTGTGTGACTTGCCCCAGTATCATCCAATGGGTTTCCATGGCTGAGCAGGAATTTGAACCCTAGTCTCCTGGTGCCCTAATCCAACACTCAAACCACCATACCACACTGGCTATTTAGTTATTACCAAAAAAATAGGAACTAAATACAAGTAGCTTGTTATTTGGAACAAATTACTTCCATGCTCAAAGTGGAGCCTAACAGATGTCATTGACTGCATATTTCTAGTCTGTTAAAAGCATCACTTTCCAAATTAGTTTACAGTTGTAAAACGCTTAGAGACTGCATTGTGTGGTATGAAGCAGTATATAAATGAAGCTCCTATTGCTATTGCTAAATGTGAAAGGCATTTTGAAACTTTGTATTTTCTGGAAAAGTGTACAGCACTTGTAACCAAATTCAAGGTATGGAAGTGGCGTTCTTGCTGGGAGGTGGCATTGAAGTATCCAGGAGGCACATCTTTCCACTCAGGGGAAAGGGCTGTGCATTCTGAGAGAGACAGATGAATGGATCGAGAGTCCTGTTTAAAGGCTATGAAGTCCTCCTTTCTCCTTTTCACTGAAAACTCCCCAGTGAAATGAAAGGCTCCTCTGTCCTATTAGTGTCAATGGGGTTTTGTCAGATATGAAAAGCTTAATCAAAGTAGCTACTAAGCATGCTGAGTAGCTCCTGGTTAGAGAGATAAATATCTCAGCTGTTCCAGAACTACTTTAGTTTGAAGTTCCTATAAGATTTTTAGAAGGCTAGCCATCTGAATCTCAATCCCTGTTCTGCCTCCCCCAACTTCCTTTTTTAAAAAAAAACAAAACAAAACTGTACTGTTTGAAATGGCCTATGAGGTGCCAGAAATCTCCTCAGTTTGTAAAAGATGACCCCAAATGTGGCAATATTTTGAAGTTAATATTTAAATAGACAATTCACGCCAGGAATAGCGAGCTCTAATGTTCCATAATATGCAATTATGAAGCATTGCCTTATAAGTAATGAAAAAGGACATTAACTGAACTGTTGTTTGTTTATTTTAAAGGAAGGAGGACAGCATAGCCCTCCCTTGCCATAGTCAAGCTTGTGTGTGTGTGCCTTCAAGTTGCCTGTTGACTTATGGTGACCCCATTAATTTCATAGGATTTTCTTAGGCAAGGAATATTCAGAGCTGGCATTGCCAGTTCTTCCTCTGAAATATAGCCTACAGCACCTGTGATTCCTTGACAGTCTTCCATCCAAGTACTACTGTATATACTTGACTATAAATTGATCTCATGTATAAGTGGACTGCAGGTTTGGGGGACAAAATTATGGATTTTTATATGACCCATGGATAAATCGAGGGTAAAACTTAGGGGCATGTAGCAAAGGATCTTAAGGATGCAGCAGGGGAAAACAATGCCAAAGAACTTACAAAATTCCAGCAGGTATATCTGCTTGTGTGCACCCTAAATGCTGGATGGATGAGAAAATAGAGAAAAATCAGTGTTTCTAAGACAGACTACATGCTTGACTTTCTCCAGCGGATGATTCCTTTGTAAATAAGAGTTAAAGTATAGTACATATATTGACCCGTAAATAAGTCGATTCAGGGTTTTGGGGTCAATTTTTGACTAAAATTTCTAGACTTATACATCAGTATATACAGTAACTAGAACTTACCCTGCTTAGCTTCCAAGATCAGACAGGATCTGGTGCCTTTCGGGTATTTAGCTTCTGCAAACATTTATTATAAAGTCCACTCTTTGATGTAATTATGCTGTTATAAAGCTAGACTAACTGTAGAAAAATTATGCCAATATTTTTTCCCCTGGATTATTACTTCTAAAGGTGGGGAGAGAAAGAAACCACCTTGCAGCGCAGTGCTCCCTAAAGTAGCATTTCTAAGGCAAGGAGATGTCAGCTATGAGTACTGGTGAGATCCAAAAACCATCTTCCACCTTTTTCTTTTGAAGTAGAATTATATAAGAGGAAAATATAACACTGTTTAGATGCTTGTTTTTGCCTTGAATGTGCAAATCAATACTGATCAGAATTGGTCCTATTGCATTACATATAATCCTGTTTCTTCCTCTTGCTTCTAGCTATCTGTATGCAGAATCATCAGTGGATTTATTTCCATCTTGTAGCACCTTCTCCATCACAGCTAGTGTTATTGTATTTATGTGTAAATCATAGTGATTATTATTGGAAAATTTATGTTTGCATTCTCCTCTCCCTTCTTAGATAGATAGGGACTCCCTCCCTCTCTCATTCTCCCAAGATTCCAAAACTGCTAGTAACTGCAGTCAGCAGTCAGTAAGTTGCTTTCTTCCTGATATTGAAAGATGGTGAGATTTATCTGTCTTTACCCAAACCATCTCCAGTTAGATTAGGTTTTAGATTTTGTGTAAATATTTATTAAAGCCATTATTGTTTGTTTTTAAACTACAAACTATATGTTTGTCATTTTTTTGAATCAGTCTTTATTCTTTAGGAAAACATATTTAGAATAAAATAGCTGGACCAACACTTCTGTTGTTCTGCTAATGAAAGCTAGATTCATTAGTTTAACTTTCATTCTTGTTTATTTTTATTTCCTTTAAAAGGGTTAACACCCTACAATTATTCCTAAATTTGCATTTGCATCTATTTGCATGAATTAGCACACACAAATATTATGCAACCTGTTTTTGATGCTTTATTGCTTCTCTTTGCTAATATAGAGATGACCAACTTAGGGGCTATGCAGACGGGCAGGCAAAGGTGACCTGAAGTTGCCTTTTCCCTAAGCTGCAGGAGCCACACTGCCTGCCCTGAGGTTGCCCTAAATGGGGACGGAGCAACCGCACTGGGGGGAGTCAATGCAGCTTTTCTGAGGCTGTATTGAAGCCCCAGCAACTGCACCACCAGCCCCAAGGACCTGCAAAGGGAGACGAAGCAACCACATGGGTCAGCAGCAGTTGCTTTAATTTTTTTTTATTTTTATTTTTGGTTCTCAAATGCATGCGCATCATCTCTCCACACCTGCGCATCTGTGCAGGAAAACATCCCTGCACACCTGCACAGGACTTGTCATAGACTAGTATACAGCCTCTCACTCTCTGTGTACAAAGGTGACTGAAGTTTGGCATCCCTGTGCACTTGCATAGGATCTGTCATACACTCACATATCATGCAAGGATTTGCTGACCTCTGCTTCCCCCCAATGAGTGAGTGCAGTAGACAGGTGCCACTGTCTGATTGTGCCACCCTTGGGGTGAAGGAATGGGTTTGTCAACTGAAAAGACACTCCATCATCCTCCACAAAACATGTCCCATACAGATCGGGGGGAGGGAAGAGGTACATGCAAGGGAGGTTTGTGTGGACAGGCTTGATACATGTAGCTGGTGGTCATGCAAGTGACATGGTAAACAGGACACATGGACAAACATTACTCCAGGTGCCCTCCTCCCAAGCATGCCAGGAAGTGGTGATGCTGGTCTTATGCACATCTGCACAGAAGAGGTCACAAAAGCCTCTTTCATGCAGACTGCTGTGTATATCCAACAGAATGCATTTATTGTCATAACAGTTGCTAGGGCTCATGCGTAGGGTTACAGTTAGGGTTAGGGTTCTAATATTCAAGCACACCTGTGCCAGTGCATCCACACCTGGAAGCATAGGGCGCTTTAAATTAAAGCTTGCATCATAGGGTGCATGCTCTGAATCACCGTCAATTTCTGCTGCATGTGCGACAGTGCATTTATACGGCCATTTTCTGGTGCATCAGCGTCACTGCATACATACACACATGCGAAGGTGTGTATCTTCACCGAAGGAGCGGAAAAAAGTGGCTCCTTTTTGGAGCGGCTTTTCTCGGCCTACGATGGCTAGAGGGCGCTTTCCTGGAGACTTTTAGGTATCTAAAGGCCATGCTTACAAGTCACCCTCAAAGCACCCCTTTTTGCTCATCTGCATAGCCCCTTAGACTCTGCCTCCAAGCATTCATTTCTTCACCTATAGTGAAGAAACTAATAGGGAAAAGTAACTTTTTTAAATTCTGAAAAATACAAAAAAAAGTTTTGTTCCAGAGATTATAGAGATTATTCTACATGCTGAGAAACTTTAGCACTTGTTACTAATGGACCCGTAAGACCTTGGTATTTACTGAAATACATTTCCTCCCTGTCTAAATACACAACTGATGTCTAAAAACATAAGTGTATCTTGCTTTGTCAGCAAGAATGATGCCCTGTTCTCTCAAGGGAAGAAAATGCATTGTAAATAACAGATGCATATGACCCACAATGCGGCATAGGGCTCAGGTTTTGATCTCTTGTGTACCTATCAGTCATCTAAGGTTACAAGTCTGCCACTATTCAGCACACCTTTTTACAGAACGGGCAGAGGGCACACCTATCTATTGTATGTGTGCTCAAAACAAGGGATGGGGCACAGCAAAATATGCCTAAACTTGGACTACTGTCCCTGTGCTCCCATTTTCAAAATCTAAAAACTAATTTCAGATTAATAATCACTACAAATATTCATGTGGTGACAAAAAAAACCAAAAAACAACAACAGTTCAGTGAGCATGACAGGAAAGGCTTATGAAAACTCACACAACTACATATGTTACAGCTAGTCGAATTCAACACATTGGTTAAAATTAATTCATATCTAAACATCAATAAACCTTATGAATTTTTTTGCAGTCTTCTCCTGCTGAACTAGTAATGCTGGAGGGAATGCTTCACAAATGGTCCCAGGATCCTTGGAGCATCAGTGGGGTGAAGATGAACACACAAGCTTACTAGCCTCATATCTGTGCTTCCAGGTAGAAAGTAACCGGTAAGTAGAAAAGCATCACTGCCCCTTTCCCAAGTGACAGGAATTTATTATTTATTATACATATATCAACCTGCCCTTCAACCTAACATTAGCAAGGTGGTAAAATAAGACAAACAAACCAAAAATGCAAGAGCCCAAATAAAAGACTTAAAATAAAATCTGATTTCAAAGACAAATGGTTTTAAACTGTTATGCAGGAAAGTGAGACGATATTACAGAAAGTAAGGATGGGGACAACAAGCTGTGGCATACCTAGTATACCCCTGACACCAAGTACTGTGGAGAACAGACCAATGATATGGGAGGAATTGGGACAACAGTACAAGGGCCCACCAATGGATGGGGAAAAACAACAAGGAAGCAACTGGAGAGAGTGTTCCATGGTCTTAGATCTCTCTGTACAAAGCTCAGGAAATAAAAAAATAAAATAAAATAAAATATGAACTTTTATCACAGGAAGGCAAATATTAATTAACAGTCATCACTGAAATCTGGCAAGATAAGTCTCATGATTGGAATGCAGTAACAGAAGAATATATAATAATAATAATAATAATAATAATAATAATAATAACAACAACAATCAGGAAGTGAGGAATGCAGTAACAGAAGAATATATAATAATAATAATAGTAATAGTAATAATAATAATAATAATAATAATAATAATAATAATAACAATCAGGAAGTGAGGAGTGCCATTATAAATTAAGAATGTGCAGTCTTCTGGGAGCCTATCAGTGAACTTGATAAACTCAGACTTCATACATCCTGGTCTAAAATCTTAATCACTAAATATCGTATAATTTCCTGCTTCAATTTCCTCATATGTCATGGATGTTCTACCACAAAAGTACACGATAACTATGACATTTGTAATAACTCTCTTTTTTTCCAGAATGGCATGCATATTAGGCAGTATCATTTTATCTTCATAGCGCCATGAAATAGCATGAGCTGAGAGCATGATTCAAGGTGATCACATAACAAGATTCAGGCCTAAGTGTGGAAATTGTGTAAAAGTCTCCCCATTCCATGGGCAAAAATCTGTCTGCTATGCATACTAGGGTCAATTGCACAAAACATACTTGCTCAGATAAGTTTCTTTAGAAATAAATAAATAAATAAATAAATAAAATAAAGAGTTTGCAATCCTGTGCATACTTATTTGGACCCAACTTCCATTAAATTTTCTAGGGCTGACTAAGGATTCTGCCACATTGTAGAATTAATGCATTTGGACACTGCTTTAACTGCCATGGATCCATCCTATGGAATCCTGGGATTTGTAGTTTGGTGGGGCAACAAAGCTCTCTGACAGAGAAGGCTAAATATATCACAAAACTACAAATCCTAGAATTCCATAGCATTGAGCTATGACAGTTAAAGCGGTGTTAAACTGCATTAACTCTGCAGTGTAGATGCTACCTAAGACATGAGTGAGCATAATAATAATAATAATAATAATAATAATAATAATAATTTATTTATACCCTGCCCCTTAGAGATCAATCAGGGTGGCTTACAATAAAAATACAGTACAACAAGTATTGGGCTGCTTATAGATCTTTGCAAACATCCCAAGCCTTAATGCAGGTCTAGCGAATGTGTGGTCCTCCAGAAGTTGTTGGATTGTAATTCTCATCATCTTTTACCATTGGGTATGATAACTAAGGCTGATGGGACTTGCAATTTAACATTACAATCTGACAACATCTGGACGGCTATCATATGATGTAATAAATACTTTATTAGAAGAAATGGATCGTCTTCTATCCTCCATTCTCTTTGCTAAGCAGTTTGATGGATGACCTCAGTATATTACCCAAATAACCCACAGGATGACTTCTATTTCTTTATTATATTTCATCTATTATAAACTTTCCCTGCTCTGGCTTAACTGCAAACCAATGCACTCCCAATCTTCAGTTGAGAGGTAACATTATAAGAGGATGTGGTTGACAGCAGGAAACAACATCACCAACAAAGCTTATGGCTGGAAACCAACATGGTCTTAAAGGAGAGCTCCTCCCTGATGGGAGACTGTTCCTGAATGATTGCAAGAATGCATTTTTTAAAAAAAGTTGGCAGATTACACACCGTGATAATGTACAAAGTGGTTGATTACTCCAGGTCTGTTTACAATATTTGATCAAACTAGCTGTCCATAACATCCTTTTAACTGGTGCAGAGAATTTTACTTTATTTCTGTTTCTCTGGACTTCAGGTCAGATACCGATTTCAGGAAAATGATATTAAATCAGGAAGCAAGACTACTCTTTACTTAGAATAGGATGGGATTTGTCCTCGTAAAATGAGTGCTGATCTCATCTTTTTTTCTGCTGGAGTTCTCCCAAAACCTCATCCTTTCAAACAAGCACTCACAAAATGTGATTGTTTTAAATGTCAATTTATCCCTTTCAGTGTAAAACTTTGTTTGAGTCCTGTGTCTTCCATTCCATTCTAGTTCTTCAGTAGGAGGGGGCTTGGTCACTACCACCACCACCACCCCCCCCCCCAAATAAAATTACTGTACTTTGTGTTAGCTTTGATTCTATCCTGGATTTTTAAAACTTGTTCACCAGATGAGCGTACAGTCTTCCTACTGCCTTCTGGTGGACCGTATCCTCTGTTGTTCCCCCAATAAGGATAAGCTTTTTGTAAAATATTCCACCTTCTTGGAACTGCCTCCCACTTCTCACAGTTTTAAGGGTATTGGGGGCGTCTGCCTTGGAGAGGCTATAATATAACACAATCTGTTCATACAGATAATTACAGTGGTCCCTCCACATTTGCTTGGGTTAAGGGGAAAGGACCCCTGTGAATGTGGAAAAACCGCAAATAAAAACACACTATTTTTTTTTAACCTGAGAGAACACCTCTCTATGAATCTCCAGGTTCTCCAGTGCAACTCTATGGTCAATATTTGCCAGAGGCTGAACATAGAATCATGCTGGAGGACCTACAAATGCCTAGAGAAGTGTTTTCTCTAGGAACTTCTAGGTCCTACAGCACAGCTCTATGGTTAACTTCTGACAGAGTTGCACCGGATGACCTAGAGATTCCTAGAGAGAAAATATTATTCAAAAATGCAAATAATAATAATACGGTAATAATAAAAAGATCAACACAAAAAAACTGGGAGATTTTAAAAGCAACAGGGAAAATGAAACCACAGAGGATTAATTGTGACTGGCACTGGCAAATTGGGACAGTTGGAGGATATACAAAAGACCTGGAAGACATTGATCCCTCTTTATGTTGAGAAATCAGGAGGGATATGATTAAAGCAATACAGCAGTGAGGTTTGTCACAACTGGATAATGAATGGAAACGAAAGTATGCCCTCCAACATTTCACAGATGAAAACTGGGACAGGTGTGGCCAAGCCACATCAGAGTGTGATCAAGGTGACAAAAATAGACAAAACTTAAAATGGGAACTTCATATGTTGATCGACACTTTTAGACGCCCTTCAGATTTGAAGCCTATGGGTTGGATCTGTTCGGTTTTGGTGGAGTAGGGTATTTGTAAATCCAGCAGAATCAGGAAGCAAAAATCCAAGCTTCTAAAAGTTGAGCTTTATTGTTGAAAGAATAATAACAACATGCAAAGTAAAAACACAGTCCACTAAAGTATCACATCTTGCAGATGTGTCTAAACAGGAACAAAACTACAGATCCATGATTGCAGATCTTAAGGCTACATTGTGAAGCAGTATAAACATATTATAGATCCATTGTGAAGTAAAGAGAAGAAAAAAGTGTGATCCAATGGAAGCAAATAATAATAATATCAATGCCTAACACAAAGTTTCTCAGCCCAGCCCCTCTCCACCTTTTGGGTGTTAACCTTCAGGTTGATTGGATGATCTGTATGTGATGTATGCTAACCCAACCTCTTGTTCATCTTCCATCATGTGATCTATTTTCCCATAACAACTTTTATTATTGTTTCCTTATGTAAACAAGGACACTTTCCCATCTAGTGGTTCTTCTATTGTTTTGTCTCTCTAGCTATCTGGACTGAGTTGTTTGTGTTTGGCCTAGAAGCATGTTCTCAAGTGGAAAAATACAGACACACACATCTTTACATTTCACCTTTGACTGCATAGCCCATCTATACTCTGACAGGATCTAGCTTTAATTCCATTTTTTTCCTACAATGTTTTATGTGGAAAACACTTTAGAAACAATAGAGTATTTGTCAACAGAAGCTTACATTTCAGTTCTTCCTGTGCTAACATCAAAAATCAAATGTTTTCAGTGTTTGAAAAAGTTGATAAAGATTTAATCTTTTATGTCCCCTGTAACACAGTCTGTGCATCTTAATATAATACATAAGTTTGCAAACTCATATCTAAAGTTGCATGTACTCATTTCTCTCCAAATATTTCAAGCGTTCAAGTTCAGCATTAAAGTTAATATTTGATTAATGCTCCCTTTAGGATGGGAAGGAATTGTTTGGCCCATCCATATGCTGGTCTACAAATCCAGGCATGCTTCACAACATGCTATACAAGCTAGGACTGTTGGGTACTGCAACAATGTCTGGGCTGCATCCATACTGCAGAAATAATCCAGTTTGACTTCACTTTATCTACCATGGTTCAATGCTATGGAATTCTAGGTACTGTAGTTTTGGGAGACATTTAGCCATCTCTGTCAGAGATTTCTGATGCCAGGGTTGTCGCTAGCAGGTTACAGGGGGTGCAGGTCACACCAGGTGACATCTTAATATTTTATTAACCAGTTCCTGCTTTCTGCATGGAGTACACTTATGTGAGAAATGTCATGAGATAACACATGGCATTCTGCCATGTTTGATTCCCCCAAATGAAAGCTGAGGGGGCAGAGAATAGAAAACAAATCACAATCTGAAACTATGTTTTGGCACCTTTGGTAGAGTTTGCCTGCATCCCTTTAAAATGCTGAAGAGATGAGTGGGGTGAGTCTCTGTGGTAAGAGAAAAAGAGAGGCCCAGGTTTTGTTTTTTTAATTATATTTTAATAAATAAATTAAAAATATATTCTTCTAAAATTTTCTTTAAAAACATCAAATTTTACCAAATTTTCACTTTAGCTACATGAAACTATGTGCATATAAACACACTTAGGCTATGTGTATGATATTGTAATTTAAAGGTATTTAATTGCTAGTTGTTTATGTCTTGGCTATTACCATTATATTCAGTGACATATGAGAATTACAATTTATGAGTAACATTAGTACAAAAAGCATGTACACTACCTGGTGTCACAACAAACTACAATTCCCAGAATTCTATGGCATTGAGCCATGACAATTAAAGTGGTGTCAAACTGGATTGTTTCTGCAATGTGGCTGCAGCCCTGGAGATCCATACAATTCCCATTGCTGCTTTATGCTTTTCAATAATTTGATCAAACCCAGAATGTTTTCAACCTGACCACCCTCTTCGTCTTGGTCAGCAAAAAAAACAACTGTTTAACACAGACTGATGGTTTTCCTTGGTTAGGAGTGTGTGTGTGTGTGTGTGTGTGTGTGAGTGAGTTCATTATCTCAGCATGGTTATGATCTCGGGCCAAAGAGGGTTAATAACTTATAGGGTCACCTGGTTAATAGGAAATCCTTCTCTTCTTAGTTAATTTCTTCACATTAAAGATTTATAATGTGAGCAGCATAATTGAATAATAGAAGTGATCATGTACCAGACATTCTCCAATGGTCAGGCAATTTATAATATTTCCCATCCAGAAAGTTTGAAAGATTCTAAAAGTCAAAGGCCATGTCACAGACTTGCATTTGAAGTACCTCATTAAGATTATTTATAGAAGGAGCCTGCAGAGCCCTTCATAAAATTCTGTATAGCTCATGAAAGTGGCAACTATAATTATGCAATCTGCCCACTGAGGTGCTTATCACACTAGTCAGTTGTTTCGGGTCATTCTGGTTCAAAACAGAACCCAGAACGGTAGTGGAATGGCAATGGGACTCTTTCACGTCACTGCTAGTTTTGTGCTTCAATGATATTAGTTCCCGTGTTTGCTTTCTCACACATGAAATATGCCAATACCATTTACACCACCCTGTTTGCTCTGCATCTTGCTTCATGGTTGCACCAAGAAGCTGAAACTGCACAATTACTTAATTTAGTTACTATTATGGAACCATAATAATTACTTAATTTAGTTACTATTATGGAACCATAATCATGGTTGCACCAAAAAGCTGAAACTGCACAATTACTTAATTTAGTTACTATTATGGAACCAGCCTTACCCCCTTCACAGATCAAGAAGACAAACACATACCACATCACTTCCAAAAGTATAGTATTTTCTCTATACAGTAGTTTTTCCTGTGAACTAACACTTGCTTTTGTATATTACTCTTTAAACACGTGTATACTTTCCCTTTAAACTGTTAAACCTTTTCTGAACCCTGTGGCTTCTCTGGGTATTAATCCTTAGTGGAATATATATACACTACTGCACTTGTTGTTGTGTCCTTTCAAGTAGTTTGTGACTTAGCAACCCCAGGGCAACCCTATCACAGGGGGTTCGTGGCAAGATTTGTCCAAGGAGGGTTTGCCTTTGCCTTCCTCTGAGGCTGAGAGAATGTTACTTTCCCAAGTTACCATGTGGGTCTTCATGGCTGAATGATGATTTGCTCCAGGCCAAGATGGGATTAATGCAGTGTGATTGTGATAGAACAGTGTCATATTCTAAGCTCCTTATAGTGAAATGACTATCACACAAAACAGTTCCAAAAAGAACTAATAATTCATAATAATTCTTCCAGACTATCACTCCACTCTGTCAATGTGTGTGTGCACGCACGTGCACATGTGTGTGGATGGACCCAATGGAAGAAATGTTAGAGACTTGTGGGAAAGCCAGAAAGACGTACCCTTAACTTTTATCATTGGATTATCCCTACTAATATTGAGTGTCTTTCTCTGTATATGTCTCCATTTCTGTGCATGCATATTTCCCAAGTACATGAAAGATCAACTTATCATTTTTTTCCTGTTTTGGGATGCAGGATTTAGAGGTCCTAACTTCTCTTAGGATTTTCTTAGTTGAAGTTTGGACTAACATGCAGGTTCAATCCAGTTAAATAATTACCACATGATTGGGGTAGCCTAGTAAGAAAATCCTAAGAGAAGTTAAATCCTCTAAATCCTGCATCCCAAAATAGGAAAAACGCATAAGCTGATCTCCCATGTCTTTAGGAAATATGTATGTACAGAAATAGAGGCAGGATTGTTAAACAACCAATAACTTTACCTGGAGCAAACATTATGTGAGCCTTAGCACACACCCATAAAACACAATCTCCTCTTTTGAACATAACATTTCCAATATTTTAACATAGTCACAGGATCTACTAAATTTCTGGGGCATGAGGTTGCCATTTGACAAAAACTTATACTGGAGTCTCCTATAGATTAATAAGAGCCATGCACTGGTTTAATTCCTGCATGAATTGTTCTGTATACTCCTGATTTGAAAGATTGCAGTATGTATCTCCAAACCACAAAACAACTGCTTCCTGTCTTGTTTTAATATACAAAATAGTTTTGCTCGCTTGAGAAAGACGTCCTCTTGTGAAGATTTGCTCACACAGATTCATTCCCTTAGTGTTAGTTGCCACAAAATATACCTTACTTCCTTTATGGGACATACAGCACCTTCCCAGCATTAGTGGAATAATCTGTTCTCTGGAAACAAATTTTGTTTCCTATTTAAAGCCTCTAACGCCACAGGAAAAGATTTTCTGTTTCTGGAAAGAGTGAATACATTATCTCTATCCATACAGCACAATTATAGCAGTGTGATCCCCTTGAAATGTCATAGTGTCAGCCTATAGAATCCTGGAATTTGTAGTTTGGGAAGGCATTTAGAATTCTCTAGCCCATTCTCCTGACCTACTGCACTAGAGTTTTCTAGCAGCAGATAATTCTAAATTTCACACTAAAACACAAATCCGAGAATGCCACAGCATAATGTTGGCATACCCTAACACTCCCCAGCTGAATATATCGTGTTTATATTTAATATCTAGTGCGGCGGAGGACTAGAAATCATGATAACCTGATACGTGTTTTTGGAGTTCACAATGACTCAAGAAAATGAAAAGACACCAGTGTCAGAGTCGCATGACCTAGGACATGCCAGTCTTGTATAAGAACAAAGACAAGCACCATGGGTTATGCTGAACATGACACATTTCTTCTACCTGTTATTTTGCACTTCCTATGGGGGAAAAATGAAGACAACAAAGGAAGATATTTGTCAAAACAGACAAGAGACCAAACCCTGTTTTCCCTCCCTGAAGTTCCTAAATTTCCTCTGCCTGTCTGATCACCAAAGGTTTGTTTCAGATCACTTCAGTGCATTGATATCTTGGTGCTAAAAATCACTAAGTTTTCCAGACCATTTCCCATGAAAAATATCAAAGCTTTTCCCATACATTTTTGGGTAACTACATGATGCCATGAGGGAAGGTTTTGGATATAAAACCCCATCAAACTTCAGCTGTACTGTTCACTTTTTCTAGGTGTTCCCTCAGCTGCTGGCTGAGTCCCCAGGGTTTTTCCACATTCATTTTCCCCCAGTGCATCCTTGGCTGCTGCCATAGTCTTCAGGGGCCACTCTTTCTTGACATTTCCTTGATTGTTGTCTGTGTTTTTCTTTCATGTTTGTTTTTTATCGATGTTCCCTTGGCTCCCTTCAGTGTCCTTCTATGGATCTCCTACTGGATTGGTAATTATCTCCCACTTAAACCTTAACTGTCCTCTATCCAAGTTTCAACTCTTCTTTCCATAGCCTTGTATGAATCTTTGGTTGTTTTGCTCTTTTCTTGTGTGTGTGTGTGTGTGTGTGTGTGTGTTTTGCACATTTCTAAATAAAAACATCTACTGGAGTTCCTTTGTAGTGAGTACTGATGTAAAAAGATCCTGGCAGGATGTCCACATCTTGTATGCCTCCCAACATTCAAAGAAGACGCTGGCTTTGCTGGTGGGGACCCCAGGTCCCTCCCACTTTTATAGATAACAATAGTGTTATGACAGTTAAAGTCATAATTGGTATCATAACTGATACCATTTTAACTATGGAAGTTAAAATGGTATCAAAATTTTATCACTGTATAGTGTGGTTATGGCATGAGACCAGCAGTGAAATAGCTGGATTTCACCCAGCATTTAAAAAACTGTACTGTTATCTTTACTCCAAATGATCTCTTAAGGTCACTTTTTAAAGCCTCTGTAGTGGTTGATATCAAGACCTAGTCCAGTTAATATTATGGATTGATCAATAATTATAGAATTATTGGCTCTTAATAATATGACTTGTTCAATCAGCTTCTCTTGACTACAAATATTTGCCTTTAGTATACGTTCAAATTTTTGATCTTGTATTTCTAACATTTTTTCCAAACAAAATTTCAACTTAATTTTAGTGTTCTTAATCTGTATATTGCCAAAAGGATTATGCTTTCATATTCAGCTAAACAGAGACAATGGCTGGTGTCCTGTTAGTTATTTCCAACTAAAGTAGAGCTATTCAATCAATTGTTGAATGGTGAGTCAACAGAGAAATAAATCCCCTTGACTGAATGGGTCTAAACTAGTCAGAACTAACAACAGGCTATAGGACAATATTCCTACAAGCAAATGTGGTGTAGGGTTTAAGTATTGGAATATGACTCTGGAAGCAAGAGTTCAATTCTGTGCTTGGTCATGAAACCCACTGGGTGATCTTGGGCAAGTCACATGCTGTCAGCCTCAGAGAAAAGCAATGACAAAGCTCCTCTGAACAAATCTTGCCAAGAAAACTCCTTGATAGGTTTGCCTTAGGGTCACCATAAGTCAGAAATGACTTGAAGGCATACAACACACACACACACACACACACTTACATGTACAGTTGGCCCTCCATAGTAATGAATTCTGCATCTACAGACTCAATAACCCACAGCTTGAAAATATCCCCCCCCCAAAAAAAAAAACAATTTTGGAAAAACAAAGCTTGATTTTGCCATTTTAAATAAGGGACACCATTTTACTATTACACTGTATATATGGGACTTGAGCATCCATGGATTTTGGTATCCACAAGGATCCTGAAACAAACCACAGCAGATATCAAGGGCTCACTGTATATCTGGGGGTTTCTCTTCCCTGAGGAGGCCTCAAACATCTCCCAGTCACACAGAATTTCTGTAAAAAGGAAAAAAAGAAAGCAAAGAGAGACTGCAGCACACTTTTCCCATTTAATGCACTGCTAAACAAATGGTATGTACAAGGCCGATATTGAAAGTTTTTGTGACAGAAGGTGTGTCCCCCGTGCCAGATATTGAGTGAGGCAGAGCAAGTGGAGACATGCCTCCTTGTTCCTTGAGCTGGCTGTTCACCACTCATACTATTCAGCCTTGATCTGGGTACATGCAGAATGCAAACTAGCAGTTTATTTACTTTTAGGAGGAGGTCCAGAAAAAAGAAACCAACATGATCAAAGAGAGAACAATTTAGTTGGGGGAGGAGAGAAGGAAGGGACAAAGGTGTATAAAACAGATAGAGAAAAGTTTCTCTTGTGAAGTGACAGGGTCTGGTGTCATACAAAGAAATTAAATGGTAGTGGATTCAGATATATACAAACTAGCTCTTTGCACAGTGCATAGTTAAGACTTTGGAAGATGCAGAGATGCCTGCCACCTTGGCTGAATTTAAAATGGGGTTAGACTGGTTCATGGAGAATGAAGCTTTCACAATGGCTACTAATCAACATAGTGATGCCTTACCTTCAATGCCAGAAGCAGTATGCCTCTTTGGACCCTTTTTTGGTACTGTAACTATAGCAAAGCATTTGACAGCCCCCCAAAAATCTATGGATGGCTTTTAAGGGCATGGGAATGACCCCACATCTGGTAGTCTTGTTGAGAAATCTGTACTTAGGACAAGCGGCTACTGCTGGAACAGAATTTGGAGAAACAGAATAGTTCCCAATTGGCACAGGGGTCAGACAAGGCTGCATCTTATCACCCTACATGTTCAATTTGTATGGAGGAAACATCATAAGAAGAGCAGGCTTAGACTTGGAAAAAGGAAGAGTAAAGTTAGAAAGAAATATCAACAATCTAAGGAACCAGTTGGCACTTGGCACTGTGAGGAATGAATGCTGGAATAGGTAGATATTTAGGCTAACCCAGTATGGCTCTGTTGAGGAGCGGAAATCTGATACTCCCTTTCAGGCTCTCCTTTTGCAAAACAGGCCCAGATAGGAGCAGTTGGCCATGTGGGTGGGGATTCATCTTTTGGACATAGCAAAAACGGCCATTCAGCTCCAGAGTTCTAGATTACAAGATTCAAGACAAGTGGAAGAAATCAGCAGCCAAGAACAACAACAAAAAGAGAAGAAGGTATATTCTATCTAATCATAATCTAAAGTAAATTTGGAAATTTACAAACTGAGTACCTACAGTATTTTAATGGGATTTCGGAGTTTCCATTTGGAGGTTCAAAGGGAAACTAAAGACTTGGAGGACACATACCTTTCTTTATGCTGAGGAATCAGGAAGGAAGTGATTGGAGCAACCCATCAGTCTGGTTTAGGATATTTGGATAATATCCCTATTATTTGCATTATTATGAAAGAAAAACCAGCATGGAGAGTTACCAGAGGTCATTGCTTCTTCCTGGTAAAGTTGCAGTAAAGAGAGCTTGCTAAGGGCCTAAAATATAGGAGGGACTTGCATTTTGGTTACGTCCATTTTTGGTTGTCTTCTTGCCTCGGCAAGTAGATCTTGCCCAATTGGCCATTTATTAGTTCCATTATTAGAAGTGATGCAAGGTTAATGAGGGGTTCAAACAACACAGGAAATAAAATATAGTGGTTTATCAATGGAAAAGATTTAGATGGATTTTAAAAAGCTTGGATATTATTAATAGATTTTATGGAGCAGGAATAAGGCAATATTATAACTTTGGGATTTGGTATTTGATATCATAATAGCTGATATGATGTTAACATGCAGAAGTGTAACTGGAATTGTTTTGAAAGTTAAGTTGAGAAAAGATTTTTTTTTGTTCATACTAGAGGAAGAGGTGTAAGTGATTAAATATAGCCATATTTTGGCATTGTTAGCGGACGTCCTCCATTTTTATTATATATTTTAGCCATGTGGAGTTCCCTATGACCCCAGCCTGACCCTTGGGAGATGGCAGCCATAATCCCCTAAATGTAAGGTCAGGTAAGCAAGCTGAAGTTGCTCAAGACCACTAAAGATTTCCTGGACAGGCAGGTTTTGGGAGTTGCCTTTGGGAATATCCCATTATATCAGCCCTGGTGGCGCAGTGGTTAAATGCCTGTACTGCAGCCACTCACTCATAAACCACAAGGTTGCGAGTTCAATACCAGCCAGGGCTGAGGCTCGACTCAGGCCTACATCCTTCCGAGGTCGCTAAAATGAGTACCCAACTTTTGGGGGGCAATCAGCTCACAGTTGTAAATCGCTTAGACATCCCATAGCGTGATATGAAGCGGTATATAAATGAAGCTGCTTTGCTTTATATTGGAAAAGATACATAATGGAGTTTGTTTGTCTTAGCCTCCCACGTAATGGGACAGTGATCAGATTTGATTGCACCCCTTTCTCTAGCTTCCTTTCCTTGATAGTTTTGAAACCAAATGCATTGTTTAGACCAGGGGTAGGCAACCTTTCCCCTTTAAGGGCCGAGGGACTTCAGCTGCCAGAATCCCAGGAGCTATTGGCCAACATGGGACTATTGGCCAACATGGCTGAGGCTTCTGGGAGCTGAAGTCCCTCAGCCCTTAAAGGGGAAAGGTTGCCTACCCCTGGTTTAGACTATGCCCAGACTTAGGTAAACAATGATAAACCCCTCAAGCCTTTGTCCACCTATTGTTTGACTCATGGCCAGGAGGCAGAAATTCCCTATAAGAACCCCTGGATTTTAGCAGACCTTGTGCTACCTTGGAAATGCATGCTGAATCTCTGTCGGTCATCGCTCTGAGATAGTTCCCGCGACCCCCTCTCTTGCCGGTCATGCCCCTTCCATGGAACTCATCCTCATTTGCCACCAGAAGTCCAGAGGAGTCCATTGGGCGTGAGTATATCCCCCTCTATCCTGGTCTACCTCTCTGCCTCCCCTGCTCTCGCTCTTCCCTGCTTATTCTACTAATGTGTGTGTGTGTGTGTGCCGCATTTGAGTGTTTGCTTATTTTGTTAATAAATATTTTCAGATTTTAATTGGAGTTTGGTCCATTTCAGTGTCATTCCTTGCCAGAACTCTTACGTCTCTGGTATACAATTGGATAAGATCTCCGAAGCGAAGTTGGGCGCTTCACTCTCACATTTGAGCTAATTATAAATTCCCCAAAATTAGGTCTTTGTTTCCCAACAGCATGTTGGAAACCACTGTTTCCCTTCTCTGTCTGTTTTGTAGATGAGCAGTAGTTTTGTAGGGGGGAGGGGGGTCAGTTTTGTATGTTACCGTTATAAGTATTTTAGGTAAAAGAAAAAGATGTCATGTGGTTTTTAAAATTCTTTTAAATTTTTTGTTTGTTTGTTATATGTTAATATATTAATTAAAATACTTTTAAAAAGGAAATAAAATATGGTGCTTGTTACACAACGCTATTATACCATTATAGAGGTGGATTAATTCTCCCTTTTACTTATCACATTAATTCTCCCTTTGCCTTATCATATGGCGTCATGGCTCTCTTGGTGTTTTGCTGTAGTGTCAGTTTTTTTGTGTGCTAGAAATAATTCTGTAAATGGCCCTTTTCCTGTAGTGGTTCAGTAACCAGTACGAATGTGAATGTCTTGTTCCCCTTCGTTGCAAGAATGACTGTGGGTTTGGCATAGGTGTGCCTTTCTTTGAAGAGTCCTAAGGAAATCTCAAGCAGGGAAGCCTCCAACTACTTGGGCAGGGAGGACAAGTCTTCCCAAGAGAACTGCTGTGTTTCCTGGCCTGATTTCTATGCTTTATAATCTTGAAACCCTTTTTAGATTTTTTGTAATTTTAAAAAATATACATGGTTTGCTGTTACAGTGCTGTAGTGGTGCAATTCTGACCTGTTCACCTTTAGAAGTCACTATTCAGATACTTTTACTGCGTGAGGGTGTTTTCCAAAGAGCTCTCCTCAGCTTTCCTGTGCTATCATATACCATATTAGTATTGCTTTTTAAAAATTATTTTTAATTATTGCTCTTAATTTTTATTAAAGGTAGTAGTGTAATAGAGAGCCAGCATGGTGTAGTGGTTTGAGCATTGGACACCAACTCTGGAGACTAGGATTCCATTTCCTGTTCAGCCACATAAATCTACTGGGTGATTTGGGGTGAGTCACACATTCTCATCCCCAAAAAACCCTGTGATAGGTTCATCTTAGGGTTACCATAAGTCAGAAATGATTTGAAGGCACACAACAACAATAGCAAAAACGTAATAGTGCTGTGTCATCATGCTGTACTTGCATCATTATAGCTTAATTAAAATAAATAAAGTGCAAGGGAAACCAATGATAATGGTGAACAGTGCAGTTCAAATGGCATTGTCAGTACTGAGGAATGTATAGTGCAGAAAAGAAAATAACAAACGTTATTCTATTACATTACAGATGTGGTGAAGGTACAATACACAGCATCACCATTCAGTTCTGAGTAGAGGAGAAGAAGCTTTCAACTGACCACTGTGACAAGCACCTAAATTAACATAATAATAATAACAATAACAATAATAATAATATTTATATCCTGCCCCCTTGAGATCAATTGGGGTGGCTAACAATGAAATATAACATACAACTAAACATCTAAACTAAATTTCTGTAGTCAATTTGGGGGTCAAGCAGACCGGCAGCCTAGAGTGGCTTCTGAACTGCCAATCTATGTTGCTTGTGGTGAAAGCAAAGCTGTTTGCTTTAGGCTTACAAAGTTCTTTACATATGCTGCCAATCAGTTAAATCTTGTTTGATTAATTTTACAATGAGTTTTACTTCATTAATGTGTTAAAAATATTAAATATGCATATAGCCACAGAGAGGAATCTCTTCTACTTTGCCTCCCTATTCAGCTCTCTACATAACCAGAGAACTGCCTTCAGAGTTTACCAGTCCCTCTAGAACCACTTTTGGGATTTGTGGTGGAACCGCAGTCGGGAGAAGGGATCATCTTCCCAGTTTCACTCATCCTGCTGATCTGCCAGCAGAAGGTGTTGTTGTGTGCCTTCAGTCATTTCCAACTTGGCAATCTTATGATATCTTTCAAATCTACATGTCTAAGATTCTGAAATAATATTACACATTAATTTTCTGCTTGGTACATGTGAAAAAGTGGGCTGTAATCCATGGCCTGCTTAAATACTCTGAGGCTCCAGATTCTCTCTGATCTTGAAAGTTAAGTATGGTCAGCTCGGGTTAGTACTGGAATGGGAGACTACCAATGAATACTTCTGGTAGGTGCTGTAGGTTATACCGTATTTTTCGGCATATAAGACGCTCCGGCATATAAGACGCACCCAATTTTAAAGGAGAAAAATCTAGGAAAAAAAGATTCTTAATAAAATACAGTCAGAGGATGCCTCCGACCCAGGCATCCGCCCAAGGAAAGCAACCAGGCTTTCCTTGGAGGGATCCTGGGGTTTGAGGCATCCTCCGACCCACGGAGGACGCCTCAGACCCACGGCATCCACCCAGGGAAAGCAACCAGGCTTTCCTTGGAGGGACCCTGGGGTCTGAGGCGTCCTCCAACCCACGGAGGACGCCTCAGACCCTAGGATCCCTCCAGGGAAAGCAACCAGGCTTTCCTTGGAGGGACCCTGGGGTCTGAGGCGTCCTCCGACCCACGGAGGACGCCTCAGACCCTAGGATCCCTGCAGGGAAAGCAACCAGGCTTTCCTTGGAGGGACCCTGGGTTCTGAGGCGTCCTCCGACCCACGGAGGACGCCTCAGACCCTAGGATCCCTGCAAGGAAAGCAACCAGGCTTTCCTTGGAGGGACCCTGGGTTCTGAGGCGTCCTCCGACCCATAGAGGATGCCTCAGACCCTAGGATCCCTCCAGGGAAAGCAACCAGGCTTTCCTTGGAGGGACCTTGGGGTCTGAGGCGTCCTCCGGCCCACGGAGGACAACTCAGACCCTAGAATCCCTGCAGGGAAAGCAGCCAGGCTTTCCTTGGAGGGACCCTGGGGTCTGAGGCGTCCTCCGGCCCACGGAGGGCGACTCAGACCCTAGGATCCCTGCAGGGAAAGCAGCCAGGCTTTCCTTGCAGGGACCCTGGGCTCTGAGGCGTCCTCCGGCCCACGGAGGGCGACTCAGACCCTAGGATCCCTGGAAGGAAAGCAGCCAGGCTTTCCTTGGAGGGAACCTGGGGTCTGAGGCGTCCTCCGGCCCACGGAGGGCGACTCAGACCCTAGGATCCCTGCAAGGAAAGCAGCCAGGCTTTCCTTGGAGGGACCCTGGGGTCTGAGGCGTCCTCCGGCCCACGGAGGACGACTCAGACCCTAGGATCCCTGGAAGGAAAGCAGCCAGGCTTTCCCTGGAGGGACCCTGGGGTCTGAGGCGTCCTCCGGCCCACGGAGGACGACTCAGACCCTAGGATCCCTGGAAGGAAAGCAGCCAGGCTTTCCTTGGAGGGAACCTGGGGTCTGAGGCGTCCTCCGGCCCACGGAGGACGCCTCAGACCCTAGGATCCCTCCAGGGAAAGCCTGGTTGCTTTCCTTGGGTGGATGCCAAGCATCCGCCCAAGGAAAGCAACATTGCTTTCCTTGGGGCAATGCTGGGGTTGGAGGCGCCCTCCGACCCCAGGATCGCCCCAAGGAAGCTTTCCATGGGGCGATGCTGGAGTCAGAGGCATCGTCCGACCCAGCATTGCCCCATGGAAAGCAACCTTTTTTTCCTTGGGGTGAGGATCGCCCCAAGGAAGCTTTCCATGGGGCGATGCTGGAGTCAGAGGCGTCGTCCGACTCCAGCATTGCCCCATGGAAAGCAACCTTTTTTTCCTTGGGGTGATCCTGGGGTCGGAGGAGTGCTCCGACCCCAGGATCGCCCCAAGGAAGCTTTCCATGGGGCGATGCTGGAGTCAGAGGCGTCGTCCGACCCCAGCATTGCCCCATGGAAAGCAACCTTTTTTTCCTTGGGGTGATCCTGGGGTCGGAGGAGTGCTCCGACCCCAGGATCGCCCCAAGGAAGCTTTCCATGGGGCGATGCTGGAGTCAGAGGCGTTGTCCGACCCCAGCATTGCCCCATGGAAAGCAACCTTTTTTTCCTTGGGGTGATCCTGGGGTCGGAGGAGTGCTCCGACCCCAGGATCGCCCCAAGGAAGCTTTCCATGGGGCGATGCTGGAGTCAGAGGCGTCGTCCGACCCCAGCATTGCCCCATGGAAAGCAACCTTTTTTTCCTTGGGGTGATCCTGGGGTCGGAGGAGTGCTCCGACCCCAGGATCGCCCCAAGGAAGCTTTCCATGGGGCGATGCTGGAGTCAGAGGCGTCGTCCGACCCCAGCATTGCCCCATGGAAAGCAACCTTTTTTTCCTTGGGGTGATCCTGGGGTCGGAGGAGTGCTCCGACCCCAGGATCACCCCAAGGAAGCTTTCCATGGGGCGATGCTGGAGTCAGAGGCGTCGTCCGACCCCAGCATTGCCCCATGGAAAGCAACCTTTTTTTCCTTGGGGTGATCCTGGGGTCGGAGGAGTGCTCCGACCCCAGGATCGCCCCAAGGAAGCTTTCCATGGGGCGATGCTGGAGTCAGAGGCGTCGTCCGACTCCAGCATTGCCCCATGGAAAGCAACCTTTTTTTCCTTGGGGTGATCCTGGGGTCGGAGGAGTGCTCCGACCCCAGGATCGCCCCAAGGAAGCTTTCCATGGGGCGATGCTGGAGTCAGAGGCGTTGTCCGACCCCAGCATTGCCCCATGGAAAGCAACCTTTTTTTCCTTGGGGTGATCCTGGGGTCGGAGGAGTGCTCCGACCCCAGGATCGCCCCAAGGAAGCTTTCCATGGGGCGATGCTGGAGTCAGAGGCGTCGTCCGACCCCAGCATTGCCCCATGGAAAGCAACCTTTTTTTCCTTGGGGTGATCCTGGGGTCGGAGGAGTCCTCCGACCCCAGGATCGCCCCAAGGAAGCTTTCCATGGGGCGATGCTGGAGTCAGAGGCGTCGTCCGACTCCAGCATTGCCCCATGGAAAGCAACCTTTTTTTCCTTGGGGTGATCCTGGGGTCGGAGGAGTGCTCCGACCCCAGGATCGCCCCAAGGAAGCTTTCTATGGGGCGATGCTGGAGTCAGAGGCGCCGTCCGACCCCAGCATTGCCCCATGGAAAGCAACCTTTTTTTCCTTGGGGTGATCCTGGGGTCGGAGGAGTGCTCCGACCCCAGGATCACCCCAAGGAAGCTTTCCATGGGGCGATGCTGGAGTCAGAGGCGTCGTCCGACCCCAGCATTGCCCCATGGAAAGCAACCTTTTTTTCCTTGGGGTGATCCTGGGGTTGGAGGAGTGCTCCGACCCCAGGATCGCCCCAAGGAAGCTTTCTATGGGGCGATGCTGGAGTCAGAGGCGTCGTCCGACCCCAGCATTGCCCCATGGAAAGCAACCTTTTTTTCCTTGGGGTGATCCTGGGGTCGGAGGAGTGCTCCGACCCCAGGATCGCCCCAAGGAAGCTTTCCATGGGGCGATGCTGGAGTCAGAGGTGTCGTCCGACCCCAGCATTGCCCCATGGAAAGCAACCTTTTTTTCCTTGGGGTGATCCTGGGGTCGGAGGAGTCCTCCGACCCCAGCATGGTCCCAGGGAAAGCAACCCTCCTTCCCCCTGCGTCCTTGGTGGTTCAATGGGCTGCTCAGCCTCCGATCCCAGGAGCAGCCCATTGAACCACCGAGGACGAGCAGCGGCCTCGGAGGGGAGCTACATTCGGTCTATTAGGCGCACCAACTTCCCCACCGTCATTTTGGGGAAGAAAAAGTGCGTCTAATATGCCGAAAAATACGGTATTTCAGAGGAAGGAACTGGCGAAATCCTCTCTAAGTATTCCTTGCCTAAGAAATTCCTATGAAATGTCAGGGTATGCCAGTTTGCATACTAAGTTGTGACTGGATGAAGGTATAGCAAAGTGGCAGGTGGAGTCCATGATAGTAAGCCAGCTCTGGCAATTAATGATGCAGTCAGCCAATTAGGCCAGGTGGACTTGATAGCCACTTAGTAGTGTATAACTGCATTGGGAGTCTGTTGGGATTTTGGGGAGTGTATTACTCTCTATGCTGGTAAGAAGCCTGTTGCTGGGAAGTAAGTTTTTCTCCTTGCTATGAAGTTATAGTACTGCAGGTATGCAGGAAGTTATGCTGTACTGTTTTTGTGCCTAGCCATGATGCTGTACTCTTTGTTTTTGCATATATTTTTTGTCTTACACTCTGCTGAGTAAAGCTCTATTTTTGTTGACTCCACAACTCTGCTGTACTATTTTGTAATACACCCAACAATGGTTATGGGCCCAGAGCGCTACTGCTGACGCAGTGTATGTCTGGAAGACGTCTGGAGTCTGAAGAGTTTGCAGAGGCTGGTAAGAAACAAAGGGGCTTGCTGACCACCTTGTGTCTGTCTGAGAAGGGTGTGGAAGACTGGCAGCCATGGCTAGTACAATAATTAGTGGTTTACCACTAGAGAGACTGAATGACCACAATTACCTGACGTGGTCTGTAAAGATGCGATGTTTTCTCATCAAAGAAGGGTTATGGGAATCAGTTGTAACCCCCCCAGCACAGCCTGGCAGAGGACAAAGGATTGCAGCGCAGAAGGCTCACTCCTGGATTGTTTTGGGGGTAGAAGAGAGTCAACTGATTCACATTAGAGACTTGCAGTCTGCAAAGGAATGTTGGGATGCTCTGTGTGGCATACACATTCGCACCTCTGCTATCTCCAAGATGGCCTTGACCAGAAAGCTCTACAGAGCACGTCTGGAACCAGATGGGGATGTTTCCCAGCGTTTGCAGTACATGCAGAACATGTTTCTTGAGTTGTCGGAGAGAGGCACATTTTTTGAGGAAAGTGCTAAAGTATTCATTATTTTGAGTTCTCTTGATGAATCATGGGACATGTTTGCCCAAAGTTTGGAAGTTCTTCCTG
Organism: Phrynosoma blainvillii; assembly: GCA_026167975.1. Classification (NCBI taxonomy): domain Eukaryota; kingdom Metazoa; phylum Chordata; class Lepidosauria; order Squamata; family Phrynosomatidae; genus Phrynosoma; species Phrynosoma blainvillii. Next base: position 275,608,550 of record JANUYF010000001.1, read on the forward strand.
AGAAAGACCTAACACTACATTATCTCACTGGTCGTCTGTTGGAGGAAGAAGCCAAGAGGAAGGAATGCCGAGCGGAGCTGGCAGCTTTCAAACAGCATTCCAGGCATTCTTCGGCTCAGCCTCAGAAAGTGAATGAGATGAACAGTGGAGAGAGTGTGTTTGCTGTGAGGAAATGTTACAAATGTGGATCTACAAAGCATCTTCAGCGTTTCTGTCCGGCTTGGCAGAGACAAAATGTTGCAGTCAAGAAGAAGCAGCAAGAGAGGTGCAAACAAGGCACTAAATCACAGCTTGTTTCAGCTGTATATTGTCTAAACCAAGGAGAAAAGGACTGGCTTCTGGATTCTGGATGTGCTTGTCACATATCTAACCAGAGAAGTTATTTTAAATCTCTGGAACCAGCAAGTATAAACCATGTTAAGTTAGGAAATGGGCTAAAGGTTTCTGTTGAAGGAATGGGAGAGTGTTATGTCCCTAGCTTATCCACAACATTACAGAATGCATATTTTGTGCCAGAGTTAAATTTTGTTTTCTAAGTGTTGCCTGTCTCACAGAAGAAGGCTATCAGATTTCATTTGTTGGCACAACATGTGATATTAAGAAAGGAGGGGAACTATGTGCTAAAGGAGTTAAAAAGGATGGCCTTTACCACATGGTGCCCAATTTACAGAGTTCTGTAGATGCAATTTATAACAATAACCCTCCTCATAATAAGTGTATCCATTTGTTGCATAGGCGATTAGGCCATGCTGGTTTTAAAGTTATAGACAAAATGATATCTTTGTATGAGGATACCAAGTTGAAAGAGTGTAAAATGTTTCTTGACTGTGCTGTGTGCAAACAGTCTAAGAGTAAGATACAGCCCATAAGGAAGAAAAGTAACAGAGTTACTAAAAGGCCATTTGAAATAATACATTCTGATGTTGTGGGACCACTATCAAGCAGTTTGGGTGGCGCAAAATATTTTGTGACTTTTGTTGACGACTATAGTCGTTATTCTTGGGTTTATTTGTTAAAGAGTAAAGGAGAGGTATTTCAAATTTTCAAAAACTGGGTAGCATATGTAGAGAGACAATTTGGCCACAAGGTGGCACAATTGCAATCTGACCGGGGAGGAGAATATATCTCAAATTGCTTTCAGCAGTGGCTGAAGAAAAAGGGCATTTTCCACAGGCTAACTAACCCATTTTCTCCTTGGGAGAATGGCGTAGCAGAACGCCGAGGGGGGATACTCCAAACAGTTAAGGATTCTTTATTGTGTGATTCTGGCATGGGTTGTAAATATTGGGCCGAGGCTCTACTCACAGCCAATTATATAGTCAACAGAATTTGGAGTACAAGTATCAATGACATTCCATATCACATATTGTTTGGTAAACAGCCCAATCTCACTCACATGAGAATATTTGGATGCTTTGCCTGGGTACATATACCAAAGGCACAAAGGAGGAAAGGACAAGCCAAAACAGCCAAACTAAGGTTTCTGGGATATGCAACAGGAAGTAAAGGTTATAGGTTTGATGCAGGCAATGGCAAAGTAATAATATCTCAGAATGCTAGTTTTATTGAAAGCAATTGGAAGCATGTTCATGCTAATTCAGACATCATTCTACCCATGACTGAGAATGATGGATTAGGTGATACTGTGCCATTATCACCTCAATCCCCTGAAAGGTCAAACAGTCCAGTTAGAGACATGACTCCACCAAGTGGTCAACAAAAGAAAAGTCCAGAGAAAAGTCCTGGTAATGTTAAAATGGAGGGGCAGGAAAGTCCAAAGGTTTCAGTTGAATCAAGTGTTACTGATCAACCAAGGAGGTCTCAGAGAGAGAATAAAGGGGTTCCACCTGTAAGGTTTTCTGTTCCTAATGTTATTAGAGTTTGTAATATTGCTTTAGAACCCCAAAGTTATGAGGAAGTTATGAGTTTGCCACCCAATGAGAAGGAAAAGTGGGAGAAGGCTATGCAAGCTGAGATGGATTCTATGAATGAGCACAAGGTATATACAGTTGTAAACTTACCAGCTGATAAAACACCTGTAGGATGTCGCTGGGTATACAAAATCAAGCAATCTAGTTCAGGAGAAGTAAAATACAAAGCCAGACTCGTAGCTAAAGGTTTTTCACAAAGGAGGTTTGAAAGCTATGATGAAGTGTTTTCGCCTACTTCTAAGGCTGAAAGTCTGAGGTTAATCCTCAACATAGCTGCACAAATAGGTGCATTAGTTCATCATTTTGATATAGCCACAGCTTTTCTAAATGCACAGCTGGACGAGTCAATATTCATGGTGCAGCCTCCTGGATTTCAAACAAGTGATTCGAACATGGTCTGGAAATTAAACAAAGCTATTTATGGTTTAAAACAATCAGCTAGATGTTGGTATAAGTGCCTTGAAGCTGAATTAACAAGACATGGTTTCAAACAGGGTATTGCTGATCCCTGTGTCTTTACCAAAGGGTCAGGCAAAGATTTACAGATAGTGCTAGCATTTGTAGATGATATTTGTTTTGTTGCACCATCTATCGACCATGTAAATAAGTTTGCAACAAACCTTGGAGAAAAATTTCAAATAAAACATCTAGGAAGCATTCAGAAATACCTAGGTGTAGAGATAGAAAGGACAACTGATGGAAGTTTTCTGCTCATTCAAAAAGAAAAAATTAAGCAGCTCCTGCAGAAATTCCATATGGAGGACTGCAAAGGTCAGGCCACTCCCATGGTAGCAGACTTTCTTAAAAACAAATGTGATGCAGTATTTGAAGACATAGAACTATATCAATCAGCAGTAGGCAGTTTGCTATATCTGGCACATTGGAGTCGACCAGATTTATCTGCAACTGCTAACATGTTAAGTCGTTTTTGTTCAAAGCCTACAACAACAGCCTGGCAAGCTGTAAAACGAGCCATGAGGTATTTAAAGGAGACAATGCATTATAGTTTGTTAATTTCATCTTCTGTATCAAATGAATTGTGCTGTTATGTAGACAGTGACTTTGCAAATGATGTGCATGATAGAAAATCTACAACAGGCATTGTTATTTTTTATGCCAGAGTTCCTGTAGTTTGGAAATCAAAGAAACAGAGTTTTGTATCAGTTTCTTCAGCAGAAGCTGAGTTTGCAGCCTTATCTGATTTATGTTGTGAACTAGTATGGTTTATACAACTTCTGAAGGATCTACAATTAAAGGTAGAGAACCCTGTAACTGTGTATGAAGACTCTCAAGCGTGTATTGAGATGGCCACATCAGAAAGTATAAAAACTCGCACTAAGCATGTGGATGTTAAGTACCATAATGTCAGAGATATTGTACAAGCCAATGTAATACAGCTAATATATTGTTCATCACAAGAAAATGTTGCTGATATGTTTACCAAACCCTTAGTAGCTGTAAAACATAAAGAAATGATGTCCAGGCTTAGTATGGTTCAAAATGTTACGTAAGCATGTCACTTGGCTACATACTTCATTCAGTGCACAAGGAGGGGTGTCAGGGTATGCCAGTTTGCATACTAAGTTGTGACTGGATGAAGGTATAGCAAAGTGGCAGGTGGAGTCCATGATAGTAAGCCAGCTCTGGCAATTAATGATGCAGCCAGCCAATTAGGCCAGGTGGACTTGATAGCCACTTAGTAGTGTATAACTGCATTGGGAGTCTGTTGGGATTTTGGAGAGTGTACTACTCTCTATGCTGGTAAGAAGCCTGTTGCTGGGAAGTAAGTTTTTCTCCTTGCTATGAAGTTATAGTACTGCAGGTATGCAGGAAGTTATGCTGTACTGTTTTTGTGCCTAGCCATGATGCTGTACTCTTTGTTTTTGCATATATTTTTTATCTTACACTCTGCTGAGTAAAGCTCTATTTTTGTTGACTCCACAACTCTGCTGTACTATTTTGTAATACACCCAACATGAAATTCATGGGGTTGTCATAATTCATCAGGTGACCTGAAATGGTAGAATTCAAAGATATAGCCATGTTAGTCTGTAGAATCAGTATGTAGAGAGATCTAGTAGCATTTTGAGACTAAGGGGGGTTGCAGACTGCCAGAAATAGTGCAAATTGAGTCCACTTTTAGGGTTAGGGAATCATGGGAACTGTAGTTTATTGTGGCACCAGAGCTCTCTGACAGAGAAGGCTCAATGTCTCAGAAAAAACACACCAATTCCCATGATTCCCTAGCACTAACCCTAACCCTAAAAGTGGACTCAATTTGCACTATTTCTGGCAGTCTGCAACCCCCCTAAGTGAAAGAAAGAAATTGGCAGCATGAGTTTTTGTAGACTTCTGTCTACTTCCTCAGATCCCTGAAAGTGTGCCTTTTCCTACTCCTCTGCCCTGGTGTTGCAGTGGTTAAATGCCAGTACTGCAGCCAATCACTCACAAGGCACAAGGTTATGAGTTCAATCCCAGCCAGGGGCTCAGGATCAACTCAGCTTTGCATCCTTCTGAGATCGCTAAAATTAGTGCCCAGCTTGTTGGGGACAATTGACTTACACATTGTAAACCACTTAGGAAGTGCTTAGTTCACTGATAAGCAGTATAGAAATGTATTTGCTATATTGCTATTGCTCTTCCTCCTTATTTATTGCATTTACATTCTGCCTTTTCCCCCAAATGGGATCCAAGGTGGGTTGTTGTTGTTGTTGTAGTGGTGGTGGTGGTGTGCCTTCAAGTCATTTCTAACTTATGGTGACTCTAAGGCAGGGGTAGGCAACCTTTTTGAGCTGGGGGCCAGGTTGCTGTCCCTCAGACAATTGGGGGGCCGAAGCACCATAAATAAATAATATATATATATATATATATATATATATATATATAAAAATAAAAAAATATATGCATGCACACTCTCTCAGCCCCAGAAAATCCATGGCAAAACCCCTGTGGAGATTTTTCCAAGAAAACCCCAAGAACAAGTAATAGCAACAATAATATCATCATGGTGGGGAGGGGGGCGCAGCAGCGGGGGGCCGCAGCAGGACCAGCCTGGGGCCAGTCCAAAGGCCTCGGGGGGGGGGGGCGCATCCGGCCCCCGGGCCTTAGGTTGCCTACCCCTGCTCTAAGGTGACCCTATCATGGGGTTTTCTTCTCAAGATTTATTCAGAGGGACTTTGCCATTACCATCAAGGTGCCTTACAAAAAACAAAAGCACCAATTAGAAAAGTTAAGAGAAAATTAAATGTCAGTATTATTGAAAGTGAAAGCCAGCATGGTGTAATGGTGTGAGCATTTGACTATAGCTCTGGAAGTCAGGGTTCATTTTCCTGCTTGGGCATGGAAACCCACTGGGTGACACACACACACATTACTACAATTCCATTACTAAAATTCAAAAGGCCTGTCCTAATAAGAACATCTTCATCTGTCAGTGGAAAGAGTGCAGGGAGGAGGCCAACCAGACTTCCTTTGGAAAGGTGTTTCAAAGTCTGGGAGAAGCCACAGAGAAGGTTCTCTCATTAGTCCTCACCAACGATTCCTGCAAGGGTAGTGGGATTGTGTGAAATCTCTTCCTTGTAGATCTTGACACTCATGCTGGTTTATATAAGGAAATAATCTTCCAGATAATCTGGACCCAAGGCATGTAGGACTTTAAAGGTCCAAACCAGAACTTTGCTTTCTGCCCAGAAATGGAACAGTAGCCAACACAGGTATTTCAACAGGAGGAATAATGTGATCTCTGTACCCAGGCCCATTCAACAGCCTGGTTGCAGCACTTTGAACCCACTGAAATTTCCAAACAGTTTCCAAAGGCAACCCCATGTAAACCACATAACAGTGGTCCAGACAGGATCTAACCAAGGCATGTGTTGCCGTAGCCAGATCTCAATGAAAAGGTGCAGCTGATGCACTAGTTTTGAATCTGCAAATGCACTCTTGTCCACAGCTGAAACCTAAGCATCCAGATTCAGATCTGAATCCAGGATCACACCCAAGCTGAGAACCTGACATTTTAGGGGGAGTGTAACCCCATCCAGCACAGGCTGAATCCCTATTCCCTGATCTGGCTGACTGGGAGCACCTCCATTTTGTTTGGATTAAGTTTCAATTTGTTCACCATCTTCCAGTCCATTACTGACAGACGCTGGTTTAATGAAAAAACAGCTTCCTTGGAATGAGACAGAAACAAGAGATGAGTTATGCGTCATCAACATACTGATGACACTGAGCCACACAAATCTGGAGGACCTCTCCCAGTGGTTTCATGTAAATATTAAACAGCATGGGGAACTGAGGCCTGAGGAACACTACAGGATAGTGGCCAAGGTGTCAAACAAGCATCCCCCAGCACCACCACCTGAGTCCACCCCCTCCAAGAAAGCCACTGTAAAACAGTGTCCCTGAGCCCCATCTCAGAGAGGTAATCTAGAAGGATACCATGTCTGAAAGCTGCTGATAGGTCCAGCAGAACCATGAAGAATACATTTCCCTGTCTTGCTCCCTGCATAGGTCATCTGCCAAGATGACCAAAGGTGTCTCTCTCCCATAGCCAGGCCTGAAGGCAGAATCAAATGGATCTATGTAATCCTTCTGCTGAAATATACTCTGCAATATCTGGTATTCATGGGTGATCTATCCAGGTACTAGCCAGAGCTGACCCTGCTTAGCTTTCAAGATCAGATGGGATCTGGTGCATTTAGGGTACAATTCTATGAAGCAGGGCCATTTCTTTTGATTTTGTAGAATGTTTCTTCAGAATAGACTCAATGGAGAAGCAAACATTTCTTTTTCTTTTACTGCTAGTAAGTAATAGTGGGGGAAAAGCATAGCTCAGTGGTGGAACAAATATTTTGCATGCAGAAAATGCTGGCTTCACTCCCCGGCATCTCCAGGTACAACTGAATAAGATCTCCTGGCACGGCTGGATCCAAAAATCTGAGAGTCACCAGCAGTCGGTGCAGACAACATTGACCTAGACAGACCACTCTGTACTTGATATAAAGTAGTTTCCTATGGGATACATCTGATGCAGCCTGAACTGACTGCTGTTCATCCAACAACCCTCCCTTGCCTTTTATAGACTACATATCCCCCAAATCTGCTCTGGAGGGTGGGAGGCTGCAAGGAAAGGGTTTATCTGCTCTGCTGGTGTATGCTGTTCCAGCAATGAATGGACACAGTTAAGTTTCATTCTCTGTATTACACACAGCTCTGTTCTCGTAACACTTTGCCATCACTCTGATCTTCTGGCCTCAGCCTGAGGAAGATGTGTCACTCTGCTTAACAGGGTATGTCAAAGTAGATACGGCACCTCATATGCTAACTGAAGTGACACCTCCCGAATTTCTGCCTGTTGTGAAGCACAGAAGAGTCCTGGGTTTCTTCCCCTTACAATTAACCCCATAATCTCCATGTCCCTTACGGAGACTGGTAAGAGGCCAAACAGCAGCACTAAAGCCTTCTTTTTGAAGGAAGGAAACAAAACGAAAGAGGAGGCCACTCTAGGATAAGCAGCAGCAAAGCTAAGAAAGTTACTTTTCATAATTAGTATGTTACATTTAGAGGCCCATAGTCCAGAAAACTGGCTATAATTATAATTCTTTTTTTTAAAAAATCATTTAATTTCTCAGTTTCTCTAAAGGTGCAACATTGCTGCTTTTTAGTTAGTTTTTAAAACATCTGATTATTAGCACTTGGTCGGTGACATTGTCTCTCCTTCCATCGACACTGTTGTTGCTTCAGCATCCATAAGAGAACAGGAGGCACAACATGAAACAGCACTTGAATCCAATGTCACACCTCATCTGCCATTTAGAGATGCCACACCTCCATTGTATATATATATCTGTGTATCTGTGTAACTAAAAAATTAGTTATACCACAAAGGGAGTGAATTCCTCCTTTGTTGTTGCTGGTGCTGTCTTCAAGTCATTTCCAATTAATGGAGACCCTAAGATGGGGTTTTCTGAGGCTGAGAGTGTGTGATTTGGCCAAGATCACCCAGTGGATTTCCATGGCTATGGGGATTCAAACCCTGATCTCGAGTCATAGCCCAACGTTCAAATCACTACACCACATGGGGACCTTTGTTGTTAGCAATTCTGTAATACTTAACAGTAAAAAGGAACTAATTTCAAGCAATGTTACTGACAATTACTCATCCAAGCTTGGAGCAGCAGTCACCCTTCTGCTGCTAAAGAGCCAGGGCCTATGGGGGCAACACATAAAATGTATCTTAAGAGATATAAACCAAAGCACTCAGGTACAATCGTTGCCCATGTTTCTTCAAGGGTTTTTTCCTTTTCAGATGAGGTGACATGATCAGGTTTCGCCAGTCTTGACAGAAGTCCTTCTCAGCAGTCTGTAGAGCTGAAGACAAAAAGGTAGATGCCATTGGCAAACTATTGTGGAGAGGTGGGTAATAAATAAATATTACTGCTATTGTTGTTGTTGTGTGTTCCCCCCTCCTCTCTCTTCTAACTGGGCAACAAATAACATAGATTTCAACAAAATAGTAACGGTGAATTATAATCACTCAGTGTGAAAACTTTGTGGTTTTCACAAGTTGCTCCTGAATCATGGTGACCCAGTGGATGAGACATCTCAAAGACCCCCCATCTTCTACTGCTTTGCTCAGGTCCTGCATTTTGTGTCCATCCATCAGGCATGCAGTTTTCCTCTCTTTCTGCTGTATCCTGCCTTTCCTAGCATTATTCTTTTCTAATGATTAAATTTTCCTCATGATGTGGGCAAAATACAACAGCCTCAACTTAGTCATCTTGGCTTCCAGGGAGTTCAGGCTTGATCTGTTCAAGAACCCATCTGTTTTCCTGGCCGTCCACAGTAGCCTCAGCACTCATCCCCAGCATCACATCTCAAATGAGCTTATGAAATGTGAAGTGTATTTCTTGCATTTTCTTTTCCTTTCATTTCACTGCAAACATCTTAAAGAAACTGGATTGTTGTATGTCCTTCTAGTGCTGCTTTTGTGCTTTGTGTTATGGAGGCATGCTTTTAAATGTTAAATATGATCTACCTAGAACACTTTGCAGAAAAAGCAGGATACAAAAATGGTTTTCTCCCTCTCACCAGCTGATGGGCAGGAAGCCGTACATGCAGAAAAAAAAGTGGCAGACTGCTGAAAAGTACTCAAAATTGGTACGTTTGGCAAGTGTTGCATCGCCAGAAGTGTATGCATAGTTGCCATGGTGACTGTGCATGTGGAAATCATAGTAGCACTATTTTCCTCATGCTTTCAAACACAAGCATCAATAGATGCATATTCTGCCACACCAAACCCACTAGCTGCTGCAACAGTTCACTTGCTTTATGACAGAACTCTGCTTTTGTGGTTTCGGATTATGGCAAGTTCTAATACCTGGACTGGTTTTTCCTAATTTTCTAATAAATCAAGTTGCACTTTTCACAAGCTGCACGCTATAAGAACACAAGCATAATCATAGATGGTAATAAATCCAAAGGACATCAAGGACAGATGAAAGAGTGAATCAATATTGCTGCAATGACTGCAAAAATTAACCACCCTAACCCTTCTTACACTACCAAATGGCAAATAGTTTAGATATACAGCCCTCATGGTCTTACATGTGAGGTCCAATCCCAGTGCGAAATTAAGCCTGCCTGTGTATTTTAAGTGAAAGCAAAAGCAAAGCAAAGCAGCTTCATTTATATACCGCTTCATATCGCGCTATGGGATGTCTAAGCAGTTTACAACTGTAAGCTCATTGCCCCCCAACAGCTGGGTACTCATTTTAGTGACCTCAGAAGGATGCAGGCCTGAGTCGAGCCTCAGCCCTGGCTGGTATTGAACTCGCAACCTTGTGGTCTATGAGTGAGTGGCTGCAGTACAGACATTTAACCACTGCGCCACCAGGGCTGATATGTTTAATTGTAAAAGTGAAGAGTTTAATTTCCAAGTGAAACATGTCTTGAAGCATTACTGAACCTAAAGGAGTTGCAGCAGATTGTTCCATGAACCTGCCCGTGTTTTGAAATATTCTCGGGAGGTATTTTCTGACCCACCAACATCACAGGTACATTTGGTGGGAACAGAAGAGAGGGCCTTCTTGGTGGCCGCTCTCAGGCTCTGGAATTCCCTTCCCAGAGAGGCAAGGCTGGCAGCCTCCTCACTACCTTTCTACAGGTAGATTTGTCTGGCAGGCCTTTACGAAGGGATTCTTAACAGGCTTTGTATAATGTGCTGGACTTGTCATTTGTTCTTCTTTTAATTTAACTGGTTTTGTGGTGTTGATAATTTAATTGCATTTTAACTTACGTATGCCATTCTTTTACAATTATGTTTATACTAGCTGTTGTAAGTTGCCTTGAGTCTCAAACTGGGGGAAAAGGTGGGATAAAAATAAAAATAACTTCATGCACTGCCAAAACCAACATCTTTATAAAACAGTGCAAATCAGAAGTAATGTGCACCAGGTCAACTAAAGAAGCTGATGAAGAAAATTATGTAATGAGGCCAACAGTTCTTTTGTCCTCCTTAGAGTTGAAAAAACAAGCACTTGAGAGGCACTTGATATGGGTGGAAACAGCAAACAGCTGTCTACATAGTGCCACACCCTTCCCCTCTTTCTTCTTATAAACTTGCCTTCTCATTCCCAGCACCCTTTTGTTACTATATCTGTCCTTTGCTACTGAGTAGGGGTAATTTCCTGTGATCTCAGCTTATTGCAGTCACACCAAAAGCTCCAATAGTATTTATTTGTATTAAATTTGATATTTCTTAACTTACAGCAACTTAACGGCCAAGGTCATCTATGGAAAATAAACAAGACAAAAACTTTTAATCTAAAATCCGACCCCCAAGTATATTTGCAGGAGTGCAAAATTGCCAGATATATTTGGAAACAGCCAGCGATGAGGAATCCGGAGAGTTGGAATCAAACAACACCTAGAGGTCCATATATTTTTCCTATACTTTAGATATTATTGGGCCACAATACCCAGAATCCTTTATCTTTGGCCATGCTGGCTAGGTCTAATGTCCACAGGTTCCCCATTACTGGTCTATAATAGAAATTCTAATAAAATATTTGAAAAATAAAGTTGCAGGATCTTTCCCCCAGCTGATTTCTTTATTCTTATAAAGAAAACAGATTCTGTGCCAGCTGTTTGATTCAGCCCAAGATCCATGGATTTAAATAGGTAAGCTAAGTTTACGCTTACATGTTTTCCATTGAAACCAGTGGGCCTTCAAAATGATTACTTCTGTTCAGATTGGGAGTACTCACTAACTGGAAAGAGGATAAATCCTATCTCTAGAATTCAGGTTCAGTTGTTGGTAACAAAACCATCTAAGTGCAAAGGGATCTTGTAGCACCTTTGAGACTAAGGGGTTGTCTACACTACCCAAAAAATCCCACACCCACTTTGATTCTGCTGCTTTAGGAACATACGGTGTTAATGTATTTTAAAAAGACACTCACCTTTTTCCCCAGGGGAAAAAATATTTTTGGTTATGTGTGTCCCACCTGGATTGGGTTGTCTTCAGAGGGTCGGGGACAAACTGGCAAGGCACCCAAGTTGCACTCTCATTGGATGGCTCTACCATTCAATCCCCCTCCCTCCTTTCTCTTTGTCACAGTGAATTACTTAAGGGAGGAAACCTTAAATGTCTATCTTCTTCTTGCTCCACCATTGTCAAAAAGTCCCATTCCTGCAGCTCCGCTCACACAAAGGACTCTGCTTTTTTTAGGAAAGTAGCCCTTGTAGCTGGGAATGCTTACTCAGGAGAAAGTCTGGGACATGTTGGTAGGATGCTCAGGAGTCAGAGAACCATAGTTGGAAGAAACCACAAGGGCCATCCAGTCCAATCCCCTGCCCTGTCAAGATCACTGCTGTATCCATTAAACATCAGAGGGGAGAGGCCGATCACAAGTTAACCCCACCCCATGTGACTGGGATCATGGAAGTACCCCACAAATGGCCTCATCTGCCATTCCCCCAATCCTCATGGATCCCCATTGCCCTCTGCCTCAGCATGCCCTCCATCTTCATAAGTGATGAAATAAAAGGACCCCAATAAATAAAGTATTTGGGAGATTGGGGGAAGCTGTCAGATCAGGGCTGATTAGAGGGCAGAGGACATTTTGGCTTTGCAAAGTCAAATTCTAGACCTCTCTAGTCCTAATGCTGCCACAGGAACCGGAGTCCTCCTCCCTCCCCTTCTTCTCTTTCCCTCATCAAATTTCCGTCAGTAGTGGAGCAAATAGAGAGAAATGTAAAGTTCCCTCCTTTAGATCAATCGCTGGGACACAAAGGGGTAAAGGAGATTGGATGGGACAGGCATCCAGTGAGAGTGTGGGGTGAGTGTTTAGTCTAGACAATCTCTCAGAGAAAGAAGTTGGTAGCATAACCTTTGGTACACTTAAATCTACCTCATCAGATGCAAAAAACATCTAAATTAGAGATAATGCACTCACAACTATAACATGGGGCACACTGTACCTGTTACTACTTCACAGTCTCACTCCTAGTCATTAATACCTTCAGATTTAACAACCAATTTAATTCTACAGGAACTCCATAAGCAGTTATCTGCAAATAATATATTAGTGTGCCTTAAATCAGCTAGCTTTAGAAATGCTTTCTGTTCTCGTTTTGGTTGAAAACATCGTAAGATGTACTTAAAAATGTGAAACATGCCCTATCAATTTATTAATAAAATAAAGCCTTGGTAACATTAAACGATTAAGACTAGCAACACTATAATTGCAACCCAACTCAATATCCAATCCACATGTCCCAAGCACAGTATTTCTGGCACTTGCCAAAAAATTGGCTGATTCTGCTGTGACAGAAAGCACAGTGCTGGGAATTAAGCATGCTGGATACCAGAGAGTTCAGCTTTGGAAGCCCAGAGGCCTGCTAAGGGATCCAGATCAAACTAGCTCAGTTGAATTGGTTTCAGGCTAGGTTAGATGACACATCATATTCAATAGACAGCTGAATGGCCTTACTATTTTGATCATTACATACTGAATCCCTTCTCAACAGTAATAAGAACATTATAAGAAAATGGTCCGTTTCAACAGTAATGACAGCTTTCTAGACAATTAAGAGTGTTGTAACTTACCTGTAGTTTTTTGGGTATCACCCAACAATGTCATGAAGTATCACGAAGAGCTTGTACAGTATGGTAATAAAGATATTTATCCTCTGTATTTCTGATTCACTCTGGTTCTAGAATTTTAATACACCTTCAGTTTTTGTACAAAAATTATATGCAGTAGTTTCAGAAATTCTGTAATTCTCCTAATGGTTATGTAGTCTGTTTCAGGAAAATATTCAGCCTGACTTGGATATCCATAGGAGGTGTATGTTACATATACTGAACTCCTTTGAGAATATGGCTTTCTTAATTTACTTAAGGGTTGCGACACCTTCATACCTACACTTCCAAAATTCATAGTGAAGCCTCCCTAACATAAAGTGAACAAGGCATATTATCCTTATTTTGGATAAAAACTTAGAACGGCTGAATAAGGGATAATGAAATTATTACTATCCCTTAATTTTTAAAGAGTCAGTGTCTATTGATGGCTGAGTAGTATAACTGGAGAGAAATCTTTGAAAATATTATGCAGATATTGCTCTTCTTTAACCAATATTTTATCACAGGCATCTCTACTTCTTTCTTCTTTAAGTTCCTCTTCTCATACACTACATTAACCTCTTGGGACGTCAAATAAAACTCACCTGACACAGCATGCCCCCTCCCCCCATGATTTAAATCCATTTCATTTTAGAAAAACATAGCTGGACTTCATTCTTTAATCTCTTCTACTTGAACCAAGGTAAACCAGTGCCACAGATGGGGGCACACCAATTTAAAAGTGTTTTCATTTTGTTGCTGGTAGTCATCTATTTCTCGGTGAGTAATGGCAAAGTGTGTGGTACATGTGATGCTAAACAATCTGAGGGGAAAATATTGAGGGTATTATCAAGGCAATGAGATTGGAGTTTCTGTTTACCCACAGATTTCTGAAGAAGTTGACAGAATTGTTAAAGACTTTTGGGTTACAGGATGTGGGTCAGCCAGTCATTTCAAAGATTAAGATAGCTTTAATCAATAGAATGTCCTCCTATTCTAGAATATGTCTTCCTCTCCCAGAATATTAAAACAGTAGTACATGGATATTACTCAACAGAACTGATCCACAGCAAGTAACATGTAAGTCTTCACCAAAAGATGACGCACTGGTCACTAGTTTTAAAAAAGTTAAACATCTTTGGGAAACGTTTGCCAATGAGTGTTACTAATAATACCAAAGAATAAAACCTCCAAAGATCAGTATGCCTCTGTTCACTAGATGGTTGGGGACAAATGGGTATATCTTAAAACTTTTGAGACTTTTGAGATTGTCATGGGTATCTTAACAGTTCATTGTTGGATAGGTGGGCCTTTCATCTCATCAGGCATGCTTGTATTACTAGGATAATCCTTCTGTTAAAAATAAGTAATTTCTTAAATATTTAATGAAAATATGTGGGATACAATGGGTTGCATATACTAATTCATGAACTTCAAATATATCAACTCATTTCCAGACATCTGATTGCCACAGATGCATGTCCCACACAAGATGTTAACTAATTGAGGTGTAATTCCTTAATTTAACTAAATGTGAACTGAGCAGAACATGTAATCTGTCATGTAAACTAATTTCTAAATAGATGTGCTGCATACAAAATTTCATAAGCTGACAACAGTATTAAAATTTGGAAACAACATGTAAAATTTTCTATCATAACGATATTGTCTCAGGTTAATATAGTTAAATCAACATTAATTTTGGTTACTTAATAATACAATATACATTTCACTTTAAGCCAGGGATAAATAACCCCTCCCAAACTGGTGTTGTGCAAACATGGCCCCCTTTCCGGAAGAGAACATCACAGTGAGTTTTTTTGTGTGATTTAATCATAATATTGACAATTTTTATCAAATTTTACAAAACTGATATTTTTTAAAAATCTAAATCTTAGTAAGACTAGAATGGGGTTCTTTTAAAATAGAAAAGCATTATTATGCTACTGCTCTTCTGGAATATTCATATTAAAAACCCTATGTAGCAAAATACAAACTGTAGCTAATAAAAGGTAATTCAGTCCACCATGATACGTTATACCATTAAATTCAGGGAATCCACAATAATATTGCATTATTAGCAAGTTGCCTGCACAATGGCACTGGTAAATTTAAATATAAAAACTATAAAACAAAATTCCAGACCTAGACTGTGGTTGTAACTGAGATGGGACATGAATTATTTTCAACCCTTTGGATATTATTTTCAGATTTAGTGCCAGCAACAATTTTCAATCTAAGTAATTAGTTATAGGAATTAAAACTTTTTTCATAAATAGAAATGGTGTTCATAAAGCTCCATTATAGAAAGAAGAATAATTCTTTGAATTTTTATATTATTTTATCACAACCCACCAAGAATAAATAAATAAATAGACACTTGAGGATAGTTAGCACTTTATATCCTCAAAACACCACACAAACATCCACTAATTGATCTATGAGCGGTTAATGAGAAGCTAATTCATCTCAAGGAGCCCAACTTCACTGTCCCACTTGTGATTCCTGTAATTGTGCCGAGTCTTAGAATTCAATTATTCCACTTTCCAAAATGAGGGTATTTTCTCACTCTCTAAATATAGGAGATAGAAAGCGGACAAAAATATTAAACGTTAAAATCTTCTGTTAGAAAAATATAGATTTGTTAAACAAGAAAAATCATAGAAAGAAGGGTTGAGCCTTTTTTAAAAAGTAATTTATGCATTAATGCAAAGAGAAATAAATGGCTCTATGGGCAAAATTCAAGTATGAGTGACCAGGTTTTTAATTGTAAAGTAGGTGCAACATTTTTAAAAATGTTACAACACCGCATGACCTGTAATGCTCACAATATTTACATTAACTGCTTACATAAAACCATAAAAACTCTAAAGAGGAGGGAAAAAAATCTGTATGGACTGAAAACAAGCTACTCCTAGCACCCACATCAATGCCAATATTAACCAATGAAATCAAGTGCACAAAAATACTTTACATAGTCTACTAATGTAAAGTATACATTGGTGAGGAAAATACAAACCTAATTATTTAAGAATGTCAAAAGAAGGGTGGGTCAATACAAATTCAATTTCAGGGACCAAAAAAAAGAGGCAAACTTAAAAAGCACACATCCACTCACCCACACTCACACACTCATGAGTATTCATGAATAGAAACATCTGTTTAGACGAGAGCAGAAAGCAGGCTGGTACGAAAAATGGACAACATTAACTCTTTAAACATAACAAACATATCAACTTGTATCCAAAAAAAAAGAGAGAAAGAGAGAGAGAGAGAGAGAGAGAGTGCTAACTAAACTACACAAAAGATCACTTCACATGAGTTTTCATGTAGGATTGTGGCAGGCTGCCCTGCCAATACACAAAAGACAAAATGAACCTACCCAGCAGAAGGAAGGGTTCCTGTCTCCAGGCCACTGTAGCTTAGTGTAGCTAATTGCATTCCATCAGGTTGGGGTGTGGAAAAAAAGAATAAAAACTATCCGCATGAGATAGGAGCAGATCGTCTAACCCAGTGGTAGTGCTATGTGCATTGGCATGGAAGAACTGACCGGGGAAATGTTCTTCCCTCTGATCTCTTGTCCTCTGGGACTAGCGCTGCTGCTCATCTCACATGGAAAGTAGAGCTTGGGCCCTGAGAAGGTGAACTGGGCAGGGAAAGTGTACTCCTCGTGTAAGCACTAGATTTTGGTTATCAATATACTGGTACAGTTATCAGCCTTAGATGATGCTGATCACCAGCACTCTTTGCTAGAAGAGGTAACTAAGCCATTATAAGGAATGACATTTCAGGGTATAACAAAATGGTGGCTCCCAGATGAAGAGGTAGTAGGTGGCCCTAAAGACTCCATCTTGGGCCCAGGCATGGTGAATTGAGAATACGTTGCACAATGCCAGGAAGAGGGGGGAAGGCCATTGCCACCATATGCAGCACTAACACTGAACATGACACTGCACTACCATTTCTTTAACAGATCTTGGTATTTTGAGAATGGCTCACAGCTTTAGGTTTGTGTATCTGTAGTGTACGATCATCTTTCTAACATACATGTTTCACATTTCTTTCAAACTCAACATAACATAAATAATCTGGTTAATAGATTCAACCTGAACATTTCTGCCACATTAATATATATATATATATATTTATATATATATTTATATATAAGAATCTGTTAATGGTATAAATAATTCTTATTAAATAAAATAAATCTGATATGTTACATAATACTGACAAAATCACTGGCTGGAATCCAAAGAGCTACATTACATACATCCAAAGATTTTGATGTGCATGGTAATATTTTTTTTTTTAGAAAAAACCTCCCTCCCTTATTTTAAAAAGAACCCCCATTCTGTATCAGAAAATGTTTTTGGAAATTCCCGCTGGTTCAAAAGTGGTTTGTCACCCGCACATTGGAATAGAAGGAGCCTTCTAGGCATGAAGCATACACAAAACACTAGTTGTGCAGTTCTCGGGATCCTGGCCAGCGCTACTAATAGTTTAGTAAGCCACCTTTTTCCTCTAGTATATTAAAATGGGCAATGGTATTAGTAGTATCAGTATGTGAGGCAATTCCCACTGAAGTAAATAAAAGTACAAAAGTGGTAGCCGAAACCCTTTCCATAGTTCAAGGAACAACTTTCTGCTATACTGTAAGCTCTTAAGGGTTAACAGTTAATGGGAACAATTCTTGAAACTGGACTATTGCTCTTACGCATTAAAAGCAGATGCGTTCTCTGCACCAACAGATCGGACTAGTAGCCAATACAGGCTCTGAAGGGTTTCAAAATGAACAGTATATGATGACTCTGATTTTAAAGCAGGTGGCTATGAAACTCTGTTAAAGCAATAGCTGACTAAAATATTCTATCTAGATATTTTTAATAAAAAACCTACAGTACTCTAAAACTCAGGCAAACTTTAAAAAAAATGCAACAAGTAGTTGCAACGTTTGACTTCTTAATTTGACCTGTGTGATCCCACATCCCTTTAGGAATCTGCAAGGTTGCACTCTCCTACAGGGACCTGAAATGGAGTACAGTACTTCCAGGCAAGGTTCATTCCAAACAGACACTATAAATGAACACTCAGTGGCAAGAAGTGTTATGTCATAATTAAGGTATTACATAATCATGCCTTTTCACTGCTGTTAAATACAAAAACAGCATCTTTTACATTATTATATAAAAGCATTTAGGCTGTATTTTTATTTATCACTTTACACTGGTAAGTCTCTTTTATGTGTACTCAATAGAAACCAAAGAATTTTGTACACTATTTTTTTTGTACAATAAAAGATAAAGTGTGCATTAGGTACGCTTGTACATGACAATATTGTACATTATTTACATTTCAGATATCGTCATGAAATTCTGTTTTATCTATATACACAATGAAAACTTTGCAGAAACATTTGGACTCTAATCTTATAATCACAATTTTAGTATTATAGAAAAAAAGGATTTTTATAGACACACTGTAACCTTTTGAAGATCTGGATTGACGTCTCCTTCTTTACAAATAAGAATACTGTACCACTGTTTTGTTTAGCACCCTGTGGTGAGGAACTCTATCCATCCTGATATTATCAATATATAATATCATATATTTATGTGCATGTTTTTATATATGTACTAGGCCATAACAAAGACATTCAATGTTATCTAGAGATCTTCCTCCTCTTGGGTTTTGGAGGCTTCAGCTGTCTGTCTCCCTGTGGAATTTGGTGCACCTGAAAAACAACGAGAATGGCAACAATGGGAATTATATAGGAAGGGATTAGAGCAATAAAATAATATATATTTACTCAATGATTTCTCTACTTATTAAAACAATTAATATATACTGAACATATGTATCACATGCATATCAGTAATCTTTACAAACCTTCAACATAAGGCAGTACAGTGTTTTTGGGATAGGATGATTTAAATGAACTGTGTGGACTGCATGAATGTTGACAACTTGCTTTAAGCTACTTAATTATGGCTGAAACCTGATTGAAATGGTTGACTCATTCTTTTAATGACAGTGAAAGCATAAGCTTTAATAAACAAAAAGAGGTTTTACAAACAGCAGACACCCACCCGAACAGTTAGCTTTAGGGGTCTACAATGTTTGGTTTGTACTTCTAGCTAAGCCAAAACCTGTGATCACGAGACTCAACCACTTTCCTGCACTCTTGGTAACTCCTCTCCACCCTGCAATGGGAGCATGTCAGTTTGAGATGCTGCTACTTGAAGGCACTCCTAATCCAAAGCCGTCCCTCAGGCCTTTCTTCAGAAAAAAGCCAGTGGCAAGTGTGCTAGTTGGGGTACAACTACTGGAAAATGCACAAAGCCCAACACTCTCCTGGTGCCTTGGCCTTGCAACTAACCCACAGCCTTCTGGAGAGGACATCACTATGTAGCTGCTGGCATGATATGTACCCAGCTGTGCAGCTTCAAAGGTGGGTAGATAGATGGTTGTCTGCTCCTCACACTTGCCAGAGTGTGCCACCACACTTGCCATGTGAGTAGAACTGTTCAGGTTGGTTTAATTTGGTTCTGTAGTATAACTGAATTTAGAAGAATGCAGTTATGTTTCCCCCTCCAGTTTATAGACATATGTAGACATACTTTAACTTATGGACGTCAAGATAAAGGGAATGAGGTTGTCTGAGCAGCAGAGGATTGTTCTTTGTGCAACAGTTTGGACATAATGCTAAGAAAACAAACAATTATACCATATTGTTCCCGATGCTACTTAACACCTCTATGAAGCCATCAGGAGATTTGGAAAGTGTCATCAATGTGCTTATGACACCCAGCTCTACCTTTCTGTCACGTCTGTGGCTATGCAAGTCCTGGAAAAGCAAATGGATGAGTGGTGGACTGGACAAGAGCCAGCTAACTAAGGTTGGAAGTATTGTGGGTGAGTGGTTTTCTTGTCCAGAAGATGCATATATTTCTTTCTTTTTTATGGACATGAGTACCACTTATTCCTAAATATTTCTATCCCATCCTGTGCTGTTTGATCTCAGGATGCTACATAGTTCAAAAATATAAACGCTTTAAAACAATTCTAGATAAAAACAACAGAATAATTTAAACACAATAAAAGCATACAAAGTCACCCGGTTAAAACAGCAAAGAAAGGCTAACTCAAACCACTACATCATGCTGGCTCTCCAGAGACCAGGATTCAAATCCCCACTGGGTGATCTTGGGCAAACTGCACTCTCTCAACCTCAGAGGAAGGCAATGGCAATAGCAACCTCTCTCTGAACAAATCTTGCCATGAAAATTTTGTGACAGGTTCAGTTTAGGGTTGCCATAAGTCAAAGATAACTAGAAGCACACTGAAATATTAATAGAAAATTTTAATCTCCCAAGAAACAAGTTTATGGCCTGGGAGTACTGTTGGATCCATCTTTGTCACTGGAGGCCACTTCAGTGGCTCTGAGTTCTTTTTGGCAGCTTCAGTTGATATGCTAGTTTCAGCTGTTCTCTATCAGTAGCTACAGTGGTCTCAGCATTTGTAACCTCAAGGCTGCAAAGGGCTCTATGTAGGACTGCAGCTGGTGCAGATTGCTTCATTTAGGCTTCTGAATGGAGCAACCTACTAGCTGTAGATAACACAACTGTTGAAAGAACTGCATAGGTTGCCTATTTGCTTCCAGGAGAATTTAGGTTTTTTTGGAGCAGGGGGTTAATTTATAAAGCCTTAAACTACTTCGGATCTGATTTCCTGAAGGACTATCATCTCCTTTATAACAATATTATATGTCTTTCTGACCATTTGGAGTGTCCCTCTTAATATCCCTCCTAATTGTCCCTCCTAGTGCCAAATATTCCTGATGTCTGCTCAGCAGTCATTTGAAGCAAGATATTTAGTGTGGTAGCAGGTACTATGTGGAATACTCTTCTGTGATAACTTTGACATACTCCACCTTTTATTAACCACCAGCAGAACACTTCTGGTCCAACTATCCACTTCTCAAAGATTACATGGGAGACACTGGATTTTCATCAGTTCTCCCCATGAAATCTCTTCCACCATACTGAATGCCATTCCATAGGATTTCTTGACACCCAGGGGAGTGTTTGTGTGTATTTTTGAGATGGTAACAGGAAGAAAACATTTGGAATACTAGAGAAACAGCTAATAATAATAATAATAATAATAATAATAATAATACCTATTTGTAATACAGTGCTAACAATATGGTTTGTTAATACTATGCAAAGTGGAAATGGAAAAAAAGGCAGGATACCACTGGTGACAGACTGGTAGTCATAAATTTGCAATCCTTAGTACATAAACTAAAACTGAGTATGGGCCAAAACAAACGTCCATAAAGGAGCGGCACCGGGGTGAGGCTGTGGCAACCACACACCACACCCCCAACCCAGCTTTTTTCCAGTGCAAAAAGAAATGGCAAAATGCAGCTCCTTTTTGCGCTGGAAAAAAGCAGCTTTTCTGCCAAGGCAGCAGTTTTTGGCATTCCTGTGGCATGCAGTATCTAAACACCACACTGCCAGAGTGCTGAGAAGTTGCTGTCATGTGGCTGGCCAGCCGGCTTCACAGCAGCCTCCCACTATCTTGGGGGCATGCGTCGTGAATGCGCCTTGCCTCCAAGCTGCTGGGAAGCCGGAGTATTTTGCTGGTCTGTTCAGCCCCTATGTCATCCTGTCAGAGGTCCATTTGCAATTCATTAACATGCTGACATGTATTTTGCCGTTTCTGTAATCCTATATTCATTTATTTAGACATAAGTCCTATACCACACAACAGAAGTGACTTCTGAGTAGACATGTCTGAGTAGACTGTAAGGTGTAGATCAGGGGTAGGCAACCTTTCCCCTTTAAGGGCCAAGGGACTTCAGCTCCCAGAATCCCAGGAGCTATTGGCCAACATGGGACTATTGGCCAACATGGCTGAGGCTTCTGGGAGCTGAAGTCCCTTGGCCCTTAAAGGGGAAAGGTTGCCTACCCCTGGTGTAGATCAAGACACAAGAGACAGCTTCAGAAAGTTCCATTTGAGGCGTGTTTTTGTGTGTCTTTCTCTGTGTTTTCTACAATAATTCTTAGATTCTCTGTGCATGTTGAAATTTTAACTGCTCTTGGATTCTTGGATTTTATTCCAAATTTGAAGGCTATGGCACAATGCTGATCATTCTGTTGAATAAAATCATAAAAATACATTACATCTTCTGCAGTAGATACTTACATTCCCAGACATTTTGTCGAGTTCACTCATGGCCTCATGTATAGCAGCTTCTAAATGGTTATTTAGCTTCCCACTTCTAAGACAAAAATAGAAAATAAGTGTTACAACAACACCTATAACTGTCTGTAGTAGAATACACTATTCAAAACATACAGTGAAAACTGAAGCAATACTCCATTCTATTAAATTTTTAACAAGAGTTAAATGCTATCATGTATAATGAACAAAATACACTTGAAGCTGAATTCTGGCCACCATGGCCTGTCCCTGAAAAGGAACAAAAACTTAACTGGGGATGCAATCCAAAGGAAAGTGTCAGTTGATAGAACTGTTCCTGTCAGCATAACGGGAAGGATGCAACTTCTGTATTCTCTTAAAATGTGCTGTAGAGGCCTGGGCAAATTTCCTGAGTATATTTTTGGGTGATGTGAATGACTCTCAGGATGTGGGGAGGGGACAAAGGCAGAAGGCATCCTAGCATGCCAGCAGATATTAGTTCAATGCTATATACAGGCCTAAAACCAAAGGGTCCTCACACCAATGTGAAGCCAAATATAAATCATAAGTAATAAACCAAACAGTTTCACACTCAAGCTACAAATTAATTTTACTGTCCAATCAGTAGTTTCCTCCCATTAATTTTCCTACTGCAAAAATAGTGTTTTTAGTGATGAACTGCACAAACAGGAATATATTGATCAAAATTAGAGCATGACAAAACCACATTTTTCCAACTAAAATGCTGAAACATGTGTTTGAAGAAAGCACTGGTTTTCACAGTACTGAAGAATGTGAAACAGACACATGGATAGCCAAAAAAGAATCAGGATCATGTAGCTTTCTTTTCAAGCATCAGGTTCATGTAGCTTTCTTGCACTGGTCTTGCATTTATTACATAGCTGGAGATTTCAATATGAATGGTTTGTGTGGAGTGACTACCACCTTCAGTATAATTACAGAATATACATGATCTCTTCAATCTTTCATGGAGCTTAAGGTTTCATAGATGATTTATTCCTTTAGGGTTGCTTACGCAGGACAAATCTGTTATATGCAAATAACTTATATGTATATAATGGTCAAGTTGTAAAGTATATTTACACTGCCAGTTGTGAAAAATATTCATTTTGCTGCATGCACATATAGCAGAAAGTTGTTTAAGTAACCGAGCCAAAGAAACACAGAGCAGAGGCACCCCTCAAAGAAACACAGATGGCAAGGACCTGAAAACCAGAATCTGAATTAAAAAATGTAAGTAATAAATGACAATATAATATAACATAATAAGTATCAGATAAAATCTACTTCTTGTGTGTCTTCAAGTTGTTTCTGACTATGGCAAACCTATCATGGGATTTGACATTGCCTTCCTCTCTCAGGCTGAGTGTGTGTGACTTGCCCAAGCTCAACCAGTGGGTGTCCACTGCCAAATGGGGATTCAAACCCTGGTCTCCTGGTGTCCAACGCTCAAATCACTATAAAAATATACACATGTACACACACACACAGAGCCAGTAAAGAAATCCAGAAAAATTTAGATAATGTACCAGTACATGGTCCTTGTAAAGAAACCAATTTTCATTTAAAAAAAAAATCCTATTATTGGATTTGGAAAAATCTTTTAAAAAAATCAGATTTTTTGCCTGAAAAATAACTGGATTTTCAATTTGAATATCAGTCTCTTTAGAAGGATCATTTCTTAGTGCAGGATCCAGATTTATATATTTACAGCCCGGCCGCTCCATATGCAGGCTTCCCATACGTGGACTTAAGCCTCCGCACCCAGCAAGTCCGGGGATTTAAAATGGTATATGCGCCAGCACCACAAGCAGGAGCGTGTCGCCATTCAAATCAATGGGACATGAGGTCCCACGTTTTTTGCCATATGGCGGAGTGGATGGGTCAAGAACGGATCCCCTGGATATACAAAAGGCCCACCATATATGTTTTGTCATTAATAATAATAAACATAACCATAATAATAATTTTGAGTTTTGGTTCTGGTTATCTTTTGTTTTTGGAAAAACCAAGGCAACATACAGACTTGATGCTGTACATCCAGAGAGTGTGCAATCTCCTATTCAGAAGTTATATCCAGGTACAAAACTAGTCTTATATAATGACACCTATGATTAGTTCAAGAAACAAATAATTTGCTCATTTAGTATAAAAGCTTGTAATATACAGAAATTAAGATAAGCAATGATTATAGTTCTGAGTATCTGCTTAATTGCAAATGTTTTAGTACTATATTTTGGTTTTAAGGGAATCATGTTATCAGATGCTAAGACTGAGTAGTATCTATTGACAACCACAATGCATTTCTTCCTGTATTCATCCTCCAACACCACCATAAGTATTCCCAACACAGAAGATGTTTAATCTGTTATGTACTACTTATAAATATTTTCCATGAGTCCACAGCAAAAAGATCAAATTTGTAAAGGACTCTTCAAAGGAGGTAGTAATCTGATCAAATATTACAGGTGCAAAATGTTATCTCATTCTAAAATGCAGAAGTGGAATTTGTTTCTACTATCAAACAGGCTTGTTCTTATGAAGTGATGGACGTGACATGGTTAGCTCTATAGCAGAAAAAACTGCCAATTTTGCAAATGGAATACCTCACACTCCTAAATATAACATATGAGCATTTTTTATGTATGTATGTGTAAAACTGATGCTAAAGGAACAAAGCTGCTCCTTGCTTACTGTGAAGCTATTAACTGCAGGCTTTCTTTGTCCATTGGCCCATTTGGGTCATAAACTTTGTGCATTTTGACTGCCCTTAAAAAATATCTTGAGAACAGTGTTGTCCTAAAGAGATAAGGTGAGTGCCCCTAATTGTCTTCTTTGCCTGGATCTCTAATGGATTCAGTTCACCCCATGCATCTGAGGAAGTAGACCAAGGGGGGGATGCAGACGGGCGGCCATGGGCCACCCTGGGAAGCGGCGGATTGGGGCCGAGGCTGCCCCATGTCTCGGCCCCAATCCTCCCTTTTGCCGCCTGGGAAAGGAGTGCTAAAATAGCACTCCTTCCAAAAGCTGCGAAAGGGGCACCCGAAGAGCCGTCATGCGGCTCTTTTGCGCCCTTCCAGCTCAGCGTGTCCGGACACTGAGCTGGAAGGACGTCATCAGAGCGCCCGTCGTGTGCAACAATGGGCGCTCCGATGACATCCTCAGGAAGGGGTTGGGGCGCCCAGCATCCGGCTGCCCCTCCCCTTCCTGGGATTGAAGACGGCGCTTTGCGCCGTTTGCAAAGGGGGCAAGTCTACAAAAATTATGCTACAGAGTATTTTGCTCAGTTAGTATTCAGTGTTACAAGCTCCCTTTACATATTGATATGCCACACTAACACGGTTATGTCTTTGAATTCTGTTTTAGAAGTATTGAATTCTGTTATAGAGTTATAGAAACCTGTTAAAAAGACCACTCACTCATCAGAAAAAGAAAATACCACATCATTCAGTAGTATGCCAGAAAAAGTGGGTACAGGGCTGGCATAAAGGCTAGATTCAGAACAGCAAACTCCTCCTTATCTAGCAACTCAGTCATAGAAATGTACACTAAGGTCCTGTTCCCAACAAGAGGCGGCTGCGTGTGATCCCATATGGCACTGGGATGCAAATCAATGACACAATGTTGTGGGAACACTGGTTACATAAGTGGGAAGTGCAGAGGAGAGCTGCTCAAAGGGGCAAAATTAAAACTGTATCATCATTGCTCAATATTTAATTGCATATTTGTACAGCTTAATAATGTTGTTCTAGGATAGATCCAGTGTAATTAATAAATGTGTTTAAATAAATAATAAATGCCTTAGCCCAATTTTCCCCCAGCCTTGGTGATAACGTTGCAAGGGGTGTTTGTGCCTAGCCTAGCTGAACTGAAAAGGGTGATAATTGCCTTCTCTTCTATCTGCTTTGCCCTCTCTGCAGGTTCCTCTTAATTGCTTACCTGCTCATTGATTTTTAATCTGTTAAGGCGTATCATTTTCCCTCTCTACAAGCTGCATGGTGAATTTAAAGAAGTGGTCTACTTTCCAGTGAGGTAATTACAAATAGGATACACTAATGAGCTTGTCATGGAGCATGCTAATTTCACGTTCCTTGGCAAATGCTACGGACAGTCTTGGCTCACTTTCTGGGCTAAGTTAATTGGCATAATTCCGATTATGAAGGAATTTCACCAGGACAGATTGGCTTGTGATTTAGGCAGGTGAATGGTAAAGGTCTGGAAGTATATGTGTACTCTCTTTCAGTTCAACTAACTCTTAGCTGGGACATGCTTATATGAAAGAGAGAGAGGGAGAGAAAGAAAGAAAAGGGGGGGGGGGGGAAGGAATGTAACACTATCTCTCCAAAACCTGCAGCTGGTTTCAGGAGGGACATCTTGCATGGTGTTTCTGTCATCTGTGGTTAGGTTACTGGTTTTGCCTCTTAAGTTCAGAATTTTATCTTATCTCATATATGTGAGTGGCTGCCTTTGATTCCTGTAGGGAAAACTAAAGGCATACTTTCAAGGAGTCAACCGGGATGGAAGCTAAATCTACCTTGCATGCTTTTGCCTCTTTACATGTGACTCAAATTGCAACCTGTTTAATCTTTTCTGGACATAAACCAGAGCATGAGAGAATGCACAGAAGTGACTGAAATATATCTGTATGTATTATTGTTGTTAACTGCCTTCGCGTTGATCTCAACCCATGGTGACCCTATAGATCAGGGGTAGGCAACCTTTCCCCTTTAAGGGCCGAGGGACTTCAGCTCCCAGAATCCCAGGACCTATTGGCCAACATGGGACTATTGGCCAACATGGCTGAGGCTTCTGGGAGCTGAAGTACCTTGGCCCTTAAAGGGGAAAGGTTGCCTACCCCTGCTATAGATGAGACATCTCCAGGCCTCCCTGTCCTCTACTGATCTGCCCAGCTCCTGCAAACTCATATTCATGGTCTCTTTAATAAAGTCCATCATCTAGCATGTGGCCTTCCTCTCTTTCTTCTGCCCTCCACCTTTCCTAACATTATTGTCTTTTCCAATGAGTCCTTCCTTCTCATGATGTGTCCAAAGTATGAGTCTAAGTCTTGTCATCTTGGCTTCTAGGGATATCTCTGGCTTGATCTGCTCTAGGACCCATTTGTTTATCCTGACACACACACACACACACACACACACACACACACACATAGGTAGATATAAGATATTAAACTAGTATTACAACTGCATTACAGCAGGGTACAAATATCATGAATCATTAAGAACTGATTTTCTTGTTTTGCTTTCCTCCCCCTCTCCTTCTTTGTGTCTTTTTAGACTGTAAGCCTGATGGAGGCAGTTTTTGTCTTGCTTTTAGACTTGTAGATTTTCTGGCTGAACACTGGGATATAAATGATTTAAATAAATAGACAATGTACAGTAAGTTCTATAGTGTGACAGTTGTGTTCCTAAAACAGTCCACATTATAGTAATTTGTGCTCTAAAAACAACAGGACTTATGGAGAACAACAGGACTTAGGGCAGATCTCAAAAAACGTTACTCATATTTAAGATATTTATTTAACTTACCACAAATTTTATTCTGCTGAAAATAAAATAAAACTGGTTGGATCTCGGGAGTTTCTCTCACTGCCTAATTCCCTCATTCCACCCCATCTTTCTTTCCCTCCCTCTTCTCCCACCAACACAATCCAACTAGACACTGAGTCCTGCAATGTGGAGAGGTGTAGCTTTGCTGCTCCTGCTGCTCCTGTCAGCCTAAGCCTAGCAAAGTGCTGTGTCTGTGCAGTGGTAGAGGAGGCTGGATGGTTTAAAAAAGAAGCGTGTGGCAGTGGTGGTTGGTGAGAGACAAGGAGAGCAGAATAGAAAGTGTGGGTGGGATAGGGTGGGTCAGGGCACAGAGACATGAAGAGTATTTGCCAGGCCAAAGAAATTGCCTTATGGAAAGCTGGCTTGGGTTGCTCCAGCTAGGCAGGGAGCCGGTAGAGCTTTTTCTTAGAGCTGAACAACTGAGAGAGGTAGGGCTACCATCTAACAAGTAAGACGTAGAAGGGAACCAATTTGCTCATTCTGAATACTTGAGATGGGAATTACGCTATAGCAAATTAAAAATTTGGGTTCTGTGAACAGTGTTCCTCTATTAATTAATCGTGTTACTGCCAATTTGCATTGTAAAAAACAAACGTTATAGCAGAACTTACCAGATACTGTTGCACCTACTTATGACTCAGGTGGTAATTTCTATGTAGCATATCAAGTACAGCTACTATGGAAATTTTTGATCTTCTGGCAATCACTCCTGCACAGGGTGGATTTGATTTAAATCAATTGATTTAAATCACTACTCAGTGCGTGTGTATGTCTCTCTCTTTCCCAGGGAGCAAGGAAATAGTCCCAATTACTTTTTGCAAGGAGAGAGTGCATGCGTGTGGGGGCTTTGTCATTTACATCCTTTGTTATATGCCCCTAAGCTGTACCCTTGACTTATCCATAGGTCATATCAAAATCCAAAGTTTTGTCCCCAAAACCTGCCCTTGACTTATACATGAGTACATGTGTATATACAGTAGTTTTACAATTATATCAATAAAATATGGATTTGGTTAACACAACATAGATAGATAGTTATGAAATTATTGTGAGGTGAACTATCTCCAGTTTAATAGATTAATCATTCATATTTGGACAACTGTTCTGCTATATTTCATTGGAAGGAGAAAAAAAATCATTACCTCAATAATAACAATTTAAATAATGACAAGAATAACATTATAGCAGGGGTAGGCAACTTTCCCCTTTAAGGGCCGAGGGACTTCAGCTCCCAGAAGCCTCAGCCATGTTGGCCAGTAGTCCCATGTTGGCCAATAGCTCCTGGGATTCTGGGAGTTGAAGTCCCTCGGCCCTTAAAGGGGAAAGGTTGCCTACCCCTGCATTATAGCTTATGTATTCTTGTATTTGTTTCATTTTTACTGTTTGCCCTTTCCTCCTCACACTTTCTGCAGATTTATTCTACTCCCAGTCTGTCAATAATATATTCATTAAATGTTTTGAAACTTAGCACTTAAGAGGTAAGGGGTTGATTCTGTGTACATAGATTTGCAAAAGAACAATGGGATTGTGATCTCTGCAGATATAAATTCACAGTTTTGAGAAGCGTAAAACCAAGCATGTGTTGTAATATCCTCTGGATAGAAAAACTGCCCAGTAATCTTACAGGAACCTCTGGAAGAGCATGTGAATGGATTAATAGAATTCATTTGGATTAATGGAACTCATTTACCAATAAAATAAAATAAAAATAAAACATTGCATCAATATACATTTTCATGCTACTTAATTAAAAACTAACCCCAATTTCATGATTAATTACCTTTGAACCATAATGTACCTGAAATAGAAAACTATTTTGAGATAGATTTTTCCTCGAAAAGCATTTAATTTTAAAAATCTGATTTCATTTTTAAAAAATCTGATTTAAATTTTAAAAAATCTGATTTGAATTTTTTTAAAAAAAGCATTGATTTTTATCCATCCTGCTTCCGGATGACAACAGGATCCCACATGAAATGCTTACTGTTTCGCTATGTAACTCTTAAGAAGAACTCTTAATGTACTTGATTACCATTTACTTCAATGATTGTTCAAGAAGAGTCCTTTGGTCTTACTATAAGAACGATTGTGTCTTAAAAGCTGGTGGTATGGATGCCCTTGTTCTTGCTAGAAAAGTAAACCTTCTAGAAATGTTGAGGCCATGAAAAATATGTTTTTTTCCCCAGAAAAAAACACACAAAAATTTTCAGTAAAACTGAAAAAATATAAGCACCCATTGTTGGAGTAATTGTGACTTTAAACAGAAAAGAAAATATTTTGACTGACAAGTGACACATACTCCATGGGACAGTCACATACTGCTCAGTCAGAGCACATGGCATGATGCAAACTTGCTGCAAGGTTGCATCATGCTATGTAGCACTAAGCGATGACTCAGGAACACCCTACTATCTATATAAGTGGACCAAGAGGGTGGGTAGTTGTGGGTTAGTTTGGAGCTGGTGGAATTGGATGGAGCAGATGTTGGTGTAGTTGATTGGAAGCTGACTGAGAGGTGTGTGTAAATATTATATCATATTGTACACAACGCAATTGAAGATAAAAGCCTCCAGAACTTTGGGTGAACCAACTTCTTGTGAATTATTTTCTTGTATGTGTGATAAATGGTCAGTGCATTGCCAATACCAATAGCTGGGTGTTTTTGTTTTTGACTCTGCAACATTATTGTTTTGGCTGCATCTGGGTGACTTGTCCCCAGACTGCGCCGGGAGTTGGCTTTTCCCTTCGCCAGCACCAATTACTGATTAAAAGTCCCTTTGGAACATAAAATGTAGTATGAATAATCTTGTTTGGCATCATATTTAGCTTATTAAAGGAATTGTTTAGTCAGACAATAATACCACGTTATTGCTGTTGTCTTGTTTGGCATACAACTACCATATTTAACATATTAAAGGAACTGTTTAGTAATTCAATAATGGCAAATTATATTTCCTTGTTAACTTTTCTTTCTGATTATAAATGTAGCTATGAGGTCCTCAACTGAGGTTTAGCTAGTTTATTAAGACCAGGCAAAAATCAAGAAAAACAGAAGAAATCATCACCATCAGTAAAACAGAGAAAACTGTTTTGTCTCTTCCAGTTCTCCATAGTGACCAGTAGACATAAAACACTCAGGAAGATCAAGAATTGCAATGATGTATGGTACTGTACATTCATCTTACACAAAGGACTACCTGTTACATAGTTTTTACAAACTTGGGAGCATGGAGTTTAGACACCATACGTCTCCAAGCCAGCTGAAATTGTGGTGGGGTGGCTTCAATCTGACCCAAATAGGAGTGGCTCTGGGCTAGATTCTAGCCAAATTGGGATTGCAGCATGTGCCTGCCATGACCACAATCTGGTGTTGTCAGGGGCAGTTTCAAGCCTGTCTGTTCAGCCCTTAAATGTGCCAACAGCTGCTAGGCAGCAGCAGTAGTGGGGAGGGACAATTGCAGTGACATCATATCTAACACTTGTTAGTACTGTGTGGAAGTCTTTCCCCATGAAAACCCTATTGTGAGACAACTCAAAATGAAAGAAAAGATAATGCCAGAAGAGGACACTCTCAGGTCAAAAGGCACTCAACAACATATAGGGGTACAGCAAAGGACAACTATAAGTAGTGCTGAGGCTAATGGCACAACTGGACTCAAGCCAAAAGAACATTCAGCTCTTGATGTGCAAAATCCTTTTTTATTGACCACCAGTTCCCCAGCAATTCCTATGCCTTGAAAAATTTGGCATGGAGTTTTGGAGAGCCCTCTAGAACAGTGTGTCAGCTGACCTTTGAGGATGCAACAAGAGGGACAAAGCAAGGGACAAGGTGTCCCCTTGCTAGATCAGTGGGGTTCAGCCAGAGTCTTGACTCACTTCAGCTAGAAAAGGATCCCTTATAGTCAAGAAATATCAAATTTGGATCGAATGCAACAATGTTACTAATATTTTACACCTTTCCCTTTTGTTATGACCTCGGCCACAATCTGGTTATTTCCAGTTAAATAGGTTTTTGAAAGAATGCCAAATGTGTAAAACCTGTTCATCAGAGGAAAAAGAGGATGAGTCTGCACACCAAAAGCAACAATTGTACATTCAAAGTCAAAGTTTCCCTAAAAATTCATCATTTATTTTAAGGCTGATGACTGCATATGTATAAAGACAACTTACTTTCTATTCCTCTTTCGGACATGGTTGTAGGCTTCCAGACCTTCTGTTAGTGTCTTCAATTTGTCAGGTTCCACCTGAATGAAGGCATGAACATGAAACCACATTACCCAGGCATTCAGTAGTAGTAGAAGTTGCTGTTGTTGTTATTGTTATTTAATAGATAGGCACGCAATCTTTTGTTCTATGGTATCTAACAGGCATTGCATCTATATTTCTCCACTCTTTCTGCCAAGTTAATGCAAGAGATTCTGAGAAACAGTAACAGAATATAAACAATTTTCAGAAAGAGTAGAACAAAACACCACAACGTGAAAAACAAAAGTATCTTCTTTGTTTCCTGAAGGTAATATAATCACAGCTAAAATGTCCTTTACTCAGTTTTCCCACAGAATACAGATCAGTTGGCACACACATACAAATGCATATTGACTAGTATCAGTGGCAATACTAGGGCTGGTGTCAACTGGTGTGGTAACTCATGGAGTTACCCCTCCACCTGCATTGACCTCCCATAACACACCATACAGAATCTTTAGCAATGTTTCTTATACTAATGTTACTCATTAATCATAATTCCCATATATAATTCATTGTAACGGTACTAGTTGTGACATAAAACAACTAGCAAGACTAAAATTATGCTTTTAAATTACAGTATCATACCCACAGCCTAAATGTATTTACCTGTATATAGTTTCATGTGGTTAAAATGAACTTGGTAAGATTTGATGTTTTTAAAGAAAATTTAAAAAGAATAAAAACATTTTAAAAAATTAAAAAATTAAAATTAACTTGTTTTCCAAAAAACCTGGGGCCCTCTCCTTTCTCCTTCCATTGAGCCTCACCCACTCGTGCCATCTCTTCAGCATTTTAAAGGGACGCAAGCAAATGCTACAGCCTGTTTCTGCCAAAAAGTAGATGTTTGAGGATCAGTTGTGTCATCCCCCTTTAGGGTGTCACTGGTATAGCACACACTCCTCACATCCCTTTAGTGATGCAACTGGCTAGTATATTGACAAAATTTGCTGTAATGTCCACGTACATTTGTTTATTTCAGTATAAGGCATGCAGTTTATATGTTAACCCTAAAATGTAAAGTTTGCTGATAACCAATGGCTAGGTGCTAAATTTGCCTATCAGTGTTTCAAATCCAGCCATTTGTAAATCTTCATTAAATGCCAACACTTCTTAAATCTGGGTTCTGTACTCCACAATATCAGAGGACTGCCTCATGCAAAAGGGGATATCTTGCCTCCCTGTTCTCACAATATTAGGGTAGCATGGCGTCTGCAGCTAAGGAATTAGAAGAAGACTAGAACTTAGAAGGGCAAGATCCTCAAGTGTAAAGATATAAAATTTAATACTAAAGTTAGGATCCTCCATGCCATCGTATTTCCAGTTTCTATGTATGGTTATGAAAGCTGGATGGTGAAGAAAGCTGATAGAAGAAAATCAACATTTGAAATGTGGTGCTGGAGGAGAATTCTACAGACACCGTGGACTTCTAAAAAGCAAAGAAATGGATCCTAGAGCAAGTCAAGCCCAAACTGCCAAGATGACTAAGGGGGGTTGCAGACTGCCAGAAATAGTGCAAATTGAGTCCACTTTTAGGGTTAGGGTTAGTGCTAGGGAATAATGGGAAATGGTTTTTTTCTGAGACATTGAGCCTTCTCTGTCAGAGAGCTCTGGTGCCACAATAAAATACAGTTCCCATGATTCCCTAACCCTAACCCTAACCCTAAAAGTGGACTCAATTTGCACTATTTCTGGCAATCTGTAACCCCCTTAAGCTGACACTGTCATACTTTGGCCACATCATGAGAAGATACGACTCACTAGAAAAGACAATAATGCTTGGTAAGATAGAAGGCAGTAGGAAGAGGAAAACTGCATTACAGATGGATAGACTTAATCAAGACCACATTACAGATGGATAGACTTAATCAAGACCACATTACAGATGGATAGACTCAATCAAGGAAGCCATGGCTCTGAATCTGCAAGACCTGAACGTCAGTATTCACTAACAGATAGCATTGCTGTTCTGTGATAAGTGCTGTTCTGTCATTTTTTTCCCAGAATGGAGGGCAAAAGGAGAGATTACTGACAGCACTTAATGTGGCCTGCTTAGAACTGTGCACATCACTTCCTCTCAACCCTCACTTACACACTACTACTGTGAAAAACTACCATCAGGAACTGTAAAAGGGATGTTATTTCAACTTTCCTCATGTCATCCAAGGCTTGCATATATATTAGTGAGAACTTTGAGTGGTGATGGCCTGACCACGTGATTATTAAGTGGAATAAAATAAGCAGGGAACATGAGGAAAGATTACATTATTACTATAATACATTTGAGGACTACTTAGCTAGGAAATGGTAAACCAGGTCCAAGTTACAGGAGGGTAGATTTCAATTAAGCATTAGCAAGAACTTCCTGACAGGCAATAGAACCAATTGCCTAGAGAGGTGTTGAGGGGTCTCTTTCTCTGCGCATCTTCAAAAAGAGGCTGGGCAGCTACCTGCTGGGATGCTTTAGCTGGAGATCCTGCATGGAGCAGGGAGTTGGATTTGATAGCCCGTAAGGCACCTTCCGTCTCTACAACTGTGAAAAAATGGTGAGAAAGGGAAAGCCTGGAAGAAGTGTGTAAAATTACACAAAGTGGAGAAAGTGGATAGTGAGAAGCTTTTCTCTCATGTACACAATACACAAACCCAGAATCATTAACTGAATCTGATTGCTGGGAGAATTTGGACAAAGAAAGGGAAGCATTTCTTCACGTGGGCCACAGTTAAACTACTGGATTTTCTATTGAAAGATAGAGTGATGGCCATCAACCTGGATGGTTTTTAAAAGGGACTGGTCAAATTCATGCAGGACTGGACTATTCATGGCTTCATGGTCACCAGAGACAAGTGAAGATTATGAACAGGACAGTAGTTATAGTCATGCCCCCCTTAAGGGCTTCTGACAGGGAATTGATTGGTCACTGTGTGAAGGGAATGTTGGACTAAACCGGACCCTGGTCTTTCCTTTTTTAATATTCTTACATACTAAAACAGGAAGTGAATGAGGTATGTTGTCAGACAATATTAAATCCCTTTGTTATTATTAGTTATTAAAGGAGTGAACGAACAGAAATTTTGTTTTGGCACCAATTTCCCAGTATACAATTTAGTCCACTGTAATTAACAACAAAACTACAAATTGGGCAACACCAGCGACTTCAGCTGCATTGAAGTAAGCAATAAAAATTATAGACTGCAGTACCAGATGGTTCAACTTAATTTTCTTCCTAACTGAACTTTGTGAAAGCATGAATTCTTTTTTGTGTGTATAACCATATCTACATATGACATTACAGTTATTATGTACAGATAACATTGCTTTTCGAAAAGGATTAAAGAGCTTCACAGTTCATTTCAAAGAATACTAAAATTAATATTTTAAATTTGAAATATACCATTATTTTATCTTTATTATGACATTTCATATTGGTTTTGTTTCTTTAAATCTTCAGTGAGATTAACAACAGATTTGTATGCCAATAGCAGCTAATTTATACTTCCAATGACTGCATTAAGTGAACCATTATGCAGTAAATACTTCTGTTGTGAAAACTTCACTGAATGCACCAGCCTGGTGTATGTTTGACACATCATCATTTGTGATGTTATAGTGGTAGAACTTTTGGTATTCCACATGTTTAGTAGGCAACTAAACTAAACTAAACTAAACTAAAATAAGACATTTGCTGTGTCACATAGCATATCACAACTACTGCTACGACATAGTACTTTCATTTTTCAAATAAGCTATTATTATGATTCTGGGTCTGACCCAGATATTAGTCTTCCTCAGCTGAAATTTAACAACAGATGTAATACCATTTAGATAATGTATCTACAAATGCTCAGACTTTCAGTCAGTATGATGGTTCTATCTCAAAACCTGAAATTAGGATATTCATTTATTTATAATGGCAACTTTTGTGAAAACAGCAAACAGCTTCTTCCAATCATAGTACTTAATGTTTTACAAAAGGAAAAAAACAACAACTCCTTTTTAAAGGTTCAGGAAGCACAAGGAATGGTACTGTTTCATTTATTTCAAGTTTAATTGAAATTCCTCAGTTTGAGATACTGGTTTCTTCATCATCATGAGAACTCCATCATATTAGAGTTCCAAATTACTTCCTTGAGGATTCACAGTGGGAAGAAAACTCATATTACATTATATAATTCTAATATATTATAATATATTAGCTGGTAAGAAGGGAACAACAAAGACAGAGGAACTTTGTTTATAGACAAAAGAGCAACTGACAGACCAAAAGGGGCATTGGTTTGCAAAGGTGTCAATACTCATGGTGCAGCAAAGGCTCAGTCAAGAAAATGGTAATGTGGATTAGTGCAGGAAGCAAAGAAAATGCAACTTTAAATACTGCAGCCTGAGCAAGGACCTCTGGCTAAGGTAAGAAGTGTGGGGGTGGACTTGGAAGCAAATACTGAAGTGGTAGCTATCGAGTGGTATATTGATGTATACAACTGAAGTGGGGTCAAAGAACTAGCTGGAGTAGTAGCCAATATAGTGGAGCAGGAGCTAATACTGAGAGGCCTGAGTAGGTTGTTCAAACAAAGGTTATAGAACATAGTGGTACTTATACCTATAAGCACTAAGGGGGAATATAGACCAGCCAAAAGGGCCGGCCTAGGGGTAGAGTTGGGGCATGGCAACCGCACACCGGCTGCCCCGACACCGCTGTCACGCCATGGGCCCCACCACATGGTGGGTGGCGTCAGGGCGCTCACTTGGCACAGCGTTCAGACACACTGCACCAATGGAGCGCAGAAAAGCCACTGCCACTGCAGCAAGGGCGGCTTTTTGCCACTCCAAAAAGGAGTGGCATTTGTCAGCTCTTTTTGGAGCAGTAAAGTGCTGGATTGGGGCTGAGGCGTGTGGTTGCCGCCCCTTAGCAGCTGTCTGTATAGCCCTTAAGTGATCTTGGGAGTCCCAAACTTTGGTTTTCCAGATGTTTTTGACTTCAGATCCCAGAATTCTTGGCTGTTGGCCAAGCTGGCTGGGGCTTCTGAGAACTGAAGTCTAAAACATCTGAAGGACCAAAGTTTAGGAATCACTGGAGTAGAACATGTTCAAGTACACATTTGTCCCTCTCTCTTTCAGGTTATCATGTTCTTCTACCAACACCATGACAGAGGCAATGTAGAGATTTATAATTTCTACAAGAAAATGGTTGATAAATCTGTCGCTGCCAGAAAACTACCCACTCCTTTCCCCATCAGGCCAAAGTGACAACACAAACACATCTGGAAGTGCAGGCAAGGAGATCTTAGGTCTGTGAGGGAATTAATAATCCATGTATATCTGGAAATTCTAGGGACTGTGTTGGCATATGGAAGAATACAATTTCTACCATCATGCAGCATTGTACAATATGCACCAGGATAGCCTATATTTGTTGGTAAAGGACAAATATGTGCAAATGAAACAGGAGCTACAAGTAATCAATGAGGTTATAATATAGTGAAATTTAATATATGTTTAATAGCCATATTGTCTTCTTACACCAGAAGAAATCACACAAGAATGTTTACTTTTTAACTTAGCTAATCTAGGGACTGTTATCTATTAAAAGTTTTGTTTGAACTGATATTGGGCTTAGTATTTTAATTCTGATTATCCTATGAGAGTCAGCTCACAAATCATAGTCATGAATACTAACTGAAAAGTTAAAAAAACTATGTGAACTGAATATCTATGTGTGAACTGTTCTAAAATTCCTGGCTAATATAAAATTCATCTTAGTATGTTTTCTTACAATTTTGAGAATTTTATTTTTATTTATTGAAATCACTTATCTCATTTTTGTTGAAAAGTCTCCTCAAACACCAGACAGATATGACTGATTATTCTCTACCCCCAACAACAAGTATTTGGCAAAAGGATCAATGTATAAGCTGTCCCTGAAATTGTAAATTAATTTTCCTTTTGCTTAAAATTCAAAATACAAAAAACGTCAATGAGACAAGTAATACATTAGAGCAGTGGTTTCCAAACTTTGGTCCTCCAGATATTTTGGACTTCAGCTCCCATAATTTTGACTGTTTGCCATGTTGGCTGGGGCTTCTGGGAGTTGAAGTCCAAAGCACATGGAGGACTAAAGTTTGGGAAACACTGAATTAGAATAACATGTTAGGAAAGGCTTGTCAATATGAAGCTGAAGTAGCACACTTTATGCACAAACAATAATATACTATCTATTTACACAAACATGTTGTTGTTGTTGTTTTGTGCCTTTACGTTACTTTCTAGTATGGCAACACTAAGGCGAATCAAGGTGTTTTGTTGGCAGAATTTGTTGGGGGGGGGGGAGTCACCTTTGCTTTCCTCTAAGACTGAGATAGTGTGACTTACCTAAGGTCACCCAGTGGATTTCCATGGCTGACCAGGGATTTGAAGCCTGGTCTCCAGTCATAGTCTAACATTCAAACCACTACACCACAATAACTCTTACACATATTTAACAGTCCCAAAAAACCACACTGCCCATCTGTTTTAATGTGAATAGCCAAGCACTTACCCACCTTCAAATGTGGCTCTTAAATACACAAATGTACCTCTTAAATACACTGAAAAAAGTACTATTTAGCTTTCGTTAAGAAACTTCTATGAAGATTCAAACTGCCATCTGAGCAGTTAATTATTCACAATTCTGAAACAGGTCAGTGGAAACTAAAATGCTCCATATTTTCCAAGTGTAGACAATGTGTCCTTGTTATCCACAGGGGTTTGGT
Organism: Phrynosoma blainvillii; assembly: GCA_026167975.1. Classification (NCBI taxonomy): domain Eukaryota; kingdom Metazoa; phylum Chordata; class Lepidosauria; order Squamata; family Phrynosomatidae; genus Phrynosoma; species Phrynosoma blainvillii. The sequence goes on from JANUYF010000001.1 coordinate 275,647,399, forward strand.
TCTAGGACCCTCCATGGATAACAAAATCTGTGGATGCTCAAGTCGCATTAAATACAACGGCACAGCAAAATGGTGTTCCTTATATAAAATGGAAAATTAAGGCTTTCTTTTTGGAATTTATACTTTTTGGGGGGAATATTTTCAAGCTGTGGATGCTTCAATCCTCAGATAAAAAAATCTGTGGATAAGGAGGGCTGACTGTATTTGAATTTTAGACAGGAGAATTGGTTGAAAATGAAGTTGGGAAACTCCTAGTACTGTGGGCCCAGTTTCTCCACCATGGACATGAAATGCCATTTTGTGTAAACCTGGACAATTATTAGTATAAAATGTTTTTGTAGGAGATCTGTAGAGGCAAAATGGCACAAGCTGGTAGGATTTAATTCTGGAAAAAGTAGTAGTAGAAGCCAAAGCAGTATTAGTAGCGACGACAGTGGAAGAAGAAAGAGTGATTATGGATATGAGCTTAGTGGATATGGATATGAGCTTTTCCTCAGCATTGAATAATCACAGCCAGAAGCCACTTGTTGGATGAAGGGTTTCTAGTCACAGGCTATAATTTCCCATTAGGCTTGAACCCTTACATATTGGCTGAAGGTGAAGGCGGTGGTGGAGGAGCAACAGAGCAGACTGCTTCATTGAGAACATTATTTCTCCTCTCACTGTCATTCTCATGTTATTCCCAACTCCTTCCCAATAGTCTGCCTCTTAAGACAGTTGCAATGTCTGGTACATTGAGAAGTGATCACATTACACCGATTCTAAAATCTCTCCACTGGCTGCCTATAGGTTTCCGAGCACAGTATAAGGTTTTGGTAATGACCTTTAAAGCCTTACATGGCTTGGGCCCAGCTTACCTTAAGGATCGCCGTCTTCCATATAATCCGCACCGGTCCCTCAGGTTCTCTGGGAGAAAGCTTCCTCAATCAACAAGAACTAGACTGACCACAACCTCCCAGAGGACATTCTTCACTACTGCTCCTAGACTCTGGAATGCCTTGCCAGAAGAGATCCGTCAGATATCCAGCTTAGATGGCTTTAAAAAAAGCCATCAAGCCAGATCTCTTCTGGCAGGCTTATCCAGAATAAAGCTAACTCAAGATCTAATCCTCCCCCAGTAGTTGCTTTTCTTTGGCTTCCTTTCTCTTAATACGGCCTGCCCGCTGGGCTTGACTAGCCTCTGATGTACTTGGAAATTGTTTCCTTGTTTATTGCTATTGGTGTTTTAAATCAGATTTTAATTGATGCCAATTTAATGTAAGGGGGGGTTATATGTTTGTTACAATGTGTGGGTTATTATTTTAATGTAAGCCGCCTTGACAGCCTTGGCTAAAGGCGGGGTAAAAATAAAATTTTATTATTATTATTATTTATTTTTATAATGTTGCTAAGTTCTGGAAAAAATACAATATTCCACAACAAATAATTGAACCTTCTTGATATGTACAGTCACCTCAGCATTACCCATACATTCAGGAATGTCCACACATGATGAATACCTGTAGACATTAGAGCCACAACAGAGATGAGGTGCCATGGGCAGACTGTATTCTGTTGTATCTCTTTGGTGTCAAAACAATCTGTTCAGGCCTTCAGTTTACCTTTTCTCAAGGGGACAGGTAAATATGCATAGATCTTCCACTACTAAAATTTTAGCTGGCAACCCCAATATTTAAGTTTCACTTGATTTTTTTTTTCATTTTGATTAGGACAGTTTCATTTATTTGGCATGGATCTGAAAGTACATAGATGAGATTGGATTTCTCCACCCCATCTTTTAATACCCAGAAAGGGTAAGTGGCAAGGGGAGATGCAGTTGAGGTTGTAACTGTGTGGGGAAGGAAGCAGAAAGTCCCATGTATGTAGCAAAGTGCTTCCTGTGTACATAGGGGTTCTTTGGATACTAGTGAAAAATCTTCCTCTTGATAATGAGGAATGAAGTGATAATGATAATGAGGAACATGAAAATGAAGTCAATATTTTATGTTACCACTCATCAAAATGGAGTGAAAGAGGTCCTATGTAAACATGTAATTAAAGAAAGGTAAAATATATACATAAAGGCATATTTGAATGACACCAAACAGCACAACTTGCAGAATAGAGAGGCACATCTATTTAAATAAAATACATAAATGAAACATTATATGTTTTTAATTATTTTTAGATTAGTCCTAACCCTAAGATATTCCTACAGCCCAGAAGTGGCAAAGTAAAGCAATAGTATCTTTCTGGAATTATGATCATGACATAGGAATAAAAATTACATCATCACATGTAAAGCTATAACCAATATTTTTCTTTTTTAAAATGGACACAAATATTATTGACTAAGACATACCTTTGTTAATATATAAATATATATCAAATGTATGTATATGGATAAATATACCTTCCCATCCTCAGTGCTTTGTTGACATGAGTTGTGAACATCATCTTCTCTTACTAATTTACCAGGCCATGAAGTCAGTCCTTTTATTTGGCCCCAGACCAAGTCCCCAACATTAAACGTCCTTGGCCTGTAATGTATCAACTCATTTGAAGAGGGGGAATCGGGATTCCTTAGCTCATCTTCACTACTAATGCTTTTAGCGTCTGAAGGACTAGGCACACACCCATTAATGCTTTTGGCATTAAAGTCTCCATTATAATGGATGTAGTCTTTAACTAGAGAACTTTCAAAGCTATTGGAGGAACTTGGAGATTGCTCTTCCACTGCCAGGTCTTGCTTCGAAACATTCAGCAATTCTCCAAACCCTCTGCTCTGTTGAGGTCTGTTTCCATTTATGTGTGCACATCGCTCCACAGTGTTCTCTAGTCTCTCCTTAAAACTCATCATAGTTCTTTTGTAATTGCTATACCTGAAGTTCTCCTCCAACATCTTATCGCTGTGACAGTTTCGCTGGGGTAAGAGGACTGGAAGTTGCTTGCCTTGGACTAACGGCAGTGCGGAGCCATTGTTGGGTCTTTCATGGCAAGGGCTGCTGTGGATATGGGATGAATGGTCTAAAAATTCCTCACATTTCCATCTGTTCATTTCCCCTCCAGGACTTTGCTCCCCTTCCCACTGTTTTTTGGGTGTGTTACAACCTGTTGGCTTATAGTATTCCATGCCATCCCCCTCATTAGAATTTTTAAGGTGTTCTGAATTCTTCAGTATTCGTGCCCCCCTAGTGTTCCTTGCCCTACCTTCATGATCAGAAATGCCAATGTTTCTTCCATGTATTACTGCGCTGACAGCACTGGAAAGATTTAATGGGTCACCAATTGAGGCTGTGAAGGCACTCATGGCACTCAGAGCTGGAATGGGGCTCATTTGTGTTGTACTGTTAACTGCGGTGGTGATAACTACTTGCATCCCCTTGCTTGCAGCATCTACCACAGCTTTGTAGATGGCATCGACTGAACCTTCGCTCTGGGCTACTGGGCCAAGATTGTCCTTTGTCTGCTGCCCTAAGGATGGTTCTGTCCTTTGTTGCAGGTTGCATGCTGTATCTTGAAAAGGAGGAAGCGGAGCACTGGAATTTTCAGGAATTGGTGGCATTCCCATTTGAGTGATCATTCTCTTGTTCAGAAAAGCAGCCTCTTCCTGCATTCTCACCTTTAGAATTGTAAAGAAAAAATACCACTTGAGATTTGTTTTTAAAAGCTATTTTAGATAATGTGTGTTTCCATCAATTAAAAAAGCCCAGTTGTATAAGGACACACAAGTCATTATCAAACATACTGGCACAATATCACCACCACCACCACCACCACCTTTATTTATACCGCCCAAACTCAAGGCAATATAGGAATAAACAATAAACAGTAGCAGTTTTTCTCCTTGCCACTTCCCTGTGCAATGTAGCATGTATTAAGTATCTGACCAGGTGTTGATGTGTGGCTTCAAGTAGTTTCCAACTTACAGTGAACCTATCACAGGGTTTTCTGGGTGTGAGAGTATGTGACTCAACCAAGGTCACCCAGTGGGTTTCCATGGCTAAGTGGCAAATCAAACTCTGATCTCCTGAGTCCCAGTCCAATACCCAAACCACCACAACATGCTGGCTTTCCATCATTCAACAGTCAAACATTTTATAATGAGCCTAAATAATTTCTAAGCTTTTCCTGATAATTTCACTTCATAGGTGCCCTTGCCTATGTCACCTGACTGTCACATCTGACATTTGAATAGAACCGGTACCCCAAAACTAAAACAGAATACAGTTGACTCTTCGTATCCACAGATTCAGCCGTCCATGGCTTGGAAATATTTTTTTATATTCCAATAAGTAAACTTTGATTTTGCCATTTTATATAAGTGAAACTATTTTACTATCCCATTGTTTATAATGGGACTTGAGCATCCATGGATTTGAGTATCCATGGGAGGTCCTGCAAGCAAACCCCAGTGGATATCATGGGCCCAATGTATAGTCTATGCCCTGGATAGACAAGTTCCCCCATCTGCTAATTTTAAGTCAAGAGACACACTTTTCCAGAAATGGGTGCAGAGTAAATAGGGCACAATGCCTTGCTTTAAAAAGTTTATACATATGCCTTAGTAAATCTGTACCACACCACAGGAACAACTCTGTCCCCACCCCCCGTTCTTTGCTAAGACTGCAGTGACATTCACCATACATGAAAATGTGGTACCTGAAGTTGGTCTTGCAGATTGCTATTGAACTGATCCCTGGAATACAGATTGGCTGTTTCTGCTGACCTTCACTGAGTTATTCTTCAGAAGTCCTAGTTAGCTTTCCCTTCTGTGAGCAACAGCCCTTGGGACAGGACCTCTTGATGGTGTTAGTAGAAATACGGAACTCTCTTCTTGTGGAAGTTTACTCTCACTCTTTTCTTAATATTTAGCTGGCAAATACATATTGTGTTTTCCCACAGAGACCTCAGAATCTTTTGAGTTTAATGAAATGAATACTCTGCTTGTGTTTTGATGGGCACCAGCCCCTTCCTTATTGCTTAATGAAATACAATGGGCTCTTGGTATCTGCTGGGGTTTGGTTCAAGGACCACCCCCATCTCCCACCCCCATCTCAAGATCCATGGGTGTCAAAAAACCATGGATATTCAAGTCCCATTAAATACACTGTACTAAAATTGTATTCTTTATATAAAATGGCAAAATCAAGGTTTACTTTTTGGAATTTATATATTTTTGATTATTTTTAAGCCATGGATGATTGAATTCGTGGGTAAGGAATCTGTGGATATGGTGGGCAGACCATATCAGTTTGTGCCTCTGTTTTGTTTGCATTGCCTCTTTTTTTTCTCTAACGTATATCTGAGGAGTTACCTTTTTTAGTTCTAAAGGTAAGATTACAATGATGATAATGATTACACTACAAAGCACACCACTTCTGGCATTGCTGCGTAAGAACATTCTCAGTTAATGGGCTTAAGCAGCAAGACTATATAAAAGACTGTGACTTCAGCAGTTTTTGGGGTGTTGTTATTTCCACATACTAGTAGTTCTCATGTACTTTCATTTCTATTGTCCCATTTATCTAACCATGGGGCTGGGGTGGGGGGGGTGGAATTTACTTTGAAGATCTTTTTTATCCTTAAGACACTGAGGTGCATTCCAATGCATACAGCTGAGGTCAAGCATGTATAACCTGTACAGAGTGACAACCTTTACTCTTATGTTATCAAACATTTATTTATGCATTTTTTCTATTATATATAAGCTGCCTTTCAAGGCAAGTCCATTCTAGTTGGTGTGTGGCTAAAAAAGAAGACTCATCTCACACAATAAACAGTTTAAAAACAGTGGGAAAATAAAACAAGTAAGAGCCATCACGAGATTAACCAAACTTTTGGTATAAAAGAAAGGCTTTTAGGGTTCACTTAAAAGTAAGACAGTAAACAAAGTTATGGTGTGTGTGTGGGTGTTCTACAGATGTTGGACCACTACTGAAAAACTACCCCAAATTACCTTGCAACTTGATTGTTTTTAATGGCACTTCAGGGAGCCTGCATTCAAAGGCCATGGTTAGTGTCAGACACTCATGCAAGTTTACATGATCCTTCAAGCACTATGATCCTAAACTGTTAGGGGACTTAAAGGTTAAAACCATGCTTTGTGCAATTACGGGTCTTTCAATGCTTTAATCCCTCACCACCACCACTACCTAGGCAATGACACAAAAGTTCAGTTCAAACAATGTCTCTGAACTGAACACAGGATTGGAATTTAAAACCAAACTAACACTCATTACCAATTTTGGGGAGGAAGCTCTAAACAAGTCCCTGCTCTCTGGTCTGATGCAGAATAGCCACAGCTGGAGTCTTCCAGGTGTGTAAATTTACCCTTTTGACCATTTTCTGGCTGGCAGAAGATATCAAGGTGTGAGGGAATAGCAAAACCCTTGTGGGTTTCATGTTGCTGATGGGCCTCAGTCTACCCACTTAGGCCCTAAACCCTATTCAGCTCAGTACTCTTCCTAACCAACATATCTTGCCTCAATAAAACTCCAGCTTGTTTTTCCTAACCCATTTTAAAACATCTACATCCAAAGTAGTCAGCAGTAAGATTTATCTACAGTCTATGATCTATATCCAGAGCCTGCATCCATTTTTATTTTACTTTATTGCATATCAAGGTATCCAAAGAAAGCTGATACAGCAATATTTACTATGGCTATATTAGAGTGACTATTATTAAATACATGTATAATTCATGTCTAACAAAGAAACATAAACCCCCCCCAAAACCAAATAGCTCAATATGAGGAGGATAAAAAGCAGATTGAAAGCTATTGTTTTTGCAAACACAGTGAAATGTTTAGTTGTCTAGACCAACAAAATGATGTTTTTTTAATGCTGCTCAAAGAATACTAGCTTTTCCTGCGCTACCCTCTGAATTTATCTTCCTCTAGGTTTTTTTGTTTGGCATCAGTATAATTTATCTTCCTCAAAGGTTTTTTTTTTTTGGCATCAATATAATATTACATATACAAGGTAGCACTCTCTTTGTGGTGTAGCAGTTTTTAGTCTCTCATCTTCTTAGCTTAACTTCTGAACTCAGATTCTTGATCAAAGAGAACAGGATAGGGGAGAATTTTTTCAGAGATGGTTTTATACGAGAGACTCCAAAATTTAAAACAAATAAGCAAGCAAAGAATACAACATCTGGCCCCAGAAACTGCTCACAATTCTCCTCCATATCCCATCAGACAACAATATCACCACTTTTTACTTTTATTGACTAAGCATGAAAAAGTTCACAATGAAATGTTTCAGCAGTATCAATTGATGCAAGGTGTTTAGGATGATAAAATGCCATTCAAAAATTTACTGTCAGTCAAACAGTGCTTAAATATCCCAAAGAAATTGTTAAAATAGTGTAGTCATCTGTTTTATTTTTCATGGAACACTGAAAAATAAATGAACTTCTACCTGAAAATTCTGGAATAGACAAGCCATAGGGTTTGGGTTGTTAGGTGGCCCAGGAACGGGAGGCTGTCCCTGAAAACCCTGGAGATTCTGGTAGCCTTGGAGAAGTTGCTGCTGCTGATTTGATGGAAACATTTGATTGTTGTTGAACAGGGACTGTAGATGAGTGAGCTGATGGTTATTAAGAGTAGTGTTTATCGAGGATATGTCACCTGTAATTCCAAACACATTAAGATTTAAGTCAGCGATGTCTCCCTTTTTTCTTCCTGTACTATGTTTTACCTTTTAGAGACAAAGAATAAAACAAGTTCTCTGCTATTCTATGTGGAACTAGTCTTCTGAGATTATGTTGCAAGGTATGGATTTCTTTTGCTACTATTACATTTATTAACATTACATTTATTATCTCTGGTAGCCACCTCCAAAGGAATTACCGTATTTTCTGCCGCATATGACGATTGGGTGTATAAGACGACCCCCAACTTTCCCAGTTAAAATATAGAGTTTAGGATATACTCGCTGTATAAGACTACCCCTCTTCCAATGGGGATAAATGAGAAAGTGTTGGGGGGAAGGACTGCCAATATCCTAGGTGATGCATTCTGGGGTATGTACAATTTGCGGCCAAGTAAGTGACCCTGGGCATGTCACACACTCTCAGCCTCAGAGGATGGTAATGGCAACCTCCACTGGAAGAAACATGCCAAGAAAACCCTATGATAAGGTTGCCTTAGGGCAGGGGTAGGCAACCTTTCCCCTTTAAGAGCCGAGGGACTTCAGCTCCCAGAATCCCAGGAGCTATTGGCCAACATGGCTGAAGTTTCTGGGAGCTGAAGTCCCCTCAGCCCTTAAAGGGGAAAGGTTGCCTACCCCTGCCTTAGGGTCTGCAATTGTTTCATAGGTAGGGAATAGGATCCAGCTTGGTGTAGTGGTTTGAGTGTTGGACTACCACTCTGGATACCTGGGTTTGATTCCCCATTCTGCCATGAAACCAACTGGGTGAACTTGGACAAGTCACACATTCTCAGCCTCAGGGGAAGGCAATGGCAAACCTCCTCTGAACCAGTCTTGCCAAGAAAACCCCAGGATAGGGGTTCACCTCTTATCTGCTGCTGCCTCCTTCACCTCTTATCCACTGCTGCCTCATCCTCCCTCCTTGCGCCACACCACCCCTTCTTCCTCCTCCTCCTCCACCCGGCGTATAAGGCGACCCCTGACTTTGGAAAAGATTTTCCTACGTTAAAAAGTAGTCTTATACGCCATAAAATACATTATATATACAACAGGGTGGGTAATGCTATCCAGTGCTATTTAGTTTTATGAAATGTACTCTGAGTTTCACCTTGTCCCTCAAGTTACCAATAACTTTCACACTTTTTAAAGGAGTGGCAAATTCCATTCATTTTTATATGCACCAGATTTTGTTTTTAAACTGTCATTTAATACCACTGTTATTAAAAAGCACTCACACTAGCCAAAAATGTCACACATTACAAAAGTAAACACTTTGATGGTTATTTTTACAAGATATTTGTGAACGAAGGCAAATTTACACACGACAGAAGCAACTTACTAAGTGAGATTAGAAATTGATACAAACCAGGTTAATTTTTATAACTTGAATTTAAAGAACTGTGTATAAATATACTTTTGCTTCTTCTGTATTTGTGCTGTGGACTGTACGTTTTCATGTTCTTATATGCAATATTTTGTGCTATATAAATTGATGCTATATAACAGAAAAAACTTTTCAAAAGACAAAAAAGTGGGTGAGTGGGGCTCAGACACGCTGGCAAATGCATGAAACTTATATGCACAATTGTTTGTATTCTGGTCCATGTATTGGGACTTGGGAAATGCTAGAGACAGGTTTAAAAGTAAAGTAAGCCATGTGATTCTATTTTATTAGCAGTTCTGATCTGAAATTAAAATTTATATGTTAAGATCTTAACAAGTTAGTCCTATGTTTATAGGAAAAATGTGTTTGCTTAGTATTTTTATTTAAGTTTTGTCAACAGTAATTCACTGAGTTCAACACACACACACACAAGCAGAGACAGAGTTACAGAGGAAACATCAGAATCTGACATTCTTGTCTCCATTTCACACACTTAAAGCTACTGCAGTACAATCATGTTCCCATGAAAGTACTTCCAGCAAATTTGAAAATCAAGGTACTGGATGAAGACAATGCTATAAAAATCTAATGTAGCCCAGTCCTATGCGTCCTCATAAAGGTTATGTTCTAATGAGTTCAAAGGTGCTTTCTCTGAAATATGTGGGTACAAGACTGCAGACTTAAGCATGGGATTTGGGACATTTGTAAGTAGATATTTCAAAAGTTGTTGAGAAACTGGTGGTCTATAAGCTACAGAAACAAGCAAGTGATCCAAGAAGCGTAAGAAACATGAATGCTGAGTAGTGGATAGTTAGCCTATTACCTTTAATTTGTGCTTCAACTCCTTTATGCACTGCTTCATTACAATCTCAGGGAAAAGTACACTGGCATTTATATATATTTTTGGTGGTTCTGATGGACTTGGAAGCCTTTCATCTACTGCACAGCTACTCATACTAACCCTGTGATGCCTTGGATATTTTATATAAAATGTGGCATTTCAAAGATGCATCTGTGCATGAGATTTGAAAAATGAAAAAGCCATTCCAACAGGTTGAGTGAATTTAGATGGCATCAGATATTCTAAACAATCGTTATTTTTTAAAATGCTAGTCAATTTCTCCCCCTCAATTTTATTTGTAATATTTCACTGAAATGGTTAAACAAGTTAACATAGCATAAACCTTTTAGAGAGAAAAAAAGTGCAATGAAATTTTTTAAAAGGTAGAAAATAGAAGTTCCCACCCCACCACCATTTTCTTTTTTTTCTTTTGCTTTAAAATCTGTGAAAAGATTTAACTTACCAAGTAGACCTGTCCCCAGTAGAGGGTTAAGTAGCTGTGGCACCACAGAGTTATTGTTGAGTTTAGCTGGACCAGATGTACTCCCAGCATTATTAGATATGCTCAGCAATGTTTCTGCCATTGACACCACTGCTGTCCCACCAAGTGTTGAGACAGACAGTGCTGCCACTGCTGATGATGTGGTGGTTGTGGTAGTGGTAGCCTGAGAGGAGATTGCTATGGAAACCTCTGGATGGTTAGCAGTGCTGCCCGATGTAGAGTTCACAACACCTCCCAACATCTGGGGATTCAAGGTCATTAATCCTGAGGCCCCAGTGACAGCTGGGAGGAGCAGGGGATTTGAAGCAGTGTCTGTGCCTGAAAAACTTGGGAAAGGGTTTCCCAGGGGGTTGGTTAACAGGGTCTCAGCTCTGTTGGTATCTGACTGATTGCTAAGCAAGTGATCAGATGGTGGGGCTGTAATCTGTGCTCCTGTGGGGACAGGATTGTTTTGCTGTTGCTGTAACAGATCTGAGATGGACAGATTGAAAGGTGCTAAGGGGAACATGGCAGCTGTTTGGGCTTGGTTCTGGAGAAGAGCTGCTAGCAGCTGAAAATGAACAGGTTGCAGCACCTGCCCATCCATATCACCGGAGAGCAAAGCTAAAGCAGCATTTACATTTGGGTTGAGAGAACCTAAAGGATTGAGGTTGACCTCAGACTTGCCTTCTCCTGTTGAAGGCTGCAGTATATTTAATAGATTCTGGTTTAGGATGTGCTGCTGATTCACTGGCAAAGAGATAGGCAGCGAACTAAAGAGGTTTGGATTCAAAGAGTGCGGAAGGTTGTTGTTTGAAGCGCTGTTCTGTGGAAAATGCAGAGCGTGTTCATGACCAACGAAAGGAAAGTCATTCCCAAGGGGGATCTGACTATGTAGTGGGTTTCCAGCTGTAGTAGTGACTATGACACCATCTTGCAAAAGAGATGTTGTCTTGGTGAAAGCAGGTTGACTGGTGCCAGCTTTAGCTGTGGATGATGGTGCTCCTGCCCTTCCTGCAAATAAAAATAAGAGTGACAATAACACACACAGCAATATTAGTTACCCTAGAGCAGTGCTACTCAAAGTGGTGGTGCCAGGCCTTGAGCCATTGTATCTGGCAGGAACAAATTTAATGCCAGTCCCTGGCACATTGGAAAACAGAAACACTGCCCTAGACCACCCTGAAATGCCTGTGAAAACAGAAACCTCATGTTGCTCTTGTCTTAGATTGTGCTATATTTACTTAATGTTTTATAATTTAATATTTATGTTATTATGTTATTATTCTGTTGTCAGAACACTTATGTAGGCTACATATTGAATGTATAAATAAATAAAAGCCAGATGCCTGCCACATTTTTTAAAAGTCCACAGGATAATTCTGTAGCTCTAGATCTGCTCCTGAAGTGGTCTTGGGCAACCACCTAGAAATGCAATTGTTTCCAAGAGAGAACCACCAAATAGGGCATCCTGGTCCACTGTAAAGGGAACTCATACTAGCCATTTGATAATGTTTATAAGGGCAGCAACTGCTAATGAATTAAAAGGAATTATGAGAAATATAGGAAAAGATGTATGATCAATATTTCACATCACTACATTAGTTAAAAAAGCAGTTACAACAAGACCAGACATTGTTTCATCTTGGATATACAATACATAAAGTAATGGAACATGGAGAAGATTTAAAATAGTGTGGAAAGATAAGAGGAGGGAGATTATCAGAGCAAATAAATTCTTCTCTCAAGACTGCCACCACGTGGCTTGATCTATGCAGAACATAATGATTTATCAAAGGACAGAACATGAGCGAGTATAAAAATAAGGCTCCTGAAATTGTTCGAAAGGGAAAAAATGGAAGCACAATAGGATCCCATTTACTGTGAGAGCTTTCTGTAAGTCTTCTGTATGTTTTTCCTGGCACAAAAACTAAAGTAAAAGCACTATGAAACATTTGTACCTCACCTTTCTCCAAGAAAACTCAAGACAAGGGATGTGTCTGTGAGATCCCATTTTTATTTCACCATTCTGGTGAGAGAGGCTAGTGAAACAGAAATTAACCCCTTTGCTAAAGGGCATTCATTCCCAACTAGAAATAATCTATGCTTTATCGAAATATTGCAAAAATACTTTGAGTTATATTCACAGATTTCTCCAGGCAGACACACACCAATTATATAGGCACTGCTTTCATTTTTCTTGAGACATAAAGAATGTTTCAAAATACTCTGCTTTTCATACATTTTTATATCTGATTAATAACCTCTGGAGTCTTAAAATAAGTGTTCTTCTACATCTCCCTGATGCATACTTTTATTTCAGGTGATGTAAACTGCATACAAACTAAGTGGTTTGTTGTTGTTTTTTGAGCTGGGAGATGCTGGTCCCAATATGGAGGTCTTCGAAGGCCATTTCTGTGTGTTAACATGGTAGAACAGGGCAATTTTTGTAGATATATAAAAAGTAGAGGTTATTTTAATGTCAGCAATGCATTCTTTTATTTTCTAATAAGAACTGGAAAACTGCTGAGCAAAGAAAGTATCAATCACAGTTTTGTGCTACCACAATCATTGTGAAATTGCACTGGATAAATTAAACTGAAGTACACACAAAAGCCAGCCCGCTATTATTCTGACAACTCAGAATCCAACTTAATGTAAATATGCTTCAACTTCAGTTAAGCCTAGTAAGGGATATGATAAATCACTAAGGTTGATGAAGTCCAATGGACAGTTCAGAAAAGGGCCTACATGGGACACATACATACACATTTTGTCTGGCAGAGGAAAATGTGGATAGAATACATAGTAGTCTTAGATTCATTTCACTGTATTCCATTTATACTCCTTCTTTCTTTTACATTGGAAACTCAAAGCAGCTAACAATATCAGAAGAAGGAAAATGCATAAACTGACTGCTTCCTGCTGGCTCATGTCTACCTGTTGATATTTCTTGTAGTCATTAGAAAGAAATGCCAGCAGAAAGCCGCTATCAACACCTGACTTTCCTTCACAAGTGATCAAAGCCCAATAGCCAAGATGTACCTAGGCTATTTATCTCTTCTCTGAAAGCCTGCAAGAAATTATCTTGCCCAGGTCAAGCTTAAATGGAAACAATATTTGAGAAATCTGATTCACAACCCTGCAACACAGAACTGAACTCAGTTCTAAGGCTGATTAAACACAACCAAAGTAAAATACACCTTCAAAGTTAAACATGCCAGATTGGCTGTCCAGTTGTTACTTTCCAATTGAAACAAAGGGGAAAAAAAGACTCTGATCAGGTAACAGCAGCAGTTATTTACTGAAAACATTATGGTATAACCAAGCTCACTTTATTATATCAAATAATATTGATACTTTATTATATCAAATAATATTAGTGAAGACAAGCCATTCATTCATTAATATTTATTTAAAATATTTCTATCCTGTATTTTCATTCACAAATTTCCAAAGCAACATACAACACATTATGAAAATTCAAAAGTAAATTAAACATATGTTGATGGGAAGATGGCCAAAAGGTATGCTGGAAAAGATATAATGGTAGCCATATTATCCATAACAGAAAATGAGGAGTCTATATTATGCAACAAATAGGACACAAAAAAGAGAGCAGCTTTCAGGATCATAAGATCTCTTTATCAAGCAAAGTGTTACAAATGAAGATGGGAAATGAAAACCAATTTGATCTGACCTTGAGGTTTTAGCTATCTGCTTGACTGAGATGAATGAGGGAGGAGAGGTTTGGAAGGGAATGAGGGTCTAGCACTGTGTTGGCAAACCTATGGCATCCATGCAATCTCTGGCACACAAAGCCATTTTGAAGGGCACGGGAAGAGACAGGAGGGCAGAGGAAGAGAAGTAACAGGTGCACACCTATTCTTCCTCTTCCCCTCCCTCGTCTCCCAGGCCTCCAGCTGCCTCTCTAGAGACAGCTGAAAGCCTGGGAGGAGAAACAGGCACGTTCCTGTTCCTCCTCTTCCCCACCATCCCAAGCCTTCAGGCGCCTCTGGTAGCTGAGGGCCCAGGTGGGGAGAAGAAGAGGTCCACCCCCAGAAGTCCTGTCCCCACAAATTCCCGTCCCCGCGTAACATCCGGTGCCAGAACACCTTTAAGTTTGGGCACTCGGTCCCTAAAAGGTTTGCTATCAATGGCTAGCAGGTGGTCTGATGGCTTTAGGTTTCAGCCAGAATAACCTCTAGGAATGCTGGAGAAGATGTGATGTCAATTCCTTGTATCAGTTCACATGCCAGTACTGCTGATCTTATAAGTCTAGTAGCGATCACACGAGACACAGCGGAATAGTGGAAGCATGCTACACTGCTACATGTCACTATTGGTGGGATTTCTCATATGATGGCAGAACGTGGCTCCTGGGTAGCAGGGCAACTAGGACTGGAGTAAACAAAATGCTGAAGTCTATAGTTACCCTGTTGCCTGTTATATGGATAAGGTAAGACTTTCCCCCCTCTTTCTATTTTTTGTGTTGATGTCATTCTACGTATTCAGGGGATTTTGATTTGGGAGAGAAAGAATGAAACTCTAAAATGCTTTTATAGGCTGTACCTGCACTGCAGAAAAAATCCAGTTTGACACCACTTTAATTGCCATTGCTATGGCTCAATGCTGTGGAATTCTAGGAATTGTAGTTCTGTTGAACATTTAGCCTTCTTGTTAGAGAGCACTTGTGCCACAGCAAACTACACTTCCCAGAATTCCACAGCACTGAGCCATGGCAGTTAAAGTGATTCAAACTGGATTATTTCTGCAGTGTGGATGCAGCCCTACAGATTATTGTTCAGACCAAAAATGATTTTCATAATGAAACTTTACACTTGACATTGTTAATTTGAACAATGCTATTGAGACAATGTTTACTCAAATGAAGTCCCAGACACCTTCAAGTGGCATTGCTAGGACATTTACTGAAGAACTTCCTTCTGGATTCCACTGTACTTAATAATTTCCCATTTCAAATAGTCTATTTCTGGGCAAGGTGCTTGAGTACTTGGTGGTGACTCAGTTTCAGAGATTCTTGGACAGGTATAACTTTTAATCACCCTGATAAACAGTATTTCCCAGCAACCAGCCAGGAACAGATACATATTGGTTCTCTTGGTCATTTCAGGGACATTTTAGTCATCGTTGGAGTCTAACCAGAAACTACAGTTTCCAGAGTTCTTTGGGAAAAAGAAATATTTGTTGAACCAGCTTAAATACTTCATTGGAATTGCTGTTCTGTTTTTGTAGTCAAGAAAGGATGTACATTTATTAACAGGCTTATAGAATTTGGTATCTAGGAACTGTTCTTTACAGGGAACTCTTGTGTACTATATTTCTGTAATGAGCTAGGGATCTTCAACAATATTCTCTTAACCTTTGGCAAATCTTAGTCCCTAGAGACCAAGAGGAAAGCATATCATTGTGTGAGTAAGTGTGTGTATATAATGTACATTTAAAATTGGCATATCTGTAGTGTTGATAGGAAGCACTCTGCAGAATATTTGACAAAAATCATGATAGTAGAACTGCAAAACAACTTGCCTCTTGATGAAAAGCAACAAGGAAAAAAAGTCAACTAGTTATCTCCTGCTTCACTAAAGATGTTTCATCATATGGAAGCTTGACATCAGTTTGTGACAACAAGTTAATCAAACCACTACTTGCCAAATTACACTGCTGTCTCTACTAGTGTCTTGTACATTGATATACTAGATAGCAAAACAAGTACGGAAGCCAACAGGCATACAGCAAATTTATTAATTTAATTTAATTTAATTTTATCCTGACTTTCTCCCAAAGTGGGACCCAAGGCAGCTAACAACATATATAAAACACATTAAAACAACAATTGCAATAGTACAATTAAAACTGTAAAAAATATAAAAATTACAAATATAAAATTTAAAACAGAGTTAAAAATAATAATCATCTAAAACTAACCCCCCATCCCCCAATGAAACCAAGCCTGCAGGATTTTTAAAGGTGTGCTTAAATAAAAATGTCTTCGTCTGCCGGCGAAAGGCCAGCAGTGAAGGGGCAGCCTAGTCTTCTGTGGAAGGGAGAGTGGGAGCAGCCACCGAGAATGCCCTCTCTCGTGTCCTCACCAAATGAGTGTGGGATGGTGGTGGGACCGAGAGAAAGCCTTCTCCTGAGGATCTTAGGGCTCTAGGTTGTTCCTATGGGGAGATACGGTCTCTCAAATAGTCTGGACCTAAGCCGTGTAGGGATTTATAGGTCATGACCAGCACTTTGAATTGTGCTCAGAAACGAACCAGTAGCAAAGGAAGGAACATTCTTGAGTTATACAGGAAAATCTTTTCTCCAAATTGAGCCACTGACCACCTCAGTTGCCCTGATATCTCCTCAAAATGTTGGGAGCATGGAATGGCCAGAAGTTATAGCATTCATGGTTGGAGTTAGGTTGAAACCTAACTCATACACAAGATAACCTCATGTGTAAGTTGAGGGAAGGTTTGGGAGCCAAAATTATAGATTTGTATATCACCTATGGATAAATCAATGAAGCCCTGTTGGTGCAGTGGTTACATGCTGGTACTGCAGCCACAAGGTTGTGAGTTCAATCCCAGGGGCTCCAAGGCTGACTCAGCCTTTCATCCTTTCGTAGGTCAGTAAAATGAGTACCCAGTTTGTTGGAGACAATTAGCTTACAGACTGCAAACCGCTTAGAGAGCGCTGAGTTCAATAATAAGCGGTAGAGCAGTGTACAGCCATCCCTCGACATTCGAGACTTTGAGATTAGCGGATTCGATTATTTGTGAGTCCCTAGTGTGTGCACTCTTTCCTCTCCATCCCTCCCAGGCTTTTCCAGTGTGAGTGAGGGAAAAGCCGAGAGGATGCGTGCACACAGTTAGGGACTTGGGAATAATTGAGCTCCCTGAAACCTTGTGACTGAAGGAGGAAGCGGCCAGTGCGCCTTCCTTCCTTTGTTTCCAAGGTTTGGGAGAGGTCCCCGGACCTCTCTCAAACCTTGTGACTGAAGAAGGAAGCAGCCAGTGCACCCTCCTTCCTTCGTTCCCATGGCTTGAGAGGGGTCCCTGGACCTCTCTCAAACCTTAGGACTGAAGGAGGAAGTGGCCAGAATGCACTCCTCTGCCCTTCCGGTGCTTCAGACAGCTTGCTAGAACTGTTTGAGGCACTATCCCCCCCCCCCCCCCCCCTTATTTGCAAATTTTTCAGATTTGTGAGTGCCCTCCACCCCTAACCACCATGAATCCGGAGGGATGACGATACATGCTATTGCTATTGCTATAACTTAAGGGTTTAGATCTAACAAAAAGATGTAAAGGACAAAACAAAGGAAAACAATGCCAAAGGACTTACAAAATTCTGGTAGACATAACTGTTTGCGCTCACCCTAAAGGCTTGATGCATGAGGAAGGAACTACAGTCAATTGTGGCTATATAATCAGTGGGGTGGGCAACCAGGCTCGGACAGGGCTAAGAAAAGGCATATGTCAAAAAGGATGTAAAGGCAAGAGTTAAGATACAGTATTAACTCTTATAAAAAAGGAAACATCCCTTCCCTGAGTAGAGTGATGAAAGAACAGAGCTTACTCACCACGGAAGAACCTTAAAGAAACACTCTGCTCTTTCCATTCTCCTTTGAGGGGAAGTACTAAAGAGCTGCCACCACTGCTATTTTCCCACCCAAGCATTCAAAAAGGCTAGAAGTGCCACTGTGACAGAGAGCATTCTCCTACTAACAAAGGCATCCAGCATTTTCTGTGGCAGGAAACTGACTGATTTTGTGAAATTTCAATCTGACCCTACACTGGCTGCTATCTTCTTCCTCAGGGAACTCCAGTGCTACAGAGTGACCTTTTTTCTCCAGAGATAGCAGGTTATCAGTAAGCAAAAGTTGTTCCTCTAGGAAAAACAATGAACTACATCCAATCTGATCTTGGTAGCTAACCAATGGACCAGCAGAACTATCTTTGGCTTCTTTCTGCAATCCCCCACGTCCACTCTGGGCAGTTTCCTGGCTTTCTGGAATAGGTTTTTATGGGTACATGTCGGGCTGTGCCCTCCAAATTCAGCTGATGGAAGCAATTACTTTAGAGGAAACAACCTTTTGGGACCATGGGCTTGTTTCTACAATTTCTTACTTTGCTGTACTTGATAATTGAAAAAAACTGTTTGAAAATACTGATAAGAACAAGAAATATTCATTCAAGTAAAAGACAGTTTCTGACAGGCGTTCTCAGAAGGTAATGCTATAACAGAGTATACTGATATTTTGTATGCATATGCCACACATCTTACTATAAGCTTGATTATCTAAGAGGAGAAACAGATGGCCATCCAGGAGCGGTCAGAAGCTGCTCCCAGCCCGACCACGCCAAGGCCACGGTGAACACATGCCTCGGGCCCAAGGACATCTCCTGCTGAGGTCCCAAATTGACTGCAGCAAGGAGAGGAAAAAAGCCACTCCTTTTGGGGGCAGTTTTGGGCTGCCCTGAGGTGGTTTCCAGGCATTGTATACGCCAGGTGTAGGCAACCTTTCCCCTTTAAGGGCCGAGGGACTTCAGCTCCCAGAATCCCAGGAGCTATTGGCCAACATGGGACTATTGGCCAACATGGCTGAGGCTTCTGGGAGCTGAAGTCCCTCAGCCCTTAAAGGGGAAAGGTTGCCTACCCCTGGTATACGCCATGCCCTCGGAGCTTCCTGAAGCCGTCTCCATCTGCCCATCTGTTTCAGGCTTAAGTCTCCCTATAAAAAAAGTTGATAGTTGAACACTTGAATATATGCTATGGAAAGTTTTGAGGTTTAATGTGCTTAAATAAAATTAACAGCAAGATAAAAATAAGTAGCTAGTAGCAATTAAAGAAATATTTACGTGTTATTGTCAATTTAATACAAATTATTTTCCTATATGCCACAATAAAATAATGCAAATGCGGATACATGAATACAGGTCTAGGTTCTCCCCAAAACGCTGTCATGATAATTTTAGTTTTTTCTGTATTTTAAAAACAAGGCAATAATGTTAAGCATTGTTTGGTGCTTTGCTTCTTGTAAGTTCTGACCCAAAGCACCTCCTAATTATTAAAATACTACAATCATATTTGCTTCTATTTGTTCTCCTCCTCCTTGCCCATATATTCAAAGTTTCATATGCTGACACTAATGTTGGTAAATCTTTCAAGATTTTGTGAGATATATTATAGACACTAGACACAATACACGCACACAGAGCAGCTGCTTCACGAAGATAATGGTTGTAAAATGATTGGTTTCTAAATATCTTTAAGAAGGCTACAAGATCTTTTGTTGTTGTTTCTGCTGGTATTTGGCAGCAAAAGTGAGACTACAGGATCTTTTCAACATATTTTACACTGTTGTTCATATAAATTACTTTGATACTACTTGTCTTCCTCTGCTTTTAATACTCTCACTTCCACTCTCTGAATCCTTGCTATCCTTGAACATCTACCACATGACTATTCATTGATCTCCTCCTTCCAACTTTGTTTCTAAAAATTGCGACAATGCTATCACAAATGCACTTCCAATTCTGTTGTAAGTCTGCTATTTCTAATGGGTTCTCAGTTGCACCGTTCTATCTTGACTAATAAAAAAATTAAGGAAAATGATATCAGAGCTTCCTACTGAAAATGTACTGAGAAGACACTGAAATTGATTTTTTGAATTCTTAGTAAAGCACTTATCTTTTTCAGCATTCTGAAATTAGTTGATACAATTCCTTTTCAAATTCATGTTGGTTTGGCCTCTCATATGACAAATTACCCCCTTCTTTATACATCACTCTTCAATATTAAATAAAATGTCTGTTATCTTCAGAACTCTCTATTTGCCATCAACGGTTTATCCTCCCCTTCCCCCGCCCTCCGCCCAGAAATTGTAAAACCATTTCTCTATATTGCTTGGGCAAGAATTGATACCCAAATGGTGGTTCGAGAAAGAAAGAGACAGTCCTCTAGCTACTTTTCTTTGGCTTCATGTTCCAAGAACCCTTGCCATTAACCCTCTTCTGGCATATCTACATTTCAGAGGAAAAAAGAAACAAGGACACTCAGTTTGGGTTTACTTGTTTTCTCCCAAATTGAATGTCATCCTCAATATGACAGCTATCTGGCTTTTTAAAATCTCTACAACACTCTACAACACTGTTAGAAGGACAAATATGAAGTGTTTCAAACATATTCTGAAATAACGTTCTGTGAATATGGCCGACAGTACAAATATTTGATTCCTTACAATAACCACATGGGGCTACAAATCTATCCATATAGTGGAGCATTTTCCCTTCTTTTTTTAAAAAGGAGCTTGGGTGAATTGGGCAAATGGCTATAACGTAACATAAAAATTATCATGTTA
Organism: Phrynosoma blainvillii; assembly: GCA_026167975.1. Lineage (NCBI taxonomy): Eukaryota > Metazoa > Chordata > Lepidosauria > Squamata > Phrynosomatidae > Phrynosoma > Phrynosoma blainvillii. The sequence continues at coordinate 275,668,106 of JANUYF010000001.1, forward strand.
GATCATAGCCTTTGCTTGAACTGTGCACATATATAACATTATGCTGTGACAATGGTGAGCCTTATCACATTGCCCTGTAGCCATGTTACACAGTAGCCACAGCCCTAAACATATTACGTTGCAGACATTCATACACCACTACCTCTGCCAGGAACAAGGAAGAAAATGTTGGAAAGAGTGAAATATTTTTAACTGCATTATAGAACCATATGATTCTGTTCAAATCAACAGCTGACAACATCTTTCAGGCACTTCACTGCAGCTGTATTTACTTCAGCCTTACTTTATTGCAAACAATGGGCTACACTGAGCATTATATCAATGGACCTCTGCTTCCCCTCCTCATTACTACATACCCCTTTGCCCCCAAATTTGTCTTGGAAAGTTCCTCAACCCACTGAAGCAGATTTGAAGAACACACAAGGGGAAAAGAAATCTGTTTTACCAAGAGTCCATTCTGTAAGCAGACATAACTCAGCGGATATAACACAGTGTGATTTTATGGGTTAAAATAATTATGGAGACATTAAAGTTAACTCCTACCAGAAGGAAAAAGTATCATGAAAGCAAATGGTTATCAGTTAGTGCTGATTCACAAAAATACTTAATAATAATAATAATAATAATAATGACATCTGATAGCTTTCTTCAATCATGAGTGTACCTGTGTGAGTTCCACAATGAGTGAAATAAGAGTTCAGGCTTCATTTAGGCAATTTTTGTAACCTTTAAAGCAGGGGTTGGCAAACTGTCCCCTTTAAGGGCCGAGGGACTTCAGCTCCCAGAAGCCTCAGCTATGTTGGCCAATAGTCTGGGATGTTGGCCAATAGTCTGGGATTCTGGGACCTGAAGTCCCTCAGCCCTTAAAGGGGAAAGGTTGCCTACCCCTGATTTAAAGCATAACATCCCTCCTGTAAGACTGACTCGGCTGATATTCATGTCCGAGCATCTCCTAAAAGTTCAGTCGCTACTTTTGTGCAATCTTGTTAAGTTGTGCAATCTGTCACTAGCAATGTGTGATCTGACCTATTTCAAGATTAATCCTCACTTCTGATCTACTGCCTAATACAGCACTATCCTTATTGGGCAGTATTTCAATACCAAAATATTTAACATAAATGTCATTTCTATACCTTGGTGATTTCATAATCCTCTAGATCCCTGCCTTACCAACCCCAAACAGGTCAAAAGCAAACAAAATATATGTAGAATATATTGGAAAAGCTTCCTTTCCCTGGCCCATATATTATTTTTGTCCCCAGCCATACATCTGAAAGGTAGTAAATGCATATCCACATATTTCCGAAGATTATCAGTAAGGCCTTTGACAAGGTTCCCCATGACATTCTTGCAAACAAGCTGGTAAAATGTGGGCTAGACAAAGTAACTGTTACATGGATTTGTAATTGGTTGACTGGTCGAACGCAAAGGGTGCTCAACAATGGCTCCTTTTCAACTTGGAAAGAAGTGACCAGTGGGGTGCCACAGGGCTCTGTCCTGGGCCCAGTGCTATTCAATCTCTTTATCAATGACTTGGATGACGGTATTGGGGGCATAGTTATCAAATTTGCAGACAACACCAAATTAGGAGGAGTAGCTAATACCCGAGAAGACAGGATCAAAATTCAAAATGACTTGAACAGACTAGAGAGCTGGGTCAAAGCTAACAAAATGAAATTCAACACGGAGAAATGTAAGGTACTGCACTTAGGGCAGAAAAATGAAAAGCAGAGATATACGATGGGGGATACCTGGCTGAATGAGACTACATGTGAAAGGGATCTAGGAGTCAGGTAGACCACAAGTTGAACATGAGTCAGCAGTGAGACGTAGCAGCTAAAAAGGCCAATGCAATTTTAGGCTGCATCAATAGAAGTATAGTGTCTAGAATCTAGATCAAGAGAAGTAATAGTGCCACTCTATTCTGCTTTAGTCAGGCCTCAACTGGAATACTGTGTCCAGTTCTGGGCACCACAATTCAAAAAGGATGTGGAGAAACTGGAGCATGTCCAAAGGAGGGCAACTAAAATGGTGAAGAGTCTGGAAACCAAGCCCTATGAGGAACTACTTAGGGAGCTGGGGATGTTTAGCCTGGAGAAGAGAAGGTTAAGAGGTGATATGACAGCCGTGTTTAAATATTTGAAAGGATGTCATATTGAGGAGGGAACAAGCTTGTTTTCTGCTGCTCCAGAGACTAGGACCCGAAACAATGGATGTAAGCTGCAAGAAATGAGATTCTACCACAACATTAGGAGGAACTTCCTGACAGTAAGGGCGGTTCGACAGTGGAACACACTCCCTCGGAGAGTAGTGGAGTCTCCTTCCTTGGAGGTCTTTAAGCAGAGGCTGGATGGCCATCTGTTGGGGATGCTTTGATTGGGAGTTCCTGCATGGCAGGGGGTTGGACTGGATGGCCCTTGTGGTCTCTTCCAACTCTATGATTCTATGATTCTATGATTAGTCCAGACACACTTGTCAGAAGCATCTTGCTCAAAACTCCTATTACAAAATCAAAAAATAGTATGCAAAGAGGCTAACAAAAAGTGTGTTTACTTATAGATAAGGGAGAAAAGTGCAACCTGCTGTTTTTCCCAAAATGCATAATTTCTTATAATTAGTAATACTCTGCTTTACAGGGATTTCGTTAAGCAGGATAAACAAAACCAGTAAGTTCCAGAATTTCCAAGGATGTATCTATGGGGAGGGGGGGTGTTTGAGGTTACTGTCCTCCCCCAACTGGGAATTCTGCCACTCAATTTTCCTCCAGTCCCCAAATTCCTAGCACAGAATGAGAACTGAAAATCATTAACAAACACCTAGAACTCCTTTTATTTGCTGTGTTCACATTCCTTTGGTCAATTTGCCTGTCCTTTTACTCTGGATGCCTCAACTGTATTTCCAAACATTCAACAGAAGTTTCAAATTACTGTAATGCTAGAACTTTGAAAGCTGAAGGAAAATTTTATGGGGGGCTGAATTCTTATTTATAGGTCAATGCCCTCATTTAGCCCTCCCCTAGTAGCTTTATCATTGAGCATTTTGAAGCCACCGTTGAAAAAAGCCAGATCATTCCGTTTCAAAATGGTGATTATACTTAACATTCAGAACTGTAATTATCTTGTGAAGAAGCATGCATTTAATAATTGTACCTATACCCAGTGTTTTAAATGAAACAGCTCCATCCTGAAGGATCTAAATATATATGTTGACAGATGGGAAACAGGAAATGAGCTTAGACCTGAAACAAAATATTTAGAACACCAGCCATACTCAAACAGAAGCCCTGCAGTGCTGTTTGGGATTTAGAGAAAGAATGGAATGAGAGATTTCAAGAGTAAAAAACAAGAGAATTGTGCATCCCTGTCCCCATGCCCATCTACTGGATTTTTTAAAAAATGGCTTACTGCCCATCTCCTGTCCAGACACACCCCACCAATGGAAACTGTTAGGGAACTCAGCATGTCACCTCTGTTCCCTCTCCTATCTTTCCTCCCCCTGCTTGCATCTAAAGCCCAATTGTTCTTTATCCTTACTGAGCACACTTAGGGCCTCTACAGACGAGCCCTTTGGGCCGTCCTGGAACAGGGATGAGGAGAGGCAGCCGCACGCTGGCCGCCTCAACCCCTCCCCGAAGACGTCCTGACGCCACGTGCCGTTACGCATAGCACGCTGTGTCAGGACGTCTTTCCGGTGCAGCCTTTTGATGCACTGCTCCGGAAGGGGCGCTAAAGAGCCATGCGCCAGCTCTTAGGGTGCCCTTTTTGCTGGCTCTGAAAGGACCGGCATTTTGCCGCTCCTTCTGAGGCCCCAAAAGGGAGGATCGGGGCTGAGGCGTCCAGCAGCCTCGGCCTCAATCTTCTGCTTCCCGGGGCGGCCCAGGGCCGCCCATCTGCACCCCCCCAAGCCATTTATTTATTTAATAGTGCTCTACCCCCCTTCTTTTACATTTCCATACCTTGTGAGTTGCAAGCATGCAGAAACCACTCTCTTGTTGCCACTGCCTTCATGTCACTGCCTAGCGGATAGGCAGAGGGCAACAAGAGAGGACAATGTAAATATTGAAAATATGAACCATTGAAGGTATGGAAAACTGAAGTAAAAATTAATGTATTTGGCCTTAGAAACTGGGTGCAGACTTTCAGCAACAGAGGAGAAACAAACATTGATTCATGTCTGAATAAAATACCAGAGATAAAAACTATAATGTACCACAATTAGTATTTCCACAAATTGTTTTCTCTTTCTAATTATTCTTAATCCTCCTACTGTTCCATATTTGGCACATGGGAATAGGGGGAGGGAGAGGAGAAAAATATTCTCCATGCATTTTTAACCACACTCCCCTGCTCAAACTTGGGCAGACAGAGGGTGAACTTTCTCCATCCTGTTGAGTGTATGATTAAGGGTAGTGACTCCACTTCAGAAAAAGATGTGTAAAGAATACTGTTAGTTATTAATTATTATTAACCCTTATTCTATGCCAGCCACCCTGAGCTTTCTGAATGAAATATTTTTAAAATAAAGTAACAGGAAGAACAAAGATAAAGACTTCTATGTTACCTTCTTTTAAAGAAGGTAAGTATTTTAACATCACTACAATTTGGCATCTCATTTTGTAGAACATATCTAGCTCCTCCTCATTCTAGTGGTTTGCTCCTTGTTGTTTGTGATTACTCTGCAATGTGGCCTGTAGGACAACTACATGTGGTAGATCTTCCTGATGGTGGCCTAGTAGACCTCGGCCATGGAACTGCTCCTGATGGAGAATCCATTGTGTTTTTTTCTTGCTGTTACCGTTTAGGCACCATATGAAAGCACATCTGTTTGTGCAACCCTTTCTTTTATTGTGCATTGATATTTAATTACTTATTTATTTCTTAATTAGAATTATGATTCAATACTGTTTCTGTATTAGTCCATGTTTCTATATAAGTTCTCAGATGCTCTGGCCTCTTTGTAGGAAAGGTATAATATAAATGAAACAAATAAACAAATACATACAGAGCAGATCGTTGCATGATGAACTGCAACAAAATATATTATAGGTTAAGTCTCCCTATTCCAGAATTCCGAAATCCAAAATACTTCAAAAACCAAAATTTTATCATGGGCAGCTGAGACAGTGACACCTTTAGTTTCTGATGGTTCAATGTATATAATCTTTGCTTCATGCACAAAATGATTAAAAATATTGTGTATAAAATTGCCTTCAGGCTATGTGTATTAGATGTACATAAAGCATGAATGAATGTTGTGTTTAGACTTGGGTCCCATTTCTAAGATATCTCATTATGTATGGACATGAAAATACAGGTATTCCAAAATCCATAAAAATCTGAATTTCAAAATATTTCTGGTCCCAAGGATTTTGGATAAGGGAGATTCAACCTGTAATGGCAAACTAAAATAGTGCTTGTGGATAGAGGGGACACACAAATGTAGCTAAACATGAATCTACATTATGGTCCTGCATCGAAATTATGTTCTTCAGCATTTACCATTAAAAGAAAAGCAAAATAAAGAATAATTAGTATGCAGAAGTAACTTCACCTATCCAGGCGTCTGTATTATACCATTATGGCTAGATTTATAACATCTGATAACCATGTCACTAGTATCTGTCAATAAGCTGAAGACTGTAAGCAGAGTAGGTCTAGACTGAATCATACTTAAAGGTTTGTTGAAATCAGTGAGTTAGACTGGGTATCTTTAACTTCAGTTCACTTGATTTCAGTGGCTCTGCTCTAATTATGGATGTCTGGATCTAAAGCATCATATTCAGCCTCAGAGGGAGAGATGCAGGCCCAGCTTCATTGGGCCTAAATTTGGATTAAGAAGCAGAACCCTCCATCAAGTCCATCTGATACCATCTGGCCTCAAAGGGAGAGATGCAGGACCAGTTCCATCGGGCCTAGCCTAGACTAAGGGGCTATACAGACCAGCCAAAAGGGCTGTCCTAGGGGTGGAGTCGGGATGTGGCGACCGCACACTAGCCACCCTGATGTCGCTGTCACGCAGGGGCCGTGTCAGGGAGCTTCCTTGGCGCAGTGTATGGACACGCTGTGCCAACAGAGTGCGGAAAAGCCGCCACCGCCATGGCAGGGGCAGCTTTTTGCTGCTCCAAAAAGGAGCGGCATTTGTCAGCTCTTTTTGGAGCGGCAAAATGCTGGATCAGGGCCGTAGTGTGTGGTTGCTGCAGCCCCAATCCGACAAGGAAAGGGGGCCAGGACGCCGCCCCTTAGGGGCTGTCTGTATAACTCCTAAGAAGCAGAGCCCTCCCTCCAATCCATCTGCCATTGTCCAGGACTCAGAGGGAGAGAAGAACTGCTGGACCTGATCCCCTTCCCCACCGCCATTCCCTTCTCCTTTTGTGTCATGTCTTTTTAGACTGTAAGCCTGAGGGCAGGAAACCATCTAATTAACCATTTGTAAGCTGCTCTAAGAGTCTTTGTGGTTAAAGAGCGGGGTATAAATTCTCCAAATAAGTAAATAATAAATACAACGAATACACTGACTTTTTGGTTTGTACTAAAACTGCATGTTTGGTGATGTTATCAGATTGCCAAGAACAAACATATTGTTTCCAAAGAAATATACACAGAAACACCAGGAATACTATGATTCATATTTTCAGAAGCTAGCATCAGGAAAATGCTTACCTGTTTCAGGACTGGTTTGATTGCAACTGCTCACAATGCTGTTTGGTATCACTGGTGTGGTGGGTGCTTGGATTCGTGGCTGGATGGGGTTCAGATGTAATGAGTTTCCTAAAGCCATTCCAGATTGATTGAGCACCCCACAATTTCCACTAGCTTGCATCTGATTTATTAAACCTGCAAGATGGTTGTTTGTGCCAGAGCTAGAGCCATGGCCAAAGTTAGTGTTTGAATTCTGGCAGTGCATACTTTCCCCTCGCAAAGGTACATCCTGTGCCAGTGAATTCTGTAGAGTGCCAGTGTTCATGTTAGTGTCTGTAAAATGCAGCTGGTTAGCAGAGCAAGGCAAAACAGTATTTGAGCTCCCACAACCAGAACTACTATTGCTGCTCATATGAGAACTTTGACAGCTCATGGACTGAAGTAACTGGGACATAGATGTAATGGGAAATGAACCTTGGTTCTGCTTTCTTATCAAATCAGGCCCCGATTTAGGAACTCCAGAACTCTCCAACTGAGATTGCCTAAGCAAACTCAACACTGTAGTGGTTGGTGGTTTTCTTTTCCTCAAAGGGTCTTTTTGTTGAGACATCAGTTTATCTCGTAGTGCTGCTCGACCACTTTGACCCTCACTTGATGGTAAAAGCATGTTGGCAGTAGGAGGAAACATGGTGTTTAAAGTGCTGTGTCCATCGTTGCTGCCACTACTAGCAACAGATCCAGAATTGCTACTGCTGTTGCTATTGTTACCAGCAAGTTTATTTTGATTTGCTAGCTGTGCTTTGGCTGCTGCTGAGAGTAAACTACTAGCTGGAAAGGAGGCAGCATTGTGCTGGTTCAAGATCTGATTTAAAGGCATTCCCAGCAAGCCAGGTTGACTTTTCATGGGCCCACTTCCAGCAGATGCAGATGGGAATACTGCATTGCTTGGAGGATTTAATACATTACTCATTCCAGCAATCAATGTGTTTGGGATGTCCTTATATTGATGGAGTCCATCAGTCTTTGTAGAAGGACTTGACGGCATGGATGGTCTTGGAGACCCTATCGTTGACCTAGGTGATCGAGGGGGAACTTTAATATTACTACAAGATGACTGTGGTCCCATTGGAGGCATCATGTAATTTCCATGATCAGATGATGTGGAAGATGAGCGTGATCTTTGGGGTGAAGCCTCAATCCTTCCAATCCCAGATGCCATCATATGAACTGGAGATGTTACTGGTGAAGGGGAGAGAGAGGTTGAAGTAGAGTGCTGAACTCTTTGCAGATGACTCCCATGGTTTGTGTGACCAGGTTTTACAGTTGGCAAAGGGAGATTACTTGGTAGAGGAACGACAGCTGGAGGCATGCTTACATTCATCACAGGTACCTGAGAGTGGATATTTGAATGATAAGTACTTGGATTAATGATAACAGGATTTTGATTCACTGGTTTGCTAGGAATAGGGTCAAGAATGCCAAGTGGATCCTTTTCTGATGTTAATGGCTTTTTCTGAAGAGCACAAGATGATGGTGGCGGTGGTGGTGGAGGGCCTTGAGGTGGTTTGTGGTGAAACATTGCTCGTGGCATTTCCATACTAGTTGAAAAATTACACATGGGCTTTTTCATTACAGGACTTTTTGTAGTCAGGGTTGGGGAAAGAGGTATATTAGTCCTTCCAGCTATTGCACAAGATGACTGCACAGGAGAACCATGTAGCATTACTGAAGGTGGGGATAGAGGGGTTCTGTTCATGTGAACAGGACTAGCGTTGGGTGCTCCATGAAAACTGGAATTACTCCTTGTGAAAATATCTGGACTTCCAAGTGGGTCTGTCCTAGGAGAGATTGAGCCATCTCCATATATCTGTGATCCTGATGAAGCTGGACTAGGCATTCCTCCATGGTTGCCACGATATGGAGATTTCTGCCCATGTTCAGTACTGCCCAATCTCTGCCTTGGATAGACAGAATGAAGTTCTTGTTGCTGGCTTGCAGTCATCTCTTGCACATATAGCCGGCCCATGGCATTTGAGGCCCCCATCATCAATTTGAATGGAGTTTTACATTCTGGCATAACGGAGTTAGTGATTCCTTCATGTGATTTATTCCTTATTGATCTTGGAGTTGCTGCTCGTGAAGGTACTATTGGAGTTGCACCTGAAGTAGAGTACATGAGAATTACTATGTCTTGAAACTAAATAAAACATTATCACAACAGAATTAGTTTTTTTTTCTTTCTGGACAAAACTGTATACAGGTAATGAATGTGCACATGACATATAGAATCTTAAAAAGTGCTTCAGGTCTTAAACTAGGGTTTCCAGGTAAGAGAGCTTATACACATCGTAACTCATTATGTTGTTGTGGCTAGAGGTTAGGATCCCTTCTGGGAGAAAGGCGGCATACAAATGTAATAAATAAATAAATAAATAAATAAATAAATAAATAAATCCAATACACAAACTACACTTTTTAATATTAAGAGGTCTTTAACCATAATATAAAAGTACCTTTTCATCCCAAATCAAATTTAAAGTATTTTTGAGAACATTTTCCTAGGAATGACAGAGGGAAATAGCACTTTAAAATTAAAAAAACAAAACAAAACCCACATATACTGTTTTCTCCCTCCCACTCAATGCCTCCCTGCTCCTATCCTTGCTGGAATTTAGCATCCAATGGAAGCAAACAGCAATTGAAAAGTCTAGCAAAAAACATAACGTAAGGAGAGAAAGGCAAGAGAGGCAAGTGGGTTGCTGTCTCATGTTGCACCAGGAATGCATAGGAAGATGTTATGGGAGGGGATGAATGGATGGAAAGAAAGCCATAGTGGACATGGAAGGAAGGACTTGAGAGAGAAATGGGAGAAAGAGTGGTAAAAAGAAAGAGAGAGACATAGAGAAAGAAAAAAGAATGTGTGGTGAGGGTATCAGAGGATAGGAGGTGTTGCTGATGTACAAAAGAGTTCCTCTGCGGAAGACAGAAAATGAGAATAAAAGAAACAGGACCCCAAAGATTAATAGCAATGATGACAGAGATATTACTGAAAATATGGGAAAAGATGCCTTTCTAAGAGGAAGGATAATTAAAAAGCAGCCAGAAGAGGCAGGCAAAATGAAAAGGATTCATAAAATCAGAAATCATTTTGGATGCAACATAATTAATTTTCAATGTTTTAGTAAGTGCAATATGTTTGCACAGAAACGGAGAGCAGTATATCAAAATGCATTTTACGGTTACACATATATGCCCAACCTGAACATTTTAAAAAAAAAGTGTATTTAATTTTTCTAAGTAACAGAACTTCTTTCACTGTTATTAAGTACAGGGGGCTATCCCCATCTCCCCTTGTCTCCTGCTTACAATGGCAGTGAACATTCTGTTTGTAGGAGTTAAAACAAACTCTCCAAGCCACCTGACCCAGAAGACTAACAGTGGTTAGTTGGAACAACAGTGGGTCCTGATTCAGGGCTGGGATGCTGAGTGCCGAAAGTGAGCCTGGCTTCTGCCCACAATTACAACATTTCTCCAAAGATGAAAGAAGCGTACTGAGCTATCAATCTACGCACTTAAAAGAATTACATGTATAAATTTCCCTTTACATTGAGCCAGGCCCTTGGGCTAACTAGTCTTGAATACACTTTTGAATAGCAGTGCCTCTTTACAGTCATTCATATAGTTACATATTCTCCAAAAAAGCTATGTGAGTTCCTTTCAACTGCAAATACCAGATATTAAATTTGGCATCTTCTGCATGAAAAGCAAGGGCCCCGTTGTTGAGCTATGATACATCCCCCAAAACTCCACATTCCAAGGACTGTAACCCCAATTTTATACCTATGGTATACCCTGCAAACCTCACACATAAAAATTGGAAGTAGGTTCTAGTCCTTTGCTCCCATACTTCAGCAGTTGCCTATTTTGCACTAGGATATGTGATTCTGTTTCTAGGAGTTTAGGGGTGGGTGCAACAGATTTAGGATTAGTGGTGTAAGGTGGGATGATTCTCCAAGACTTACCATATAAAAGCATTAAAACTACCCTGTAAATTTTGATTGCTCAGTGTTTCTCTTTTGTTTGGCCATATTTTCCCTATGTATCAACCAATATCTTAGTACATTAATTCAATTTCTACATTGCTTCTAAAATTATACTCTTCAATACTGAATCTCCCACAGAGACCAAACAAAAACACAACTTACTTGTTCCACCACCAGGACTAGTCAGAACCAGTGAGGGATGCGGCACTTCCATGCTTTTATGAAGTGTAGCCACAGCAATAATTTTTCGTTTGTGAATGCATAGCTTAGTGACATCTTCATCTGCTTTGACATCTTCAGCTGTTCTTTGTGTCACAGCAACTCCAGGATCAAAATTAAATACCTTAAAAATAATGCCAGTACCATACTGTTATGAACACAGTTGTCTTAGTTATATCACAAACAAAAACAACCTTCAGTGGAGACTAAATGATAATGAAGTTTCCTTCGCTTTCCCCCAAAGCAGGTAATGTGAAGAAATCAAGGTTGACAAAATACAGTCTTCTTTATTCTCAGTGGTCCTTCTGGTGCAAGAATGGGGAAATTCCCCATCTATGTTTTAATGTCATGATGAAGAGTCTCTGGCACTGGGGTTCCTGGGATTTTAATCTGGCCTCCAATTGGGGTTGCTCAAATGGCCGTAATTCCTTCAGCATGACATTGTTACTTTCCCCCCCTCCCTGTTCTAAAAGGTTGAAATGCTGTTTTTAACCCAGAAGTGGTCATTTCTAGGACAAGAAGTGACTGCAAGTCATTTATGAAGATCAATGAAAAAAGATCTTCCAAGGATGTAATGGAGGCAGAAGGAAGCAACCTGAGGATTGCACTTTCTCCACCTTGGTTCTAGGGGATGATGAGTGTTGGTTGAACAGTTCTCCAAAGATGGTGCTTCAAACGGTATTTTGCATTTCTTTCAACACTGTAGGGCCCTCTTGGGCCATGACCACATGTATACACTTTGTTTGACAGTTGTATTAAGCATTTCAGTGGTTGAAAGGAGGAGAATGTGGGGGAAACTACAGTTATCTTAAGAAAATGAAACAGAACCCCAAGTGGGGTCCACAAGCCACACAGTCCTTAAGCCCAATTTCTGCAGCCCTTGAAGTCCCCATCCAGTGAATCCTCCTGCCTCCAATTATTGGAGGAATTGTTTTGTTTTTTGTTTTGCCTGAAAACTACCCCAACATGCCCCATACATGTCTGCAAACATGGTTGTTCATGCCCACACTCCTCCAAACACTACCACCACCTTCAAAACAGCCAAGAGGAGAACCAGGAGTGACATGATGTCACTTCCAATGAAGTGATAATTTATTGGTGTAGTCTGTGCAGTAGGAATGGGGAGGGGAGGAAACGGCTCCTGGGCCCTAAACAGTTGCCACTGCACAACTGTATGGTAAGATAAAACACAAGTAAGACTTGTATGTTGCTACCTGCTTTGAAATCCCAGCTCACACATTGTGCATCCTTCTCCTTTTAGGATAACTCATCCCATCTCCCCAACCTTATGATTTGTCTGCATGGAATCAGTCAACTTTCTACATTCATAGAATTCATTCATTCCTCAGTGAGGTTTTTGTTGGAGGAGGTTGGTTTTTGAGGATAGTCTCACAAAATGTACTGCTCTTTCAAGATTGTTAGTAATTCCTTCTAGTACACAAACTGTGACATTTTGGCTGCATAAGGATCCACACATGGAGAATAATTTCAATACTACATAGTATATAAGATTTAGAAAATAAGATTTAGAAAATTTGATGGAAAGTGCCCACACTTCTGAAACAGAGGGAAAAAGAGCTACAGTTCTCTTGCCATCCCTGTTAATGGAATTGCCATTATTAAAATTAGTAAAATGCCAGATGAATATAAAGCTCCTAATCCCCCCCTGCTTCTGGTAATATTTTTGTTTTTAAATTTTATATCAGTGGATATATCTGTACAGTAATTGCCTTGGCTTATTTCTCTCTGAAATATAACTGTTTAGCGCTCCCAGTTAAGGTAAAAGTTTTGCTTTGATGCTCAAGAAGACAGAAGAGCAGATTTCCCCCCCTTCAAGCATCACCACAGAATCCACAAGTAAGTTGCATCTGAAAATCAAAGAGACAAACTCACAGTCTTCATGACCCATTAAACATGCAGTCTTGCTTTAAAAATGGTTTTGCTTCAAAACAATGCCTTTTAAAACTGCATCCACTAAACAAAGAGATTTAAATTTTAATTGCTCTAATCCATGTCAACATCTTGGCAAGGACTGGAAGATATTTAATTCTATATATATTAGTTTTACATGCATGATATTCAAGCATCTCATTTTACCTTAGGAAGGATGAGAGGACATTCTAAACCACATTTGCATGTTCCATCAGTCAGCAGGTATGTTTTAACCTGTTCCAGACAGGACAATAAAGACCCACTAGGACTGAAAGAATAAGAAAATGGAATACAAGTACATTAATGAATATTGTTAGAAAATAGTTTGCATGTGCAATATGCAAGCAGCAATGTATAAAAACAAACGATAAGATGTTGTCCATCTTGCAACAGTACCCACAAAAAGAAAGACAAATTCAATTTCCACATTAGAACAATACTTTTATCTTTTCCCCTTCTACCCTACATTTTATAATAAAAATTCAAGGCTTGATATTTCAAAGATGTTACATTTTTCTCTCGGGCATTGCAGAATATCAACTTTTCTATTAATGTATAATGCACCGCATAACTTATAATTAATGAAAGAAGTGCAGAACAGTCATTCCATCTGCACCACATTTCCTACGGTATAAGAAACATACAACATCAACAGTTTGGAAGTAACTAGTTTGAATTCCTTTTTTCATTAACAAACTTAAATTACAGTGTTAATATCAATTACATTGTAAAAAGAGCAATGTTACCCTTTGTTATAACTGTAATATACTGGGAGACAATTTCACTTCTTTTGTAGGGACAAGTGTAATTGTTTTTAGTTACTTTTATAGTTGGAGGGCACATGCCACATCACTACTGTTGGTTTGTTTTTACCACTGTGGCTTGCAGAATTTTTAAAAGAACTAAATAAAAGCACCTATTTCACTTCTGAACAGCAAGCCAAGTTACTCTTTAAATATCACAACTATAAGGAATGTTTTATCTTCTTGGGGGCTTTACAGTAGTAATTGTAACTAATTAGTTTCGAAAGGTAAAGTTCAAAATTTGGCCTCTATGCTCTGACTTGAAGCAGTGAAAAGATTTTTCTAAAAAAGGAGACATATTTAAACTTATATGGGATTCCAAGAAAAAAAGCTTTTAGTAATATGCCTACTTATGTAAGTGTTTATGGGCAATAATGCTGTGTTGTTTAGATTGTCTACATAATATTCTGTGTTCTTATGTAAGAAACATCCAGTGGATAAATCTTGCATAGGGTAAATACCAAGCAGGAGAATGCTTCTGTCACACTGTATTTGGTCTCTTCTGTCTCTTGAAGCATTGTAGTTTTGTTGGGCCTCTATGCAGAGCAAGTCTGCAAGAAGAGCTTGCTTAGCTGGGAATGGAGTGAAGGAAGCTCTTATACTGTACAGAGGTCCAACATTTTGACCTTGGCAACCAGGTAAAATATATACTTGTCACAACCTTGCCTTGATGTCAACTCATGGATGGAGCAGGGTCTTGTCTCTGACATCATGCTATATTCATAGCCATTGCTATACAGTTTGTAGGACAATTCTTCACAGGGTCCTGGGAATGAGCCCATCTTCTTGTTCTGTACTTAGGAAGAACAGGTTGCTTACCTGTAAATGTGGTTCTCTGAGTGGTCATCTGTGCCCTCACACAAGAGAGTTTTGCGCCTGTGCAGATACTCCATTCAGAAGTTCAAAAGCTGAGTAGATTGGCAGGCAGCCTCGCCACTCCCATGTACTGAGCATGCCCAACCCTGCCAATTTAGTTCCACCTTCAGTTCAAGTCTGCCGCAAAAAATACAGGGACCTGACAGAGCGGAGGTAGGGTGGGTTTGTGTGAGAGCACAGATGACCACTTGGAGAACCACAGTTACAGGTAAGCAACCTGTTCTCCATTGTGGTCTCTGTGCCACACACAATAGGGTAACTAAAAAGCTTGTTTGAGGAAGGTGGGAAGGTCACTGTAGAATAGAAGATAGAAGAGCACGAACAAAACCTGGCATCCTGATGCGATCTGCAGACAAGCCTGTAGTGCCGAATAAACGTGGAAAGTTGTGACCATGTAGCAGCAATGAAAAAGTCAGGCAGCAGATACCATAAGAAAGCAGCTGATAAGGTGACAGCCCTAGTCGAGTGGGAGTGGACACCAGTAAGAACGGGTCACTGAGCAAGTGCATAGCTAAAGAATGGTTTGAACAATACATTGTGAAAAAACGGTGGCCTTTCCTGGGCTCACCACAACAAACAAGGTGCTAGGAACATGGAACTAAGGAATGTGTTGAATATTGAAAGCCAGAGCACGGAGAATGTCCAGAGTGTGCACAGTCTTCTCATGTGAAGCTGATAGTTGAGGATAAAATGTGGGCAAACAATGTCTTGTGATAGATGAAGAGAAGATATCACCTTAGGAGGAAGAAAGCTGCAAGTTACAGAGTCACCTTGTCCCTATGAAAGATAAGGCAGGGCTCATCCAAGCAAAGGTCAGTTAAGTCTGAAGCCCTTGTTGTTAAAGTAATAGCAGCAAGAAATGCTAGCCCCAGGGACAGTACTCTCTTGATGGATGATCCCCATAGCTTGAATGGAGGTCGAGTGAATTGCATAAGCACAAGGGATAGAGTCCACACAGGTGGAATCAGTGGCTTGGGAGGGTAGAGTTTGTGTAGTCCGTTGAAGAATCACTGTATAATGCCAGAGTAGAAGAGGTAAGTCAAAGGCAAACCAAAAGTTGATTACCTATGATAGATGCAGATAGAAATTCAGGGATAAAAAATGCCAAGCCTCTGTCATGGAGGTGAAGGGGGAATAGAAAGCCATCACCAATCTGACAGGGGGAGAGGCTTTGAGAATACATTGGTGAAGGTGCCGAAGTGTCTCCATTTGTAAAATAGAAACACTTCTTAGGAGTC
The DNA here is from genome assembly GCA_026167975.1 of Phrynosoma blainvillii. Lineage (NCBI taxonomy): Eukaryota > Metazoa > Chordata > Lepidosauria > Squamata > Phrynosomatidae > Phrynosoma > Phrynosoma blainvillii. The sequence goes on from JANUYF010000001.1 coordinate 275,683,855, forward strand.
CTTCCTTGCATGGGAAAGGAAGGAGAGAAGGTCCCCAGAGGTCCGGGTTGGATCCTCCACACCATCAGGTTTATATTCAGACAAAGAGAAGGTCTGGTTATCTGGGAAGCGGTAGGCAGTAGCCCTTTGCAAGGTGTAGGAGGGGGTGAACCAAGTTTGCCTTGGTCAGGGGATTTTAACAAGGATGTATTAGTAGAAAGGGAGGGAAGGTGTAAGGAAGGTGATCAGTCTTATCGTATGGGAAGGCTTTTATCAAGGAATTTCTGCCTCTCCCTGCATTGGAGCAGAACAGGTGACACAAAACGAACAGATCTACATGGGGGTAACCTCAAGGAGATGTTACGAGGAAGAATGCCACCTGTTCTGCTCCAATGCAGGGAGAGGCAGAAATTCCTTGATAAAAGCCTTCCCATGCGATAAGACTGATCACCTTCCTCACACTCAGAAAGGAGAAATATAGTAGTGATGGGTGACTTCAACTATCCGGATATTTGCTGGAAGTCAAACTCGGCAAAATCCTCAAGGTCTAGCAAATTCCTCACTTGCCTCGAAGACAATTTCATTGTTCAAAAGGTGGAAGAGGCAACGAGGGAGTCAGCTATTTTGGATCTGATCCTAACTAACAGGGAAGACCTAGTTAATGGGGTGCAAGTGGTTGGATCCTTAGGCGGGAGTGATCATGTCCTCCTGGAGTTTATTATACAGTGGAAAGGAGAAGCCAGGCATAGTCAGACACGCATTCTAGACTTTAGGAAGGCTGATTTTACTAAACTTAGAGAAATACTGGAGGTGATCCCATGGTCAGGAATACTAAAAGAGAAGGGAGTTCAAGACGGATGGGAGTTTCTCAAAAGGGAGATACTGAAGGCACAATTTCAAACCGTGCCAACGAGGAGGAAGAATGGGAGGTGTCTCAAGAAACCAGGATGGATGACTAAGGAACTTGTAACTGAACTATGTTTTAAATGGAACATGTATAAGAAATGGAAAAATGGGGAAATCACCAAAGAGGAATTCAAACAAATAGCTAGCACGTGTAGGTGTAAAGTCAGAAAAGCTAAAGCGCAGAATGAAATCAGGCTTGCTAGAGAGGTTAAGAAAATAAAAAGGGCTTTTGGGGGTATGTCAGTAGCAAAAGGAAAAAGAAGGAAATGGTAGGGCCACTGTGTGGAGAAGATGGCAAAAAGTTAACAGGGGACAGAGAAAAGGCAGAATTACTCAACACCTTCTTTGCTTCAGTCTTCTCAGAAAAGGCAAAGGGTGCTCAACTTGAGGATAATGGAGCAGAGGACAGAATAGGAGAATTTCAGCACAGAATAAGTAAAGAGATAGTACAGAAACATCTGGTTAATCTAAATGAATATAAGTCTCCAGGACCAGATGAATTACATCCAAGGGTATTAAAAGACCTGGCAAATGTAATATCGGAACCATTGGCAATAATCTTTGAGAATTCCTGGAAAACAGGAGAGGTCCCAGCGGACTGGAGGAGGGCAAATGTTGTCCCCATCTTCAAAAAGGGGAAAAAAGAGGATCCCAACAATTATTGTCCAGTTAGTCTGACATCAATACCCGGAAAGATTCTGGAGCAGATCATTAAACAGAGAGTCTGTGAACATCTGGAAGATAATTTCATAATCACAAAAAGTCAACATGGGTTTCGGAGAAACAGGTCATGCCAGACCAATCTGATCTCTTTTTTTGATAAAATTACCAGCTTGGTAGATGAAGGGAATGCTGTGGATATAGTATATCTTGATTTCAGTAAGGCCTTTGACAAGGTTCCCCATGACATTCTTGCAAGCAAGTTGGTAAAATGTGGGCTAGACAAAGTAACTGTTACATGGATTTGTAATTGGTTGACTGGTCGAACGCAAAGGGTGCTCAACAATGGCTCCTTTTCAACTTGGAAAGAAGTGACCAGTGGGGTGCCACAGGGCTCTGTCCTGGGTCCAGTGCTATTCAATATCTTTATTAATGACTTGGATGACGGTATTGGGGGCATAGTTATCAAATTTGCAGACGACACCAAATTAAGAGGAGTAGCTAATACCCCAGAAGACAGGATCAAAATTCAAAATGACTTGAACAGACTAGAAAGTTGGGCCAAAGCTAACAAAATGAAATTCAACACGGAGAAATGTAAGGTACTGCACTTAGGGCGGAAAAACGAAAAGTACAGATATACGATGGGGGACACCTGGCTGAATGAGACTACGTGTGAAAGGGATCTAGGAATCCAGGTGGACCACAAGTTGAACATGAGTCAACAGTGCGATGCAGCAGCTAAAAAGGCCAATGCAATTTTAGGCTGCACCAGTAGAAGTATAGTGTCTAGATCAAGAGAAGTAATAGTGCCACTCTGTTCTGCTTTGGTCCGGCCTCACCTGGAATACTGTGTCCAGTTCTGGGCACCACAATTCAAAAAGGATGTGGAGAAACTGGAGCGTGTCCAAAGGAGGGCAACTAAAATGGTGAAGGGTCTGGAAACCAAGCCCTATGAGGGACGACTTAGGGAGCTGGGGATGTTTAGCCTGGAGAAGAGAAGGCTGAGAGGTGATATGACAGCCGTGTTTAAGTATTTGAAGGGATGTCATATTGAGGAGGGTGCAAACTTGTTTTCTGCTGCTCCAGAGAACAGGACCCCCAACAATGGATGCAAGCTGCAAGAAAAGAGATTCCACCTCAACATTAGGAGGAACTTCCTGACAGTAAGGGTGGTTCGAGAGTGGAACACACTCCCTCGGAGAGTAGTGGAGTCTCCTTCCTTGGAGGTCTTTAAGCAGAGGCTGGATGGCCATCTGTCAGGGATGCTTTGATTGGGAGTTCCTGCATGGCAGGGGGTTGGACTGGATGGCCCTTGTGGTCTCTTCCAACTCTATGATTCTATGAATGCTTGCTCAGATAGAGCCCACTCATGCTGGAGGACTCAGGCATGACTCAGAGAGTCCGCTAAGATATCCTGTCCTCCTAGGTGGAGAGCAACGGGGTGTGACAATCTTTTGTCGCATCACTGCTAGAGAACTACAGAGAGGTAGAGGAGAGTCTCTGGGTGTGTACCTCATTGTCTGTTTATGTAGCAGACGGTGGAAATGTTGTCTGTTACACCCCAGACTACTCCATCCGTTAGACCAGGGGCAGGCAACCTTTTCCCTTTAAGGGCCGAGGGACTTCAGCTCCCAGAAGCCTCAGCTATGTTGGCCAATAGTCCCATGTTGGCTAATAGCTCCTGGGATTCTGCGAGCTGAAGTCCCTCGGCCCTTAAAGGGGAAAGGTTGCCTACCCCTGTGTTAGACTGTTTTGAAGGCCCAGAATGTCATCGTCAATGTGGATAACCTACCACATTAGAGGAGTGAAGGTGGTCACCATGCGTGAAGGTTGCAGGAATAGGAGCGTTGACCCCGGAACATTGCAAGGATCCCTCGTTTAAAATAGGGATATCCGTATATAGGGAGAGATTGTTGGCATCAGGGTAGTGGTGATTGTTGAGGGAATCGAATGCCAGAACGAATCAGCTGTGGAAGGACCTGAACTCGAGGCACGCCAAGTACAGCTGTGGTTGAGGCCATGCAACCAAAGCCCTAGGGTATCTTTTGTAAGAGAGCATCTGCATTGTAGAAGCTGGTCTATCTGAGACCAGAAGGATTGAGGTTGTCAAAGTAGGAAATAGACGCAGCCAGCGTAAGGGTCCAAGGTTGGCCCTGTATAGTTTATTATCTGAACTGGTTCCAGAATGGTCCCTGAAAAACCTATGTGCAGACCAAGGTTGGTGAGCCAGGACTGCAATGTAAGTGTCCTTCCAGTCCATAAATGCAAAGCAGTCCCTCCAATGAAGAAAGGGAGGATGGAGTGCAGAATCACCACCGTGAATTTGCATGGAATGATGGAATGACTGATTCCCCTGAGACCATAGCATAAGGCGGAGGCTACCATCTTTCCTCAGAACTGCAAAGTATCCTGAGAAAGGACAGTCCAGTTTCTTCTTGTCTGGAATGGTCTGACGGCTCCCTTCTTGAGAAGAGAAGTGATCCCATCTTGTAGTGCAAAAATGGCAGTAGAGAAGCACTTGGAAACTGCATGGGATATCCAAGGCATACTATGCTGAGGAGACAGGTGTCTGAAGTGATGTGCCGCCAGATGTTTGTAATGGTGGGAGAACCCGGGAGTATAAAACAGACCCAGAATGTAGAAACTTGGTATTATAGATTATGACATCCCTTGCAAGGGATCAAAAGCAAGACTTTACAGAGGATGACCTCCTAGAAGAAGATTGGCACTGTTGTTGTCCAAATGAATGCCTGGAAAAGAACTAGAAGCCAGAAAGGAGCTCCTAGGCATGACTGAGAAGGATCCCAAGGATGACAAAGTAGATAGCGGCATAACTGAGGGCAAAAAGGGCTTCATTACACTGTCTCTGTCCAGAGAGGCCAACCTTCCTAGCTGTCAAACAAGCCTTACACAACTGGACCAGGGACATGTAGGTCTTGGAAGAGACCTCTACCTCCAAAGGGTGGATCACCAGTCCTCCTATAGGCAAAGCCAGAAAGGGCTGTTGAGCAAAGCCATACACACCTATGTAATGACATAGCAGCAGAGAAGACACTAGAGCATAGTGCACTGTATCTCCGGAAAAAGTGAATCTGTCATTATAGAAAGACAGGGCGGTGATTTTCTGACTATTTGACAGACTGGAGATGAATGCTGCCACCCTGTCCCACAAAATACTCTGGTAAGGAGACATGTATGTCTGCATGCTTACGACCTTGACTGCTAGAGATGCAGAAGAATATAATCTCCCTCAGTGATATCGTCTACTGCCTGCCCCATCAACCGGAGCACAATGGGCCATCCCAGAGGTCCTGGACTAGGATAATACAAACAGCAGAGAATTCAGAGTTGGATGAAAGACAAGGCAAGGAGCAGTGTCAGACTGCATTAGTAGGAGGTAGAGAAGCTGGCTTTGCCCATGAGTGTTATATCACCTTGTCGAGGGCAGGCAACAAAGGCAGCAAGGCAGGTCTAATGCTAGAGCCCTGTCATGCATTGTACAATCTGGGAGAAGAGTAGAACACCCTTTGGTGGAAACAGAGGGCCTACATGGTATACTTGTAGGTGGGATTTATTGCCAAGGCAGAAACAAAAGAGACTAGAGGCTGAATATGCATCAACGATGTCGGTACTGATGTTGGCATTGACCTTGACATCAGTGTCAGTATCGATGTCAACATCAGTGTTAGCACCGCCTTCGGTATTGACTTCTGAATCAGCACTGGTATCAGCGTTGACAACAGCGTCGGTATCAGCATCAGTATAATCGCTGTTGACATTATCACCGTCAGTATCATTGTGGATATCATTGCTGTTGTATCGATGTCGGTATCATTATCGATACTGCTGTCGATATTGACACTGGTATCACTGCAGTCGATATCATCACTGTCGATATTGACATCGGTATCATCTCTGTCAGTATCATCATTGTTATTGGTGTCAGCATTCAGATCTTGAAGCTTGTTGATACTGAGAGGCCTTGGTACTGAGAAGCCTTGGTACTGAGAGGCGCAGAAGCCTCGAAGATGGTACCAAGGATAAACTCCTGATACTGAGGAGCCAACTTCACTATATTCATTCTGTACAGAGTGAGGTAATGGTACCGACAATGGGCCCTTAATAATTTACTCAAAGAGGAGTGTCAGGGCGGTCTGAGGCCAACGGCAATGCCGGTATGGCTATCATCTGCCGGGATTCTCCTACTGCCCAAAAAGCCTCAAATAGGCTTAGTTCATCCAGCAGTGCTGTTAACCTCACTTCAGTATCACAATCAGAATATGCCAAGCACAAAAGGCCGAGGCATAGCGCTGTTAAAACCCAGTATTTTGTTGAGAAGCTAACTGCCCAACTAGCCTCAGGTAGGCTCTGCTCATGTAGTAAAGCTGATAACACTGTGTCGGTATCACAATCTGCATGTGCGAAGCACAAAAGGTGAGGCATAGCAGCGTTTAAGTCCAGTATTTAGTCAGAGATCAAAGTAATCAGTTTGCATCGAATTTTCAGTTGGAGCGCTTTCTGCATCATTGAAGAAAATGAAAGTGATGCCAAGGGATGTTATTCAACTGTCAAGAAATGAGAGCCTTTCCAATAATGAACCTTCAGTCTCTGGGCCTGGATCTTCAGGGCCAGGGAAGTGTGTATGAACACTTTGCAGTGTTAACAGTGTTTAGCCAAGTGCCCCTTCCCAAGGCAAAAGAGATTGAGGGTGTCTAGCTCAACAGAGAAACTTTTCTACTACAGGTAAAACAGAGTTTGAAGAAAATAAGAAGTAGGGCATAAGGCAGTACAACAATAACAGTAAAAGAAAGAGAAAGACTAAAGAAACACAAGGTTTGAAAAGAGAGGCAGAGGCCATAAGAAGCCCACAGTAGGGCACCCAGTAAGGTGGAAAAATGAGGGGGGAAACTAAAAAAAACACCTCTCTCTTTGATCATTGGGAAAACTCAAAAGAAGTATAAGAGAAAATATAAAGAAAAAAATAAAGAAATTAGATAATCTAACTGTAAAGGGTGTGCTCAGTCAGAGAACTATCCAAACAAAGTTTCTCTTGCAGTGGACTGCAAGAACTGAAGGTGGAGCTAGATTGGCGGAGTTGGGTTGGGTTTTGAACTTCTGAATGGAGTCTCTGTGCAGGCGCAAAACCTTACTGTGGGAGGCACAGAGACCACAACAGAGAAGTGTGGTGAGCCATCTCAAAGTGCAGAACCCCTTGTGTCCCTAACTTCTGGGGAACACTAATAGTGATTATTGATAAGCTAAGTTAAATGGGCACATCTTTGTCCAGTTATGCTTTTAGTTTTGCCATTAAACAATTCTAAGGTATGTTCATTTTAAACAAAATTTATTTTTGCTGCTTAGTAATCTGTGGATTTCTTATTACTCCGTGGAATAAAACTTGAAAAATTGAAGGGTTTCTGGAGAGAAGGAAAAGTTGTCAAGCAAAGTTCTGGAGAACTTAGCATGCCCCATTAGCAATTCTGTCCAAATCTATAGTAAATTAGCTGTGGAATGCATTACTGCCACTACCCTTTCACATAGGAGTAACAGAGAAGGTGTGCACAATAAAACCAGATCCTGGATCTTTAGTCAGAGTGTTCCTAGCAGCTGCTCATAGTACTGCCCAGGATGGACTGTTCCTATTAAAATCAAGACATGTAAAAGCAGAAAGGCACTCAAAGCTAAAGGAATTTTGGAATACAAATTTAGCACAGTGTGTGTCTGTGGGGGAAGGAATCCAGTAAATTTATAAAATATTCTAATTTTAAATGGTGCACCTAACAATGCAGTGAAGTAGTATGGTTTCCTGTAACATAACAAGCAAAAACCTATGGCTCAGTTTAGTTTTGCTTACCAAGATCCATTTCAGATCCCAGATAGTAAAGGGTCATTAAATCATAAGCCCTGCTTCATACATAATGTGAATTAAAAAACAATGATTGAAGTCAGCGTGCAAGGACAGAGCAGTGAAGAGAATGAGGTGTTCATTCCCGCCAAAATAAACTATGGGTTTCTGTACAACCGTTTTAACAGCCGACTTAATTCATAGATCCAGTCTGCATATACGTAATGCCAAACCATGATCCAAGATTACTAGGAAGAACTATAGTAAGCCTCAGGCTATCACACTCTCCCCTCTTCTTCAGGTATGGCTGAAGGAAAATGGAGGCTTCCATTTCCAGTTTAGATTACAGCTTAATGGGAACAAAGCAAGTTCAAAAATTGCAGCAAATAAGTACATAAACCTGAGACTTGCCTAGGCTGGTTCTTATTAACACTAGAAGGCCCCTTTCAGACTAGAAAGTTATAGCACTGTTACACCACTTTTAACTGCCACACCTGCATTTTAGGGAGAGGTGCTTAGAATTCTTTGCAAGAGAACTCCTCTCATGCCTTTGAACAAATTACAAATCTCCACAGAATTCCACAGGATGCAGGCGAAGTAGAATCATAGTGCTATAAATGTGTAGCGTGAAAAGGGGCTTAGTTCACACTAACCAGAGTCTCTACTCAATAGCACTATGAAAACTGGTATAATAATGCAATTAAAAAATAGAACACTATATAAAATACAGAACACTAAACTAAAACAGGGGTTGTAAATACTGCAGTAAAGACTATGTATAACTTTTGCATTGTATCTTTTATTTCAGTTTAGCACTCAGTATTTCTAATGGTTTCATATATTTTTCATAGTTCATTTGAATAGAAGGAATGTGTGACATACTAATAAAAATCCATTTTAAGACTTGATTGAGCGTTGTCTTTTTCGGTGTTTTAAAGTGGAATCTTCTACACAGCATTTATGAATTACTTTTCATGAAAAGTAAAAAAAGGTTAACATTCTAGAAGTGTGCAAATTTAGAGCTGGAAAAATCACTCTTCCCAAGTCACCACTTACTGAGGTTGATTTTATTTAAAATTTGACATGATTTCTTCCACTTTCTCCTGGAGTAAAGAACACAATACTGAACGGTAGTAACTGATGCAGCTTTGAGTCAATGCTGCAGGATTTTATTTCAATAATAAGTAGCTAAGTAACTAGAGCAGGGGTAGGCAACCTAAGGCCCGGGGGCCGGATGTGGCCCCCCCGAGGCCTTTGGACCGGCCCCAGGCCAGTCCTGCCACCCCCCCGCCACCAACCATGATGATATTGATTATTATTGTTATTACTTGTTCTTCGGGTTTTCTTGGCAAAATTTGCACAGGGGTTTTTCCATGGCTTTTCTGGGGCTGAGAGAGTGTGCATGCATAATTTTTATTTTTAAAAATATTTATTTATTTATTTATTTATTTTTGGTGCTTCGGCCCCCCAATTGTCTGAGGGACAGAACCCGGCCCCTGGCTCAAAAAGGTTGCCTACCCCTGAACTAGAGGGTCACAATGGCTATCTCACTGATTCAAGTAAGGGTCATTTTGGTTACCTGTAGACCTCATCACATTAGCTTCAAGAATGGAAAAAAACTGCAAGAAATATAAACTACATGCTACCCAAATACCCATTCACCCCCTAAGCTGCAAGTGCACTGGTGATTTTGAGTCAACAGGAAACAGTTATTAAAGGTCAAATTACATTCAGTTAAGAATTTTCCCATATTTCAATATTTATAGGTTTTCCAATATCCTGCGCCCATTTTATCATGGTTTGTTTTACCCTTTCATTCTCCAAATATGGGAAAATTCTTGGAAAATAACAAACAAATTTACTCTATGTCAAAATTATATAGAAAACTATTACAAAATGTTCTTTCAGTGGTATATGACTCCAGTTAAAATTAATATGCTTTACAAAACAGGAACGACACAATGCTGGAAATGCCAAAAACCAAATGCCAATTTTATACATTTATGGTGGAAGTGTACTAAAGTAAAGCGATATTGGGCAAATATTACTGAAGCCATAAGTGAGATAATTAGTATAAAAATCAAGCCTGATCCAAGAGTATATTTATTAAATATGACAAAATTATTAGAAACTAAGATTGAAAAAGATCACTCTAGAAAACTATTATATATGTTGACAATTGCGAGAATACTATATGCACAATTCTGGAAAGCTGATAGAATTCCAACCATAGAAGAATGGATAGTTAAACTGAATGAGGCAATTAACATGGATATCCTTACTGCTAATTTAAGAGGTAAAGATTTAAAAGATGAATGGGAATGTGTTCATAAATGGATCAAAGGGAAAATTTAAATTACCATTAAGAATCATTAAGAATCATTATTGTGTAACACCTGTTGGAAGTACAGGAAACAATAATAGATAAACCAAGATTATCAATAATATGACCTTAAGATCTCAAAATGGTTTTTTTTTTCTTTTTTCTTTCTTTTATGATTTTAGAATTAGGTCATTATATCTTGATTGTTTTGTCTTGTTGTTTTATGTCAAATGTCATGAAGAGAAGTATGTAATGTCTAATGTTTTATGTTGTTTATGTGATTTGATTGTATGTTTTAATAATAAAATTTATTGAAAAAAAAAATTACATTCAGTTAAAATCACAAGATGATCCTGGAACGCTACACCAGACTGCAGATGAAAGATAATATGCTTAAATGTGTCTCATCCTAAACACACACACACACACACTCCTCTCCATCCATGGAAAGCTAACATGTCAGGAATCTAGTTCATCTAGCTTGCTAATGTACTAATTTTCAAGAATAATGATGTTTACAGGAACAGCCTTCAAATGTACAACTTTCCTTCTGCAGGCTGGAATACCTCAAAACACAGAGGCATCTAGTTAAAACACAGTGTAAAGCACATTATATTCTAGATGCAACTGCACAGAATGAAAAGATGAAGGGTCTTAGAGGAAACCAGAAAACAAAGCATTCATCAAATGTTTTGTACGATATATAAATGGGTGGAATCGATGGTTTCTAAGGTTAGATGATGAGGTGTTTTAGCAATCAAGGAAACACATAATTACTTATTCAGCATTTTTAAATATCGTAACACATATGATAGGATTATTATTTTTTACCTAATATACAGAACTCCATTTTGATCCACTCTTCGTTGCCATCCAACTGGGACTTGTACTGCTGGTAGCCCTCCATCTTTGTCCCCAACGTCACATTCCTTGCTTCCATTCATTTTTAAAAAATTCTGCTTGTGACTCCTCAAAGATATCAACAATGAGATGATATCCTTATTTTATATGTCATCATGGCCTTCAGAAGACGACCATATAGTACAGCAATTCCCAGTGTGTACAAAGTGCATTGGGAAAATTCTGGCTCACTCCATAAAATCTCCCATTTTGTGTTGTTGACAGGTCAGTTGCCCATTCTGATTACTATTAAATATGAAATATTTTATTCCTTATATAGTCATAAGGACAGCCTAAATGGGTAAAAATGAATGTTTCCAGCTTGGGAAAATCATAATCCATCAATACTCTGGTACTGGCCAGCAAAAGAGAAAAACATTTTTTTTCTTAGTTCAACAGCATGACTCCAAGTTGATCACTGCCTAAGTTAATGTGTATTTTGAGAGAACAGTCCCATTTTCCCAGGTGAACCATGGCCAAGATCTCCAATTATTAAATTATTTTTAAATGCTGTTATCTTTTTGTTTTCTTGTACTCTTCCATTCATTGTCCAAAGTACTCCTGGGCATTCCTTGTGATTCTCTCATGATGATACAGCTTCAGTGTGAAAATCTAAAGAGAAAAAAAACATAAGCAGTTAATATGTTCAGCAGATAATATTACTATAAAAATAGAAATACAATTGATCCTCTGTATCTAAGGATTCATTATCGACAGATTTAACCATCAACAGCTTGGAAATATTTAAATATAAATATAAATTAAAAAAAACCTTGATTTTGCCATTTTGTACAAAGGATATTCATGGGAGTCCTGGAACCAAGGATATCAAGAGCTCAAACTAGTGATCTGGGGACCAGGGTTTAATTCCCAACTTGGCCATGAAACCCACTGGATGACTTTGGGTAAGTAACACTCTCTCAGGCTCAGGGGAGAGCAATGGTAAACCTCCTCTGAACAAATCTTGCCAAGAAAATCCAATGATAAGTTCTCCTTAGGCTCATCATAAGTCAGAAATGACCTGAAGGCATACAACATCATCATCATTCATCATCAACAGCAAATACTATCAAAATATGCCTCTGACTTTTATCTTTTATGTACTCAAGAAGCTAGTTAACTCTTAAATAACACTTATCCCACTACATATTTCAATTTTCTCAGAAGCTAAGTTTGAATAAATGAATGAATAAGATTCAGCAGTACTTAGTACAGGGATGGTGTCTTCTGAGCAAATCTTGTCAGAATACAGATTAATAATGTTAGGCAATACAGAAAGGAACGAGCCCCTCCTTAGCTTTAACAATTTCTGTAATACATTAAGAAAATTTCTATTTGATGAGTCCCCATACAAAAAACCTAGGTCTACTGGCTCTTCCTGGTTTGATTTTGACTGCATTAGAGCTAGGAAACAATTAAGATCTGCCATGCGTCAGACTCAATATCAGATGCTAATTCTCAGACATAAGTATAAAAAACTTCTGTCAACAAAGAAGGCCAATTATGTAGCTAGGCTATGGACAAATCTAGAACTATCAGCCAAAGGATCAAACACTGCTATCTTTTGGTATACAGTAAACAGAATGTTGAAAGAGCGCAGATTACATTCAGATGTCCCCATTCCAGCCTCAGTCTGGGAGGATTTCTTTTTAAATTTGTTCCAAGATCCCAATCAAGGTCTCTTGGAGATTTACTCAGATGAGTATTCTTCTTTAGCATAAATGCCTTTGTGGCCAAAGGTTACTGTGGCTGAAATTAAAAATATCATACAAACCATGAAATTAAATAAAGTGCCAGGTGAAGATCTACTACCACCAGAGATTTGTAAGACTTATGTGGACTGGTGGGCCCTGGCCTTGGCCGGTCTGTTTATCTTTATTAACAGCACAGGTCACCTCCCTTCTGGATGGAAATTGTCTATCATAGTTCCCATATACAAAAAAGGTGAGAAAGGGGACCCTAGGAATTATAGACCCATAAGCCTTATTGATATTGTGGCCAAACTGTATACTAAACATCTATTAGGCAGAATTGAGGACTGGATTGTTGTTAAAAATTTGTTAGTGGAAGAACAAGCGGGATTTAGACCAGGTAGATCTACTGTGGACAACTGCTTTATTTTGCATCATATCATTACAAAGTATATGTCTGAAGGTAAAAAGACTTTTTACAGCATTTATTGATCTTAGAGCAGCATTTGATACAATCAACAGAGGTATTATTTGGACTAAATTGGCAGGAATTAATATGAAATCAAGATTACTATTTCTGCTTAAAGCCCTGCACTCAGATATCTGTTTAAAAGTGTGTATCAGCACCAATGGAGTGTTGTCCAAGAAAGTTAATGTGTAATACGGAGTTAGAGAAGGTTGTATCTTGGCTCCCACTCTATTTAATTTATACATTAATGATATTCCAAGCTACCTCTCTTCTACATCGGTGCATAGACCAAAGATAGGTAATACATTCTTCAATGTCCTCCTTTATGCCGATGACATGATCCTGATTGCCTGTACACAAGTAGGTTTGAGACGGCTTCTTCAGAACCTAGCCACCTATTGCTCTCTTAATTCTTTAGTAATTAATAAAGATAAGTCTAAGGTGATGGTTTTTGGAAAAGGCATAAAAAATATAATTGGTTTTTGGAGGGAACTCTGATAGAGCAAGTTAAATCCTTTTTATATCTAGGGTTAATGTTTTCAAATACAGGAAATTGGATAAACCACCTTAGAAGAAGAAACAGAGAACTATTGTGAATTCTTGTGCTCTTTATAAACTGATAAATTACAATTATCCCTCTAGTATATCCCCTATCCTAAAAGTTTATAATGCCAAAATTATGCCCATCTTGTCATACGGAGCAGAACTTTGGGGCTATTTGAAAGCACCTTTTTTGGAACAGGCCCAGAGCAGCTTCCTCAGGAGGATTCTTGGATTAGATAGATTCACCCCAGCACAAGCAGTGAGAGCAGAACTTAGAACCTATTCAATCCAATGTCCGGTCTTGGAAAAGGCCTTTAATTACTGGTTAAAGATCCATAAAATGGAGTTAGGGAGATTTCCCAAACTTTGCTTGAACGAACAGTTAGCCATTGGCCACCTGAACTTTTGGGTACACCAGCTTTCCCTGTCATTACACCGGTTAGGCTTGTGTTTTTCTTTTCTTCTCTCTGCGGATCGCAAAGCCCGGGAAATTCTAAAACAAAGGACTTTGGATATTAGTGCTCAAACAGATCTAGCTGAGATGGCTGGTTATAAATCTTTAAAATGGGTAGCCAAAAATAAAACTTTTTTTAGCTTAGAAAAATATCTCAGACTACAGCTAACACAAAGTCAGAAAACAGCTTTAACAAGAGCTAGATTTGAGCAATTAAAATCTATGGTCAGATTAGGTTGATTCCAAAAATACCTTACCACGAAAGAACATGTATTTGTGGTGCCTCCGCTATGGAGGATACTATACATATCCTGTTTGATTGTAGTATATATGTTAAGGAGAGATCTCACTCTTTACAATCTTACCTGGCTAGAACAACTAATTGGGATCCTATTGCTAAATTATCTTATTTTCTCGCCGGGGAGAACTTACATTTAGTGAGATGTACAGCAAAATTTCTTATAAAAGCTGCCCATTTGAGAGAGGAATTCATTATTCATCATGGAGTGTCATGTTATGGTGATGAACTTATTTAAACTCCTTAGTTTTTCAGTCATTTCCCCCAGTTTTAGCTTGGTATATTTTATATTGTATTGGTAATTTATTTTGTATACCATTTTACTTATTTAGCTGTTTATTAAAACTAATATGTTTTAACCCCATTTAATCTTACATTTGTCTTAGGACTGAGCTATTTTACTATTTGTTTGTATTTTGATACGTTGTATTTTGTATTTGAAATACAGTATTCTATTGTTGATATGGTCAGACGACTAAGCAATAAAACTTGTTCTGTTCTTAGTACAGGGATGGGCAACTGTGGCCCTTCTGGTTTTGTGGGACAATAGTTCTCAACAAGAATGAAACATGATGGGAACAGTGGCTTATAAGTACATAAGAAGATCCAGAATAGATTAGACCTAGGGCCTATCTAGTCCAACATTCTGTTTAGAGGTTGAACTTGAGGTCAAGCACTCTCCAGCATTTCACATATAGATGTATATGGACTCAGTTACAGGAGGTGAAAAGTAGTCATCATGATTTGGTAGCTAATGACTAGCATCTTCTTGAACATATATGCAATTGGAACTTGGGATAGTGGTAGTGAAATGACACCCCAGCCTTTCTCAACCTTTTTACCCCGGAGAAAACCTTGGAATAAAAGTCTCAGGAAGCTCCTTCATTAAAAAAATATATTGTTTTTTTATGCTTCTGCATAAAAAAATACTTTTTTGTGTTTTTTCCGGGCTATGTGGCCACGCTCTAGAAGAATATATCCCTGATGTTTCACCAGCATCTGTAGCTAGCATCCTCTGAAGATGCCAGCCACAAATGCAGGCAAAACATCAAGAATAAATTCATCCAGAACACAGACACATAACCCCCAACCCCCCAAAAAACTATGGATGCCAGCTGTGAAAGCCTTTGGCTTCACACACCTAGAACGTAAATAGCCACAGTTTAACTTCATTATTTTATGTAAGCTGTCCAGAAGAGCTTGGTGGAATAAATGTCAGCTCAAAAAAATTTTTTTCTTTTAAAAAACAAGGTAATGTTTATGCTCCAGCAGCACGTCATGCCTATCAAGATCAATGCAACCAGCCACTCTAGAACACAGAATCACAGAATCATAAAATCTTAAGAGTTGGAAGGGACCACAAGGGGCCAAGCCCCACCATGCAGAAATACACAATTATAGCACTCCTGAAAGAAGCTTATACAATCTCTGTTTAAAATCTCCCAAAGAAGGACTATCCTCCTAAGGTAGTCTATTCCACTGTCGAACAGATGGATGAGAACTGTTCTTTTTTACTATCTCCTACCACTATACCAAAAAGAAAGTGCTTCTATCTTCTTCCCTCTGCCTAGAAATCCTCTGCCTAGAAATCCTCAAGCTGGGCAGTTTCCCTTTCCCTTTTAAAAAAATTGACTGGCTAATTCCTTTGGTTTTTAATCAAAAGGGCCACAACTTACAATTGTCTTTCTAACTTATTAGCAAAGTTATTAGCTCACTACATTTTTATAACAATTCCCCTAAAGTCAGTTTCCAATTAGCACTGAAAAAAATGTTTTAGTTAGCGCTTTAGTAAATCACAAGTAGTTATGCTACAAGAGCCAGTGTGGTGTTGTAGTTTGAATGTTCAACTAGGACTCTGGAGAACAGGGTTCAAATCTCCAATCAACCATTAGGTGACCTTGGGTAAGTCACACTCCTGCAGCCTCAGAGGAAGGTAAAGGTTATACTCCCTCTGAACAAATCTTGCCAAGAAACCCCTGTGATAGATTTGCCTTAGGGTTGTCATAAGTCAGAAACAACTTGAAGGCAAACAATAAGTTATGCTAGAGAGATTCCAGGTATTTTACTCTAAAACGTTTCTTGTTCAAGCTCTGATCCTGATCCTAATCCTAATGTTACAGGAAGTGCAGAGCCTCAAGTAACTGAGGAATGAGAAAGATAAAGGTGCATCAGTCAGGAAAGATGGAGAAAGGTGCTTCTCACTTCCCCAAGCAGAAATGAAAAGTAATGTTGATGGAGTAGCAAATCTATGGCTGTGTCCTAATCAAGGATATCTGAAAGTCAGTTGTGCTAAACTCAACAGAATAGCCAATGTGCATAATCACAAAGGCCTCTATGAAAAGAACTTGTTCAAAAAACAGAAAAGAAAAAAGGTATACACCAACTCCCAAGCTCTCTCCTTCCTCTCTCTAAATATAGGGGCAACTGAAAAGAGCAAGGAAATCTTTGGGTACCTGCCACAGCCAAGTGTTACTACCTCAAAGCATGCATCTGATCAAAGTAACGATAGCAATATATTTTGCCAAGTAAAAGAAACTGAAAAGACAGTAATAAGATTTTGGAAAACCTCAAAACCAACAGAATTAACAGTACTGCAATTCAGATTTCAGAATTAAATTCTGGCTTCTATGGCAATTGTTCCACAGAATTCTGTAGTAAAGTGGTACTTTTTATTTATATTTTCAAAAAGTATTAAAAACATGCAAATGGTAGCAAAGCTGCCAAAAAACCACTGTCCTAGTATAGTAACATTGGGTCAATTCTAATTCAAAGGATTTAATGTTGCTTTCCTGCCCCAGTAGCATATAATAACATCACTCATTAATTGTCACAGTCTTTCTCAGACACCCTTTTACCTTGTAGACACTGACAGCACACCCTGCTGTGACATGGCTTCCATGGTAAAGCCATCCCCTAATTTCACGAACAGGCGTCTCCTTCAGGTGGTCCTTTTTCATTGTTTCCGTCTCTTCCACCTACAGTCCTGCACCATACCAAGTGAGCCCACCTGGTTCTAATGAGCCTTGCCCAACATCTGCCCTGAATCCAAGGGGAATCCTTCATTGTAAAAGCAGTCAACTGGGACAGTTGCTCCACTAGGAAGGAGCTTAATTGTGGCGTCCCTCAAGGCGCCATCCTGTCCCCGATGTTGTTCAATATATATATGAAGCCGCTGGGAGACATCATTTGGAGTCATGGGACGGGGTGTTATCAGTACGCTGATGACACCCAAATATATTTCTCCATGTCTCAGTTGTTGGCTATGACTTCAGATGGTGTCTCTCCCCTTAATGATTGTCTTAATGGCAATAATGGGCTTGATGAGGAAAAACAGATTGAGACTGAATCCAGATAAAACGGAGGTACTAACAGTAGCAGCCCCGAAACTAGGTATTGGGGTACAACCTCCAGTCCTGGATGGGATCACACTCTCAACTAAGGACTGTGTTCGCAGTCTGGGGGTGCTCCTGGATCTGTCGCTCCAGATGGCTAATCAGGTAAATGTGACGGTCAGGAGTGCCTGCTATCAGATTTGGCTGATACGCCAGTTGCACCCTTTCCTGGAACTAAGGGATCTTGAAACTGTGGTGCACACGCTAGTAACCTCTCGTCTTGATTTCTGTAATGGGCTCTACATGGGGCTACCCTCGTGCTTAGTCTGGAAACTTCAATTAGTACAGAACATGGCAGCCAGGCTGGTCTCTGGTACATCTAGGAGATACCATTTAACATCTGTCCTAAAATCACTTCATTGGCTGCCAATTAGTTTCTGGGCTCAGTACAAAGTGTTGGTCATTACCTTTAAAGCCCTACATGGCTTTTGTCTAACCTATCTTCGGGACCACCTCCTTCCATATAATCCACCCTGAGCACACCACTTGCTTCAGCCTATTAAAACTAGGCTGTCTGCTACCTCCCAGAGGGCCTTTTCAGCAACCGCTCCCAGATTATGAAATGGCCTGCCGGACGAGATCCGTCATATTACCAGTTTAAACAGCTTTTAAAAAGCTGTGAAGATGGATCTCTTCTGGCAGGCCTTTCCTGATTAGTCTTCCCGGACTAAGGAGCAAGTTCATTCCTTCCCCTACTCTCTGCCACACCTGTTGCTGGTTGTCTGCTCTGCCATTATGATCCTTGTTAGCTGTTTAATTGTCTATTGTTGTTTTAATTCTCTGATGTTTAATACTGTTTTAAGGGGTGGGTGGGTTTTGGGACTGTATATTTGTGATGTTTTATTGTTGTAAGCTGCCCCAATTGCATCTGCAGAGGGGCGGGATATAAATATATTATTATTATTATTATTATTATTATTATTATTATTATTATTTTCTATATTCTATGATATACATGACTTTTTGCACTACATGTTGTCTATACATTACATTTAATGTGAAATCTTTACAGAACTTGGAAATAATATTTGGGTAACTTTAATCCACTATTGCTATTGAACATATTTACATGTTAACATAAAGAGCATGGCATAATGGTGACAACATTTTATCTTCTTCCTTAGCACCGTCTGCCTAGGAAGCCTCAAGCTGGACAGTTTCTTTTTTCACTTTTAAAAATTTGACATGCTAATTCCTCTGTTTAGTTTTAGTTTAGGTCACTAAATTTTGTTAGAATTTCAAAACAGCAATCAACAAAGATTTCTATAACCGCCTCATCAGGAAAGCACTACTGAAAACATGGCTACAGATAAAGAAGTTCTACACCAAAATACCCACTTGGACATCAACTCAAGAGGCATTTTTAGGAAGATGGAACATCAGGAATGGATAACAGACAAAGAAATAATAAAGAAAGACAATCAAGGAAATATACAATTAAAACAAAGAGACAAATTAGTAAGAGAAAACAAAAACCTAAACTGGTTCATTTACATACATATTAAAGAAAAATTTATAGAAGACATAAAAATGAAGGGATAGAAGCAAAGCAAAATGAACTGGATGAAATATTGTGGAAATCTTACAGGAAAAAGATATCAAAGATTTATAAAATACTTATGAATAGAGACATAGAAAAAGAGACAGTTAAAGAATACATGCTAAGGTGGGCGCAAGATGTGGAACATCTGATACCCCTTGAAAATTGGCAGAAGCCGTTGGAAAAAAACTAATCGTTTTACGACATCGCAAGATCTTAAGGAAAACTTCATGAAGATTGCAAATAGGTGGTATTATACATCACTAAAATTAAAAAAATCTACAATTTACTTGACTAGAAATGTTGGAGATGTCATAAAAATACAGATTCTTTGTACCATATGTGGTGGTTGTGTACAAAATTAAAGAAATACTGGGCTAAGATACACATGCTAATATATAAAATATTTAACATTCAGTTTCCCATGGTTCTGGACTTTAATCTTTTGAACATTACATCTACTTTAAAAACATCAGATGAAACCAAATATTGGCTCATAACTCTTTATTTCATAATGGCAGCCAGATTGACGTTAGCCAAGAAATGGAAAAGCGAAGAACCACCATTAATAGAAGACTGGATACTAAAAATAAATGAATTAAGAGAAATGGACAGACTAACATAGATAAATCAATGGAAAGATTTAAAAGAGAATGGTCCCGAGTCTTACACTACTGGGAAGAGATATGGGGGATAAAGAAGAAATTGTTAAGATATTAAAATAACTAACATAGAGAAATAAAATGCAGTAAGAGATAGTTTTAAAAAAGCAGGGATTCATTAGCAACAATGATGGTTAATGAGAATTCACAATTATAAAAAGAAAAGAAAAAAAGAGGCAAATTGACAGAAAGCTAAGCCAAAAGCAATAGTGACGCAGAAGAGAGGTTCAGAAAGAGAGTCACTATATGTTTATTGAAAAAAATAGATGAACAAAGATATGTTATGTAACAAAACAATTTAGATGTGAAAGAGCTAAAAAAGTGTGTGATCATAATTTGAAAATGGGAAAGTTAAGACAACAGAAAAAAATCTGTACAGTAGAACTTCACTAATGGAAGTCAAAAGGAAATGGATATAGCAACTAAATGTGAATACTGTGCAAGAGTTCTGTTCCTTATTTTTATTTTATGTTTAAAGTAATATTAATAAAATATATTTTTTAAAAAATTGTTAGAATTTGTTACATTGGGTGCCTTTCCTCTGTCACATCCAGAAGGCCTATTTTCTTATGAGAAAAAATATTATGAGAGGAAATCTGGTATTAGTCAATCAATGTGATTTCTCTGGAAAGACATCAGGGACGGAAAGAGAGTCACAGTAGAAGAGTTTCTGGAACCCAGGTCACAGTGCAAGAACTGGGTTTGGGAAAGAGTAATGCAAAGAGGCCCAGGTGCTGTTCGAAGCCCGGGTGCTGCATGATGGGGTGAGTTCCTGTCACTAGTCCCAGCTTCTACCAGCCTAGCAGTTCGAAAGCATGCAAATGCAAGTAGATAAATAGGTACCACTTTGGTGGGAATGTAAACAACGTTCTGTGCAATCATGCTGGCTACATGATCACAGAGTAGTCTCTGACAACACTGGCTCTTTGGCTTAGTAACGGAGATGAGCACCGCTCCCTACCGTCGGACACGACTTGACAACCTTGTCAATGGGGAATATCTTTACCTTTACGTTTAATGGAAAAGAAGGGGGGAAAGTGAATCCTAGGATGTAATGGTGTGGGCTAATAGTTGTTCAACAGGAAGCCAACATCCCTAAATAGCCAGCGACCTTTCAGAGTGTCAGGCCTTCTGGACCTCAAAGGCAAATGCAGCCCCTAAGGGCCTCTGTGGAAGGAAAGTGTTTTTGGTGTATATGTGTGTGAAGATGCATTGTGATTGTCTTCAGTCGTTTCTGTTCCTCTACTGATATATATTCTGGATTTATTCTATTACATATTTTTCTATAATATACAATCTTCTATAATCTTATTTGAAGTTACTTTCATAATGTTGTTCATACAGTGCTGTATACTTGGATAATTAAGTGAAACTTTTTCCTCAGACCCATCCATTTCTTTCTTGGTTTTCCATCTCTCTCTATCTCGTGCCCTCGCCTTCTCCATCCCCTTTTAATTATATATTGAAGGTAAGATGGGTGCAAAGTAGAGTGGGGTGGCTAAGAAGTGATAGTTAAAACTGAAGATGCAACTGATTGCATTTGGGATCACTAGCTCTGGCTAACAAGATGCATACTTGGCCACTGATATCTGCAAACCACACTTCTTGGTTGGAAATGAGAAAGCAGAAAGAAAGGATGCAGGGATTCAGTTACAAATAAAAATATTCTGCATATGCTGAGACACAAAACATTTCCAATTAAGAAATTTTCCACATGTGAATCTCTGACTGACCTTTGTAAAAGTAAAGTTTTCCCCATGACATGTATGTCTAGTCATAACTGACTGTAGGGGGCGGTGCTCATCTCTGCTACTAAGCCAAAGAGCCAGTGTTATATGGAGACGACTCCAAATTCTTCCATGTACACAGAATGTTATTACCTTCCCAGTAAATTTATCTACTTGCATTTGCATGTTTTCTGCCAACTCGCAGGTTGGCAGAAGCTGGAACTAGTGATGGGTGCTCACTCTGTCGGGTGGCACCTGGGCCTCGAACTGCTAACCTTCCAACCTTACAATCAGAATTGTTGTCTTCACCACTAAGCTATCGTGTCCCTTTGTAGCAATCCATTTATTGCTGTGCCCTCTGAAATAAACTACTCATTATTAACAATGCATCTAAAGAGTGAATGAAGCACACATGTTGGTAGAAAGAAAATTTGAACAGAATTAAAAAGTTCGTAAAATAAAATTCCATGCTTTCAGACAGCCTGTTCAACCTGAAAGTTCCCATACATTTGGATTCCCACCATTCCAAAGCAACAATCAGATTATGGGTTTTGTAGCCCATGTGGAGAAAAACTCGAGGTTAGAGGAATAAAACTTTAAAAGAGAAAAAGAGCATTTTTGAAGGAGCCAATAACAAAACATGCTGTTCTAATAACAAAACACGCAACCTCCATGTCAATCTCTGTAAATCCTGTGGTCTACCCCAGCACTAAAATTTTAATCAATGTTAATCAAGCAATATTTCAATTTAATCAATGTTTAATCAATTAATTAATTCAACTAAGTAAACCGGTTTCATTATTAGTGTTAAGGTAAGAATTACCTTAATTTTTCAATATCTAAGAGCTATTCTCATTGAATTCATTTAATGTTCCAAGCCCTGAACTGGACTACAATCCAGATTGTAGTCCAAGGCGTCTGCAAAATGTCATGTAGAGGAAGCCAAATATAAAAAAAACAAAAATACTACTTTCGAGGGAATCAGAAAATGTGTCCTGATAAGAAATGGTGATTATCCAACATGACATTATCTCCATGGTTTCTTTAAAAACAAACTGCCCAGTCAATAAGTGAATGCATGACCAATGTAACTAATTAAATTAACTCTCCATTAAAGGAATTAATTTTCAAACACAGCATCCCACACTTTAAATCTTTACTTTACAGGCAACTTTTATTTTATGTGAAAATGTACTCCAATCAACAACCTTGCTTGTAAATATTATGAAGCCCCGAGTTTTTGTTCACCTTTCTTTTCAAAGACCTTTTGAAGTGCTGCACTGAATTTGAGGGCTGATAGGTCTCATTCTTAATGTTTTCTATAATAAACAATAATTACTTGCACTTATATTAATCAATTATTTCCATTATATAGGTAGATAGTGTAGGGGTTTGAATACTGAACTAGCACTCTGGGAGACTAGAATATGAATTACCATTCAGACATAGAAAACCCCAGTGACCTTGGGCCTATTGACCCTCTCCCAGCCTCAGGGGAAGGCAATAGCCAACCCCCTCTGAACAAATCTTGCCAAGAAAACCCTGTGATAAGGTCACCATGAATCAGGTCAACTGGAAGACACACAACAGCAGCAACAACAACGCAGTGACATTCTTGATTCCTTTAGGATGTATCCATGCATTCACAGAATTATTATTATTATACAGAGTGTGTGTGCTTGCATCCAGTACACATCCATGCCCACAATCTAATTCTATTTCACAAACATATCTCTCATATATATATATATATATATAAACATGTACTTGGAGGGCAAATGTGCATTACATATATCTATATATCTTCTTCTTCTAGCTGTTAACAGCCATCAAATTGACTTCCCTATGAATGAGAGATCTCCAAGTCACCTTATCATTAACTGCCCTGTTCAGCTCTTGCAGACTCAGGGCTGTAGCTTCCTTGATGGAGTCTATTTTTCCTACTGCCTTCTACCATACCAAGCATTATTATCTTTTCTAGGGAGTCATGTCTTCTCATGGTATGCCCAAAGTACAGCAATCTCCATTTAGTCATCTCAGGTTCTCAGTTTTATTTGCTCTTGCTGTCGTTGTGTGCCCTCAAGTAGTTTTTGACTTAGGTGACCCTAAGGTGAAACTATCACAAGGTTTCTTGGTAAGTTTCTTCAGAGAGGGGTATGCCATTGACATCCTCTGCCATTTGCTCTAGGAGCCATTTATTGGTCTTTTCAGCAGTCCATGGCAACCACAGAAACAGATCTCAGGTGAGTTAATTTTCTTCCCCTCAGCTTTCACAAAGATACACAGAAATGGAAAATATCATGGCACAGAGAATCCTAACTTTAGTATTCAATGATATTTCTTGACATTTGAGAATCTTGTCTAGTTCCTTCATAGCTGTCCTTCCAAATCCTAGTCTTCTTTTAATTCCTTGACTGCAGTCTCCATTCTGATTAATGACTGAGCCAAGGTATGGAAAATCTTGAACCATATCAATGTCTTTGCCATCAACTTTAAAGTTATGTAAATCATCTATTGTCATTATTTTTGTTTTATTAATCTTCAACTGTAAACCTGCCTTTGCACTTTCGTCCTTGACGTTTTTTAGTAAGTAGCAGCTACTTTCTGCTAGTTGTATGGTATTATCAGCATATCTTAAATGATCAATGTTCCTCCCTTCAATTTTCATGCCTTCTTCCCCCGAGTGTAATCCTCCTGATTAGCAGGATATGATATGTTTAGTGTACAAGTTAAATGGATAAGGTGATACAAGTACAGCCTTGCCTGGCTTCCTTGTTGATTGGAAACCATTCTGTTTCTCCATATTCTATCCTGAACGTCTTGTCCTGAATACAGATTGTGAATAAGGACAATCAAATGGAAAAGGAAAATATTTGGTACTGATTGTCATTCAATGGGGAAAATATAGATAAGTCATTGATACTAGTTGGGGCAGAATGTACAAATTCACACAATAGCATTTCAGAAGTTTTCACCATACTCAGTCTATCCTCAATATTTAACCAGAATGAGTAGAAACAAAGTTCAAGGATCTTTCTATTATCTGTGACTTGTCAAATATGGTAAGCAGATGTAATTCCCATAATTGTCTGTGGGGACGTGCTTATATATTTATTTAACTAGCACAGGAAGTTGGCACAAAATGCTCACTCCTTCAACTATGACTGTCATCTTCAGACCAAGCCTATTTTCTGTCAAGCCTTTAAACCTTGAGAAGCGTTTGAAGTTGGACTGCAGACAGTTTCAGGGTTTTAGCAATGTAAAAATAGGAACATGTATGTGCTTTTAAGCATAAGCCACTTACCATTAAAATTTCAATCCCTCCCCTCCTTCCTTCAGGGATAAATGCTGCATTGGACACATGAAGATCCAGAAAACACACATACTGAATAGTTCCAGCAAGCATAATTCAGAAAGTACTCACAGTGCTTCCAGAATATTTCAAATGGTAGCTTTGACAATGCTACACTTTACACACACTAGGACACATACAAAACCCCCTACTTTCAGTGGGTACTAAGTGGCAGTGGGGGAAAGACAGTTTATTACTTTAATGTAATTACTTTAACATAATATAATGCAGCATAATTGGATAGGACACATTATGGCATATGCACAGAAATCATGAAAGCTTTCCAAGGGAGTTTTCTTGCCTATACCATTTTCAGTGCATATGTAATTGAAATAATCATGTATTTCCCAATTAAGTTGCTCATTCATAGCAGGTAGGTGTGGCCCCTATTTACTTTTCACCTATCTTCTCAGAAAGACAGACCAGCAAATTAATTTTTTCACATTGCTTCAGGGCCTAATGGCTGATTCTTTGAATGTAGCCTGCATACTCCTAAGCTTTGTGCCACACTGTTATCAACAAACAGTATTGTAGTCCCCCCCAAACCAGTTTTTGAAACTGTACTTTATTAAATATAAATGCAATATATCTTAATTGGGGTAAGCATGGTATTAGGCAAAGATAAGAAACAGTCTTTCTATTAAGGCACTCATTTTTTAAAAAAATATATAAGTTGGTTTCATCAAAATCACTGAGGATTTCTTGCTTTCCAAAACAAACAGCTTGCTCTGTTCCAAAGGTTCAAATAATATTAAATGGTAGCTATGTGCTGGATACATAGCTTCTGTCTCTATTATTTGAGAAAGATTTATAGAATTAAGCTCCCATCCGTGAAGATTCCCTTCTGAGCATGGAAAAGAAAATATTCTCCATCTGACTGGTGTTTATTTAAAGCTGCAAAAGCCTATTTTGTTTGCCTGTGCACACACGCACTTGCATGCATGCAAACACAGTGAGAGTGAATGCCTAATGCAGAACCCTGCAACCACAAGACTAGGAATTTAGTCATTCAAGAGCTAAAAAGAAAGACCCGTACTCCATTAATTTGGCTAATAAAACAGGGTTTAACAGCCACTAGGTTAAATACTTCTCTCTTGTTAATTTAAGTTAGTTCAACTGACTCAGCAGAATATTGGAGACTGAAGAAATGAGAAGTGTGTAGATATATTGAGGTCATGTTTTGATTATAAATATATGGTGAATTCATCTGCAGTTTAAAAGGCAACAGTCAGAAATGCAATCTAGTAACACTAATGCATGTGCTAGGCACATACAGGTTTACTTTAAAATACACACAGCTTTTTGCGGCAAAGCTATTCAGAGAACACACATATAGTAAATTGAGTATAACTACATGAAAGATAGACATGTCTAAGACTGCATATCTAAATAGATGTATTAGGTCATAATGTCTACATCAGCATACATAGGACCAGTTTATCCTTCTGTTTCTAGAAAGAGAAATTGCAAGATTCAAATCTGTCCCAAAATATAAGCCTCTTATCTGGAAATTTCCATCATGCATGGTGATTCTTGGCATTCACTCTGAGATGAAGGCAAAACATTCTGCAGAGGCTCAGAGATATGAAGTCCTTTTTAAAACCTGACTTTCAGACCTAGAGTCTTAATACCAATTAAGCATTGAGTACAAGCATTAGCCTTTTACTGTTTCCAAAGGGACGTGTTTGTAACTAAATTTGATGTATTTCTTTACAACAAATGAGTAAAGGGAAAAGCCATGTGTAAAACAAGAGTCATGAAAAGCTACTATATTACTGGAGTAGCAGGGGGAAAGACACAATTGAATGGCCCCATAATAGTGCAATGAAGTATCAGTCACATATTTTAAAAACATATTAAGTTATTTGTTTTTATAGAAGTTCTGTATTTTAGTGGAAGTGTTTTAAGGCAGGAAAAAGAAGTCCAATAGATCTTAACTGTACTGATTTTGCTCATTATAGCTTTTTAGTATATCGTTTTCTTTACAGAACTAAACTAAACACATGGATTCTTCCTTCCCTGAAATACTGGGGGAATTATGGTATATTTCAGGGAATACCTTAGAATGCTAATGTACAAAAGGATCTTGTAGTCCCCGAGTAAAAAAAATCGTAGCATAAGTTTTCATAGAGTCAGGCCTTGTCTGCATTGCAAAAATAAAGCAATCTGACACCACTTTAACTGCCACGGCTCAACGCTATGGGATTTGTAGTTTTGTGAGATAGTTAGCCTTCTCTGTTGGAGAGTCCTGCAAATCCTAGGATTCCATAGCATTACACCATGGTTGTTAAAGTGGTTTAAAACTACAATATTTCTCCAGTGTAGATGCAGTCTACTTCAGATGCATGGAATGAACTAACACAGCTACATCTCCGAATTTGACCTAATATAAAGTTAGGATACAGGAACTCATTTTGTCTATACACTTTAAAAAATCATTTGTCAGTTGGCTCCAAAAATCACTGAATCTAATCAACTACTGGAAAACCAACACTTTTGTTTTTACAGTACTCTTAAGCATTTCAGTTTTGAACTATACAATATAAAAACCAATTTGAAAAAAAATGCAGTCATGCAGGAAGAACACAAAGAATTAAATAGTATAAAATTATAATAGATTGCCTTGCTTTGCTCAAGGAGCACTAATAGTGCAGAGAAATAATAAGACATTCAGATAAAGCCTCTGTACAGGAATATGACAAAAGATATAGTAGGATAGCAAATTAAACCTGTAAATTATGCTTTTGTGCTGAAGTACTACGTCATATGACCAAGCTATTTTTAGAATCATGGGATATTTTCCTGAAGTGCTGTTCTTAAAGTTGTTTACTGAAACATTCAGGAAATAATCAACAATTTCATGAAAATTTTGCCAAGAGTACTCTTTGCTTAACTGGTAATATATTAACACAAAATTAACTATTGAGAATCTTGTTGAAACTTTGTATGATTGTAAATGTGTTCATACTATCTAAGAATCATAAACCTGTTTACCAGAAAATTCAAGTGGGGCTTTACCTTTTGGATGCTTAAGGCTGCATCTATACAGATTGTCTCTCATAAGCTCCCAATGAATTAGATTGAAAGAATAAGCAAAGTCCCAAATTCTTCCATGTACAATAGTGCAGAGACGTCCATCTGATATGACCTTTAATAGCCGAAACACCCAAAAGATATGTAGAAGGCACAGACAGCAACTGTCACAGAATCATTAGAATTGTGTGTGTGTGTGTGTGTGTGTATACATATATTTGCATATCATAAATAACTATGAATAAATAAGAATTTTGGGAAAAGATCTCATATCTAGCCTAAGACTCTTGATGAAGTTAAGACAGATCATTAGATCACCTGCAGCCATGTTCCTTTGAAGCAACTTCAGAAGAATACAAAGGCTGATAAACAGAATCACTAGTCAGAAACTATTGCGAGGGACTTATATTTTTATGACAATGGGGGGAAATCTGACTCTACAGTGGGCTCTTGGCATCCTTTGGTAAACAGTAAAGAGACAGTGTTTGGGTCCTGGCATCTACATTCTGCTTTGGATGTTATAGGAAGTGTGTGTAGACAAAAAGTAAGGCTCCCCACTCCCCGGCTCCCAGGCCATAGACTGGGAGACAAAAGTAACCACAGGGTACTACTGACCCTGGTATCTTTGTTGATGTTCTCTTTTTCTGTTGTCTGAGGGAATACATAATGAACGTTGATTTTTTTTTGTCTTTGCGGCAATTGTTTTGCTATTTTTATGACTTTGGGACTAGTCAATCCCAACACTGGATTAGTCCAGTATATATATTTATATATATGAGCAAAAATGAAGAGATCCATATAAGATTGTGGACTCAGGTGCCCCTTCCCCTGTCTTCCCTCTTCCCCTCTCTGATGCAAATTGTCCCTCCTTTTCTTTTCTGATACCAACTATAGTGGGGCACTATCCCTAAGGTAATACAAAAGGAAGGGCCAGAACACAAACTGTGGCATAAGAAGAACAACAGAGAAATCACAATAGACAGATGACCAAAACACATAGGAAAACTCAGAAGATGAGAAGGCAAGCAGTACACACACTCAGGAACACAAGCACTAGCCAAAGCAGCACCACACATATTATAGGAACATAGAATATAAGAAACATGAGCCAAGA
Source organism: Phrynosoma blainvillii (assembly GCA_026167975.1). Taxonomy (NCBI): domain Eukaryota; kingdom Metazoa; phylum Chordata; class Lepidosauria; order Squamata; family Phrynosomatidae; genus Phrynosoma; species Phrynosoma blainvillii. Next base: position 275,712,746 of record JANUYF010000001.1, read on the forward strand.
AAAAGTAGAGATATTAAAAAGAAAGAAAGAAAGAAAGAAAGAAAGAAAGAAAGAAAGAAAGAAAGAAATGGAACACAGCATAGCAATTCTAGGTATGAGTGAGCTAAAATGGACAGGAATGGGTCATTTTGATCCAGGTAACTACCGTATATACTCAACTATAACTCTACCCCATGTATAACTCAAGGGCACTTTTTGGAGCCAAAATTATGGATTTTAGTATAACCCGTGAATAAGTGGAGGGTAAAATGTTGAGGCTCCCTCAGTGTATATATGTGTGTGAGGGGGGGGGGCTCTTAAAAGAAGCAGCAATCATTCATCCACCAGGGAGCATTCATGCCTGTGTGTGTGTGTGTGTATGCACGCGCATGCAAGAAGGACTCTTAAAGCAGCAGCAATAACCCACCACTGTCTCTGCTTTTCAATAGCTAAGGAGAGAAACTGCTCTCCCCACTGCATGGGTGGAGAAACCTGAAAGAGCTGCCATCGTAATACCATATTAACCTGTACATATGTCGACCCAGGATTTTGGGGTCATTTTTTGGTCATAAATTTATCGACTTATAGATGAGTATATACAGTACACAGTGTTCTACTCAGGAAAGAAGAAACAGGTGGCCTTCATATTAAGGAAAGATGTGGCAAATGCAGTCAAAGGATATAATACTAAGTCAGACCGAATCATGTCGATAAGGCTTCATCGAAAACCTATCAATATCATCATAATCCAAGTACACGCACCAACCATAGAGGCAAAAGAAGAAATTAAGAGATTCTATGAAGGAGTCCAATATGAAACTGATAACACACCAACATAGGACATCAAGTTGATTGGAATACCCAAGCAAGAAGCAAAATACAATAAGAAACAATAGAAAGATTCATAGTAGGCATAAGAAATGAAGCAGGTAAGCATCTGATAAGATTTCTGTGAGGTCAACAACTTGTTCATTGCAAACACCTTTTTTATAGAACCAAAGAGAAGACTATACACATGGACATCACCAGATGAACAATACAAAAACCAAACAGATTATATGATAGGAAGCAAAAGATGGAGAAGTTCCATTGGTAGTCAAGACTAGACCAGGTGCTCACTGTGGCACAGACCATGAACTACTTACGGTATATCAAGAATAAGAGTAAAGCTGAAGAAGAAATAAAAACCAGTCATTATACCCAAATGTGATCTCAACAACATCTCAACAGAATTTACAGACACCATAAGAAGTAGATTTGAACTATCAAACATAATTGACTGGAAAATAGAAGAACTATGGTCAGAAACCAGGGACATAATAAAGGAATAATGCAAACACATGCTTTCTGTGGTCAAAATGAAAAAGAAGAAACAATGGATGACAGATAAAACACTTCAAGTAGTAATAGAAAGAAGAGAAGCAAAACAAAAGGGATATAGGAACAAAATCAAAACCATGAATGCAATTGTACAATGACTAGTGTGAAAAGATAAAGATTACTACTATAATGAACAATGCTGAGAAATAGAAGACAACAACAACAAAGTAAGAATGACAAACCTCTTCCCAAAAATTACAAGAGATTAAAGGAAAATTCAAACCAAGGTCTGGGATGCTATATTACAACAAAAAGAACATAATTCTAGATTTGGGGGGGGGATACGTTGGAGGCGATATACAGTAGAGTTATATAAAAGAGATGAGAAAATGAAAGATAGATGGAATGAAGAACCATATGAAGAGGAACCCGAAATTCTAAAAAGCGAAATGAAAGCTGCAATAACAGCTGAGAAAAACAAGATTAACATTCCAATCAAACTGCTACCATCCACTAACATAATGAACTCTAGTGCTCACTAACATATGTCAACAAATATGAAAAACAAAACAGTAGCCAACAGACTAGAAACATTCAATATACAACCCAATTCACAATAAAGAGACACAAAAGACTGCAGCAACTATAGGACCACAGCATTAATCTCCTATGCAAGCAAAATTATGCTTAAAAATTCTGCAACACAGACTCCAACCATACATGGAGGGAGAAATCCCAGAGGTACAAGCAGGTTCAGAAAACAAAGAGGTACTAGGGACCACACTGCAAACATACAATGGCTAATGGAGTGTACTAAAGAATTCTAAAAGAAGATCAGGATGTGTTTTATAGATTATAGCAAAGCCTTTGACTGCATAGATCATGAAAAGCTATAGAATACCCTTAAAGACATGGGAGTGCCAACACATCTGATAGTCCTGATGAGAAATCTGTACTTAGGACAAGAGGCTACTGTTAAAACAGAATACAGAGAAACTGAATTGTTCCCAGTTAGCAAAGGGGTCAGGCAAGGCTGCATCCTTTCACCCTATCTGTTCAACTTGTATGCAGAACATATTATAAGAAAAGCAGGCTTGGACACAGAAGGAGGAGGAGTGAAAATAGGAGGAAGGAATATCAATAATTTTAGATATGTAGACAACACCATACTACTATCATAAAATATTGCAGACTTCAAACAACTACTAAGAAAGATCAAAGCAGAAAGTGCAAAGGAAGGCTTACTGATCAACATAAGGAAAACAAAAATGAAAGATCTACATAAATTCAACCTAGGCAATGAGGAAAGTGAAATAGGAAAAGAGTTCCTGTACTTGAGTCAAACACTGATCAGAATGGAGACTGCAGCCAAGAAATAAGAAGATTAGGAATGAAGGCAGCTATGAAAGAATTAGAAAAGATTCTAAAATGTAAAGATGTACAGCTGAGCACAAAAGACAGAATCATTCAGGGCATTGTTTTCCCTATTACCATGTACGGTTGGTTGCAAGAGCTGGACAGTGAGGAAAGCGGATAGGAAGAAAATCAATTCATTTGAGATGTGGTGCTGGAGAAGAGTGTTGAGGATACCATGGACAGCCAAAAAAACAAACAAATGGGACCTAGAGCAAATCAAGCCTGAAATCTTCCTGGAAGCCAATATAATAAAGTTGAGGTTGTCATACTTTGGTCACATCATGAGAAGGAATTACTCACTGGAAAAGATAATAATGCTAGGAAAGGCAGAAGGATGTAGGAAAAAAGGAAGACTGCATGCTAGATGGATAGACTCTTTTAAGGAGGTCACGGGTATGAATTTACAGGACCTAAGCAGAGCAATGGAAGATAGGGAGCTTTGGAGATGTCTCATCCACGGGGTCACCATGAGTTGGCATCGACTTGAGGGTGGTTATCAACATCAAAATACAAATAGTGCACCATACTGAAACTGAATGAAGGAGGCAAAATACAGTAAGCACTGAAATGGGAACAAATCAAACTGTATTCCACATTTAGTTCTGGAAAGCAAAGGGTGAAGAAGAAGCAAAGACTCGGGAAGAAAAAAAAATTGCATAATCCAATTCCATGCTCTCAATGTCCAAACCAGGAATATTATTTATTCCAGTTACCTCACCTCTGAAATAAATAACAGATCTAATAGATATCACATTTTGCAAACTAATAAATCTTGTGAAAGCATAAACAACAGCATTTGTTGTTAACTGCCATCAAGTAGATTTCAGCTTATGGAGACCCTTTGCATGTGAGACTTCCAAGTCACTCAGTCTTTAACAGCCCTGCTCATGTCTTGCAGGCCAGGGCCATAGTTTCCTTGACTGAGTCAATCCATATGGAATGCAGTTTCCCTCTTTTCCTGCTATTTTATACCCTGCCAAGCATTATTGTCCTTTCATGTGAGTCATGTCTTCTTATGATATGACCAAAGTACAACAGCCTTTAGTCATCCTGGATTTAGGGAAAATTCAGGCTTTGGTTGCTCTAGGACCCATTTACTGATTCTTTTAGCAGTCAGTGTAGTTCCTCCTTAAGCTACAAGGCAAAGAAGACTGAGGAGAATGTCATCTATCAGCACTCAACACGCTCTTCATTTTCCATCCCAAACACAATTTTACTTCTATCTATGTCTTTGTTTTCAGAAAAACACTAGTCCCTAGGAATATTCAAACCAATATGCTTCCTGGGGTAGGCAGAACAGGAGTTCTTAAAACAAGCTAAATATTCCTGGATAGAAATATGCATAAGGGTCACATTTCTTTTTTTCTTATTTTCTTGTCTTTTCTAGAAGAATTCAAAGATATAACCATGTTAGTCTATAGAATCACTGTGTAGAGCAGGGGTAGGCAACCTTTCCCCTTTAAGGGCCGAGGGACTTCAGCTCCCAGAATCCCAGGAGCTATTGGCCAACATGGGACTATTGGCCAACATGGCTGAGGCTTCTGGGAACTGAAGTCCCTCGGCCCTTAAAGGGGAAAGATTGCCTACTCCTGGTGTAGAGAGATCTTGTAGCACCTTTGAGATTAACTCAAAGAAAGAAGCTGGCAGCATGAGCTTTCGTAGACTTCATTCTACCTCCTCAGATGCTTTTCCAGAAGAGGCATAGCTACTAGTCAGCCACTCTTGAAGCCACATCAGCCACTTGGTTCCTCACACTCCCTCGACACCCGAAACATTTTTTGAACTTACAATTTTCCAGATTTTTCTCCCCCACCCCGCTTTTCTTCTTTTTCCATTACTTTTAGAAGAGGATGGCCTTGACCTTTATATTCAAACCTCATTCCTGGTTAAGAGACCTGCATCCTGTCCAGAACAGGACACAACAATGAAAACTTTGTGCTGGCTCTACTGAAATGTGCAGCAGCAATATGCTTAGGCAAGTAGATCTATGAATTTAACCCATATGTATATTTTTAAAGCAGCCAATTATTTGCCAAGAGTCCTTTTTAATTTTCAAATAAACCTGCTCTTCTATAAAAAAAAACCCAATGTTAATGCCAGAGAATAATGTATAATGCTAATAGTTGTGTATATTCATTACCAACTCATTTCAATGCTCAAAGCTTATTTTTACTGTACATTGTCACAAGAACTCCCACCTACAGGAAAACTAATAATTCTTAGTAATAAACAAACTTGCCTTTGCATTGCTCTGAATAATAAGGCAAGTATATCTTCCATCCACAATAATGCTTAACTTTTAATTAGGCTCCAACCAACATTACTGATGAAAGTGAACAAGGATCTTGATAATGACCTCAGTAGCACATGGTCTTGCACATAGCATCCTTCAGGCTCTTTAAGAAGCATCACAATTTATTATGAAAAGCAAGTTAACATATCTTTGAAGCAATAGATAATGGAAATGAAGTGCAACTTAGCTGAATTTTAGTAACAGATAGCAATGATACAGGTTTCCTTAAAAAAAAAAAATCTTACCATTTCACAGAGTAGTTCAATATATTATATGCCTCAATTTTATCCTCATAACAACTCTGTAAGGTAAGGGATAGTGAATGGTTTACGGTAATCCACTAAGCTTTATGGCTACATGTGAATTTGAAACTTGGCCTCCATGGGTTTATGTCTAATACTTTACACTGGCTCTCAGTTAAGGATATCATGCGAGCCAATGTAATGTTACGATCAGTGCTGGATCTGGGCTTAGGAGATTCAGTTTCTACTCCACAATGAAAATCATTGAGCAGTCTTGGGCCAGTCATTCTCCTTCAGCATGATCTAACTCACAAAGATTTCATGAGAATCAAATGGGAAAGCGGAGGGAAATGTACACTACCTGGAGCACACTGTTGGAGTGGCTGTATATAAATATAATTGATCCATTGCTTAATTCTATGGGAACAGTTGGAAGTCAGATAGGATTTGGATTGCAGAGAGTGAGGGTCTGGTGGTGAAGGTTCCAGAGTGGAAGAGGGTTAAGGTCCAGAAGAGAAGGGCCTAATAGCCATATTAAACCCCAAGGGAGGGTGTTAATAAAGAGAATATCCTAACCTAAGGGGTATTGATAGCCTTAGAGGCTGAATAAGAAATAGTGGTAAAGGTACCCAAAGAAGGGAAGGGCTAAGAGTGTCCTGTGGGGGTAATTGAAAATATTCCAAGGAAAGTATTCCAAGTGTTTTAGAATATCATTAGTTGTAACTGTAACCAATTATAACAAGTGCAGCAAGACCAAGTGAAACATTGTTACTTGTATCATAAATAAAGTTTTGTTATTACTTTATGAAACACTTGACTATAGTGTGAATGAATATCCATGCTACTAAACTTTATATAAGATAGGTTATACCAAAGAGTTTTAGAAGAGAAGGTTGGTAAATATAGAACCCCAAATTCTAAAAAGCGAAATGAAAGCTGCAATAACAGCTGAGAAAAACAAATCACCCAGAACAGATTAACATTCCAATCAAACTGCTACCATCCACTAACATAATCAACTCTAGTGCTCACTAACATATGTCAACAAATATGAAAAACAAAACAGTGGCCAACAGACTAGAAACATTCAATATACATCCCAATTCACAAAAAAGGAGACACAAAAGACTGCAGCAACTATAGGACCATAGCACTGATCTCCCATGCAAGCAAAATCATGCTCAAAATTCTTCAACATAGACTCCAACCAGACATGGAGAGAGAAATCCCAGAGGTCCAAGCGGGGTTCAGGAAAGGAAGAGCAACTAGGATCCACACTGCAAACATATAATGGCTAATTGAGCACAGCAGGGAATTCCAAAAGAAAACAAGCATGTGCTTTATAGACTATAATAAAGCCTTTGACTGCATAGATCATGAATGCCTTTAAAGACAACGGGAGTGCCAACACATCTGATAGTCCTGATGAGGAATCTGTACTCAGGAAAAGAGGCTACTGTCAGAACAGAACACGGAGAAACATAATGGTTCCCAATTGGCAAAGGGGTCAGACAAGGCTGCATCCTATCACCCTATCTGTTCAACTTGTATGCTGAACATATTATAAGAAAAACAGGCTTAGACACAGAAGAAGGAGGAGTGAAAAGAGGAGAAAGGAACAATCTAAGATATGCATATGACACCATAATACTAGCAGAAAACATCACAGACCTGGAACACCTGCTAAGGAATATCAAAGAAGAAAGTGCAAAGGCAGGCTTACTGTTGAACATAAAGAAAACAAAAATAATGACCACTGAGGACCTTCACAAGTTCAACCTAGACAATGACGAAACAGAAATAGTAAAAAAATACCCATGCCAAACATTGATAGAAATGGGGACTCCAGACAGGAAATCAGAAGAAGACTAAGGGGGGAAGCAGACGGCTTAAAAAGCCGTTTGGGGGGCAGGGAAGGGGAGGGGCAGCTGCACGGTGGGCGCCCCAACCCCTTCCCCAGGTTGTCCTCGGAGCAGCCGGCCCTCCGCACGGCTGGCACTCCGAGGAGGACCTCCCGCTGCAGCGTTCACACATGCTGCAGAGGAAGAGTCGCCAAAGGTGCGCTGGCTGCCTTTTGCGATGCACCTTCGGCGACTTGTGGAAGGAGCGCCAATTTAGTGCTCCTTCCTGGGGCGGCGAAGCTGCGCCACGGGCCCAAGGTGTGGGGATACCTCGGCCCCGCGGCGCAGCTTCCCAAGGTGGCCCATGGCCGCCCGTCTGCTTCCCCCCTAAGAATGGAGAGGGTGGCTATGAAAGAACTAGAAAAGTTCCTAAAATGCAAAGACATACAACTCAGCACAAAAGTTAGAATCATACAAGCCACTGTATTCCTTTTTACCATGTATGGATGTGAGAGCTGGACAGTCAAGAAAGAAGACAGGAGGAAAATTCAGCCTCTTTTAAAAAACCTCCAAATAAGGAGACTCCACCACAATCTGCAGAAGCATATTCCACTGCTGAAGAGCTTTTACCATCAGGAAGTTTTCCCTAATATTTAGGTGGAATCTTTTTTCCTATACAAGTGTCCCTCATGATTCACGGACTTCCCATTTGTGTCCCTTGTTCTTTCATGGACAGGAAGCCAAGAGGGACAAAATGATATGCACGGGCACGCACCGCCATTATACTCAACGGGTCTCCAATATTTGCATTATTTCCTGTTCGTGAGGGGTGTGTGTGGGGGGGTCTGGAACGGATTCCCTGCAAACAGGGAGGAACAACTGTAATTTGAATCCATTGTTCTGTATCCTAGTCTCTGGAGCAGCAGAAAACAAGCTTGCTCCAGTTTCAATATGACACCTTTTCAAACATTTAAACGTGGTTATCGTACTATCCCTTAACCTTGTCTTCTCCAGCCTAAATATACCCAGGTCCCTAAGCCACTCCTCATAGGGCATGGTTTCCAGACCCTTTACCATTTTGGACTCCCCTCCTCAGGGCACACTCCAGCTTGTCAGTATCCTTCTTGAATTGTGATGCATATTAATCTATAAAAAGACAGCAATAGAAATAATTATAGGGTAAAGAATGTCTGATAAACAGATATATTTTCAGTAGATATGTGAAAATAAATATTTTTCCTGTCTCTCTCATCTCTGAGGAAGACAGTTCCAAAGTGAGCTTAGTAGCTAATAGACAGCCAGCACAGTTCAACACAGGTATAATAAGTATATAAACTAATGATCCACTGAGCACTCTAGCTGCTGCATCCTCCGCTAGTTACAGCTTCCTAACTTGGCACAAGGGCAACATTATATATAGCTCCTTAAAATACTATAAATATGAGGTCATTTATTTGGGACTAAGCCCCACTGAATACAGCATTCAATTACCACAATGGAACTCACTTCCTTTTGTGTGTGCATATGTGTATGCGTGTGCCTTCAAGTTGCCTGTTAACTCTGTTCAGCCATGTTTATAGGACTGAATTAGGGCTGCCACCATGTGTGTGTGTGTGTGTGTGTGTGTATATCTTCAAGTCACCTGTTGACTTTTGATGACCCCATTAATATAGTAAGATTTTCTTAGGCAAGGAATACTCAGAGTTGGTTTTGCCAGTTCCTTTCTCTGAAAAATAGTCTACAGCACCTTCTATTCATTGGTGGTCTGTCATCCAAGTACTAACCAGAGCTGGCCCTGCTTACCTCTCAACATCAGGCAAGATCTGGTGCCTTTCACATATTTGGGTCCCTCACTTCCAAGTAAATAATGCTAAAATTGAACTGGTACAAAATCCAAATGCTTTATCAATTGTCATATTAGCAGGTCAAATTAATTTTGTTAAAACAGAACTCCTCAACATTTAGAAAGATGGGAGGCCTTAAGGATGAGTCTGTGGGACAAGGTAAACACAATTAAAAGGAATGTTATACCTAGAATTGTTCATGTTATCTATGGAATTCCTCTATTTATATCTTGCCAGTATTTTCAAAAACGAAATGCATTACTCAGGAGATTGTTAGGGGCTCATCTCCTCCTAGAATTTCAATGAAAAGGATGCATACTGCAATCAAAGAGGCCTTCCAGAGGTTTTTAGATACCACTAGGCATATCTGTAACCCTGGATTAATTTTTGGACATGTCCACTCAAAATAAGTACTCTACTGTGATCAGCTTTGGGGGCTACATTTATGGCATGTCATATTCAAATGGACAGTACTGTACTTGGTTCTCATTTTACTTTATTTTTAAAAGGGTAGTGTTTTGCTAACAATTACAGCTGTTAGAACTGTGTGGCAAAAACTGTCTCATCAATTGCAATTTGACTCACACTCATGCCATATTGACTTTATGGGTGAATCTAGATTTGAAAATTGGTAAAGAACCATTTTTATGGAAGGTGTGGTCTTATAATGAGATAATTACCTTAAATTTGATACTTGGTATTGATGAGTTTTTGCCTTTTCCAGTTTTGAAATAGCAATTTAAACTACCCCTAGCAATTAAATAGCAACATTTATAACTGAAACATTTGTAACAATCTAAATTTGGCGCTGCAGCTTTAAGTGTATCCAAGGTTCCCTTAAAATAAGAGACATTAATTGAGGCCAACTAAGTATCTAAACCAACAATTTATACAGAAACAAATTTCTAATATCTATAATAAATATGACATCTTTCAACTCTATGATTTTGTGATTCTGATTCTGTGATTCTATGTTTACAGCAAGAACGGACTAGAGAATTGGAATATCTAGTTCTGATTAATAAATGGCCGCCAGTTTTAACATCTGTAACTAGTATTTATATAGATCTCTGACTATGTCTTAGACAGCAGAAATTGCTCTTCTGGATATATTGGTCGCCACAATATCTATTCAAGAAAGAGCTTTCTAATCAGTACATTTCTGGAGATGTAATACTGCTAATGCTTCCTTAATGCATATGTTTTGGAGTTGTCCCATAGTAGCTACATCTTGGGAAGTAGTAATCATATGAGTAAATTTGGTTTTGGAAAGTTCCTTAATATTCCTTGAAGTGCATGCTATTTTCAATTATTTACCTGATTCTTGGAAATTAACAAATGGTTAAGAGAAGTGAATTTTTCATGCCTCTTTGCTTAAAAATTGATGCTTTGTTACCAGAAAGAAAAATTTTCTCCATTTTTGATCCAATGGATAGAAGAGCTAACAATGCTTGCAACATTTGAAAGAATGATGTATAGACAAAATTTACAAATGGACTTACATTTGGATATTTAGCGCCAAAACACAAAACAGAAATAATCCAGTTTGAGACTGCTTTAACTGCCCTGGCTCAGTGCTGGGGAATCTGGGAACTGTAGTTTTGTGAGACTTTTAACCTTCTCTATCAGAGAGTCTGGTGTTCCAACAAACTACAGTTCTCAGAATTCCCTAGCAGTTAAAGTGGTAACAAACTGGATTACTTCTGCAGTGTATTCTGGCCCAAATCTGGGGAAGAGATGCAAGCCCATCTCCATCGGGCCTAGTCTAAGAAGAAGAACCCTTACTTTTTAAGGGATGGGTGGGTTTCGGGATTTTTAGGATCTGTTTACATTGTATTAACATATCTGTATGGAAATGTTAATGTTGTAAGCCTCTGCACATTGCTCTACAGAGGGGCGGGATAATAATAATAATAAATTTCTCAGCTTTTCTAGACACTTACAACTAATGTGGTTATTTTTCTCCTTTTTATTTTTCTGCTGTTGTTATACTGGAACATTATGGTATGTAACTAGGATCCCTTTTGAATGTAAAAAAAAATTAAATTAAAAAAAATACAGGATGTTAAAAAAGAATACTGCAAAAGTAAAGTTGTTCTTATTTGGTTTTGCACCATTATTTTTACTCACCCTGTACATGCCTCCAGCTACAGTCTCATTCATCCTTACTCTCCAAACTTAAGTTAGGATTCTCAGATCTCCTTACAAATTATATTTTACCAAATTTGAAGGCAGTGAAAGACAAGTGGTAGTGATCTGACTAATGTAGAACATGGAAGTGTTCAGCTGAGCCCTCTTCCTCTTCCTCTAGCAAGAAGCTTCTGCACATGTACCACATCTACATTACATTCCTGACCCCACTGCAATGCTCCTTTTAATGTTACACTCAACTGGTTAGATGCATCTATTGACATGCATGTATGGATGCCTATCTTCAATACTTAACATACAAGTAGCTGCCTAATATGATCTAGCAATCTCACAGTTTTGGACAAACATATTCAATCAAATGCATATAAAACAGTATTTTCTGGGGATTTCTGAATATTTGAATATGAAGTTGTCAGTCATAATTCAGATATTTGCTGTTGGCTGTAATCTGAAGAATTAAGCAATTCAAATTGGATTTGTATTACACGTGGAAAGCAACTTCTATTTTTCTGTTCATCTTTGTGTTTAACAATAATACATTTCCAAAAAATGCTATTTGAATATACTCCTTATAGAACATTTGACTATATAGTATATAAATATGTTGAACTGTATCCTATACAAAAGTTTGTCAACAGTGTTAAATATAATCCAAGAAATAAGATGTTCATAACACAAAACAAGGACGGAATACTGTAACTCTCACACATTAAGACTGTAATAACAGCATTGCATGAATGCTATGGATATGATATTGTTACAGGTTTTTAAAAGTGTTCTTTTGCACACAGTTTGAATAAAAACAGTAATTGTGTATATTCTTGGAGATGGTGGGTTTTTTAAAGCTATGCTGCACTTAGCTGTGCTGCAGAATTAATTTACTAGTAACAGAAAAAAAAATTCTATGGTTTCAAAGAAAAACATCAGCAATGCAGCAGACTCCCACCTAGGTTTTCAAAAACTAGGTCATATAGACAAAAATGAAAATATTCAGTAGAAATAGTTCCTAATAAACAAATTCTGTAGCATGCTGTTTACTAGATCATGATTCCCACAAAGAACATGAATTTTACCATCAATAACAAAAACTGAAATTGCATCTCACTATAAATTGACATTTAATACATAGAAATTGAAATGTACACTGAAGCATTTGCTTTTGGAAAATAAAGAGATCTCTGAAATATTATACTGGGCTTCATATTCACTATAGATCATATTCTCTGCATATTTATATTATCCCTATAGTTCTGCCTCTCAGCTCAAATCCTGAGCACAGAAGCCAGAGTTGTTATTGAGCAATTGAGTTTCACATTCTAATTCTTACTGAAGTATTGTGTCCTTTCTACAACAATTTATGTGGAGAATGAGCAAGCCCATGAAAATGGCAAGAGATCTGCAGCACAAAGGGATGTGGCAGTAGGGAAAACTGAGGGAACTGAGGGACTACCTCACACGTGGAAGCGCAAATGCCTACCAAAGTGTGAAGAATAACTTGGATACAAGCTATCCAGTTTAGAAATATGTTGTTTGATTTTACCTAGTTTATCAGGTGGATGTCACCAGATTTTTTGGAAGGTATGCATTTTTCTGCCTCCATTGTCCTGGTTCTATCTTACAAGAACTGAATTTGTATTCTACCTGTGAGTGTCAGGCTCCTAGAAAAAAATATTTTTTTCACCATTCCTAAACGTTTGATAAATCTAGTTAGGTTAAATGGCCTAACAAAATCTTATAAACTCAGAAAAGCTTTCTTGATAAAAACTTAATGAAAGAAACCTCTTTTTAATCAAATTTATGCTACATGTACTTCCAATGACTATAATCCACATGTGCTAGTGCTCTGTATGTAAAATATTGTTCTCACAGGAAAACACCAACAACTAATGCTGAGCATATGGGACAGAGTACACTTTTTGTTCCTTCCAGCAGTAGCTGAAAAAATAGAAAGTTTTGTAAAACTGTTATTTAAATATATAGTTGGCCTCCATATCAATGGATTCTTTATCCACGGATGCAACCATTCATGGCTTGAAAGTATTTTTTAAAAAATATATTCCAACAAGCAAACTTTGATTTTCCATTTTATCTAAGGGGGACTATTTTACTACGCCACTGTGTTTAATGGGACTTGAGCATCCACTGATTTTGGTATCCACATGGGGTCCAGGAACCAAACTGCAGGGGATACTAAGGGCCCAAAGAAAGGTTTCTTTTCCCTACTAGCTTAAAGTTTAAATAATAAATTTAGACAACTAAAAATTCTTTACACTTTCAATAATTACCAGGTATTTGAAGAGGCTTTATCCTATTGGCTTCCCCTTTCAACTTTTATACCAGTTTCCTCATTTTTAAAAGAACTCTCTTTCAAAGTAAAACCATACCATATTGGGCATCCTTAGAAACTGTCAATTTACTTAATTTTTTTTATTGTAACTGTTCACAACAAAGGCAGTTAACAACAAACTCACACCAAATAATGCCAGTTCAGTGAAATATGAAGAATAAGACAAATAGATGTATGATGACATATGTATACACATTCACCATGGAAATCTTCAGGTCTTCATATCAGATATCCTAGCAGCAGCAAATATATTTTAAAAAAACTAATTCTTTCCTCTTGAATTGCTACCTCCATCATAAAATGCATTTTTTAACCTTTCCAAAGAAATTTAATTTCCAACTATCCTTCCTATAACTTTCACTCTCCTAGAATATTTTTACCTTAGGGGTAAAACAGACCAGCACTAAGAGCTGACTTCCTTGGGGTGTGGCGTTCACGGCCCCAGGCCGCTGGGATGCCACACGGCTCACTGCATGTCTGGTGGCTTCATGGCGTTTACATGTGCCTTGGAGCAGAAATGCTGAAAAGTCGTTGCCACAGTGGCAAAGGCGCCTTTTTTGCGGTGCAAAAAGGAACAGCTTTCTGCCACTTATTTTTGTGCCAGGAAAACATCAGATTGGGGGTGTGGCATGCGGTCTGCCGATCAAAGGGCAGTTGTGACACCACTCCTTCGAGGCCTTCTTTTTCGCCCCTTAATGGATGTTTCCAACATAATTCTGGTGTACTATTACATGAGAGTCAGTATGATGTAGTGGGGTGAACACTGGACTCTTGAGATCTGGGTTCGATTCCCCACTTGGCCATGGAAAACCTGTGGGTGATCTTGGGTCACACACTCTCAACCCCAGAAAACCCCATGATAGGTTCATCTTACGGTCACCAAAAGTCAGAAATGACTTGAAGGCATAAAACAACCACAACCACAGTTACCTGTAAACACAGACATGTTCAGAGAGAAGTTATGATTCTTCCTCAAATATTTTTCTAGACTTCCCACTGTGGTCTCTAGAAATACAGGCATATGCAGTTTCCCCTAGAATCCTTTGGACTCTGACTGGGTTCCACCATGCCCCACTGCTTGCTCATTGCCCGATACAGAGGGGAATTTTCTGGAATCTTCATAGAAACTGAAAGGGTTAACCACCACCACTACCACCACGGCTGCTGCTCTTCAGTGCTCAACTTATCAGCAAGCAACAGATTAACAGTGGAGAAAGTTAAGCTGGGATTTCCTGCCCCCCTTTTCACAGTGAGACTCTGCAGTTGCCCTATTTCTCCGTACTGTTTAAGGATGCTAAAGACTTCATTGATAAATATATATACCTTGATAATAATCTATTCTGAGAACAACAAAACAAAGCAAAAAGGAAAGTTACTTAAGAGATATCAACTGAATAATTTTAAAAATCCAAGGAACACTAAAGATTTGTTGAACTGCAGGTAAGTTCAACATCATAGTTTGCTGAAAGATTGTTCTTTCCTAATCTGATAAACCAAGAGGATGTTTTTTAACACATTAAAAAAAAAAAAGGGGGGGGGACAAATCACACAGGTAACATTGACTTAAAGCCAAACCAGTTCTTCCAACGAGAGAGGACTCATTATTTTATCAAGTATGCATTCTTCATGCCACAATGAAGTAATAATATTTTGGATGAACTGCTCCAAAGATAAAAGTGTAAAACGACTCCAAAACGTAACACAGCTACACTATAGGTTGTGTGTGCCTTTAAGTCATTTTCAATTTATGGCAACCCTAAAATGAACCTGCCCAGTGTTTGATTGGCAAGATTTGTTGAGAGGGATCTGTCATTGTTTTTTTCTAAGTTTGAAAGAATGTGCCTTGCCTAAGGTCATCTAATGGGTTTCCATGGTTAAGCAGGGATTTGTACACTATTGGTCCTGGGACACATTAAAAATGAGCTAGCTAAGTTGTCATGAATGTCTGTAGGCAACAGCCTACTTTGTCAGATACACAAAAGTTATGGTGGCCGTATAATACAGTGGTCCCTCCACATTCGCTAGGGTTAGGATCACAGGACCCCGTGAATGTGGAAAAAACAGTATGTTTTTACCTGAGAGAACACCTTTCTAGGAATCTCTAGGTTCTCCAGTGCAACTTTGTGGTCAACATCTCACAGACATTGACCACAGAGGAGCTACAAAAGCCTAGTGGAGTGTTCTCTCTAGGAATCTCTAGGTCTTTCAGTGTGACTTTTGGTTAAAGTTGACCACAGAGTTGCACTGGAGGACCTAGAGATTCCTAGAGATAACATACTAATACAATCCATGAATAATCAAATCTGCAAAAGTCAAATCTGCAAATGTGGAGGGATGACTGTACATATTAGAGGCACAGTAGAGAAAATGACCAGGGTACTTGCATAATCAAATCCACAAAAGTCAAATCTGCAAATGTGGAGGGATGACTGTACATATTAGAGGCACAGTAGAGAAAATGACCAGGGTACTTGCATAATCAAATCCACAAAAGTCAAATCTGCAAATGTGGAGGGATGACTGTACATATTAGAGGCACAGTAGAGAAAATGACCAGAGTACTTGCACTAAGGAAAGGCAAGGAACACATCCTAGTGCCAGAAATGCAATATTCAGGTGGGACCCTGCAACAAAACATTGCACCTCAGAGTGCTTTTGTGTAGAGTTCCACACCTTTCCCTATTTACCACTGCATTTTCCCTCCAATCAGAACTCCATGCCTACTGAACATGCTCACTCCTTACTGTCCTGTGTTGGGCTTTCTACTTCTCTCTGTTTTGCTCTGGTGGGTGGGCACACATGCTCAACTGTAGCTACGTTCAAGTATTTGATCTCCCCACTGATGTTTATGGTGAGCTCCCATGTGTTGATTAAAAATGAGGGATAAAAACAGAGACAAATATATATATTCTATATATGATATAATGCTGCTGGTAGGGTTTCCCCTGTCAGACAGGCTTTTTCTCAGGAGTCAGATTAAATGCATTGAACAGCTACTGGTCAGCAGCAGCAGCGGTGACACTGGTGGAGGATCTCCCAGAGACAACGGCAGTAGCTCCATAGCTAACACTTGTCAGTACTGCACAAAAGGAGGCATGGTAAACTCATTTTAAATGTCTTTTACTCGGAAAATCCTATGATGAGAAAATGCAAAATGAAACAAGAGATAGTACCAGAAGAGCACACTCCCAGATTGGAATGCAGTCAAGGTACAGCAGAGAACAATTACGAGTAGTGCTATGGCTAATGACACAACTGGACTCAAGCTGAAAGGCTGTTCAGATGTTGACATGCTCAGAGGCTGCACAACACATATTATAGGAACATGTGTTTTACTTAGGAAACCAAAAATTCAGAAGAAATAGAGTGACATTAACAGTGAGGAGAGGTGTAGCAAAAGTAAACAAAGGATATAGTGCAAAATCTCACCAATAATATCAGTAAGACTTCAGAGGAAAGCTATCAACATAACCAGAATCTAAGTTTATGCTCCAACTGCAGAGGCAGAAGAAACTGAAAGATCTCATGCTGGAGTCCAGTAGGAAATTGATCTGATACCAAAACAGGACTTCTTATTACTCATAAGCAATTGCACTGCAAAACCAGGAAACAAAGCAGATTCAAAGATTGTAGGAAAATTTGGCCTAGGAGCAGAAACAACTGACAGACCTTGCAAACATAACCTTTGGGTACATTCTGAACCACAGTATCATCTGGCCATTGCTTCTCTGAATACATATTAAACAAGCTCTGTCATTATTAAACTCCTGGAAAGAATGTCTTCCTTTTATTATGATATTATATGTGTTACTAGATAGTATGTATGAAAACATTTGCTGATTATATGTGCACATATAACGGATAACTATGTGATCACTCTTAATAAGAATATGTATATAGTTTCAGTTAATCGCCATGACAAATCATAATTTCTCCTCCAACTCATGCATCTGTGAACCACAGAAGAAGGCATTTTTTTTAATGGATTAAATTAAAATTAAGGTTCTAGGAAGTGGAAGGTATACAAAGGAATTACTAGCACATTGCTTTATATTTAGGAGAAGCACTCTTCAGGCAACATTATTTGCCTTTTGCTTCAATATTACAATACAGAGCAGGCAGAAAGGAAATGATTTTTTAAAATGTGCATGTATAAAGAAGAAGAGACTTCACTTTAGTCAATAAAGTGAATACCATTAAAACATCTTATAAAGAAGTGACAGGCTTTAATAATACGTTTTATGACTGAAAGCAGACATTTGTTTTCTAAATGAATCCTTTCTATCAACAGGGAAGGTATATTTTAGTTTTCGAGAAATGGCATACATGCAATCCTTACTTAGTTTTAAAACAAAATTTTAAAAAGCTATTGACTTGCTCCTCAATACAACAACACAAAATAGCAGAAAATTATTCATATATGCCACCTATGCTGGAAAAAAAAGAAAGCACTTGTAAACTCCCTATGACTTTGCACTCACCCCTACGAACTGTTGGTTGCCATGGTAAGCATTTGTCTGTATACTGCATATTAACGCTATAATACCATTCCCATTTCTCTCATGGAATTAGTAACTGATGTTTGGACTCTATTTAAGAAAATTAAAGGGTTTTTAAATTATGAGTTTCACAGAAGTATATTACAGCTGAAAAGGATTTAGGACATAAAGCATACCTGAAACCTACTATTTATTTTTAGAAGCTTTCCCCCCCCTGCATCTCTCTCTCCATACTACTTCCTAAGCCAAAATAAAACAGTGTCATTTACTTACACACACACACGCACAAGCAGTGCTATCTGCTGCAGTAAATCGTGAAACTGCTATTCTGATTTCTTTTTCTTTGCATGCTGATGCAAAAAAATTCTATTATCTACTGGAAATATTTTTATTATTAAAAAGAGCTACACAAAGCCCCTTCCTCACCTGAACTTCCATTCTTGCTTACCCACACAGCAGTTGTAAACAAATACATACAAAATATCACCCATCCATATACAGTAGCTGCAAAGAAAAATCCACAGCAGCACACCAGTTATGCACTATATCCCAATTACTGTGTCAGGCTCAGTATTGTCCAAAAAGCAGGTTCTGTCTACACTCAGCTTTGTTTAGTCCAGCTTTTGGCTCACATATATCAGAAATAAATTTCATCACAAAATTGTCTGCTTCAACAAGGGAACTGACACACCAATGCAATGAGCAACATTTTAAAAATGCAAGATACTAGATCAATGAAAGCCTTTGCAACAACCGAGGGGCCAAAGGGATTCAGAGCAATGTATGATTCTACAAGATACTGAAAAGGAGAATGAAAATGGTTTTTAATTATTCTGCTGTTGTTTTTGCTCTCCTTATTATTAAAACATATTTTGTATTTACCATTACTGGCACACCTAGACAGGATTCCTGTCTGCAGGGAGGCTGTTAAGCATTTTCAATAAATGTGAATACCGTTCCTCTAAATTAACATGGAGAAGTCAAGAGTGAAGCAAAGCAATACATAATGCACTCCACCTTTGAATTCTATATTTATTAACACCCTTAAAGCTGATTTTTTTTGCAAAAGTGAATGTTCCCAGCCACAAATAAAAATGTTTGTTTTAAAAATGGTTACATCTGCTCATTGCTTTCCTCCACAGGAGTGAACACTGACTTAAAATTGTTGCCCCAAATGTTTGATTTCCAGCTAATTCTAGTCAGACCCTGTCTTTACTCAAGGATTGGTAGTTTTCTTCTATATACTGAAAAATCAAGAGCTAAATCCAGTGTTAGTCACACCTAGATCTGACTCAGTGAAATGAAGGAGATTTATTACAGTAGTTACAACTCACAAGTCTAACTGATTTCACTGTGACTTTTCTAGGCAAGACACTAGATTTAGCTCTATTACTACAGCTTCTACTCTATTGCATGTGTGTGTTCAAGTTGCTTCTGATTTATGGCAATCCTAAGACCCTATCATGGGGTTTTCTTGGGAAGATTTGTTCACAGGGGGTTTGCCATTGCCTTCCCCAGAGGCTGAGAGTGTGTGACTTGCTTGAGGCCACTCAGTGGATTTCATGGCCAAGCTGGGAATTGAACCTTGGTCTCCACTTCATCACACTGGCTCACTACTACTCTATTATTACGATATAAAAATGGAATCTGACAGACACATTGGCAATGCATAGCAAAGATACTAGATGAATAGTTCTGATTTAAATCAAGTTAATAACAGTATTTTAAAAGAAAGGACTTTTAATAAGGTGCTTTACTATTTTAACTGTAATCTTAAAACTTCTCTATTTTACTTGTTTAATTTGGTTCTGACACTGATCCTTGTGTGGTTTAGTGGTTTGAGCATTAGACTATGATTCTGGAGAATATGGCTTGAATCCGCACTTGGCCATAAAACCCAGTAGGTGGCCTTGGGCAAGTCACACTCTCTCAGCCTCAGAGGATGGCAATGGCAAACCCCCTCTGAAGAAACTCACTAAGAAAGCCCCATGATAGGATCACCATAAGTTGGAAATTACTTGAAGGCACACAACAACAACAACAACAACAACAACAACAACAACAACTGATCCTTGTATGTTATAACAATGTTGCATTTGTTCTAATTTGTAAACTGCTTGAGTACTAGTTTTGAGAGAAAGGCAGGATATAAATAAATTTAACGATAAGAAAAACTAGAATAATTAGTAGTATGCTCCTGAAACTTAGAATTTATATACTCTTATATACCCTTCAAGTGTCTGCTCTGAACAAACCTAGTCTACAAAAGCTCATGCTGCCAACTTCTTTCTTTCAGTTAAGTCTCTGAGGTACTAAAGATCGCTCTTCATACTGATTCTGCAGAATAACACGGCTATATCTTTGAATTCTACCTTCAAGTGTCTGATGAATATTGAATAAAGTGATCTAGTTTTTATTTTAACAATTCAAATCATTATCGCAAAATAGATAATTAAAAAAACAATAAACATTAATCCACCTCATTGTCTGAAAAAGAAGAGTCCATCAAACAAAGACCTTAGAATTTCATCAAGCGTACCTGGGAGATGTTGGCAGAGCAACATGACTATCCTCCTGACTCACAAAACTAAAAAAAATGCAGCAAGTATCTTCAAAGGTAGCACTGTCTCTTTCTCTGCTTGCATGCTTGATCGGACACATTAATTTTTCTGCTAGTGTTGAATTCCAGATTTGCAGGACCTTAAGTCTAGACTTAGCTTCTTAACTTCTTTCCAAGTCTTGGTGACTAGCTATTTGCCAACAAAAGGAAGGAGATTGAGACCTTGTGTGTACTAGAGTCTTGCTCAGATACAACTGTGAGTGAGTCTGCATGGGCCATGCTCACTCATTTGCTTTTCTCCTCTATGCATGATGAGAAGATGAAAATCTTCAGCTTTTGAGCTAACTTTGATATGCCAGTTTGATCAAATTAGCTACAGTTCCATAGAATCATAGAACTGGAAGTGGTGTCATGGGCCATACAGTCAACCCCCTGCTCAGTGCAGGACCTGCAGCTGAAACATCAGCAGGTAGTTGTCCAGTCTCTTTTTGAAGATGTCCAGAGCGGTGGATGCAACAGGGAAATGCAGTTTAAAAATTTGAAGAACCTAAGGAAAATTCCCTTGCACAACACTGGCCTTCCCAACTAGGATAGTGAGAAACACATGAGGGTAATTCCACTGTTATCTCAAAATGAGATTTCCCATGCCATGCCTCCTACCCAAATAGGAAGGCACTCTGGAAAGGAGGGCATCCCTGCTGCTAGCTTCTGATGCTGACTCTGTTGATTGCAAGATTGGCAGGTTGGCAGTTCAAGGCCCATGTGCCACATGATGGGGTCAGCTCCCATCACTAGTCCCAGCTTCTGCCAACCTAGCTGTTTGAAAGCATGTAAATGCAAGTAGATAAATAGGTACCACTTCTCAGTAGAAAGGTAAACAGTGTTCTGTATAATCATGCTGGTCACATGTTCACAGAGTAGTCTCTGACAACACTGGCTCTTCAGCTTAGTAACAGAGATGAGCACCATCCCTATGGTCGGACATGACTTGAAAAACTTGTCAAGGGGGAATACCTTTACCTATCAGCTATATGCTGTGCCTGTTGTGCACCTTACCCAGTGTGAGAAATGAAGGGTGGACAAAGCAATCCTGACCAAGGCATCAGCAATAAGAGCACTCTGATGGAAATGCTAGCCTGGTAAACACCCCAAAAAGCACCAGACCCCATCTGAACTTTGAAGCTAAGCAGGGTCAGCCCAGGTTAGTACTTGGTTGGGAGACTGTCATGGAATACCAGATGTTGAAGGCCCTATTTTAGAGGAAGAAACTGGCAAACCACCTCTGAAGATTAATTGCCTAAGAAAACCCCCAAAAATTCATGTGGACACCATTAGTAGACAGGTGAGTTGAAGCACATGCACATACATAAAGTAAATCAAGACCTTGGTTTTGCTGCAATGGATGGTGTGTACAAAAAATAAAAATAAATGAAGGCTCCTTTTGCTGTAAATGGTTTCTGTGAAATGAATAGGAGGGTTAGGCTACATTAGACCTATGAGATCTAGACTACATTATAAGAGGGTGTGAGTGCAGACCTTGGGTGGAGGTTCCTAGCCTTTATGGATACATGTGACTTAACAGTCATAGCAGCATATCAGCTCTATTTTTTCCCCTTCATCAGTTACCTGGACTGACCAAATTCAGTAAATCCTTTGGGTAGCCTGAAAATGTTATTGACTGGGTAATCAAAAAAGCTCTCCCAGATGGGTATGTTGTTATCAAGCAGGTAAGGGAAAGTGGGCAAGGGGGCAGAGTGGCTCTAGTCTATAAAGACAATCTTACCGTGACCGGGACACCTGTCCAGAAGACGGACCGCTTTGAGTGTATGTACCTACGTCTGAAGACCAGGGACAGTATAGGGATTCTGTTGGTATACTGTCCACCCCGTTGCTTAACAGACTCCCTATCCGAGCTGATGCAGCTGGTCTCAGAGTTGCTGTTGGAGTCGCCCAGATTTCTTGTTCTGGGTGACCTGAACATCCCACTCGAGACCAGTTTAACAGGCGCGGCTCGGGAGTTCATGGAATCCATGACAACCATGGGCATTTCCCAGTTGGTCAACTGGCCAGCACATTGTGTGGGTCATACTCTCGATGCAGTCTTCAGTACAGAACAGGAATATCCATGGGCGGAGGTAATTAATACCACCGCATTGTCATGGATGGATAATTTCCTGGTCAGGGCAGAACTAAAAGCCACTGTTTGCCCCCTCAGGAGTGGTGGACCTATTAGAATGGTCCACCCTCGAAGGCTAATGGAACCAATTGGATTCCAGAAAGCCCTAGAGGGTCTATTGGTTGATAATGCCGGAGGGAAAGGACGCTTGGGAGCGATTGTGTCGATAGCCCAATTTTACTAGGGCTATCGACACAATCACTCCCAAGCGTCCTTTCCTTTCCACTTTGAATCGGAAGTCCTGGTATACCAGAGAGCTAAAGAACATGAAGCGGGTGGGACAATTACTAGAGCGCAAATGGCACTCACTTGGACTCTTATCTGACAGAACTTGTCATAAGAAATTTCTTTATTCTTACAGAGAGGCAATAAGAGCAACGAGGAGATCTTCTTCATCAACTCATATTGCATCTGCAAAGTCTCGTCCAGCAGAGCTGTTTAGGGTGGTGAGGGAACTGACAGTGATGCCATCTACCCAGAACCCTCTACTTAACCCAACAACAGCCTGCTGTGATGCATTTAACAACTACTTTGCAGGTAAAATCACTCAGATAAGAGCCCACTTGGATGCCAATATAGGGGCCAAGTCAACTGATGAGGTGTCCAGTCAAGCCGTTTATGAGTTTAGACTGGATCAATTTGAGCTTGTGAGTACAATTTGAGCTTGTGAGATGACGTGGACAAGATCCTTGGAAACGTAAGAAAGATGACATGCTCCCTTGATCCCTGCCCATCATGGCTGGCCGTCCAGGGGGGTGATGGCTTGATGGCACTTCTCAGACGTGTCATCAATGCATCCCTTAGGGAAGGTCATCTACCATCTTCTTTAAAGGAAGCAGTCATTAGACCTCTCTCAAAAAAACCTTCCCGGGACCCCCTGGACATGAAAAACTACAGGCCTGAATCCCATCTGCCATTCTTGGGCAAGGTGATTGAGAGGGCTGTCGCTCTTCAGCTACAAGCGGTCTTGGATGTAGCCGATTTTCTAGATCCATTCCAAACTAGCTTCAGGATGGGATATGGGGTGGAGACTGCCATGGTCGCCTTAACTGATGACCTTCATCTAAGTATCAACAGAGGAAGTGTGACCTTGTTGGTGCTATTAGTCCTCTCAGTGGCATTTGATACAATAGACCATGGCATCCTCTTGGAAAGCCTGAGAGGGTTAGGAACTGGAGGCACTGCCTTACAGTGGTTCCATTCCTTTCTCTCTGGCAGATCCAACAGGATGATGCTCAGGGACAGTTGCTCTTCAAAAAAAAGAGCTTAACTGTGGCATCCCTCAGGGAGCCATTCTGTCCCCAATTCTATTCGACATTTATATGAAGCCGCTGGGAGAAATCATCCGCAGACACGGGGCGAGGTGTTATCAGTACGCTGATGACACCCAAATATATTCCTCCATGTCTCAGTCATCAGCGACGATGACAGAATCAGTGTCTTGTGGTAGTAATGGACGGGATGAGGGAAAACAAGCTCAAATTGAATCCAGACAAACCGGAGGTACTTATGGTAGGGGCCCCTAAACCAGGTATTGGGTTGCAACCTCCAGTCCTAGAGGGGTTCAGCTCCCCTTGAAGGACTGTGTTCACAGTCTGGGGGTGCTTCATGATTCGTTGCTTCAGATGAGAAATCAGGTGAATGCGACGGTCAAGAGTGCCTGTTATCAGCTTTGGCTAATACGCCAGCTGCGCCCTTTTCTGGAACCGGGTGACCTCGAAATTTTAGTACATGCTCTGGTAACCTCAAGACTTGACTTCTGCAATGCGCTCTACATGAGACTACCCTTGTGCCAAGTCCAGAAACTTCAACTGGTACAGAATATGGCAGCCAGGCTGATTACAGGAACAACCAGGAATGACCATATTACACCAATATTGAAGTCACTCCACTGGCTGCCCATTAGTTTCCGGGCACAGTACAAGGTGTTGGTTATCACCTTTAAAGCCCTACAGGTGGGATATAAATAAAATTTTATTATTATATTATTATTACATGGCTTGGCCCTAACCTATCTAAGGAATCTCCTACTTCCACATAATCCGCCCCGTGCACTAAAATCCTCTGGGAGGAACCTATTGCAACTAGTGAAGACCAGATTGGTTGTGACCTCCCGAGGACTTTTTCTGCAGTAGCTCCCACCTTATGGAATCGCATGCAGGATGAGATCTGTCAAATTTCAACCTAGATATCTTCAAGAAAGCTGTTAAGACGGATCTCTTCCGGCAGGCCTTCCTGGAATAGCACCGAGCCATGTAAAGACCCTCATGTTTGTGAATTTGTGACTTGTGATAATTCTGCCCACTGTTACTGTAATATTGTAGTATTATTGTTTTGTTTTTAATGATTGCAATTTTAATCTTAGTACTGTTTAATTCTCTTTTTAAGGGGAGGGGGATATTGTATATATTTTGTATTATTTTAAATTGTTGTATGCCGCTTTGATTGTTTTTACAAAAAGCAGGATATAAATAAAGGTTTTGTTTATATTTTTTATTTTTTACTAAGCATATATAGATCCCAGAGTTCCTATGTTTTTGCACACCCATGAAGATGACCCCTAGAGATGTAATTAACCCAGAGAACAGTCATGTACCACCTCTAGTTTTTTCATCCTTGCTGAATCATCTTCCTAGACACCATGGAGGAGGTTCTGAGACACACTTATAAATCAGTGAGGTTGAACAGCTCTCATGAGGAGCTGCTGGAGTTTGAAGCATCTGCAAGGTTTCTAGGAAAAGTCTAGAAATCTTTGCTGACAAAATTCCAATCTGACTTACCAATGTCAATGAAGAATCTAGTTAGTTAATTTAGAGCAGTTTCTCCAGTTCTTTAGATTGAAAAAATAAGGCATATTTCAGGAATGCTTTATATGCATATTCTTGCATGGGAGGGGGTTAGATTAGGTGGTCCAAGAGGCCCCTTCCAACTCTAAGATTTTATAAAGCTATGAAAATTGTTTTTTTGTCATGGGTGGAAACAGAATGCTCTAGTCATGAACAGGTTATCATAATTAGCCAATAGCCTTCCCCATATCAGCTAAGCAAATCAATGTATAAGTCCAAGGAGGGCAGGATCCTTCTACTCCTGGGGCAAAAGTAAATTTTTAAGTAAGGATGATCTCCCAATTTACAATCCTTTAGGGACATTGTTTGAACATTTCTCAGCAGAAAAACTCCAGGCAGTTCTGTGGAGAAAACCCAACAACAATCATCTCCAGCTCTTGTATATCTGTCCCTGGTCTGGGTATGGGACATAGATGGCATTAATAGCTGGAGTAAATTACCTTCTCTTGAAGGAAGAATACATATTTATTTGTTGATCTTTTTAGACCTTTTTGACATTTTGATGCTGTGAATGATATTCTGCTGAACTATGACATCTGGTGTGGTTGACTTGGCTGGTGCTTTTGTAGCTCCATTTTCTTAGTTTTATCACAGTTACATATCAGTTATCTGAAGGTAATGAGAAAGGCCGCATGGAAATTTAAAAATGGGTGTGCTTAATATGTTGATGACATTCAGTTCTATATCGCACAAAACAACTAGGAATAGCCATTGCAGTTCTGAATAAATGTGTCGATGCTGAAATTGTGTACAAGAAGTTAAAACTACCTGAAGTTGGCTATAGAAAAACAAATGATACTGGGGAAGAAGAACAAAACATTTGAGAAATATGAGAAGCCTGTGAGAGATCCACAAGAATCTGATTCACTTGAGAACCTTGATTTAGTTATGCAACTATAATTTTTCCTAGATAAACAGAGGCAGTGAACAAGGTTCACTTTTTAGAAAAGAGAGACTTTTAAGGTGCCTATTTATATAGGATGGACTATGATAAACATTTCCTTGCAGACAATCTGTAAGCTGGAGATGGAGCAAATGTTCTTGTTTACCTTCTGAGGGATGCAGGTATTGAAGCAGTTCTGCTGGCTGTCTAGGAGCTTGTGGGTCCACTTTAAAGAGATTAGGAATAAGAAGGGCAGCTATGAAAGAACTAGAAAAGATACTGAAGAGCAAAGACATACAATTGAGCACTAAAGTCAGAATTGTTCTGGCCACTGTATTCCCAATTACCATGTATGGATGTGAGAGCCGGACAGTGAAGGAAGCAGACAGAGAGAAAATCAACTCATTTGAAATGTGATGCTGGAGAAGAGTACTTAGGATACCATGGACAGCCAAGAAGAGAAACAAATGGGTTCATGAACAGATCAGACCAGGGCTTTCCTTGGAAGCAAAGATGATCAAGTTGAGACTATTGTACTTTGGCCACATAATGAGAAGGCACTAGAAAAAACAATAATGCTAGGAAAGATAGAGGGTAGAAGAAAGAGAGGAAGACCACAAACCAGATGGATAGATTCAATCAGGGGGTTATGGGCAAGGGCTTGCAGGATTTGGGCAGGTAGTGGACAATAGGGATTCTTGGAGATGTCTCATCCACAGGGTTGCCATGAATCGGAACCCACTTGAGGGCAGCAAACAACAAATTTCTTTCAAAGTCTTTCATCACAGTGTAGAGCAGGGGTAGGCAACCTTTCCCCTTTAAGGGCCGAGGGACTTCAGCTCCCAGAAGCCTCAGCCATGTTGGCCAATAGTCCCATGTTGGCCAATAGCTCCTGGGATTCTGGGAGCTGAAGTCCCTCGGCCCTTAAAGGGGACAGGTTGCCTACCCCTGGTGTAGAGCCTACATATCTCATAAATTACTCTTCTCTATATCAGGGGTGGTAACTGCAGCGGGGCTGGGGGCAGCATTCATGCATGTGAGACTACCCAGGGGCCTCACTTTTTTAATCATTTAAAAAATATTATCTGTTCTCTTTTCAGGAAGGAGGGGGGAGCATTTGGAGTGACTGACAAGATTTCTGTTAAACGGGGTTGAACAAAGTGGATTTACAGCAGGGATCTGTTGAAAGGAGTTGAGCAAAGAAGATTAAATCCAGGGATTCAATTAAGAGAGGATGGAAGTAGGGATGGGAACATTTGGCAGGACTGACAAGATTTCTGTTGAAGGGGACTGAGCAAAGAAAACAGGGATCTGTTGAAAGGGGCTGAGCAAAGGAGATATAGAGCAGGGATCTGCTGAAGGGAACTGAGCAAAGAGGATTTAAAGCAGAGTTTCAAATAAGAGGGGATGGAAGGAGGGACAGGGAGGATGGGAGTGTCTTGGTTGCCAGGGCAGGCAGAGTATTGTTTATACCAAGGTGTGACAAATGATGCTGGGTATTTCAAGTAAGGAGGGTCTCTTGGCTTTTGCAGAGGCTTGGGGGACTCCATTTTGGGTGTGGCACCACAGGTCACACTTTGTCCACTCCTGTTCTATATGAATCTCTAAGCTATTGAGTTCTGCTAGTTAGATCCAACTCAAATTGAGTATCATGGCCATT
Source organism: Phrynosoma blainvillii (assembly GCA_026167975.1). Lineage (NCBI taxonomy): Eukaryota > Metazoa > Chordata > Lepidosauria > Squamata > Phrynosomatidae > Phrynosoma > Phrynosoma blainvillii. The sequence goes on from JANUYF010000001.1 coordinate 275,740,803, forward strand.
TCTAAAATTGCTCTGAAACAAGGAACAACTTCCCTAATAACATGTAGATGTTTTTCACATTAATGTTTTTCACAAGAAGTATAAAAAATAATTTTGAAAGGACTTGAAAGGGAATTTTTTTAAAAAACAATGGAGCTGCTGTGTGTCATTTAGTTTAGACTGTTTTTAATTACTTTTTGTTTTATCATGTGCCACCTTAAGCCTTGGGAAGGTGACGTGTTTTAAGTAAAATAAAATTAAAATATAGCTTTTTGCAATCTGTAGTCATAATCATTGAATGTTAAATATATTATCTCTTCTGCTAAAGAGAAAATGAAAGGATTGTTTTGTAAATTAGATCTGAACCATGTATTTCTTTTCAAGACTGCATAAGGGCAATGACCCACTTTTTAAATATGACAGGATTTTAAAGCTTCTGGATTCAAGACAACTTTTAAACAAGGTCACACATACAGCTTGTAAAAATTCCACTTCCATCTTAGCACAGTGCTGCTTCCTAATGCTAGCACAGTTACACACACAACAATACATATGTATAAATTAAGATCAGTAAGATCATAAGCTGTATCACTTTAACCTTTTAAATTATAGGATAAAAGTATATAAAGCTACTAACCTTTAGAAAGCAATGCAAATGCAAAACATGTGCTAACTACAATGTGAAAAATATACTCATGATGTATAGGGACGCTGAATGTAACAGTGTGTATTTAACTAATCATGTGAATATTATTTGATTACATTAAAAAAGGACTAGAAAAAGAAACTGTAAAATCATCTCCATTTTTATATTTACCAATAAAAATTCTAAGAAAGTAGTTCCTAATTTTTGTTCCCTATATGTTGTTGAATTACACTTCTGAGAACCAACCCCTAACAACAGTCCACCATAGTTTTGGGACTTGGAAGGCCACCAACATCTGCAGAATAAACTATCATGAGCAGTGGAACCCGGGGTGGAGAACCTTAAGACATCCAGATTGTTTGGACTAAAATCATTATAATTCCTTACTGTTGCTATAGTGGCTGGGCCTAACTCCAAAGCATCTAAAAGTCAAGGGCTTTATATTACTGCACTAAAAATATATACATGTTATATTCTTTAGTCTATGTCCTGCTGCTAGTTCCAAAGAGAGGGGACCCACTGAATAGGAGGTCAACACTAATGTAAATCCATTGATTCATTGAGTCTACTTGAGTTGGGATTAACAATTGACTTTACTTTCTACAGTGTCAGCCTTGTTAGTACTTGAAAAGGAGACTGCCAGGGAATACCAGGTACTGCAGGCTGTATTCTGAGGAAGGCAATGGTTAACCTCCTCTGAATAAATCTTTCCAAGAGAACTGTATGATAGGGTCACCATAAGTCAGATTCAACTTGAAGCCACATAACAAACAACAAAGCCTTTGGATATAATCCATCCCTGAACAAGCATACACAGCTATATTAGGAATCAGGACAGGATACAATAAAGCTCCCCTCTGCTCACTCCCGGACTACTGGAATATTACCAAGAATGTGGATGTTAAACTCAAGTAACTTGCACTCAACCTGTCAATCCATCTTTGGGCAGCTATGGCCACACAGAGATCAGTAATGACCACCATGCACTATAAAGAGAGTCACAGAGAAACAGAACGGAAGAGAAGAATGGCTAGGAGGTACATCTGGTGCAATTTCAAATGTCTAGTCAATATAAAGTGGAAAAACAGTTAAATGACATCAAATAAAATAATTGCCCTGATTAGAAATCACATGTCCTCAATTAAGGTAGTGTTACTTTACTTCTGTCTCTCCCTTCACACTCATGTTTCATCCTGCACAGTTTTTAATGCCTAGAAAAAACTTCTAGTTGGAATACTCCCCATATAGAACTGCTATGTATTTTTCTCCACACTTCTACAAAACACTGAATAAGCTTGCTTGAGCATAGCCAGTCATTTGGACTCAAAATGCATATTTCATTGTTTGATAATCTGGAAGTGAATGCAAAAGCTACATTGCTGCAGAATGAAAAGTCATGAGAATTTCCTCTATCCCATCCAGAAAGTGTTGGTATTACAGTTTACTTAATACAAGTATATAATGTCAGTTTAGAGGAAGAAAAGACACCCAATTCACCCATTTTTCTCCACCTTCAAATCACTCTGCCACCAACATCTCCGTTTGGGTCTTTGATGTGTTGAGAAATGAGCCTTTGCATACATTACAAACAATTAAAGACACCAATGTATTATGCTTCTAAAACTGAAAAGTTTATGACATAAAAATTAATACACCTTCTGAATTGTTAGAATTTTGAGCACATTACTAGGAAAACAGATAGAACATTGTCAATATCAGTATTTCAGAATGTTGTCAATGTACGTGTGTGTGTGTATGTGCATGTGTGCATGTGTGTTTCATTATCTTTTTCAATATAATGTATATTCTATGTGTAGAGAGATCCTGTAGCACCTTTGTGACTTACTGAAAGAAATTGGTAGCATGAGCTTTTGTAGACCTCAGTCTACTCAGATGCATTTATTCTAGTTCATGCATAAGTATACTCTAGGAAGTCACTATACACCAATATCTAATTCACAGATTGTGCAAAAGCACAGATCTCTTCTAGCATTACAATCTATACTTACTGGGTTGACAAATCATTCTAACAACCTTGCATGGCTAGCCCAAATTGATCAACAGTGTTTTTGCTTTTGTTGTTAAATGCCCTTGAGTCGATCTTGACCCATGGCGACCCTATGAATGAGACATCTCCAAGACCCTCTGTATCCACTGCTCTGCTTAAATCCTGCAAACCCATATTCATGACCTCCTTAATAGAATCCATCCATCTGGCATGTGGCCTTCCTCTCTTCCTCCCCCCCTCCACCTTTCCCAGCATTATTGTCTTTTCTAATGAATCTTCTCTTCTCATGATGTGACCAAAATACGATAGCTTCAGTTTGGTCATCTTGGCTTTCAGGGAGTTTTCTGGCTTGATCTGCTTTAGGACCCACTTGCTTGTCCTTTTGGCTGTCCATGGGATCCTTAGCACTCTTCTCCAGCACCACATCTCAAAGGAGTTGATTTTCTTCCTATCATCTTTCTTAACTGTCCAGCTCTCACATCCATACATGGTAATGAAGAATACGATGGCTTGTATGATTCTAAGTTTTGTGCTGATTTGTATATCTTTGCATTTTAGAATCTTTCTAGTTCTTTCATAGCCACCCTCCCCATTCTTAATCTTCTTCTGATTTCCTGACTGCCGTCCCCATTTCTATCAATGTTGGATCCCAAGGATGGGAATTCTTTTACTATTTCTATTTCTTCATTGTCTAGGTTGAACTTGTGAAGGTCCTTGGTGGTCATTATTTTTGTTTTCTTTATGTCCAGAATTAAGCCTGCCTTTGCACTTTCTTCTTTGATCTTCTTTAGTAGTTCTTCCAGGTCTGGGAAGTTTTCTGCTAGTATTATGGTGTCATCTGCATATCTCAGATTGTTGATATTCCTTCCTCCTCTTTTCACTTCTCCTTCTTCTGTGTCCAAGCCTACTTTTCCTATAATATGTTCTGCATACAAATTGAACAGATAGGGTGAAAGGATACAGCCTTGTTTGACTCCTTTGCCAACTGGGAACCATTCTGTTTCTCCATGTTCTGTTCTGACAGTAGCCTCTTGTCTTGAGTACAGATTCCTCATTGGGACTATCAGATGTGTTGGCACTCCCATGTCTTTAAGGGCATTCCGTATCCTTTCTTCATTTATGCAGTCAAAGACTTTGCTATAAAGCACATGCTTGTTTTCTTTTGGAATTCCCTGCTGTGCTCAATTAGCCATTGTATGTTTGCAATGTGGACCCTAGTTGCTCTTCCTTTCCTGAACCCCGCTTGGACCTCTGGGATTTCTCTCTCCATGTCTGGTTGGAGTCTATGTTGCAGAATTTTGAGCATAATTTTGCTTGCATGGGAGATCAGTGCTATGGTCCTATAGTTGCTGCAATCTCTTTTTATGTGCAGTTGTGTCTCCCTTTTTGTGGATGGGGATGTATATTGACTGCTTCCAATCTGTTGGCCATCATTTGTTTTCCATATCTGTTGACAACTGGAATATTATCTGTTCCTGGTGATTTGTTATAGTACGCCATCATGCATCATCACATTATTGTTGTTGGAATTCTAGCATACTCTGTTTTAGTAATGTTTATAATTAACAAGTCAAATAGTTGGGAAAAGAACGATACTTTCTGAAATACCAACACTGGCATTATAAATTGATTCACCAAATAAAAAAATAAACATAAAGCAGAGGATTATAGTAGGGATGATTATAGTAGATAATCTGTGGCCCTCCAAGTGTTACTAAATGTCATCAGTTAGAATCAGCATGGCTGATGGTCATGTATTATGGGAATTGTAGCCCCACAGAATCTAGAGGGCCAGTGTAGATTTTCCTACCCCTTATGTACAGTGATGGGATTTTAGGTTGTAATAGGGCTGTGCATAATGTTTCCTCTTACAGAAAGAGTTTACAGAAACTGCTAAGCCATGCCATGAAGAATGCTTTTTCATACATAATGACTTTTAATCATTAAATACAAGATAGTTCTTGTATTTTTTAAAATAAATATTTTTGCAATATGCAATAACTTGAACAATCTCTTTTCAAAGTAATCTTAATTTAAGACACAAAAAATCCTTATCACATTGCTAGTACGTTTGGTGAATTTCAGATATCTTTTGTGATCCCACCACAAATTTTTATGTGCAGTTTTGACTCTCTTACAAGGATCTAAAGTAGGTAGTCAACTTGACCCCCAAACTGGGCAAACCGTCTTTGTAAAAAACAAACAAAAAACAAAAAACAAAACAAAACAAAAAACTGAACTAGAACAGCCAGAATAGATACAGATCTAGCTCACAACTGTGCCTCTTTTTCATCTGCAGGGGAGAAGTTAGTTTAAGGCATTGTGTGTGGATTCTGCATTTGAAATGGAAGCCTAAATGATCCCTTTTAAAAAATGGAAGATTTGCATTTCAAAACAACGTAGTTGAATTATGGAATTTAGAGCCAATTTTGTAGGCTTTAAAAGAGCATTAGACAAAGTACTGGATTAGGACATCCATAAAATCAGAGAATTTGCAGGGGCCTCATGGGCTATGGAGTTCATGGGCTATGGGGTTCAGTGCAGGGTCTCCAGCTAAAGCATCCCAGCAGGTAGCTGTCCAGCCTCTTTTGGAAGATAACAAGAAAAAATATTCTTGATATCTCTCATTTTTCTAGGCAATTGGTGGCATTGCCAAAGTGCTCTTACTGTCAAGAAGCTCATTCTAATATTCAATGGAAATCTACTGTCCTGTAACATAAAACAATTAGACCTGGTCCTACCCTCTGGGGCAGCAGAGAACAAACCTGCTCCCTTCTCTCTGTGACAGCCCTTAGGGTATTTAAAGAGTGCAGTCATGTCACTTCTAACTTCTCTTCACCAAGCTGAACAAGCTCAGATCCTTCAATCTTGCCTCATATGTTTTATTCTCCATAATACTTCCATTTTCCTTCTAAGCCTTTCTAGCCTTCATTTGTAAGCTTATTATTTGAATGTATCAGACTTACCTCCTGTATTCTAAGAGATCTTGCTTACCAAATACAAAGATTTGGAAAAGCTCCTTCTTCCCTGCACCTTGAACAGAGAGCTCTGGCTCACAGCAGTTAATTATTCAGCAAATAATTATTACATCTCAGATATGTTGGCTGGTCAGCACTTTAAAAAAAATCCAGCCAGTCATTAAAGACTTACAAAAGCAGCATTCATATTTTTATTTTCTGTTTCAATTGCAAGTATTCCCATCTTCATACAGCCTGACTGTGAAAACTGCACAATACTCTGGCACAATGTAATTAAACTGTGGATGGTATTTGTTTCCAAGTAAAGAAGAGCAGACCATTAAGGCAACTTAGCTGCCAAACGACTTATTGATTTTATTTTATTTTATTTTTGCTTACTGAGACAGTGCTGAGCAAAACTAAAACACTTGTCATCAGTAATATTTTCACAATGTTAAAACAAAACATACACAAATGTAAAAGGGTTCATAGAGAAGAATATACAGAAAATTGTTACAATTTCTAATGTTATCAGTAAAACATACATTCTCCTCCAGATTTTGAACAAAATTGGTTTATTCCTGTATAATGCTTACAAACCATGTAAAAATGTGCAGACAATTTATACTTGTGTAGTTCTGTATTGATTTGAATGAACTAATGGTATTTTTGTATGACTGGCTTTCTAAACCACTGTTTCTCCTTTCTGGGGTTGAAGGAAGAATAGGATTCTAGACAGTAACAACTGCCCAAGACATTCTGGTGTGTGATACACAAATTCCAATGGGATTTCCTCCCATCCTAAGCAAAAATAAATAAGCAAACTACATAGCTTGATGGCATTTAATGGTACCGCAACTGAGAAGTACACTTTGAGACTGGTGCCTTGATCAGCCTGAGTTTATTAAGCAGGTATGTTACATACTGAATGACAACGTACTCATACTTTCCTATTCAAAGCCATGTCAAGGTAGGCAAGATCTACATGTTAAAATATTTTCACAATGCCACTTTATATGAATCAAGAGGATTTGTTGTATTGTTATTTATCTTGTTGTCTTTGGAGCATGTTGTTTTAATTAATAATTAGTTTAATACTGTTTTAAGGGGTGGGAGGGTTGGATGGGTATGTGAGTGTTTTTAACTTCTGTATCTTCTGTTTTTTAATTGATGTAACCCGCCCCGATTGCTCCGCAGAGGGGCGGGCTATAAATAAAATTTATTATTATTATTATTATTATTATTATTATTATTAACTTGCTCTAAAATTTATTTGTTAATAATGATGATTTTACAGAAAGAAACACATGCAAACAATGAAATACTTTCCCAAGAGCCCATGTGTATCCTTTTTTTAAAAAAAACAAAAACTTGTTATCATTATACTTACTGGTGCATTACTAAAACTACATCCCCTGAATCCATGGGATTGGTAAGTGCAGTTTCATTTACCTGTGTTGGCGGGGGAAGGTTCCTCAAGACATCTGGAGGTCAAGCAGTGTGAGTTTATGGTCAGTCATGCTGGTGGTCCTCTAGATGCCTTGAAAGACCACCTCTCTAGGCATTTGGAAGTCCTCCAGTGTAACTTTATGGTCATTATCTGCTGGAAATATACCGTTCACTGTTAACCATGGTTTTACTTGGTAACCATGGGAATGGATCCCACTGGGATATGGGGGGGGGGCCCTCGTACTGAATAAAATGGTCTAAAATCCTCCAAAGGGAACCCCCGCATGACAGCATTTTAGGATCAATAAGTAAACAGTATTCTGTACATTAAAAATTCAATGGAACTTCTAGCTTGTTGTGTGCTTCAAATGTTGTTGCATACTTCTGCCTTAAGGGTTTTTCTTGGCAACATCTGTTGAGAGGGTTTGCCATTATCTTCCTCTAAAGCAAAGTGAGTGCGACGTGTTCAAAGTCACTCAGTGGATTTCCATGGCTAAACAAGGATTCAAACCCTGGCCTCCCTGAATCTCAGTCCAACACTCAAACTGCTACGCCACACTGGCTCTTAACTACCAGCTGACCCACTACTTTTAAAAAATACCCTGAAAGTTACACATTAATGGTAATGATATCAACTGTATGCCACTTCCACACTCTCCTCCCATTCCTATCCCACAGAGGAAAAGGGAACCGTTTGCCTCAAATGATGAACCCAGCATCATAACACTAGTCATTAATACCAGGAGCTCACTTTTCTCAATGCAGCACTTTGTTCACATTCTCCATGCTAACAGAAAAGGTTTAACACTGACCTTTCCAATACACTACAGAACAGGTAACGCTAAAGAATCATGCAACTCAGGTAACAGATGCATGCACATAAACAATGCAATACTATACAATAAAGTTAGGATTGTCGAATAACAGCTAGAGCATTCAAATGATCATTAAGCTGTGCATGAGCTTAATATACTGCTATGTTAAATACTTGTAACCTATGAAAAAGTGACTGAAGTACTTTGAACATGTAATTTTAATGTACTCTTGAGCTAATACAGATAACATTTCCTTACCTTTACAGTATAAAAAGCTCAGACTTTAAAAGCCTTGTCCATAAAATGATCATCTTCAGTAATTATTGAACATATCCAATTATATATGGCATCCATGACAACCTGAAAAACAAATATTTTTTAATTAGGCTGGTTACAATATATTTGCTTATATGTCAGTAAAACAAACAATATCCTTGTCTATGCTTTGTTGACCTCTTAAGATCACAAGTTTCATAAGTATGCATTTTGTTTCCTGATTGAGATAAGCTGTAGTCCTATTAGCTTTTTTTAAAAGATAGAGAATACATAATATAATCTTCCACAGTAAGAGTATTAGAACACAGATGTCTGATTTCCTATTTAACGCATCATATCTAACAACAAACTTTGCACTATGGGAAAAAGTCCTGATCATATTCCAGGTTTAGAAAGATAAATGTTTACCATCTGTTGTTCAATGGTCAGAAGACTGTATTGCTTTAGCTCTGCATGAATATGCTAATTTCCAAATAAATGTATTTTTAGCAATATGGACAGCTTATGTTAATGCATATGCCTAGCCCACATTCTCACTCCATTGACTCTCCCCCCTTTTTTCCATCTCTCTATTTTTCTTTCTTCTCTGTAACTGTATTTTAAAAAGCAAATAAAAATATAAGGAAATAAAATCATCATCACAGAATCCAGGGGCAGTGAATCAACTCTTAATTTTGCCACCACCTCTCTTGCAGCTGCTCCCCTGGCATAGGATGGGGAGCTCCTATTCAATGTGTTAACACCTTCAGCAGGAAGGGCTGGTAAAATCACCAGTTGCCCCAACAGAATCATAGTTGAAGGAAAACATGTAGGAGGTCTACCAATGAACCCATACTGAATAACAGAAATCCAGGGAATAAGAATCTCTAAGGTCCAAAACATACCGCAGAAATGATCCAGTCTGAGATTGCTTTAACTGTTCTGGATCAGTGCTAATGAATCCTGGGAACTGTAGTTTATTGTGGCACCAGAGCTCTCTGACAGAGAAGGCAAAATGTCTCACAAAACTACAGTTCCCAGATTTCTCTAGCATTGAGCAAGGGCAGTTAAAGCAGTCTCAAAGTGGATTATTTCTCCAGTTTGTTTTGGACCTTAGATGTGGTTGCCCTGCATCAAAAAATCTCCAGTGAGGAAATAGGCTTATCTTCACTTAAATGGACACATTGCGTAAATGTCCTTATCTTTATTGCTCTTAAAGCTAACCAATACGGAGTCTACCATCTCAGACAGCAAAGTATTCTCAAGTTAGGGGACCACTAAAATGATCCTGCACTTGTGCTCAATTGCTCAATGGCCAAGATGATGGCATAGCAAGCAATACTCCTAAATCAGAATGTAACACACAGGGAAGAAGATGAGCAATTGTATCTTTAACTTAGAGTAGGGTTTCTCAACCAAGTTCCATGAGAGATTCTGAATGTAAAAGAATAAACATATTTTTGAGCTGTAGATAATAGTATTTTTTATACAGGGATCCCCTGAGACCTAAGAATTATTTCAAGAGTTCTAGAATAAAAAGGTTGAGAAAGGTTGACTTAAGATTGTTATAGGCTGTGCCAAGAAATGAATGCCTAATCATTTATCCATTCATTTCTTGCAGTTAGAACTGGGTTGGAGTTGCATGCCCCAAACATCAGGCACCCAACAGAAGTGTGGGTGCTAAATTTGGAATCAATGGAAACTTCTGAAATGTTTCAAAAAGAAAGCTTCACACACAAAACACTGCAGTCTGGGTACAACTAAATCTTGGACAACCAATACTCAGTTCATATTCTCTGAGATGGGCTGCAGCTCGATGATCCGGCATAGCTGAACAGACACTCTTGGTAAACAATCCTGAGTGTTCAGGGAGTGTCTCACTTAGCAGTATCCACAACCTGATTTTTCAAGGAAAGTTACAACAAATCTCCCAGAACTGATGACCAACAATACTCCTTTCTTGTTCTCAAGTGTTCACTCTAACTGCTCCAACTGATGACAGACACTAATTTATCATTTCCACTGCATCAAAGATTGGCTGATGGAAACAAGAGCTAAATCAATGAGTTGTCAAAATACTGATGCCCTCATTTCAAAACAACTACATACAGATGGTGTAACCTTGTGGCACCCTGCTGGTCATGGGATAGACTCAGCAAGACAGTTATGTCACCACTTCCAGGCAGACTTCATTCACATTAGCCATCACTGCAAATTCATTTCCAAAAGCAGGTTGGAACCCAGACAAGAATATATCCAAACCATCAGTTTCATGAAGAGAGCCTTGCAAATGAGACAAACTAAATCCAAAACCTTTGCTCCAGATAAGGAACACTGTACAGTGGGCAATGTTTCTTAACATTACCTGTGTCTAGCTTTGCTTTGTTTAAATGATATTTCATAACAGCCACTTACGGTAGTTCCTCCCTTTCATGGAAATTAATAATTTTCTGAGACTCAACAAGATAGACTTGTTCTCGAAGATTTAACTGACCATAATTTGCAATGGCAAAGCATGAATAAGGTTAGTGTGTTATCTTTAAGTTACCAAACAAAAAAGATATCTATTAAAAATTGACCAGATGGTGCTGCAGCTGTTGATTTGTGATCAGTTTGCTGCCACTGTAATAGTTAAATCTTTCTTCAAAGTTTTGCTACATAGCAAATTTCTTCCATCTCTTTCTTTTGCATATGGGTCTTTCTCATGCATGTTTTGCTTCTCCTTGTTGGGTTTCCCTCTAATCAGGTCTTCAAAGCATTTAAATCATATGTAATCTTTTCAAGTCTTGGAGGGTATCTCGCTTCAGTATTAGATCAATTGGAAGAGAATGCCGTTCATTTCCACCTTCGATTCACTAGTAAATACAGCTGGCCTTCCACATTTGCTTTGACTTTTGTGGATTTGATTATTCACTGATTTGACTAACATGTTCTCTCTAGAAAACTCTAAGTCCTCCAGAGGAACTCTGTGATCAACCTCTGATCAACCTCTGCCAAAACTCATGCTGGGGGATCTAAAGATTCCTAGAGAGAACATTTCTCTAAGCATTTGTAGGTCTTCCAATGCAATTCTGTGGTCAACTTCCAGCAGATGTTGACCACAGAGTTGCTCTGGTGGACCTAAAGATTCATAGAGAGATGATCTCTCAATTAAAGAAACAAAATACTAGGCTTTCCTCCCCATTTTTTCCACTTTCATGGGGGTCCTGTGCCCCTAACCCCAGCAAATGTGGAGGGCCCACTGTACACTGGAAACCATCAACTAGAGCCATGCTGTACACCCTCTGTCTGAATGCAGCTGTATTCCAGGTGAAGACCAGTAAGCTGGAAGGCATACTAGTATTTATGCTACAACACATTCAACACACACACACACACACACACACACACACACAGCAATTTTTCAGAACTGCTGTAGTATCTTCTACAAAAGAACTAATTTTACCAGAAATAAATGCACTCTTTTGCTATGCAACAGAAAAAAGAGCACTAAGACTAGAAAAATTCAGTATAGTAGCATTTGACTTCACACTGTTTTAAGAATAAGGAGCTTTGTGAAAGGAGATGCCACAAGTGCCTCAAGCAAAAACAGTCTGAAGATCATATCATTTAACACATTTGTGCCATCGCACAAAACTGTCCCCTTCTTGAAGGAGAAAGAATTATGAATTAATGAGCTAATGACTAAGGACTTGATCTTTAACAAGATTACTGTTTAAATTAGGAAAAAATTACAATGAAGTATAACCAAGACTGCCATTCCCCCATGCCTATATAAAATGTGGGCACATTTAAAACAGAAAACATTTAAAAAACAATATTATCACATTAAATATTTATTGATATATTGTTAACAGTCATGATTTAGACTCTGTTAGGACTAGGAAGACTTCCCAGAACAGAATAAACCTGATGTTTACAACTGTTGAGAAGCTCAATTTATTGAAGTGAGGTAACGATTCCTTGCAAGTAATGACATACCATGCCAAAGTTTTGTTGTTTGGGCTTTTAGCTGTAATACACATTTTTGTAAAGAATGCCTTATACACCCCTATGACAATTCTTCTCACTATCTACTTGGAATTTAATTAATGCCGAAGTATCACACAGTTAACAATTTATATAGTTAGTCAGCTACCACAAATATTTGTGTATACTGTATATACTCATGTATAAGTCTAGAGAATTTTAGTAAAAAAATTGACCCCAAAAAACTGGGTTGACTTATCCATGGGTCAATGTAAGTACTCTGAGTAGAGTGGCAAAAGAGAAGAGCTTAGTCCATCCCAGGAGCACCCCATAGAAGCACAAAACCCCTCTACTCTTTCCATAATGACACCACTTCTGGCCTTTTTGAATGTTTGGGTGGGAAAATGGCAGTGGTAGCACCTCTTTGGTGCTTCCCCTCAAGGGAGTGCTGAGAGGAATCAGGATTTGAAGGATCTGAATGAGACATTTATGTATGAAAACAGTAAACTTCATCCTTTACATCCTTTGCTACATGTCCCTAAGTTTTATCGTCGGCTTGTCCAAAAGCCATGATTCTGGCACCAAAATTTGCCCTCAACTTATACATGAGGTCAACTTATAGTCAAGTATATATGGTAAGTCAATTTCATATACAAGTCTGAGGGCAGGTTTTGGGGCCAAAATTATGGATTCTGATATGAGCCATGGATAAGACACGGGTAAAAGGGGCATGTAAGAAAGGATGTAAAGGACAAAGAAAAGGAAAATGATGCCAAAGAACTTACAACATTCTGACAGACATAAATGTTTCTGTTCACCCAAAAGGCTGGATGGATGAAGAGGGAAATATGGTAAATGGTTGCTGTGGGATGTGTGTGGGAGGCAACCAGGTATGGGTGGTGCTAAAATAATGTGCATGTCAAAAAGCATGTAAAGGTAGGAGTAAAGGTACAGTATTAATTCTTCTCAGAAAAAGAACCATTCCCTTCTCTGAATAGAGAGATGAAAGGTAAGTGCTTAAACCATCCTGGGACAACATAAAAGAAGCACTGATCACCTCTACTCCCTTAGCACTCCTTTGAGGGAAAGCACCATCACTGTCACTTTCTGCCCAGGCATTCAAAAAGGCTAGAAGTGGCACAGCAGCAGAGAGAGTAGAGGGGATCGGTGTCCTTTTAAGTTCTCCCAGGATGGCCTGAGCTCTTGTCTTTCACCATTCCATTTAGAGAAGGAGGTGACTCCTGTTTTGATAAGAGTTAAGGTACAATATTTTGAAAACCAGCATGGTGTAGTGGTTTGAGCATTCGACTATGATTCTGGAGAGCAGGCTTCAAATCCCTGCTCTGTCATGCAACCCACTGGGTGACCCTGGGCAAGTCACATTCTCTCAGCCTCAGAGAATGGTAATGGCAAACCCCATCTGAAGAGACTTGCCAAGAAAACTCTGTGATAAGGTTGCCCAAAGTCAAACAACTTGAAGGCACACCACAACAACAACAATACAGTATTTATTTGACACATGGATAAATCAATCCAGGCATTTTGGACTGATTTTTCGACTAAAAATTCTAGACTTATACATGAGTATACACAGTGATTTCACGATATCATGAAGAAAACACTCTTTAAGCAAAGCACTCAAAATAATTTTAAAAGCTCCATAGTTTTCAATAATATAACACAAAATTGCTATGCTATAATTGCTAATGCTTTAATTGTTCCAGTATGAGAATGAAAATGCTAGACAAAAACACATATTAATCTACTCATTTAACTGAGTAAAATCCAGCTGTTATCTCAAATGACAGTATGAAACTAAGTAAGAAGTAAACCTTTTAATTTAGCTAAAAGAGCATATAAAATATAATCATTGAAAAAAAAAAAACCAAGAGGAAAGACAGCAGCATATCTGGAGTAATGCAAGGTTTGTAGAAATATCAACAAAACAAAAATCCTGCAAATATGGAAGGGGAGGAGAATCGCCCTAAATGAGGGAGCCATTCTGCCAAGTTAGGCCAGTGATTATAAGCATGCTCAGTTTCCCTAGAATGATGAACATATTTGGTGAAATATAAGAAACTTAGGGATGCAATAGAGCTGAAAAGAACCACAAGGCCCAATCTCCTGCCAACTAAGAACAAGCAACTAAAGCACTCTTGAAAGATGCCCATTAAAATTTTAAAAGATCTCCAAAATGGAGAATCCACCACTCTCCAAAACGGGTTTTCCACTGACAAACAGCTCTCATAGGAAAGAAATTCTTCCAAATGCTTAGACGGATTTTTTTTTTCTTGTAATAGGAATTCATTGGTTTGTGTTCTAGACTCTGCAAATCTTTAAAATTAGCTTGCTCCATCGCTCCTACATATGTAAAGATAGCTATCATGTACCTTTTATTCTTGTTTGAGTGAAACAAACCCAGATCCCTAAATACAGCATCCTTGAGGAAGGTATGGTTGACATATCGAACAAGAACAGTTCCCACTACAGCATTTTGCTTCAAGGCCGGTTATATACTTTCATCAGGAGTGATATTCTGTATTACAATCCTTTAAAAAATGAAATAAATGAACTCCTACATTTCATTACACCTCACTTCATAAACAGGATTACTTCCTCCCCAAATTATAATCTGGATTGAAGGTATTCCATTATCTCATGCATAAAGAATATCTGGTACAAGATTTGAATTCTCCATATCCATCCTTCCTACCACTATATATTTCCCAGAGGTCTCTAATCACTTCAAATTAAACTTCTCCATCACCAAGCCAAATTTTCTGCCTGCCAAAAAGGTGTGTTGCTAGCATATAAGAAAAAGGTCCTTAAATCGTGAAGCTGTAGCATGTCCAGAGGAAAGCAACCAAAATGGTGAAAGGTCTGCAAACTATGCTATATGAACAGCAGCTTAGGGAGCTGGGTATGTTTAGCCTGGGGAAGAGAAGGTTAAAGGTAAGATGATAGCCATATTTAAATATTTGAAGGGATGTCATACCAAAGATGGAGCAAGTTTGTTTTCTGCAGCTCCAGAGAATAGGACCTGGGCCAGTGGGTTCAAACTACAGGAAAAGTGATTCCAGCTCAACATTAGGAGGAACTTTCTGACAGTAAGAGCTGTTCAACAGTGTAACACACTCTCTCGGAGAGTGATGGAGTCTCCTTCTTTGGAAGTTTTTTAAACAGAGGCTGGATGGCCATCTATCAGGGATGCTTTGATTGTGTCTTCCTGCATGGCATAATGGGGTTGGACTGGATGGCCCATGAGGGTCTCTTCCAGCTCTATGATTCTGTATCAATTGAATGAAGAATAAAATTCACCACTTCAGAATCTGAAGCAATAACTTGTGGACAAGGAAAGATGCTAGTGATGATGACATGTATTTATTTAAATATTTCTATCATATCCTATACCATAAGATCTCTGGAGTGGGAGGTCTTAGAATAAAATCAGCTTAAGCATATGCACACCTGTGGTAAATCATTCAGTGAATGACATCTGAACACTGAACACATACCGTAAGTTCATTAAATTTATGTGGCCTACGGGCCTTAGTAATTCACATACCAAAGCCTGCATAGGAGAGGATATCATAAAGTTTTAATTATCACCTTTAAAAAATTTGTCGGAAAGCTTTTTTTAATTTGTAATTGTTAACTTATCTCTACGTAGTCCAGATTTACACATTTTCCTCAGCGTTTGAGCCTCTGAATACCATTATTGTAGACGTCTGCAGATTGTGCCTTAAACCACTCTTCCACTTCATGAATGAAGTCATCTGTGTTGTCAAATTGGTGACCCCACAACGGATTTTTCATTTTTGGGAAAAGAATACCATAATAACTTCCAGGTGATAATTATTACTTTATGATATCCCCTCATATGCACAGGTTCTCTGCAAAGCTGAATGCCATAGTATAGGAACACATTGAGACAACTGCGTATCCTTGTCTTTGAAGAATAGTTGCAAATGCAGGCTTTCACAGGCTGGCAGAACACAGGATAGGAACCATGTTGGGCTAGCTTGCAATCAGTGGATGTGAAGATAAACTCACTTGGAACTGCATATGATAATAACCTGTGGGGCCCAAAGAAGAATGACAGATAAAAGGTTTGAGTACCGTATATACTCGACTATAAGTCAACCTCATGTATAAGTCGAGGGCGGGTTTGGGAGCCAAAATTATGGATTTTGCCATGACTTATGGATAAGTCAAAGGTACAACTTGGAGGCTCCTTCAGTGTGTGCATATGTGTGTGTATGAGGGACTCTCATTGAGGCTTTTTGCTTCCGTATTTCAACTTTTGTTACGCGGGCAGGAGAGGGACTCTTAAACAAACAGCAATATCAATCAATCACCCAGGATTCTTTCTGCTTCGCTCAACAGAGAAAGAAACTGCATGGGGAAATCTGAAAGAGGTATCACATTACCATAGTGACCTGTAAATAAGTCGACCTGGGATTTTGGGGTCAATTTTAGGGCATAATTTTTTAGACTTATAGACGAGTATGGTAGGTTACACCAACTCCCCCTGCTTGAAAGCAGCTAGATATTGCTTCACCTGACACTTGTGTCCTCAAGACAGGATCCTGTCAGTAATACATTATTGGTACTTTGGGCACAGAGAAAAGGGAGTGGTGCAGAGTCATGGTGTATGTAAAAAGCTTCATCACTTTAATCTTTGCTCAGCTACACAGGGGGAGATAACTGATTACACCATTTGAGAGAAAAGGAAATTTCTCCCCTCAAGGAAAATTAATCAACTCTTATGACTACATTTATATGCCCCTTTCCTTTTGGGTAGCATGATGGATTATTCAATTCCATACACCAGATGGAGAAGTGACAGGCCCTGAGGCTGAAGAGGTGCAACTGAATGTTTTGTTGTGCAGTTGCTTTTTGGCACAGAAGGCATGGATGGTGGCAAATTCACTCTCCTTTGCCTGAAGAGTCAATAGAATTTCAAGAGTAAAACAACCATTACACCTGTGCATTTATTTTTCAAAATATTTTTTAAAGAAAATTTTGCTTAATAGCTAAATGGAAGCTCTTTCACAACTAGCAGAACAGTTTTCTGAGAATTTATGTATTTAGCCATTCAATTTATACCCCACCTTTCTCCCAGAATGGAAGAATTTGATCAATGTAAGTATCAGTAGTTATCACAAACCTAAGTGGAAAAATTTAGAATACAGGGGGCCTTAATATACGTGGGTGATCTGTTTTGGATCCCCCCACCCATGGCAAACAATGTGGGACCGCAAGTCCCCTTCGTTTCAATGGCGCACATAATTGTAATATCCGGGGCTTGCTGTCTGTGTAAGCTTAAAGCCAGAGATGGGGCAGGCACACTGTATACCGTACTCTCCAAAATTTCTTGATCTCTTCAAAACTATATGAAAAACTGGGTTTTAAAAACAATTGTTACCTTGCTTATTGGATGTTTCTTTTTATATTAGATGCTAAGAACACTAAATGATTTAGTTGGTTCTATACTCTACCATAGCAAATATTCTTATTCTAAGTAGAATCCAGATGTACAGAAAATATATATGGTTCACTTCAACATTTTGAAAACTGTGAATTACTGTCACAAATGCCTCAACAAACTTAGAAAATATATGAAATACAAAAGCTAGAATGTTATCTACAAGTTTACATGTATTCTGATAGATGTTAGCAAAGTTAAAAAACTGTATCTTCAAACAAGAATGCTCTTATTGTAGACTTCTTCATCCATATGGAACGATCAGTTTTGTGAAATAAGTACTGAAGCAACCTGGCCATAAAGTAGTTTTCCTATTTTTAGAAACTAAACTCCTCTCTACTTTAGAGAAATGACAGAAAGAGATCATGGTCTATTACATTAATAGTACAACAAATACATCTCAGTGATTTCTCTAAGCTTCCAGTTAATTTCTGCATAGGTTGGTACCTTTCATTACTTCCTCTTCCATCAGAGTGGAAGTTTTAAAAACCTCTAAATACAAAACTAAATATTATTAGACTGTTACAACTTTTCCATGTTCGTAAGTTTCATTTTCACAAGGATGAATTTGAAATTCCTCATTGGGCAAATTTTATGAGAATATAGCCTGTTGGTAATGGCCTAAATCTGATTGCTAGTAAAAACTAGAATGGATCATCACAGTGGAACATATTTCCCTTCTCCCATGTATACCCAGCCTCAGGTTTTCTCTGTAGGACTGGGGAAACTCCAAAGCCGATTTGGGAGGACTTCACATGTGCAGGAAGGAGGAAAATCCCAACAAGTGACCAGATAGATACCTGTTCACACAATTTTTAATGTTACTCATAATGTGAATGCAGCTTTGGTTCCTAGGGTTCATAAGTGCTAGGGGTTAATAAGTAAAAAAGAGCAGCTGATTAGCCAGTAAATTATTGGTCAAGATTTTACTGTTAATAAAATGAAAATGTTAAGAGTAAGCATAACACTGTAACATTACAGAGATTTTCCAATTAAAACTTCCAAATAGAGTAGGCCCACCAAATTAATGGGAACTTTGTAAATCAACAGTTATACAAACTCCATTATTTCAATGAGAATACTGTAGTTGGCTTTAGTATCTGGATTATTAGCAGAATAGATGCTTATAACATTTTGTCATATCAGAGACTGCAGATTCATCTTTATGAAAAATGGTATGTCAACATGAAAGAGTTCTGGCACAATAGTTAGATTTACTTAGGGCTGAAAAAGACTGGCCCAAAGAGCTGGGTGGGCACCATGGCTCCACCCAGCATTTTGCCGCTGCAAAAAGAAGCAAATGGATAGATTTTCCGCCGCCACGGCTTTTTGGCGCTCCTGTAGTGTGCAGCACATAAACGCCGCACCGCCAGAGGCGCAACGCTACCCGCTGTATGGTTGGGTGGGCAGCGTGATGCTGGCTTAGGGGCGGCATTGGGGTGTGTATCATCCAAACACCACACCCCCACGGCGCCCCCAAACCGGCTGAAGCTGCCAGTCTGTTTTGACCCTTAGTAATAGAAGTTTTAAAGAAAGCTGCAACCCGCTGGCCTATAGTAGAAAACACAGCTAAGTAGTGAGGCCAAAACATCCCCTAAGTATAAAAGTAACTAAAAGCCAATACAGCTACACCACAAAAAGAGTGCCATTTATCCCTTGTTCCATTACAATTGTAACTTATTTATGCTTCAATTATTGCAAAAAGATACTACAAGCAACTTTGTTATTTGTAAGTAGTTACTTCTGTGCTGTGGTGGTAATGGTGTTATGAATTCGTGGCTGTCTAGAAAAGTACAATGTACTGGGGACCTGAGTTTCTTCCACTCTGGCAGAAGGAGCCAGAGTGGACATGTCCTTCTTCTTGCTGGCTTTAACTCTTAGGCTTCAGTATCCTGCCTGCCTATCTATCATCTTCAAAATTTTGTGTGGGACTCAAGTCACCCTCCAGATGTTGCTGGACTGCAACTCCTTGTATTCCTCACTTTTACCTATGTTGACATGAGGTTTGGTACTTGAAGTCTAACAACAGCTGAAGGCCTATCAGACTCCCACTTCTGTTCTAAAGTGGCATTTGGGACTGAAGACATGGCAATGTTGCAGCACAGAACATCCTTCTCATCAGACTTTGGTACTGTGCTGACTGACATTTCCTTAGTATGCTTCTGAGGTTGTATGTGTGGTAGGGCACATATATGTTTTGTATTTAGATTCAGAGACTGGCATCTCCACCTCCACTTGGAGAGTCTCTGGCAGGCATAGGTTCAAATCAAATAGTGCCAGACTAACTAGTCAAATTGACCAGTTATAATACAGCTTCTTATACACTGTATAAAACAACTTATTGATTGCCTACCAAAAGTATAGCGGTAAACTCATATTCATTTCTACAACTCTATGACACCAAGACAGACAGGTGCATATTTAACTTTTCTCAGAAAAAACAACCTGACAATACGAAGGACTGGACCCTATTTTTTTACTTTGTCATTCAGTCTGAAAAAAACTGAAGCTATGCTGATTAGTCTACTCTACCTGCAGTCTGCACCTTTTGGGCAGGTTTCAGGAACAGCAAGAACACATATGTCTAGCAGTGTAATTTGCAAGGTATAAAGCATTATTCTGACAGCACATTAATCTATCAAATCCTACTATTCTACACTATGAGTTAAATTTTCACTTCTTACTTGGAAAATCAGTAACACAGCTAGATGCAGCTTATATCAATGTATCTGATGCCAGGGTATTTTTGTGAGCTTTTCTAACTCTTATCTAATGACATTTACAGCACAAAACTAGATGTGGCATCTCCTAAAGGCCAATTCACAGATTATCATCTTAATGAGGAGCACACATAAGACAGTCCCGTAGTATTATCTGAAATAAAGAAGCAACCTTGTTTGGAGAGTGGATCTATTTACATTCTCAGCCTGCTTTATAATGCTGGGTACTCCTGGCAAGGACAGAGCCCAGCTACGGCTGCTTTTGCTCATTCATCCACTGGCATCAGCTCCAGTAATATGTATGAAATGCTAGGCTCTTTGACACTATGGTTTGAATACATCATAGCCATTTCACAGACCAACAAGTCAAACCACCAACAGTAGAGTTGGCAGGGAATTACAGATAACTAGGGCCCTCCAATGGACATACTTACATGAAATACAGCTTGATAAGGATATGCTAATCATCAGCCTTCCCCAACTTGGTGTATCGTGGAATACAATTCCCAATACCCCACCCATATAGTCAGTGGATAGGGATAAAAGGAGGGTCTGAGCAGGGCAGCTAATAACTGGAGATCTTGGAAGTGTCTCATTCTTAGGGTCTCAAAAAGTCAAAGTCAATTTAATGACAAATAACAAAAACAAAAAAACAAAAAAGGGAGGCACCAGGTTGAAGAAGGCTGATGCAAAATTTTTGATGTGCAGTTAACACATGTTCTGTGTTCATGAAAAAAAAAAGTAATGTATCAAACACTGATTCATTAAATAACAGCATAAATTCCGGAACAGCAGTCATTATGTCCTAACAAGCACAATGCTTCACCTGGTCTGGTAAGACCTAGGTTCAAGTACCAATTTAGTCATGAAACTTACAATATGACTTTTAGATAGTCCCTCTTTCAACTACCGTATATACTTGACTATAAATCGATCTCATGTATAAGTCGAGGGCAGGTTTTGGAGTCAAAATTATGGATTTTGATATGACCTGTGGATAAGTTGAGGGTATTCATTAACTTAAAGGCATGTAACAAAGGCTCTAAAGCAGGGGTAGGCAACCTTTCCCCTTTAAGGGCCGAGGGACTTCAGCTCCCAGAAGCCTCAGCCATGTTGGCCAATAGTCCCATATTGGCCAACAGTCCCATATTGGCCAACAGCTCCTGGGATTCTGGGAGCTGAAATCCCTCGGCCTTTAAAGGGGAAAGGTTGCCTACCCCTGCTCTAAAGGATGAAGCAAAGGAAAACAATGCCAAATAACTTACAAAATTTAACCAGACATAACTATTTGAACTCACCCTAAAGGCTGGCTGGATGAGAGAGTAGAGGGAAGTCAATGCTTCCATAACATATTATGCTCTTGTCTTTCATCAGGGTATGGCCCCGTTTTAAATAAGAGTTAAAGTACAGTACTTGCATTGACTTGTGGGTAAGTTGACTCAGTTTTTTGGAGTCAATTTTTCGATTAAAATTTCTAGACTTATACAGGAGTATATACAGTAATCCACTGAATGAGGTCGTTATAAATTTAAGAAGGGGATAGGCCCACATGTGATGCTCAAAGTTCCTTGGTGGTAGAACGGGACACATAATGTGAGAAATAAACACAATTTTAAAAGACATATGGTGAAGCAACTTTCCCTATCCCATGTTAAGGAAAAAGCAACATGGGATATACAGTAATAGAAATAAAAATATGTATGTGAATGTCAAAGTGACTAAGCAGGAGCAATCAGGAAGATACACAGGTGAAAAAGATAATATAATTAAGAAGCCTTGAGAGCCAAGGACAAAGTTATAGAACGTATATTGAGAACACCTGTGATAGATTGCAAACACCTGAGACTCATTAAGTGGTCAAGGTAAAGTGATGAAACACTTGGGTTGGTCTTAGGTATGGGATGATCTATGTGGACCAATCAAGATGTATGTACACACCCACTGGGTGGAAACTGACTGGTGGGTGGTGTCTAACAATGGCTATAAATTGCAATGTTTGCTAATGTACATTGTGGAGTAGTTTGGAGTAGTTTTGGAGATATTGTGGAGTAGTAGAGATTGTGATTTGTAGGGCATATAGTATTTATGTATATAGTAGAATAAAGTAGATCTTTTATATAAGACTACTGAGTTGTCTGGTGTCTTGAGGGAAGATACAAGAGCCAGAGGAATCCTGGAGAAGTTTGGAGACATCTCAGGAAGAAGAGTGAGAAGGCTTGGAGAGTTTGTCAGGGTCTTCAGCCTATTCTCTGAAACTCTGCTGCTTGGGAAAGAAGCATCAACCACTGATCAAAGCTGGTCAGCTCTGCTGCATAACAAGGTGGTGAGTTAGAGCCAGAGGTGAAGAGCTACAACTCCCATCATCCCTGACAAGGGTTATGGGCCCAGATACTAGAGCAACCAGCATCCACAGAAACTGAAAGTTCCAGAGAGTGGAAGAAGGTTTTGTGGAGCCTTGTGAGTAAATCATTTTGTATTTTGTCTGCTGTGCATACTCAGAAGGACTGTGTCAAATTGAGTCACTGCACAAATTAAGATGGAGATACTAAAGTTTAGTAAATTAAATAGAAACAACTACTTTACCTGGAAGATATATGCCCAATCTCTACTCATAAAGGAGTCTCTGTGGTCGACAGTTGAAACAGGGCTGGCAGCTGATGCTAATGCAGCCACTCGAGAAAGAGACGCTAAAGCAAAAGCATGTCTTTATCTCATGTTAGAAGAAGACTTGATTAACGACGTAAGAGATAGAGTGTCCGCCAAGGATGTGTGGGATACTTTGCAGAGAATACACACACCTTCAACTGCGTTTGCAAAAATGCTTTGGTCTAAAAGAATTTACAGACAAAAGATGACGAAAGGACAGTGTGTGATAGAACATTTAAAAACAATACAAGATATAAAAAGAATAACGGCTTGTTTGATGGCAGATGCAGAGGTAAAAGATAGTTTCTGGGCAGAAGCAACTTTGACAGCAGTACATATTAGTAACAGACTGTATCATTCAGAAATTGAAGACATTCCCTACAGGGTATTGTATGGGAGAGTGCCAAATTACAAGTATTTGAGAGTCTTTGGACAGTTTGCTTATGTTTACATTCCAGCTTGTTTCAGGAAGAAAGGAGAACCCAAAAGTAGAAGGCTTAGGTTTTTGGGTTATTCTGGAAATAGCTACAAGTTTCATTTAGGTGGAAAAGAAGTGCAGTATTCTAGGTCTGCAAATTTCGAGAGACATGCCGGTTGGGACAAACTGCATGCAAATAAAGAAATTTTCTTGAGGTTAGGAAATTCAAATGAGCCAGAAACACAAACTGAACCAACTCCAGGAAACGGAGGGGTTTCAGTTAAGCCAAAGCATCCACTAGCAGCAGTGATAGTTCTTCAGATAATGAGACACAATCTAGACCCATTACTACTAGAATGACTGAAGACAAGAGATTTAGCCATAGAACTATAACTCCCAGCACAGAAAGTGAGGATGAAAGAGGCAGATCAGCAGAGTTTATTCCCAGACGTAGTCACAGAGTTAGAAAGCCTCCAGATAGGTTTGTTGTGACAAATGCAAGAGCTTGTTTAGCAGTGGAAGAGCCTGAAAGTTTTGAAGAGTTGGAAAGTTTGTCTAGAGAAGAACAGGAAAGATGGATTGATGCAATGGATGATGAGTTTGGTTGTCTGGTAAATAAAGATGTTTTTGAAGTTGTTGACAGACCCAAGGACAAGAAAGTAATTGGTTGTAAGTGGGTGTACAAAAAGAAAGAAATGCCAGATGGAAGTATTAAGTATAAAGCTAGGTTAGTAGCTAAGGGTTTTGCACAACAGCAGTATGAGAACTATGACAAGACATATTCTCCAACTGCAAAGCCAGAAAGTCTGAGAATGGTTCTAGCTGTAGCAGCAAAAAGGAATTTAGTTGTAGAACATTTTGATTTTGAAACAGCCTACTTAAATGCTAGTTTAGATGAAGAGATATTTATGGAGCAGCCACAAGGTTTTGAAGAAATTGGTAGTCAGAAAGTTTATAAATTAAAGAAAGCATTGTATGGGTTAAAACAAAGTGCCAGATCATGGAATTTGTGCATTAATGACGAGTTAGTTAAGCTAGGATACAAAAGGAGCATTGCAGATGCTTGTGTCTATACAAAAGGAGACATAGTGTTAGTGATCTATGTAGATGATTTGTGCGTGGCAGCAAAGTCAAGACAGGAGATTGAATCAGTAAAAAAAGAGTTGTCTAAAAAGTTTGTTTTGAAGGATCTAGGTTTATTAAAGTCTTATTTAGGTATTGGTGTTGAGTGGACAGAAGAAGGACATTGTTTGTTAAGTCAGAGAAAGAAAATTGAAAATTTGAAAAGTGTGGATTACAAAATGCTAAAATAGTAAGAGCTCCAATGACAACTGGTTTTGTATCTGAAAAAACAACTAGAGATTTTGAAGACAAGACTTTATTCAGGAGCATAATAGGATCTTTACAATTCATATCTTGCCACACCAGACCAGACATTTCGTATGCTGTAAATGTATTGTCCAGAAGAGTTAATGATCCAAAAATTGAAGACTGGACAGCAGTAAAACACTTATTGAGATATTTGAAAGGAACTTTAGATAAGAAATTGGTAATTAGAAACAGTAATTCAGATTTAGATTGTTATGTGGATAGTTCTTTTGCATCAGAATTAGGAGACAAGAAGTCAGTTACAGGAATGATAATTAAGTACAGTGAAAGTCCAATAGTCTGGAGAAGTAGAAAACAAACTAATGTAGCGTTAAGTACGACTGAAGCAGAATTCGCAGCTTTAAATGAGATAGTGAATGAGGTACAGTGGGTTGAGCAATTGTTGAATGATTTAAATGAAAGTTACAAGATACCAGTAGAAATTCTGGAAGATTCACAGTCATGCATAGCAATGGCTGAAGCTGAAAATTTGAAGAACAGAACAAAATATGTTGGTGTTAGATATCAAAATGTGCGAGACATGGTTCAGAAGGGTGAAATAGAACTGAGATATATAGAAACACAACACAACATAGCAGATTTGTTCACAAAAGCATTGACAGCAGAGAAACATGAAAGACTGACACAAATGGTAGGAATGACATTGTAAGACACATACAATATTTTATTTCGGAGGGGATTGTTAAGGAAAAAGCAACATGGGATATACAGTAATAGAAATAAAAATATGTATGTGAATGTCAAAGTGACTAAGCAGGAGCAATCAGGAAGATACACAGGTGAAAAAGATAATATAATTAAGAAGCCTTGAGAGCCAAGGACAAAGTTATAAAAGGTATATTGAGAACACCTGTGATAGATTGCAAACACCTGAGACTCATTAAGTGGTCAAGGTAAAGTGATGAAACACTTGGGTTGGTCTTAGGTATGGGATGATCTATGTAGACCAATCAAGATGTATGTACACACCCACTGGGTGGAAACTGACTGGTGGGTGGTGTCTAACAATGGCTATAAATTGCAATGTTTGCTAATGTACATTGTGGAGTAGTTTGGTGTAGTTTGGAGTAGTTTTGGAGATATTGTGGAGTAGTAGAGATTGTGATTTGTAGGGCATATAGTATTTATGTATATAGTAGAATAAAGTAGATCTTTTATATAAGACTACTGAGTTGTCTGGTGTCTTGAGGGAAGATACAAGAGCCAGAGGAATCCTGGAGAAGTTTGGAGACATCTCAGGAAGAAGAGTGAGAAGGCTTGGAGAGTTTGTCAGGGTCTTCAGCCTATTCTCTGAAACTCTGCTGCTTGGGAAAGAAGCATCAACCACTGATCAAAGCTGGTCAGCTCTGCTGCATAACAAGGTGGTGAGTTAGAGCCAGAGGTGAAGAGCTACAACTCCCATCATCCCTGACATCCCAAAGCTTTCTACTATTGTTAGCAGTGAACAACTGAAGTCACAGGTGCTATTCTTTGTGTCATTACATGAATAATTATCTTATTTTTAAAAATAAAGGCATGCCTCATTGCCTTCACAAATACAGGAAGCCACCCTCTGCAAGAAACAAAGATGGCAAGATACATCACAATCAACGTACATGAGGGTCTGCCTCTCCCTCCTATCTTTCTTATTCTAATCTGCTTAGAAAAATTCATCAATCCGCCAAAAGTGAAGCCATTTTTGGCATTTCTAATTCCACACATTTCGAGGCTATTCATGGCTTAATAACCATAGATGAATGGATTGTGTTCTGTTTTCATTAGAAAAGTGTAAATTTCTTCTCAAATGACTAATTAACTGAGTAAGTTTGT